>JARFIY010000143.1:12500000-13750000 GCA_036346155.1 Sinelater perroti
TTGTATCATGAGGACCCGCGCATTTCACGCAAGCAAAAGGTCTACTGCAATAACTTTTTGTATTCCATAGTTCTGGCAGAGAGTACATTGTACAATATCTCTGTTTGTCCTTGGTGGTTCAATTATAATACGTTTATTTTTCAGTGAATGTATATATCTTTGTTGTTTGTAGCTGGTTCAAGGTCTATAAAGAATATGGCAAAGGATCTTTGTTTTGTCTGTTTTTTACGTTCATAATGTTACGCACTGTGTGTCCCAATTTTTTAAGGGCATTTTTGATATCATCGATCGGGGTAGTGTGGTGTAGATGTTTTAATACAACTCTGTAGGGACGATTTTCTTTCATTTGATACGTGTGATATATAATCTTACTATCTTGCATGTGCTTAATAACTTTACGGTACATATCAGGGGTATTTGTATTTATTTTAACTACATTATTGTGTAAGCTTTTTGAGGTGTATTGTTCTTCTTCCACTATTGTTTGTAAGTTTGTGATCATCGTACCGTAATCTAAAACACCGTGTACAAAAATTTGTGGTGGTTTATGTTCAATTACGTTTTGATGTTCTTCGTTTTTTTTGTTTGTTTGATTCATCTTCCTCAGTTAATACTGAGTATCTATTTTTATTTGTGGTTACTGGCTCCTTTACAGTATTAGTAGTTTGTGTGTGAATCTTTGTTAACCGTTTTCTTTTATTATTCGAGTCGCGTTGCCAATTATTAGCGGGATTAATTTCCATTTCTTCGTCGTCTTCGGAAATTTCGCTTATGTTACTTTTATCTTGATGTGATTGATTGATTGTTGTATCGTGATGCTGACTAGAGTAAATTTGTGGCTGGTTTAACGTTGATTGATACTGTGGTAAATAATAGGATGGGTTAGGGGGTGATAAGTATGAATATTGAGTTTGTTGATAAGAGCAATTGGGTTGTGTGTTTGGTAGAAACGGTGATTGAGGAATTTATAGAGGATTTCCCTTCATATGTTGTTGGTTATTAATGTTATATGCGCCGTTAAAGCCGTTTCCGGGCGGCTACATTTCGTTGGTAGGTACTTATTAGATTTTTTGTTATTATTAATAAATCCTTTTAAAGTAATTTAAATAAAAATGTTCGCTTACAGTTTGTTAACTATTTAAAGTTGATATCATAAGTTGACTAGAGGTCACACTTCATCGCACAGCACTTGTTATCTCGCAGACCGTTCACAGCATCTTTACTCTACGAAATACAAATGCGGCTCATTATAACTTATAAATACAGATTCCTCTTTGATTTTTGACTGCTGGGTTATAATTGTTTTAGGATTAGAATTTAGCGTCATTTTTGTAGCTTTTTCCTTTTCACCAAAAATATTATCGAGATATTCATTAACTAATTTTTTCGGCTCAGATAGTGCCAAATATTTGCGTACCGTTATTTACTCATCACTTATTGTAAACAAATTGGTCGCACTTTGAGAATACAAAAAGCATATAAGCACCAATACCTAAAAGTACTAATAGGGTTGCGCATTTAAAAAAATGTATCGTTAGCAATCACTTGGGGTCAATAAGTAACTCATTCCAAAAGTTATTTTAAAGGAGGTGTTTATGTATTTTTAGGAAAAACATTATTACATAGTGTAAAACTCAGCTAGTGAAATAATAAGATCACAAAAAAAACTCTTAAAAACCGTCGTTTGATCTTTGATCCTTCACTTGGCCATCCGAATGTTAAACGTGAACTTCTCACACCATTTGCTTTGTTATATATATTTTAATTAAGCACCAGTTATATAATATAAAACACTTTATGATAAACTATTAATTAAATAAAGGTTGGACTTATTGATTATGTAAATCGGAATCAGAAATTTATTGACGGATATGGACTAAAACCGTTTTAATTAAATCGTAGCAGTATGCATACTTCAAGAATTATGATGTTAATTAGTATTGAAATAAAGTCATGTATTGTACTGAAGCGGCGCGAGTTTTCGCAGAAAATATCGTAGTCGTGAGGCTTCAGGTAATATGTCAATTTGACGTCTATCCTCTCGATTTTAACAACTTGGGACGCAGCATAAGTGGGGTTGTAGTAGATTGCATATTATAGAAGAAATCTTAAATAGTAAATTCCCAATAATTTTACAGCAAATTTTATCCAAAGCTTATCATATGTTTTCCGATAAAGTAAAGGGCATCTATTGCTCAGAGGTCGTCAACAGCTACAGCAGTAATCCAGACCATCTTAAAACTTAAGCAAAATATTGCCGATTTTAATAAAAAAAAACTCATCATAGGTAACGAGACTACAAGAATTTTTATGTCCTAAAAAAGTCTGATCTAAAATAAATGCAAGACAAGTGATTAAAAGTATAAAAAGTTATCGAAAGACTTTCGTTAGTAAAATAAAAGAGCAGGACCTGGAGTGGTTTCAGTAAAATTATGCTACGGCTCCTAAAAATTTAAAATTTGGGAGCACATGTTTTCAGGTTCTTTTATTTCACGTCCAGGCAATGTAGTACGCCTTAAGAGATCAGCTGCTTTAATGACACCAAACTTATTTCTGCGAGATTTTTTAAAAGCCAACATTTAGTCTAATAATCTCTAGATTCTCGTATAGCTGAAGAATATCTGCCAAAAAATCACTAACAGAATGACCAAGGCAACTCAATTATGCATTCATAAATATTACTATTATTTTTTAGACATCATTTTCTAATTATTTTAAATTTACATAAATAACAAAAATTTTTAGTTATTAGCCCATGACACTAGAGACTTCATTTAAGCTGATCCCGAAGAAAAGCTAATTTATTTAATTTTTTTTTAAGTTTAACGATTTAATAAAATCTATTTATGGTGACCATTAACATAAAAACATCAAAATTTTAAATAACAGTTATATTATAACTATAAAAAAGTTAGTGTCGTATACCTATTTATTTTTATTGTTATTACACAAGTTTACTAAGCGGCGCCGAAACCACCACGACGTCACAAAATATATGCAAATGCCTATAAGCTGTTACATTTATTTGCACAAACTACAAAATTAATCAAAACCATATTAATATGCGCGTATTCTAATATAAAAAATTCTTCGAAATGATACCCAGGTACTTTCATTTCAGAATCTAGCAGATGTCAGATACAAAAATATTTTTATTAAGTTATACAGGCTGCCGTTTCTAATTTATATATTTTTTTACATTAACAGAATGTAGGATTTAATTCTTGTGTAATATACACAAAACTAGTATCATTTTTAATCATTTTAAAAGCTCTTTCAATGATAAAAGTTTTATTGAAATTGGAGTGTATCGTTTGGGAAACGTTTCTTGTTAGTACAATTTCAACTGCAAACTGACATCTATGCTTTTAGTGTAATTTGTGGCAAGAAAATCTATACATATTAACCAGATACCCCATCGACTGTGGTGGTAAAGAAAGTTTAAGGTACTTTTTCTTACATTTGATCTTTAAGAGGTGCTTTAATAAAAAAATTAACATTTGATACTAAACTATTAACTAACAATTACAAAAACGTGATTTAAACATTAAGTTAAACAGGTACATTGAATCATATACGGTGCAGCATCTGTAACCATTAACATTATTTTGTCTACTGGCATTTTATTCGGCAAATAAAAATTACTTAACGATTCATTAACGGTTTTTCTAGAGCTTCTCCACTGAGCAAATAACCTATTCCAGGTTTATTTTCATTCAACATACCTAACCCAAGATTAGCTATATACCGACCTTTAACATTAGTTGCTTCATCTACTAAAATCAATATAAATCCACGGCCAATGTATTTTTCAATTTCAGCCATTGCTGTGACATATTTATTTCTTAATATTAAAGAACTGGAAACATTAACAGTGTGCTCAGAGATGGAGTGTTTTTTTAAGAACATTTTGAAATAAGGGATGATCTAGCTGCTACTTTAAAGTGGAACAGCGCAACCTATAATAAACCACACAACTTCTTAAAAAATTTCTTTTTTAATTTTAAATCTACGTACATATTAAATAAATAAACATTTCAAATTAGAAGAACATACTTCACAAACTATTTAAAGTCAAATAAAATCACACTATCACTTGTAGTGGTAAATTTATTCTAACAAACACAATAGGTATAAAAGCTGTTTCTATATTTTTATAAGTTGGAAAATTAAGCTCCCTAATTGCTTATAAATACATTTTAAATGTGTACTTGTCGAAAAGTAATTCTGCATTACTACAGCGAAGTATAAATAGATATCGAAGAAACCTTGAAAGCTACCATAAAGTTATTTCAACTGCTCCCTATAGGTATATACTGAAAAAAACAGAACAGGGATTTTAACTATTTTTTGTAAATATAATCAAGAAAATTAATAAAATGAACATGAGTGCCCTTAAATATTCAGAGTAATATTTTGCATATACATTTATATAAAAAAAACTGTCAAAAGTATTTTATTAGACTGTAGTGTTTTACCAAGAACTGTGACTTTTATTGTTAATGATTTTAAAAATTCCTTAATTTAGTAGTTTATTATAAAATGCCCCCGCATAGATTTTGAACCACATTATTAAGTTTACTGATAGTTTCGTGTATATGCACTGAAATCGTCTGCTGTTGATTTATTGTTTTTGTATTTATCGTTAACACTAATCACTCTGTGGACTTTCCTACCATAGTTGTTGAAGATTAGCTGATAACCAACTTCTATTTTTTCTACAATCGTCTAAAAATTTTATAATAAAATTATTGTAAAACCCAAATTTTTATGCCACAATGTTTTTCTAAATAACTGTTTAGACTATTTTGTCGTTGCTAGTATTTGAATTGTGGTAAGATCAAGTTTTTAATATTCCAAATAACCCGACATATTTTTTTAATTATCACATATTAAATTTATTTTTAATTGAAAGTCTTTTAACTCCTAGAACGTTTATTTTTTATATCATTTAGTTTCTTTTCCATTATCGAAATAGACTTTGTCACAAGAGTTATAGGAGCTTTCTATCATTAAAGTTCTAAGAAATGAAAGTAAAATGATACCTTGATAAAGTTATACGCAACAATAGTTGGTTTTTTATTTCGTCTTAATTATATTACCGTTGAAGTACCTGATCATTAAAATAGAACTTGACATATCTTTGACCTTTAATAAGTACAAATTTTTGGAAAAATGTCTATAGGAAAATATCTGTTTAAAGGATATTAAATGTAAGTTTTTTCTTATTTTATGCAGGCATCTTGTCAATTTGTTTATGCCTGCTTACGACAACATAACATGATTAAAACCAATAAATTTAAAATTTGTTTGCATAACACCTCATTCGAGTTAACCAAATAAAATCCAAAAAATGATTTAAGGTTCATAAACGACCAGTCTCCATATAACAACCGAACTAATGGCATGTCACCAGAAGTTGCAAATAATTACCTTTTATGTTTAACATTTCTAAAAAAAAAGAAATCATACACATGTTGACACTCTATAATACGAGGCGCATTCATAAAGTAAGGGCCGTTTGCATGTATATAAATAGTGGCGCTTCGAAGCACAGTTTTACCACTGCAGCGCCATCTACTGACTCATTGCGAAGCTACAGCGTCATTTGTTTTGATTCTGAAATTGTACTGTTGTCAGTGAATGCAAAGAACAATGGCCGCGAAAATCGTTGATCCCGCCAAGTGTGAAGTGCGTTCTGTGATTCGTTTCTTATGTGCAAAAGGATCGTCGGCTGCTGAAATTCATCGGGAGTTATGCCTGGATTACGGACCTACAGTTATGAGTGAAGGAAAGGTTGAACAATGGTGCCGTTATTTTACAAATGGCCGAACAAATGTCCATGACGAAGAGCGGAGTGGCAGGCCCAGTATCCAGACTGATGAAATCGTTTCACAACGTTTCACGACCAAGCACTGCGATCTGATCGTCGATTGACGATTAGTGGCCTGGCTGACAAATTTCCTCAACTTGGACGCACTACTGTTTACAATATTGTCACAGAAAACCTCGCATACAGCAAATTGTGTGCAAGGTGGGTACCAAAAATGCTCACCGACCACCACAAAGAGCAAAGAATGTCTAGTGGACGAAAGTTTTTGGCCCGTTATCAACAAAATGGAGATGATTTGTTTTCTCACATTGTTACTGGGGACGAGACGTGGGTATCCTACGCCAACCCAGAAAGAAAACTGCAATCGATGCAGTGGCGACACTCATCCTCACCAAAACCGAAAAGTTTAAACAAACTCAGTACACAAGTCGAAAATTGATGGCTACAGTTTTTGGGACAAAGACGGTGTTCTTTTGGTTGATTTCATGGAACGTGGGACAACAATTACAGCTGACGTGTACTGCGAAACGCTCAAACACTTGAGACGTGCGATCAAAACAAACGCCGCGGAAACTGTCATCTGGCATAATCCTCCTCCACGATAACGCGCGTCCTCACACTGCTGCCAAAACCATTGAGAAAATTCAAGAATTTCGTTGGGAACTTTTTGACCACCCACCGTACAGTCCCGACCTTGCACCTAGCGACTACTTCCTCTTCTTGCATTTTAAACGGTGGCTGGGTGGACAACGTTTTGAAACCGAAGACGGACTCAAAAACGCCGTTGTCAACTGGTTCAACTCTCAGGCGGCAAGCTTCTATGCAGAGGGGTTAAAGAAGCTGGTGCAGCGGTACGAAAAATGCTTAGAAGTGAACGGCGATTATGTAGAGAAGTAAAGTAAGATTGTACCTAACTAAATATGACAATAAAATTTGTTTCTTATGAGTACATTTTTTTCTGTGACCAAACGGCCCTTACTTTATGAATGCGCCTCGTATATATAAGTAATAGATTTTAACTTGCCTGACTAACTATTCTCAAACAAAGCCACATTCTTCTCGAAATTTTCTAATACGTGGCGGGTAGCTTATTCAAACACTAAAAATAATTAAGTACCTGCGTTCACTCGAACAAGGGGTAATAATGGCGGTCTTCTAAGACACGGTGCTTGCCACATCGTCCCGCATCAGAGATGATGCCAGACGACCTGGCAGAGAAAACAAACACGTGAGAGCCTTAACCTCTCAGTTTGCAGGCCGTGCTGCCACGTGGGGCCTAGAACCAAACAAAAAAAGCTTTCTATCATCATGTATTTATATTATAAATTTTTTCAAAACACTTCAAACACCTTAGTGTTATAAACTGGAAGAGTTATAGAAGAAATGACGACAGGCCCTGATCGATAAAGGTGAGAACCTAGGCACAACCTGTTTAAAATAATGAATTCAAATGTGTATATAAAACCTTGAGAGAAAATTAGAAAACAATCTAGAAACTTGGGAAAAACTAAAATGACAACTATAAACAAACTACAGTCATAAAAATACAGATATACACAAAAAAATTCAGATGTTTCAACAGAGTTTTGGAAGAGTATAAATATAAATACCAAAATTAATTTTGAAATTTCAAAGTACACAAAAGTAGGCGTAAAAGACTAGTTTTAGAGAAAAGTTGAACGAAGACACGTAGAAATATTCAGAAAATTTAAAAGCAAAATTTGAAGAGTTAGAAACGGAAGTAGATACTTCGTTTAATATAAGCGTGTCCAAAGACCTACAGCAATTATTTTTGAATCAGATAAAAAGTTGAGTTGTGGGGAAAAATATAAAGGGAATGCTTTTATTAACTAATAGGTATTAGTACACAATAAAAATGATGATTAATTATTATTAATTAAAAATGTTAAAGATAAAATAATTTCCCTTTTTGAACTTCAAACTAAAGCTAGAAATCTGCAATAATCTAATAAATTGATTGATGGTCGAGAAGGAGGGAGATGGGCGAGAGGGGAAAGAGAGAACAGAGACATTTGTTTAGTAATTTCTAGAAGTCATTACAGCTCTTTATAAAGAACATCCCTCGTTTATGGGAAATATGTAGCTTGTTTGCATAACTTATGTCAATGAAGTCATCGCGAAGAAAATAAGGCCGAAATGTAAATTTTTAAGGAGTCGGTGCTTGATTAAAAAGATTAATAATATTATGGTGTTTAAAAATAGTTATACATAAAAATTTTTCACAAAGTAAATTCAATAAGGGGAAAAATACTAAAAAGTACGTATACCACAAATAATAGTTTTAAATCTTAGGAGTATTTCACTACTAACAAAATTTCTTCTATTAAAATCTGCAGTTGGACTATGGAAGTATTTAAAATAGATGTTGTGTTATTAAAAACACTCGAAAAATAAATTAGTTTCTTCTGGCGAGCAATACAAGTTAGTATGAGAACGCACCAATTAGAAGTTCAGCTAACATATTTTAATACAAAAAGGTTTTAAACTAATAGAACAATGCGGTTTAGAATACGCTCTATAAAATTAATTTTATTAATTATTTACTAACTCTTCTTCTATTCTAATATTTATTAATATAGCTACATGGTGAATGCACATCAATATTATTAGCCAAATTACTATATCCAAAAATACGATACATGCCCAGAAATTAGATTTTGGGTTTGTTATAATAATTCTTCAAATTATGCTGAAAGGAAATATGGCTATAAATAACGGAAGTTGTTGCCAAATTTTGTACAAAGTGACTCAAAACTATCTAATATCAAGGCTAGTCAGCCAGATATACTTTTAAGGTTTTCTGATGTCATTGTTAGTAACCATATGGTTTTTTGAATTTAATAGTTTATTTATACTGATTCACCAGAAGCAAAAAAAGATACAGGTATTTATTCTGATGACCTGATGTCTTTATGAAAGCACATCATAGAAAAATTCCTTAGTGTTTTTAAGCAGAAATTTATAAAAACTACAAATTAGTATATTTCTGGAATGTAATTAAGATGAGCAAGTTAAATAGTTCTGATTTTTTCAAATCTTTTTTATATTCATTTACACATTAAAAACAGTAATAGGCATAGTTGTTATGGAGCAGGATAAGGTTATGTCTTCCTGGACCAGTAAACGGTAACTATTTCCACAATTTATTTATTTATTGGTAGCAATATTAGAACTTGCAATTGATGGTATTGCCAATTAGCATAAGTTTTGATTTTTTGCGTTTGGTAATTAACTTTTTATAATCCGCAAATATATAATGTGTTGTCCAAATCAACTGTGGTAATAAAACATTCTGCCTATTATCTAGACTGAGGTGATTAGAAATTTATCTACTTTTACTTTTAAATCTCTCTAATATATTTTTTTATTTGCATATTTACAATCTTCTCATGTTATACAAATTGAGTAATAAGTAAATTTGATCTTATATAGAAATACATGTCATTATCTAGAATCACGCCATTGCCATCAACCTAGGGGAGAATATATTAACATAAATCGCTTAGGGAATTAGGTCCTGTGGCTAGTTACGCTTGAGCCTTTTTACAACGGCTGGCTGGTTTACAAGCTTTTGCAAGTCTCTGAATTTCGGATGCTACATCCGGGATCTTCAGGTCATTATGGATGGTCTCGTTGCTTACACACCATGGTGCATCAGTCATTATGCGAAGGGTTTTAGACTGAACCCTTTGGAGTATTTTCGTATGGGATGCTTTCGCGCAGCCCCAAAGTTGAACACCATAAGTGCAAATGGGCTTTATGATTGTCTTATAAAGTAATAATTTATTTGATAACGGTAGCTGCGAACGTACATTTGCTTTACCTTTAAGTCTATTTGTTTTCTCTTATTTTTGATATACATGCTCCAGAGTTTTGCATCAAGGTACATTCCTAGGTATTTGATTTCAGACTTGATTGGAATTGCAATGTTGTTGAAAGTAGTTTGAGGGCAATCACGTCGTCTATTAGTGAAGGTTACTTGAGCTGACTTCTCACTGTTTACTGTTATTCTCCACTTGCGAGTCCAATCTTGCAGTAGGTTTAGGTGATGCTGTAAGTGAGCTGCAGTTACTGCGGGCTTGTCATTGGTTGATAATATGGCCACGTCATCGGCAAACATGGCAATAGAAGTGTCCTGCGTGGTTGGTGTATCATATGAATAGATCAGGTAGAGTAAAAGACCCAAAACACTACCTTGTGGCACTTCTTCTTGGATTTGGTGAGTCAGAGGTTGAGCCATTTATAGCGACTTGGAAGGATCTCTCGGCGAGGTAGGATTTTAGAACTAGATAGATCGAACTTGGGAAGTGTAGTTTTATCTTGTAAAGGAAGCCTGTGCGCCAGACCTTGTCGAAAGCTTGCTTTATATCTAGGAATGCAGCTGTAGTTAACTTTTTGGTTTCAAGGCTTTCTATTATTTGATTGACGAATTGGTGGCATTAGATTCACGAAAGCCGAACTGATAGGGTTGGATTATCTGGTTGAGATTTACTATTTCTTTTATTCTTTTCAGTAGAAGCTTTTCAAAAATCTTAGACATTAAGGATAAAAGGCTTATAGATCTATAGGAAGATGGGTGGTTATGTGTTTTGCCAGGCTTTTTAATCATAGTAATCCGAGAATACTTCCATAGTACTGTAAAGTAGCTTAACTTCTCCGATCATATCATAGCCAGGGGCTTTTTTGGGGTTCGTAAATTTAATTTGCTGAATGACTTCTCTCTAATATATGTGAATGATAAAAATTTTTTTGGATATGATGTCAGTAATTCCTCCAACTTATACTCTTTAAAAGTTGCCCAGAGCGTTGTACGGGTCAAATAACAATTATAATTCTTTTTTACCATCATAAGCAGCTCAAATAATTTTTGTAGTTTCTGCAACATTTTTATTAAGAGAAAATGTGGAAACAAAATGCTTGTTACCACGATAAACACATAATTTTTAAGGCTAAAGATAGGAAAACCAAACCACAAGATACTTTAAAAAATATTTTTATTTTAAAAGTTGCATAGAAATGATTATAATTAATCACAATTAATGTGCATATTTTGTAGTTGCAGAGTTTTATAGCAAGCTTTCCAAAAAATTGGTCAACATTATTTAAATACTATTGTATGTTACTTGAAATGTACAGGACGTGGCAAAACTCCCTCTTTAATTTCAAAAGAAGGTTATAAAGCCAAAAGTGGCCCGAGGGTGCGGAAAGTAATTTCGTTGGATGCAGGTAGTCAGAGAGTTTTAGAAAGAGGGAAACTTAGTAACGAACATATTGTGGACCAACTAATAGAAAGCTTTTGCTGTCCAAGCGTATTTTGTTGCCCGCAAAACGTACTTTTAGAGTTTTCAATTTGCACCTCGGGCTTCCGTTCTTGATCAAAAATCAATATTGTTGTAGGTAGGGAACAGATGTACTGGTTTTGTAGCAAGAAGTAGAAGCGGTAAGACATTTCATTTTACATTCTCCTAAACGATCTTCTCGTAAACATTCCGTACAGTACATACAATTGAATAAAAACTGTTTTATCAGACATTACTGTGCCTTGCGGCACTACATTGACATTTGTCCTGTTTGGATGACAACCTCCATAGAATTGGTCAGTCTAGGCTATATGCTAATTTAGTCACAGATGAGTGCCCTGCTCCACATTTGCTTTTGTGCAAGATTCGAAATAACTACGTAAAACTCCAGTCAGGGCGTCTTATCTGAAGCGATAGTGGGACTGTACAGTAAATTTTGCACCAAAACCTTCGTTTTAATCTATATAAGATGGTTGTTTTAGAGGACCTTTTCGAACGTGAATGACGAAATCGTTTGGAAATGTGTGAAAACATATTTACCGATGAAGCGCTTCTCCACTTGTCGGGATGCGTCAATAAACGAGATATTATAAAAGGCGTTTCCGTAGTAAACTATTTGTTGTGCAATCAATAATATTGGGATCATTTCTAATACATTCTTCAACTACACGTGTTTTACTTTTTAATGTTTCTTTTATCCTAATCATTGGTTTGGGTTTTGTAAAATGCAGCAAACAACAGAGCAAGTGCACCGAAATATTAAACGAGTTACGCATAATTTGGTGGCGAAACTGCTCAGGGGTGTCTTTAGATATACAGCAAGCTTTTGATAAAGTTTGGCACAAAGGTCTGAGCTACAAAATGAAATGCATGCTTCTACATCAATACTATAATCTATAATGTCCTTCCTAACCGATAAACAATTTTGTGTAAAATAGCAGGGCGCATTTACGGACTTATTTTCATTACCATCTGGAGTCCCTCAAGGGAGCGTTCTAGGACCAACACTATCAGATCTACACCCCAGACTTACCTATATCTGAAACAACGCTCACAGACACTTTTGCATCGCATACTAGCCCTGTTTCCTCTATACAGATACTGCAACCTGGCTACAAAAATGAAAAATCAAAGCCAATACAGATAAATCCGTACATGCCATGTTTCACTTTGAGAAAGGTAACTGCCCTCCAATAACGTTTAATGGTCGTCAACCACCTTAAACGAATGAAGTTAAATATCTTGGACACACATCTTTAGCAAACGCAAACTATTTGGCTATCAAATTCAGAATAATATATTGGATGCACAGAAGACACTTCTTCAATGACGCTAGAAAGTAAACTACTTACATATAAAACCATGTTGAAACCGGTCTGGACCTATGGAATAGAGTTATGGTGCCCTGCCAATAACTTCAATTTGGAAATTCTCTATAGGTTCCAAAACAGTGTTCCGAATTATAGTTATACCTAATGTACTTAAAATTTCTGTTAGTACATGACGAAATTAAAAAATTCAGTACGACTCACAGTGTTAAACTCCAAGTGCACCCCAACGATCTGGCAACTACGCTGTTAGACGACGAAGATGAAGGCGAAAGACTAAAAAGGTTCAAACCAACGGATATTCCTAACATTTCACCTAAGGAGACTTTACTATATTTTCTTCTTGTTTGTAAACATTTATAGAGAGCCTTCATTGGAAGGAAGTAATCTCACAGGGTTACGTTTATTTAAATAACAAAATGCTTATATCAAATAATTAATATCTATACTAATTGGAGTTAATAAAAAAATGTTTCTTTTATTTCAATCACACTAATTATATACTTTATATTTACTTTTTACCGTATCCTTAATTTTTTATAATCGTTTTGTTGTTATTCTTTTTTTTTAATTTTTTAAGACATATATTTGAATTACTTTTTGTATTATTTTTTTCTTTAATGTTCATGGTCTTTCAAACAAATAGTTATTACAAGTTTATTATTATTTCTTTGCCATTGCTCTGTAAATGTAAGCTAAAAACTGCACAAACCCGAATAACTTTGAACGAGACCTTAACATCGACATAAAAAGATAACGAGCGTCTTCTGCTCGTTACCTTCTAACGTGCACTATCATTTGCGTCAAATTTATTGCAACGGCTATTCGCAGTTGCTTATAATGGAATTATTACAGCTGTGATTGATGTTGCCAGCGTTTCGTTCTATAAGCAGTTCCCAGGCTTCCAATTTGCATCAAATTATAAATTCAAAAGATCCTCTGTAAATGTTTATTCAATGCCAGTAGCCCATTTATCACCCGTTTAGTCACAGCATTAAATGGCGCATTGTTCCTTTTCTTGAAGCCGCGTTATTATTGTTACTTGCTTAATATTGTAATTTGCGCGAATTTCTTTGTTCGTCCTTTTTGCTCCTTTACGATTCTGTTTTTCCCCGCGTCAATGGCGGCGTTTCCTTTGTTTTGCTCTTATTAATTTTTTAATCCAGTTATTACGCTTTACTCTTAACTCTCGTTTTATTATTTTTTATTTTATTATGTTACACTACTAGGACACATTGGAAAGTTTTTGGGACTACCACTAAAAGTTAATTTGTCCTAAGCATCTTGATTCCGTTCTATGGACAACTTTTTTGTATAAATTAACCAAAATACTTAGTTTTTCCATCACAGAAGCCGTACAAAATTTAATTTGCAGGACTTGCTGAACCACACTGTTACGTTTTGAAAAAAATTATGCAATTTGTAAGTGAAGACCATAATAAAATGGTTGTAAAAATAGGGAAATAGAATTGTAACGGATCTCAATAGGCGCAACGTAGACAGCAATTCAGATGCCAACATCTTTCAAAGTTGTTTTGTATCTTTGTAGTTAAATTGTGAATTAGATAATAAAATAATCTAGTAGAAGAGAATACTCCAGAATTAAAATTGTTAAAGAATCTGTAAATATTGCAATTGAAAGAACGATAAAGAACTAAATAGAAATTTATTAAAGTTTGATATATCCGCCTTACATCCAAAAATGTGTGTTTGTGTGTGTGTGTGTGTGTGTGTGTCTGTTGGTCTGTCAGTAAATAGGATATCTCGAGAACCGTAAGAGCTAGAGACTTGAAATTTGGTATGCAAGTTACTTATAGGTAGGGGACGCGGTCGCGAATCTAAACGGTTGAAGATACAAAAAATTTAAAGTAAAAGTTGGTAAAATAGGAACTCGAAAAAAAATTGAAGCCCAGGATTTTTTCCAGAATTACCCAAATAATAGGATAAGGGAAGTCGTGTGATGTTCACACCAGATTATTTCCTTGCATCTTGGAGGAAGAAAAAGCAACCCGAAAGGATACTTGAGTTTAAATACGTGGCCTATTCCTAAAATATTGAGCTATACAATAAATAATTTATATACAAAGGAAACATTGTACATATCCTTGGCTTTCCTTTAAAGCAAGATCCTATACTCCTTTCGATATAGCGAATTGAGAAGCTTCAAGAGGGATGATTGAGCTTTTATTTCCCGATCATGACCGTAGGCTCAAGTTTTATTTTTGCTTCTAACTTTTTTGAGGAAATCTGGCTCTTTGAAGCAAACTATTAGCAATTACACCACGGTGTTCTGTCTTCTATGGTAATAGTAACCTCGGAACTAATCATAATCACAAAATTTTTGTCCACGAGTTTAAAAAAGTAAGAAATATATAACGAAAGGCAGAAAACAGCAAATGTTATAAGATTTTCCCAATAAAATTGGTCTCGTCCTAATACTAAGCCAAGTTGACAATTTTATAAAAATAAAGCGCTATCAACTAAAATAACAGACTTAAACTTCTTTATGACAGCTGTTTCAGTAGTGATCTCTATTGAATATTTCATCCACATCAAAACGTTTTCTGAGTACATTATGGACACAGATAAATTGTATATTTACTTGTATTGCTTAACCTCTGTTGTTTATAAGAGAAATGTTGGGGGAAGCAGCAGTAACTCAAAATACTTACTATTGATTATGTTAGTGAAACTCTGCGAAAAACATGGATACACCTAACAAATTACTATTGAGTTCCTATCCTCTAATAACAAAATTAATGATAATATAATAAGAAATCTACTAACTTGTTAATATAATTTTTAATGGAATTTGCTCTAATATTAGAAGAAATTAAATAAAATACTTTTTTGATGAAAGGTATAAGTAATCTGTCTCGAAAATATCAAATCATATAATACAATTACAATAGCAAAAATCAATAAATTTAGTAAAAAGACGCTCTATACAAGAAACGACAGTGTTGACATGATTAACATGGTTTTGATCTTCTTTGGCCTATCTGGAGACTTGCGTTAGAATAACTAAGCCTTTGTTTCTAAATGGTAGCCGTTATCTGCGATTATGATATTTTTAAAGAATTTCTGATTTATTAGTAACAGTTTGAATTAGTTATTATAGCACGAAGTTCTTTTTGCTTTATTATCACTAGTCACGAGACGAATTTTACCGCGACAGGTTTTAAATCTTCGCACACTATAGTTTTTGATATATCTCAACCATAAATCATTGTTTATTATGGTCCGTACACATTCAACACTATCAACAAATTACAGGTAATTTAGAAATCATTTGTATCAAATCTTTATTTGTGCTGCACTCATTTGAGTGTTCTCAAAAGGCTTCGAAATGTCTTTAGTGATATAGCGGGCTTTCTGCGAACGAACGTTTCAGATTCAAACTAAATTTGATACAAATTCACAACATCAGAATGACCTAATTTAAATGTCCTTAACAGGATAAAGTTTTCGGGATCTGGTCTTTGCAGGATATCCAGGTTTTACTTATGGCACCTTGTACCACAGTCCAAGCAACTGAATTGACCAAAAGACTGAACTAAGCGGGAATGGCAAAACCTGGCGTTTGATCTAGAATGGATGAGTACTAATACCGTCTTAACCAAAGTTGGTGATTGATTTGACAAGTCCTCCAAGTAAGGAGATTTTAGAGTTATCATATTCTAACACATGTAAAAATAAAGAAGAAAGAGAACAATTTAGTAGAATAAAAAATCATAAACTAAAAGTCTTACTGAATAAAAAGGTAGAGAAGCAGTTCTGCATATAGTTTTCTAAAATCAATTTTAAATTGTAACCAAAAAACAGAAACACAAAATAAAAAAATAAATTTCAGAGAAAAACAAGAAAAGGCGGTGAATAAAAAAATAAAAACGTGAAAGGGTTAGCGATCAAAAAGAAAAAAGCAATAACGAAAACAAAAAAGTAAATCTCGTTATAGTCATACATACAGAAATCAAAGAGAAACGAAAATGCCAGAAATATATAAAATAAGGTGGAGCACCCAAAAGCGAAAGTAAAAAAGTGAGGTATTTATATTAATCAAAAGGAAAAGAACAACACGTTACAAATACGGGATAAAATAAATGAAAGAATAACAAAAATTAACATAAAATTACGTGGACAAAATACCAGAATTATAAGAGTATGCTGTAAATGTAGATGAAAAAGAATTTTTTAGTATCTTAAACGAACAACTATAAAATGTTAGCAACCAGGGTAAGCTATTAGTAATCGGGGATTAGAATCTAGAAATAGAAATAAATGAAAATAATAGAAAAGAAATATTCAGCGGCGAATTAGAGAAGATCAAAAATAAGAAAAAAAATTATTTGGAATCTAAGGCAGACAAGATATGTGAAATGTAGCAGACAAGTGAAACAACAAGTAAAACAAAAGAAGAATGAACACTGGCACAATGAATGTAGAAACCTAAATAGTAGAATGGGATTCAACAAATCGAAAGAAATCCGAAAAGTAGTTTGCAGCTTAATATAAGAAACAAAAAGCAACAACGAGCTAAATTTAATAGCAATGGATGTAATACTATAAGACAATCCTATAAGAGAAAAAAGTTATAAAAGAAACAGAAATAACAGTACAAGATATGGCAAAGGCATTAATGAACGGTAAAAATAATAAATCAATGAAACTGGGAAACATTAGAAGAGAATTAGTAACTATAGTGAAAATAATAATTAAAATGTTTCAGGAAATGCAATTTATATTTTATATTTTTTATAGAAGAATAAGAATATTACTAACAATGATGAGGCTACAAGAAAGAGCTATAAAAATCAAGATTGATCAGCAAGAAGTCAGTGAAGGAAAATGTGGTTTAGATCAGACAGATCATGTATGGACAATATCTACTGCATCAGGCAAGTAAATGAAAAGAATCGAGCAAAAAATATTGAAACTCATATACCTTCTGTAGATCTAGATCTATGGTTTCTGTAGAGAAAGAATACGGTAATTTTCTAAAAGAAAAACTATTAAATGCATTGAAGGAAATGAGGCTAAAGCACAAAAGCCCAAATTAGAATGGGGAATAAGCTAGCGAAATCAATAGAAGTATTGAAACAAGGTTGCACGATGTCAGCTGAACAAGCATTGCGACAATGATATTGAAAATGCAAAAGAATGGAAATACCGATAGGACCAAAAAAATTCAGTTGATTTTAACACAAGATGAGAAATACATTATACACATACTACAAGGATTAAAAGAAGAATATGACAAGTAGAGTCTCATCAATGTTAAGATAACTGAATACATGTCTGTTGCTTTTAACAATTTTAGAAAGTATTACAACGCATAGAAAAGAAATATTGCTCATGACAAATAAAATAAGAACAATAGAGCTAGACTACATGAGACGAAGTTTACAATAGATATGAAAAGATAGAAAAAGAACAGAGGTGATCTGAAAAGCGATGGAAGTAGAGACGCCTATTATAAAGAAACTGAAAAATAAAACGTTGAGATTGTACACCCACGCCCAAAGTTTTAATGAGTGAAAGGTAGTTATAGATTTATCGCCTATAAATAAAATGAGGAGTCAACCGACAGTTAAATGAAAAACGAGTGTCAACAAAATGATAATGAAGAGAAGCCTACAAGAAAATGTAGAAAACAGTCAATTATAAAGATTGGAAAAGCTAATCTATTAAGAGAGAAAAGTCAGAGAGAAAAAGGGAGAGGGGGGAGAGAGGAAGATTGGACTAATATATTATCTTTTAAATAACAATTATCTAAAATCATTTAATATCTACTGAAAAAAATTGTAAGGGCCTATTTTTAAAACAATGTTTTGAAGCTTCAATCAATTAAAAAAAGTTTATTGCTGACAAAATTCTCTGCAACACTTTAAAGAAGGTCAAAAATATAAATTAAAAAAAACATCGAGAAGTTCTAAAAGACATATAGTTTTACAAGAAGAATTTACCAGCTCATTTAGGTAGTAACATTAAACAAAAATAGACTAAAAGAAAATTTGAAAGTTCAACAATTATCTTTTATTCTCTTTTTATACTCTTTCTCCACATAGAAAATAAAACTTTAAATAACTAAACACTTTTAGCACTCTAAGAAGTTCATTGTCTTTAAATTTAATTTTGAGTTTATCAAGGCATCATTAAATGCAAATGGCACTAAAAATGCCTATCCGTTCTCCATAAGTGGCTCAAATACAATTTTATTAGACAGCAATTAATTGAATCCAAACACGTTACGTAAGCGGCGTGTTTGAAGACACGAAACTGGAAGGCTGCGGAAAAGTACAGAATAAATTTGCACTTAATTATTAACGCTTAAGTAATTTATTACGTATGTCGCATTCTTTCCACGATCATTTGTTTTTAATATTCCACTATTTCTATCACAAAAATTTTCGTGTTTATTGCCTGTTTAATTAACATAAAGAACAGCATTCCGCTTGCCTGGCATGACGCAAGCAGCCATTTAAATTCTATCGATTAGCTATTTTTGTAAATACCCGGGCTAATCGCACGAAAATTACTGCTTTTGTTATAAATGAAACATGTTTCTATGCTGCTTGCATTGTATTTACTCAAAGCTAACCTCTCTTGAATTATGCAAAAAGCATTGATTTTTTTGCTTTGTTTTTTATCTGAAAGTTATTTGTTCTTCTTCCAACTTCTGTGTATTTAAAAATCTTTTATTTATTTAGTTTATTTTTGTTTTTTATTTTTTTCTAATTTATCGTTTATTTATATTATATGAAGCTTTTTTATGTTCTGCTACCCCTATTATTATATTTTTTGATATTGATACACAATTCTTTTACATTTTTTAATACAATAAAAACCTTCCATGCTAACGAGCTTTAAAAAAATAAGCTTTGTTTAAAAATCTACATTTATGTGTTTTTCTCTGACGTAACTGTTCTCTAATTTGATTGCAAGTTTGAAATCAGTTATCTTTTAACATTACTTAAATTTATAAATTAGATTTAGATAATCGTCATTAGTGAGAATATTAGGAATAAATGGTTTTATTGCTATTTAAATCACTTATAAATACACTACCGCTCATGGAAGTATGGACACATTAAAATTTAGTTATACAGTGAATAGTTTGTGATAAATTTATTTTGTTTAGTCTTTTACCACCTTCTTAGACAGTATTGTGTTGAATGAAAATAATTAATTACTGGTAGATTTTTTTTAATACGCATTTATTGGATTGAAAACTAAAATTAAAAAAATTATAATACTTTTACTGTCACTCATCACTTCGAATCTTTCTTATGTCGCTATTCTCTGTTTTAAATGTTTGCTTACATTAAAAAAAATTGTAAACCGTCCATTCGCACCAGTTTATCATCAGACCTTTTGCAACTTATTTAGTTTTTTGTTCACATTTTGTTTTAAATTTTTGCATTAAATGACCCGTGGTAAGCTACTCTCCATAGTAACTCCTTCATACATTCTTACTTTACACCGAGAAAGGCTACCAATGCGTAACATCGCAAAAATATTAAGAGTTTGTGCTTCGACAGTGAATCTTACATTACAACACTACAGAGAGACGGGAAGTCTTAAGGATTGCCGTCGCCCTGGGCTATCACGAATAACAGCCCATGTAGAGGATCAGTTTATCAGGCTGATAAGTAAACGAAATATAAGATTAACTCTCCCATATATTTCTGCAGACTTTAACTGGGGAGTTATAAAACAGTATCAGTCAGTACAATAAAATGGCGTCTTCAGGAGGGTAATCTTCGTGGTCGTACTACGACCAAAAGCCCGTCGTTACGGAGTGGTGATAAGGCTAAACGACTTCCGTAAGCACAGACGCATCATTCCTAAACAAGTGAACAGTAGCAAAACATATTATGCACCTACAAATCCAAATTTGAAGTTTTTAGTCAGAAACGGAGAATCTTCGTGCGTCGTTCCGTCTATCAAGCACAGTTTGTATTATTGTGGGAGTGTTGTGGGGGTCTTAGTAAAATTCGATGGCATTATGAGGAAAAAACAAGATAAAAAATTTAAATGGGATACACCATATCACCTGGGTCGCGATTAATCGAAGAAGGATTCGTGATAATGCAAGACAGTGAATTTAAAAATGCTTCAAAGCTTTCTAAAAATTATTTAGCAAACCAAGAAAAACAAGAAATGCTGAAAATTATGACGTAACAACCAAAGGCTAGATTTCAACCCCATAGACTTACTATGGATGGCCTGGACAAAAAGAACAGTAAGAATGTCCCAAGTTCAAAAATTATCTTTGAATATTTTAAGGTTCCGGAAAAATGCCTAGAATTACAAAATAGGGCGGTTTTTGATAAAAAAATGTTTGATATGCAAGTTTTCCTGTGTTCATAATGTTTTCTGTTCGTTTTTATGATGTTCGGATAATAATCCTAGAATTGTTCAATATAGGGCTTGATAAAATTTAATGGATATTTTATTTTATTGTCTCGATGTTTCGGCATCGGCTTTGTTAACATAACAGGTACGAGTCTTTGAGTACGACTGACCGTTCATGTGTCCTGCTTTATCATCTATAGGGCTGGAAATGAAAATTTGGCGGGAATTTTGTTTGATGGGAGATGCATTGGGTTGGAAAAAGTTTGATGGTTTAAGGGTATTGCGTAATTGAAGGTGCTTGTAATAAGGGTAATAAGGGATTTCCATATGACGGGTAAACGTTGGCATCTCTTGTGTTTCGGCTTTGTGGGCGTTTTTCTATTTTAATTGCCTCACGTACAATCCTACTGATGAGATGGGAAATGGGAGCAATGGTTTTATCCAGCGGAAAATCAATTTTGTGATCTGTTTCTTTATTGTGTAAGTTCCGAACCATTCCTTAAGACCAAAAAATGCTCATGTATTCGGCTGGATATTTGCCGATTTGTTTGATTTATATAAGTCCTTTGACAATCTGCACAAGGTATTTCATAAACTCCTTGGGATTTATTGGGCCAGTGATCTTTAGCTGAGCCAATAAACCCAGATATTTGGTTATTGGTCCTAAAAACCGTATGTATATTTTGCCTCATTAGTATGCGGAATATTTTATCGGTGCTTTTTGTTGTCAAAACCTAGTTAAACGCGAAAATCTATACGAACATATATATGAGAACGTGGAACAGTTTAACTTACAATCGAAGCTCCGCTCAACGGAAGCAAGCCAACTGGCCATATCAGAGGCGCGTTTTGCGTTTGGGAATGCAGCGGCCGCGCCATTCGGCAAGAAGCGATAGCGGGCCATACATGCACGAACGCACAGACCTCCTCGTGTAAATTAAGCGCTCAGAGCGGAGAACGACAAATTTCAAATCAGCCGTCTTTGTTTGCTTTCAGTTCAAATGTATATGCTGTCTTTGTTTGCTACGCACGGACCTTTTTGTGCAAAACAAAAGCGGAGGACCAAGCCACATTTCTTTGTTTACTTTCTGTTCACTACGAGCTTAGTTAGCCCATGACTTGGTTCGTTTGATATCTTCTTATTTGTTGCTTTTTCTTTCATTTCGTTATTCCTAACAGTCTTCTCAGTCTCTTTTTCTTGACATCCCTAGCATTCTTTTGGCCTTTTTAAACCACTTGAATCTTTGGGATTTTATTGCTGCCGTTTTTTGAGTTTCTTGCATAACACTTTTAATTTTTTATTTGTTCTTCGGATCCAGTTTTCGTTTATTTCCTTCCCGCCATATATTTTCCCATGTTTCTAACATGTTCGTATTTACTTTGGTCAAGGTCCAAGTTTCGCTGACCTATATTACAGTAGATCTTACAGCAGTCTTATCTACTCGTATCTTTGCTCTTTAGTAATTTATTAAGGCTATAGATACATCGATTGCCAGCCATTATTTTTTATCAGGTTTTCTTGTGAATGCTGTATCTAAATATATGTATTTCCCCACCTCTTCAAACTTGTACACTTTTCCTCTATCCGTTACTATTCTCATTCTTTTTATTTCTTGGTCTGTCCACTCCGTATACTTAGTTTTCGTCTCGTTGATGTACAGGCCTAGGTTTTGTGATTTCTCGTGTAATCTTTTGACTACCTCTTTCATCTCTTGTTAATAATACCAAATTGTTTGTGAAGGCTATGATGCATTGGTGTATTTTTCGATAGATAAGTTCTAATCTGTTTACGTTGGCGTTGCGTATAGCCTTCTTCAAAACAAAGCTGAATAGTACTGACGACAAGGGATCTCCTTGTCTAACCCCTTCATTAACTTCAAATTTTCTGATGTTCTATTATTTACTCTCACCCTGTTTTCTGTCATTCATAACATTTCTCGTACCATGTCTATTAATTTCTTGCTAATTCCCACTTCTTCTAACGCTTTGTGGTTTTTGGTTTTTTCACCCTATCGTTAGTTTGTTTGAAATAGATGAATAAGGCCATTATCTGTTTTTTATATTCGAATAGATGAGATCAGTTGTGGTTCCACAAAATTCGCAAATAATACCTTCTATTTTATCCTTTAACTTATATTTAATAAACGTTGCGAGGATTTTATATAGTATATTAAGAAGTGCTATGCCCCTATAATTCTGATAATAACTTTTGTCAACTCTTTTGTATAGAGGGAATATTATTGTCTCTGTACATTTCTTCGATATCCGTTCTTGCTCTTATATTTTCTTTATAAGTTTTTCAATACCGCTACTTAACTTTTCTCCCTCGTACTTAAACATTTCAGTTGTTATATTATCGACTACCTGGACTTTTGTTACCCTTTAGCCTTTTTTTATTATATTTTAATCTCATTTTCTGTCAGCGGTTATTCTTCATTTTTCTGTTTATATATGGTTATATTTATACTTTTGTCTTCTTCACTGTTTTCTCTCATCTATACCATTTAACAGCTGGTCAAAATATTCCTTCCATCTATTTAATATTTTATCTTCTCCAGCAATGCTCTTCCCATCTTTGTCTTTGTAATAGGTTGGTTTAGATTAGTACTTATTTTTATTTGTTGGTATAGATTTCCAATTTCTTTATTCTCAAAATTCTCTTCTATTTCTTTTAGTGCATTGTCTCTTTTTGGTTCTTAATAACCTATCATATTTCTACCATATAATGGGTCAGAATCTATATCCGGCCTTCTGTACGTCCTTACATTAGTAAAGCATATTTCTTCGTGACTTTCAATGTAAACATGATTGATTAGATTAACGGTCTGTTCGCCCAGTGATCTCTGTTTCTTTTGCAAAATTTATTAGAAAATTTACAAATCGTCTACTAATCATAGTATACATAATGAAGAAATTTCATTAGAAAAAGGAATAAACTTTTATCATTCCTTTAAAAGAAAGTTTTAGTGCAATCATCATCATCAAACAACCTCTATTTGTCTATTGTTGGACACAGACCCTTAAATGAACTTGATGAATCCAGTTGGAACTGATGCTTATAACATCATCCACCTATCTAGTGCTCATTCACAGTCTCTGTTGCGAAACGTTTGTCCTTTTGGTCGCTACTATAAAAAGTGTCCAAATTGAAATCAAAATTTTGAATGTTTTGTGTATTAAAGTACCCAATCTCCGATTGAATATAAAAATTATGTCTAACAAATGGTCACCTTGGCTTCCGCTGCAATCTTAGTTTTTTCGCAAAATGTTATATTACAATTTTACGTATGTCCTGATTAATTTCTGGATACTAAATCACAAGATCTTGTTTTGTATATAATTATGCGATCAGGAAAATGTTGGTTCAGTAAATCGCCTGTTGTTGCAGCGTCATCCTGTTTGAACCACATTTGTTCTGATCCATGTTGTCCAGTGGTGCCAAAAAATTGGATTATTATATAACGGTAACTATCGCTAATCACAATTATGTATTTCCAACATCATATTCTAAAAGTTACGGGTCTATCACGTCACCTGCCAAAAATGACACAGTGGGTGTATTTGCTTTCCATGAATTATACGAGAATTTTAAAAACCCAAAATTCTTTTTTTCTTGAGAGTCTAATTGTTGTACACGATGCCGAATGCATAATTTGGCATTAAAATTTCTAGTAATTATAGTAAAAGGTACCGGCTGAATTTCTAAATCATTAATTACATCCTTATACAAGCTCTCTACATTCTAATTTAAGATCTAATTAAATTTCTGTAATAAAATTTCTAATTTCTAATTTCTTAATTTTATTTAAATATCTATACGTCCTTCAATTTACATTTAGTATTAGCACGATGTAACAAACTCTATTGTTAATGTTGATAGTTTGGACAATGCTTTTGGCGTGCTTCTTATGGATCATAAACCCAACTTCTTGTATCGATCAATTGTTTTTATTTTTATAAGACAGTATGGCCTAAATTTCGGACAATCGTCTGTTCTTCTCTACGTCTAGTTCTATATAGGTCTAATATATCTCAAGTGAATGTTTGAATTTTTCATCCAATTTTCTTTTTTCATCTGGAACAAGAATTTTTGTCATATGAAACGTTGTATAATGGTCGTCTCTCTTAGGGGCCTAATTTCTTCTTATAATTCTTGGCTTTTTAACTTTTTGAATCTGTTTTACTAACTAACTATTACCTTATAATTGGCAAAACTTAAGAAGTAGAAGTGTGCGTTTTTAACTGGGACTCCCATGCTCTGGCAATTTGTTTCCAAAGTTCCAACTTTCTTCTTCTTTTTCGTAGCCCATTTCTGCCCACGTTTGAACGAAAGCCTCCTTCATCGATTTTCATTTGGTTTTATTTCCATTTGTGCTTCTTTTATCCAGTGTTAACGTTATTAAAAAATTTATTGAAAGGGGTAGAACTTCTTGAGCAACCCTGTCCTTTTGATGTCCTAAATACGATTATATTTTTCTTTATAATACAAATTTTCGGTATAAATTTTTCGTTGCTACTATCAATTTGTTTGGGATGCTAAGATATTTCATACATTTTCGTTGTATTGAGCCATATGCCTCTTTAAACTAATAAATGCAAGGTATATTGATCTACTTTAGCCATTTTATTTTCAATAATCTGTTAGACTGTGTACCCACACGATTTATACACAATCTTTCCGCCCTAAACCCTACCTGATGTCCTTCTATATTATTTGTTATATCCTCTTATAGTTTTTTTGATTAACTCTCCATAAAGTCTTCCCATCGTAGATGTAACGCTGTTGCCTCGGCAATTTTAGCATATTTTCCCATTACCTTTTTGAAATAGTGACGTTACGTTTTCTTCGTTGATAGCTCTCTCAGAATAGTTGTTCGGATTCGTACTTTACTAGTTTCTACTTATCTTATAGTCTAGGCGATATGTTGTTTTTGAGCTCATAGCTCCTCCTGAATTGTGTTCTATATTTTGGCATATCGATTCTCACTTTTGGTTCTTTTTTTATAGCGATCAATCTCTTATTTTGCATCAAATCTTTAATTTTCATCAAGGTTTTGTATGAATCGGATTCTAAAGTCTGGTACCATAACCCCTAAATAGGATTACCTTTGTATTCAGCCGGCCAATATGGGACCGTCACGGTTTGTAGCCCTGTACTTTCGATCAAACTGGATCATACTAACCCTAGAATTAAGGTTGCCGCTTTTGCCAAATCCTGTCACTGGAATTGTTCTCCTTTGCTTTATTATCGTTACAGTTTTCATCCGTAACCCTGGACAAGAGGCTTTTGTAAAGTACTATAAGCTAAAATCAGCTAATCCCAATTTTATTAGAAGGCGTTACCCCTCGATTTCTTCTCCTTCCTTAACTCACAAGGCCTTAGATTTAAAACTGTACAGCAGAGTTATATACAAATTCATCCAAAAATTTCAATATTTTCAGTAAAGTGTTATATGCACATTACCGCCAGAATAGCGGATGAGGAGCGGGTTGAGATGTGGACGGACCCGGTCTTCTAAGACGCGGTGCCTGTCACATCGCCCCGAATCAGAGATAGGTATGCGACAACCAGGCGAACGTATAAGAGCTTTAACCTCTCAGTTCGCGGCCTGTGCTCCCATGCGGGGCGTTAGAACCTTACCATTATTATTATTATTTGTACATTAAAGATTTTACATATATTTGAGTATTTTTTTATATTTGAAGTAAGCAATTTTTAAAAGTTTAGTCGATCGAAAAAGCAACATGATAAGATGGTCATGTACTAGTTAGCAATCCTAGTGCCTTAAAACCTCATTTGTTGATAGATTCGGTTGATCAGTTTTCAAATAATTTTGATCATGCAAGTAATCTTAATCAAAACAGTGTACATTACAATGAGATATTTTTTGTACAAATCAGCAATTGCCTGTGGCCTTAGGCATTTAATTTTATTATAGTTATAACATGACGAAACTTTTCCGTCCAACTTAGCAAGCATTTAGTGGTCGAAGATAGTATTACAAACAGCAAAATGGTACTTGGTACACCAATAAAAAATTGATTATTATGTAAACCTACCATTTATGTTGATATATTGGTAATCTTGCGATGCTTTTAAAATGTATAACTAGAACCACGCCGCTAACGCACAGATAACTATTAATGTTATCCAGTTCTTCAGTGGTTTGCGAGCACCACGATCAGGCTGTAGTAAACGCATTGTACGCGCTTAGCATTGTCCCACAAAGGAATAATGATCCTGGTCAGCATTTCCCGCCTTTGGTTTTGCTAAACTTCCAAACATAACTGGGTTAGAAAATTTTTCTTTCTGCAATGCAAGTAACATTTAGTTCAAACCATTGATTTTAAAATTCAATTTAATTTAATTAGTATAAAATCTATGAAACTGTGTTACATTTTTTGCATACTGCTTAATCGAATTAGTGAGGAAGTTTAGCACATATTTCTTACATTTTATAGTTAAGTACATCTTATAACATTGCTATGATATACATAACTTAATCGTTAATAAACCTCGGCTTCACAGTGATGGCAGGCTTCAATTTATTCAGCTGTTACGTGTGTACAATTCAATCTAATCAGTCATAATTTTTGCCAATTTTTTCTTCTCCCATACCATTATCATTATTAAACTTCTTCTTTATGATATGGTCATCGAAATAGAGAAAGAAGAGCACATTTGTTGGCAAATTTCCAACAAATTCAAACTTTTGTTAGTTGTCCTTTAACGATTCTTCATAGACTTCCGTTAGTTCGTTATAACCCATTTAGCAGTGATAGTTTTACCACACCCAAAAACTTATGATCCTCATTTGGTGTGTGTAATAAAGTCATTTACAAATAACCAATAATGAGACCTTTGCAATGTAAAAACTAGAAGCGGCTTGACTTTCAATCGATGAAAACAGTATCATAAGAAAGCCTTGATACAGGTCTTATACATCTTAAACTACCGCCATTTATGATTTTTTCACTTAATTAAATATCGTAGCAAGTTCTCAATATTTTAATTTTACGTTGGACTAGATCACAATTTTTAAGAGTTTCGCTGTGTAAAGTAAATTTTTAGAACCATTTGCGAGCAAATTGTTTGACAGAGTTTTTTGGATATGTCTTTAATGCGCCAAAATAAAACTGATATACAAGACGTGGTTATCCAGGAACATATGGAAAAGCGCTACCTAATATGGAGTTCACATGTCTGTTAGAGTTAACTCGCTTCGGGCAGTCGAATGTAATCAATCTGAAAGCTGAGGTCACAGTACAATAGAACAATAAGTAGACAAATTGAGAACAACGGCGACAAGAAGGACTGGGGATGTACAACGTTCGGGTCGGTGGTCAACAACTAGAACTTTAGACATAATCTAGTTAATGCGATAAATATCAATAACTGACTCAACAATTAACAGCGGAAAATTGGAAATTGATAAGAGTACAATGCGCACCGTCTGCAAATATTTGGGTCTGCGCACAAGGATATAAACGAACAGAAAAGACAAAACGTATAAAAACTTCTAGAAATTTTATTATCATGTTTCTTTGACTAAACAGCATCAGCAGAGGCTGACGTTTTGATGAGGTGGCGGCAATTCAAGAACGTATAACAGCGATTTTACGATTGATTCCTAAATAGGCCTTTGCTGGCAGTTTCCAGAAGTTTTATTAACGTTGCCTAAAGTGCGTTGTAAAGGATTGTAAGTATTTTGAATGCTCATAAAAGTGGTTTGTTTATATATTTTATTTTGTTTATATTCAATACCATTTATCAAACTTTATAGATGCACGTCGTACGAGGTGCGTTCAAGTTCTAAGGTCTTTAACATTTTTCTCAGCAGTGAGAGTAAATAGAAAGATGCGGTTAATTTTAAAAGACGCAAAAATATTTTAAATTTGTAATATAGATGATACCACCATACAATGTACACATGTTGAATTACCACAATTGCAGTGAGTGTTGTTTTTGTATACTTTAAATAGCAACGTTTAGTGTTCAAGAACATCAAGTGTTCCATAAGCCACAGAATCATGGCAAGGACGTTGTGAAAAATGTACACGTCTAGACGGAGATTACGCTGTAACAGAAGTTTCAACTTTCTTGTGTAAGTACTTTTTCAGAAAAAAATTTGGAGTTTGGAATTATTTGTATTTATTTGTAGCAGACAAATCACGTTACCGATTTAAAAACTACTAAGCAAACCCCAGGAACACTATTCCCGACTTCGACCACCTTTTTGAAATAAAATATTCAAATTTTTCTTTATAAACTAAATCGGTGTTTTTATAGTGAGCATAATTAACATCTTTATAAACTATTTGAAATGATTTACACAGAGATGAATATCTCTGTAGGGCAAGACGCACAAGAGCGCTGAAAGGTGCCCTATATCTGATAAGAGGGTACACACGTTCATTAGTTAATCGCCGTAACAATTAAAAGAATCCGTAAAAGTAAAAAGATTAATAAAAATTTACTAATCCAACAATTACGTTTATGTGTCTCAAAAGACTTAAACATAATGTTTTAAAAATAGGTAAGCAATAACTCTTCTAGATTTGTAACCAAAAGATTACATGCTTAACATTAGGGGTAGTTCTTGAACAGCATTGTTTCTTTCAAATTATAGAAGCAATGAGAGTTAGTACTATTAATTGTATAAATAAAGTAACACACAATGTATTTATTATTTACAAAATTATCTTGCACACTCTAATTTACGCACGAAAGTCATTGAAGATCAAGCGCCGTCATATGTTTTACTTTACAAAGATGTTGCGAATGAGCATGTCACAACTCGCGATAAAATACCACAGCATTGCATAAATCACAATATGCAACAGCGAAGATAAGTTTAATTAGGTCAATCCAAAGTTAAATAAAACAAAAGTTGCTTAATAACAACACAGATTTCGAGAGTGCGATTCTGTTTTCGAAATCGCTGGTTGCAATTACATTTCACTGATTTATTGCTTAAGCATGTCTAGACGATTAAGCAAAAATTTAAAAACGTTGAGCAAGTGCTGCAATTGAATAAATATTTTATTTGTTCTCTAGATAGCTCCCCGACTTTTAATTTCATTTGATGTACTAAATAAGTTATTTTTTGCGGCGCGGGTCGTTCTGCTCGTTTTTAATATTCCCATAATAATCTTCCGGGATCTTCGAAATTGTTTGCATGGAATATAATTTAAAATTTAGCCAATTTTTATTTTTTGCCTTTTGAAGGGTCTGATTTAGTGTCCATTGTGTTTATGAGCTTATGTTCCAGGTTTTAATTTTTTTTTGTACAATAAAGTAATACTGTAATTAAAATATTTTTTATGTGGCATAGATTCTTCTAGCAAAAACAAAGCTGGATCTAGGCGAATAAACTTCAAATTCTGTCATTTTAAAGATGGAAAACACAAAAGTACTTACAATTTTTGTCTTTGTTTAATTTTGTCAAAAAATTGTTAAGCTTTGTATGCAAGCACCGCTACATCACTTTTAATGTGCACGCTTTTTGATAACAATCTGGTCTTTTATATTATTTGACCTTGCTACATGTCTTTTGAAGAAACAGTTTATTTGAACTGTTCATGTTAGCCAACTTTAAACGGAAACTGCGCGCTGAGTTTCCTTGCTAATAGTTTTACTTTTAATTTTAATTTTTGTTTATTTTCGTCTACAGATTTAATGATAGAAAAGAAACATTTGCGTTCAATATTCTTATGCAAAATGAAGCTAGGCTATAAAGCAGCAGAGGCGACTCGTAACACCTACAGCGCAAACATTTTAAGAAGAAAATTAGACACTTCAAGAAAAAGTCGTGGACATTAACAAATTGAAGGCTTGGTGAAGACAGATCCACGCACACGGTTCAAGAACTAGTAGAAGAACTTGGTGTAAAAAAGGAGATCCGTTTTTACAAGTCAAAAAAGTTAAACAAATAAAAAAAATGACCGTTGACAAAATTGCTCCGGGCTTTTTTTATGCAACAAACCGACCCATTTCTTAATCCGATTGCGACGTAAGACGTAAAGTAGATTCTTTACAACAATAGTTGGCGTTCGGCCAAGTAGTTGGGCTTTTCCCGAATCCGAAATTGCACCGAATGATTATTATGGTAACTGTTTGGTGGTATACAACCGGTCCGATCCATCATAGCTTCTTGAATCCTCGAAAAACCTTCATGGTAAAAAAGTATGTCCAGCAAGTCGAAGAAATGCAGCTAAAACTTTAACGTCTCCATCCAGCATTGTTCAATAGAAAAGGCCCGATTTTTCTCTATGACAACACCTGACCACTTATTGCGGAACTGACATTACAAAAGTTGACCGATAAATGATAAACTTTGCTTCTTATAATTCTTCTACATCATTTTTTCTTTTTATTATTTTGTATTTCATTTACCTTACTTTAACTGTGGGTTTAATTAATTGGTTTTCTTTTATTTAAATTTATTATATGATGGTTTCTCGCAATACAAGCTAAAATATCTTTATGGTCTTCTTCTTCCTTTTGCTGCCATATCCGCTTATCAAATGTTAGCTATAGATTGTTATGGTTATTTTGTTAGCTGCTGTCCAAAATATTTCTACAGAAATTGCTGTAAATTATTCTCTAAGATTTTCAGTTATGATATACTTACACTAGGTTGCCTTTTTCCTTTGATATTTCCTTGTAAAATTAGTTAAAGGCTGTAATATTTATTATTTTTGATGACGGCCCAAATAAGTAAGTTTCCTAATTTTTACAATTTTCATTTGTTATATGATCTGTAGTATTTGTCGAACTATACACCTTTCAAAAGATTTAATTCATATTGAATGTGACATAGTTGTAAGCTTAGATTATTACTGTTGTATATCTTTCGCACTTTCAAAGAAACAACTTTGGCTTTCTTTATTCGTTGCTGAATTTTCTAGAGTGGTATTTAATTTTTATGTAATATATAAGACTTATTCATGTTTCCAGCTTCTTTGAATATGGAACGTTTCTAGGTCGTCTTTGGGCGTCTTCTCCTTCTACTTCTTTGTGGGTTCTATTCGAAGGCTTATCTTGGAGTACTAACTATAGGTGTGGCCTATCCAATTTTATTTGTGGCGTTTTATCTGTATTTCCATGTTTTTTTGTTTTGTGTTTCTCCACAGGTCTAGATTAGTAATAGTATTTGGCCAGTACATACACAGGGTTTTTCGGAAACATTTATTTATAAATTTTATATATTTCTTTCGTTATCATTCAAGATTCACATCTGTATAACAAGACAAACTTGACACTTGTATTAAACAAGCTGAGGTTTGTGTTACTGGAGTAGTGGGTGAATTTTAAATAGAAGACCACGTACCGGTCTTGCTTTCTGGATTCTACTTTTCACACCTGTTAGGGATCCTCGTCATTGGTGATAATGCTACCAAGGTGGATAAAACTAGTAACTTTTTCTATTTGTTGGTTCTGAGAGGAATCTGTTATTTGATTGACTGTTAATGAGGGTTTCTTTAGGTTTCCGAATCTTTATCTTTAGTCCGATTTTTAGATGCTTCTTCTTGTAATCATTGGAATTTGTTATTGTGTCATTAAAAGTTGAGACAGAACACATAGCATTCTCTAACCTTTGATGCGGGTTTCATATTATACCACGCTGTGCATCATTAGTTTTTGTTAAAACTTCATCCAAGACCAAATTAGGTAACAGTGGGGAGAAAATACACCCTTATTTAACTCCAGATTTTACGGGTATTCGAGCGTTTGCTTTTGCTTTAAGGCTAACTCGGCAGATAATACCATGATAAAATTTTTAGATCAATTTAATTATTTTTATTGGAACTCTTTTGTGGGGAGTGCTTTCCGTATCATTGTGTGACTAAGCTGGCAAAAGCTCACTCAAAGTCTATAAAGATAAGATACAGTAGCGAGCGCCATTTTCGAGACGTAGGGCATTTATTTGCTTAATACAGGATCTATGTGGTCTAAAACCTACATGTTCTTTCCTAAGCTTAAAATAACTTAATAATTAAATTTAAAAGGGTTATTCTTCTTTAGTTCTGGCACACAGTTTGGTCTTCTTTTTTTGGGTTTTTTTTACAATGTTCAAGAATTCTTTTTGAAATTTAGGCTTCTAATATAAGCGGGTGAAAGATATCTGCTATTAGTAAAAGACATGTTTTAAGTGTGACTACTGGTACGTCGTCATATCCATTAAGCTTTGATATGGCTTGTATAATTTCTCGTTATATTGGTGGCTCTCTACTAATTCTGAAAATAGCAGAAGCTGGGTTTAGGTTGTGTTCTTCCATTTTTGTATTTTGCTCCGATATATCTAACACGTCATTAAAATATTTGTGTCTATTAAGATGTTGATCAATAAAATAGAGTTTATTTTAATTTTTTAATCTTTAATAATTTGACAGTAATTTGTAAAATTTTTGTTAGCTAGTTGTTTAATTATTTTATACAGCTCTCTATTATTTTCTAGTTTTGCTGCGGCTTCAGCTTTAAGTGCTAGCTTATCTGCCCAGCTGCGTTTGTCTTTTTTTGCGTTTCTTTTGACTGCTGTATTTACTTGTTTATGGGGTCTTCGTAATACATCTTTAATTTTATTTGTTTGAGCGTTGTATATATTTGACCATTTATAAGACGTCGATAGTAGCAACTGCTAGATGATAGTCACTGGCGACATCAGCATCTTACTGGCTGCGAAGATCTAAGAAGGATCTTTTCCATTTTCTACTTCTAGTTAGGGGATTGATTTGGTTGGTGGTAATCCAGTTTACTTTATAAATACGTTTATATAGAAATAAGGTTCCACATATAACCAATTATTGATTTGTGCATAGAACAACAAAGCGTTGCCATTTGTATGCATTTGTCCTAATCCATGTTTTCCTATAATCTAAATCAGTGTTGCCGCTGCTTACTTTGACAGTGAGATGCCCGTTGGCATCACAATATCGTTTTCTTTGTTTCTCTTAGAGCAGTTTCTAATTTATCATAAAAAATAGACTTGTCTTCTTCATTTGCTACCTCCTTCGAGGAGTAGCACTATACAATGGTGAGTTTTCTTAGAGGTGTGTAGAAACGTTCTGTTGCACACTAGTTTCTATTACATTAGACTTCTTCTTGTAGATCTGCTCAGTAATAGACCAACACCCCTCGTGATCTGTATCGAGTGAATTTCCTGAAAATAAAGTCTTTTCCAAAATCGTAGTTACATCTAAAATATAAGTTTGTTATTATTCTCTATTCTTATTTATTTTTGTTTTTTTAGAATGTTAATTGCTTTCTCATGTTTTATATTCTCAAATGCTTTTTAAAGTCTACAAAACATGCACAAACATTACAATTTATATTTTTGCATCTTGGTATTAGCACTTACATTGGAAATAACGCTTTTTGTGTTCCTAGACTTTTTCTGAAACCAAACTGCAAGTTTCCGATGTCAGCTTCTATTTTTGTGTATATACATTCGTAGATTATCTTTAAAAGTAGTTTTGTGGATGTGGCTCAATAAACTAATTATTCAAAAATCTTTATATTTATTTGCTTTGAATTTTTTGGGAATGAACATTAATCTCAACCACTCTGGCTATTTCTCCGAATTCGTACACTCTAAACAAGTCTTTCGAGAACGTCACTTGGAAATAATTTTAAAATTTCTGTTGATATTTCAGCACCCACACACTTTGTTATTTTTCGTTTTAGATATTGCTTTTTATTCTTTTTCTTTCATTATAATTGGTGTGCTATACACCCAATTCAATCCATGTCATGTTTCTCTTGTAATTGTTCACTTTATAAAGTATCCTTTGTTAAACTATTAAAATTATATTCATTTAATTTTTTTAAGTACTTAATCTCAACACTTTTATTACTTGTAGACTAAGTCTTTGTCACTTATAGTTTAAATTCGATATTTAAACTGTTATTCTTTTAGATATTGCTTTTCTTCTTTCTATAATTGGTCTCATATTCAATCGTTATTTTTATTCTATAATTCTTTGTAAATATAAATTCTCAATTTTGTCTATTATACTTGTGTTCGTCTTTATTCTTTAAACGACGTCTTTCTTCCGTTATTTTTATTATATTATCCGTCATCTATTGGTGCTTTTTGGTTATTATATTTTCTATTTTTAAAAAAGCGTTTATTATTTTAGATTTTTCCAATTTTTATTGATATTAGAGTAATTTTCATCTTCTACTTTGGGAAGTGTCCCATTAACTATTGTAAAATAACTTCTTTAATTTTAGATTTGTTTAGCTTATGAAATCGTTGTTTTTAAGTAGGTGCTTTGATGCTTTTAAGATGGAGATACATGTCAGCGAAGAGAAGGTTATAGTCTGATTTTAAGCTATTACGATATCTCTTATTTGGGTATTATTATGGTAATAAATTCTATTTGATTGCAAATAATTCTGTTTGCATTATATAGCTACTGAAGCTTTCCACTATGTAGTCTTATAAAATATATTTGCAAGAATTAAATCTTTTTCTTGGCAAAACTGTATTAACTTGTCACCTCTATCATTATGTGTTCCAAATCCTAAGTCATCAACTAGGTCTCCTTGCTTTTCTCTACCTATTTTGGCGTTAAATCATTAATTGTCATAGTAATTTTGTCACTATAAGTTTTATCACAACTTCCAATTGTTCATAGAATTTTTTGACCATAGTATCTAAAATTTCGGAATGTAGATCATACACCTGTATTATGTTTGTATTGAACATTGCAACTCGATCTCATTGGTCAAAAATTTAAGGTTACTTTTACTACATTGGGCTTAATATGATCCAACTCCGTTGTAGTGGTGTGCAGATTTTCCTCCCAAATAATGTACAGTATACTCATTGATTTGACATTAGTTCAAATCATACTATCTCATTCCATTAATTCCAAACAGATCTGTAACAAATTCCTTTCATTTCTTGGATAACATTAAAGGTTCTTCCAGTTGTATGTAAATTTCGTACGTTCCACGTGCCAATTCTCATCTTCATAGTACACAGGGTGATTCTTGTACCCTTCTCCATTTAAGTAGAAGCCGGGACTAGGAGCCGTTGTTCGTTCAGTCATAATGATGATGGTGATAATTTTCTGGAAAATATAACAGTAAAGGTCGTTTGTGACTATCCGATATCAAACCTCCAGAGAAGTCATTCTTTGATAGTTTTGGTTGGATAATGACATAGTTGCTGTTCTGTCATGCCAGTTTTGGTTCGCTCCGTGTAATTCAATTTCCCGATAACACCTGAAGGATCACTGGCAACTCTACAGAGAATCTTAACAGTCACAATTCTTATATAACTTGCGATTTATATTTTCTACATTTCTCATGTGTTTTTACTTTTTATAGCTTTTTAGATTTGAATTAGATGTCGATAAAATACCTTTTAAATTCAATATCTATGTTGCATCTGAATAACAACATCAAAACATAATATTAATAACATGAGTGTCCGATTAAATGAGTCAAACGCTTATTGTATTTAGTATTCCTGAAACTAAATAATTTTATTATAAGTAAATATCATGACTGTCAATATTTTGCTTCTCTTTATATTTCATATTATAATCCAATATCAAGGCATATAATTTACAGGGATAAAAACCTTCAAATCTGGTTATACCTTATGGGGTTAGACCACCAATCAATTTTTTCCTCCCTTGTATGTTTTGAACTTATTATGATCTTCCACAACTCATATTTCCTTACGTTAAATCATAAGCCAAAATATAGCGGTATAAGTAGAAAAATTACAACAAAACTTAAAGAATTAGTAAAATGAGCGGGACTTACGAGAATAACTTTTTTGCTGCTATACTCTAATTTTAAACATTTTTGGCAGATGTATGGAAGATTACATATATAAAAGTAAGGGAAAAAACATGCAAATATTTTTGCAGTTATATAAATATCCGACGTCAGAGCAAAAATATTCTTAAAATAGTGAGAAATGTATTTACGCAACTCTTTTATATGCAATTTTGATGTGGATAACAACAAGAGGATTTATGTAGCGTGAAATAATACCATAAGACAACAATAATGTATGTTATAATATGCAAGAATAAAATTTACTAAAAACAGTTTTATCTTTAATTTGAATAAAGGAGTTGGTGGCGAACCCTAAAATGGTAAAGTTATTTTAAATTTTTTAGCCTTTTTAATCTATAAGTTTAGCTTTAAAATCATCTATACAAAAAAATGTTTTTATGGCGAGGGGAACTGATTTTATATAAAATATGTCTTCTACATTTTGTCTCTTATAACTTCTAACAACATCTTACATTTAATAGCAATAAACACAATTTTTATCAACCGTTCGTAAAGATGTTTTGTTTTATCTTGCCGAATTTAGATGCTCTCTGAATTTAAGAAATTCGACAGCCAAAAAAGGATCATTGTACTTGTAAACCAAGTATGTCATTAGCTTCTCGAAGTATGCTGTAGTACAATGGTTGTAACGGTTTACTGTTAACAGACAAACACAACCGTATAGCAGTGAGTTAATGCATTTTGGACTCCGCTATAATTGCTACTGTATTTCCATTGTTGCAATGTTTGAATCTGCTTTGGGCAGCATTTTGTGAATATGTAACATCTAGAAAATTCTTTTTTTTATTACAATTAGAAATACATAATATGGTATTTGATTTCTTTTTTATCTGTAACATCCTTTTTGGAGACTTTTTTGTAATTTTCCTTCTTAAAACTGTACTAGGGTAAATAAAAAAAAACATCCGTTTGGTTATTAATAGATATAAGTAGAACCTTTATTATACACATTAGAAACCTACAACAGTACATAACTACGGATGGGCGACCACTTCTTGCTTTATCATAAACGTCGGTGCATCTCTCTTTAAGCCTGCCACGCCGTTAACGTACGACACCTTTATTCATTACGTTCATCCATAAATAGTGCACAGTTTCTAACTACCAAAAATTATATTACTGCACGCACTTTACAGTTGGCGGGGTTTTCTATGGCAGTGTTTATTTTTAATTAATGTAGCGGACGAGTCGACTGCAACACAACCTCCTTCTTTCACTCCGCACTAACTTCTGAACTACTGTGTGCAGCACCACGAGACGGCTGTCGCTGTCCCCCGTCTATTTGTCGCACATGCGCAAACAGGGTTTTCCTTCTGAATTGCCTGAATAGTTAAAACCCAACGTGGGGCGTTGAGTTTTAACTCTTTTTAAACTCGTTTCAAATAAAGGGAAAATTTGATTTTTAAGGAGGCAAATTTGAGAATAAGATATTAAAAGTTATTGGGATTTTAAGCTTCCTCCGCGTAAATAGAAGTTCACAAATTTTGAATAATAAAAATTATATATCACAGGGGGGATAAGAATTTTAGATGACCAGTTGATTCAAGGCCGAGAAGGTTGGAAACAACTGAATTAAATGCATTATTGCTAGCTTCTCGAGTTGTTTATAGCATGTACTGTCAAAATTAATGTAGTAATCCTCATTGTTACAGCAAATTTATTATATTTACTATATCTGCTTTTTTTATACAACCATTTATAGTGCCTTACTTTCTAAATTTACCTTACACGAAAGAAAATTCTAAATTTTTCAGTGGTTTTAAGAAGTTTTTGCCATTATTCGATCACATAGAACTTGTGGTCGATTGTGATTTTATTATCAAAATATTTTACTAAACTTCAGCTACCTTCTTTTTAAGATCATTTTTTAGAAGATAAATCGACATCAAAACGTTTTCACTATATAAAATCTCAAAATTAAATTATAAAGGGTAACTTAAATTAAATTCCCGAATTAAACTTTGCCCCTTTTTTACGGTAAACAATTCGTATCATAAAGTGAATAATCTTTAGCGAGATCTATTTTTCAAATCGACAAATTTGTAAACATAGAAAATTGATGCTTTTGGGTTTTATAAAACCCTCACGTAACTCACAAAAGCATATTTACCCTCACATCCAACAAACACTGTAAGGTGTGGATTTTGGATAGATGGTGTGATAGATCTATACTTCTTTAAAGACCAAGCTGGAAGTGTTATAGTTCTAAATGGTAACCATTACTGTTGCATGACAATCCAGTTTTTTTCATCAATAACGCAACATAGATCTAGACCAAAGGTGTTTTAAGCAAAACGGCGTCACCTATCATACAGTTCGAACAAAACTAATTTACTTCAACAAATTTACAATTCCTGGTTTTGTAATTTCGACATTAAGTAGCCAACAAATTTTGCGATTTGAGACCGAGAGGCATTCTTTAGGGGTTGCTTCAAATCCAGTGTCTAGATTACCAATCCAAAAGTGATTTATGACCTCAAGAACGAAATTTTGCATGTTACCGACGAAACTGATAAGAACTAGAATTTGCAGTCGAGGCCGAATTGGTCATTTGTTAGACATAATTTCCTCATTTAATCAGAGATTCTTTCACGACTTTCCTTATCCTATTTCATATATATATATATATATATATATATATATATATATATATATATATATATATATATATATATATATATATATATATATATCGGCCTTGCGCTGCTCTCGTCCCAAAACTTGTTATTTTAAAAAGGACGAGGCGCGAGTCCAACACTCAGCTGATTAAAATAAACAGTACAAGACAATAATTGACTCGTACTTAAAATTTTGCTATGTCACTGAAGGTAAAGGTGCGAGCTCGGTCGCACAGCCTGCATGCTCCCTCCTAGCGGCCAAGCGCCTGTTCTCCCGCAGTCGGCCCGGTAGCTCACCGAGCGCGCTGTGATTGGTCCGTTTAATTAATTTTTAATCGGCTATAACTTGTTTATTTGACCTCGGATCAAAAAATTTCATTTTAATTTTTTGTTCGTCTCGGTCTGATCTATCCGGTAATATAAATTTCCCGAAACATTTTATGAACACCCGGTATATTAAAAATCCTGAGCTTCAATTTTTTTTCGAGTTCCTATTTTACCAACTTTTATTTTAAATTCATGTTTATCTCATCATAACAAATCATTTTTATTCTCATAAATTTTTTGTATCTTCAACCGTTTAGGTTCGCGACCGATTTTGCGTCCTTGCGACCAAACGGCTCGGTCGATTTTTACCAAAAGCTTCGCACTGCGTCCCCTACCTACAAGTAACTTGCATACCAAATTTCAAGTCTCTAGCTCTTACGGTTCTCAAGATATCTTGTTTACTGACTGACAGACAGACACACACACACACACGAACCAATGGCCCAAACCAACTTTTTTGGTGTCCTGAGGCTAACTCTAATGATTGTGTATATATGTATCAACATGTCTACCATATATATTTGAAATTTAACTGCAAAAAATATTTCCTTGCGCATCAGTTTGCCTTGCAATTAGCTGTTACTAATGAGTTGATTATTTCTAATACTTGAAAGCAAAATTTAGTCAGTGGTTTTGAAAAATTGGCTGATAGGCTTTTCAAATAAATATTTAGAGTATACTTTAAAGAAACCAGAATAAACTAAGTTTTAAAAATAAAAAATTTCAAGCGTATTAATGTGAAAGTATTTTTTTCGATAAAATATTCTGGTAAGAAGGACTACCTACTACTGCAAGAAAGCCAAAAAAAATCTAAATAAAAATGGTCAGTCGAAATAGCAATGTTACATGAACAAAAAAGTTTTCTAATAATGCTGATGGCTTAATATTCCGTAGTAAATACTATTTCTCAATTTTTTATCTTGCCTCATATCAATTTTAGTAATTTTGTTTGTATAAATACCATCCAGTTTAATAAGTGGCCGCAACCAATGTCGATAGATAAGCACAAACCTTTTAGAAGATTTTTGAAGAATTTCAACCAAAGTGAATCCACGAATCTCCAATCCATTCCAAGGCAGTGTGCTGGGACCCATCCTATACTTACTTCCCAGCCGACTTATCAACTATGAGTTAATGACAAGTCTGTCCTGGCCTCACATATTAATTCTACCACTACATCCTACAACTTGCAAGACTCTCATTAAAGTTTAACAATGGCTCAAAGTATGGAGAATTAAGGTGAATTAAAGCAAATCCCAACATGTCACTTTCACCATGAACCGCGTTAACTATCCGGCGGTTACACTCAACGGAAAACAACTAAAATATGGCGACTACGCAAAATATCTGGGGCTTCATCTAGATCGAAGTCTGACTTGAAAACCCTAAATATTTAACAAACGCAAACATATTGGACTACAATACATTACTTTATAACTGGAAGGGGGGCTGCACTATTATTAAAAAACAAATTACTGTCCTATAATGTCACGTTAAAACCTATTTGGACGTACGGTCTTTCTCTGTGAGGAACCGCTAACAACTCTAATCTGGCTCTTATCGAGAGATTCCAAAATAAAGTGCTACGTGCTTTAGTCAGTATCCCGTGGTATGTTCAAAATAAAGTGATCTTAAGTGATTTGCGTATATCTACTATAAAAGAAAAAATAGAAAGAACTGCCCAAAGATGTAAAGACTGACTCTCAGTACATCTCAATCAACTAGTGAATACCTTAATGAACGAACGCTTAAATCAATTTAAATTCATGAGCTTCCAACGCGTTTTAATTTAATTTAAGTTTTTCTTCTTTCTCATAAATTTATTTTAAAATACACTTTTATTGTAGACTTGTAAAATTTATTATAGAGTAGCTTATTGTAGCTCTACTCTATATGTCCATGAGCAATTGGCAGTTTTAACTGATGCTTGAACTTATTGTTATACGTACCACACTAAATACTTATTATCCCTTTTAAATAGGACAGATTGTGTAATAAAGGAGAGTTAAATAAAAAAAAAGAGTTTCAAAAACCACTTCTTACATTTCAATAAATTGTTTGTATCATGCAAAAAATTATTGCTTTGTAACAAGAAATTATCTGTACATAGACTTTCAAAGTCATACGTCAACTCTGAAATTAACAACTAGATACGTTATTACTCAGGAAAACTATTTAATTAATCTACAACAGAACAAAATTAGTTGACACAATATAATCGTCGGTGTTCAACTTTAAAAAGTGCCTAGACTGGCAAATTCATTAAAAGCACTAATTTTGTGGCAGATAGGTTTACATTCTGTGAATTGGCCTACATCTCTAGATATCATTTCAGATACGTTAGGTTCCTTACAGGAAATATTAATTGTATACTCTTCTTTTGTGACTCCGCTGTAAGTTGAGCCTTTTCGAACATGGGTGATAGTCAAACATGAAGGAAAAGAGAATCCAAAATTCTTACTGATACACTGATAAATTCCTAAAAATCGTCAGCCAATTGCAGTTCAGAAAAAAGTTTCCAACTTTTGATGACAATGATTTTATATCGTAGTCTTATTCCTGAGATGCTATAGATTTGAGAAAAATAGATACATCTAACTACAAAGAAAATACAAAAAATGAAAATATTTTTATGAGGTTATCAAACCAAGAGCACAGAATTAGATTTGTTGCAAAATTCCTGCACAGTGGGATGTTTTATGTAAGGCAAATGTTGTGAGTGGTTAAAAAGTCTCAGAAAAAAGAATGTTTAGAGTAACATATATATATAGGGTGGTCCAACCAAAACGCACGATGTTAATTGTAAATAAAACAAAAAGTTTTCAGAGAATTAACTTAATATTTTATATTATGATAGAAGGCTCTATGACAGTTATGTGTGAAACAAAATATCGACCAAATGCTCGCCACGGCTTCGGTGGCATACCTCTATCCGATGGTCCATATTTTCAATGACTCTGAAACATAATTGAAGTTCAATGTCGTTAATGTGCCGAATTATCTCATCCTTTAACTCTTGAATTGTTCTTGGCTTAGTGGCGTACACTTTGCTTTTAAATATCCCCAAAGAAAGAAGTCCAACGGTGTCAAATCACATGGTCGTGGCAGCCAATTAACATCGCCACGACGTGAGATAACACGGCCATTGAATTTCTCGCGCAAAAGAGCCATTGTTTCGTTGGCTGTGTGGCAAGTAGCACCGTCCTATTGGAACCACATATCGTCCAGGTCCATATCCTCAATTTCTGGCCACAAGAAGTCCGTTATCATCTCGCGATAGCGAACACCATTCACAGTAACTGCTTGGCCGACCTCATTTTCGAAGAAGTACGTCCCGATGACGCCGCCAGCCCATAAACCGCACCACACAGTCACTCTGTGTGGATGCACGGGTTTTTCAACAATCACTCGTGGATTTTCATTTGCCCAAATGCGGCAGTTCTGCTTGTTAACGAATCCTCTGAGGTGAAAGTGTGCCTCGTCGCTGAAGATGATTTTCTTTGTAAAGTCACCATTCACTTCTGTCTGTTCAACCAACCATTCGGAGTATTGACGACGCTTGAAATGGTCAGTAGGCTTCAGCTCTTGAGTCAATTGAACCGTGTAAGCGTGTAAATTCAAATCTTTATTCAAAATTCGCATTAGTGGTGTTCGAGAGATGTTCAATTGTTGGGCACGACGACGAGTCGAGGTTGACGGCTCTTCTGCCACACTATCGCGAACAACAGCAATGTTTTCCGCAGAACGAACTGGGCGAGCATGCACAGGTGTTTTTACATTTCCTACAGACAGATTGTGGACACATTTGGTCGATTACGCTGACCAAAAAAATCACGAAGTGCACGAAATGCATTTTGATTTGAACGCCCATTTTCGTAAAAGGCTTCAACAATCTTAACGCGCTGCTCAATTGTGTATCTCTCCATGGTTGAATTTGTCAAACATTGAAACAAAGAAATTTCAAATTAAGTTGGGCAAAAAACTTGACGTTAAGGTGTGACTCACAATTAACATCGTGCATTATGGTTGGACCACTCTTTAGTTAGCGCCCAGTAACAATTAATTAACGCTTTAAAATAAAAACTATTCTATATAAACAGTCCAAACCTTTCTATTTTAGGAATACTTTGATCACTTTGTGTCAATGTTATTAAAAAATTGCTAAAAAATACTTTTATGTAATTTGATTTCTTGCCATTTTTTAAATTAAGGAAAAACTAAAAATGGTCCAAATATATCCCACTTTTCCTATTCATCTAGGTACATCGTGCGTTGTTTTATATAGAACGTTATCTGCATTAACAGTAAAATTTATTAAGCAGGTAAGTTTTTATTTCGTACGGTCTAAAGCTCGCGTGTATTTTTTAATAGATTTAAAGTAGCACTTAAATATGGTATTCTGGTACCAGAAATGGCAACTTTTATATAATAAACAAATTTTTACCTCGTTTTTTCGTTATCTTGCCCTTTATCCTAAAAGATCAGGTTTTCCATCCAATTCTGGAACTCCTTGGCTCGTGCTAGTTGTTTGAGTTCAGTTAAATTTTTTCCTCTTTTTTCTATATTTTTTTGATTGTATCCATTCGTATGATCTTCAGTCTACTTTGTTCTATTTTGTCATTTCTTCTTGCTTCTTATAGATTTATCGATATATTCTCTTATCCCATGCCCGTTATGTGGCCGTACCACTTTAGCTGTATTGTATTAACTAATGGATCTAGCTTTAACTCCGATCTTATTGTTGTATCTTTTATAGGTCTTCCCACTATTCCTCTTAAGTACTTAATTTCTGCTCCTGTTAGTTTGCCCTTGTTTGTTGAGTAGCGTTCAGTTATGTACTTAATACACTAATGTGGGTTTTTGTTTTAACTTTTTTGATTGATTATTGATTGATTATTTTGGTTGTTTTAGATATTCTTTAGTAAGTATGTATCATTACATGACCGATTTCAACGAAGATAGTAAAGAACCAATCAGGAAACCTTAAAAAATATTCCAAATATCATACACCATAGCCTTTGATGGACTCAGGTATCTTGGAGGTGATACAAAACAACCAAATTCCACCTATTTTACAGACCAGGACAATCGTTAAAATTTATTTATGCTCTAATTAAACACGTAGTTAAACAAGTGTGTCTGTTGTCCCTCGGTGACAACAGTGTGTTATGGCAAATATTTTGTCTTAACTTTATGTGTATGTACAGTAATTTTAAAACATTTGTGTACAAGGTAGTTCAAATATGACCAGGACTGATTTGCGTGTAAACAAGCCGCACTGCGCAGCAGCTGTGCGACCTCGAGAGAGCAGAGCCACAACCTCCACCTTCTCTATTACTCAGGTTAGAACCTATTCAGTCCTGTTTGGGAGTTACCAGAGTGATGAGAAGGTAACGCGGAGCGTGAAACAACGCATTGTGGTCAAATTCCTCATTGGATAAAACGTCCCGTCCTTTGAAATTTACGACACAGAATGTAATAACAGTATCGGGAAGAGTATCTCTCACAGATCCGTGTGTTTGAGCGGTGTAAATGCTTCAGAGAGGACAGAGAACGTGTGGAGAATAAACCGCATGATCGTAGACCGCGAACACTCGTCATCGAGTCAAACATTGATCGTGCAGACGTGATTATTCAGGAGGATAGCCACAGCACTATTAAGAAAATTGGAGTAATGCTGCCTATCAGTGTTGGTAGACTGGAAGACATCGTGAAAAACCACCTGCACTAACGCAAGGTAAATGCACAGTGGATACCACGCACTTTAATGAAAGTAAACAAAATGGTTCGCATGCAAGCTGCCAATCGTCCCCTATAATAGTTTGAAGACGAAGGTAATCCATTTTTGAAGTCTATAGTCACCACCGATGGAACGTGGGTGACATTACGCGAATGGGGGTATACCAATTCTCCCAAACTGTAGACTTTATGACGGATACCAGAACTGTCAATGCAGCTTCTTACTTAGACCTCCTGGCAACAGATGTGAAGGAAAAGATCCGATCCAAGCAGAAGACAGGTGGAAAGTGGGTAGCCTCAAGACAATGCACGTCCCTATACGGCCAAAACAATAATAAAAACCTTCTGGAAATTGAAATGGAACCTTCTGTCACATCCCTCCTACAGTCACGATTTGGTTTCAAGTGATTTTTAGCTGTCCGGAAGGTTGAAATCAGACTTGCAAAGAATGCGGTTTGCGGACAACGACGCCATCATCCAGAATGTTCGGGAGTGGATACACCGCCAACCAAAAGCCTTTTTGAAAAGGGCATCAGGATGCTTCCAGAACGTTGGAAAAATGTGTTGACTCCGGAGGGGAGTACGTTGAAGACTGACAAGTGTTGTTAGTAATTAGATGTTGAATATTGATGCTTCCTGCGAATATGTGGGCCATCGACTTCCGGAAGTGTGGGTCATCTGACGAGAATACAGAGCAAAACTGCATTTGGGTCCCGAGTGGTCAAATTTGTTTAATTCGTTTTCTAACTCATAAGTTAATTATTATAGGTTAATTTTATTTGGCTTTTCTCATAAGACTTAATAAAATATTTACGTATTTAATTGGTAAAATTAACAATCGCAGAACAAACTTTGTAGAGGTTGTGCTTGTAATACCCAGAATGCAAGTTCTTATATTTTTTGATACAGTCTTTACATCCTTTTTGCAATATTATTATTACTGGCATAAACCTTTGGCTGACCATAAATTCATTTTGGCATAAATTCATATGACTTTTTTTAAGTACATTTTCTGCAGGGTTTTCCTTTTTTTTAAATTAACAAGCAATTACTAATTCCTCTTGTATGCTTTGTGTATTTGCATAGTATCACTGTGCGTGTATGGCAGCAAGAAGTTTATTCAGCTTTTACAAGTTTTTCTAAAAAATTCATTTTACGATTGCAAGTGTGATGTTGCGTGCGATAAAATAAAAGTGTAATCAGTTTAATTCTGATTAGTCTCTAATTTTGCCAAGATACATCTTTTTCACTTCTTTTATATTGCTGGTAATAAATATGTATAAAGATTCAAAATAATGATTACAGCTTTATTCAATTCTTTTTACAGATAAATAATTTTGTTAAAATCACTTCTTTAATCGTTCTAGGAAAATATAGTGAGACATAAAGTATCTTTTCTATCGCCGATTTAAATACCGCTTTTATATGCTTTACCACCGAAGTTCCCTTTCATGATTTTATTTCGAACCAACTTCAAAGATCTCCAACTGCTTTTGGATTAAGTAAATTTATTTAGGCATGACTCAATGCTTGAGGCATTACGTAGTTCTTCTTTACCACTATTTTTTTTTCAACGAACTTAAAAAGTTTGTTACTGAATTCTATATGTCTGTCGGTCTGTCGGTCCGTCATAAAATTTGAGATTTTTTAATATTTGAAAATGGATTCTTATAGGAAATTTTACGCTGATTTAGAATTCGAAATTAAAAAATTTCTATCTCGAATAGTTTTCAAGATATTCGACTTCGAATTTCGGGAAAATTTTCGACATAACAATTTTAAATGTGATTCTTATAGGAATTTTTACGCTGAATTCGAAAATGAAGTCGAAAAAATTCTATGTCGAATAATTTTCGAGATATTCGATTTCAAATTTTTAAGTTCGTTCTGAGATTGCTTACAGAGCAATCTCTTCGCCGGCCCCATGTTTTTGTATATAGATGGGCGTAAAACAGTTTAGCGTAAAGTTCCTTATTAAGTCATACTTCTGCTTAAAATGCAATAGATACCTTTTCGGTTCTTTCTTCGTTCCCTCAAACAACACTTTTTGACTTTACATGCAATCGTTTTACCGTATTTTCTTTTTTGAAACTAATCGTTGGTGATTTTGGTATCTCATTTTTTGGCTTAAACGGCCATTTTTTTTTTGTTTTGACTGTCTTTCTAAATTTGTAATTAACTTACCTGAGTTTTGTAAAGTTTGTGCCATTTATGGTTAATTGACAGAATTAGCTATAAAAATGCGCCATAATATTTTCGGTATATTACATTTATCATAGTAGTATTCTTAACCGTATCTTTATCAATTAGTGGACTGTAGGCTACCGCAAACTGCTTTGAAATTTTTTTAATATTACCTGTTTCCAATATTTTATCTCCTTTGTGCATTCAATAGTTGGAGGAGTAATTTTCTAATTTTCTAATTACAGAGCATCTTTAAGCATAATTTTGATGTGAAATATTTAATTCCTTTATCCATGTTCTTCTTCTACAGTTTTTATTTTTATTCATTATTTTTTAATACTTGCATGTCCTGTCCATTCTACTTTGACTCCTTTTTGAAAGGAACTGTTTTAAAGCTATTTTTCTGAAATCTTATTTCAACAAGCAAACTAGGAGTTTTTTTATATCCAAGCAACTTTTGCTAGTGTTTGGATATATCTATACGCACAGTTTTATAAATACCCATAGACATAATTTTATCTCTTCTCAGATTCTGTTAATCTTTGTAAAGATAAAATCATATATTCACTTTCTTACATTAAATTGTTTCCAGAAACTATTCCTCCTATTTTGGTGATACAATTTCTTCTTTAAATTTGTTTATATTTTATAATTCTAATGTTTATTTTCCTTTGATTTGTCATATCACTGTCTCATTGTGCCAGGTTATTATTTCTTATTTTACCTATTATAAATTTTTTTGTGTTCTTTATTTCTCATTTGTCTACATATATATTTGCTACCTAAACACAGGTTCGTTGAGGGGTAGAGGAAGAGGGGTATAACTCTGGCCCTGTGGTTTTAAGAGACCAATCATGATTCAGTATACTACTAAATTGCTATTTTTTTTAATAATACCCCCAGGAATCCATAATTTAAATTTATACAAATTAAAAGAGCTCTATTATATAATATTATAATGGATAGTTTTTCTTTTCCTTATATTTTCTCGAAAGAATAAACTGTTTGAAATCATAGTTGAGGTAAAATACGTGACCTTTTTTGTGAAAATATGCGGTTATATAATACAAAAAAGTATAATGAATACTTTCAACAGATTCTTGACCATCTCCGAGTCACTTATACCATGCCTTTATCTAGGCTGTACCAATTGCATTATCTTTGAAAGCCTCCTGAATCATCTGAATAATTTCTGTAGACGAATACTCCAGCTTCGTCAACAAAATTTGATGAAAATTTGTTGCTAACGCGGCCAATAAAGTCACCCCCATTTGCACATGCGCATTACAGTCTATTCTCATCAGCTACCAGGTTTTATCGCGGCTGAGCAAACTATTTTTGCAATATAAACATTTCGGGGCAGACATTACGAGTGTCTAAAATATTTTAAAAAGTTTTATATTTCAAATGTTATTTAAATATTTAGAAGAGCCATAAGTTGCAGGATGACAAATCTGAATTGTAATACGACATACATTCTAGTGCTCGAACCAATTCTCATTGACTATAGCTTGTACACTTTTAACAATTTTTTTATATTATGAAATGTTCTAATAATTATTTAAGGAACAAGCTAGAGTTAATAGATAATTGCGTTTTATTCATATGCACAACAAAACCTAATGGTAATTTGTCAGGTAACTCAGATTTCTTGTTTCCATCCTTTTCACATTGTTCTTTGCAGATCACAACGTGGATGTTTTTTAACGAGTTTATTTATTATTTATATACTCATTCTATACATAGGAAGGTGTATCATTAGACAATTTCTTTAGTGTACATCGTAATGGTTTAAAAACTTTTCTTTGCCTTAGCTGGATTCATATTTTCAATTTTGGTTAAAAATAAGTCTTTTAGCTAATATATTAAGAATACGAAATTTAGTTCAATGAATGAACAAAATAATCAAGACTCAGAAAGATTTAAGGAAGGCATGACTTCTCTCCATTTCTATATTCCATCGACAGCGGAATACGTCTCTTACAGAGACTAAGAAATGGTGTCACATGCTCATACTGCAGCGAAAAATCGTACGTTACAACCAAGTAGTTCTTTAGAACCAAATCAACCACTAATTTGCCTGAAAATTGTTACTGGTGTCTTATACTAAGCCTGAGTTATGTAACGTGTCAAATTCAGTCTGGATTATTTCCATATATCGATGATGTTCTTAAAGCATAAAGAAACTGCACATCATTTCTAAACTTTTACTCTACATCCAATTTAATTAAAGATGTTCTAGACGTATCCCAATCAGTATACTTAGAGACCGGTGTTGAATGTTTCTGGCGACTTTAATTTCTAATATGTATAACGTAAGAATTGTCTGATATTAATAATTAGTAAAAATATATAAAAGAATACAATATTTTAAGGGCCCGGAAAAAAATTATCCTGAACCAAACATTGACTCTCGATACTCCTTTCAACAGTCATGAATTTATAGAGTACAAATAAGTCTTCACCGTTTTTTATCAAAAATTGGGCATTTATTGCAAAAAGAACGGAACCTTATGCTTTATTCAAAGTATTTTCCATCACTAACCATTAATTTTTCCATCTTTCTGGATACCGCGTCGGAAGAACGCTTCATCTTTTAAGGCTATCCACGAGTCGACCCAATTTTTGGTATCTTTATATGATATGAAGTGCTGCTCAGACAGGCCATGTGCCATCGATCGGAACAAGTGATAATCGGAAGGGGGAATATCTGGTGAATAGGGCGGGTGAGTCCCAATTGAATGTTTCTAAGTAGGTTTTGACCGGCGCCGCAACATGTGGACGAGCATTATCATGCAGGAAAATAATTTTCGGTAGAGAGCCCACCAAATACACAACATGAGTTTTTTCCATGAATATTTGGCTTGGCTGTCGATGCTGTAGCATGACCACGTAGTCCCCATGATTTCCTTTTCTTTGGGTTATCGTAGTAGATCCATCTTTCATCACCAGTGACTATACTATGCAAAAGTACCCTTTCGTTTATGCTTGGCAAGCAGCATTTCACATGTGCAAAATCGGCGTTCAACGTTTCTCGGCTTCAGTTCATATGGAACCCAATTTCCTTGCTTTTGAATCATTCCCAACGATTTTAAACGAAGTGAAATTGCTTGTTCAGTCACTCCTAATGTAAGTAGGAATCTTCCTCCAATAATGCTTCCAATTCCGCGTCTTCGTACACTTTCGGCCTTCCGCTACGTTCTTTGTCTTCGACGTCAAACTCATCCTTCTTAAACTTATGAAACCACTCACGATAACTTCTCTCACTTAAATCAGCCTCACCATATGCTTCTACAAGCAATCGATTAGCATCAGATTTCTTCAAATTAAAGAAGTAAATCAAATGACGCTGATTCGGCTCAAAAATCGACATTTTGGCACAAAAAAAATTATTTGATGCTGATACAAAATCGCTAATATTTTAAGTTTAAGATGTCCAACCTTACGATATGACGTTTTACATCTGACAATTTCAACCATAAATTACTGGTGGTGCTATCTTTTGTCAAACAACGGAGATTTATTTGCACCCCCTTTATATTTTATAAACCTCCTTTAATGTTATTTTTCCAAATCATTTTATTTTTAATATTTTTTTAATTCATTTTATTCCTTTATCCGTAGAATTTTATCATAAATTATATGATATATGCAACAAAATTTAAAACTAGCACTTTCTAATGACTACTAATGATTCTACAATATGAAAAATTATCTTGTTCGTATGGTTATTCTGGTGCCTGCTAAAAAGCTACACGTAACAGTGTCAAAAATGTAGGAATACCATAATACTCCAAGGATCATATTTCTTGAAAAATATAAGCGAACCTGTAACATTCAAGACGAGATAAAATAGTGGGAACAGGCAACTCATAAATTATGCCAATTAATTTTTTCTTCGCTTTGTCTTGTGCAGCTATCCAAATATAAACATTTCAATTCGGCGCCTTTTTGCTTCCCAAAATAGTCCTACAAGAAAAAGCGTCACATGTGGCGCTCCTGCGGTGCATCGCGGGCTCGTCCGTGTGCGCCTCAGCCATTTGGCGGCCGTGGGTGCAGCCAGCCTCTGCATCTCCCGAGTTACAATAAAAAGTGATAGTAGCCGCAGTCATCTTAATGGTTTCGGATCCAACTTTCACAAGCTTTTTACTCGGCTGACGTCAGCGCTGGGCCATAATCAGATTAGTTCGTGACGTAGGTAACATGAAACCGCCAGCACGCCGCGGAATGCTGCACAGTTCGTGACTAATTACCAGCACTCGGGGGGTGGCGGGAAGGTTTTGTTCTCATTAGCCCGGCAATAATCATACCTAAGCCGTAACGGTTCGCCTTCGCTAAACTGATTTATTGAAAATGCGGTGATTCGATTCGGAAATATGCTTTTCTGCTCCGCTGCGGCGCCTTCACTGCTCGCTTGCATTTTAATTAGATTTGCCTCTGTGATTACGTAACGATTTGAACAAAGGGGTAAAAACTTATTATTGGTTTATTCGATTGAACGTATTAATCTATGCTATCTAGTCACAATTTAATCTTTTCTTGGTAACAAAAGGGATCAAATTAAACATTGAAATGGTATTGGTTTTGAAAATATAACATGGATTGGAACATAGTGGATTCTTTCATGATAAAAAACTAAGCTTTAAACCAATAACGTAATAGAAGCTTTTTAAAACCTCATTGATTTAGAAGTATAGGAGATTCTACACACAAAATTTCTGTCGCTATAGAGAAGGATGATATGATTACTTCATACAGTGAAACTTTTTTTACAACACATTACGTAAGATGATGGAGTGATTGCAATCTGTTATAACTGTCTTACCTATTTTAAAACTTTATAATATGTCACATCTTTCTGGTTTTATCAATTACAGAGAAGAATCATTTCGATGCCTTGCACTTGATCTCATCAGTTGACCTAACAATAAGTTTTCCCCAAGAATTGGAATAACCAAATTTATGTCTTAAAATTTAGTTGTCCCACACTCAACTGGTCAGGTATGACATCGATGACTTCGACTATCTTACTCGTGGAATGTCGGCTCGCAAACGCTCTAGCAGTTCTCCACAACAAACAGGTTTTCAGGAACGGTGCCTTGCCGCACGATTAACAATAAGCCAGACGTGATCTATTGGATTCATGTCAGCTTCCCAATGCCGTTACTTGCAATGTCCAAGGTGGGCATTTCTTAAGTGACCTAATGAAAATATGGGAAAAAGATCTTATTGCAGTACAGCAATATATTTTTCAAAATTAATGTTGCCTATCGCTTATACCATAACGTAAAATCCGCTGTATTCAGCTGTTGTTTACGCTCAGTTTGTGCTGAATTCTTGACTGGGTGTTCTCCAAGCCGATACACGTCCACTACATAAAAACTGAGCCAAAGACGACTTATCAAAAAAAATATCAGCTGTCCACTATTTTTTTTTCAATATTAGTTGCAGTGAGAAATGACAGCTAATCTGTTGAAGATAACTGACAGCTGTGTCACCATTCACTCGCAGTTACTCTGCCACATCTGAAGACTAGTAACAGTGATTTGTCTCCATAGCGCGTCCTGGAGCTCTCGATTGTCAATCTGATAGCCCTAGATGCACCTAAATGTGCCCTTTTTTGACACCGTACGGTGAACTATGTACATTTATAGTCATTTCCTGGTATTGTCCTTCCTAAATATCACTCAATTCTAGATGCATATTGTAATTTTCAGAACCTCAATATACAAAAGCACTTGAACGCAAGTTCATTCAGTAAAACTCACAAAATTCCGGAAATTTAAGGTATTTATTGGGTTGTACCTGTATATTTTCCTGTATAACCAAGTATTACAGGTGGTTTTCCCGTTTTCTAATTTCTGAATCACTGCTAAGTGAAAGTTCGACGAGCCACATTAAGCTGTAGTGCGAGCTATGTTTGTGTGAATATAGTTTTTATAACGCAGTACTTATAATTTTAAATGGTTTGTTAGAACATGCAAATTTTAATGTCATTAATTTTAAGAGCTAACAAAAAGAAAACAGAATTAGAAAATACACAGTATGCTCAATTAATAAACGCTCTCAAAACACAAATATCACAAACAAAATTTAAATATTGCGGTAGAATCAAAATGTGCGATTACAATGAAAAAGCTTGCATGAAAATGAAAATTCACTTGAAATGTCACAATTTCTATGCGTCTAAATTATAATTTTCCTAGCAACTACAGGAAAAACAGTGGTTGCAAACAAGCAAGAAATAATGGTAAGACAATATTAAGAAAAATAAATACACATTTTGGAAAAAATAAACAATGAATAAAAATACAGATAAATAAATTATAAAAAATTTTTATCAAAGAAGAAAAATCTGGTAAACAAAAAATGAAATTGGTCGAATCATACAGTGAAGTATGCAGTAAATTAAAAAACAATTGTTTCTCTTACGGCCGTTATTTAAATTTTTACCGGGATGGTAGATAACGTAAATAGATTAGCTGCGAATGTCCATCGGGTCGTTACAGGTAACATTTCGGCATTTTCAGCGTCCGAACTCCGACCCGAGAATTAATTACACGATGCACCATAACACCGACCGTGAAAGCCTTCGCATCTTTTTTCTACGGGGAGGAGGTTTACAAGTCTGTAAGATAACTCGAGAACTTGCGCAAAAAAAATTTCAGCTACTATCCACCCTTGCCTTCTTACTACGTTGTCGAGATCAAAAGGTAGTTTCAAAGTATTTACATCACCTGCACATTTCTCAAGCCCAACAAATTTATCAAGAAAACGGAAGCTGCCTTAGTCAGACAACAAGCGCACGCTGCAAAAAAAAACTCCCGCCTGTGTTCACTAGAACTGATGCAAGTTTATGTCAGCGTGGCCAGCAAAATCCGTAAAGACGATTGGGATACTGTAGATTGCATCACTTTCCTTTCTACAGAGAAACACGGAGCGCTATGATGAGACAATCTTCTAAATTTCAGTATTTATAGAAGAAAAGCGGTCTTACATAGCCAGATTATAAGCAAACTGTAATTAACCTTTCCAAACACGTGCTTAGGCAGGGAGCCATTAGTGTTCTCAGAAAAGGTGAAAAGTTTGCGGGGACTACTTATACATCATAGATGATGTAGAAACCTTCCAACGGGTGAAGAAGTACTAGTCGAGACTTCACGCACCCTGCGCCTTGCTAAGCCGCCTAAGAAGAATTTATCCAGAACGGAATTAAAAGCTCTGCGTGAACGCAAGAATGATGACATCATCACTGTCTTACCAGGAGGTAAAGGTGATGCCATTGTTGTACTATCCCAGGAGGACTACACAACGTGGATACTATGTGACAAAGAGTTGCTCTCTGGATAATACCATCATAGAGATTAATAACATTAGAGGCGCTGTTCCTAAGAATATATAAGCTCCCCAAAATAAACAAGGACTATAGTCCGTGGTATATATACCACGCGACTTAATTGTCAGTGCCATTTAATGGGCAGTTTCGATGTAACATCTCTGTTTACCAAAGTGTCGATTCAAGGTGCCCTGGATCACTCGAAAAAATGTTCCTTAACGATACCTTACAGCTATTAGTTACTTTGTTTGGTAAGGCGTATATTACAAAAAAAACACGGAGTAGCAAGGGTAGCCCACTTAGCCCTGTAATCGCCAATTACTACATGGAGAAATTTGAAGAGATTTCCATCAATACATCACCATTAAAACCCGCGATATGGCTAAGATACGTTGATGACACGTTTGTGATATGGAGATACGGAAGACCCTACTACAATTTCTTAAACACTTAATTTATATACACTTAAGCATACAGTTTACTATGGAACTGAAATCGAACGATAGGATTGCTTTTTTAGATGTACAGGTGTTAAGATCGGAGAATAGACATTTACAACACAACGCGTACAGAAAACCCACGCATAGAAACAGATACCTTCATAAGCAGTCCAATGACCACTCAAGTCAAAAAAGAACGGTTGTAAAAACATTGGTAGATTGAGCACGACGTATATGTCAACTATAGTTTTTAGATAAGGAATTAAAGCATTTGGAACAAGCCTTACAAGAAAATAGCTATTCGAGGCGGAGATAAATAGAGCAACTAAATCTAACAAATACACACGCAAAGATTTTTAATATAGAAAAAATTCTCAATAAACACAAAATGGAAACCATTTATACTACTACCACCAAGATACAAAATTTGCTTCGACCAGCCAATGACACAAGAAACCTACGGAATAGATCAGGGGTATACAGCATACCTTGTTCATGTGAGCAGGACTACGGGACGAACGATTATCACTAGGATAAAAACGTCATCTACGCCTTAATCAACTCAAAAAATCAGCAGTTACTGAATATGCTTTGGAAAATCTTGACTGCGAGATAGAATTCAGGCAAACGCGAGTTTTGTCCAATTGTAGGAACTATTACTCGAAATTATATAGAGAGGCGGTGGAGATTTATAAATATAAAAATAATTTTAATAAGGACGACTGATTCAATCTACTTAAATCTTGTTTTATCGCTCTTAAGGGCCAAAAAACAAACCACTATATGGTGAAAGAGCAAGTGACGTCAGAAAATGGCGAAATGTTACCTGCAACGAGTCGGTTGACGTCAGCAGCTAATCCGATTACGCCATCTACCATCCCAGTGACGTCAACATGGGGCCCCCAACACCATCCCTACTACACACGCACGAGTATAGAAAAGAAAACGTACGGGACAGTTATTTAATTTTTAGAAGATTTTCTTCTAAAGATATCCGCCGCAGGGTAGACGAAAGGATAAGAAATTCCGAACTCCAATCACGTTGTAGTTTTTTTATTAGTGTTGCTTCCCTTTTTCCACTTATAGAGCGTATAGCTCTTAATCCCATTGTCACCTTAGGCGGGAAACCGGCTTTTCAATTTTTTTCAGGAAAATGCAACGTGTCTCTTATTTTTTAAAAATGCATTTCATTTTTTGAGTGGAATACCCCATTATAGAGTACAATAGAAATAATTTAAGAAAAGCCCTAATTTTTTTGCATACTTACAGGCACTGCAGCCTCAAAGTATTATTGTGCCCACTAACATGCACTTAATTGCTAGGACATTCACACACGCCCATGGGTTGAGCGAGACTCGAACTCGCGCGCGTCGGCTAGAGGACAGAGCCAACTGGTTGAACTATCTGAGCCACCGTGTCCCTTAAAAAAAACCTTAAATTACTTTCGAGCATGCATTTGCTCTTCTTGTTTTACAATTCGGTTTATTTTATTTTTCCTATCTTTTATTTTCTTATTTATTTCTTGCAAATTATTTGCGTTGTGGATAAATTCACGTTAAAAATCCTACATTATCTTTTTATTTCCTCCATTTAATTTAGTCATCTTATTACATGTCATTAATACAAGCGTTCATCTTTTGTATTCCAATTGCCGTCATCTTATTACATTTTTCGCGCCATTTTATTAAATTAGATTCAGGCGTTTTGTTTATCCCGTATTTCCCTCACTTTGCTTACTATGGTTCTAATTTCTGTTACTTCTATTGTGTCTTATCTTAGTCGTGTTATAGTCAAAACTTCTCCAAACCGTTTTAATGTCTCGGCTAATTACAGTTCAATTATTTAAAATTCTTTAGTAGTTTCGTATGAGAAATGTCGATTTAGTTTCTGGTTGTGCTAGTAGCGTTTCTTTTATTTTTTCCACTAAACATTAGTTTTGTATGTTTTACCGATCTTTTTAATCAGATTTTTCTGATCTTTATATTTGTAATGATTGCAAGAGTATCAATATAAGCAATCAACTTTACATCTGAAGAAAATGTTGCCTTCAAAATTGAATAGCAATAAAAATTGCACAACATACGCAAGATTCTATGTGAAACGCTGAGGTATGGTTCTCTTTTTACTTTTTCTGTAGCATGCTATTGATTGCGCTATGTTTATTTCCACAAAATTCAAAAAATATTTTTAAAAATATTTTTACGAATTTCATTACTGCGAGTCCAAATTTACTTAATGTTTTATCTGATACAACGGATTTTCCAATAACAGAATTTTAAGATGAAATAAAACAGAAAGGGCTTCAAATGTATCTAACATTCTTGCTTATTTTAAAGTACATTCTGTACCACTATGTTTAATAACACATTATTTAAATGCTTACTACGCTGCGTTGCCAGCAGTGTATATTTGAGAAACCCAATTTTCCATTACCCGATGCAACACACAAAACTGTATGTAGGAATGGTGTGTTTGATGATTTTCTTTAGATAAACCAGCGTTTGTTCATTTAAAACTGCTCTTAATATATCAGCAAAGAAAATAGTCCAGTTTACAGGTGAAATTATTGATTTATTAAGCTTTTTTCGCCGGTAAGTTGATGGCTTGGCTAGAAGTTTGGGTTGATTATCATCAACTGATAATGCTTGCCACTCACTGTAGTGATGTTTTCTTTATTATTTATTTAAAACATAGGTTCAATGATATCTTTGTGTCATAAACCGCACCATACAATTAATTTTTGTAGATATAAGTTATTCAATCACTTTTAGGTTGAATTTGTTCCAACAACGCCATTTTTTATTGACTCAGTTTTAAGTGGACTTGGGCCCATCCTGTAGACGAATGGTCACGAACTCATGCTCCTCTGACCGAGAACCCAGAGCATGAGCGATTTCGGGTCTCGCTAAAAACCCATGGATGTATGTGATGTCGTAGAACTTAAGCTTACAAGGTAGTAAGTACAATAAGCTCTTGAGACTCCAGTGGTAGTAAGTGGACTTCGCCGGAAGAGATTTTTGCTAAAAGCCGTCATAAATTTCCAGGTGCTCTAACTAAGAATACACGTCACATTCGGTTATCATTTGGGCTTCAGGTCTTAAGCTAAGAGTATCTTATATGAATCTAAACGCAAGATTAACCTGAAAATTTGCCATGTCGTTTGAAATTCCTAAACACGGAGTGGAATTGATAAATTTGTCCTAATCGCATGGCAGCGATATTCTCCGTACTTCTTGTATTTCCTTGTTTTCCAAGTACCATTTTATTGTATAGGGTAAATTTGTATTTCAATATTTTCACAATTCAACGAATTGCAAGCTCAGAAGATTATAACGACCGTAATTGTAGCGTTGAGGTATTTTTCGTTTTATTTCTTTTTCTAAAATTGATAATCTAGTTTTTTGGACTCTAGTATTGTGGCAGTAGTTGCTATGTTAGTTTAGTAGTTTCTGATGTACTCCTCCGGGCAACATTTTTTTCAATTATTCTTCTGCCATTTGCAATTCTTTATTATTACTTTCTTTTATCTATGTTAGTTTGAGTAACTGTAGAATTTCGTAATTTGCAAAAATTTTTAGTTCGTTGTTTGATCAACTTTTTACGGGCGGACTATTTACCAACAATTATTCTACATATTTTTTATGTTGCAGCATAATTTTTTAGAGGTCTACGCTAAAACTCTTGCGCAAAAAATTAAAGAATTAATGGAAATTTAAAGGTACAACGAATTGTAAACTTTGTGAATAAATAATCATTTAATAAGAACAAACAGCATAAAATTTGAGTATATAAGATTATAACAAAAGTACTGTTACTTTTTGAAATAAACAGAAAAAACTGTTAAAATTTATTAGAGTAAATTATAAAGAATTGCCCAAGTGGAACTTCATGATAAAGGTAAATAAAGAATCAACCGAATAAATTGCGTGTCAAATACATCTGAACTTTGAATTCTTTATGTAGCAACTCTTGTAGTAGACAATTTGATAACTCTACCTCAAAAAAGTAAAATGTAAAATAGTTTTTAGATTCATTGCATTAAGAAATAAGTCTAGGGTTGTGTAATTAAAAAAATGTGAAAATGCATTTGAAATAGCTGCTGTTTGCCTCAATATCGCTTTCTAAATTTAATCTAAATTGTTTCCAAAGTCTACCTTCTCTAGGTATGGACAACATTTATAGATTTTTTAAAATCTACGAATCAATTTTTTACCCTCTAAACTTCTTTAGCTGCTTCAAACTCGAAGTGTGGATAATCCAGAATAATTAAACAATTTTTGTTGCATTTAGGTTTGTGTATGGAATATGACTTTATTATAAAGCAGTAATATGATTAGAAAATATTGTCTTTGGAACAAATATCTTTACTTCTGCCTTCTCCAAATGGTGCAGTGATAGTTAACATCAGCGATTTGGAATCACATAAACTTATAGTCAGAACTTTAGTTTTTGACTTTACTGGAGACTTCTTATTATTTTTCTCTGTTGCTTACTGGTTCATTAAATTCTGTCGTGTAGGTGTAGTTGCATTAAGTCTTAACTCTTTGCTTAGCATTCTCTAGCATATACGTGAAGAGTCTTGTTGAAATACCCAGCTCCTATGTTACTATTATGCATTTTTATGGATTGCAAAAACTGACTACATAATGCATTTTCACTTTATTTTATATTTTTGCAGAAATGATTTCAAATAAGAATAATGAACTCACAGAACTTAAGTGACATACCCAGAAGCTTCAGCTCTGTTATATATACGCTCTTTGTTAATTATATTTATTTATATATAACTATCCGATGAAATCTCACTTTAGAAGATCCTCGGATGCTTATTATTGGTGCAATGTTAAAAAGCAGCAAGCCTTTTTCACTTCCCATTTTCTTTAGTTGGGACAATTCCAATCTTCAACAATTAAAAATTTTTATGATAATTTTTGTCTAGAGCGATAACTTCTGTTTACGTACATACTTTTTGTAAGTTTAAATCCTTAATGGCATCCGGTGTTAAAATAGAGAAAATGCCATCACTGTACCTTTTTATATACAGAAAAAAATCTTTTTGACCTGAGGTACTTAGCAAAAGTCGCTCTCATTGAGCGTATTTCTCAAGAACCCCATGCAATTTTGACTTAGCTCCAAAAGATTAATCACTACTGTTTTCTAAATTTAATTGTGCTCTGATTGAAAAGTATTCAAATCACTTTTATGATAAAAGACAGAAAAATTTAAATGTATCAAGCTATTATGCGAATAACAAAATCATAAAAAATCCGAGCCATTTCAATAAGTATGAATTTATCTATCTCTGCTGCATTAGTTGCCGTCATTCTAATTAAATTTGCCCATATACTGATATGGATATAAGGGAACAGATTAGTAAAACGTTGTTAAAATATATTTGATCTATTCGATTGAATGTGTAAATATTAATCTATGTTATAGCTTCATTTTAGAAACAAACTTAGAAACAAACAAGATAAAATTAAATATTGAAATATTATTTCTTTTGAAAATATGACTTATTGGAACATAGCAGATTCCCTCGTGGTAGAAAATTGTAAAGCAACAAAGTAATAGGTGATTTTCGAACCTCACCTTTGGTTTTGAAGGCGACTAAATGAATGTTGTTATGGAGAATTATGTTGTGACTTCTTTATACAGTAATCATTTTTTAGATACATAACTTAAGTTGAATTGTTAGCTGGGATTTGTTATAACTGCTTTGTCTATTTTAAGAACTTATATACGTGTCAACCTTCTACCAAGTGCAGAAAAGACAGGCCTTGCACTCAATTTCATCGGATGACCCAACAAAAAGTTTCTCCCACTATTTGTTGTTTATTTTCCCAATACGACAACTTTATTTTAGGACATTGCTCTATTTTTTATCCAATTCACATATTAAAGTAAACAGATGTGTACATTAAAATGATACCAATGAGTTCACCTATCTTAGTTTGTGGAATGTCGGCTTGCAAACATTCTAGCAGTTCTCAACGACAAACAGGTACTCAGAGATCGTGCCTTACCGCACAATCAACAATAACCCAAAAATCTTCTATTAAATTTATAAGGTGGTTGAATGGGCCGTCACCGTTTGCAATGTCCAACAACGCCATCTTTCCTTTACACGGTGGAGAATTTCTCTAGCTGCTCTAGTACAAATATATGATGAATATCTTCTTGTATTTTTCAATATTAGTTGCAGTGAGAAATGGTTCCGCTGAGCAGCTGATCTGTTGAAGACAACTGACAGCTGCTATATTACGACTCACTTGCTGCTCTGCCCCATCTACAAGCTAATAACAGTGATTTGTCGCCATAGCTTGCTTTACAGCTCTGGGTTCTCAATATGATAGCTCTAGATGGATCTAAATGTGCTATTTTTAACAGTGAACGGTGAACTATGTAGGTTTATAATAATTTCCTGTTATTCCTCTTTCTAAATTTCACTAATTTCTTCAGGTCCAGGAGTTCTAGATCCACTTCGTAATTTTTAGAATATCATACACAAAAGCACTTGAACGCAAGTTCATTTATAATAGTAAAACTCCGGAAACTTAAGGTGTTTACTGGGTTGTATCTGTATATTATCCTGCATAACCAGATATTACACGTGGGTTTCCCGTTCTAAATTATGAATCACTCCTAAGTGAAAGTTCGACGAGTAACTTAAGCTTTAATGCGAGTTATGTTTGTGTGTGTATACCTCTTTAACGTAGTACTTAATTTTAAATGGTCTGTAAGAGCATGCAAATTTTAGATATCGCTAATTTTAAGAGCAACTAAAAGAAAACCGAAATAGAAAGTACGCAGTATGCTGAAATAATAAACGCTCTCATAACACAAATATCGCAACTAAAATTTAAATATTACGCTAGAATTAAATATGCGATTATGGTAAAAAAAGCTTACATAGAAATGGAAATTTACTTCAATGTCAAAATTTATTTTCAAATTATAATTTTCCAAGCAACTATGGAAAGAAGAATATTGGCTGAAAACAAACAAGAAATGAAAGTAAGATAATATTAACACATGTAAATATTAATAAAACAAACAATGAATAAAAATGCAGATCAGTGTCAATTAAATTATAAAAACTTTTAAAAATCCGGCAAATAAAAAATATAATTAATCATAAAGTGAAATATGTAGTAAAAAATAATTCTCTTTTTTTAGTGCCTTTGTTTAAAATTATTCTAGGAAGAAACCTTACAAGTATTTAAAAAAATGCTATTACTCAATAATAAGAAAATTAAATTTTGTTGGTGACGTAATAGAATAAGAGCATGTGTTAATGGTTATAGCTGTTTGTTTATCTTTTAGTTATTATTGCTTTCCTCTTTCCATTTACAGGGCGTGTAGCTCTTAATCCCATTACGTCACTTTAAGCTTGAAACCGATTTTTCAATTTCTTCTCAAAAATACACGTTTCTTATTTTTTAAAAACCTATCTAATGCCTAATTGCCTTTTTTCTTCTTGTTTTAACAATTGTTTATTTTATTTCTATTTGTTTTATTATCTCATCGTTTATTTGCTTATTTATTTATTATAAATTCTTTGCGTTGTAGATAAAATTATCTATTTCTTTTCTGTATTTGTTACATTTCATTTAGTTATTTTATTGTATTTCTATCTTCTTGTATTACCATTGCCATCATAGTTAAATAATTTTCCTTATTGGACTTTTCGCGCCATTTTATTAAATTAGAATCAGACGTTTTGTATAGCCCTCACTTTGCTTGCGGTGTGGTTCTAGTATTATCTTTTAGATTCTTGTTTTCTCTTGATCTTTATGTTCATGTACGTTGATTATTTGATCAACTATCGAATTGATGAGTTAAATTGCAGTTGTAAACTAGCGAGTGTTCTAATATTTCAAAATTTATGTTTTTAACCAATTTACTTCTATGCTAACGGCTTATATAATATAATTGATTTATTACTGATACTAAAGTACAACTGCCATTAGATGAGATTACTAAGTTATCTGATTTGCAGTATTTATATGTCTTATCTTAATCAAAACTTTGCTAAAATATTTTACTACCTTCCTTATCTACATTTCGACGATTTAGACTACGCTGGAAACTTCTCTAATAATATTTCGTCTCATCAAAAATATCGATTGGGTTGTTTCGTTAGGCTACTAGCATAACTTTCTTTTATCTCTTCGTTCTGTATTGATTATTTTACCAATCTTTGTAATTAGATTTTTGTAATTTTTGTTTTCGCAATTACTGCAAGATTATCAGTAGAAGCAATTAACTCTACACCTGAAGAAATTGTTGTTCTTAAAATTAAGCACTAATAATAATTGCACTTCAAATGCAATTTCTGTTAAATTCTTGATTATTGCTTTTTAATGCTTTTTACACCAGATTATTGAATGCGTTATATTTATTTCCACAATAATGCAAAACATATTTTTTAAAAAATTCTTTTAGGAATTTCTTTGCGCTAAGTCTAAATTTATATTCTTCTCTGCCTTTATTGGGCTCAATGTTTTCTCTTTTTAAGTAACGGAGCTTTTAAGAAAATAATAAAACTTTAAGATGAAATAAAACAGAAAAGGCTTAAGATGTAACTTAAATCTTTGCTTATTTTAAAGTACATTTTATACCATTATGTATTAAATAACGCACTATTTAAATTCCCACTATGTTTTCCTGGTCACTGGTGTATTTGAGAAAACTAATTTTTCGTTATTCGATGTGAGATATCAGGCTGTATTCTAAAGATGACTTTTTTAAATCATCCAGGATTTGTGATTTATTTTTATAAACCTACGCTTTAACAACTCCAAAAGAAATGAGCCAGTTTACAGGTCCTATTCGTAAAGTTATTGATTTAAAATCATTTTTTGCTCCATTAACTTACTGATACCTCTAGAAGCGTGGCTCGTGCCACCGTCCTGTTGGACCACATCTCATTTAAGTTTATATTATCCAACTGCAGCCACAAAAAAAATGGTTGATATTGATCTATAATATTCGTTACTCAATATTATAGTATTTTCTTCATTATTTTTTAAAATACTAAGTTCAATGATACCCCCGTGCCAAAAACCGTACTATAAGTTTTTCTATGTAAAGTAGTTTAATCACTTTTTAATCAATTTTTTAGTGGCTCTATTTTAAATAGGCAAGTTTCAGCCTCACTGGAAACTCGTGGGTGTACGTAAATTTAAAACTGCATCTTAGTAGGCACAATAAGCCCTCAACACTGAACTGCTGGTAAGTGGGCCACAACAAAAAAAAATGGGCTTTGCCGATAAAGTTTTTTTCCTAAAAATTGTCATTTTTTCCAGGTGCTCTAATACTCAACCAAAGAATACCTGTTACATTTAATTATTTATTTATTTATCTAATTATTTATATATTCTTGGGCTAAGAAAATCTTATATGGATGGGAACGCAGATTAAGAGTTTTAAAATACCCCAAGTTTTTTTTTGAAATTTCTAAGCGCAGTGGGAAATCGATAAATTTATCTTTGTAAACATGACAGTGATGGTCTCCGTACTTCTTGCATTTTTTCGTCTTGCATGCGCTTTTTCATAATATAGAGTAAATTTACATTTTAATCTTTCCACAATTCGACGAAACTGCAAGCTCAGAAGATTATTACGATCGTAATTGTCGCGAAGTGTACGATGAGCTCCTACTTTTTTAGAGTGTAAAACTACGGACGGCAAATGCTACACTATACTGAATATAACTAACGATAACAGGCGGTAATGACTTTCGAAACATGATTCCCATATGCATTCAAGTTCTATTATTCTTATTGAAGAATCCGTTATATGCAGTATGTATGCTTTTGCTATTTTGTTGATGTAGTCTTTTGTTTTATTTCTTTATCTCAAATTGATAATCTAGCTAATACATATTGACATTGTGGCAGTAGTTATCATATTTGATTTCGTAATTTTTGATCTATTCTTTCTAGCAATGTTTCTTTCAATTATTGTTCTGCAAACTGCAATTCTTTATACTTTCTTTTATCTATACCAATTAGTACAATTGTAGAACTTTGTAATTTGGAAAAACCCTTAGTTTTTTTTATACCGTTGCTTGTTTGAGTAACTCTTATCCTTTTCATGAGGATTGATTGACAACAGTCCCTCCTTGTATTTTTTTTATGTTGCAGTAACATTTTTCCAGGTCTACTGCAAAAACCTTACGCAAGTAATTGAAAAATTAAAAGACATTTAAAGACACAACGCATTGTTAAACTTGAGAAGGGATTCATCTTTTAATAAAAACGAATAGCAAAAATGTTTGGTATCTAAAAGACTGTGACAAAAATAATGAAAAGGGTGTTATTTTACTAAATAAACAGAAAAAAATTTATCGGTGTGAAATTTTAAATTATCCAGGAGCAAATTAGTGGCAGGGGTCGCGGTGGCTCAGCATGTTCAAGCAGTTGCCTTTGTCTCGCTCAAGCCATGGGTGTGTGTGAATGTCCTAGAATAAGTGCATGTTAATGGGCACAATAAGCGCTTCAGGCTGCATTACCTGCCAAAAACATATTGGCAAGGGTAAACATAACGTTAACCAAATACAAATGTATATTAAAAACATCTGCATGTTATGTTGAATTTTTTATGCTTGTTCTCATATAAATTAGTTTTTTTTTCGTTGGGGCGCACTTACTAGCATTGAAGCCTCGTGGGCTTTAGTTGCCTACTAGCATGCACTTAACTTTTTTTTGCTCACTTACAGGCATTGCAGCCTCAAGGGCTTATTGTGCCTACTAACATGCACTTAAATGCTAGGATATTCACACACACCCATGTGTTGAGCGAGACTCGAACTCGCGCGCGCCGGCTAGAGGACAGAGCCATGCGCTTAACTTAGTACTACGAAGTCATATAAAACCAGCGAAGCTCAAACTCTTCTGCGCGCTGAATTTTCAGATAAAAAGTATTGCTTGTTATATCTTGTCACAGCGAAGGCTCTATGTATAAATGAGGTTATTACAAGGCAAACGTTAAAACCTCTTTTGGTAGAAAACTTGTAGCAACTTATGAAATAGACAACAGAAAAAATGTATAGCAGAGTTGTTAGATGTATTATATCAGATGATAGGTTTACGATTATGTAACTAATATATATATATATATATATATATATATATATATATATATATATATATATATATATATATATATATATATATATATATATATATATATATATATATATATATATTATCAAGACCTTTCCTACCATACAGTGTAAAGGTATGTATTTACAAAATAAAACTAAACTAATTCTTGACATAATATTTAAAACTAAAATTATTCTTGATTTCTACTCGTATGTACTAATCTGGTCCACTCCTTTTTGTTCTGTGCCATTACCTTCGCTTCTTGCCATGTTATTCTTTTCTGAAGAAGTTTTTCTTCTATTGTTCTTGTCCATGTTTTTCGTGGTCTTCCTCTTGTTCTACTAGTACCTACTTCGTTTCCCATATTTTCTTAACCTGTCTATCTTTGTCCATTCTAAGTAGATGTCCTAACCATTGTAGCTGTCGTGTTTCTATTTTTTTTCCAGTGGTTCTACTTTAAGTTCTTCTCGAATTATTTGATTTCGTATTTTATCTCTTCTGGTTACTTCTAGTACTTTCCTCAGATATTTCATTTCCATACTTTGTAGTTTACTTTCCTGTCTCTTCGTCGTTACTCACGATTCCCCTCAAGTGTCAATGTCGGTAGATAAATTGTTTTATATATGGTGAGTTTTGTTTTCCTAGAAATCTCTTTGTTGTTCAAGAACGTCTTTCCTAGTGCGTAGTACAACTTGGCAGTGTTTTCTATTCGTTTGTTTAGTTCAGCTTCGTGTCCTCCTTTGCTGTCTATAGTAACTCCTAAATATGTGAAACTTTTGACTTGTTCTAATTTACTGTTGTTGATTTTTATGTTTGTCTGTTCTTCTTGTTTACCAATTGCCACGACCTTAGTTTTGCCTATGTTAATTTTCATGTTGTAGTCCTCTAACGTTTCTTTCCATATTTCCAGATTGTATTGTAGGTCCATCTCCTTGGTGCGAATATCACAACGTCATCAGCAAACGCACATTCCGAGATGTTTATTCGTTGCATGTTTCTGTATCCTACACATAATTTCGCTACTTTTGACCTACATGCGTTAATAATGTCGTCCATGAGTAGTATGAACAGCAGAGGGCTTAGTACACCACCTTGTCTTAGGCCATTGCTTGTTATGAACTCTTCCGATTGTGAGTATCTAGTTCTTACATAGTTCCTGCAGTTTTGGTACATGCTTTTGGTGGCATTAAGCAATTGTTTTCCTACACCCCTTCTAATTAGGCTCTTCCAGATCTTTTTTCTTGGTGCGCGGTCAAAAGCTTTTTCTAAATCGATGAAGGCTAGGTAAACTTTTCTGTCTTGTTTTAGTGTTCTTTCTATTACTCCTTTTAAGCTAAATATGTGGTCTTGTATACTATGTCCCTTTCTGAATCCGCTTTGAGAGTCTATTAGTTGTCTTGCTAGGACTTTTCTTAGTTTCTGTTCTAAAATTATTTCATAAACCTTGCATGCTTTGCTCAACAGTGTTATTCCTCGGTAGTTATGACAACTAAGTCTATCTCCTTTTTTGTACAGTGGTAATATGATTCCCACTTCCCACTCTTTTGGTATTCTACCGGTTCTCCAAGCCTCTTTGCAAATGTCTAAGAATATTTGTGCTCCATATTTTCCCATAGTTTTCAGCATTTCTGCCTCTACTCCGTCGTGTCCAGGTGTTTTCCCATTCTTAACGTTTTTTATTGCTTCACATAGTTCCTTCATTGTGGGTTCTTCATCCGTTATTACTTCCATTCTTTCTGCTCTTTGTTCTCCTTCTTCATCTTCTCTTGAATTTTGTGTTACCGTTTCATCTACTGTTAGGATTTCTTGGAAGTGTTCTTTCCATATCTTTATCACTTCATTTTCTTCGGTTATGAGTTTACCTCTTTTATTCTTGACTTGGTTTAGTATTGTTTTCTTCTCTGTTCTACAATTTTTGAGCACCCTATAAAATAGCTTCTGGTTTTCTTTGCTGTTATGTTCCATTCTGTGTCCGAACTTCTCCCATGACTTTTCTTTAGCTGTCTTTATTATTTCTTTAACTTTCTTCCTTTGTTCCTTGTATTCTTGGTATGCTTCTTCAGTTTTCTTATTTAAATAATTTTTCCATTTCCGTTTCTTTGTTTTAATTTCGTTTTTAATATCTTCATTCCACCAATCTGTTTATTTATTCTGGTTATTTATTTTGGCTACCCCACATACTGCCTTTGCCGCAGATTTCAAAATTCTTTTAAATATTTCCCATTTATTGTCTATGTCTTCGTGTAGAAATTTTTCGTCCAGTTTTTCGACTTCTTTCTGTATTAGTTCTTGGTATTTTGTCTGATATTGTTCTTCCTTGAGCATGTAAGTCTTAATCTTTTCATAAACTTTTTTCTTTCGCAAGTTTTCCTTCTCTTTTGTTTGTTTTCTGTCCATGTGTCTTATTTTTCCTACTAACAGGTAGTGATCGCTGTAAATTTCGGGACCTCTTCTTACCCTAACGTCTTGAATCATATTCCTTTTGGCCTTTTCTATCAGGATGTAGTCGATTATTGATTTTTCGTCTCTACTTTTAACTTCCCTGGTGTACTGATGTATTTTCTTATGTTCGTAAAACGTATTTGTGACGATGAATTGGTTCTCTCTGCAAAAGTCGAGTATTCTTTTTCCATTATTGTTTCTTTCTTGTTCTCCAAATTTGCCTAGTGATTCTTCCGTTGACTTATTTTTTACTCCTGCTCTTCCGTTAAAATCACCTATTGTGATTACTGTCCGTTTACTTTCTTCTGTGAGTGATGTTAGTTCGTTCCAAAATTGATCCTTATTGTTTACATTATCGTCTTCGTTTGGGCCGTAGACTGCTATTATTGTTATTTTGTGTTGGTCTTCCCCTATTTCTACTGACATTAATCTTTCATTTATGCATGTCCAATTACAAATTCTTTTTGCCCATTTCTGATTGGCAATGCATGCTATACCTCCTTTTGCTCTAACTAAAAATAACGGTAGAAAATTTATTCGAGATAACTTCTGTTTGCTTACATACAACTTTTTAAGTTTATCCTAAATTGCTTCAAAAATCTGCAAGATTTTTAATACTTTTTAGACCTACTAATCAACGTTTCACTTCCAGAACTTCTTTAAGTAGTCTAAACCCATGATGAGAATAATTCAGAACAATTAAACCAGTTTTTGTTGTGTTTGAATTTTGGTATGGAGTGTAGCGTTATCATGGAGCAGTAACACGTTTTCAATGAAAAACTTAGTCTTTGGAACCAATAGCCTACCTTGACCTTCTCAAAATGGTGCAGAAACAGATAATGTTGGGGCGCGGTGGCTCAGATAGTTCAACCAGTTGGCTCTGTCCTCTAGCCGGCGCGCGCGAGTTCGAGTCTCATTCAACCCATGAGTGTGTGTAAATATTCTAGCATTAAGTGCATGTTGGTGGGCACAATAACTACTTGACCCTGTAGTGCCTGTAAGTGCGCAAAAAAACAGATAATGTTAACGGTTCTGCTGTCGCATAAACTTATTGCCTGTTAACGCATACGTTTTTGACTTTATTAAAAACTTTTTATCACTTTTCCCTGTTTCTTAATAGTTTCTTTTTAATTTTTGCTTGTAGTAGTGGATTTAGGTCTCATAGTAGGTGATGCAGGTACACCTCGCTTACCACTTCATAGTCTTTTTTATGTTTTTTATAAACTCAAATAGAAATAAAGAGTTTACAAAACCTGACATATTTAAAATCCTCACCTTTATTATATGCACGTGCTCTTTAATTATCCAGGGTCGTCGTCTTACATGTGTGCTCAATTTCCTATTGGTTAATACAACAAGTTACCTCCATATAATCAAGAATTTACGATTGTTAACAAAATGAGCCGGAAGTACGACCACAAAGCTGCTGTACTGAATCCCTTTACGGCGGAAAATTGCTGTCAGAAATTATTACGTTGTTTGGTTACCCACGTTTACGACGTAGCCAAGAAGTATAGGCTATTTGACCTCCAGGAAAACGCAACTCACAACAAACAATTTAATCGCAAGAGAAGTGACGAATGCGTTCGCGAATTGAAAAAAATTAATCAGGATGCAGTCTGGCAATGCACCAAGACCTATAATGCAAGTGTTTTATCCTGAGGAACCGCTAACTGTTGACTGAGAAAAACAAAATTCTTTTCGGGCGAAAAGAACTTCGTCCAAGACAGGAACGTGAATGACCATTGTTTTCTACAAAGTTTCCCACCTCTATGATGGTGGTGGGACTTGAGAACAGCGAAGGGGATGTCGTGACGATCTACTTCTTTAACAAAGGCCTGAAGGTGACTACCGACAGCTATATCAACATGCTCGAGACAGTTGTAAGGGCCTTCATCATGGAGCTAATGATACACATGAACAAGGAGGAACTTGTGTTGGCCTGCAGCAAGTTTAACCTATTTACTTTAATTGTGCTAAAATTCATTTAAATGAATTTATTTTTCTTAAATTTCAATGTTATTTTTATGTTTATTTATTTTCCTGACTTACATCAACGAATCTATTTATTTATATACCACTCGCCGGTAGAAACGCTCTCATCCAAAAAATGTGCTTTGATACTTGTTGATGTACTATTAGAAAAGTAGCAGGCATATTTTTACCCTCATTTGCTTTAGTTTCTTCTATTAACACAGAATTTCTATTCTTTAATCATCAACAGTTTCTGGATTATTATATTTTGGTCTGTAGAATCATCAACTCTTGTTTTCATGTAATTTTTTTTAGGTTTAAGCTTATGATAATATATGATGTTTCATAAAGCAAGTGTTATCAAATACGAACTTGCCATGTACAGCCATACTTTATTATCTGTAGCATCTAATGGTGTACAAAATAAATTTTTTATTTATTTTAAGGTTTGAAAAAGGTCGGTGATGAGTGATCACGCTTATGTAGAGAGTAATATTTACTACACGCTCTACTTTTCAATCCCTCTACATTACCAATTGATAATTTGATAAATAAAATTACTTCATATGTAGCTATTAAAAATAAACTTTTGGAAATTTTAAAATAGTATTCTTGACCTGAGGTGATAGTAGTCACACTTGTTTTTATATTTCAAGGCTATATTTTCCATTGATTTTAAAAAGCAAATATTACCATAACGTAGTTTATTACTCCACATTGTTGCATAAATTGCCGGATACAATAAAACATAAATGTAATGGAAAAACCAATCAAGTTATTCGATTGTTTCACCTGTTCAGCTGCAAAAGCTGCTCTCACTGAGCGTGTCCTCCAAGAACCCCCAAGCAATTTCTACTTAGCTCCAAATTATTAGCCAGCATTTTTGTTTTCTGAGTTAAACTATGTTCTGGTCAGAAGGTTTTATAATAACGATAAAGGGGTCTAATCTTCGCTGCTAACCAAGTTTTATAATAAAATGCCAAAATATTCTTTTAAATGTATCAAAGGTTTTATTATTCAAATAAGAAAATATTTGAGTATCAATTTGTACTTTTTTGAATGCGTACGTGTTATGTAGTACTATATAAAGAACAGTAACAAATTTTATTCCCTTCTATTTATCCTAATCAGTAACGGTAGATTTATGGCTGTTTTATTGCAATATTGCGCTGAACGTTGCCGCTTCCGCCGCAAAGAGGCATAATTTCAATAAAATATTAGAGACTTCGACTTTCCACTCCTACCTGTTGCACGGCACGTACTCCAAGGAAAGTATGCGATTGTTGTGGCTTGAAGATTTAGATCGGCTTGCACAACCGCAACTATGTAATGACCCCGATGTCGAAAAAATCTGTTTGCCGCGATTATCAATGCTCCGGCTATTTCTGAAAGGTTGTAGTTGTAACAAACTTATCGCGGTCTTCAAGTGAAGCCTTTTATCTCATTTTTAAAAATTGATTTAATTTTATTTAACGTACAGTGGCCGGACAAAAGTTCGTTGACAAAAATGATGAGCTGGAAATATGAGTGTGTAGCAATTTAAAGCATAAACTTGCCAGTACCATTTTAATTCTAGCATAAAGCAAAATGTAAAGGCGGGACAGTTCGGACTGCGAACGAATCGGGCACTTTCGTAAAAAAATGTATATTCGGATAACGAACATTCTATAGTACACTTACATAATTGTGTTAAAACGAGATTTTGACAGTTGTATACATACTCTTTTTGTATGCTAGTTGATTTCTGTTTCTGAACTTTTATATAACAAAAACTGAGTATATTATTGGTTTAAAAAGAGTCAAGTGTCAAGAATTGTACTGACCATAGAAACCCAGCAAGAGGAATAGCCAAGGTCGAGAATGGGTAGAAAATGTTTGATGTTGCTAGAAAGTATAATTTGAGCAGGTCTGCGGTAGACACAATCTTAGCTAAGAAAGAAATACCGAAGAGACTTAAGGAGTAACAAAAATCACATCTAAGAAACAAAGATGCGCCATCTATGAAAAAAATGGGAAGATGCGCTTAGTTTGGATACAAGAAAGGGAAATGAAAAAATATTTAACTAGCATGACTATCGTTAAAGAGAAAGCTAAAGAAATTTTTGAAGAACTGAAAAAACAAACTGTACATTTGTCACATAAGGAAAATTTAAGGCTATTACTTAAAAGTTTAAAAGGAGCTCTGGCATTAAACATGCGCTGTGCATAGTGAGTCAGCTATTGTAGATAAAAATGATGAAACTGCATTATTTTGAGCATAAATCCATAAAAAAACGATTGCTATTACTTTTGGTAGCTAACGTTAGTGGTCATATGAAGCATAAGCCGCTTCAAAGAGACAGAGGTAATGTCCCTGAAATTATGAATGAAATCGTGACCACTGTTAAAGATCTGAAATTAGAAGTAAATAAAGATGATACTGAAGAGCTCATAAAGAAACATGAAAATTATCTGACAACAGAAGAACACCAAAACCTCATTAAACTGATTTTTTTGAAAAATAAGAAAAAGGACCAATGCCGGTATCTGCTATTAAAGATCTTTTGAAGACACGGGACGATGTCAGACGAATGGTCTTAGAAAACTAAATTGAAGTCAATAGGCTTGGAAATCTCTAGAGCCACTCTGCTATTAATCAATGGACAGATTCTTTAACACGCCCTACAAACTAAAAAAAACAAGACTAACGAAAATGCAAGACTGCGTATGTGTCTATCATTGTTATTACATATAAATAAATGTAGTAAAAATTGTTTAATTTATTATTTATTTTATAGATCTCCAGAACAAGTTAATCAAATTTCCATAAAAATCTACGGTAAAATGATGATTAACGAACAATTCGGGTAGCAAACATGGTTTTTAAACAGATTATGATCGTTAATCAATCGATTGCTGCAATTTGATTAATTACTTCTCCCTTTATACCTTACAGTGTTGGGGAATTGAGCTATTTTTTATATTTTCTTTTATCTTTAGCTAGAGTTCTGATATGCTGAGAGTCTTTTATTTTCTCCTGGCGCTTACCTTTATGTTATCTTCTCATTCTATACGAGATCTTCCCCTAGGTCTTCGTCCTTCACCTCTCATGTCAAACATTTTTTTAGATATCTCTCCTCCTCTATGTGAACCATATGGCCATACCACTGTAGTTACTTTCTTTCTAATTTTCCTACTATGGGGTTTTGTTCCAACTCTTTCCTGATGTTTCTCTTTTTACCCGGTTTTTCTTATCTTTTCAACTATTTGTCTCAAAAATCGCATCTCTGCTACTGTAATCTTTGATCTATGTTTGTCAGTTACTGCCCAAGATTCTGCTGCATATGGAATTGTTGGGGTATATATGGTTTTATACACGTGCATTTTTGTTTTCTTGTTTAATTTTTTTTTTATTAAAATGTTGTTAATCTGGTAATATATCCAATTGGCTTTATTTATCCTGTTTTTTATTTTCCCTATCTATTCTTTCATCTTTACTATTACTGTTCCTAGATATATGTAGGCCTTTGCTTGTTCCAACTCCTCCCCGTTTGTTCTTATGTCTACTAGTTCATCGTTCTCGTCCTTTGTTATATGCCTTAATTTGCTTTTTTATATATTTATTTCCATCAGTTTTTGTTCTAGGTTGTCTTTCCAAATGTCTGTGTTTTTTTGTAACTGTTGTGAGTTATTTGCTGTTATTAATTTATCATCTGCATAGTAGGTCTTGAGGGTTTAGGTTCAGATATCCTAATTTTGATTTATTAGTTTCATTTTAGCACTTTGTGCATATGTAATCCATATAAATTACTAAGAGTAGTGGCTTTAGCTGTCTCCCTCTTTTATCTACCGTTTCATTCATAAGACCTCCAGAAAATGCCATTTGATTAATATAAACTAGAATAATTTAGATAGATTTTATTTCAATGGTCATGTTTTTGAATAACAACAGAAAAATAAGTGTACTAATTTTACTTGCAAGATATCTTTTTGGAATGCATCAGTCAACTTCAAATGGTGCTTTAACAAAACGGTGCGATGCTGCATCTTGCATAAATATACATGAGGTCTTTTTGGAAATTATTCCATCTTAGATAGTATTATCTGCTAAAGAGCTAAGGCGACTAATAAAATGATTTCTGTTATTATTTTTGCAAATTCACTGAATAGAATACACTTTCTACCACTTTAACATTATTGCGCATTGGTTGTTGCTTAATTAAAATTATTTCTGATGTTGTTTTGTATAATGTGTATAAATAAGCAATATATTTCTCATAAGCTTGAAATGTCTTTTACATGTTAAGTGGCGTTATCACTTTCCTTCAAAATCACAATTCCTGTTCACATACGCACTCCAACGCAAAACAACTTTCCTCATCCTGTTATAAAAGAAATTAAATCAATAATCCTCAACTTTTTACACCGTCTCATATTAGTATAACGCTGTTTCTTCAGATTTAGAAGAAAAAAATACAAAGGTCACGATCTATGCTATAGGACGGGTGCTCTAAAATATTACCAAATTTTAGGCGTTTTGTTTCATGTTAAAGAACTGCTTTGGTACCATGTCTAACTCGCTGCGATCGAGCTCAAACTATTTTTTATGCTAGCCAAATTAGAAATTATCAGTTGCTTAAATAATTTAATGTCAATAATGCCTTCAGAAAGCTTTGCAATTTTTGGGATTGGGAGAGCCTTTACGCCAATATTTCATTAATTGGGGTTATTTTTCGGATCACATCAGTATGCCCAGGACTCATTACCTGTGACATTTTTAGGCAGAATGTCTATTACTTCAGTAGTCAACAAGCTTGGGACCCATCTTGCGCACCATTTTCTATACCAACCAAAATATGTATGATATAATGGACTTATCCAAGGAAAATTCTAACAGTTCCAGCGATATACCCATTTGCACAACCCTTGGTTACTAGGAACTCAATAACAAAACGTTGCTTCAACCGATCATCCGCGTCATTTATTATTTTGTGTATTACGATATGGCTACCTAATATTATAGGCAAACGCTATTAGATGTTTTGAAAGTCAATGAATTAGAGAATATTATGATACCTGTTCCATGTGCTTCGGAGCACTATTACCAGACCTATCGGCTAGAAGGCAAAAGCTTTAAAAAAATCGTTGTATTTTATAATTATTATATTATTACTTGGTGCTCTTTCTATCTCAACCTGTATAATTGGTTTTTTACTTTATTTTATTTTTGTCTCTATTAGATATTGATTATAATTTTTTAAAATCGTTTTGCACGTGTATTTGTATTTTATTATTATTTGCTTTACATGTGTTGCATATTATTTTTCTTTAATTACTTTTTCAAATTTTTTACCTCTAAATATAAGTTTTCCATAATTTTCTTTGGTTTTTCTATTTATTGTTGCTTTTCATATGTCAAACCCTCATATCTCTTCAGGTCATTTGCTTATCTCATTTATAACATTTATCATTGTAGAATTTCTAACTTCGTTTATTATGATTCCATTATTATCTTTATTTTTTGTTATGCCTGTTTTATTTCTATTTGCTCCGCAACATTACTAATATTAGTGGTTTGTCTCATTCAAGTATTTTTCTTTAGATTTTCTGTTGTGACACATTATCTTTCTCTGCGCTGTTATGTCTTCATTAACTTACTGGTTAATTTTGGTAAATACCCAAATTTGTGCAAAATGGTGGAGCTGAAAATTAATTTTGATTTGACATTTTATAGGTTTATTTGTTATTAAGAACATATAAAAGATTCCCGAAATCAAACGCGCCATAAAGATACTTCCAGTATTGTTGGATTATCCCAAATAGATATATTCTTCGAGTGGTTTTACATAGGTTGTTTCTAACACAAATTATCTATTGTTATTTGTAAATGCTCCATATCTTTAAATAAACGTGCATAGTACAATCTTACATCCTTATGTCCATTTCGTCTAATGGCCCTCTTTTCATCTTGTTCTCCAGTCTAACCTTTAGTAACAGTAAATTAAGTAATTTTAATTTTTTGGAAAGTATTATTTTTTGTGGTGTGTAATATTTGAAAACGCCCTAAAATAGTCATACGATGTGCCTTTTAACTTAGTGAATTAAAATATATAAAAGAATATTAGAAGAGTAAACAACAACACATATCCTTAGTGTCTAAGAAAATTGCGTAAACAATTTAACGCTCTGAATGTTGACCGAGGGAAAGCTAATATACGAAAATGCAGTACCAAAACGGTAAGCGATGAACTTAAGAAATTGGTGTTAAGATTATAGAATAAATGTGTTCGATTTTAAGGAAGATTATTTGAAAGAAACAACTATTCATGTACATTTAATCATATTATTAAAGACAAATCTGAAGAAAAAAATTTCATTATTATGAGCTCTGGCTGGCTTAACAAATTTATGAAACGTAATTTCCTTTTATTACAAAGAAAAATAATACCCAGAAAAACCCAGTGACATGGTGAAGAAACTTGCTGATCTTATTTTTACCTCAAATACAGAAAAGTGAACAATATTAACGATGGAAATACTGTGGCAATGGACAAAACATCCATGTGGTTTGATATAATAGGATTCCCTATCGGGAATAAAGCTCTTCTTTTCTCTTCTTGTCAAAATTTGAGCCTACAAAAAAGGCCACAGAAGTGTCATTGTTGGTACACATTTGTTGTGTTTTGTCATGATATCAGAAAGAGATAGCGACTTCAGGATACACAAAGAGAAGTTAGCGTGTCTTTCCAATACGATTAGATAAATGATGAATTTGCATACGTGCACCCTAAAAATTTGCTTCTCGTGTGGGATCCATATTGTTATTACATCAACAAAACTGGAAATAGAGAACTCAATAAATATAAAAAAATATGTTCATTTAGAACGAGCTTAAGAAATTTTTACAAACCAATAAGTAGCAATTTTGATAAAGAATGCGTAACGAGTGATAACTTTAAATAGCTAGTGCTCGTGAAAATCATTTTATTAGTTGTTTTATAAACAATCAGCTGGAAAAAGCGTTAGTGAAAAGAGGAAAGTATAACGATAGAAGAAAAAGCAGATGTAAAGGACTATAAAGAGTTCAACAAGGTTATCATATTCGAATTGGATAACCAAAATTCACGAAATGTTTGCTTGTGTTTTTTATCCTTTCTTTATTATTCTCTTATTTAGTGTAAAATATAATCGTAAAAACGCTACACAAGCTCCAGATTACAAACAGAAAATTTCTATTATCTTCCTCTATTGATATTCACACCTAAATTGTTCCAATTCATTTTATTTAATAATGCCTTCCAACACTATCGTAACAGCTTTGGTAATGTATCTTATCCATTTGTCCTGAAAATTTTTATACAATTTATAGTTAGATATGAATTTTGTTAATATGGTATTGTGTTTTTCATAAATATTCTATAACAAGGGCCTGCATCTGAACTCAATTCTACGATTTTTAAACTATTCTCTATTTCTTAGAACTTAATACTATAGAAGAAAATTTTATAGCTTATAAATGCTAAATAAAGAAGTCAATTCATGCAACTAGCTGGTAGTTATTTAGTTTTTATATTATTTGATTTACGATCACTTTAGTTGAAAGTTTATATAGTACGATAGAAGTTAAATTAGTCTATGGTTAACAATACTAGGTTTCTTTTTAATTAGAATATTAATCCAGTCTTCCGGTGTATCTTTTCAAGAAGGCTTTTATTTATAAGGATTTTTATAAGTTGAGATATTATGTTACTTTTATGCAGCAAATTGTTTTCCTTTATATGCACATATAATGGTTTTCTTCTTTGGTTTCTTCAAATAATTCGTCGGAGTTTTTGTTTATAACTATTTTTTTTGTTGAGGCGTTTATAACTTACCGTTTTATGTTGTTTTGAAGCTAAATGGTGTAATGTTTGCAAGGTAGAAGCGTTCACAACTTTTTTATTATTGCTTTTGTTTCTTTTTATTTTTTTTTTTAATAGTATTATGATTTATTTGTTTTATGTTAGTTTTATTAAGTTTAGTGTTTGCCATTGTGTTTTTGATTTTCGTTGTCTCCTTTTTTAACATTTTTTATGACTTGTGCATTTATGCTTTATAGCGCTTTTTATAACTGCTTTGTTTTCGGTATTTCTATATTTCTTGTTTATGATTGGATTTTCAATTTTAGATTAATATTTGTTTCCTAAATGCCCAGGTATTTTTGCCTTTTGTTAGTTTTCTTAAGTCAGTTTTTACTTGATTCGATTTTTTTGTGATTCTTAGAATTTCATTGAGGAGTTTATGTTTTTATTATCAATATTGCCTCATTTCGTGCGATACATGTCCACTTCTCTTAATTTTTTGTCAGATATGCCATTAACACATTTCTTCAGTTGTTTCTATTCCTATATCCATACTTGCAATGTTGTCTTTCAATTGGTTTTATTTACAGCCAAATTTTGTATAAAATTTTCTATTGTTATATTTGGTTGTAACAACGTTCCCTAATACTTCAGAGAAATTTAATTTTTATGCACTTTTTAATGCTTGTTATGCGTATGTAAAAATCTTTAAATTTCAGATGGCAAATGAAAAAAAATTTTGACCTGCGGTGTTGGAAATGAAACTGCCAACAAAAGATACTGCAAATAAGGTTTGCAATATCAAAGGAAAGGAACTGTAAACCATTTCGAAACAGTACAGACGATTTGATTGTTCTGACTTTCTGTGGGGCATTTTCTTTAAATTGCAAACCTTTATCACACACCCGTGATTTATCTTCCATGACTGTTTGAAATCATTTGCATCAACTCGACTTTGTGCAGAAGAAGCTAAGACAAGATCTTCACAAACTAACTGGAGCATAAGCTAACAAGCTGGTTGAGATTTGTTAACAACTGCTTGAAAATCCATTGGAGGGAAAATGAGTTTACTTTGTTAATCTTAATTGTTCTAAGACACTTGGCTATGATCTCGGTTTGGTAGAATGTTGATAGTATTGTGGACTTTGAATTGCTCCAGACGGAAAAGCCGTAAATGACAAACGTACAGCGAACAACTGGGACGTAATTCTAAAGTTGCAAGTGTCACGATTTTTTTACAATCTATAATACAATTATTCTGTGTTCATTAAAACATCAATTACGTTATACATTTATTCTACCTCATTGTTTTAAAAGAAACGGTAAGTAATCAAGACCTACTTTCCTAAGACCATCGAAACAAACCAAAAGAACAATGATAAAAGAAACTGCTAAGGACCTTGTTTGCCAATTGTTGACACCCAATTTAGTGTAGTCAGTTCCTCTCCCAAGGTCTAAAGTATAGAGAAAAGTTAGCTTAACGTTGTAGAGTGCCATTTGCAATGGTAGCAAAACACATTTAATTTTATGTGATGGAACTATAAATCCCAACAAATGCATTGAAATTTTTAGTAACACCTTTCTTCAATAATAAAATTATAATTAAGAAATTATATTTACGGAGAACGTCTTTGCGTGAAAAGAAAAAAAACAAATTTGACTTTTGCTATAGCACGGCTAATCTCCAGGCATTAATCCAATTGAAAGCCTATAGCACGTTATCCAACAAACAATGGCCAAAAGAACATGAAAGCCTAGCATAAAAATCGAATTAATAGCAGTGGTGACACAAAACGAACAATGGTAAGAGAAGCTGCTAAGGCTCCCAAAAAACAGTGGCCAAACTGCCCCAGCTGTTAATACACTCTTTACGTAACATGGAGCTATACAAACGTATCGCCAAGAAAAAACTTTTGCCGACACTACTAGAGGGTGTTTAGGAAATTCTTTTTGTTATTTTTATAAGAGTTAAGAAACTTTTCCGAGTGCTAAATAAGACTAGTTATTTGACGCATTTTTCCCCACACTTTTTAAATATTGTGAATTTAGGGTTTATATATTTGAAGAATTCGTAAGGAGATTTTCTAGAAAATATTGCATTAATTAGAAACCCAATTCTATCAAAGATTTAATCGCCTTTTTTTACTAAAATATGTGAAAACGTTGAAATAAGGGGGTGGGGGAAATATAAGAAAAAAAACAGTTTAATTGACTAGAAGGGTGGTGACTATGTTTTTCAGTTAATTGGTGCCGATAACCGCCTGAGTGAGCAGGAAAGCGTTTTCCTATGCTCCTTCCAAAGACTATAAGAAGGGTTGCCCTATAAATTCTTTTCCTTTTCGCGTGTTTTATTACTTTACTTTCTAACGTTTGAGTAAAGTACAATTTTATAATTAATTGTGCATTATCTTAATGCAGAACAAATCTACTGCAATCCCGGTTATGCAAGCCTTAGTACTCTTTCACTTTCGATTGCCGAGGAGACTTCATACTCCAAACTACTCATCTTACGCTTACATTTTAAATTTAACCTCCCCTCTCCATAACTTAACACGCACTAAGGAGTTTAATAAACAAAGAAAGCAATAAGACAACAAAAGCATGAAGGTGTTGCAATAAAACTTAAGCGTTGGTAAGAAAAAATATATAAATAAAAAAGAGAATAACAAGTAAAAATGAATTAGTAGAAATAGTAACGGAGTTTTAAAGAAAAATTTAACAGCACCTAACAAGATCCCAAAAGCTGCAAATCAAGAATCAAACTGGCCCACAAATACGAGAAAGAGCGAGTTAGAAAAATCATTACTTGAAATAAAAACAAAAAGCTCTTAGCGTAATGCTATAAAAGCAGAGAAGATCAAAGTAATACAAATTATCACGAGATTGTTTAATAAATGTCTCACAGACTATAAAATATTATCCAGTTAGAAGAATAACAATACACAAAAAAGGTAATATAACAAACATGGGTAATTATAGACCAATAAGCTTATTGTCACAAATATAAAATAATTGATCTAAATTTTTAAATTTTGCTACATATTCTGTTATAAAAGGATTAAATTTTGAATACAGTTCTGCATGGCAGTCTACAAGAACTTAAAAATTTCACAACTTCAACAACTCTTAAAGAACAGTTTTCCAATACAGAGCTTTTTCCTTGTATTGTTCTGCTGTTTGACAATTCTGTGAAATTAATAAATATTGAAATGCACCCTCTGTGTTTAGAGCTGTTGTCATAATGTTATATGGTTAATTTTTCAGTCACCAAACCCCTTAGTCACTAGGAACGCCGTTCTCCTATAGAGTTTACATGGCGCACCAAATACTTGTCCCGCTAATTTTGAATAAACCAAACAATTTCTCTTGACCCGCTCTCAATTTATTAACTTTTTATAAAACTGATTGGTACAAAATTTTTTTGTGGCATGCTGTCTTTCGAAATTTTCAAGTCAGAACCATTGTTTTGCTGAATGTCACTGTAGGCCACCTACTCACAAAGTTCATCATTTATGTACTACAATGCCGGCTCATCGAGTGATATAATTAAGAATATTTTTCTTGCTTCTTGCAGCTGTACATATGATGCACTACAATTTGGACTTGAAGTTACTGAAGTGTCTAATTTTTGTGTTTTTTTGATCACAGCGTCCTGAGCGTTCAAGACGCTCTTTGGAACGTCTTATGAATTTTGATCCACTTTAAACGACGGTTTAATTAAAAAATAAATTTTATTTTCAAAATAACTTTAAATTAAGTTTTGCACCCCCCAAATCATGACGTCCTACGCTACAGCTTACTCAGCGTTCTGGCTGCATGGTAGCTCAATTGCAAAGTTTTGTTTAATGCCTAGAATGTTGGATTTGCTACTTACACTTTGTGCCTGTTTCACCAGTCATTTATTTTACTTTATAAACTATTTTTTCAAGCAGAACCTAATTAATCAAAGTGTTGAGTTGGTTTTCAAGCCGAGAATTACAAGGAAATTCTGATCAACCCAAATATAAAAAATATGCTTTTAAATATGAACAAATAATGTAATTTAAGGTAGGTTCATTTAGAAGCTTTTGCTTTTGTGAAGATTGTAACCGAATGATTCTAAATTTTTAGGAAAAAAACAGCAAAGCCAAAAATGAAATAAGCTAAAATATATATTAAACACTCGCATAAAGAAAAAGTCTCTAGCTTTGTTGACTCTTAAGAATCCTTTCATTTGTTAATTTTTCAGATCCTTTAAAACTAATTCATGTAAATTAAAATATGAAAAAACACTACATTTTAATCATTAATATCACGTAAAGTCTCTTAACATTCAACGTTAACATGAATACATCCTATGTTCGTGACGTTATGTAGCTTCTTCAAGGCTCTTCCCTACCTACAGTTTACAATTTTTGTACTAAGATTTGTTAAGCTTTTTTAAATGTAATGCAAATTACGCAAACTCTATTATTGTTGCACTTTGATGTTGCATAGATATGAAGGTAATTTTTAAATAAAATATTTGAAGGATATTTGTATATTAGCTTGATGCATCAGTTTTGTTTGTGGTACTGCAGCGTTTATCGTAGTAATAATATTGTGGTTTTAAATAAGATTATTTGTGGTTTAAAGAAGATATAATGTACAGTAAAAAAGAAACACTACTAGTTTAATAAAGAAGAAAGACAACAAGTATGGGGAAAATGCTGCCGGGGAAAACACGGCACCGAAAATGATCTCTTGTTGTAAAAAAGGCCCTTTAATCTTGATGATGACAGCTTAAACGTTTTAGGTGTGATCGGAAAATGTGATAAACTAAATCAATTAGTAACAGTTTAACCACCTGGAGAGTAAAACTCCAACAGCGCCATTTGTATCATCTACAGCTTTACTTTGTTTAGTAGTAGAAACAATCTACTTATTCAACAGCTTGAGTCGTTTACGTCAAGCAGCTATTTTTATACTATACACCTTTATATTAATAGAGCAGTTAAAGCAGTAAGTCAATTGTTAAAGGATAAACTTGAACTAGAAGTACGAATAAACTGTGACAACACACGAAAGCAAAACCAAAATATTATTATATATAATAAACAGTAAATTGGAGAGAAACAAGTAATGGGTTATAAAAACAAGTAAGACAAACAAAAATCTGTATCAAAAACGATACGACTTGAAAGTAAAGGAATATACAAACGGAAATTAGAAAAATCACTAAGAAAGAAAGGAAAAAAGAAAAGATATCAAAATTAGCATTAAGAAAGATATGTATCAAGAAAATGTATATTTCTGGGACAAAAAGTAGGAGAAGTAGTAAAATAAACAAAATAAATTTAAAAAAAATAAACAAGACGAAACAAGCAATGGATATGGACGACACTAAAGGAAAATGAGATGAAATTCGGATAAGACATGGAGAGACGTACAGCAAAGGAAAAATAAAGAAAAAGCAAATACACAAAAACACAACAGATGTAAAAACATGAACACATGTAACGTGAAGAGCATAGCATAGCAAAGAAATAAAAATAATGTAAAATATAGAACAGCAAACTTTATAATATTTTGGTAAAACAGATAAAAGGACAAGAAATAACGAGAATAATAAAATACTACTAGTTGCTCTGGTCAGGAATCGAACATACACAAAGAGGAAGTGAAGAAATTAGTCTGATAATAAAACGTAAAGAAATATAAAACATATTAAAAGAAAATTTGTATCGCAAAGGTTATTAACAGTAGTTGTAAAAATAGAGGCAATAGTATGGGCAATGGTGGCAATATATGGACTAAACGAAAACAAAACAAATAGATAAAAATGGATCAAATATCATTATAATGGGAGACCTAAACGAAAATATGGGAGAAGGTAATAAAGGAATAGAAAAATACCTAGGGATACATGGAAAATTAATAAGGCAATAAATCAACAGAGTTATATGTAGAAAGTAATAACAAATTCTAAATTCTAACGCAAAAAAATTTATATACGCGTACGAGAAATGCAATTAAAACAAAAAAAAATCAATCACAGATTATTTTCTAGTAGGTAGAGAAGACGATAAGTTAATAAAAGACGTAAGAGCAAAAAAGGATTAAAAGTTGGTAGCGATCCTTATTTAATTAACACAAATATAAAAACAAAGAGGCAATCAAAGAAATTAAAAATGAAAAGAAAAACATTAGAAGCTACAAATTAAAAGAGGGAAATGTGAAAGAAAAGTATCAGGGACTAATAAAATTAAACTAAATAAGGATACAACGCAAGAAAAGATAAAGGAAGAATACCGCTTAAAACAAAGCATACTAAAAGTGGCTGAAGAAAACTGCGAAATAACAAAAGTAGATAATACATAAAACAGCTTGGTGGATAAAAAAATAAAATAAAGAATGGGGAAAAAGTAGATGGAATATATATTTACAAACCGAAATCAAAGAAGACTAAGAAAAATATAAAGATAAAAAAAGGAAGTTAAAGATGAGATACAAGAAGCAAAATAAAAGGAATGAGTAAAATTTAGAAACATGATAAAAGACAACTTCGCGGAAAGTTAAAAGCTACTCGCTATATAGTGCCTTAAAAAGCATCTGAGACTTTAAGGAAATATTAGAAGACAGAGTCAAAGAAGTAAAACAATGTAACGATGGAAACGAGAAAAACAACCTAGCGACAAACAAAGGCACAAAAATTAACCCTATCTATTTTTTTTTTTATTATTGATCCTAACTATTTTGAAATTTAAGTGTTAAGTACCTACTTTTTCCTATCTTTGCTTCTATGATGTCTATTGCATTGAATGATGATGTTATTCAGGGAAAACTAAAGGCTGCACAAGTTACCTTCTAAACTAAACTTTGAATTGATCTTGTCTTGTCGTCATAACATAGACCAACCTTTAAATTAGAAGTTACGCAAACCAATATAAGAGCTCTGCAAATTATGTAATTCACCTTACAATAACAAAATAGCGAGTCTTTATTTTTAAGGTAATTTGTTTGGTGGTCATATCCTTTCACTGCACTGCTCCAGTCGAACCTTCAACAACCAAGCACTTATTTAGTTTGCTCAAAGATGTACCAATGTTCCAGAGTAAAATAATTTGGACCCTATGCATTCCTGCATTTTAAAAATTTCAAGCAAGCATTATAAACATCTGAAGTAAAGCTCAACGACTTTTCAATTATTTCTCCAGCGTTTATAACGTTCACTTTTTCTGAGAAATGAAAACTGTTATCCCAAAACCTCATTTGTGAAGTGGTAACCTCATTGTTCGATGAAAAAGATGAAACATAAGTTTGTATATACTGGATACGGAGCTAAGTTTTCAAGGTATACTGAAAAATTAGAAGAGTATATGCTTTCACAAGTTTTAACTTTATGTTTATCCACTCAGGAATATGTAAGCATCATCACGAGATAAGATATTTGTTTCTCATTGTATAGACTGAATTGTAGTGTTACCTACTAACAGCCAACTTCTAAAGAGATATATGTTTGTCAAACCTTTTTCAATAGACAAAAGAATTCTGAAAAAGTATTTTGATTCTTAATAATAGCACTTGAATCTGCGTAAGTGGCATTACTTTACTCACAATTTCAATCTTATCTCTTTGTTGAAAATGATAATGCGTTTTGATACAACGGATATGATGTGCACCTATGGTTACAAATTTACGGAACCGACTTGTCATAATTTCGTTCTAGTCATTTTTCATCCAAAGATGGCCAACATTCCGGTCAATCAACCAAAATAATTGATGACCAAATCAAAGCCATAATCAAATCGGATCGTCAAATTTCAAATTGGTTGGGAAGTAACGTCATGTCTACCATATAACTGATCTTGCACCATCAGATTAGCATTTATTTTGATTTTTGCAAAGCTCTTTGAGTGATAAAACATTCAATGAGGGTTTAGTTTTTTGTTGACAAGGACCAGAAGTTCTGCGAGCATGGAGTCAAGTTGTCAGAAAGATTAAAAAAAAAAATAAACCAAAATTATTTTTACAACAATCTAACAGATCGTAATCTTATATTGGTATACAGAGCAAAAACAAATATCAAAATTGCTACAACTCATCACATACTTCAGTCCAAAACAGTTGTTAATTGAAAAATCAACAAATAGGATGCCATAGAAAAAATACATACATTATCTATCATTTATCTACAGCTTATTTGAATACATCTCAAAAGAACACATGGATGTGCATTAAACAGCATGGTCTAAATGTACACAGCAACAATCTTATACAAAGAAAAACATTCTTGCTTATAAAAATTTTAATTACACTTTTCATAAAAATAAACTTCTTATGAGAGCATTAACAAATTGCTAAGTTACCCTAATGTGCTTATTGTTCTTATTTGGATATTTCTAGAGATGAAAGAAACTTAGGCGATTGAAACAATTAGAAACCTGGGTGCAGAACCTTAAAATGTAATCACAATTAAAAGAAAGTTGGGCGATTATACTCATAAAAACAGTAATGATGAACTTCTATTAAAATTATATTTGTAATACAGAAATATATAAAAACATGTAACATTTTCAGACTGTAGGTAAAACAAGTTAAGCTTCGTCATGACAGTAAGAAACAGCAAATAAATCAGAAATACTTTTAAACAAACTGTAACCCACATCTGCTTGTAAGTCGCTCAGTTTCTTTTGGGAATAAACCAGTTCATTCCGCAAACTCAAAAATTCCTTCAAATGCTCACCCAATACTTGCACCTCCTCGAGATTGCCTATAGTAAGCTTCAACTTCCTCATATTATCTGTGCACTTTTGCATCAACAGCGTAAACTTGTCATAATCTTCCTGCACTGTGAAGCATTTTATATTCTTCAAGTACAACTTATTGCAAGCATTCCCGAGCGACGCAATGCAGTTACTTAAATTAGCATCAACGTCGTACTGCTGCGATATTTCACTTATGTAATTGTAGCTCTGCTCAAGTCTGCTGTACAAGTCTTTGATTTCTAGCAAGAGCTCTGCATCCTTGATTTCATTCTCGATTTCCGTGTTCCTCCTCAAGTGAAGCAGATGTGATTCGGCTTGCTGGCTTAGCTGGTCGTCGATCGCCTCTTCGTACTCCTTTATGGCTTTCTGCGTGAGGCGTTTTGCCAGCATCGCTCGCAGGTAGCTGCTGTACGCCAGGTCGCACTGTAATTCCCAGTCGGTGGCCACTGGTTGAGGCACTAAAGACGGTCCGCCTACGGTCATGGTCATGTTTAAGCTCAACGGCTTCATCAGATCGGGGGAGTTCCGTGGCATAAAGGAGGAGTTCAGGTTCTGCTTAGAAGCCGCTAACTTGGGTTTCGAGGCGCCTTTGATGCCGGAACCTGGAGTGTTGGAGCGAGGAAACGTCTTCTTTGAGCTCATGTTGTGAACTTTATTGCGAGTAAATGCGAACGGAATTCAAATAGTTTGAGGTTATGATGCTTGGTCGTTTATTTGAATAGCTACCGCTAGGCAATTTTCAGGTACTAGCAACTTAGAATATTTGGTATAAGTACATTAAAATTGTTTACCTCTGAAGAGCGTAAACGTTAGCCAACTAAAATTTAGTATTTTTTACGAAGTTGTCTTGCACCCAAAAATATTTTATATATTAAACATAATTTATAATTTGTAATCATTATTTTGTTATACCAAGGGGTTTCATACGAAAAATAATGGTTTTTATTATTTATTAACTTTTGAAAGCCTGTAAAGTGTAGACGAAAATTAATTCGATCACGATTCAATAAATCCTTACATCGGTATTTTTTTCGGTATTGAATTTCAGACTTATAGCTCTAATCTGACCCGAGATACGGAGTGTCACAAGGTCACATTCATGACTTGCTTCGCTTTCGAAAGTTGCCTTTCCGAATTATACATCCGTCTCGTTTATTTTCTAATTTACAGAAATTAGCAATTAGAATAAAGTATTCCATAAGCCAATGAGCTAATATAAGACCTTAATAGTAAACGTCCTTTTAAAAGTTATGAAGAGAACTCGGCCTTATTATGTTGGTGTAGAAGTGGTTGTATAAGAAAACTGCTATCATGACGCTTGCTGCGGTTTTGGATTACTTCAGAAATGAAAGAAATACCATAGTCGGTGTGGGTCGTTTGAGTGGAGCGTTTATTAATTTATGGAGAATTTTAGACTGGACTCGAAGAACAGAAATATTGCGTTTGCTAGCACAATCCCATAGTTTGATGCCATATGTCCATATGGGAATTATAATTGTTTTGTGTAATAGAAGCTTGTTTTCCATTGGCAAGTGTGATCTTCGTCCAAGTAGCCAGTATAACTCTTTAAATCCCTGATCAATTTGTTTCCTCTCCTTCATTATGTGTTCGCTCCATGTGAGTTTTTCGTTGAGTTGTAATTCTAGAAACTTGTGGGATGGCTGCATTATTTATAAATACTGATGGACAGTGGCCTTTCCTTAAGTGAAAGTTACTTGCGTTGGTTCTGGAGTCGTCGATTTTATTTTCTGTTTTTTAGTTTAATCATGCAGAATATTCAAATGATTTTGTAGGTAGGAAAACATGGTTATAGGATTTTTATGACTAGCAAAGGATCGATGTATCATCGACAAAAGTTTCGATAAGGGTATTTGTTGTAGTGGATATGTCTATGTACAAAAGATAAATTAGGATACTCAATACACTACCTTGTGGTACTTCCGATTTTATTGGGAAGAAATCTGAAACTTTGCAATTTACTTTGGTTATATATATATTACTTGAACAAATTAAAGTATGATAACAGAAGAAGCTTTATCTTGTACAAAAAACCAGCGTGCCATACTTTGTCGAGAGCTCGATCTACATCCAGACAAACTGAAGTATAATACTATTTATTTTTCAGCAATGTATTTATTTAATGGACGATACTGTGGCATTGTTTAATTGTAGAGTGTTGTTGCTGGATAAAAATAAATCTATGGTAATATTGCTGTCCAATTCCATTAATTTTTGCAGCTGAGGTTTAGCGTTGTGATGATGACTCTTTTAAACACAATTTCTTATCCACATTCTTTTATTTACTGTAGTAAAATCTATTGTGATTGTTTAGCCACCTTGTAAGAAGTAGTAGTGAATGACGTCTTCAATATTTATTATGACATTTATAAGTTGAACAGCCCTGAGGGTCTACAACGCTTAATGGACCGTATCACAACCGAAGGAGATACTGTCGGACTCAAAATTAATACAACGAAAACAAAAACAATGGTAGTGAGCAGAATACCAAACACAACAGTCAATATAAATCTATACAATAAACATATAGAACAAGTCCATAAATTTAAATACCTTGGCTGCTGGATAACTGACAATCTAGACCCAGAACTAGAAATACGAACCAGAATAGAGACAGCCAGAATGACTTTCCTAAAAATGAGAAACTTGCTATGTAATAAAAGCCTCGCTCTAGATTTAAGATACAGATTTGTGAAATGTTACATTTATTCAATACTGATATACTGGAGACTTGGACATTGAACAAAAGAATTAGCAAGCTGGAAGCATTCGAGATTGTGTTCCAAGAATGCATAGAATATCGTGCTGAACACATAAGAAACGAGGAAGTACTCAGACGTATGAACCGAGACAGAGAATTAGTTAATATGATTAAAAAGGAAAACCGCCTATCTTGGTCATATCACAAGAAACCACAAAACCAACTATTAAAACTCATGATAGAAGGGAAAATAGAAGGACGGCCCAGGTCGAAGAAAATGTTTATGGTTGAAGAACATAAGAGACTGGACGGCTTAAACACACACACATTAATTAGAACAGCACAAGACCGAGACGAATTCACCACAATTGTTGCCAACCTTCATTAACGGAGATGGCACCAGAAGAAGAAGAAGATAAGTTGAACATTCGCTGATGAGGCGCTTCTTTGTGGTTTAATTAATTTTTACTTTGTTGCAATTATCGTAAAGAGTTTTCGCCACAAATCACAATCCAGCTCAAAAAAAGATTTCCCGTCCAAGCAAGTAGTCCAAGCAACTTGTTGGGTTTTATTAATTTATGAGGAATGCATCGGTCAAGTTTTACAACTTTTTTAACGAAAATGGCAACTTACATTGCCTTTCGATATCTTGGAACTCTTCGTGAGACACTGAATAGTAATTTATGGAATTCGTTCAACTTTTTCCCTGTAATTCGTCTATATCAATGCTAGACGTTAGTCATCTACAGATTTTAATTGTTAACTCAAAATTATCTTTCTTGAAATTTTTGTATCGACATTATACGGTTCGTTCGTCACAGGCACCTTCGCCCAACAATTAATTTCTTTTACATTTGCTGATGAATATAATTGTTTTTGAATTGAAAAGGTTAAAAATATTTGAATACATTTTGCTGTATTCAAAATATCTCCGTAAGAGAGAAAACGACAAATATGCAGATGCCCTAGGTAGCGCAGGGTCAGTAAAAATGTTGATGAAGTGAATCGGGGTTTGGCATTTAACTCGTGCTTTTCAGAAATTGTTAATTTTAAATGAATGAAAAAGCAAAGGTTTGGTAATTTTTTATTTCCAAGCGATAGCTTTAAAAAATGAATTGACTTTACATAAATATAGCCTATAGCCACAGGCCTTTATACCAAAAATTTTCAGATACCTCACGTGCATTGTGCCAGAAATAAAATTTTAAAGAACGTAAAAATTGGTATATTTGAACATTTTTTCTACAAAACTATGGCAGCTATGATCTCATAAACTTTTGATTCTGAGTAGCCCTTCAACAGCTCATATATACATATCTTCCATAGCGCGTAGAAATTTTTTTTGAAAATTATAAATCTTGAAAACCACGTATTTTGTAAAATTCCTTAAAATTGACACGTTGACAATACTTATCGGTTAAAACCTTGTCTTGCATATCTCTATTATTTGAGAAATTAATTTAAAAATGGTATATTTTTGACATATTTTAATCAATGTCAAAAAATGTAATAACTCAAGAATTTTAAAACTGTTACATATGTAGACAACTTAGCACGAGCAATAAAAAACTCTCGTGGACCAATTCTGTAAACCATACCGTTTACCCAGAAAAAATCAGTCACTTTTACATAAACTTCAATGGAAAACTTTGAATTTATTGATTCAATTATAAATAAGTTGAAGGCTTTAGCTGCAGATTATTATTTCCGTTGCCGCGTGGAGGCAGTCCCTGGTAGGCTCTCGAAAGATTACTAACCTTTCCGTTTTTGGAAGGTTGCTGAATCTCCAAGAACTACAGGTTTCTAATATAATAGGAAAGTCTTTTCCCAAGTTGTAAAATACAACTTTTTTTAATATTAAATATTATCTTACAATTTGTCGTTCACCCGTACACCTATTGTCCACCCGTCATCCACTCGTCTACTCAAGGGTCCACCTGTCGTCCATTTGTCCACTCGTTCACTCGTCCTCCCATCATTTATCCGTCATCCTCCTGTCCACCCGTCTGTTTGTCCACTCATTTACCCGTCGTTCACCTGTTGGCTACCTCTTGTTTACCTATTATCCACCCGTTTACTAGTCACTTACCCATTCACCCGTCTGCCACCCGTTTACCCATCGTGCACTCATGGTTCATCGCTGTCTACTCGTCATCCACCTGTCTACACGTCCGGTCGTTCACTTATCGTCTGTTCGTGCACCCGTCTATCCGTCATCTACCTGTCCACGCGTCCGCTCATCTGCTCGTCGGCCCGTCGTTTATTTGTTCATTCGCCTACTCGTCGTTCACTCATTCACCCGTTTACCCGTCTACCTGTCCACTCGTTTTACATCCGTCTATTTGTCGTCTACCTGTTGTCCACTTGTCCACTCGCCATCCATCCATCGTCTATCCGTCATCCACCTGCCCACCCATCGCTTATCCGTTATCTACCTGTCCGCCCGTCCGCCTGTCATCCACTCGTCGTTTACCTGTTAACCACTCGTTACTCACCCCTCTACTCGTCGTTCACATGTTGATTACCCGCTGTCTACTTGTTATCCATCCATCCACTCGTTTACTTCTCACTTATCCGTTTACTTGATCACCCGTTTACCTGTTTACCCGCTGTCCACCCGTCTACCTGTTTACTTATAGTGCACTTGTCGTTCACCTACCATCCACCCGTCGTCCACCCATCGTATACCCGTTATCTACCCGTAATCCACTCGTAGTCCACCCGTAGTCCACTCGACGTCCACCCGACCTTTTATCATCTACCCAACATCCACTTGTCTACCCATCCGCTAGTTCATCAATCGTTCATTTGTGCATCTGTCGTCCACCTCTTGCCCACCCGTTGTCTACCTATCATCTACCCGTCCACCCATTCACTCGTCGCTTACCCGGTCACCCGTCTGTCACCCGTCTACTCGTTTACCTACGGTGCACTCTTCGTTTACCTGACGTCTACCCGTCATCTACTTGTCATTCACTTGTTGTTCACCTGTCTTTCTATTATTTAGCTGTCCACCTGTTCGCTAATTTACCTATAGACCACCTGCCATCTACCCGGCGTCCACTTGTCCACTCGTCCACTCGTCCACCCGTCCATTCGTCTACCCGTCGTCCACCCGTCGTTCAACCGTGTACCCGTCCACTCGTCTATCTGTCCATCTCTCGTTCACCCGTTCACCCGTCGTTCACTCATCAACTTGTCGTCCGTTCATGCACTCATCATCCATCCGTCCACCCGTCCATCCCTCCGCCCTCAACTCATTTATTTTTCCACCCGTTTATCTGTCTATTTGTTGTTTTAATTTTGTTGCAGAACATCATTTTCAATTTTCCCAATATATTGCCTGTTAGTTGTGATAAATGAAACAACAATAATAATATAATAAGTATAAATGTATTATTTACAAACATAAACATAATCCCATATTGAGCTTGCATAATTAGTAACAATAAATATAGTTTAAAAGTATTGATATATACAAATCACACTATGCTAGCGACTATTACAATTTACAAGTAGGATCGTCTTCATTCAACGCGACACCTTTATGCTCTACGTTAAATAATCAGGCAGCAATCGTTAGACAACGCAATGAGTATTTTCTATCAACTGGTTTTTACAAGTAAATCCCTAAAAATAGCTAACTACCTAAACTACGATCAACAATTAACTAAGTACAGTCAAGCGCGAACAGCTAAACTAACGATAGTCCACTTAACGCGAAATGGCGGTCGGACGGCGTTTTCGAAAATGACAAGCCAGCCAATAAGACGACTGCAACACGTAAATTACGGCAATAAATATTACGGTTAAATATAGCACGGGCCGCTCATCCGGGTCTGTTGGAAGCATCGGGATTGCGGTGATTTCCAGCCGTCCTCGATCCGGATCCGATTATTGATTGGAACGAATTGGCTGCACCCTGCAAGAGATCTTTATCAGTGGCGGCAATTAGTCCGCGCGCGGAGATAGAGACGGCAATGAAGGTGAAACAGAGCGAATTAGAGGCGAGTCGGTGGTGGATGCGTGTCGAGCTGTTGTTTGTGGAAAAGGTGATGTTGCAGTTTCTGGCCGGCAAAAAGCGCGGGTTAAAAATACCCGTGACTAATCGCCTTTTATGAATTATGAAAGAGCGAATGGGAGAAAAATCGCGCTGTTGGCTGCCTTCGCAGATATTCAAATGTTGCGCTAATAAATCACAGGTGATCGAAGTCGCCGCATTCTAAAGTTCTAGGTCTGGGCTTTTCACCCGCAATGTTCTGCGTTTGCACTCTATTAGTCACAGAAGGAGCGGCGCCGCTAACTAAACTTATTGTCACTTTCTAATAACTTTTTTCTAGAAATTTAACTGATAAATGTTAAATTTGGCTTAGATTTGGCCTGGTTTTTAAGAATGACGCAAACTAAGGTGTTCCCACGAGTTCGGATTTATTAGGTAAATTGAAGAGCCACCAATTAGGTACTAGACAGGATAAAGCAGTACGCAAGCTATTTATTTTTACAAGAATGTCGGTTTTGTATATTAAAAAAGTAATTGCAATAAAAACATGAATAAATATGACAAATATAAATATTAATATTAAATCTGTAGGGTTCTATAAAAAAATCACAAGTTTAGGGGGCTTTCTTTATTAATGTGGTAGTGGAGAAAAAAAATTCGCATCCTGTTACCATGAAATGCAATGCAATTAATATGGAAAGTTGGGGAAGTGTAAAAGCCAATACAAATATCTATAACAATAGCTATGACTGTGTCAGGGGTAAATTTCGCCGAAACCTTGATTCATTGTTCTATGGTCTTATCTTATTCCCTAATACAATTATAAATAAGTTGATAAATCTAATTCGACACTAAAAAGATCTCGAAATGCAGTTGAACTTAGGGTTGTGTCTAGACAAGTTTAGGTGGTACAACTTTTTATTTTAACAAATTCATTCATATTAATTACACTCATAAAATATTGAGACTAGCTATATGAATATATAATATCTATGAGATACATTTTTCGCTGGTGGTTTTCTGAATAAATATATTTTTAGGGTAGATAGTCCTTGTGAATTAAATGAAAAACCAGTAGCGTTCTCTTACAAAATAGAAAAGATAATTTTAACCGATCTAATAATAAGTTATCATAAAAATTTTAAGAAGATTGTGCTACTGCCCATACCATCAGTCTCTATAAATGTCTCGTGGCTGATACTGACATTATATGACTTATTTTGTAAATATTTCTAAACAGAGTGGTATATTAAGATTTTGGGTAGATAGACGAGAAATTTGGAAGACCTCGAGAGAAGCACTTGCGAAACAGTAAGAGCAAAAGTGCAAATGATAGGACAACGAGCAGAGAAATTCAAAATGCTTAAATAAATAAAACAGGGGATAGCCTTAGTCCCTTATTATTGATTATCATTATAGACAAGATAAATAAACAACTTAAGAAAGAATACAAACAGATGGATACAGTAATTTGGATACAGGAATCTAGAAGCAATCAAAGTGTATGCGGATGACATGGTATTAATAGCAAACACCAAGAACAAAATACAAAAACTAATTAACGCACAGACCAAAGAAATAAAAAAACAAAAATGAAGTGAATACTAAAAACAAAAAGATAACCAAAATAACAAAGAAATTAAATGCAAAAATAAGGAAAAATCAGAAAAACCAAATGGGGACAGAGGAAAAGATGAGAAATAGTAGAACACAAACGAATCATTTAAAAAAATCTGGAAGAAGCAATTAAACTGGTACGCACACATAGTGAGAATGGAACGAAATAGAATCCCAAAAAAAGTAATGGAACTTGGAGAATCCATCAAAAACAAAGAAAGACCAAAAGAAAATGGATGGACCGATTTGAGAAATAGGATTAGAAAGAAAAAGACAGTAGAGGAAATAAAACTATTAGCGAGAAATATGAAGATATGGAAAAACTGACTACAAAAGGATTAGAGAAGAAGAAGAAGAAGGGCGGGAATATGGGAAAACGTTATAACGGTGCACACATTTCTTTAAATTAGAGAAGTGTTAAGAGATTCTTATGAATTTACATTGGAGTGGATCTTATCCAAAGCGCTGTAATTATAAATAATTAAATAAATTATAAAAAAAATCTAGGTGTCTCTACCAACAATTCTTTGGTGCTGACAAAAAGACGGAAGATTAAAGAAAGCAACGGAAAGGTCTTGACTAGGGAAAGATATTTTTTTCTTAACTTCTAAATGTATTTAGGTTCTACATCAATCATAAGCAATTATTGGAAAAGATTGACCCTACTTCTTCATTAGGGCGCTAAAGTTGTTTCTTAGGGCACGTGAAGCAAAATTAGATAATAAGGATCCAAGGATGTGACAACTAGGAAAAAGAGGCAAGTTACAGTATTTACTTTCCACAAATAAGGCAATCTTGTTGCGGCAGAAATTTTTGAGTCTAATGAGGTAATACGTGCCACCTTTCTTTGAAGAAGAAGGTGAATGTATTAGGCATGTCATCGGAGAGTTTAGCAGTTCTATATTTGTTAGGTACGGTACAAAACGATATAACACTTCATTAGGTTCAATAAATCTGAAAAATGATTAGGTACAGTTTATCTGAGAAGAGGTATGACACACTGACCTGGCGGAAACGTACCACGCAACTTATTAGAGATTTTACTGCACTACTTTATAAGCTCTAGCTCCTAAACGTCAGTTTTTTTCCTATCTATTACCATCAAAACTTTGGTAGAGAAATAATCTTATTAAGACAAACACTGCAGAAAATTTCTCCTGTACTCAAGCAAATCTATTTTTGATTTCAAGACGACAGTTGTCTTTTTTATTCTTACAATTTTTCCTGTAGACCCTTCTTCATGGCAAATGCAACTAATAATTCATTGACGGTGAATGTTTATTGCTGCGACTTTGTCTACTTTATTGAACACTTTGCCAAATTTAACTTTTCATAATTAGCTTACCCAAGCCGAATTAGATACGTACAGTGAACGTCATGTAGAGAAACAAGCTTTGAATAAACAACTACTGTATTTAATTCGCCCAAAAAAACTTCAATTCATGTTCTGTTAAGTTCTCTAACAGCAGAACTAATATATCTGTAAAAAGTAAATTAGTCAAAAAGTATATGAAAACTTATTAAAAATAAAATTTTTTTACATGGTTAATATGTTCAAGAACGTATTTTATCACTTTATGCATAACATATTGTACCAGAAGATTCTAGACGCGTCGCCAAAGGAACGTTTTAATAATCTGCTCGACGCACCGAGAAGTATGCAGATATTTAAACATACGAAGAACGTTCAATAAGGTAGTTGTAATGAGTTATAGTTTACGTCCAGTGACAATAAATATTACCATTGGTGTGTTAATTAATTAGTGACTAATTAACTGTAGAAAAAATAACTTTAAATTAAATAATTAAGTAAAAATAAATAATCTAATCTATATATTAGCTCGTATAATAAATGGGATTCATCGCAACTCAAAGAATTGTTCAATTAAGTTATCATCTTGGTGCAGTCCAGTTGCACTAATTAAAAGTGAGTAAAAAGATTTAGAGATGGCAAGAAAGATTGCGACAGGTTCTAATCAATAAAGGCAAAAATCTAGACTTGAATCTGTTCAAAACCACGGATCTACCGTATTAATAAAAACTTAAGAGCAGAATTATGAGAACATTTCAGAACTTTGAGAAACTCAACAATAAAACCGAAGAACAGGCCAGATGTTTTATTATATATTAATTATCAGAATAGTCCAGAAAATTGAGAAAAACCGAAAATGAAACTTGCAAAAATTGAAAATGAATATAAAAGACAATCCAAAAAATGAAGATAGGAATTTCAACATCTGAGAGTATACTCGGAAGAATAGGTTATAAACCTAGCAGAACAGTTTGAAGAGCTCTCCAGGACTTTGAGCAAGTAAATAAAGACAAGAGTGAAATTAATTGAGAAAAAATAAAACTAGCTGTGAAAGAAAATTCCAGAAATTTTAGAGAAGAATTACAGACCAATACGGAAGAATATTCGAAACGTCTGGATCAGAGAATTAAAAGTTTTACAGAAATAAACTTAAATATTGAATAAAATTTTCAAAGTTTAAGAAGCATTGAAAGAAGCACGGAAGAAAACTTCAAAGATTTTAAAAGAAGAACTTGAGATAAATCCAGAAGAACACGTTGGTGGCAAATTAAAGAAGTAAAAAAGAACTGAAAATAAAAACAAAAGTTTTTTTGATAAAGACCTATAAAAATATATTGCAACTAGAAGAAAACATCAGTGGGTTGCGAAGAACTACAGTGTTTAACAGTTGGAGCAGAATTAAAGAAATACTGGAATAGAAGCGCTCAATGCAATGAGCCTTCAATTATAAAGACTTATTTGACATGATTTCTTAAAGTTGGAATTTGAAAAGGACCTTGGAGAACAAATGGTGGGATGTCAGGAGAACACTTTGTGGTTAAGAAAATGTTGCAGAATATTCAAAAGAGGCTTTGTTGAGTGCGTTTTAAAGAAGCTCCATTAGAAAAAGAAAAGCGCGCATATATCATAAACTTTAAGAAAAACATTAGTCGTAAATTTTTCCTATCGAATAAAGTCAAATAATGATTCCATTAGCCATAACAAATACAGGTTTACTAACATAATAAGTCAATGTTAAAAAAGCTTTGTAATATCTCATGTGCCAAGAAAAATCACTACCACTTATTTAAAAATTAAAGAAACCGACTAATTTATGGACTTTCTGTGATCCTTAAAATATCTTTTTTATTATTTTTGTTTTTAATTTTGCGTCCTCACTTCTGATGCTTGCCTATTAATCTTCTGTTATTTCTCTTACAGAAATTCTGAATTAGTAATAATATTTCCGACAGAACTTCATATATAAATTTATTTATAACTCATTCAACGATAGCAAGCGCCTTCACTTATTTTTTCCTTTTTAGGTCAGTAACGCCCGTTTTATTATTGTATATAGTATATCATAAATATGTGTACTTTTATTATATTGAAATTATTGAGCTCAGAAAAATTTAACATTTTGTCATTTGAAAACTGAGCTCTTGCAACTGAAGTAAACCAAAAGTGCTCTATATACTCTTCCCAATTTAAACTCTGCTTTTTATATTACCCATAGCTAACTCGAAAACCTAAAAAATTTGTTGGTGGTCCAAAGAACCTTTGTTCTATTTCTATGTAATTTTCAATGCATTTGCTCGATATCTTTTTGTGTCTAATTCTTATTTCAAATTTGTTATATTGTCTGCATCCTGGAACCGTTTTTCGTTAAAGACAAATCGTACTGTTAGCAGCCTGTTCAGTATGTTATACATGAAATTATTCCTACAATTTTTGCCTCTTTGTTTCCCTCGAGTACGTTTTTATTATTTTTGCAATATAATAAAAACCTGGCACTCGATGAGAGTGAACTATAATTAACATACGTAAAGACAATTTCACTGACTGAATCAACCGAGTGCTTGATTGCATGCAGCATCAATAAAGGCATGATACAAATGACTCGGAGATGGTTAAAAATCCACGGTTTGAAAGATGAGCAGAGCATCGGAAAATGTTGAATGTGAATGGGTTACAATTAACAAGGATTGGCAACTAAAAGCCCCGGAAAGGAAAAAATCGGTTCAACATCAACAGCGACATTTATCTGATCTAATTTGATTGCCTGCATATTGCTGTTTAAGTCAAAAGACTAGGCCGTCTACCACCATAACAACGCCCGTTTCTATATTGAACGTTGTGTAATCGAATCTACCTCTAGCAGAAGATAAGATCTGCTCTCCTGTCCTACCAAGGCGTTCTCGCCCTAGTGACAAGTGGGCCAGGTCTATAACGATTTGGATGAGTTGGTAGCTAATGTCAAAACTTGTCAGGCTTCAAAGAACCGGTGTTTTTGTTTCGATAGAATTAATCAAAATTGATGGTAGTGATGCTCCAGATCATTGTAATTTTTTTATCTTTAAAAAATACAGACAAATATGAGTCAATCTAATCTAACAAAAGAATTTCGCCGACGTACTTACACCCACTTGTGCAAGTATTGACAAAACCCAAAGCAAGTAATCTGACTTTTGAGCTGATTTCATGGGTTTTCAGTGATACGTAAAGTCTATGTAGTTGCTCGGCTTTTGGCATAAACAGACTCACAGTTTATTCGGTTTATTCGCGAGCTCTGTGTTCGTAGAAAATTACTCACGTAACCACAACACTCTATAACATGTTTTATATTATTTTCTGATTTTTAGAAACATATTTGTTTTGCAAATGTAGTCTTTTTGCATCACACGCATTTTTATCCAGTACTAGTATGTAAGTTGAAAGTTGGGAGCCTTACAGCGTCAAACTTTGAAGGGGAATTTTTTTCTAACTATTTATATTTTACGATTATGATAAATTACATTATAAGTATCAAGCTTATTAGATAGGTATTGTAAATATCTTAGTGTTAGAATTTTGAGTTTAGATTATGATTAATCTACTTCTACGACGTTTAACGGAAAAGTTCCAGGACCAATTTTTTAATTTTCAAACACAAGAAATAGGTATTATTCAACCACATAATGTGTTCTGTATAGATATGACCTTGAAAGTGTTTCTATGTAAACTCATTAGGTGACAGGGCTGTGTTTAGTAGCACGCTGTTGGTGCATTTAGTTGGAAGTTACACGAATAGCGCTATGGTCATGGAATTCGAGCAGAAATTTAACATTAAGCTCTGCAGTGAAACATAAAATATAATACAACAAAAGACACAAAAGGTTTCGCGAGGTCAGAGATTCAGTGCAAAAACAAACCTCGAATCGACTTACCGTCAAAATCACACACTGCTGCAAATGTGGGACGTGTAATATCAAAAGACCTGAAATTGAACCAAATGTTAACGCAATGATTTGGGAAATGGAAACTTAAGGCAAAAGTAGTCCCTTGCACACCAAAAGAAGAACAGAAAAAACTAAATGAAAAATTATTGTTAAACCGTTGGAAAAGCTAGAATGTGGGACACATTTGTGTTACACATTACTATGTAAAATAAAAATTTATGGTACTGGTGTGACCTTCAAACGAAGCGCCAAAGTGCCGTATGGTGAGGTTTCGTTCACAAACCTCCTAAAAGCGAAGCGACATCCTTTGTAAACACAAAGCAATGTTGATTGCATTTTTTGATTTTGGGTGTTTGATGCATTATGAATATCTGCCTGAAGGACAAATGTGTAAAAATGCTACTTAAAGGAAGGGTCTTGAAGATATTGCAGCAATTCAAGCGGCTGTAACAAAAGCGCTGAGAAGCACTCTGGATGAAGCTTTCTCTGTTTGCGTCCACGGCTTCTAGAAACGATAGTAAATGTGTCTAGATAGCTGAGGACCTAAGACTGTTAGTTGGTGTGCGGAATAAATTATTTTTACGAGCTCAGGTTTGAAACTTTTTTGACAAAGGTAGCACCGTTTGAACTTAATTCAAATTAAAAAAAACAACGTTTAGAGAAAGTAAAGAGGATTGTAGTGTAAATTTGATTAAAATTGGACTTCAATAAAGTAGAATGGATAGTGCTAAAAAGTGAAACCAGGAATATAATAAGTTTCTGATGGGCAAACAAAATACAAAGGGCAGGGTAATATTATTGCAAACTAATAAACAAAAGCCGTTCTAACAACACAATATTATAGGAAAATTACAAAAAAAAATTAGGTAGTGGGAATGAAAGAGATTTGCATTAAAACTAACAAAGATCTAGAAGACAATCGACGCTACTAAGATAATAATAATAATAAATAAAGCAGCAAATTACAGAAGTAGCACATTTGAGATAGACGAAAGCGATGATATAAAATTAAAAGAGGCGGATTAGAAAACTAGAGGAAATACAATTAGTTTCCAGAACGAAATAGTTGTGGTATAACTTTATTTAATTTTTTTTCATAATTTTGTATGGAATTATTAAAGAGATTGTTTGATCTACCAACCTTAAAGTTTTCGTTTTGTCCCCAAAATTTTATAATTTTTGTGTTTGTATCAACAATTTCTCCCTCGACTATAATAGCTTAATACGTATACGATACAATAATACTGTTTAGCTCTCTTAGACTTCTTTAGGAGTAGCAAAGTCAAATAGACCGAACAACTTAAAAGAACTGATATGGCAGAAGACAACAGTAATCAACACTAACAAGATCAGTGTAACGCTATTTTATCTCACAATCAGCAAAATTATTGGCAAGATGTAGATGTACTAAAGCGTGTTCTGTAAACTGACTTATCCGCTGAATAACAAAGTTACTGAGATCAAACTAATTTTGTACTCAAAATCTTTACCTAAAAATACCTTAAAGAAGACAACGGCCCTTAAGGAGACTCAAGCTTACGCATAGCATAAACAATTTTTGGAAGGATGTGAAATAGTTGAAAATGAAAATCCGATTTACATTTGATTCATCGCACAGAAGTGGCAACGACGCTATCATTTCCCAAAAATAAACTCCGTGGTACCCCCTAAGGATGATGATATAAACGTATCAATAAATAATTTAGAAACAAAAGGGCTTAAGCCTTGCTTTTGACGTTCTGTAATTTGAAACAAGCTATGATCTTCATAATGATCTCTACCAGCATTAGTCTTTAGAAGATGTTACTTTAGTAAGCAACATTCTATGGCGACATCAATTTCGACAGAGAATTAGTGGAGAGTACTAGATGGAGGTGAACGGAAAAATCAGTACTTGTTTAACCAAGAAATTTTCTAAGCACTAACTCTGACTGTATTACATGGTAGGGGAACGGCGGGTAGTATGGGCCAATTGGTATATTTGCCGGTAGACAGCAGCACTATTCACGGTCTAGCGTAATCCTGCCATGCGCAGAGAGTTTGTTTACTTTACTAAGCCGTATCGTTTATGAGTGATCAATCTTTATTTGTGAGCTTTCAGGTTTTCGCCTCGAATAATTTTTACCATCACCCTGAGTCATTACAGGTAAGAATAGATTTAGGAAACTAGGGTTATTTAGTTTACTCTATTAATATAAGACACTGGCAGCTTCCTTTGATTTGCTCTAAGCTCTTACGCTATCCGCAATGTTTTCATATCAATGCGGATCGGGTAGTCTGGGCCACGTAACTAATTTGTCTTTTTTATATTTTTAGAACACTATGCCAAAATTTAAAAAGAAACCGAAAGGTGAGGGTTAAGGGGAGTGGTCAAAGGATGATATGAAAAAAATCGTATCAAGTGTTCTGGAAAATAAACTTTCTGAAAGAAGCACTTTGCAAAGGAAGTTAAAAGCTATTTCAAATAAGAAGTCGACTAAAATGAAACCACAGATGGGTTGTGAAGCTCAGTTAGTAGTTTATATTAAGGATTTAGATGTGAGACTAATGCTCTTATTCAAATCAGAGTTGTTGAAGCTGGTCTTTGACCTGGCCGAAAAATTAAATATAGATTACAGATTTGATAAAGAAAAAATGGCTGGTAAAGATTTTTATGCCAGTTTTATGAAGAGACACCCAGAACTAAGCTACAGAAAACCACAATCAACTATTTTTAATTTAAAGTTTAATAGGACCCAGGTCGAAAGATTCTTCAGCCAGTTGGAAATACTCTTAGAAAATCATTCCTTTCGACCGTCCAGAATCTTTAATGCAAACGACTGGCGCAATGTTACACTTATGTTCTGCATTAGAACAAGAGTAAATCGAGCAGTGTCTAAAAAATGTGCCATTAAAGCAGGAGTTCCTCAGGGCAGTGTTATAAGACCATTTTTGTACGTGTTAGATACATCCGATCTGCCAACTAATGCCAACACTACAACAGGAACGTTCGCGGGCGATACAGTGATTCTCACCAGACACCAGAACCCAATAGCAACTACCAATAAATTACAAACCCATCTAGATGAATTGCAGATCTGGTTAGAAAAGTGGAAAATTAAAATCAATAAAATTAAGTCTTAGCACATAATCTTCACATTGAGGGAAGGTCATTGTCCATCAGTTCATATTAATGGAGCAGATAGATGTACTACAATCCAGCACTGCTAAGTATTTAGGCTTTCACCTAAATAGCAAATTAACCTGGAAAGAGCATATAAACAAAAAGCGAAAACAAATGGACTTGAAAATAAAAGATTTTTGGAAGAAAGTCAAGCCTATCATTAGAGAACAAATTATTATTGTACAAGACTGTCATCAAACCTATTTGGACCTACGGAGCAGAACTTTGGGGATGTGCAAGCAAATACAATGCAACCTTAATCTAAAGATGCTAATCGAAAATATTACGAATGATCACAAATGCACCTTGGTACATCACAAATCAAACTCTTCACGACGACCTGAATGTGCCCTATGTTCAAGACATTATTAGGGAACGAAGTACTAACTACCATGAAAAACTGGAAAGTCACAACAACATACTTCTACATTCATTACTGGAAGAACACAATGACAGACGCTTGTAAACGATGTTGGCCAGCTGACCTAAGAAATGGTGGGAGAGAACGCTTTCACGTCATAGTCAGTACTGTATTAGTACTTAAGTTATCAAATTAACATAGAATTGTAAGTTTTGATTGCTAATAAATATGTTAAAAAAATGTTCTGCATGAGTGCAACCTGGCAATTTGTTCTTCTACTTTTTATTTTTCCGAGGAAAAGAATGAATGACCGTCTCATGATTGGTGCTCCAACTGAAAGCATTAGTCTTCCAACTTCTACTAGATGGATGACGGTTGAGGCTTTTCTCAAGTGGCTTGAGCACTTTGTTTCCTTCACAAAGCCTTCCGCAGAAGATCCTGCCTTGCTGGTCGTAGATGGGCACGGTAACCACAAGGACTGAGATGTGATCGTTTTTGCTCGTAAAAACCATGTCCACATGTTAAGTTTTCCTCCTCATACTACGCACTATTTACAGCCTTTAGACAGGTCGTTCATGAATCCATTTAAAAACTGGTACAACACTGCTTACAGTTTATAGATGAGGGCTAATCCAGGGTCAAATATTAATAATTATGACACTGCGAAATTAGTAGCTGATGCCTACAAGCAGGTGTGTCGAATGGACATTGCTGAAAGTGGATTTAGATGCACTGACATTTACCGACAAACCCAAACATTTTCTCTGATTTGGACTTTATGGGAAGTGAGATCTCAAGCATTCCACCACAGGCACCACTTTCTGGAACGACTTTTAAAAGAACTGATGTTGCTACATCTAAGATCTCCTTTTCGAGCTCACTAACAGCCTTGCCAGCCTCTCCTCAACCTGCCCCCAAGGCAAATTCTAGAATCTCTTCTAGACTTCCTTCGAAGCAGCAACATCACCACAAATTTTTGATTTTGAAAATGTTTTAAAAGAGGTGTCGCCTCTGCCCTCCTGCAGTGAAAAGAAGTTGACGAGCCTTTCTTTTAAGGCAGGGAAGAACGAAATATTGACATAAACGCCAGTGAAAATGTGTTGACTGAAAAAATTAAAAAACCAAAATGTTGAACAGATGACTAGGAAACAACTAAAATTTTCAAAACATAACAAAAGGTGACTAACAAAAAAAAGGAACAATGCAAAATGTTTGGTTTTGACAGTCCTACACCAGTCACTTCTTAAAATAACGTGGATGTGGAATGCATTGTATGCGGAGAAACTCATGAAAAAACTGGATCCAGTATAAATCCTGTAAAGGCTGGGTGCACAAGCTCTGTGCGGACATTGATGACCAGCATTTTAACTTTTGTAATCTTTGTAAGGTAAAGAAATGAGTTGTAAAACATTATACATTAATTTGCACAAGAAATATATATTTTTTTAAATTTATAAACCTAATAATTTTGATGTTGCCCATACTACCCGACAATTTTTAAAACGTTCAAAATGTTATGTTTGCTTCATATAATGCTAAATATATTCTTAATAGGCCTGAAAAAGTAGTTGAAAAGTTGATTGTTATCGCTCATAACCGATTTTGACCACATTAATTTTCTTTTTCCTTAAGGGGCCCATACTACCCGCCGTTTCTCTATAGATGTCATCAGTAGAGTATCTTACGATAAATAAAATTTAATTTTTTACGTTGAATTTTTCTAATTGTATCACATTTATGGTAGATGCAGCATTTTTATTATTTATATTTTTTTGAATCTTAACTGCTTGTTGGAATCATTAAGCGTTTTTAGATCGGATAATATGACTGAGTTTATTACTGTATGGAAAACGCTTTATTGATCTTTTAGCTATTTAGGTACCACTTGGACATTATGCTTTATCTTATAAGTTATATTAATTTGTACTGCTTCTTCTTTTGCCATTTCTTTATTATTCTTAATGGCTTTATTATAAAAATTATTGAAGATTGCTTGTAAACAATAACAATAAAGTATACAATAAGATAATGTAGAAAAATTATAGGAAAATATCTTCCAAAAACTTGTAATAAAGAAAATAAAAATTAAACAGTGTATTAAAGAAAAACAAAACAGAAAAAATAGACAAAAAATACATATATCTGCTTAAGACACTTCAGCAATAAATGGCAAGTTCTAAAATATTTAAATCTTGGTTTATAATTTTATTTTAAGAGTTAAGCCATTTGGAACCCTTTAATATTTATATACATCATGTGCTTAAACAACTCTGTTCTGCCATATATTTTTATTAGTGACTATGTATTGTTATGTTTTAATTTGATTTTTTTATTTTGCTTCTTATTTTTCTAATTTTTCTATTTTTCTCGTCTTTGTAGTCAGTTTCTCTTCCACCCAGTTCTTTAATACTAATTTGTATATTCCTTGCTTCATTGCTCTCTCTACATTATATCTATTTTTGTATGGTATCATCTATCATAATTCTCTTTTATAAGTTCAGTTATTGCTTTCCATCCTGTTTTGAAATGGAAAGAAAAATAAGTCCCTCACCATATCTTCGCCATTTCTGTTTCTCAACCTATTAGTTTTTTCTTTATCTTGACTGTATGACCTACTTAGGAAATTATTTTGCTTATTTTATTTTATATTCCTCCTCTTGCACTGATTTTTATTTTCTTTTCTGTTCGTACATATTTTTTTGTAATTATCTGTTCGTGATTTTAGTTCTTATATTCTCTATTTTATCAACTTTCTTGACACTTCCCATTAGAATAATATTTTCACTGTTCTCAATTTTTCATCATTGATCAGTTCATTTCTACTTTCTTCCACCGTATATTTTCTTAGATTTTTACTGCCCATGAGTTTTTTCACTGTTTCTGTTTCGGCAGTTTTCATGCTTTCGTTGGCTTTACTTAGTGTTCGTCGCTTAAAAACTAATAACTTAAAATTTCTTCAAGTCACATATAAAAATTGTTAAGCCTTTTAACTACGCGCAACACTGACTGTATGACCTATATTGTTCTTCAATTAAAAATGCAAACACTCTATTTGGAAATCTAAAATAAAGCGTAGAAGAAAAGAACAAAACACATCAAGATATCTAATAGAAAGGTAAAAAGTATTATTAAAAATAAGATGTAACGTTTAATCGTTATAAACTGCAATTTACGATGTATGTGTTTTTATATTTTTTGTCCATATCTTTCTAAAATTTCTCGATAAAAATTTTTTGTAAGCAGAGATCAGGTGATTTATTTTTAAAGGTGAAATGACAATCAAGATTGCGTCAAACGGTCAAAAAATTAAACCCGTCTGTTATACAAAAATATTATGCAACCAATAATGCACGTTTTTTTATGTATGTGTGGCTGATTATGTGGTAATGAAGTTAATAAATGAGGATAAACGAAGAATGGAAATGAAGAAACACAGACAAAGTGTGCTTTAGAATGTGACAAGCAGTACTTTGAAAACGTGGTATGAGTCTTCTTCTAACAGTGTTCAGTTTTTTAAGAAGATGAAGCTTGTGAAGAGAACGTTGAAAGTGGAAGAATGAAAAGGCACAGACTAAGTGTGCTTTGAAGTTCCAATAAGGAAAAATATTTTACCATATCAAACTTATTTGCACGCTTAGAAATAGCCCGACGGGCTAACCACTCGAGGAACTTGCGCCCAGTACATTTGCCGGATTCGAGCTGGAATTAAATAAATGACTGATATTTCCTGAACCAGTCGAAAGCATGCTTATGAAGCGGCTCGAAGCACCCTAGAAATAACATAAGTACAACATTCAGCGGTTACGGCACGCACTTGCTTCGCAAGTTCGCAAGCCTACGGCCTTACCTGCAGTGCGTTTCCTAGGAAGGAGGAGATCGCTTTGGTCACGTTGATGGCATAATTCACCAGTTGCCCCCTTATCCGCGGGTTCTCGTCCGGGACGCCCGGGACCGAGTTGAGCTTCACCGGCGGAATTTTGCTTTTGGTCGTGGCTGCTTCCAAGTCTTCCGCCACGCCGGGGACGTCTTTTAAGTCAACAGGTGAAAGAGTAGACTTACTGATTGGAGTGAGTCCTACATCTTCCAGTATACTATTACTAGCTACAGTTGTGGACTGAATTCCGAGTCCCCGATTGAAAACCAGCGGTTTTACTTCATTAATGTCCTCAAGTGTTGTGCTTCTAGGAGTTACGGTACTCACAAACGTTCTGGGTGTAGCCCCTGTAGAGCTAGCAGTGATTCACTTTAATTCCATCGGCCGTATTCTGAAACTGAATGCTTTTTAGTGCTTCAATATCCAAGTCGGTGGCTTTCTTCGGATCCTTTTGGATTTCTTCCAGTTGTTTTATCAACGTTTCGAGTTGTTGATTTTCAATGATGTTCTCTTGCTTTGTTTCCTCGGCGGGTTGATCGGGAGATTCAACAACCACAGGAACAATCTCAGTTGGCTGTTTACTTAGTAGTTCTTCTTTAGCCGGTTTGGCATTGGTTTTGGGTTTTGGTTGTGGTCTCTTAGGAGGAGGTTTTGGTGCAAACGCGTTCAAAAGCCAGTTTAATCCTTGCATTAATCTACTAGGAGCCTGAGTTGTTGTAGCTCGCTTTCTCGTTGTTGTAACTTTAGGAGTACCTGTAGTCGATGGCACTTTTTCGAATGCACCCTAGAAATTAACACCAGCATAATACTAATTAAGTTATGTTTTGTTCATGTACTTACCGACAGTACTTCAGGTGTAGACGGACCAACTCCATATTCCTTCAAAAGCGATGCCAGAAGAGCATCGCTCGTTTTTCCATATGTAGATGCCACTATTGGGCCAGAGGGAGTGACACTATTAAGCCCGTTTTCGCTGATTTGCTTTACCAATTCCTCGACAGAAGGCGCGGCGGCAATCTTTTTAGACTGCCGCGAATCTTTTGGTGATAATGTTTCGAGTAAATTGAATGATGGTTGTGGTTTTTCAGTATCGGATTCTTTTAATTTTTCCATTGCTTTTGCAATAACCTAGAGTAGAAACATTTTAATGTATACTCGATGTTTTACAGTTTTGTACTCACTCTATCTGCTAAATTTTCATTTTTCTTTGGAGAAATTGCTCCCAGATTCTAAAAAAGTTACAATAAATTAATTTTAATTGTGAATATGGGTTAGGTCTGCATATTCCTACCAAACCGCTCAAGAAGGCTAGTTGTTGTAAAATGGCCTCCTGTTCCTTTTCAAGGGCCTCTAAAGTCATCAAGTCTTGTTTCTGCTGGTCGGTTAGCTGTCTTTGTTTGAGATTGAGGTCTTTGAGGGATGCTATGGTAGTGGATAAAACTGTAGTCGGCAATGCAGTCGTTGACGGTTTTGGACCTGGCGTTGAAGCAAAGCCGTTGGTTAACAAATCCATTAATGACATCGGTAAGGCAGTCGTTGATGATGGAGGTGATCCGCTCGATATTATATCTACGGACAGGGGATTTGGCAGTGCGGTAGGACTTTGTGGAAGTGGGCTTGTAAAAGGCGCTGCTGGAGGAGCTGTGGTAGCTGGAGCCGATGTAGTGGTAGGTGCAGGAGGTGGTGGAGTTGTCGTTGTAGGAGCTGTTGTAGTTGTGGTAGTAGTGGTAGTTGGTGCGGGAGTTGTTGGTGCAGGAGTTGTTGGCGCGGGTGTAGTTGGTGCAGGTGTAGTTGGTGCAGGAGTTGTTGGTGCAGAAGTTGTTGGTGCGGGCGTAGTTGGTGCGGGTGTAGTTGTGATTATAGGTTGGAAGGTCGACAAAATAGTTGTAAGGAATGTTGGAAAGAATGTTGTGGAGGGGAATCCAGTCGTAGAACTTAAACCGGGCGTGGTAGTTTGAACAGTTGAAGGAGTTGTCGGGGACATTGTAGTTGTTGTAGTTACTGTTGTCATTACAGGAACTTGCATTGTTACTACTGGCATTGCCGTTGTAGGCGGCATTGGTGTTGTTGTCGGTTGACTTGCAGGTGCAGCTGTAGTTGCTGCCATTGTAGATGGCATTTGTGTAGTAGACGAGCTAGGCGCTGCAGTAGTAGCAGTAGTTGTTGTTGTTGTAGGTGATGTTGTGGTTGGTGCTCTTGTAGTAGTTGATGTAGTTGTAGATGTAGAAGGCGCTGCTGTTGGAGGAGGTGGTGGAGAACTGCTAGCGCTACTTATCGTGTTTATTTCTACATTATCTGCATTTACATTGGGCTGCCCCTGGAAATGTAATTCAACAATAGTTATTTACAGACTAAATATTATATAATACTAAATAGTAGGTAAATCAAAATGTTATTCTATTAATAAATTAACTTTCCAATTAGTCAGATAATGTTTTAGTTAGTATGGTGTAAGTCCAATTTAGTTGCAGTCATTTAGTTAAAAAGTTATAAATCTATCACAAAACTGTCTACTGTCTTGCCTCTTCCGTAATGGGCGTAAAGTTCAGTTTTGGTTTAGTCACTGGTTTCCAACGAAAGATCACGTTTTCGGAATACATTATTTTGTCAAGTCGTACTTTATTGGTCTGCGAAACAAAATTTGATATTGGAGCATCCAGCCAATGGAACATCATCCTTACCCTCGGGTCCACTTCCAACGTTTGCACTCTAGATGCTTGGCCGTTTCCGTTGGTCTTATTAACAATATTGTTAAACTCCTGAATGGTTCTTCCAGGCAGCAGCTCGTTTAAGGACGGCAAGGCGCTCGAATTGGCGTCGCCGTTGCTGCTCACCGACAGCTGGTTGGCGTCTACGGATGGCACAGTATTCTGCGCAACATCTCCCTACAAAGCAATTATTGTCCGTTTTTATAGAGATCTCCAACTGCCCATCCTAGCAAGTGAACTATGGGTTAATAGCGATGGGTGGGGCTGCCTTCGATCGGGATCCGTTACTTCGGTGTTATTCTCAATTTTGACGTTGTTATGTCGCTTTATATTAGTATTAGTCACCTGAGCATGCAATAAATTAAAAACTGCCATGACTATTAAATACTCCAGTCTCTTAAGGCGTTGGGTAGCGAATACTACAGGCACCAGTCTAACGACAATTCCAAACTGGTCTGGTCAGGTATACGTAGCATTACCTTGTTGATGTTACTTGTTAGTTTAATTTAGACCAAATTTCATTAACTGCCTTGCATTCACAAAATTTGGATATCGTTAACAGTTAGTTCCCAAGTATAAAAACGGTGCAATCGTACAACATTGTAAAATCAAATAGACCCATACAATATTTTTTATATTTTCTTGTTGTTAGGTGTGTGAATAATATACTATGGATTAACTACCATTAAAACCATATCAAAGTACCCATGTCTATATCTAACCACACATTTCTACAATAAAATACTCTGAATACTTTATATAATGTCCACATGGATGTTATGTAAGGATAAAAAATTGTCTTGTATGAAAATTAAATAAAAACGTCTTGGTGAAACAGTTATGTTTTCCGTTAATCTTTAACTTTTAGATTTTTATTGCCAGCCTAGATAACTTAACGTTAAATGATCCATCTTATGATCGTACAGTTAGTTATTCATATATGAATGTTATTCCCTGATAATGTAATATTATTTTGATGGTAAACAAGATTAAATACTTGTTATTGCAAACGCATAAAGCTTCTTTACGAGTTATTATGGTTATGTTAACACGTAAGTGTAACTCAAAATATAAAACTATCGAAATTAATTACTTACTAACAGCGCATGATTTACTATTTCAATTACTTTTGTGAATGCAAAGCTACGTGTCTAATTCATCTGACTTTTTGGTCCCAAAACATCCCCTACCGCTTACTATATCTGCAAACCTACAAGCTGATCCGGTGCATGACAGTTTTTAACTTACTTGTCAGATCGCATTAAGAACAAGTGGCATCACGCCGAAATTGAATTCAGCGGTAAACACCCGTTAGTGAAGAAACACAGAGTATGTACAACGCTCGTTAAACCCAACAATATCAGGTGACCTCAAGATGGGAAGAAGCTGCGAAAGCACCAACCACCAAAAGTTATTAACAATGAGTACCGTCGAAACTATATTGTTATCCGGGCGGCTTTCCATGTCGGGAGTTACTTGATTACTAATTATGTCCGGCGGAGGTGGGGGGTTTTCACGAGTATCGAATCCAACGACCTGAATTACCGGTTCCATCGGAACTATCGTTCCGTTAGGGAACTTCTGGACTAAAGTGTTGTTGGGTAAGATACCGTAAATGAGGAACGGCGTTTCCTTTGTGGGGAACATGCTCGGCCGCTTTCGAAGGATGGTGTTGTTTGGCAGAACGGCAAATATGAAGTAGTCTTTATCTCGAACGGCCGGCATGTTTTGGATATCGTTTTGAAGGGGATTTGGATCGAATGGTACGATTTTTCCGGTACGGTTCATAAATTCCATCATTGTCATTTGCACAACTGTTGTACGATTACCAGCTGAAGGAGGCGGTGCAGGCGTGCTGCTATTATCAGCCACCTCAACGTTAATGCCAGTAGACAATGGATTAACAAGGTTAGGTGCGTCAGTTTGGTTAACGGTGGATTGTTTGTCAGTTACTGAATTGGTATCAATGGTGTTAGATGATACATCCTGTGTAGTAGTGTCTACTGCGGCGTTTGCTGTATTTGCAGTGGTTGTAATAGGTGGTAACGTTGTAGGAATTGTAGCATTATCGCTAGCGCCTGACATGGCAGTTGTAGTAGCCATACCAGTCGCAGGATTCATTGTAGATGTAACAGCTGCCTGAGCGGTACTAGTGCTACCAACGCTACTTTGGGTAGTACCCATAGTAGTTGTTGATGCACTTGTAGTACCAACTGTAGGTTGAGAAGTAGACATAGCATTTTGAGAAGCAATAGTAGTCATTTCTGCTATATTACTAAGAGTTGTGCCAGGAGCAAAACCTCTCGGTGAAATGGTAATTGTGGTCATGCCATCATCAGGCATAAAAGTGCTGGATACATCGTTAGCAGAAAAAATACTAACTCTTTCAGGACTTACTTCAAAGTTAGGTAACGTTGGCATAGTTGAAGAAACATCAAGTATGGAATCTGTTGTAGTTTCAGGGAGGATTCTAGTTGTGGTAGTGATAGTAGAACCTGTAGCAGCTACACTTGTAGAGACTGCTTCTGTTTGTGGAGGTGTGCTCATGGTTGTTGTGCTACTTGCTGTAGAAGCAATAGTGGGCATTGTAGTCATGGTTGTTGGTAGTGTAGAAGTTGTCGGTGTATTTGGTGTTACAGTGGTTGCAGTGGATACTTCACCTACTACATTTTGAACGACTGAGTTTTGAGTACTTTCTGGAACAGTTGTTGAAGTGGGTGTCGCGTTAGAAATCGGCGAGGTACTGTCTGTAACGGCTGCAGAGGGCATTTGCATATTTGTAGTAGATAGAACCGGCATTGTAGTTGCCGGAGGTGTAGTAAGGGCTAAAGGGTTAGCAGCTGTCGGTGTTGTCGTTTCAGTAGCTGCAGAAGATGCAAGTGTTTCCCCAGCTGTAGTTGCAGTAGCTGTATTAGTGACAGGAGGAACTGTAGGAGGGGCACTAGTATCTGCAGCAGTTGTGGCAGATGCTGTAGTTACTGGCGTTGGGGGAGCTGCAGTAGTAGTTGTGGTAAGCATATTTTCTGTAGATCCACTGCTAGCTTGAGTTGTTGTGGAAGGGTTTACTGTAGATGCCATTATACGCGTGATTCTAGATATCATTTCTATAATACGGGAGCTTATAGTTGGATCAACTGTTGATAGTGCATTAGCAATTAAATTAGCATTAGTGGAAGGAGCCCTTAAAGTGGAAGTAAACAAAGTAGGCGTAGTTGCTTCTGGAGTGCTAGTGCTAATAGTTGTGGTTGGTAATGTTGAAGTTGTAGGCACAGGAGTGGCATTCTGCTCGGTATTTTGAGCTTCAGTGTTGCTAGTTATAAATGTGGTTAATTTTGGGGTAACCAAAATTAGTTTTGTTGTTGTCGGCGGGCTCGTACTCGTCGAAGGACTTGCAAATTTTAAAAGGGCTAGCAATTTCTCAATAGTTCGTTTAGGTAATATTTCATCCGATCCTATTTCTTCGAGTACGTTTGTAGGGTTCAAAGAGGTCGATACAATCTGAGAGGAGAGGGGAGTAGTTGTGGAAATAGAGCGCGGAGTGACGCTACTGGTGCCCATAGGAATTGTACTAAAATCAGCAAACGGCGACAAACTGCTACTCGTGCGGGAATCAAGAGTGGTGCTAAAACTAGAAGCGGTGCTGGAAGGAGGAAAAGTGGTGCTAACAAGTGGAAGTGCATTGGCACTTATGGCTTTAGACATAGGAGAAGTTGCTTTGGCTACTCTAATAGTGCTTTCCGTTGGTGAAATTTTTAGCGCAGTGTCTATTGTATTGAATCGACTACCTACTTGCAGCGGATCGACAGTGGTAGTTTCTTGTGCTGTATCAGCCCTTATTGCGGACAATGAGCTAAGAATTTTTTCTATAATTGTCGTCGGTTTCTCAGTCGTTCTGTAATCGACGCTGTTTGGCAGAATTGCCAGTTTTTGCGAACCCGACTGTAAAGGAAGGTCTACTGTTACCGTCTTGTCTTTTGGTTTTTTTGACACCAAATTCAAAATCGCCGAGCTTTTCGTCGGCTGTTCGGTCGTAGTAGATGTTCTTGTCATGCCGTCCGGAGAAGTCGTGGTCGAAATAGATGTGATCGAATTGATTATTCGTTCTATGATCGAGATCTGCTTTTCAGTTGTGTGTGTCGCAGCACCCTTGGATCCCTTGGAAAACAAATTTTTCTCAGTTATAATCATTGCTGCTATCATCGAATTCACATTCATAGTTACCACTGGGGGAGACGACGCTAAGTAATCTCCGCTGACTAAACTATCCGAAGGAACCGTATTCGCTACTGGATCGTCAAAAGATATTACCTCCAAGCCCAGCTCATTCTCATCGACCTTTACCTGTAAACATCTGCGTTTTTAATCTGAAATTTGAAAAGGGAGCGCATCGTCGTTGATACTGCAATAACATTAAAACATTTATTTTTATTCACAAAACTGTTAAAATTAGTAGGCAAAGAGCAATATATACAGATATATACATAAATAAAACTTATACACACATAGCATTGCTTTTATTATAAAATACCTCATATAAAAATAAAATAATACACCTTGACTAAATACAGAAGTTAAAATTGTAGCTTACATGGTGCATGGAGTATTAGAGTGCTCCTGACTATTATGTTATAAACAATAAATACTATGAATTACTGGCAACTATGGTAGGCACTAAGTGCTCTTATATACTGGAGTTTATTGCACAAATTGACAATTGAATTAAATAAGTTGCAATGAAGGTAGATGATGCAAGCCAAACAAAAACAAACAAAATTTCGCAGGGCATCAACTGAATACAGTACAATATATTACTGAATACCTGTAACATTAGTAACCCTACACCTTTTACTTCAGGTAAGACAAATAAATGTATATCTCTCGGGATGTACAGTTTAACGCGACGATGGTAGAAGAATATAAATAGCGGAAGCTTAATGTGCAGCGGAGTTCGTCAGCAGAAGCAGTGCCGAAAGTCTTCAATATATTCGATTGCTAAACCAGCGGTACTCAGTAAAGTCTTCCTCTGGCCAGTAATGATCCTTTAGCAAAAGACAAAGACATATTAGTTTGTGGTAGCGCTTGGCAACTCTTTGTCTTTGTCCGTTGCGTCAGTTTTGTCAAGGTGTACTATTATTTTTGAATGCTTAATTTTTCTGCTTTAATATTTTTGTATGTAGTGTATAAAACTATCTACTGTATACTGGAGTAATACTCACCGAACTCGGCGTGGGGGTTACTGTTGGCACCGTTGGTATGTATAAAGGACCTGGGGTGCTCGCTCTATGAGCTGCTGACCGTACCAATAGATCGTTGCGATATCTGGAGCTAAAGCGGCTGGTTTTCTTTGCGTTCAATCCTACTGGGGGCACCTAAAAATAATTAAGAAATAGTAAAATATTTAAAATAATTCTACCTTAAGTTGTTGACAAATAAGAAAAACATTTCTAAACTCTATGATAAAGCAACTTTAACTGTAATTTATTTTTTATAGAAAAAAATTATAATATATTTATGACAGTGATATAGATAAAATTTAACCCAAAGAAGTCATAAAAAAGAATACAATAGAGACACGAATAAATAGAATAGACAAATTGTTGTTTCTATTTTAATCCACAACATTTTATATTATTATACCGTTTATTCGATTATTTTTAGACAAGGGTAAGCAAGTTTGGCTTTATAACAGTCCTGCGTTAGTTTAGAGCATTTAAAAATTTAAAGCAAAAATATAGAGCTTCCAATATTGTAAGAAAATTTGATACAAAGAAAGTTTTATTATAAACCTTAACTTTACCTTATATCCAATAGAATGAGTTTTCTAGATTTAGAACGAGATATTTTATCCATGGATTCATAATCTAACTAGAAGTCGTTGCATTATCAAATATGGAGAGGAAAATCCAATGCTCATATGCATAATTATCCATTGCAGAATTCAAGAGGTAAAAGTATTTCAAGAATAGAAATATGGCAGCAAAAGCCAAAAAGGTAATACAGACAAAAAAAATTAAAGAACCAAACGCATGCTACAGTAGAAAAGAGGTAAAAAGAATGTTTACAATCACACATGCCGAGCGATTGAAAAATCTGATCGAAATCTTTCAAAATATAACAACGGAGAGATGGATGGGAGGCAAGGATAGCAAGAAGAAATTTCCGAGTATGGCGCTCAAGTTGACTAAGACAATGAAATGCCAGTAAAAAACGGTATAAATAAAAAGTAAACGTTAAAGAACGATGACATTTTGTAGAGCTTTCTATGTATTGAAAAAGAAATTTTTGAGAATTACAAATGCACTTCTTTAAACAATGCAAAAAGCAAATATAATAAACAATTCTAAAATGTAGACTTGAAGAAGAGAAAATAAAAGTTTCTTAAATATTTGGAAAAAAGATCTTTTGCATCAATGCTTAGGTAGAAACATGTATATAAAAGGCGGATATTAAAACATACATATTAAGATAGTTAGAAGTTCTGCTAGATACCTAAAGACTATAAGCAAATCTTTATAATATTGAGGTGTAAAATGAAAAACTCTTAATACTTACAGCAGAGAAAGCTGATATCCTCAACGATCTCTAGCTTCAAAATATGGTGCTATTGTCACCACTAGTATCGTTTTCTCCACGTATTTTCATTTACTTTTACTAAATGGTCTATATAGATGTCAATATTAGGTTTGTAATTCCTTCTACTTCATTCACACGTAAATAGGTAATATTTCCGAGTTTACTTAAGAGTTTTACTATCCCTATAACGCCAAAATTACCGACTGACTAAGTTTCAAAGCATAGAAGATAAAAAATTAGCATATTTATGGAAGCGATACGAAAATACTTCGACAACAGAAAAGATAAATAATTTAAACTCACAAACGAAAATACACTTTTATGATATAAATAATGAGAATAAAGACAAAAAGTATTAATATGCCGCACCTATAAGACTATTCATAAAGATAAATATACCAAAACTCCAATCGGGTATTTGCTAGTAATAGAACGATATACGAACTCAACATTACACTGCCAACTGTAGGAAGGTACTAATTGTGACAACAATTAGTGCTAAGAATATTAGCACGGCATTCATTACGACAGAAACTTATTGACCTAACATTAAATTTTTTTGTAATAGAAAAAGGAACAGGCCTAATTTTGTAATTCCTCGAGAACAACAGAACTTTAATAGAAAATTTAGTTAGCTCAGACGATATATTATTTGGCAGTAAACATAAGACAAAAATAAGCAAGGAATATGCAGAGCAGCAATTATTGTCTCGCTCTACAAAAAGTGGCTTTAGTTATAAATATCTTCACAAAAAAGCAAAATTTTAGAAGATTATCCGATGAGATTCAAATAAAAAAACAAATTATTGAATTTTGACTATTTTTAAAAAAATGCATATTGGATCATTCTATCGTGGATTTGGTACCTTTGGTGAGAGTTTTTAGAGAATTTGGAATATCAGAAGACTTCACTAATTTAACAATTATGAACTTACAAAGGAATAACTGCTAAGTAAATTTTCTTGGTGAATTATTTCTATATGTCCAAGGAGATAGAGAGGGAAAGGAATAAGGGGAAGAAGAAGAAAAGAGAGGAAAAGGGCGAGAGAAAAGGGAAAGGGGAGAGGAGAAACAGAGGAGATTAAAGAGAAAGGAGAGAGGAGAAACAAAGGAGAAAAAGGAGAAAGAGATGTGACAGAGAGGGACGAAGAGAGATAAAGAGAGAGAGATAGACCCCAAATGCAACAGACGTTCTTGAGGTAAGTTAGGAATAAAATTTTGCATGATTAACTGGGTCTTGTCGCTTTTGTGCAAGCGAATGCTAAAATAAGTATAAAGACGTACCATCTTACGAGCCAAATTGTTATTAGGGTTGAACTATGGATGCTCGAGAGCTGACTGCTTTTGTTTATCGCGATTACTTACGAGTGACTTACATTGTAAGAAAAACTTGAAAATATATAAGTACTAGTGTGTACATTAAATTCTAAAGCAATACAATACGTCCTAATTAGCATTCACGTGGCAAGCACGTGATATGTGTAAACATCATTGTCAACATTTAAGGTTTGCGGATCATCTAGCATTGATTGCTAAAGCACAGTACAAATGCAACAAATCTTTGTTCCAACTAAAATTAAAATAGGTAGTTCGAAAAATAGTTGGGCTACTCCAGATTAACTTAGGAAAGACAATAACAAATTTCAAATGTCTTAGTAAATTTGCTAAAAATATTTCCTTGAAAGTAATTGAAGAGTCTGAACTAAAAAAAAGATAGTCTAAGTTAAAAAAGTCTATCAAGGGATCTTAAAGTGATATCAAATGCTGAATATTTTGAATAAATTATTGGAAAAGTTCAGAAATATATTTAATTTTACATATGAAAAAGAAGAGTAGAAAACAAGATGTAATACTGAACTAAAAAGACTACTACTAGAAAATATCACAATTAAATATGAAACTGCAGTAGCTAAGTTCAAGGAATAACAATTCAGAAGAAAACAGCTTTAACTACAACTTAAAAAGAAAAATGAAGGAAATAAAAAGACGACCAAAATACGAATAAAACAGAAAACTTTGTTTAGTCTTTACCTTTTTGTTACCTTAAGGATTTCTGTATTTTTAAAACTTTGTTAAGCTTTGATTTGTGTAGATAAGTTAAAAATCTCACCTTTGTTGAAAGAGCATAGGTCTCTATATTGAATTTAAGTTTGGGTTTCTCGGTTGCTTCAGTCCCTCAGGACCGCTCGTAGAGCCCTTGCCATACTTCCTGCTGCTGTAGAGCCCTTTGGGCGCCTTCGGGGAGTAGCTCCGGCTCTTATGAGCCGCCCTTGGGGTGACGAGCGCCTCGTTGCCATCCCTCTGACTTTTCGTTGACTTAAACCTGGCGTGGAATTTATGCGGAGATCCCGGCGTTGTGCCGGTAGATGCGGCATCCTCAGTAGAACTCGCCGAGGTGGTTGTCGCGGCAGACTTCGGCTTGGCCGGCTTGTACTTGCGCGTGGGGAAGACAGGACGCGCCGGGGCGCCCTTGCCGGCATCTGGGGAGCTTTCGATCGACCGCGGGGGCTTAGTGGTGAAAGAATAGCGCGGGCGGGGGAGCTTGGCCGAAGGAGCGGTCGTCGTGCTGTCCGAGTCCGACTTGCGGTCGCTTTCTTCATCCTGAAAAATTAATTGCGATTACGTAAGATTATTCCAATTAGAGATGTTTAATGTTGACATTTGTGTGCTAGAAAATTCTTTGAATAAAATGTTTTATGCAAATATGTAAGAGGAGGCGTGCAATGCAACTAACTGTATCATCGCGCTGCCTTAAGCGGAGCTTGTTCACCTTTGTTAAGTGATAGGTAGTAATTATGAAGTAGCAAGTGGAAGCTGCGATCAGTCAAACGTGGGAAAGCTATAAAATGAACCTGTTAACGGAGAGTAATTTAATTTGCATTACAAAGCCTCCACTAAACTTAGATGACAGGGAATTAATTTTTCTTTTAAAAGACAAATTGGGTATAAAGTACTTTTGACGAGTTTTAAAGTGATCTTTCAGCTTAATTAATGTTTTAAAACTGTTACTAAAACAATTAAAACTTGAACAATGTATAAGTAATTAGTAATAATAATACATGAATGAAACAATCAAGTAGCTTGTGCTTTTTATGACTATTACCAAATAGTTTCGACATATCACATAATTAAAGAAAAGTGCATTATTATTTACAATTTAATTTGTAATTCAACTGAAAAACATTAGTAATACACTTCCTGGTGATGGAAATTTTATGTCAACATTGACTCGATCAATTGAAATAATAGAAAGTCCGTACTACGTAATGTTAAAATGTCTATATAAAGCAACACGCCAATAAAACTGTGGGAAACCCAAGCGGGCTTACAAATGCAACAAAACGGCAGCACATTTTTAATTCTACAAACATCAACATGACTCAATCATCTGAGTCCATTAAACGTACGCGTTGAAATCTCCTTGTAGGATGCAATAATTAAAACTACACGAACGGTCCCGTTTTTTCACACCGCGATCGCACCACTCACCTGATTCACCGCGCTCTGGACGAGGCTCACCTTAAGAGGCGCCGCAGAAGATGGTACGGTCGCGGCCTTCTTCGTGACGGGCAGCTCCTTCGCGGGGGCGCCCTTGACCCGGGGCCCTTGAACAAACGGCTCCGTTAGCTATCCTATTGCACACTCGGCTATTCTCGATCTTGCACTTGCTCCACTACTGTCGCCTATTTCTTGGCCGATTTATGACACCCGAGGGATTTCGATGATGTCAGCAGGATTAATGGTCGTCGTGGTGTAATCAGGCAGCGATGGCCTTGTTTCGCCGCTGGGCCACTTCGGTGCCATTAGCGCCCGGCTTGCGTGTTGGCAAGCTCAAAACCCTTGTTAGCAAATGGAACACGTTTTTGAGTCGAAAAACTGGCATCTATCAGAATTGGAGCGAAACTGGCGTGCCGTTTTGAAACATCGCAAGAAAAGCGTTACAACTGGTAAAAGCTAGCTTTGCATGTAAGTTGCATTCCTCGCTTTAACGCGTTTAAGGCGGTTTAAGATTCAGATCAACGCAGTTTAGAGGCGTTTAAGCGACGCTCCCTGTCTTGAAGACTATCGCTCTTGCGTTACGAAAAGAGCCGACACTTAGGCCGGACAGCTTTTACAAAGCATGTTCGGGAACATTCAAATTCAAGTACTCGAACGAACAATCATGACACAGTTTACCCTTCAAGCTATGCAAATCAATTTGCAACACGCCTGCTCTAAGACACAACTAAAAATTGAAGCAGAGTGCACGAGTTAGCGATGTCGAAATGGTGTACACAATCGCCTAGAATGTGTAACATTTCGCTGGCCTACCTACTTGTAGTTTCTTTTGTTCTATTGGTAATAAATTCAGAAACATAAAAATGCATTGAACGTGCAACAATGAAAGACACTCTTAAGTTGTACCTCATGCAAATGATAGCAACGGTGGCAAAAAAATATTTCAGATAATGATAGACGATTTTATCAGCACTGACAGTAAAGAAATTCAACTAAGTGCTTATTGTAGGTTCTAGTTTAATATTTTAAGAGATTTTCTTAATATAATTTGATATTTCAATTCTATATTCGTTTTTATTCTGACACTAGTGTAAATTTTGTATCAGTAGCAAGTTTTGTAGTTTTTTGTAGCCGAAAACAGATGTACTATAAGAAATAAAAAAAGAAATTTGAAATAAATAATTAAATTGTTAAAAAGTAACAAGACTATTACATTTTTAGGGATGCAGTAACTTTAAAAACACCTAGAAAACCAAAACAAAATAAATAAGCAGCTAAAACTGATTTAAATTTTTAATTGGAATAAACTTATTTAAAATCAACTAAAGACAGATTTAAAATGTAATTGTTACTAAATTATGACGTGTTATAACTATAACTGTACTTAACGTTAATATTTATAGTTTTATAGACGAGGAACAACAAAGGTGTATCTAAAGAATGTATAACAATAAATACAGTAATTTTAGATTTGGAAGAAAATAGTGTCCAATATAACAAAATAAAACATTGAACTATGTTACGTGGAGTAGAAGAGGAGGGATGCATGAAATAATGACTTACAGCCAAAGTAAGTAGAGTTAAGACTAAAATAATGTGATAAATAATCAAGAACAAATTGTTCGTTAACAACGTCAAGGCTGTTAAATAGTCCATATTTGCTACAATAAAGTGGTTTTTAAAAAAAAATAAATAAAAATAGACCGCCCAAGAAACAATTTTTATATTTAAATTATATAAGGATGGGATGGAAAGTGCGGTAAAATACCATATTTTTTAAAAATTGACTAATATAAGCTAAAATTAGCTCTTAATTTACGAAACGCGCTTTTTAGGAATTAGTGTTAATGCTAATGTTTGTTATTAAAGGAGAAGTAAAAATTTTTACATTATTTAAATGAGATTTTTCTACTGTTAACCCTTAATATGCTAAAATAGCGAGATAAACTTAATTAAAAATAATCCTCTTAAGTTGAAAGGTAAAATGTAAGATGTAAAAGCACAATACAACCCATGTGTGTACTAACAAAAAAATAACAATTATTGTATATGTATTACTAACAACCATTAAAACAAAGAATGATTTAAACTTTAATACTTATCCAAATCCACCAAAATCAGTATTACATCAAATCACAGTTATAAAAAACAGAATTTTAATTAATTTTGCAAATATCTAGAAAATATTTATGTAAATAATTATAAAATCAGTTTTCGTGCCAATTGAAATTTATATTAGTATGTTATTTCATTTGAAAGGAGCCTAGAGCAAACATTGAAAACGAAACTCAATACTATCATTGAGAGTAGCCTGGAACGTTCATATTAATAATAGAAAATGTATTCCCGTTATCAAGAATAAAATAAGCATATAACTTACTAAAATAGTTTGTAAAAGTGAGGGGTGCAGAAACTAAATTGACGTTAAATACAAAAGACAAAATTAGTACATAATGCAGTAGCTATTTTAATTTAAGGAAGGGGAAGGACAAGTAAATCATACTAAATATAAAACATATTGAACAATAAATGCAATAAATTTTAAGCAGAAAGCAATAAAACAAATTTTTCTTAATTTACGATCAATTTATGGAAAGGGGGAGGAGTTACAAAATTTATATTAAAGAATTAGTATAATTCAATGGTCTACAAAAAATATATATGAACTACTTAAATCAAAATGGGTAAGTAATGCAAAATGATTTTTAAAAAAGGACGAGGAATAGATAAAATTTGATTATAAGTAAACAGCGTTGTGCATTCTCTTTGATCGCAATTAGTAAACTACATTGGATTATTAAAAATTGCTAACATATGAAAATATACAGCTATGTGAGTAAGGATTGCTTTCAAAGGTAGTTCAGTAATGCCAATAAATAATTTAACTTATTAAGAAGAAAGCTAATGCAACTGATAAACAAAAGCTAATTTAGCCAAATTAATAATCAACAATAGATTTTGAGGGGGGAGTTGGTAGGAAAAATCAAAACATACGTTGTAAGTAACAGTTGTTGATAAGTATCAAATCATAGTCACCCAGATTAAAATGAGTACCTAATTATAAAAAATCAGGGAGAAAAGGAATATAAAAATTATATCTTAAGTAAATAGAATATCTCTGTTTTTAGAATGCAACATGTTTGACACCTTTCGGTTCAAAATATTATAAAATTAAAGTAATTAAAACAAATATTTTGAGATAAAAAGGCAGCTTACTACTTGTAGGATATTATATGATAGAGGAGTTGGTAGCGGGCGTCATCTGAATTGAATGATATTTATTTCTGTAGATAAGAACTTAAATAAAGCTAAGTAAAGTCAAATAAACGTAATAGGGGCGTTAGATAAAGAACGTTTAGCAAATCACAATTTCAAGAGGTGGTACTGGATTGTGTAACAGGAACACCATTAATAAGCACCCATTAACTTGCTTGTGAAATGCACGCATGCAATTACACCCCTGCCACTTACTACGGGCGTAAAAAATAAATTTAACTAATTTTGCAGTCATAGTTCTGTTCTGCCACCGATTTATTCAGCACTGTGTTGCTGTAACGAACTTACTAGGGTTTGTATGGTTCATAGATGAGGCCTGTTTTACCCTCGTTTTCAACAGCCGCGATAAGGCATGTCTTAAATAACGAAAATTTATCTACTACTTTCGAGTCTGGTTACCAGCAGCGATTTTTATCTTATCTCCTGCCACCATGCTTGAATAGCCCACGTTATCTACGGTTCATTGAAAATGTACTGCTAAATTATAGGACATCACATCTCTTTTACTAGCAAAGGAACATAATCTTAAAACAATGGTGGGTCTGTCCTACTTAATATTGGTGTAAGCGAGCACCTGTATACCAGATTCTCCAATTGTTAGAATAAAAAGAAAAAAAAATTCTATGGGCCACATCAAGTCGTTGGTGTAAACAACCCTAGCAAGGAGAAGCTACTTCCTAGGGAACTAGCTGCCTGATGTACCAGGATCTTTGAATAAAGACTGTAGTTGTAATGCATATCTCGAAAATGGTAGTTGTCACTTTGAAAGTTACTATAACATACAAGCTGTTGGTATACATAAACATTTAAGCAACTTAGAACGTTCTTTTAGCTCAAAAAATAAATGTTTTTGATCATTCACTATCTCAAAATGCTAATATACTCAATTACTGTGCTTTTGAGTTAAGAGTCAAATACCTTATGATAAGTTGATCTACTAAAACAATTGGTCTCGTTGTAGTAACATTATTGGTTTACTTTGACAATTGAGCGATTAACATCCATGTATGTTAAAGTTAATACGCCATGTAATCTTTTTTGAAAATAGCACAACAAAATGGTTTCTAAAGTTAATAGTAATATTAGATAAATAACATATCATATGATTAAAAGACGTCAAATACCTTATATAAATTGAGTTACAACATGGAAGATTGAAGATCTCATAAGTAAATAATTTTAAATGGATGTACTTTGACAAAATTTGAGTCTATGATTTAAAATTGAGCGTGGCTGACTATTAAAGTTATATACGCGTATGAATGAAATACTTATTAAAGATCAGAAATCAAGGAAAACAAAATGACGTAGAAAATATCTACAAGTTAATAGTAATATTGAGTATACAATAACTACACATAAGTTAAAACGACCAAATACTTTTATAAAATTTAGTTGAACATGGAAGAGAAGATTATACATAGAATAATTAAATGATTGTATAGCACTTTCAAAAATTTTTGAGTACTATTCATTAACTAAAAACAAGACATTGAGCGATGGACTGACTTATTAAATAATAGTAGGTATAAGAATGAAAATAAAAGTTAGAGTTACATGAGACAAACATAACTAAAATTGACACAGAATGTGAATGAAACAACGTGAAAAAGATAACTATAACAAGAAGAGAATTTGATGAAGCTACAAGAAGGTTAAAGTTAGCGAAGTCTTCCAGTAATTAAATACCTAATAACTGACAAACGGGTACTATAACTCCGTTATTCAAAAAAGGAGATTGAAGAAAGTGCAAAAATTATAGGGGGATGATGCTGCTAAGTATCCCAGGATAAATGGGTACGTCAAGTTTAGAAGCGAAAATAAGAAATGAATGATAAATACAAGTAGTGCGGTTTTCGAAAGACCTTATATTTGCAGACAAATAAGCGAGAAATCTGTAAGCAAAGGAAGACAAGTAAATTATATATCCAGTAAAGGCCTTCGAAAAGGTTAAAAGGAGACACATTTGGAAATGTCTGCAAAGCAGAGAAGTGGAAAATATGCTACCGGAGGTAGTAAAGCTCAAAACAAAAAAAAATCTTAAACACGATCAAAATAAAAAGCAAGGAATTATCAGAATTTGTAACATTAGAGGCATGTTGAGTTTACTCCTTTTCACACTAGTTATAGACGTCGCAATTTGAGGAAGCGAGAAAACCAAAAAATTTAATTTAGAATATTAGAAAGGGGAAAGGCAACAGTTTGGGAATTAAAGTTTACATACGACATGGTAATTATAGCAGATTCGGAAGGGAATTTAAAAAATAATTTAGAAGTGTACAGTCAAGGACTGCAATAATAAACATGACGATATATACTGAAAAAACTGGTAATAAACACAAAAAAAAAACACAAAATTAGTATAGAAGGAAACACGATAACCAAATTTAAATATCTAGGAGTAAAAATCAACAAAGACGAAAACTAAATCGCAAAATTAATACCAAACAAGCATAGCAAGCTTATTGAATGCAAAAAAAACGTTTTCTTCGGGAAAGCTAAAATATCAAAAGAAATAATGTTTGAGAAAGTAGATATACCAACACTATCACACATATACAATTCTATAGTCGCTAGCACAGGAATAAGGAAGAGAAGGAGAAGCTATAGAAACAAAATAGGAGACGAGATATACAAAGATCACTTGAATACAAAAGCAGCAACAACAATAATCACGAAAGACAACTATCTTGGTTGGGCCATATAGTAAGCAGAGCTTAAAGGACGATAGAACAACAAAATGGTGCACAAAACAAGGAAAACTGGAACAAGTAGACTAGATAGTAGAAGAAGTAAAGATATTAACAATGGAGAGGGGAAATAAGCAAATTAAACTAAAAATGACCAAACTGAAAAGAAATGGAAAAGTTTTTACAGAAGAATCCAACATACATATACAGACAGCACAACACCAGAGCGATCACCAACGAGCCTTACATCTAACAGTAAAAAAGGCACTTAGATGAAGTACGTTAAATAAAAAATTAGTATAAAAATATCAAAAGAGATATTTAAAAAATGACACCGAAATATAAAACAACATTTAATAGGTTAATTTAGATATGTACATCTTACCTCTTTCTTAGTTTTCTTAGCTTGAATGGCGGCCTTGAACGGAGCGGGGTAGTTATCGGCTTCACTGATGCTCTCTTGAGACGTGGTCAGCTCTTCAGTGACTGGCTCCTTCCTTTTACGAGACGGTATCTTTTGGGAAACCTTCCTGACCACTTCACTAACAGAAACCTTGGGCTCCTCCACTTTGATGGTTTGTTTGAAGCCAACTTTGAAAGCGACCGCGTCCTTCTTCTCTTCTTTCAAGTAATTTTTCTCGTATTCCTTCCCGATACTCGTCGAGCGTACTCTTAGTGTGGTCGCTTCTACTTCTGCTTGCACGGGCTGCTCCAGTTTCGCTTCAAATTGCTTCTTTTGCAAGTCGCTCGGGCGCTTCCTGGAAACTTTCACGAACGCCTTCTCCGTTTTGGTTTCAACCGAAATACTTTGCTGTCTAGAAACTCTTACGTTGCTTGGAGTGGACGATGGCAGTTCGTCTTTTAGCTCAACGGGTAGCTTTAGCTCGCTAAGTTTTATGCTAGCCGATGCTGCATCCTCGGCTGAATTCGGCGACCTGCGTCTGTCAGATAAGCTTCTAGAGGGAGGAGTCACGGCATCATAGTTTTGAGGAACTGTCTTAGGTTCAGCCTCAAACAACGGAAGAACTTCTAATTTCTGGTCGTTCAAAGTAATGAAAGATCTTGACCTCAATCGAGATCGAAATTGCCTATCAAAACTTTGAGTGGTCGATTCGTATGCTACGGTGGTGCTTCTCGATGAACCTCTTCGGTGAGTTTGTTGTTCTGGCTCTTTAATGTTCCTACCTCGGTTGTTTATAATTTGTTGAGTAGAAGATTCAGTTGGTTTAGTTCCTCTTTTGCTTCCTCTGCGACCTAGTTGTATATCAACATTCTCAGCACTTGGTGGCTTAACGGAACTTTCTTCGCTTGCCTGGTGATGTCTCCTTGCTAACCTACTAGTTGTTCTGGGGCTTTCAGTTGTAGTGCGTTGTTGGGTTCTTCTATTAGATCGTGGAGCAACATCGGCTCTAATTTCCTCATTTACAGTGCGCGATTGATCTCTAACTTCAGATTCGTTGCTGGAAATATGTTGTTGGTTTCTCCTTTCCGACGCTGAACTGACTTTGCGTCCAGTTCTGGACCTAGTAGGTAACTCTTGGCTGTTTTCGGCACTAAAAACTGAAGGTCCGCGGGTTCTTACAGGTTCTTGAGCCGACTCTGCTACCGCTTCCGCTCGTCTTCTGCCTGCTCTAAAATTAGTTCTGGTTGCAGGAGATGATAGAACTGCACGCGGAAACTCTTCTGAAGGCCGAGGAGGTTTTGTTCTCGAGCGACCTCGAATCGCAGCAGTTGTCTGTTCTTCAGCTTTTTGTGGTGGGTTAGCCCTACCTCTTGGTCCAGTTCTTGTTAGTGGAATTCTCCTGGATTCTACTGGTTTCGCAGATGTACTGCTAGGTGCAGGCGGCTGCTTGCGTTTTATTTCGGTATCCACTTTGGGAATGTCGCTAACTTCAGGGGTGTCTATAGCTTCTGTACTCTTAGAACTTGTTTCCGTGGACTTCTCCGTGGAGGGAATTGCGTTGAGTGGAATTGTTGTTAATTGGGAAGGAAGAGCCGTTTCTTCCGCAACGCTTTCCAAAGCTGGAGGAGTCACGAACGAGGAAAGATTCGGCGGCAGTTCATCGGACGGGGGAGATGAGGACGTTAATGATTCTTTCTTGGGGAGATTAGCGGCTTCGAATCTGCTTTCCGTAATCACCTTAGGTCTTTTGATGATTCTTCGCGAGTCCTCTTTAGGAATATCATCGATGACCTCTTTAACTTCATAAGGTCTAGACTTCGGCGTTTCTTTAGAGGGTCGCGCCACCCGTACCGGTTCCTGTTTTCGCCTGGGTGCTTCCGCCCTTCTGCTGTTCTTTGTAACAGCTTCATAATCTTGGTTGGCTTGCTCTAACTCCGGCGTTATAGAGAACCTTGCTCTGCCCCTGCTTCGGGTGATTGATCTAGGGGACGACGCTTCGGGCTCTGCGACGTCCGGTCTCTGGTAAGCAAAAGAAATGGTCAAATTCTTAATTATGTTGCGTAATGCAAAGACAACACAATTCCGTGTTAAGTTAATATAGCGTGCAATATTAATGTGAAAATTAGAGAGAAGGAGGAAGTACATATTTATTTGCAAGGTGCGCTACTAAAAAGTACACTAATTGAGAGTAGCTGGTAGGAATATGTAAGTACATTTTTGCTTGATATTTAATATGCATTAAAAATGTCCTACATTATCAAGGACAAACTATAATTACTTTAAATCGAGCAGAGCAAACGCAATCGCTTTTCCCTGCTCGAACTTCAAGCTCTGCATGGTTCTAGGCGACCAGCAGCTAAATACAATCACTAGTTCGAAAACACGTTTTTCGCAAGGATATCCATTCCCTTACGGCGGATAAAAAATATCCAGTGCAGTGGCCTGCTCCGGCCGCGCAAGCGAGTAATTACTTTGCCATTTAACTGCGACAGGATCAAAATTTATCTGAATCGCTGCCGCCTGACCAGCGAGAAAGTCAACCTAGAAGCGGAGCTAATGTGTCTGAATACAATCTGTCGATTGCTACAGCGCCGCCCGGAGAAACCGTCTCATTTTCTCGCCAAAGAAAGCGGCCTGTGAGGACCGCGAGAGGATTCGACCGATTTTAGGAGCATTTCGGAGGCCGCGCTGGGCAATGCATGTTTTAATTTAACTTTCAGCCTCGCGGTGGATAAAGCGAAGACTGATATTATGGCTAATTTGATTAATACGCTGATTAGCCTTGCGCAATCGCATACGCGTGTGAGAAAATCGCGAGCTCGCTCTGGAATTGCATTTCATAACGTTAACCGCTTTGTTGAACGGCACGCTTCATAAGCGCCGCTTCCTGCTCCCAGACGAATTGCGTGATGGATTCGGTTGTTCTGTAAACGCAGCGCCGTCTTTATGTTTATATTAGCATAATTTCGAGCTTTCCTTATGAAATGACAAAGCGCCGGAAGCTGGCGCTTCCGCGACTGTTTGGGGCTATTACGTGAAAACGATATTGTCCTAATGGCAGTAAGTAGAAATCTAATTTGATAAACTGCATTTTGATGTCTAGCGTTTTCTTTAAAATAAACTTAAAAGAGACGGTGAATCAATGTACTTTGATAAAGCTAAAATAGAAGACAAGCTAGAAATAGAGAAACATCATATAGTTCTATCATTGCACCCTTTATAACTGTAGTTATTATTAACAAAAATGTTGACCAGAATATATCTCCGGCTCTGTTTACTTGTTTGGCCAACTGTACTTAGAGAGACACAAAGAAGAATTAGAAAAGCTGCACGAGAAGAGAAGAATAAGTGAAAAATAAACATAGCGATCCAAAAAGACACCAACCAAGAAATGTGAAAATAAAAATGTATATATCTTAGCAATTACAGTAACTAAAAGTAACATAGCCACAGAACTGGAAGAAGGACACCTAATAATATTAATTACAAATCGACAAAGTGCAAAAGGAGGAACTGGGTGTATAATACAGAAAAATATGCTAAATTGCCCAAAGAAAAGGAAATCTAAATCTGGAAGAATAACAAAAATAGAAATACAAGTCGACGAAAATAGTAGCTTATACGTAGCAATTTTGTACGGTTTAAATGACAATGAGAAAGCGGAAGCTATAAACAAGTTCTGAAAAGACGCATCAGAAATAGTGGAGAGTTGCAAAGACAGAATTGTAATAATAAGTTTTAAAGGGCAAGATTAAAATAAAAGAAGGTAGTGATATAATACTAAAATACAAAGGGATAACAAAAAATAACAATGAACCCAAGTGGTAAACTTATACTTTCAACACAAAGACACATAAACACATCAAAGAAGTTTGAGATAGAGGTGAAAAATCCATAATAGATTAAGTGCTAATAGACAAAGGCCATAGGCAGGAAGAAAGACTTGCCAGAGTCATAAGAGTTAAATAGCGATCATTACCTCTTAAAATCGATAATAGGTTTCGATGAAGCGGGCAATAATAACAATAAAGCAGAATTGTGAAAGAACATTAATAAAGAAACAAAAGACTTACAGAATGATAAAACAGAAATACTGGGCATAGAAACATCCTAATAAACGCAACAAAAGAAATATGTAGAACAGGAAGAAAACGATCTGGTAAATCGTAAAATATAAAAGTTAATAAAGGGCTCACTAAAACTTAAAACACAGGGAAAGAGATAAAGATATAATATTAAAAACAAAAAAAATAACGGAAAGAATATGAAAAAAAATAAAAACAGATTTCCATATCAATCAAAAATTGTTCTTTAAAACATTAAAAAACCTAAGATCTGGGAGCAAAAATAAAATAAATAAGGATGAGTATTAAGTATGTGAGAAGATATAAAAGATATTTTGACAATCTGCTGAACAGGGAAAATAATGGGGCAATAGAGAAACAATTTACAATATAGAAGAAATCCAAAAATAAAGAAAACACAAAGTACTAGACTAGGTAAAAATCCAGACTTAAAAAGCAAATACTGCTAGGTGTCGCAGTAATTCGGAAGAAATGACAAAGAACAGGGAAGCAAAATGAGTATATATACTAATAAAAATATATAATATCACAAGAGATGAAGGGGATGTTGCGGCAGTATACAAGAAACCTGATAGAAAGAACTACAGCAACTATCGAGGAATTAACTTATTAAATATAGCGTTAAAAGTGTATAAAATAATTTTGAAAATAAAAGTAAAGTGGGAACTAGAACAGTCCCAGAGTGGCGCTAGAACAGGTAGTTTTTCTTGATTTGGAAAAGCGATTTAACAGAATATCAAGACAAAATATAAAATTACATAAGGATGATTAATAGGAAAATTGACACGATAGTAACAAGATCAACAATAAATATGTATAAAAATAGAAGAAATATTGTAAGAGCAATCAAGTGAGGTTTAGGTAAATGAAGAATGTATTCTGAGCTCAGATGAGGTACAGAAATTTAGAACTAGTTGAATAAGTTAAAGCGCGTTTGCTAACACTCTTATTATATTTGCGAAAAATGAAAGAGAATTAAAGATAGACTTACAGATATGGAATTAGAAATTTAGAAGAGAATAAACTAAAAATAAATGAGAAGAAAATAAAGAATAATAGTTAGTCGGAAATCAGATACAAATGTTAATATCAAGTTAAATGGAAGATAATAGAACAAGTTGATACCTTCAAATAGTTGGGAGTATAACTTGACAATATAGGAAATCATGAACTGATAGCAGAATAGAATGCATCGAAGGTATATAACATCTCCAGTAATAGTTTGTAAAATCAAAAATAAGTATTTATAGAGCCGCATTTGCACTTATACTAAACTTGTATAGTAACAATCAAACTAAAGAACAAAATCCAAAGTATAGAAATGTATGATTTAAACTGAGAGTTAGGTGTCGCAAGAAGAGCTCATAGATTCAAACGGTAATATGAAACCGCTTACTAGGGTGGTGTGGATATCCTAAACAAATCAATGGGATTAGACCAGTTAAAATATTTTATGCAAAGCTAATAGTAGCAGCAATGAGAATACATCGAAACATAGAAAAGATAGTAGAAGAAGGTCCACAATCAGTTAAGCATCATAGCAGCTATCTAGATTACAATATTCAAGCTTCTTCCTTTTAATACGCTAACACAAACCTTACAAGACATCCAAGTAGTAAATTCTATTGACAATGTCACTCTCAAGTATGAATTGTAGTGCTTGAACTATTATAACTCTAGCGTTTTGGTAGTAGCAAACGTAAAAAAATAAATGTGACGTCAGAAAGTTTAGGAATACAAAAAAAAATTATTAAAATTCCTACACAAAATTTTTAGCTTCATTTGTTCATACTTATTTAGAATCTTAATATGAGTATATTATAATTAATAAAAACTTCATTTTGCTTTTGATTAAACCGTAAATGACTGTACCGGCACAATGATAATCACCGACATAAAAAATTATAAAAATTAAAACTTTAAATTCAATCTACCACAATAAATTAAAGTAATAAAAAATTTAATGTTCATAATGTAGCTTGAGAGAAAGCTTACCGCTTATTTACACGTGTGGCTGATCAAGCTAATTCAATTACGGTTAAGAAGTTTCGATCAACCATCGTTTCGTTAAAACTTTGACGATTAATTATAAACCTAGATAATACTTTTGTATTTTACAGTGCTTCACACTATATATTTTACAACACTGTTTATATAAATTTATCAAAAATATGTAAATTAGACGTTAGCTTAATCATCAGTTTCTTTGTTAGCCATTACTTCAATTTTTTTAATTATCAATCTATAATTGATATAATAATAGTAAAAATGTTATGGTTCTGCTAGGTTAGTTTTTTAATTTTATTAATAGCGTTACAATCTGGTATTTAATGACATTTAGTAGATTGCTGCGGGGCCAGGAGGGATACCACCGGAACTCGTAAAGTATGGAACGGAAAAATTGTTCAGAATGATAACGATAATGGGCCAGAAAGTGATGAGTGGAGAAGACATGCCTAAGGAATAGAAGGAAGCCTATCTTGTCTCCATATTTAAAAAGGGCGATAGGCGGAATGTGAGAATTACAGAGTAATCAGTGTCATTGCTATAATGGGACGAATACTTAAAAACAAGTTAGAAAAACACATACAAAACAAAATAGGGGAAGAACAGGCCGGGTTTAGAGCAGGAAAATCATGCGTGGACCATATATATATATATATATATAGAACAATGACTGGAGAAGAAAAGAGCTAAAAACAGAACGATATATCTGGTGTTCGTGGATCTGGAAAAAGCATATGATACGGTTCCCAGATAAAAATTATGGACAGCAATGGAGAGGATAGGAACTCGCAACCACCTAATAAGGGCCGTTAAAAGTTTGTACAAGGGAAATAGAGTGTACATAAAAGCGGGACAGAAGATAATAGGTAACTTCCAGACAACAAAGGGGTTATTACAGGGATGCTCTATATCACCGACTTTATTTAAGATCTATCTAGAAGAAACACTGAAAAACTGGAATCATAAATGCGAGGGTATGGGAGTGCCAGTCAGAAACGAATATCTATACACGTTGTGCTACGCAGATGATCAAGTGGTTATAGCTCAAGATGAGGAAGATTTGAGCTTCATGATGAGAAGACTGAGCGAGGAGTACGAAAAAGCGGGGTTACAGATAAACTACAAGAAGACCATGTATCTAGCAACAACGGAAGAAAAGTTAGAAGACCCACAAATAGAGAAGGATATAAGAATAAAAGCCACAAACAAATTCAAATACTTAGGATTTACAATAACAGACAAGGCAACAACGGAAGAGGAAATTAAAAATAGACTGGGACAAACAAGATCATGTATTAGACAGTTGCATCCAATAATATGGGATAGACAAATTACGAAAAACACAAAAACGAGAATATACACCACAATTGTACAAAGCATAATGACGTATGGAGGGGAAGTCTGGGTAATAAACAAGGGAAATGAAAGAACAATAAGAGCGACAGAAATGGAATATTGGAGGAGGTGCTGTGGGGTAACCAAGATGGAAAGAACCAGGAATGAAGAAATAAGAAGAAGAATGGGAGTAGAGACAGACATAATTCATAGTATCGAAAACAAGAGACTCGCATAGTACGGACATGTAAGAAGATCGGATGACAACAGATGGATCAAACGAGTAACAGATTGGAGTCCCGCAGGAAGGAGAAAGAGAGGAAGACCGAGGAGATCGTGGAGGGATGAAGTGGATGAAGCGTTGGAAAGGAGAGGTTTAGAGGAGAATGACTGGCAAGAACGAGAAGCGTGGAGAACCTGGTTGGAGGAAGGAAAACGGCGACAGCTGTAGAATCCTTATATATATATATATAGATATAGATAGTAGATTGTAAAACGGTGCACATGGATATCATGAAGGGAAATGTTCATTAACAAATTGAGGTGCGATTCTAATATGGCTGTGGCATCAACGAACGCCGCAGTGGTTGTATTCTTTTAATGGTTAGTGAATCAGCAGTATACAAAATATAGGCACCAATACACCCCCCTGTGGAACTCCTGATCTTATAGAAGTAAAGTTGCTTGATCATCTGCAAATTTGATGCGGAAGTATCTATCGGCAAGATGTGATTTGAAAAGTAGATAATAATAGTCTGCGGAAAATTTACTCTTTTTGAAAGCTTGTATTAGATCTACAAAGATAGCTGAGCGGTAGCTTTTATCTCAAAATCTTTGATTATCTTATTCACAACTACATGAAGTTGTTCAGTGGTAGCATGTTGTCGAAATCTAAATTGACGATTAGGAATTAAATTATTGTCCAGTAGTATAGATGTAGCAGTTTCTCAAATACATTTGATAGTACTGGAAGTACATTACTATATCTGTATGACTAATTTTTTTAGGTTTTTGAGGTTTAGAATTACTATAATTATAGCAACATTTCATTGTGTGGGGATGAACCATATTTTAGTACCGTTATATACTTTTATCTGGAAATTACAACAACACTTTTCCTGTTACTAGATTATATCCAGGCGTTTTTCGTGAATTTAGGTTTCTAAGAATTTGTGTCTTATACGGTGAAAAGGTTCATGGGTAGGCTAATTAAAATCACTCTTTAAGAAGCAGGTTTTTCGCTTTTTTCTTCGTCTAGAATTTCAGATGGCAATGATTGGGATTAACTTCCGCTCTCATTACGAAGGTGTTGTTGCGGTCCTTTCAACTTTTAGTTAGTTTTTAATGCGAATTCTGTAATTTTTGTCGCCCATATATTTTTAAACAATTTTGTATGAACTGATAAAACAGATTTAACATTGCCGTATTGTTCAAAGTTTGCATGATATAAAGCAATGCTGCTCATTTAAACTTACTGTTGGAGCAGGTGAAAAATAGTGGTCCATTTTGCCCTTTAAATCAAAAATCGATATATAAAATTACGATGAATAATACAATTTTTAAATTTTTAATTAATATACTATTTCTTGGCTCAAAAAACGCATTTTATCACAAGACTCCAGAACCTGCTTTTATCAGCAGGTGAAATTCTGGTCGCTTCATACTGTTAAACCGGAGCATGCCACATGTCCACCTGCTTCGAAATATATGGACGGAATTCTGAGTGAAATTGAAACTTCTTGGTTTAAATTGGTTTTGTTGCATTCTTGTTAATTTAAAATGCATATTTTAATGTCCCATATCCATATCAATCTAGAAGCTTGCAGGTTACATGAGACTTTAAAAATAAAAGAATACGGATACTGGGAAATGTACAAAATCAAAAATTTGTGTTCTTTTTTCGTAAGTCTTTTAAATGTGACAACACGAATAATTTTCTGAAGTAAATGGTGTTAGGCTCCAGGATTCAAGTCATCTTTCTAAACTATTCGGTTTTTAGAGTTAAAGAATTAAGCTCTATATGAGCCGATTGCAAGTAAATTGTGGTTCACTCAAGAGATGCCTAATGATAAAACTGGTTGCTGAGTTTTCAACAACCTAAACGTATTTAATCTTTAAAACCAAAAATTAAAACGCCTTCACCTTCATTTTGTATGTTTCATGATTCTTCCTATACTTTTCAGTTTTCTTTGCAATAGTGACATAACAATAAACCAATTTTCAATTTTGTTGCATTTCATTATAGTGATGAGGGTTGTTTAACAAATATTATGTTGCTCCAAAAATTTTGTTATTAAAAAATTACTAACAATATTTTTACCATTCTGCTAACTTTATAATTTAAATCCCTCAATATTTGTTGCTTTTAGCCAAAGACCCCCAATTTTGTTCCACGAAAAGTGTTGTAAATATAGAAACAAATAAAAATATGAATATGCAGGACCAAACTAATAGGCGGGTGTTTTGGAACTTTCCAGTCAAGTCGTAATAGTTCTACATGAAACATGTGGTATTACATTCTCTTATTAACTAAGTACTTTAGTTGATAGTTGATTTTCGTTAGTCTAATCAAAATTAAGCGTTTCATTTTTCAAAATAAACTCTAGAAGGGCATTTTCTTCCAATTTCACCAACACATAACATTATCTGCTATAACTGGATGATAATTTTTTATGCCCCGGGTCGCTTGTTAACAATGGCATGTGTTGTTAGAATTTTACAACAAATTATGTGTCTATGAACGTTAGAAATATTTTTGTGGAACTCACACATCAAAACTATTAACGTGAGAAAGTTGATGCCAACCATTTTTGGTATTTTCAGTATTTCTTGTTTAATTATGACATCAATGGATCTTAATGAATGTCTTTTAAAGGATTTAATATAAACCTTATCTTAGCAAAATCACATAGATAAATAATACAAGAGCAACTTAATTGTCGGGCTTTGATATCTTAATTTCTAAAACACATAATCTTTGAAATAACCCCCTTCTCATCCCGCCTTCTACGGATTTCTACTTCAGAAAAGAAGTGGTTTGTAGTTGACAAACTCAACCAAACTTTTTTCGATGTTTCTGACAAAATTGATAGCCAGGTGATAATGTATATAAATGAACCAAATTTGGCGAGTACACCGGACGCAATAAGGTCTCCCAACTCAGTGATCATTTATATAGTCATTTGGGTGGTTACTGTTGCGCGTTTTATCACATGGAATCAACTTTGGTTGTACCTTACGAATATATAACTTTCACCTCCTAGGAAAACCATTTTTTGTCGCAGGCCATAATTTAACACCAGAAATCTTATATTTTGAATCTGGAGCAACAACATAAAGTATGATAGCGCCTACTTTTGTCTTTAGTCAGCAGTTTGTGGGAAACCCAATGCCTTTTCTTAAATCTTATCTAACTTGTGGATTATTCCCAGTTTCCTTACGCCCTTGCAAAAAGTTCAGGACGTTCGACGTAATGAAAACCAATATTTCCTTTCTTAAACTACCAGAACTATTGTTACAGTTACTTTAGAGTACATCTGTTTCTAAAGTTTTATAAACCAGTTAAAACGCAACAAGAAGGTATTATCGAAAATGTTGCTTGTTGTACGACACTCCTTTTGCCATTGCTTTTTTAAGATATCTTTCTCACTGTGAAATTACTAGAACGTTTAAGTAATTATTTCCAAAACAAATTTTATATGCAGAGTACTGCCATAAAGTATAATGCATTTTAATAAGGTACACAAAAGAAAGAACATATTTTTATAAAGCTCACATCTAAATTACAAACACAAATTTAGTTTTACTTACTTCATATTATTTTTATTATTTAATAAATTCGTAAGTTAGCAATGATTATCTGAAAAGCCGCGTAACTTATTATTTGTTTTTAAAAAACGCAGTTTTGTACTACAGCAAAATAACGGTTAAGAAAGACTAGATTTATTAATAGAAGCAAAGAAGTAATTATTAAAACATCTAAAATAAGTACAAATTTTTATATTAAATTTTTGGGAAATTTATATCTCCCTCGTTAACTAAGTTTTGTTTTCTATTTTGCTTTCTATTAAAATAGTATGTTGTATTTACTGTAACTGTTACTACAAACATACTATGTGTATAGACAAAAAGTATCTTTTTAAGAATCCTGCACAAAAATGATAATCATTAGCTTAATTACACCTACTAAAACACGATGAATAAATTAAGTAAACAGTTCAAATAAAAACTATATCTTTATACCTGTTAACTAATATGACAGTATTTTTAGCTCTTCGATATTTCTTAGTACTGTATTTTTGCACCTGCATAAATGTCAAGGATTGTTTCTTGGTTATATAATTGGCGTAGCTTTTTACCTATTGCCTAAATTTTTTGCTATAGGTTCAAAGTTTTCCTGGATTTTTTCATTGTGCTTTTGTTCACCTTTTCTGGCTTTTATTATTACTTATTATATACACTGTATTTCTGATTTTTTAATTTTGGTCTCCTTGTGCATTGAAGATTGTTAATCATACTTATTTTAAGCTCCGAATTTTTTAGAACTAAAATCTGCCACCAGTTGCTCAACAGTATGGTTTTGGTAAGAAAGTTATGATCTCAGTTTGGTGCAATGTTAATGCTACTGTGCACTTTGGTTCAAAATAGAAAAGTCTTAAATGGTTGTGTACTGAGTAACTAAAGTATTTTTACAAAAACTCCGATTTTGATCAGCCGAAAACGAGATTTTTTTCAATAAGACGACAACGCGCCAATTCATCCTGCCACGGACAAATTGTAAACTGGATGGAATTAGTTTTACCGCATCTAGTTTACAGCCCTAATCTTGCACCTTTCGATTATGACCTGTTTAGATCTATGGCGCGCTTCTTGCGCTTTCCTTGCTTCAGATCATTTGACAAAATTGAGGAAGCACGAAAAGAATTTTTTGTTTGGATGTCAACAGATTGGTATCATCGATAGATTCCAACCATGACCTAAATTTTGCAAGTGTTAAAGAACTTTTTTATAATCTAGTGTTGCGATTTTATGTTTAAGAAACAACCGATTAAAAGTAAAAATGTTTATCTTCGCCTTCCTTACGAAAATTGCATAAATAAAAAAATTAAAATTATTTTGGTAGCTACATTCAGCCTTGGCGTTAGCAAATTTTATAATTTCCAACTCCTTGTATTTTATTTTAATGTTTATAAATGATTACAGAATATAAATTATAACTCTAACGAGCTTTACCTTTTACCTAGCCTTGCAGCTTTAATTTAAGATTATTTCTGTTATTATTAATTTTTATATATTATTTTAAACCATAACTTTTAGCGCTAAGGCTAAATATAATTCCAAAGTGTCTAGTTTATAAATACTCAACAAAAAAGTCACTAAATTAAATTAATTTATGCAGTCGTCGCTGTTAACCTTTCCCGGAAGATTACCACTTTTTGATGCACCTACTTATCAGCAGAAGATCAGCTACGTCCAAATCGCATATTATCAACCGTTAGCCTCTCCTGGATGTATGTCAAGGCAACTGATTACCCGAAATGTCATCGAGTCTGTAAACCGATTCCATTGTCCAAATGTCAAATCGCCGAGATCGTGTTGCCGATTCTTCTCCGCTCAATTAAAAACTCGCGGCCAATTCCTGTAAGACAATGTGTGATAGTTCTCGGCCTTAGCATTTGCAGCAATTGAACCAGCCGCTATTAACGGGTTGCGTAATTAGACACGAAAAGCTGGGACAAAAAGAGGGCTGGATTAATAGACTCAGTTATAGTCATCTAAGGTAATTAAAAATTACATTAGCAGCCTTTTATTAAGGCAAAAAATTATTTATATTACTTTTTGCTGCATTAAAAACGAAATTTAGTTAGCCAAGTAAACTGCAACGTAACATTTTGGTATTATAACTAATTTTTCCAAAATCATTTGACAGTTTAGTCAGCTTTAAAAAAATACAACAAAATTTTATCACCCGAGTTTTTAAATTTATGGTTTGATGATCTTGTGAACTGCAATAAAAATTAACGTCTAGTAAAAATTTTTTACCAAAAATAATACTTTAACTAGCACACGAAGAATTATTTTGTCTTGAAACATCACTGCTATATTTTTCTATATAAAATTTTCATCAAAACCCATCATTTATAAACTTTTGTAGAATGTCAAAAATTGTTTCACTTTATTACAATACAATATAATTAATTATTTTATTTACTAATTTATGATATATCTCTCCGGTTATATTGTTAACAATTCCATACTTTAGAGCGGATTAAAACGTTTAGCCCAGAAATATTTCTGTTTGAGATACTGAACAAGAAACTACGAATAGAAACATTTAATGTTTAAAAAATTAAAATATCTGAAAGATTACCTTGACTTTTATGCAGTCTGTAATTTCAAATTATTATCACTATTGATAACCAAAACTTTAAGAGGCTTCTTACAGAGCATAATAAGATAACACAGGCTACAAAAATTTACATCAACAATTTGCACTTAAGCTAAAGACATGCAGAAGCATGACTATTATTATTATAGTGTGGTGTCGAAAAAAATTACCAACTCTAGCTTACCAAGTCGTACGTGACAGTTTTTTTTGATCACTCAACAAAGAATCTAAATAGAAAATTACAAAATTTGGCATCGTAAGTTCTGTTTTAAAAATTTTATTTCTTGAATTTTTCAGAGAGTCTTAGAGAAGGATTTGTTAAACAGTGAGAAATTACTTTTATCGTATTATTAACCGTCTCTAAAAGATTAAACAGATAAAAAACAAGAAAGATATGAAAATAAAATGGAAGAAAACCAATTTTGCTTAATTAGAAATAAATGTATGTGCGAGTTCTAAAATAAATATTTAGTTTAAGGCAAAAACAAATAATTTTGATGTTAAAATAAATATAGTACGTTTATAACATCTTATAATATTGTAAAAAAGTTATATTAATATTATAGGGTTTTTACTAAAAAGTGTTATAACTTATTTTCAGCATAACTTATAAAACGTAGAACATTTCAACCAAATAAACGTTACTTGAAATATGTTGAAAGTTAAGAGTATCAGCATTCCTTAATAATTCCTTATACTTAAAACTGACTCTTTATCTTAGAGCGTCCAATTTTTTTAATTTGAGTGTTACGAATCCTGTTGTCGTTAGTTTTAGCATTCACTACAGGAAAAATACAGATTTTGTTTACAAATTTGTATTTTATTGTGTACCCGATATTTTAGGTTTTACCTGAGACAACACCAAGAACCAAAGAGAGGCTATCACCTTTCATGAAACAAAAAGGAAGATCATAAATTATGATAAAGCTGGTAACAAAGACATACCAACACTCTGACTTGGAGCTGACACTATATTTTTTCAGCGATCTCAAAGGATGGAGTGAGAAAATCGCTGAAAGCATCGGTAGCATTAAAAGTTATGAAAGTAAATAGAGGGAGAGCTTTTTTTATGAAGTTAAGAAACCACTAATGATCTTGTTTGCAAAAAATTTGATGAGCTTATCGAGAAAGGTAGTTTCCGCCCGAAAAAATAATATAATGCGCATGAAACTGAATTTTTTCAAAGAAATGGCTGAAACATTCTGCATTCGTAAAGCTAAAGCAATGCCAAGTTTTAAAACGTTGAAGGTCAGCGTCATATTGCTGTTGGGAGAAAATGTCACTGGATTTAAGTTTTTGCTTATCTCTCACTTCAAAAACTTACAATTGTTAAAGTAGGCTGACAAGATTATCAATTAGTACAATATAATGTAGATAACAAGACACAGATAACGCAGGCTTTACGCAAGAGTTGGTTTACTAGGGTAGACTTGATCAATCATTATTATCTTTCTGTAGCGCCAATAGGAAGTAACCTCTTGTGATTTTTAAAAATCACATATCTTACACTACATAAAAAATGTTAAATCAATTCAAAAAGAGGCAATAGAAGAACTTGTGTAAGACATAAGGATAAAATGCTTAAAATAACTAAAAGAAACAACTAAATAATAAAGATTTAATAATTCTAAAAAAGGGGAAGTTTTTTAAAGAGGAAAAGGAGGAAAAATATAAAAATTATAAAAGTCTAATAAAAATAGGGTAGTTGGTGTATTCTTTCTTCAAGGTAAACGTGGCTAAATTAGAACTAACGATGAGCATATGAATATTTCAAGACAGTGAAGCAAAGCAAGTAGAAATAAACAGTGTTTTATTTATGAAGAGTTTACATTAGGAACATTCTTCTCGAATGCTACCAGGGCTTCTACGTAATAGTATTTTTAGCTAAACTTTATTCAGCTCTTAATAACCCTAATGATGATAATGACGGTTTCAAATCACTGCTACATTTTAGGATTCGATTACTTTAAAGTTAGTCTGCATTTTTTTGTATATCAAAAGGCGCAAATTTAAAGGAAAGAATTATCTAGACTACATAGATAAAAACAAATAAATAAAACATTGCAGCAAAATCTACATATAGAAAAGTCTTAATATATACAGTTGTCTGAAATAAATATATTTGTGCTTCGCTTTTAATTTTTCTTGGTAATTTTAAACTATTTAAAAATACTAAAGAGATAATTTTGGCAAAGATAAAAACTTTAGCTGATTTAGGTATTTTGATCAGTTGAGCACGCACTTATTGCAAAAATTGTTTTTTTGCTACATTCCCCAAGGATTAGTACTAATTTTCAAGTTTTTGATTTTGTACGATCCAAAAAGTAAATTAAAATCCCACTATTAGAGAAAAAACTCAAGAGTAACTGTATTACAAATATTTAGCCTTATTGCTGTTATAAAGTAAACTTTCATTATATTTTGCCGATATATGGTACTACTGAAAAATCCAACCAACATCTCTTGATAAGATATCTTTCCTCTAAACCATCATTAAAGTGGTTTGATCAACGAGTATAATTTTTATCACATTATCAACTTTCATAGATGTTTTTATTCTCATTTTCTGGACTTACCATGTCTTCTAAAGTATAAGGCAGAAGAAGACCATTAAATCGACAGTATAATTTTTCTGGCTATAGTTAAAACGTCTAGTCTGACATGTTAGTATCTTTGCCAATATACAAATGTCCCCTTTATAAATTTATTATAACGTTTTATTTATCACTAAACAAATATTCTTCAAATATCTACAGCTTTGATCAATTAAATTTACTGCAGTACAATATATTATTTAGATAAAAAAATATCCAATAGAGATCTTTGTTGGTACTGGTTAAAGTTTTGATTTAAAAAGTATTTGCCAATTTCAATTTTTATGTAAATAATACTTAAACACCAATTTAATCTCAAAAATAAAAAAAACTAATAAGGGGAAGCAAAATATTACCTATAATGTAATCTATTAGCTCTAAATTTAAATACTGCAATTCCGTTGAAAAACATCCAACTGAAATAATTAATGAAATCAGACCTGATCGACCACTTCACTTATTTTATTGGCAGAAAAATTCTATGGCTAATAGACAATTATCAATGCTTCTAAATCCGTTTTCAAGCCGCACCTTGGTTTTAAATTCTTATTCCACTCTCGTTGCTGGAAATTGCTCTAGAGCAAAAACTGGGGCAATTGTAAGGCTAATTCGAATAAGTCCAGCGCACTCCCATAATTACGAGCCACATCGTTTCGGCTGCTAATTGTTGTATGCCACAAACCATCAATACCACAACTGTGTTCTCCGCTAACTGTTACGTAAGGCTTTAAAACCGTTTCGGGCGTAATTGGGCCTCCTTCGAATTAAACGCTCGACTGGCTGTGGGTGCCGACCAATTGATGGGTGGCAGCGAAAGCACGCGGCGAAGGATGTTCAAGGATGAAAGGTAGCTGAACAATAATTTTTCAGCTGATGGTATTCCAGATTTGAATAATTTTTCCCCTGTCCAAATATTTTTTATTAGGTAGAACATTAAAATTATTTTCTATTAATTACACAGGTCTTAAATTTTGCTGTCTTGTTCCAAATAGAAGGTGGAGTAGTCAAAAAACTTATATAACTAAGTTTGTATAAGGAGGACTGTTTTCCTCAATATTATCTTCTTAAGCTTACCAATAGGTTGCATGTTAAGTCGTGCATTACAAAAACTCAATTGATTAACAATATTTATTCAAAAATACTAGATTTAAAATGTCTCCTTTTTGCAATTATTTTTGAATTTTTTAAAATAGAGACAGACATCAACATCATATTAGACAAAAAAAGTAAATTTAGGTGGGCATATTTTTTAACGATCTTTGCGGCAACCATTAGAGGAACACCAGCCTCTGAAAAGTCATGGTAGACATTTCTAGTTATTATTTGTATGTTTGAATTAGTTCAATAGTATGTTAAGCTAATTTTACAAAAAGCTTAAATTGTTATAAGACAAATTTTTGTGTCCGTTTATTAATTAATTTGTTTAAGAGTTCACCTTAAAATTTTGCACAAACAATTTATTTTAATTTGTTTTAAATTTCGATAAAAGATTAATACCTTGACGCAATCAAAGGAGTTATTTTCTGGAAATTGTTGCAGTACTAAACGTATTTTACCTCCTTCATTTGCATCTCTCGCTTCCTTTATTTAACTCTTTGAAATTTAATGTTTTTGAATGCCGTTAACAAACTCGCGAGTTGTTTTATATGAATGATTTTGTAATTGAATTTTTCTATCTACTCTGGTAAACTGTGCACCCTTCCTACAACGCATTAAAATCTCTTTAACCCCTTTTATACTCTTTGGAGCGATGCATTTTGCATTTTGACAGACGACAATCAGACGGGAGGTTAAAGCGCACCAGGGCGTTTTCGTGCTAGATTTCCTGTTAAAATATGTTGCAAATTGTGCACCACGAAAGACCGGAAGAGAAAGTAGAAGGGTTGCAGGCGAGTGTGCAAATTATACAAAATAACCTCAGAATCATCTCTGTATAATAAACTTGCAAGGATACATAATCACCGTACTTTAAAGGGTTATAACAAAAGCGAGCTACAGGGGTGGAGTAGAATAGATTTTCTTACATTACCTTTATTGACCAATCGGTGATCATATTTTGAAACAAAACCTTTTACAAACATATTTTGCTGCAAATTTATCAATCATGTCAAAGTTTTCTTGATTTTAACTCATTTTTGCCATTCTACAGCTTTTAGTTATTATAGTTAAAAATTTATAGTCTTAAAAAACTAATGAAGGAATTTAATTTACTCAAAAAATTGCTATTTTAATGTTCCTAGCTAATTTTAATCTTAATACTTTTATTGTTTATTCGTCATGATTTTTCCACAAAATTTTTCCTTCGCATGCAACATTATACATCTCTTGCTCTATGTTTTGCTTTTCTTTATTTGATTTCTACTTCGTCTTTGCTCATTTGGTTTATTATCTGCATTTTCCTAATATTTTAATGTAAATTTTAAAGTTTATTAGTTATTTTAATTTTTGCTTTAATATATTTTATCTGTTTATCAGACTTTTAGCGATCTTTCGAAATTGCATATTTTATCTTTTACCGTTTTGTTTATTTCATTATATCAATTGCTTAGACTGGTAAATAGTTTGTTAGGATTATTGATTATCAGGTCTGTGTTCTATTATTAATTTCTAAACAAATTCCATCACTTGAGAGTTAAATGTTCTACTAGTGAACATGTAAGGACTTTATTAAATTAAAACTGATCATAAGCAAAAGTTATGAAAAACCATAGATACACCACACTTACACTATAGATATGACATACATTTTAGCACCTTTTTAAATAATCATAATCTCCAGTTGTTCCAATCTACTTCGAAAGGTAAAATATAGTGTTTATTAAACGGAACAGAACTTTTGGACGCACTTTTAATAGGTCCGGTTGAATGTCGTAGAATGCAAAGTCGTTTGAATTTGAGAACTTTTAAGGAACTTTTGAATGCAGAAAGATTTGGGCGTGAAAACCAAAAATAATTACTTGCTAATGAGCTATTTTAAACAAAGATTTCATTATTAGCTGTCGAATGAAAAAATACAATTTAAATCGTCTAAAAATATCAGACATAAAGTACGAAAATGGGCACTAAAAGAAATATTAATAAAACAATTGAACTAAAAATGTATTCAACACTATTTTATATGTTTTTTTATTATCTTTGCTGACTTTTCCTCAATATTACCAATTTATTTGTGTAATTATTATATCAAAGAGCATGTATAAACGGTCTACTTTGTTATCTAATGAAGTTTCTATAAGGTATTTGTATCTTGTAAGGTAAAAGCAACTAACGTTATCAAAATTACTATATAATTACTTTTTTTGTAAACTTTAGTAGTCACTTAAAACCAGATGTTTGTAATTTTTCTAGAAGTTTTTTTCTGGCTAATAAAGTATCCAAATAATACTTGATGATTTTCAGATTAATCAACACTACCAAAATAACGTTTAAAGCGTCTCACATTACTTTTCCTGTTAACTGCAGTCGTTTCTTTCTTAAAATTTCTAATTTATCCTAAAAGCTCTTCTATAAATTTTTAGGTTCTCGAATTTCACTATATGAAAAGGTATCTAAAGTTACTTAATTAATTAGCATCATTTTTGATTATCTTTCCTGTAAGCTATAGTCCTTTCTTTAAATCTTTAAATTCTTCTCTATCTGTATTTGTAATAGCTTATCTAAAAGCACTTGCTTTTAAGGTCACCAAAACACTTTGCAATCGTCATTTGCCTTATCTATTCCGTTAATTGTGTTTGCCTCTTGTAAGACTTTTAGTTTATTGGTAAAACACTTTTGTAGTACAATAAATTAATTTTTAGTAAATATTAGTAGTTGATATTTTTTTGGACTCTTATTAGAACTTGATAAAAGTGCGCAACAAATTTCTATTTGGTAAGATAAACATAAAAAAAATTGGCCACGATATCGCATTAAATAGGTTATGTAAAATCGCACAGAAACATTTTATTAATTTATCTAATGTAATGAGTAAAACACCAAGCAAAAATTGGTAATTTAAAGTGGTGAAGTAAATTAGGACATAGCTTAAATTAAACTGCTAAGGTGAATATTGCTGTTGTAAAATCTGGAAAAATAAGATAGAAATCTTTAATGTAACCATTTCAGAAAAATTAGTCAACGTCCTGGGAAAGCAGTTGTTTGTGACTGTCATGAGAAAATGATGTAAACAAATTTTGTCTACGACCAAAATATTAGTCTAGTCAGTGATTTTAAGTTTATGAATTTTAGTTTTAATACTTTTGGGGGCATCAGTTATAGTACACCATTGAAACTTCCACTATGAGTTTGGTGATCCGAATTTTACACTCAGAGTCACTACAAATGCAGAACATTTGAGCAATACCTTCAAAGAATTCGTGGATCTTTAGACGATTATAAGGCTTCAAACAAGAGAGATTAGAGTAATACTAGAATACACTAGATAGATTTTGTCTGTGATAGATAAACTTAACGAGAATTAAATGCATTTCCTGGATAACAGGAATGTGGACAAATGCATTTTGGCTTTTCGTATTCAAAATCTCTAGCTTCTTTCCGCTCCCCTTACTTCTGATGTTTCTATTCTTTTTAATTTTTTCCGTTTATACAATTCTCGCTCTTTTTTGTAGTTCTATAATTTTACCTTACAAGTTATAATAATTTGCTTAGTGTTAAATTTGCATCATATATGAATTCAAAAATGATTCACATAATCTAAATTACTACATTTCAAAGTTATGAAGGTTTTTGCTTAAAAAAATTTTGGGAAATAAAGTTTTTCTTGTTTACCAGTAAGAGAACTTCTCATGAAACGAAGAACAATAAATACATTTTTGGTGGTTACTAAGAAAAGGAAATACTAAGATTAGTATTCTCAATGTAAGTTTGCATGACCATTGAATATAAATGAGAACTAAAAAGATATAATTTGTTTTAATACATTCATCTGTAATTTATCAATTGTATTCTCTTCATTTTTCAGTCGATACTTTTAAGTGACAATCTATTATTGCACATTATCTAAAATACTATCATCTTCTTCTTCTTTGTCCATCCCTTAGACCCTAAGGTGTCGGGTCCTCTATCCATTTTCGAAATCTCTTCCTGTCTCTAGCGATTTGTTTAGCTTCTGCCATGCTTTCCCCCCTCCTTTCCACTTCCTTCCTGATAGTTTCCATCCATGTTTGCCTTGGCCTTCCTCTTCCTCTTTTTCCTTCTCTTCTTGCCTCTAATACCCTTCTTGGCAGCCTTTCTTCGCCCATTCGTGTCACGTGCCCAAACCACATTAGTTGTCTTTTCTGTAGTGTTTCCACTAGCGGTTCTAGGACTAACTCCTCTCTTGTTGTGATGTTCCTCACTCTGTCCCTCTTTGTTCTTCCGACTATACGTCGCAGGTACTTCATTTCCGCAGCCGTTAATTTACTTTTGCTCTTGTCTTGTAGCGGTATGCTTTCTATTCCGTATGTTAATGTAGGTAAGTATATTGTTTTATACAGGTGGAGCTTAGTCTCTTTGCTCAGCTCTTTCTTGTTGATTAATGTTGAGTTGATCTGATAGTATACTCCAGTCGCCTTGGAGGTCGGGTTCCGTAATTCATCTGTTACTGTTCCGTCTTGGCTTATTATTACTCCAAGGTACTCATAGCTCTCCACTTGTTCCAATTGCTCTCCTTCACATCTTACGTTCAGGTTTCTTTGTTCTTCATCTGTGTTCTTACTTATTCTCATTATTTTGCTTTTCTTCGCATTTATTGTCATTCCTTTTATTTTAATTTCGTTGTTCCAATTATTTATTGCTTGTTGTAGTTTCCTTTGGCTATCGGCTATGAGTAGTATATCATCTGCGAAGACGAGGCTTTGTATATTGATTGCCCCCATGTTCCAGTGTCCTAGTTTAGTGTTCAGGTTTGGTTTCCTGCTATTCTTAACTATTTCATTCATCATGATAATGAATAGTAGTGGACTGAGGGAGTCTCCCTGTTTTATCGCCCTCTACATCAAGAATTTCCCCGATTCTTGTCCTTGTATTCTTACTATTCCTTTCGTTCTTCCGTATAGTCGTTTTGTGGCTTCTACAAGTTTTCTCGGGACGTCAATTCTTTCCATTGAATTCCACAGGGTTGCTCTTGGTACCGTGTCGAAGGCTGCTAGGAGGTCTATGAATGCCAGGTGTAGCTCTTTGTTTCATTCAAGTGTCTTTTCTATTACTATGCGAAACGTAAATATGTTTTTTTGCTTCTGTCTGCCTTTTCTGTATGCAGCTTGTTCCTCTAATAGCTCGTCTTCTATGTGATGCCTTATCTTTTTTTTCTAGTATTCTGGTGTAGATCTTTTGTACGCAGGATGCCAGGCATATTGCTCTGTAGTTTCCACAGTCGTTTGTGTTACCTTTTTTGTGGATTGGTACTATTATGTTTTCTTCCCAATCCCTCGGTATTCCTTCTCCTTCGTATACTTGCTGGCATATCTTGTGTGTCCATTTCTTTATACACTCCCCTCCGTATTTGATTAGTTCAGGGCTTATTCCGTCTTTTCCTGCAGATTTTCCTACTTTCATGTGTGCTATTGCTTCTTCTGTTTCTTCCAAAGTTATTATTTCGTTTTCTATCTCTTCTTGTTCTACTCTAATGGGGTTGTATTGTTCTTGTATGTTTGGTGCTTTGAATTTTGTGCTGTAATATCTTTTCCATGTTTCTAATATTTGTGGCAGTTCTGTATCGACTTCTCCTTCTTCGTTCTTAATGCTCCACACCTTTTGTTTGTGCATTCCCCTTAGGCCTCGAACTGTTTTCCAGAAGTCCTTTTTGTTGTTTTTGTTGTCTTTGAATTTCTGCTCCATCTCTCTACCAAACTCTTCCCAAGCTTCCTCTTTGGCCCTCTTCACTTCCTCTTTTGCCTCATTTCTCCTTGTTATATAATGTTGCCTGTCTTCTTCTCTCTTGGTCTGTAGGTATCTCTTCCAAGCTGTTTTCTTTTCCATTACTATCCTTTCTACTTCCTCATTCCACCATTTCGTGCGTTGGTATCGAGGTGATATTTTGATTTTCCCACAGATTGTTGTTGCTGTCTCAAGTATTACTTCCTTAAGTCTTGTCCATCTCTCTTCCACGTTCCATTCTACCTCCTGATGGTGCTCTTGTTGTTCGTGTTCTAGTAATCTGCGCTCTACTTCTTGTGCGTGTTCTGTTTTTTTCTCGGGCTTTCTTAGTTCAAATAATTTTATTTTATTTTTAACTTTCATTGCAGAAAACAGAGAGGCCAAAAGTGAAATAGACTACTTCACATACACAAAGGGAGCAAAGTACGCAGTATTAGCCGTGAAGGTCATCCGAGGGGCAGAAATCCACTCAAATCACAAACTAGTAATAGCGGACACTAGATTCTATGTAAGAAAGGAAGTAGCGAAGAAAGGCTACGAGAAAATACTATCATAAATGTATTTATTTCTTTACAGTACCACGCAGCCTGGTCTGTGAATACATAAGAAAAGTATTAAAATGATTAGGATGGGTACTTTCTACATATTTAAGCCGTAAACATTATATGTAAATAATCAAATGGACTATTCTGCTCAAAAACTAAAATGCGTTAGATAAGTTTTTAAAAAATAAAAGACCCATATTTTTGCATTTTTCTGAAGAAATTTCTATTTTGAGAATGCAATTAAAAAGCGATTTTCCCCTTAAAGTAACGTAATAGGATTAAGAACTATAGAAGAACTAAAAAATGCTGATAAAAAAACTTATCCTATTACTTCATTAGCAAAATTGTAATAATAAACAAATTAAATAAATAACAATCCTGACTTTTCTGTTTGATTTCTACCAATCTACTTAATTATTTATATAGTTTTAAAAATGTATCGTATTGAGGATTTAAAAAACCAATTAGAAGATCTGTTGCCGATAAAATGTTACATATCGATTGTTAATTTTCATCCAAAACTATGGCGTCGCCAGTTATTGTTAAGAGCATGGGAAATGTTGTTAGGTTAGGAACATATATGGTCAGGACATGTGTACTACAGTTAAATTAGTAAGTCTTTTAAATAGTAACTTCTATAAAAAGGCATAAATTTACACAAAATGTTACTCACATGTGTATGGTCATTTAGTAGAGGATGACAGAGTTAGATTTCATCAGAATTCGAAGAGCGTCCCAAGAATTAGTCAGTAGTGCTCCATAACGGCAGTTTGCGCAGGTGCATCAGCAGTTCTATAATCGTTGCTTTTAGTATACTTTAAAATTATTTAACCCCCTGATTGACTGACTAATTCGCTGTTTAAAATTGTTAATTAAACCAAATTTATTAAAAGGGGGAGGGTGGAAATAAAATTGTGATAAAGAAAACAATCACAAAAAAAACCTTTAAAATTCAGGAAAATTTCATAAAGGAACAGTCACAAACTTCACATAAAAAAACATCCTTGATTGTTAAGTTGGTTTTTTTTTACAAAAAATCACCAAATTTTACGCTTTGTAATGGTAATTTATTTCCAGATTCGCCTCTTGATTTTAATTTTAGCCCTTTTGATAGTTAAAAGTTTGTAGACTAAACTCATCTTGTCAAAGAGACTGACCAGATTTAAAATTACTGCCCATAGACCTTCCTCCTGTAGAAAAATTTGGTAATGTGTTCTACTAAATGCTAGAACTATTAGATCGCAGATCAGCCGAGATAAAATTCTAACTCTGTTTCTTGGATTATATCAAGGTCTTCAACGCTTTTCTCTAGACAATGATAAATTAAACAGATAATTTTATAAAAAGGTGCCTGCTGGTTTCAAAAGAATTACTACATTCAAAATCTTTTATTGGCCAAGAAAATATATTTGTAGAATAGCGTTGATGGAGACATACAATGGTGGAGTTTGCTGCAAAAACTTTAAAATATCGGCGATTTTGCTATACTTCCAAAGTTCATAATAGATCTTGAATGCTTATATCGTCATTATTTCCATGACTAGTTAAAACTTGAACGTAACGTAAAAATTAATAACGTCATGATAAGTTTGACAGGCAGATCATAGTGGTTTTAATCAAAAAGAACACATTGCATAAATTAAAGTTGGCGATTAAAATTGCAAAATCAAAAACATCTAAATTTTGACCAAATTTTAACTTTTACGATATAGAAATCAGTAATATGTAGTTAGTTCTATCAGTTCCTAATTGTTTAATAATGTAAAAAAGATTATAGGGGTGATATAGGTTGTTCTTTGATATACAAACGACCTTGATCACTTCTATGCAACGACGAGAAATTTTAACCCAAAAAGATTTGAATACATTTTTTTTATGATCAAATAATCTATTGTAGGTCCGAGATTACCATTGCAAGAGTATATGTATAGTGTGGAACTGTATAAACGTGTCTCCAAAGAGAAGCGGTAATTTTTCTGTCAATTTAACCACAGTGATTCAGACGTTCGTCCAATTAGACGATAAATTTCTTCACCAATAAAATATGGTAGTCTTTAATTTTATGTAATGGAACTCTAAATGGAGTCCCATATATTGCATTTTGAATGACGGACCTCTGTCTTCAATAACGTTCTTAGTAAGGATGATGACATCCCTTGTTATCAAACACGTGCAACTACAATTAGACTTTTTACATAGCCGAGGCAGTTTCCAGGCATGCATTTTTCAATATTTAAAAGTATTGTAGTAATACAATTTATGAAGTTTATAGCTTCTATATACTTCTTTCGTTGTGTTACCTGTAATGAAATTGAGACATATCAAATTATTTCAGAAGCTCGTAATTTTCTTGTTAGATCTCTTCATTTTACCAATTTCACTTCTCGGAAAGTCTATTTAATGCGGTAAACTGCAATCAAGCCAGATTACATCAGATCTTCAAATTAATCGAATCTGTCTAATAGTGCAAAATGTGGGTCGCTCTCTTTAGCGCAAATTGCTATTTCAGTTAAAAGTAACCTTTTATGAACTTGCGTCACCGGCATGAATAATTGCCGTGGCATTAATTAATGTCTCCGCAATTTCGGCCGAGCCGAAACTGCAAAAAATCACCTTAACCAGCCCGGCCGCAAATTAAATTTGGTTGAGGGGCCAATTGCCTCCCAAATAATTGGAAACAGAGCGGCGTGTCGACGGCTGGCCTTATCCGCTCTTCTAGCTGAAAATGCACTTTTCGGGATCGCAACATCAGGCGCAAGCAGAGGCTGTAGGCTTAAGATGTTGCCACACCGATTTCTCTTTCGTCTACTTATCGCAAAAAGCGAGAAACTGTCTCAAATATTTATGGCGTAAGATTGCATACTGCTGCTTTGAATACTGATAATCGGATTTTGGAAAAGGGAAACACTAGTCTCATGCTTAATTTGTAAATACAAAAGATTTATTGTTTAAAAATAAACACAAGAGATTAGAAATCATTAAATAAAAGTGCTGAAAGTATTATAATTAGTGTAAGTATTATTCTAATTGAATTCGTGCAGCATGCTGCTTGAACAATTTAATTAGATCAACATTTCGTCATTGTTGTAGGCAGTAGCAGTTTCAAGAAAGCAATTGTTAGTTTACGCCAGCATAATCAGATTTAAAAAGCCGTTATATAACGGATTTACCTTGAAAACCATAACATTAGGCTGGCGTTTGTATTAAAATGCTAGTATTTGTGTAAACAATTTCGAAAGTCGAACGCGACGCTGCAAGTTTTGCGGATAATGGTCTCTGCTTTTACTTGCCACAACTTTGCCCTGAATTAATTTGCTATCATATTTAAATTTTCTAAAATACTAATAGCATTAGTCAAAGAGAAACAAACTCCCATTGTATACAACATTAACGGAAAATCTTGCTCTAGATACTCAACGGGATAAACGCTGATAATGTAACAGACACATAAGTGAAAGTGGCCTGCTACAATCTATTTTATAACTGTCATTATCTGCGTTTAAACAATTAACTTGATTTATTGGAAAAATCGCCAGCTGTCGGCGCTAATCGCCATAAATTAACATGCAGAGCTGGCTTCCACATACATAATTATTCCCATCTGTTAGAATACACCAATTTCGTGAATATGAACGCTGATAATATTGCTAAATAAGGCGACTTTCATTTATCTGCGGTTATCCTTTCAGTTTCTGTCTTATAAGTGAACGGGTCCGACACTTGAAATGCCAGAGAGGTTTTATGATGTAGGTTAAAGTTTAAAATAAGAAGCAAAACTTTGTAACTAGTCAATAAAAGCTTAGAAAAAATTAGCAACTGTTGTACAAACATCTATGAAAATTCTTAGATTAAATAAACTTAAAGATGTTAAGTTGCGCAAAATATATAATGATATACAAGGGTTAATTGAAATATCATTGATATGATCGCTTAAAAATGATCGTTCCAGCAAACGCCCACGAATCATGTCAGCTTCCATGCATTTAATCTAATAACAGACAATCCTGCTCCTGTACACATCAAGAATGGGCACGTAGTCGCACAACAATCCCCGTTATCTGCGGCTGCATTTACGTTAACTTCCTTGGGCTTTCGCGCGATCCTATCGATAATAGCCACTTAACGCCGAGTTGCGCGGCCATAAAATTACAAAACTCTGTAACAAAGAAATAGAAGTAATTTCTGCCTTCTATGGTATTACATTGAGCAAGATCCAGTACAGTACGCTCGCCGCCCAAGATACCATCGAATTCAAGCGCGTTAATTACTCATAACCCTCCCAGAAGAACAGCTCCTCAGAGCTTTCGACATGCCGGATCCGGTGGCCTGTCGATAGCGCAGCCTTAAACCGCATATCAGTAATTGCACCATCGGGGGTATAATTAATCGAAAATCTTCTAAAGGCTGCTCCACTGACCTTTCGGTTTTGCCGTGTTCACCCTTCGCCATGACTTTTCGTCATAAGCGGGTGCTTTCGAATGTAACTGCAGCTCGGCAGTCTATTAGCAAATTAGATCGAACGAACGCAAAAAAGCTAACCTTGCTCGTTTGGTGCCTCGGCACCTTTCTAAGGAAATAATTCCGTCAGTTTAATTACCCTGACTGGATTCGGGTTTTGTCTAACAGCAACTAGCCACCATAGCTATCTTACCACAATACCTTCATATTGGATTTTGATTATGAAATCCACTTTTATAGTTACTAATCAAGCAGCTTGAATAATTGAATATTAATTATCCTAATTATAACGTTTGTTTCCCAATTCCAAGTTGCGTAAAGCACACAACTGCAACCATAACGCACGTACGGCCTTCTAGGTGAAGCTCTAATTTTGTTTTAAAATAAGGCAAAAATGGCTAATTTCCCTGGTGGGAGTCGCAAAAAATGCAAAACGAATTTAATTTGCTCTCCTCGTTGCAACACACAAGAATGCGTTATAGACCGTTGGCATTGTGTAACTCAGGCGGATTAATGAAGGCAGTGCAAAAAGCGAGGTGAGAGTATGGATATTTATGAATAACGGGAGGCTAGAAGCACCGGAGAGTTCCTAGATTATAATTATTCAAAGGCTGAGATGAAGTCAAGATAATTGAATTCCTTTTGATTGCAAGCTTGATCTTTCAGGATCCCTCTTGTGTTATATATTAAGTTTAAATTTTTCTGAGAAAATAACAGAAAGATTTTTTATTCTAAGAAATTATTGGCATCAAGAAAAATAAATTAACAGATTAAAGAAGAAACTTTGAAGGGGATTTGATGCTGGAGAGAAGAAATGATGAAATCATTTATATAGAAGCTTTTTGCAAAATTACAAAATAAAAATAAATGCGGATAAAGCCAGTAAAGTAAATGTTGAACAAATCTATAATGTGAAAGAAACATAAAAGAGCAGATTTATGCCCAACTTATTAAAAAAACTAACAAAAAATAAATAATAAAATACAAAAAGGGGTTAACTAAATTAAGTAATAGCAAAACTAAAAAGATACGATAGGAATAAATTGGAATTTAAAACTCAAGGCATTGAGATAACTACAAAAGTAAGAAGAAATATTTGAAAATTTACAAGGTGTAACGTAGGTAAAATAAATTTATAAGATATCTAATGTGCATAAAAACAGTAAACATTAAAAATCAAAATTAATATATTTAAAAAAATATCATTAATGCTAATGTTGACCAACATAAACTTATAGACGAGTATTATAACAGCAAAAAACTATATAATTAAATTTTTAAACTCATAAAAAAGACAAACAATAAAAAAATTAATTAAAAGCCACCATAAGCCCACCAAAAAAGAAGAATCTGGCCTTTAGGTCTGCACAGATGCTCTGGACAGATCTGGTCGCGCTAATACTCATTTAGTGGTGTCATAATTGAGTAAAGTAAATTGATGATAGAACAAATTTAAATAACTACAACTGATAAATTTAAATGCCACGAGACATATTTGCAATAAAATTTTTGTGTGATGTAACTATAAAATGTAATTAAAAAATATACACGTAGAACTATTGTTAACAAAAATTTAAGCACCATTACAAACATATCATAGTTTTGATTGCTTTCATTTATTTGATGTAATTATAAGTGTAGTAGTTGAGGACCCAAAAGCAAAAATCGCAGGCAAAGAAGCGCAAGAAAACAACCTAATAATAATAGATGCAAAATTACAAGTCTTAGCAAACAATTTATTTGAAACACTAGCAATAATTTTTTTATAAATATATTGCTCTTGCAGGAAAAATATAAGTGTCACGAGACAAAGTTATGAAAGAAATTAGATATAAGTTCAGAAAAAGATCCCTAGATTTGAATTTTAAAACAGTTTCCAAGGCAAGAACTTGTCAAACTCACTAATCTCATTAAAGCCATGTTCAGGCCGAAATATGTCTAAATTACAAAAAGTGGCTGAAATAGTCATGAAAACCTCCATATGTGGTCTTCTTCTTGTATAAAAGCAATCAGATCAATATCATTATTAAAGATTATATCCGAAATATTTGAGAAATTGCTCAAGAGTTTACAGCCAACCATAGAGAGAGAAATCTGATCCGAGATCACTACTTTAGATTTCGACATAAATATTCGACGGTAAATTAGGTACATAGAATCACTCATATTATAGAAAAATCACTAGAGGAAAAAATAGTGTGCTCTGTAGTCTTTTGGACATGGCACAAGCGACAAATAAAAAATTATCTGTTCCAGATATTTTAAAATACTATCCATAAAACATATTTTTAAGGTCAAGCAAGATGATGTCTAATCTGACCTTAAAAATGTTACAACTGAAGTACCACAAGGCAGTGCTTTGGGTCCGCTATATTAACACTGAGAAAAAATAATACGAAACATCCGACAAACTTCAAGACCCCAAACATAGCAAAAGCACTTCATATTAACCAATAAACAGATCGAACCAATAAATATAAATGGACAAACGGTTCCATTTGCCAACACGGCCAAATATCCTGGTCTTATTCTAGGCAAGAAACTCCACTGGAAGGCCCACGTAAAAAACAAGAGGAATTAGAGGAATCCTGGACTTGGTCAATACATAATAAGGATGCACTCTACAAGTAAACATTAGAACTACTGTGGACGTATGAAGCACAACTTTTGGGTTACACCACAAAGTCAAACATTTAAATTATATAAGGATAATGGCTACGCTTTAGTATAGAAACAAAGACTTTCATAGGAATTTTGGAATAAAATAAATTGAAGAAAGACTTCCACAACACGAAAATATTAAAGTTATAAAACTCCTCGATAACTTCAATCAAATAAGACTTAAGATAATTAAACCGCACAAGCTAGTGTAAAAGTAGAAAAGGTTGTTTAACACACTATAAAAAAGTATCTCAAAAGTTAGAATAAGCTAAGAAGATATCATTAGATGACTCTTAGTTACTAAGGTTACTAAGGTCTAGAGTCAAGATATTTATTTGTCAGACTAGATCGTAGCAATATATAAAATAAAAAATGTAGCAACAAAAATGTAAGTATAGTGTAAATGAGAAAAATAACAAAGAAAACATTTCCCTATTCTTACTTTGAAATAATTTGTAAAATTCTCACTAAATACTCCAATATATTAATTATTGTTGTTAGACGTATATATCAAAACATTTCATTAAGAGTGAAGGCACATTACTTTGCGTTATAGAAGCCTTGATTGTATGTAAGTATTTTACAGATAAACTAAGCAATGTAGGAAGAGATACTCTAGTTTAATATTAACTGATCGTATTCTACGGTGAATCCAAAAAATCCAAAATCACATTATTGTTCACATAAAATCTAAAGATTAACACTCAAACATTTTTTCTATTTAATTTCAATTTGTATTAATTACAATTTTAGTTAACAAGATTTTAAAGTACACAACTTATTTAACGCCAAGAAAAACAAATTTTGACTTTTCTTTAATCAAAATGCGACGGTAGAAAAAGTTGTTAGTAAGCAAATACAGTTATTTCTTATACTTGCGTTTGTAAAAAATCTTTAAGTACCACATGCCTCTGACTCCCACGAAAAATTGTCTGCTTTAATAACAACAGTCGTCCTTGGCTAATAATATATAAATCAAAATGATAGGTGAAGATATAGTACCATCTAAAAGGAGATTTTAATGAACTTAATGAAACTAAACCTTGTACGTTCACTTCTTAAAAAACTTTATCTAATTTCTTCTCTAATACAAGAACTTGTAAATTGGTATATGTATGCTCTTATTTTACAGTATTGTTAAATTTTATTCAAAAAATTCGAAAAATTTTAATTTAAAAAAAGCAATTTAGAGTCAAAATGAACTTATTTAAATAAGAATAGAAAATCTAAACCGAGGCTAAGAGCAAAAACGAAACCCAAAGGATAAGCAATAGTTGCATTTCATCACATTTAAAAATTAAATTATTTGCATTATAAATACTATTTAAACAATGACCAACGAAGAGGTTGCAATGTAACTGTCAAGACATATAAAATGTAAAACTGTAAACATGTAAACTGGCAAGACATAAAAATAGAACATTGAATTTTGACGACGTTCAATAAACACTAGAGTTACAAAACCTAAGGTTAAACATTTGTATCGTATCTAATTAAAACTAAAATTGAACGCAGGCCGTTGTTAAAGTGACATAAAATGCCAAACTTGTGTAAAAATTTACCTCCAACTCGCTATGCCCTGGAATCAACATGTTGGTACTTTTGTAGATTCTAAATACAAATAATTCAGCTTATATTGCAATTTTGAACATATTTGCACTTTTTATGTCCCAATCTCTTAAATTTAAGAACTCAGCACTTCATGGCTTCTGTTATAACATTTGTGTATTCCAGAAATAGAAATAGAACTGGAACAGCTCACTCCTGGCTATTGAATGATTACAAAAGGACCAAAGAGTTTATTGTATGACTTGTTTATGTCCAATCTAACCAAGAGTAAGAGCTAATATAGTCTTACAATAGCGCTTTTCGGGTTGATTGTTTAAATGTTAAAACTTACTGTTTACCATTAATCAAAGAAAATTCTGAAAAATTAAAGAACATTATTTTGACCAGTGGCCGAAAATACATAAAGAGCAAGCTGCAACAATTTCTGCAAGTGAGCAAATATGTAATTCAGATAAATGAAACAATTACTTTAGGGGAGACTTTCTGAACTTTAATCGTCTGTGATGATGCTAAAACCACCTGACTTAATATCTCCATAATAATTTTATTCAATAAAGCGATATAGTCGACAGTATTCGGACACGCGTTGTTGTCTATCTCTAGCAGAAACCATAGCTTACACTCGTCTGGAAAGACTTACCACCAACTTTTGATATATGACCGTAGGAAGTGTCTTCCAAACCTTTACGAGAGCTGCATTAAATCGAGCCGAACTACGAAAGAATAACCTGAGTTGCGTAGATAGAACAGTTATCTTGTCGATACAGGAAAATTTCTTCCCTGAACTCAGACAGTTAGAAATACCTAGTTGTGAAGAATACCAAAGTACATATTAGCGTTTATTCTTTCGGCTACAGCAACTAAAGGTCCCAGGACTAACCACAAAACCCCTAAACCATGCCTTCTGTTAATACAATACACTCAGATAAGAAGCGTTTAACAACCAGAACGTGTAGCAAGATTAATCCCCGCATAAAACTTGTTTACACTATTTTACTCTTCAATGGAGGCGAGCTTTGCAGCATTGGCCGTGCTTATATTGGGCTTATGATTGGTCACATGACTGTAAAAGCCGATGCTTTCAGCTCCCGATGAACAATCCTCCCCCAGAAGCATTTTGAAAATCCCGATCGTTGCCATCAAGAGCATCCGACTTTTCATCACTACCCTTTTCGGAGTTCGACGGCTACGATCCTTAAATTTATGCGGCCTACCGCATGTCCCATCTTATAATGACATTACTTATAGTTGATTTGGACACCTGTAACAAGGCTGACATTTTACGAACAGATCTGTAGCAACGATCATGCCACGTTCAAAATCACTTAACTCAGTCGACATATTAATTGCCTGTCTAACGCACGTGTGTAACCTACATATGTTACTACATGCACTTTTATCTCGTTCTGTGACATTTCAAAAGGGTCTAAGGTTATTTTTGCCATATAGTAAGTTGTTTATGCATGTAACGCTCTATTAGCTATTTTAGCTATATTTGTTATCACTTCTAATTATTACAAAAAAACTTGCTAATTAAAATCTTATCCTCACAACAAAAAGAACTTCTAATAAGAATCAAGCAATAAATATAGGGAACAATTACCTAAACTATACATAACAATAATAAAAAGTTGTATAGTAAAATTAAAATAAATAAATACAGCGTTCTATTATAAAATAAAAAGATTAAACTTTCACTTGTTTTAATATTTAAATGTTTAAATGTTTCTGTTCAGTATTGTTAGTTATCGTGTTACATTAGTAACAGACGCGTTTTAGCTTGATGGTTTAAACAGCATCAAGCTGTCAAGAATATATTCTCGAACAAATAAAAGCATTTTTGTACTTATCTTATAAATTAACTTATAACTTTCACATCTTATTACATGAGGGTGCTGTAATAAAATAGACAGATACAAAATATAGACAATAAATTCTATTAACACAACAGTTATTTAAAATATCCAACTGAAATTTATTTTTGGTTGAATTTTCTGCCATACACTGCTTTTAGCCTTCGGGAAAAGTTGTTGATTAAATGGTTTGTTGTTTAGCAGGGTATTTCTTAGTATATTTCTGTCTCCATTACTTTGTTGCTAGATGTTTGAGGCCCTTTGGCCTTGTTTTGTTGAATAATGTGCCGTAGGGTTCAATTGGGTTTATGTCTGGAGGCATAGCAGAAGTCTAATTTCTTGCTCCTATTTTCACACTATAATTGTACAAATTTTTTTATACTATTTCTTCCCCTATATTTTACAGTCTAATAAAGAAATTTATCGTCCGATCGGCCTGGATGCTCAGGTTTGACCACTGTCATTCAATTCTCAGTATCGGCGTTCGTTAGAACCGCTTAATGTCTTTTGGTTGAGAACTGGAAAGGTGTCCGCAGGGATTTTTTAAGGAGAATTTGTACTACCATACACTATCTTTATAGCAAAGCCTGGACTAATTCGGCCAGTACTCTTTGGAGGTTCTTAGCAACCTATCTTACTTCTTAACAGTGATAATAGTTTATTGTTTCTGTTGAATTATGTAATTAATCTAATCTATGATTAGTTCGCGAATTTTATCATCTAGATATTTGCATTTAAGTAAGCGTGACATAGTTCAATTAGCACCAAACTGTCCACATATGTTTACCTATGTTATTTAGCTACGGATAGTTTATATGGTACCACATTTAATTGCCGACTTTCATTTGACCTATTTTACTTTGATACCCTAGTGCTTATTTTATTCTACATACTGCTTTGCTATTTTATTTTACCTTCAATTTTAATAAATTAAATGTTTGGAATCCTTACCAACACAAAATTCAAAGCTTTGATTTACCTCCTTAAATATTTAGCAAATAAAAATACACAAATATTTAAATCTGTATTTAGGTAAACCATAATTAAGCAATTTGTAACGTTCAATGTAAGCACGATAACACTTTACTAATGGCTAAATGTTTAAATATTTAATTAGCACCGTTGCACGTTGTATTAGCTTGCATGATTAGCTAATATTAAATGCAATTAAACGTGGGTATATATACAATTACAATTTTATTACTTATAAACAAACGATATTATGCAATTAACAGGTTTGTATTAGCTACGCCAAATTACTGTGAGATAATCATTTCATTTTCTATATACGGGGGCATCCAAATGCAAGCGGCATATATGACTACCCGCTTGTTTGTTTTATTAAATTTTCTAATAACAAATAAGTAATTTAATATTCTTGCTTTCGTGTAGCTCAATCTGCATTTTTATGTTTGTATAATGGTAAAAATTAAAAATTCTTATTATGTAGTAAAATCCTGCATTTTTAATTTTATATTTTATTGCTTTTAATAGTTAAATTAGTAACCCTTGCAACTTTTTTATATGTATAAATAAATCATGCTGCAGTTTTTTATTACAGATATACATACTTTAAAAAATAAATCTGATATTGCTTATTAGTAAAATAACTAAAGTCTAAAAACACATTTGCTCCTCTTTTTATTACATTTGTGGAGTAACAGTTTGATCTGCTAAAATTTAAATTTTAGTTATTTTTTTCTTAATCTTTTTTTAGATCTGCTTATCGTGTTTGGATCAGGTTTATTATTAGTTGTATGAGAGTGAATCAAATGCAAACAGAAATTAATTTTTTAATGTATTGGGGCATATAAAAATACGAACACACAAGGTAACCTTTTAAAATAACCTCCTGATTTGGAAACTCAATTTTTCCAACGGGTAAGTAGTTTGTTTATATGACTTCGCTAACAGAAAATAAGGGTAGTTACACTAGTTAAGCGCATAAACGCTTTCACAGCAACATCATAAAATCATTGCTCCAACTGCTTTTAGTGGTACAATGATTGTAGGACGGCAAGTCCGTACTGTAGGAGAGAATAAATTCTCAATTTTCAGTAGAGGTTAAACAACCTGTACATCTCGTATTGGACATTTCTACTTTTTTTTCGTTCAAATTTGACAGAAGCAATTTCAGCAACTATGCGAATATTGTCCCTAGTCAAACTGACTCTCGAGCGTCGTCGGCAACTTTTATTTTCAACTACTTCTTGTTCTTCTGAAAACCGTTTACATCACCCATGCACTTGAGTCTTCTTGAGAGTGTTGTACTGTACTTATAGACATCTAAAAATGTCGGGGGGCTTTACTCCTTCTGTTTTGAGAAACGAGGATATGTACAGAAACCGTACCCATCTTCGTTTATTTAATTCAATCTAGTAGTTATTCCAGTGACTACGTCGTTACTAAAATGTTCATTTTACACCTCTTCATCCCTTATGAACTTTATTTTGAATGAAATATTATTTCTGTGTAAAATATTCCCGAGTAAATAAATATACTATTTGTTCTTACAACCATGGTTTATATGTAACTTACAATAAATTCAAAGCAAATTTTAGCAAAGCCAATAGACCAATTTGAAAATGCCGTAACATACATATTTGTCAGTTATGAGAAGTTAGTTTTTAAGCATTTTCCTAGTTTATCTGTAGGAACTCATTTCTATAAGAATTTGGAAAAAGTTAAACAGACCTTAATCATAAATTTGTTTTTTTTTAATTAAAAAATACCTCTATAGTATACTGCCAAAATTTATTTTATTTATTGGAGATCACCATATAGATGCATTTAAAGTTAACACCATAAAAGCTTAACAAATTTTATGTTCTAATTTAAAATAATTTAGATTAAAAAGAATGAGAGAAACTTAAAAAAGTTTTGCAAAAGAATGGCACCTTCAGTTACAGTGGAAACTGGTCAGTGATGCCCAAATAAGTATAAGTTCCGATATCAGAAAGAGAGGAAGAACCAAGAAGAGGAAATTAATCAATTTAATAAAAAGCAACTTGTGGCTCTTAATAAGGAGCTAAGGTAACAAGGCAGCTCCCCGTGACTCGTGAAATATTGTTATTATTAAAAAGCCAAACTTGAATCAGATAGGCGAAAGTTATGGAAAACGACCACTACAAATAAAACATTCTATAACAGTCAGCATATGGAATGTCTAAGGTCTATATAGCAAACCCCAAATTATTATCCAAACAAATAACCTAAACGTGAATATCCATAGAGTAACAAAACCTAAAGAAACTGAAATAGAGAAATTTGAAAATTCCAATAAAATATAAATAATTCATAGCATTATGCAAAACCTTGACGATTTTATAAACGTACTGATCATAATGGAACTGTACGCACCGAATAAAAGTGCTTGGAAAATAACACAGAAAATCTTTAAAGGAAAGAAAAATGGTAGGAAAGTGGAAAAATAGAAAAGAAAAATGATTGGATGAGCGACAAAATTTAATAGAAAATTAACTACAAACAAAAGTTATGTATAGGCTCACAATAAACTACCGGAAGACAGTGAGAAAGAAAAAGAACAACAATCCAAAAGAAAAACAAAAGGTAGAAATAAGGACAAAACAGAGAAAAATGTTAGATGACAAAATGAATAAATAGACACAATACCTTCAGAAACCATTGTTTATGGAAAGAGCAGAGTTGCAAAGAAATCAAAACTAAAGATGTAAACTTTGTAGAAACAATTAAATTTACGAATGCAAAAAAGTGCTAAACAGTTTAAAAATATATGACAAAACAACAGAACCTCGAACTACAGAGGAAGAATTACCAAAGGCTAAATCAACAAAGGAATGACAAGTAATGTCATTAATGTGGGGATATATGTGCACAATTTTAAATGAGAGATACAACCCTTCATTTAGAAAACAAAAAAGAAAAAATTGATACATTCAACAAAGTTAACTAACTAGACGAAATGTGTAGTTAGAAACAGGCTAATAGCCTACATAAGAGTAGAAGAAGAAGAAGAAGAACAAAGTTTATGAAAAAATAGTAAGAAATATAGTGGACAAAAATAAGGTAGAGAAATACGGATTTAAGATTCAGATTGGATCATTTATTAGCGATTTCTACTATATATTTATTAATTTAAAAGAAATTAGGAACAGAAGAGAAATTACACTTCTGGTTCCTTGGCAAAACAAAGACCTATAATTGCCTTCTTAAAAAAGAACTAAATGAAGTACATTTATTGAAAATAAAAGCAGAAATACAAGTAACAGTAAAAATAATGAAAAAAATTAAAAACAGAGGACTTATGGTAAGATTAACTAAATATATATTAAGAGGGGAGACAAATATAAAACACTGACGATAATCGTACTATGCTACACGCTACAGAAGGAGATAATTAGATTATTGTAATGAAAATAAAAAGACTATATGCAACCAGGAATAAGACAAAGATGGGCTACATATTAACATACAAATCCAAATAATTATAGAAATAAGAGAAACAGTAAAGGTGCGGATTAAAAGCGTGTTAAACATACTAACAAAGATATTGTCAGAGTGAAAAGAAATGAATATGCAAAAGAATTTAAAAAAATAGAAAAAGACACTATGATGCTATGGCTACGTATATCTAAAACCGCATCATAGACTACTTAATAGAATTATGCATTAACTAAGAGAAAAATAACTAGGAAATCAATTCTGCAATTATATTTTTTGCGTCTCGTGACTCGCCCAATATTATCATCATTACCGTTGATTAAATTAAATTTCTATTTCTACAGGTAATTGCTCTGCAATTTCCGGCTGTAATGTATATAACAATTACGATTACTACATTAGCATAACGACAATAAACACTTTTCGATGTTTTAACGAAGAGAAAAGATGAAAGCGAGGCGGAACAGCCAACGCCTAACAGCCAAACCAAATCCATTTATTTTGTAAATTGCTGGCAACCAGCCCCTTAATGTGCAACAACATAAACATTTGCAGATCCTGCGATCGAACCCAAAGACGTTTGTTCTTATGAGTGAAGTAGAATTAGAGAGCGGTTCCCCCAGCCCCACACATCGAACAAGCCTGTCCGTTTATCATTTACATAAATTTGCGTGGCCGAGATCGTTATGCAATTGAAATGTGAACGGCCAGCGTCTAAAGACAAATCCGGATACGCCGAAGGATTTCCCTGTTGCGGTCGTCAGGAGGCAATAGTTCTCAATGCGACTTTGTTTCCGCCGATTTGCCGCAAATTGGTGTTAATGAACTTGTGGATGCAGGTTCCGCTTATTAAAAGTTCGTTAGAATAGACTAGAGATTAAAAAACGAAAAAAGCGTTGAAATGCCCAAGAAAGGTTAATTTAAAAAAACAATTAGGAAAATACTCTGTAGAGTTGAATAGAAAACAGAAATCTAATTTGCTAAAATTTCACAAAAGTTCACAAACATAAAATAAATTGGTGCTCCAGTTTGATAACTATCACTGACGTCGGTGAGTGGGAGTTGGTGTCGAAATCACTTTCAGCAAGGTCAATCGCTGCCCATATGCCCAATAAATAACAATATAGGTTAGCAAGGTAATAATTATAGTTTATGACTTGCACTTCAAATTTATTACAGATTGTGTGGTTGAATATCAAAGCATTATATTATTAATGTTATTAACGTTACAAGTACAGTGCATTGTGACTGATATTCAATAAATAATATTTAAATAACTCGGTAATACTACAATTTTAGACCAACAGATCTTAATCTGTTGCATTTCACTTAGTACAAGAATAGAATTTATTAAGTTTTTGACCCAAAGTTAACAAGATTGGCATAAAATCCACGGTCGTGTTATTGAACGGCTAATACAATTAATTGTAGCTGCATTACAATGTCAACTAGGTGTGTTCTACGCATTTATTTAAAAAGCTATTTTTTGGATTAATAATAAGAAAGTTTAATTTTCTTATTTAAATTTCTCGCAATTAAAGCGACACACCTACACGTTTTTCACAGCCGCGTTTCCTTATATCAAGATTGCAGCTCTGCGGCAGCATTTTCCCTGATCCCGTTAATGACGCTGGCCTTTGTCGGAAATTGCAGGTTGTCACAGCAGAGCACCGCGCAGGCTGCAATTTGCGGTGGCTTTTAGAACGAGCTACTTCGAAATGAGTATCATGGAACTGGTAAAGGCGTTCGAGTGTGTACTTGTGCCGGGACAATGCTCCGGTTGTCAGATAATGCACGTTCTGCATGTAATTGCACGTATATGAGTGTCAGAGCAAATAACAGGTTGGAGGTCTAAAGGTTGATCGCTTAATTTGCGCAATTGTATGTGGATGCTACGATTGCTTTGCCTTTGAGCAGACTGCAGAGAATAATCAGAAATATCAAATATGGGGCAGTCCAATTCATACTTTAGGACGTTCTTCCCGACTAAAATACAAAATATGATGTGCTTTCCGCGACTCCGCAGACGTACTTCTAGAAAAGTTTTGTTCTTTTATAAATACTATATCAGCACTGGAATCGCAGCAGGTTTGTTGGACCTAAACACTTTCGTTCCTCAGAGGGAAAAGTTTGAGTTAAATCACAAGACCGTGGTGGCCAATCTATGCCGCCTCTCTGTGAAATAACACGACCAGGAAGTTTGGTTTGAAGCAAAGTGAGTATTTTACGTATGTGATATGTGACATGTGGCTCCATTTTATTAAAATTACATTTCAGGTTCAAATTGGTTTTATTAAAAAAAATGGATGCGTGGATTTTTCGTGAATAGCACGTGGATATTCACTATCCCATATGCAACAGTTTTGATTATTCACAAGACCATTTAAAGAAAAATAAGCTCCATCGCTCAATATAAATTATTTGTAAAAGTCAGCATTAAATGCTAAGTTTTCTAACATCCAGTTTACAAATTTCCGGCATTTCTGGTGATATTTGGTGGACTTTGCCACGTTTTTAGGTATCAACTGTAAAAATGCAAACTTCACGTTCACAGAATACAAACCGCGTGCATTTTAAATCCTACAGTTTAATTTAGAGCTCCCTATTTATAAAATATACCAAGATGTTCTGTAATAGTTATCTTGACAAATACAAAGTAAAGAATAATTTATAAGAACTCAAAAACTTGTAATATAGCTCACATAAATCATAAATGTTGAATTTAAGAAAAGCCACCAAACGATTTAAGAGGAAAGGCTGGTGAACTTCACCAAAGCAGAGGTAAATTACCCAGGTTCGAATCTCTTTGAACTTATTGATGTTTTTGCCGCTGTTTTAAAAAATTGGTTAAATTAGGAAATAAAGTAAGCCACTGCAGCTCCTTCTCGAGTAAAAAAATGTAAGAAGGAATTAAAGTAAATATTTTTAATTCCAAGTGATGCTTTTAGCTATTACGCGAGTCTTGCTGACTGGAAATGTTTTGAAATTTTCTTCACTTTTAAACATTGCCAGTTTTATTATATTTAATTATCGTGCTAAAATATCTATTTCAAAAATAGTGATAAACGAAACAAGCAATTTTACATTAAAACCATTAACTGTAATTTAGAATGGACCGAAGACCACTCATCTTCAAAGGGAAATAAAATATTATATCATACCTCCTTCAACTAGAAACTCAACTAAACGATAGATAACATCGCTTAAAAATTATGACATAAGTAAACGATATTTATTTGGCACTGTATAGCGCAAGGTAGATTTTATATATTGCAAACCTTATCAAATGGACAAGCAATTTAAAATTTCAAATTTATACCAAATGGTACTCACTATTAAAATAATAAAATCATATTAAAGGTATAGTAAAGCAAGCTTTAGTACGACATACAAAGTACACAAGTCAAATTAACGGTAAACAAAATTACAGAAATCTCACTATTCTATAATCAACGCAAGGGTACCTACTGAACTTGAGCTCTGATGGTATAGGTATCCAATAGAAATACGAACTGTTCCGGTCTCCAACACCAATAAAAAAATTCAATATGCTTTAATTTATCTAAAATTGTAAACATTTTTAATTACTTGCTAGAACAAAGAGACATTCAGAAAACAAAATTTTTGTTTGTTGCAGTTACGAGTGGTCTTTGCTAGAACACGTACAGTTTTAAACTTCTCATTCGAGCAATAAAAATAAATTGATTAATCCGGTGGCTAGACGGAATCATAAACTGGAGCTTCGGTTCCGCCGGCAATTGGTCGCATTTGGGTGACAGCAAGGCGACTCGCCTAGGCGACAGACCATGTAATGTTAATTTATTGCTTAAAAATAGTTTTTATGATGCTCAAGTTATAGAAACATTATTCTAGACAAGGAGGCGTTCTTAACTCTGATACGACAGTGTTTACGTCGACTGAGATCCCGCGTCTGCATAGACATAGTAAGTAGTTTATTATTACTAATTAATAATTACAAAAAACAGATCCCTTTGCTTTGTCCTTACAATGTCCTGCTACAAAAACATTAGACTATTAAATAACTAATAAAGCTCATGCCTCTAACTAAACAACGCGAATAGATTACTATAGATGCGAAGTAACTGTTGAAATACAAAGCAGAAGCAATATTTCAACATGCATTAATTATCACTTTGTGTTGCTTAAAGCATTAAATGAATATAGAACTACCATTATCCGACTGTAAGATACACAAAGGCCAAGATAAACCTCATTGTATAAACTGTAGAAGTGAACGCCTTGTTAAATATTAAGGAACTTCAACAAAAAATATTTCTATCTTACAATCAAACCTTCCTCTAATCCCGAATCCTCTAATTTTAGTAACCATTGTCCATAACAAAAATATAGATAACCACAACCTACTCTCAACAATATTGCAATTTTTCATTGAAATACTTATCACATACAGCGATAAAATTAAAAACTTTGTTGTGTTTCTAATTTCAATGTTGTGCAACATAACGAAACAATAAATAAGTTAACCCTCCTAAACCAGAAAGCATAATGTTTAGCATTTATGTAATTTAAGACTAAGTACTACATTGATACTACCGGAATCAATCTAATACAAAATAAAACCTTCATAATACTAGGATACCATGTAAAAAGAAAAGATAAACAATATCCAAATCAAATATTGTTGTAAGTTCAATCGACTTTCTAACTTACGCCATCTGGAAGCTGTAGTAACTAAAGTACAACTGAAAAATAATTGCTCAATAGTTCTACTGTCTGCATATAAATATACTTCTCCCCAACGAAATTAAAATTATTTTAAAAGCTCTCACTTAGCATTAAAAGTAGGTGATCCTAACTACAAAAATACGAACTGGAACTGTACAACAAACAACCCTAATAGTCCTAATCTAGAGAAATCTAGCTTTACAATTGTCACTAAATAACCGATTAGAACTGATCGGTCACTTGGTCACACGAAATATTCTCAATATAATGAAAACAAAACCTGTCTTTTGAATAACTTGAATCGTTCTCATAAAGCTTGAGTTTAACCATTTGTCTTTTAACTCCATTCTGAACCAAATGTCATATTATTACATCAAGCTCTCAACGTTAATATATGTCTTAGTTGACTAGGTTCTATTATAATCATTAGTCAATTTGCAGATGCAATGTACAATTAACTTCACCTCGCGGCTGGACATCGATAACGCTGTTTCAACTTTCACTAACACGATAACCGAGCCACAACCGTCAATTACTGATTTATATAACATACCGCAAAAGCAAAAAACATTGCATATGAAGACTCTAGCAAACTATTTAAGACTTACTCATCTTAACAATCTAATCAAAACTAACAACTTTAAAATTAGCTTTTACGACTACCGCATAGAATGTCCAACTCCAGAGACCCAACCATGTGAAGAGATAACCAGCTATTGCTCCATTTCTACAAATTACTCGAATTACAAAAATAAACGCAAAATATTTGCAAAACACAGACCATATTCATCAAATAGACCAAATAACGATTGACCCAGTTTCTTTATCCCAAGTCAAACAACATATAAAACCTCTGAAAAACCTTGCCAGAAATTGATCAATTGCTTAATATACTTATTAGCAACCCTAAAACAGTAAAAAGCTCAAAAAGCTCACCCACTACCAATCTATCATCTTTCTCTCCATTGAACCCAAACCCTTTCAAAGATTTCTACAGTCTCGCTTAAATTGGATCCTAGATCTAAATTATATACTCCTACACAAGTTTGACTTTAAGACCTCATCAGATTATGATAAAAAAAATTGAAGAAGGATATAAAAACAAAATGCACACACTAATAATATTTTTAGCTTTTGTTCGTGTCTGGAAAAATAGGTTATATATAAATCGGTAACTACTAACACACGTTTTTGCTTTTGATGTATTGTTAGATCATTTTTAATAAACTTTTCAAATGCGAATTCTTTTATTGGCTCGCCACAGAACGCTGGCGTTTCCTAAGGACTTATGTAGGGTTTTATATTATTCAACATATCGCAGATATTCATAATACCGATCTTGGCATGAACGCTGATGATACTGTTATACCAACGCACAATCATGATTTTTACCACGCATCACATAAACTCCAAGAAAGTATTGATCAGCTTGTCTTTTGGTTCCACAAATGGTGCATCACATTTTATTGTAAGTGTGAGTTCAGCACTTCAATATCATGAAATCTTATGGACTTTACTGTACGTTATCTTGGAATCTACATAGGAGATTCTTAGCTGGAGTTATTATATAAATAAAAAAAAATTAAGGGGCACCTGTTAATCTCAGTATACTCTAATTAATTGTAAACAAAAAGCCACCATCTGGGCTACAATGAGGAATTCTAATATACACTTCTATAATTAGACTGATTATACGTAAGGATCTAGAAGTTTGGCAAAACAAGGTACTGCGTACAATACCCAACTCTGAATGGCATGTTAGAAATTGGCAGCGATATGTTCTTTACTTACGAATTTTTCATTAAAACCGCTAGAGAATTTTATCAAAATATTAATTTGTGCAGTGGTGCCACTAACTATAGCCTCGGAAGAAGATCCTTACATACCAGACTGAAATGTTATCAACATATATGTTAAGTAGTGATGGTGAGTAATAATGAACCTTGCAGCAATTACAATGCAACCAACGGGGACTAACAAGTGATGCGTGCTTATACTGAGTACCACTCAATCAACTAATAATTTGAGTTCATTAGTGATTGACGTGTAAAATGTACACATTCACATTGCTCATGAACAACATATAGTGCCGTACTAGTAATTAAATAAAAAATTAAATAGCTAAAATCACATAAAAATATAACTGCCATCCTTCCTATACAGATAAAAGCGAATATTTTACTACGTTCCAATAATTAAAAAATATATTTTACACTTTAATGGACTGGCAAGTTAATTCTCTTAACTGTAGATTATAGCACCACCAATCCTTGTATAACAGACTAAATGCACTTAATCTCTCAATCTAAGAAGTTGCTGAAATCCGCCAAACGGGGTATTGCCAAAACGCCGGCCGTGATTTAGTGACTTTTAGACCACCTATGGTTGCGCAATGAGGTTAAGTGCCCTGGAAAGTCGCCTCTCATTTACACATCCTGAGAAGCCCCATTGCATAACCCGCGCAAAATGAGCCGTTTCGGGACGAGCCCGCCTCACATGACGGGCGTGAGCCGGACAACTTTCTCGGGCCGCGCACTTGCGGGCAGATAGCCATCGGGCTGCAATTAAGTTTTGTGATATTTCTGGACGACCGAAAGTGAAAGTGGTTTTTGTTTCGTAGTATTTAAATTCTTGCTGTGGCCCCGTTTCCGAGGGTTATAATGGTCGTCCGGACCAGCAGGCGTCCACGCCTTCCAGAAGCCCCGAACGAAAGAAGTGATGGGGAATGATGGCATTTAAGCGGCCTAATGGGCTAATGGTGGATTTGGAGCTAAACATACAGATCTGGCCTGTTAAGTGCGGTGCGACTAACCGCCACCGACAGTGCAATCTTGATTGCTATAACTGCCCTTTGCGAAACCGCCAATAAATCTTGGAGGTGTTTAAATTCTAATTTACGGTTGTTGACTTTTACACTCAATTCGAGTGAGATCAATCCATTATTTTCCAATTATTTCGAGAAATATAATTAATACAAAGGGAATAATGGCAGCAAACTTAGTAGCATCGCTGTGATTTCAAAATATGATCAGAAAATAAGGTCTACTACAAAATTACCAGCAATCAAAATTTGTTTGAAATGCCAGACTTTTTTCATATTTCCGTGGTAAAATATCTTGTCTAAACCACTAAATATGAACTTATAAAAATAATGCTACACATCTACTTGACTATAATAAAACCTGCAATGTACTTAAAAAATTTAATTTAGAAACTAACAAGGATCTTACGTCTGGCATCTTGGGTTTGACTAAGGATTTTAGCATCCTAGACTGATAATTTTTTACTCACATTTCCAATGTTATAAAAAAATTACAAAAAAGTTAACTGTTTAGACATTTACTTGATTTTTTCATATTTATTTTCCTACCTTTAGAATGAGCAAACCTCTGGTCTATGCCATCAAAAGAAAGCTTTTGTAAAAAGTCGCTCTCAATCAAGAAAAATGCAGGCTCGTCATTTTTCTTATTTTAACGTTGGTCTCAACAAAATCTCTAGTGCAGTTAGTGAGCGCCAATACATTAAAAAATTCTTAAAACAATGGCAGTATCGGAAAAAGTGACTCTACGTCTCATGACTTCAATAATGCTAGGAGTCTTTAAGGTTCTAACTATGTTTTTGGTTTGGTATTCTTATTTTTTTTGTCAATACATTTATTGATTTTTAAAGCTCCTGCTAAATGCACACATTTCCCAGACACTGCTTTATCAAAATCAAAACCATACTTTTTCAATAGTTGATTTGCCCTCTATCGTATTTTGTTGCCGTCCATTTGAGTGATTATTCATAGTAATCAAAAATTCTTATATTTCTGTATATATATATATATTTCATATCAAGTTGAGCTTCAGAGAATCAATTGTAGCATAATATGTTTCTATCACGAAAAACTATCGTCTAGAAAACTAGTAATTTCCATCTTTGCTTTCACCAAAATAAACCTTTGCTTCGTCTGTCTTGTAATGTTTATTTTGTAGACTTTAGTTTCACACATCAATTTTGCTTTGATTTCCAACCTTGGAAAGATAAAAAGATTATAAAGTATTGTACAGAGTAATGACCTTTACCATTGTCTGTATTTTCTTCTTGAAGCCTTTTCCCTACTTTTCCAGACCTTACAAAAACATTGTTCTAGAAATATACCATTAATGCTATTTAAAAAATCTTAAGTTTCTTCAACATCACATTTACTTCATACTATACGTCTTTAGTCTGATCACTATCACGAGTAATGTGTATCAGAGCATCAAGAACGTTCTAGTACGGTTTGTATTATGCTGGACTGGTATCATAACGGTTACTCCATATTGTTGTTGACATTTTTTGAAGATAAGGATTTCTTTTTAAGGCGAGACTGCAAGACATTCCATCTTTTGGGTGAATAACTAAAAAAGTTATAGATTTGTTGTTCTATAGAAAAAAAGTATTTGGTGCTTTCCGCAGCTGCATAGCTAACTAATTGTAAATAATGGTCCGCGCAATAGACATATATGGTCAGAGGATTTACTTTTCCTAATTATTCTGGCCTGAAGACCTTAGTAACACCAAACATGTTACTGAAATTGTCCTCTACAATTATTTACTCCAAAATTTACAAAACCTACGGTCGAAATTACTTCACCTTTACGGTCACAGCTAGGAATAAACGTCAAAAATTGTTCTACAAAAGCTAGTTGGTCCGTGTGCGACACATCTAGTGTTGAGTTCACAAGTATGAAATAATACTTGGAATATTTGACTTAACTTGGTCTTCTAACTGTATAATAAATTCATTGACAGTTGTAGTTGATAAGTATGAGTAAAAATCTCTTCTTCTGTTTCAGTTCTACACAATTAAGAAAGTTGAAATTTTTTGCAGAGCGTAATATTTCGTTAACATCATAAATTGGCAGTTCAAGCTCCTTCCTTGTACTATACTCATCGATCAACAAATTTTGGAACGCACTCTTTCTGTTCAGATTTATTGTCATAATGGTTTATTATATGGTTATTTCCCCAATCATATAACCCCTTAGTTGCTAGAAATATCTTTTTTCCATAGTTTTCACGCCAAACAAAATACTCATTCGGTTGATTTTAAACAAACCAATTTTGTTTGGTGCGTGCTCCATTAATTAACTTTTTATAATACAACTGATTGGTACAAGCTCTTTTTGAATAGCATACTGGTATTCAGATTTTTTAAAATCAAAGTAATCATTGTCTTAAATGCTATGGTAGCACCATAATATTAAGTCATCGAGTGGTATAATTAGGTTTTTCCTTTTGAGAATATTTTCAGAGCTCTGTCAGCATGAAGCCTCTTGCATTACAATTTGTATTTGAAGTCAGTGAAGTCAATTGTAAACTGTGCGACTGTGTGATTACTGCACACTATGTGAGAAAAAAGTGTCTAGTTTTTGTATTTTCTTAATAAGAGTATCCTACCCTTCGAGACTTCTTGGTGGTATAAATTTGACAATGATTTAATTCAAAACTAAACTTTATTCACAAAAGCTGTATTGTTGTACATTCATTATAAATTTTAATACTACTAACGCAACAGGCAACGGTTACTGTAGCAACACTAATGTATTTGCACCGCCTTACATTCAAACGCGCGGTTTTAGAACGAATCAGAAGGTATTGGAGCATTGCTAAAAAGTTTCTGAATATTTTTTTGCAATAAATTATTTCTGTTGCAATATAAATGTTATTAAAAAATTATTATACGATAAATGTATTATTTCAGAATTTCTTTGAATGATCTCAGTTTTCCATTTATTGAGCGCAGTGTTGAACTCGAAATCCTGGCATCTTAGGTTGCATACAACATTATATAACATTTAAAGGCAATTAAATCTTTTGTATTAGTTCCAATATTTACTAGGCAATTCGTAATTATTAGTCTAGCAATTAGAACATTTAAAAAATTTAAAAAATTTTGTGTAACCATAAACTGCCCTATTGTTTATTGAAATTGCAACACCACAAAACTTTGCAGGATAAATTAACAGTAAAAACAAATAATTGTTTAAATTTACAAAACATTTATTCATAAACATTTACATTTATTCAATAATGTATAGTTCTGCTCGGACTCTTGTGGCTATCTACATTCTCCTTGACATCGAGTTAAATAACGAACAAATCGTGCTCTTGATGGACTGCATTCTATTTCATCATTAATGCGTTTTCATAATAAAAAAGGTTGTGGATACAGTTATACCTTTAGTGCAAATAAATGCCAATTTCGATCGGTAAAAGCTCAGATGATCAGGGCACGCATGGAAGAGTTTCCACTCTGTTTGATTGAAGGAAGTTTAATGTCTTACTTGCCATATGTGATCGAGCGTTGTCTTATTGAAAGATTGCTTGAGGTACACTTTAAAGTAACATGGAACTGTAATGTCAAAGTCAATGTTGCATCTAACTCTGACTAGGGGTGACTTGGTATCATAACTGATAGCTCCTTACACCATAACACCAGTAGTTCGCTTCATACGGCTGCAATCTTTTTGCTTCCTCGATTCGTGTCTACGGAGTATTAATATTCTACCATTTTTTGATTTAAACAAAATTTGCATTAGAAAAGACTATTCTATGCAACTCTTTTACCTTCATTACAAGTGCAAAGAAATCAATGGTGGTCGCAAGAAAATACGTCGTGTTAGTAATACCTTTTGCTAATAATTTACGTCGAATAGAGGAGATAAAAAATCAAAAATTGTTACACTAGGTCACTAAAAGTTGCGCTATGACCTATAATTGCATCTAAATTAATTTACTGTTCTGCATACTGCGGCCTTCTTCGACCCACTGGTTTCATATTCGCACGACAGTACTGTTATGATGACTGATTATTCAGCCTATTTTTCGTAAAAAGCTACCCCTTTATGCAGGCAAATACTTTTTTTCCAACTTGTTGATAATGTACTCTTTCTCCTTTTTTTGCGGTGCATCTTTGTTCTCAGCACATTTTTTTTATTTTAAATTTTCAGTACGGTTTATTGTCAATAGCATTGAAGATTAAACATAAGCTAAAAATAAAATTTTCATAAAAAATCTATACTAATCCAAAAGCATGATTTCAAAATAAACTGTATGCCGTCTACACTAATCAAGTTTTGTTGAATACCTTCTATAGTGATAGCGATACACTTTCTCTTTCAGATGATTATAATCACAATAGAAAATAACGTAACGGTGGCTCACTCTGCTAAATTTTTTTTGGTAATTCTTCCAGCATCTACCAAAAATAAAATGTTTGTATCAAAACTATGTTTTTGGACTATAGTTACATTGGCGGCGACTAATTACAAGGTAGAATAAACAGGAAGAGATGAGCAATTATAATAGCCTTTTCCCTTCTACAATCTGATCTTTTGCGACTTTGCATGTGAAATATGCTGAAAGGGAAAGTTTTCAGCAGAAAAATACGGAATGCTCATTATGGCGCGGAGAAAGATCCGCGTGAGATGCACGACGATTTAAAAGCACCTGCCACATTTTCTGCCTCTTAATGTCAATGATCGAGACTGGAACCGTTGCAGTCATAATTGCAGCAACACACATATCGGCCAACGCGTGATCTTGGCGAGCGCTGCAATATTTTTCAAATGGAGCAAATCAGGCACTCAATTAGTAGCGGCTTTCACTATTCTGCAACTGCGGGTTGCACCTCTGCGCTCGAGCCCGCCGACCAAATTGCCTTTTGGGCTTGGAAACTCTTCACTTAAGCGCGTCGCGGGATGGCTCCGTCGTTCGCTGCGGTCTGGTAAGCGCCGGGCTTTCAGTTGAAATTTTAAAATAAACAATAAAACTCTTAAGGACGCCCGCAATCATGTTAAACAAAGGGTAAAATTGAATTCGGCTTTCGTTTGCTGGCGTTCCGAACAGAAGACAATGCGTAGAAAGCCCAGAAGCATTAAAACGGGCATGTGTGACGCTTTTACAACTGTAAGAGATTGTAATAGCAAAATATAGCTTAAAGAAAGAAGAAATGCAATTTAGAAGCTGAAAAGCTCTTCCTATAAGTTTTTTGAACCATTGATTTGCTTAATGACGCAATAAACATTTAAATATTTCCGTTTGCAGTAAAATGTATAAAATTTTATAGGAACTCATTATTAAACAGATGTGTTTTTACATCATAAACTTTTCGATTTTGAATGTATAAATTAGCCAAAAAATAATAAAAGAGTAAAATTGTAACACTAATTTTAAATACCAGCTAACATTACTTAACATCTTAATAAAATATCTGATGAAACTCGACCGAAAGCAGGAAAAGAGGATGGTTCGAGCTTCGCTGTTTTCATGGGTATTTGTAAACTATTGAAATGTTAAGTTGTAATAAAATAAGTTTCAGTTCCGCTGTTATAAAATAACAGTGAAAATAATTATTGCAAAAAGGTTTTTCTGCAGTTTCACCATCTGCGCTAAGAACGTGATTAACAAAGTTATTAGGTATTTTAAAGCTTAATTTATGGGCGCAATAAAAATTTTAACTTTTTTGTATGTTACATGCCTGGCCCAAATTCCTATTACATAAGTGGATTATGTAAGCAATAGAAGAGTTAACATTAAGTTGAAGACACTTCATTATCGTAACACCCAGGTAGGTAATTATTTTTGTTGCATTTGACAAGAATTATGTCATGCCCAGATTATAAACAAATTGTATAAATACAAGGAGAGTCAAATTTATTATTTGATAATTACAGCTACTCTTACATTTATTTTCAAATGTTTAATGGTAGATCTAGTCTATGACGTGAAAAATATTTTTTTATTATAAAAATTATAAAATAATTTTTATTTATTTTACTTTTATTAGTAAGTAACAATTAAGTTTAATTACATTTATACTAATAAGAACAATACTGTAATTTTTTCTCTTTGCCCAAAAATTGCAAAATTATTATGTTTTTGTCTATACAGTTGTTACAGCTTTGTTTATGTTCATGTACATTTAATTTTCTATTTTGCTATTTATGACACCTGTGGTATAGCAGATAAACTCATAGGACAAAGCGTGAATTGTGTAACAATGCAATTTACAGCAATCTAAAATTTTTGATCTTAAATTAATCGTCTCGACTGTGTAGAAGAGGCTGATAATGTACACCAGATCTGGTGCTTCTCTCTAGGAGCATACAAAGAAATCTTACTACACTTAGAAGCTACTTGAAATAAAATTTAAAGAAAATTATAGCTCCACATTGAAAAAATACTTTTTATACGCAAGAGAAAAAGTTCCATATACTACAACAATAGCTGTAAAATAGCATCTAGCAAATTAATACCAATATGAGAAAAAAATTTTCAAACCCTTATTAATAGCAACATGTTTTAGTCAATCATTGGACCAATTTTTTTAAAATTTGCCTTATAGAGGATGGAGCCGGTTGAAAGGCGAAGCAAATCTCGATTCATTCGCAAAATTTTCAGTTACAATTTAATATATATTCTTATCAGTTTCATTAATAACGCATCGAATTTCGTTCTTGATGATGTCTACTGTTTTGTAGGTTGCTGGCATAAACCTTGGATTTCAGATAAATCCACAAAGATAAGTTGTATGGTGTTAAATCACAGGATCTTGCTGGTTAGTTGATGTCGGTATGTCGTATAATTACGCTACCAGAAAATTGTAAGTACAGTAAATCGAGTGTGGCACCGTCCTGTTAAAACCGCATTTATGTCAGATTCATGTTGTCCAGTTGGTACCAGAAAGTTGAATTATTATTATTCACAGTTACAAGTTGCTCAGCATCATTTTTAAAAAAATGTGGACCTATTACGCCGCCTGCCAAAAGTCCATACCAAACAGTAACTGATTGGGGATGCATTTGATTTTTTTACAAACCACAAATGCAAAAATTTTGTTTTATTACGAATCCGTCGAGTTGAAAATGTGCCTTATCTCTAAAAATAATTGACTAAACTGAGAATCGAATTTCCAATGCTCTAAAAACCAATTGACAAGTTGTTAACATTTTAATGTCAATTAAATTTTGTACGCTGAAGGAATCTTCTCAAAATGTACAGTTGTTGTGCAAGATGTCGAGTTGATGTTTTCGAATTTGCAACGACACTTAACCCATGTCAATATTTTCACTAGGCGATGCCCCAACCTGATAAGAGGTCCTGCATCCACTACCGATCCGGTTTCATCAAGTTTTGTAATCAATCTTCGAACAGTTAAATCATTTGGTGCGCCATTTCGACCAAGAATTCTACGGAGTTTTCGTGCAGCCTCCCCAAGACTTTCACAGAATTTGCAATGCGTTTTAACAACAATAACTCGCCGTTTTGTCGTGTAACGTAGCTGATATTTGTCAAATTATCAGAGTTGTGGCCCGCAAACAGAAAAGGCGCGTAGTTTAAATCTGGCGTTTAATTTGGACCACCCTTTATTTTATTGAAATACCCACTGCCGGTTTATTGGACCACAGAATATACAAGTTGAATTTTAACATAATAAATAATTTGACTATGAGAAAACGAAAACTCTTTTGATATGGAAAATTGAGATTACGGATTACGCGTGAATTTGCAATACATTTTTGACTTACACAAAATTAAAAATGCTATCGCTTCATAGCACCAACATTATCAGATCAGATTTCAAAGCAATTCCAAATATTAGAAATAAGCTTAATTTACTCTTTTTCTTTTTTCTTAGCATTACCTTTCGCCATTACTTAATTCTCTTCTATCTGTTTTATAAACAATTTTCTGCCTCTTTCTAATCTTCTTGTTTATGATAATGTTTAGTCTATGCTATACTCAGCATCTGGTTCTTTTCGTTTTTCTCCTTGCTAATTTGTCATTATTTTAATGATTTTTGATATTTTATTTACCTCCGTTTTACATAAATGTCTATAACACTTTAGTTATTTGTTTTTAAATTTCTGAACCACTGGATACACGTTGAGTGCTTCTCTTATGGTTTTGTATTTTACAGTGTATTGCATTGCTTTTCTCAGAAACTTTATTTCCCTAACTGATATTTATTGCCTTAAGTAACCAATATTTGTGTTCTAAACAAAACTGTTTATAAAAATACCGAATATTGATTCATTTTTCCATATTATTGCGTTGTTTATTGTATAATACACACTAAATAATTTATTTTAACTATTGTTTATTAGTCAAAATCTAAAACTAAGACAAGCTGCTATATATCACCTGAAATTTTTCTGAGTCTTGTTTTTATTGTATTTTGCTTTCGTTAAAACTAGAGCAGGTTGTCTTTAACTACTTTTAGAGCAAATCTGTGAATGTTTCTTCAATAGTAGCTTGACGACAAGTCACATTGTGGCGTCAGAACTGCTTACTAAACAACATTTTTAATGGCGCTCTAGATATAATAGTACAAAGGCTATAAATTCTAATTATTGGAGAGCTGCAAGTTTGCAAACCAAAACATGTCTATTGTCAGATCTTTGAAATCCGTAGTTAAACCTGCGTTATGATTATTCTCTATTTTTGAATAAGCGCAGTTGCATAACGTCATCTTTATTGGAGACAATGCCTTGGGCGTAAACCTTGACTACACTTTGTTCCAATTACTACAGAGACTTCGTCAAAAGAGACACTCTTGGTCTTGGTAGCCTCAAACAGTTTATGTCTTATACCCTAAAGTGTGCACCAATTTTCTTAGTGGTTCCTCTGAGTTCAGAGAATATCCTTACACTCCCCCAATGTCCGTACACTTTTGTGAAATGTCGCACACAAATTTTACGTACTTGGCACAAAGACTTTCAATAATTACCGTCCTTTAATTACATTTTGTAGTTAATTTTACTAACACAACCATTTTAAAGTATTGCATGCTTTACACACGCTAAAGTCAGATGCAAGGAGAGATTTACATGAACTTTGTTTGAGTTTTGCTGTCTGAGTATGATTATGCTCAGATATTTATGCATATTTATCTACCTTGTTAATCACATTATTTTTCCCTTCCATAGATATAGCGGTAGGATATTTGCTTATCTTCATTTCTTACGTTTGCCATTAGTTTTGTACTTTCTAATATTTCCTTCAGCACACCTATGATTTTCTTCTTATTTTTTTTAATGAGACACTGCAAAATTAGGTGTGGTAGTTATACTGGCTTTAAATGTCTAATTCCTAAACTTTTCATATTTAATTTATTACTGCTTTGATTTGGTATCTTATTCATTGTGATTAAAAATAAGAGTTTGCTCAAGCTAACACAACATTTTACTCCCTTAATTATTTTAAAATTTTGGAATTTTCTAACATTTTCCGTATTTCTTTTTTATAACCATTGAATGTAATTCTTTAAGTTTTTACATTTTTGTTGTCTCTCTTATAACTATTTTCAAAATTTAATTTTTAATAGATTAAAATTGCGAGATCTGGAATCGATTTACTTTTAAAATAATAAAGCTTAACCCAAATTAATCAAGTTTAATCAATTCAAACAAACCTATTTGATACGTTTAGCATTTAAATAGTTCGAAGACACACAAAATAAAACGTATCATTTGAATTTTACTTTTAATTTTCCAAGCCTGGGCCTAAACCTGCTACAGGCCAACAACCTGCTTTTTTAGCTCCAAGATAGAGGCGCTTAACTTGTCCTTAATGCTATGATGTCTCTCATTGATCTTTTCTCTCGACCGCTCCCCACACATAGTAGTCAAGAGAATTATAGTTGAGGCTGTAGGGTGGCCACAAGTCGGAGGATCGGTGCTAATACAGATTGGTGTATGGCCATATCTAAGTATTCCTTTCCTGGTGAGTTGGAACGGAGTCTTGCTCCCGCACAACGGCCATCTCCTCTATCCAGAACTTGACAAATATCTCAAGCACATTCAAGTCTTCCCCAAAGAAGTGGGGTGCTATGATGCTCCCCTTGCTGCTGACAAGCTCGATCACAGAAACTTTCTGTGCATGACGGTAGATACTTCAGAGGCATCTTAACAGATTCTGTCTTATATGAAGTTCTTTTTGTCCGAGAAAACCAGCGCTGTCGTGCTTGATACGTTCAGCAGTTCTAGGACATATCTTTCCGACAGTTTTATTTTTCTCGGTCAACAGTTGGTGGTTCCTTTGGACGAATTGTAGTGCAGCTCCTGGTGCACTAACCGTCGACCTCGCAACTCTTATTTCTTTTTTTTCTCAATTCACAGACAAATTTATCACTTTTCTTAGGGCTATATCACTTCTTTATTTCTTGGCTACGTCAAAAACTTGAGTCTTTTTGTAACTAAATGGCGCAATAATATCTGATGGCGATTTTCCGGTGCGAAGAAATTCGCGTATGGCAGCTTTACGACCGTATTCTCGGTTGATTTTATGGACAATCGTAGGTTGTTGATTATACGAAGTTAACTTGTGTTACTTAATAGGGGATTGCGTATGTGCATAAGATGGCCTTTCGGCTTTCCCTCAATACAACACTTGAAATATTAAGGGCTAGTAAATCTCTATTAGAAAATTTTTTAGTCGAGTTAAACATTAAAACTTTTTGAAAGCTCCAATAAAGAGGTTGTGGTTGAGTTAAATCGCATTTTAAATTAAAATGATATACTTGCCGACCTAATCCAATGCATTAATTAACAGTTAGAATTGTTAACACTTAATAACAAGTTTTTTTATTACTACTTTAATCTTGAGGACCTACAATTACGGTCCCCTGCTTATTATTATGGTAATGTCATGCTGTGTAATCGTTCGCCTCTGCACTAAGCCATCTTCATGCATTTAGCATCCAATTACCGGCGTGACGTAAGCACGCTCGCATTTGCATTAAATTGCGGCACTTGACAAAAACCGCAATCTTCATTAGATACGTCAAGTATTAAATAATTTATAGTTGGAAAGCACTGCGGGCATCGAAGCGCCCACACAAAATGTGCGATGAGCTGCACTTTTATGTAAACGCCGCATTCCCCGATGTGCCTCGAGCGCGCGATGAGTCGAGCTTTGAAGAAAAAGCCGCAAATTCCGCGGATTCGGCGCGTTGGCCTAGGAAATCGGTTTTTTGGTGGATCAGCCGACCTCGATTGGGGTAAATCAACTCTGACGCCGCATCCGTAATCTCCATGTAAATGGCATTGCAGCAATTTCCGCGTCGGCCGCTTTCACGAGCTGCGTTTAGGGCGTCTCACGCGTTATATTAATAATTTTTGGGCAACATTTAAATTTGACAGGTTCAATTATATAAATAGAAATTTTTCCCACAAATAGTAGTAATTCAATTTAAATAACCTACAAACTTTTTCAGTATGTAACATTAAATACACAAATGTGTATTTTGATCATGTAAACATTAGGCTATATATTCAGCAATCATCTATTAAGAAGTACAATCGTACCATATAAACAATGTTTAAAATAAATATTTAATTATATTTTTATTTAATTTTTTAAAATAATTAAACCCTTCAGTCCTAGTAATAAAAGTAATCAAGTAAATTTTATATATATCATAATATCTACCGAATTTAATTAAATAAATACAATGCATTTTAAATAACGACATGTATTCTTATGCATATGGAAAATCCTAGGGAAGCTTTAACAAACGTAATGCCAGTATTAGTTTTCCATAAATAGTTGTTTTTAGATTAATTGCAACTTTGCACATATGGTGCAGCCTTTTATGTCTAGGAAGATGGTATGAATCAAGATGAAAAATCACTAGTAGACAGCTGACAATTAGTACTTTAGCTTTCTCTTAAAATAGTAGTATTTGAGCTTAAGTAGGTCTTACGGCTGGATGATTACGAAGTAGATGTAAAATCATTTTGACCATGTCTGCTTCAAAGTTAAAAACCAAAAATAAAATTTTCGATTAAATTCAAACGAGATAGTTAACTATATGTATGTTGTCTAATTAATTAATCTATTCAACAATTTTGGATCTGCAAACATCATTTTAATCTTTAAAAAATTGATTTTTAATTAACAAACATTTTTTATAAATAATTTACTCTTAAAATATTATGGTAATAATAATAATAATAATAATAGTTCTTCGTAATAGGCCACAAACGCTTTTTTGGATCATAACAGGGTAGATCTGCTACAATCTAGAGCCTACGGTACACAAGGGTAGTAACGTGGCTAGCGCTACATATTGACTGCCTATTATTAACCCAGAGTTTGACCTCCATGTACCCATTGAAAAATATTATTAAATATAAAAAAATTCTGCTAATTTACCAAACATAGCACAAACTAAACATTCAAGCCTTATATACATACATATTTATGGATTTTTATAGTAATCTAATGTTTAGGAATCCTGCTTGAGAAAAAGCTGAATTGGAGAAGGTACATACTGGTTAAAATCGAAAAAACGTCCATATAATTTTGAGAACATCGCCGTGCAATGGACAAACTTTGGGGTTCTTTAACAAAGGCTGTCCATTACCATAATTAGACCTATACTATGTTATGGTGCACTGATCTAGGGCCTAAAACCAGACAGGTTACTGTAGCGACTCTGATCTCACACGTTCAAAGACTGGCTTGTACGAGTATCACGAGACCAATGCGTCCCACCGTAATGACAGCTGTGGAAGCATAATATCAATGTAGAAGAGGTAGCACTACGGTCAGCTCTAAGACTGTGGACAAAGGGATTTTCGAACGTCGAAGAAGTAGGGGAAAGACACTATCGGATTCTCATGGGGGCCTTACAACGGATTTCCTTTTTGGAAGCAAAAATGGATTATCTGTCACTCATCTATAAATTTAGAAAATTTTTCAAAATCTTTCTGAATTGTAAAGAGGCAACCGAACGAAATATAACCATCTTTACAGATGGATCTAAAACCAATGAGGATACAAAATCAGGTATTTCTTCATATGAACTAACCATAATCTTTCAAGTAGAAATATTGGCTATAATGTGAGGTCCAAATGTAATCCTTTAAAAGAACATTAACAATCAAAATTGCTAGCGACAGCAGAGTTACTTTACTTGCATTGAACAGCTACAAAGTTGTTTTTGGAATAATCCTCCAATGCCAGACTACTCTGTGTCCTAGAACTCGTTTAGGTTAAAGGGCATTATGGCTTATATGGTAACGAGCGCGCAAATAGTATGGCAAGGCAAAGCCCGGAACAATCATTATGTGGTCCTGAGCCAGCACTCCTGCTACCATCAACCGCACTCTTCACACTAATAAATCAAGAAACCCACAATCGGCATTGTAGTAGATGGGTCAATATAAAGATACGTCAAGATGCAAGGTTGGCTATTCAAAATCCAACGACGAAGTGGCTAACTTTTGCAGAACCAAACTGCGACTTGTAATAGGAATATTGTCAGGGCACTGCAAACTAAAAAAGCATATATACAGAATGGACCTCGTAGCGGACTCATCCCGCCAAGGTTGCACTTTAGAGGATGAGGCGGCAGAGCACGTTCTTTGTGAATGTCCTGTACTTACTCTAATTAAAGGATGTATGTTGGGGGAGTTCTGGCCTAACATTGTCAGTATCAGTGCTACCTCTCTCACGGACATCCCCAATGGTCCCAATTGAGGTCTAATTGTAAGTGTGCGTTATTTGGTTACCCTCCACTTTACATCCAGAATCCAGTAAACTCTGGTTGGCAAGAAGTGTAGAACTAATTTATAAAAGATGCTTTTGTTATTATTGATTACTCTATTTTATCATACTTACTTATACACAAATTTCTATAGAAAGACCATTCTTCCAAAGTGCAATCACAAATATCATTTTCTTAATTTATGGAGTTCGGTGTATCTTTTAACACATGTGACCTTACTTTTATTTAATTTTTAGACCTTTGCAATTTTAAATTAGAATCATTAGACACTCCTAGCACAAGCAAAGCCCTTAATGTAATGTATCAAGAAATTCACTATAGACCGCCGGACAGATTTCTAATAAATGTACAGACAACTTATTCAAATGGCTATAGTCTCAATACTTCAATACTCTAATGTTTTCATATGGCGTAAAGTAAAACAATCAAAATCAGTTCCCAGATGGATGGAGCGTTTAACGCCAAATCCGACAGCCTCTAGTCAGTTTCATAGTCATAATTTCATAGAATCTGGGAAAGAGGAAGGCAAACTTTTGTCAAGAAAACCACAATTAAATCTAAAAACAGAAAAACTTATATAAAATCTATATGGCAACGTATAATATTATAAAAATAACAGATAACGTGCTACAAAAATTAAAATTAAAACGTTTACCTATATTTACAGAATAGAGCTTCGTCGGTTTATATGAGATTGTACTAAAAAAAGACAACACTATTAAAATCTGGGCATAAGCTGTACTAATAAAACTCAGAAAATAACCAAAGCGTAAGTAGGTACTGTGCGATTACAGAGTTGTAAAGCTGAACAACAAATATAATATCCAACTAATCCATTGTAAAGCAAATGACAACAGCATACTGAAAGTAAATTGTCAATAAGCAGAGATGACAAAAAATTACAACCTGTAATTGTAAACACAATTTCTGTCACAGTTAAAAAACAAAGAGAAACCAAACACAAAAGTAAAATTAAGAAAGATAAAAAAAGTGCAAAAAAATTATGCCAAAATATACAAAATCTTAAAATAGTGTTATTAAATACCAGACCTAATATCTAGACAACAAAATAAGAGAATTGAAATTAAATGCAGCCCTAGAAAAATCAAAGATAACAAAGATAAAGACCAACAAAAAATATAATTAGAGAGAAAATTTAAATCAATCAAAAAATTTAATATATTTTTTTGAAATCTTTTCACGTAGACAATACAAAACCCGAAACAACTCCTGGCATCATTTTAAATGTCAAAACAACATTTGAAATCAGACTTGCTCTCCGCCAGGTACGGCAAATCCCTCAAGAGGTAGGTAAATCTAATGTATTGTTTTAAACATGGGAGGGAGAGTTGAGGTCTAAGGGGTGTTAAAGAAAGAACAACAGTAAAAAATTTTGGAAGGCTTCTACAACAGGTGATACTTCTACCAAATCTACCTAAAAACCGTCTAGTAAAGGCCAAGTGCCTACAAAGATTTTAAAATGAGAGGTAGTATCTTCAAAAAACCCTTAAACAAAACGAAAAACACCTAAATCTTATTGTCCCTGTACACTTACTATTTGTAGATTGTCACGAGACCAAATATACTATAAAATTTAAACGCGTAATTACAGAAGAAAAAGTTTTAAAATGGACTTTTACAAAAACAATACAGAAAATATTATTGCTATCGATAACGTCCGAGAAAATGTAACCCAATACATACATAACGAAAGTGACAGACGTCATAAGTCATGTAGAGAGACTTAAGTGGCAATGCAGGATATATGGACACAAAAGATAATAAATTCTGGTAAAAAGAGCGCAAAGATAAATCGGTGATGTGAAAAATATAAGAGAAAAAGAGTGGATGAAAGCAGCCAAAGTTAGAAGTCCCAAAAAAATTAGCGTCTTTATCCAACAGAATACAGTCTGAAAAGGAGAGGAAGAAAGTAAAAAATACAAATGTAACTGCATAAATGAAGAGTAAAGCAAACAGCATTAGAAATTAGTTAATTTATTTTAAGCTTTAATTTGCATTATGGGACTGAAGGTATATTTATTCAAACCAATAATCTGTATCATTTGTCGATATATTAAGAGAAACTGGTTTGGAATTGTTTTATTAAGAATGTATCCGTACAATTTTGTTATTAATTACATGTTTATATGTTATCCAAAACAGTAAGTTTTCATCGATACATTATCTAATTACCTAAATTAGTAAAAAAAATATGTGAAAAAGCTTTTAAGTCTTCTATTAACGTTATGCTACTGAAAAATAACAAAAAATCTTTGTCTCTTGTCCTACCTTAAATTGAAGTAGAAATAAATATTCCTCTTTAAATGTTTTGTTAAAAAAAATACATTAGAGCTTTAATTAGGTTCATGAAATTAAAATACTTATTCACTTAAAGAAAGCTATAATTACAAGAATTTTAACAAATTACATAACAAAGAACATGTAGAGTCTGTATCTAAACGTTTTAGTTTATTTCTTTTTTAAATTCGCGACCTTTTAGTCTATCTAGTGATTTTTTATTTTAAATTAAAATTATGATCTAGTGAAAGTAACGTTTGCATGAAATGATTTAGATTAGAAAAAAGAGCATTAGTTCTTGAGATACTTAAATACTATAAAATTTATATCGTATGAAAGTATTTTTGCGATTTTCACTCAGAAATAAGTGATAAGGACCAAAGTTTTTGATATATTTTACAATATAAAAGTTTTTATTGGATAAGAGATAACTTATTTTTGGTTAAAATGACGAAACATGTTCTAAAGTAGTTCTTATATATTAAAAAAAAACGGAAACAGATTTGGTGGAAACTTTTGTTCTGTTTAGTACTAATAAACATATGTACACTAAAGAATCACAACTTAGGGAGATATGTTCGGTACATTTTAGAAAAATGTGTATACTTTAATAATTACTATTTGTGTTAAAATTATTGATCGTATGATGATGGAACTTTGGCAGGTCTACCAATGAAGAGATAATCAGCCCATTCAATTAATTACAAAACTATTTGCAAAAAAGAAAAAGAAGTAAAAGAAAATAAAAATATAATGATTCCTATGTGATGTTATTTTGTCGAAAAAAAATTAAAAATAAGATTTTTTTCTGTGCCTTAGAGTTTCTGACCCATGTTCCACCTTCAAAAACAAAAATTACTATAACGAGCTCTAAAGTATATTCCTAAAGCTAGGTATGTTTGACCTCAAAATTATCTATTATATTCAGAGTTGAACTTACAGAATGAACTTAGTCTCATAACTATCGTACTGTACGGTCCATAAGTTTAAACCTAATCTTGTCAAAATCGCGTATTTTTCGCCCTATTTTGAACGACGTTCTTTGAAAATAAGTTATCAAACCTTTGATGTACACTTTGCATTTGAACAAAAAAAAACAAAAAGTCAATGTCAACTCTTTCCTCTAAACTGTAAATTACAAAATACCTTCCATTTCATAGACTTCAATGTGACTCCCTGAAGGAATTGTTCTAATAAAGTTTTTTACGCAAATTTTCCAAAAAGAAAACATTGCCTGAGTACTAAGACAGTTTCTCAATATGTAGGAATTCGAACGTGAACTTTATAATAAGTTTAAAATTATTGAGATTCAAACTTGCACTACACCTAATAATGTCTAGCTGTGAGTGTTAATTGCTCTTCAACTGTGATAATAAAAACAGCTCATGTCATATTGATCAAAAACGGTAATTGGATCAATTATACTCTACAACTTTACACGAGGTTTGAATGTTGATCAGGGTTTGTAGAAAATGTCCCCTCAGTTGGGAGAAAGTTGACATTGTCATACGGCCATATTCAAGTGACATCGATAATTTCATAGGGAAAAGTTCAATCTAGAAGACGCTTCGAGATCAAAACGCCAATTCTTGTCTATCCCAAAGAAGAACATCGCTACTGTTAAAATAATTTACAAAAATGATAAGCATGTGACCTTTTCCCAAACAAAAGAATATATAAACTTTCCTACATCGACAGTACATAACGTTCAGCACGGCTACCTTCAAGTACATCTTGTTATGTCAACAGCATCGTAATAGATGACGAAACCTGGCCTTATTTTCACGATGTACCCATTAAAGTCTAAAATAAAACTTTTCGGAGAAAACCTTCGAATGACATGAAAAATTTTATTAAACAACTGATTTGGCAGTATGCAGGAAGGCAGAGTATGAAGAACATTAGCCACGAATACATTCATTGTACTAACGAACTTAAGTTTTAATATAAAATGACAACCTAAATAACTTGTGAAGTTAAAAATAAAAGACACGGACATGACTGTTAAGCTAATGGCAATTTATTATAAAATAGAAGACTAACACTCTTCCAAAACTGCCTTAAGGTCAGTAGAATCATGGAGGAGAATATCGAGACAGACAACTGGCGCGTAATTAAAAATTTTAATATCAACAACACAATCAAAGCTTTAATTAATTCCTAGCACTCCCGTCTTGCACATTAAATATGTAGGCATCCCTCGAGTTCCGCAGATGCCATAACCGGCGTGACGCCAGCTCCCAATTAGCGCAATCCTTACGGTGAATGCCAGTCGCATTCTTCGATTAATTTATGTCGTGCAATCCTCCAGCACTTTGTTCTTCCGTTGGATGACCCGCACGCAACCCGTCGCCGCGACGTTATTAAACGTCCCTGATCCGCAGTTCCCGACTGCAGCAGCTCCGTGCACACTTCCTTTTCCCACAAGACGAGCGAAGGTCTCCCATTTTCACGCAATGAGCCGCGAATTTGATCGGCCGCCACTTCCGCGTAGTTTAGACGGGTGATTGCATTGTTTACGCAGCCTTGCAGAAATAAGGCCGAGCTTCTATAACAAACCGGCGGTGTGGAAACGCGGTTTCGTAGGCGGATTATGCGACAAACGCTGCATTTGCAATTGCGGCTTCCACCCACTCATAAATCTTGCGCATAGCGAAGTAGGAATTTCAAGCAATGCAACTGTTGTTGATTTATGGTGTTGTTCGTTCAAGAACTAAATTGCAGGTCTCAAATGTAACTTATCACATAGTGATGCCAGCTATTTGGGTTATGCATCTTATATGAATTTGTCTTACCTTTTTTATTTTTGGCGTGAAAGGGTCTTAAGTTCGGTACGAAGACTGAGTCATTCCAAAATTATGGGCGACACCAAAACGGCCGAATTTGAAACGACTAATACTTGAAGACTACTGGACGGACAACAACAGAGGGAGCAGTGTTCGGCAGCGAGGAAGGTTGAAAGCGATAAGCAGACCAGCCGAAATTTCCTCCGCCTCGTGTCCGACGCAAGGGAGAAGGACATAACAAAGCGACTACTACCCACCTATTTAATTGCTAATTGCTTATTTTTTTACATTGGATCTGCCACGATGCTGACCCTCACATATACAAAGTTTGCCTCCTCTATAATGATGATGAGGCTTGTGAGCAGCGAAGGGGATGTTATGGCGCTTCATTTTTTGAGAAAGATTTGAAAATTACTACCAACAGCTATATCGATGTGCTGGAGATGGTTGTCAAGCCCTGAATAAATGATATAGCTGATATACTTGTTTGAACAAGACTCCGTTCCAATTCACAATTTGTTTTACTACTGGTTTCTCTACTTATGGCCATTCTCCAACCTCGACTGCAATCCTGACTACTATATCTAGGGCGTGGTTCGGGGCAAAAGTCAATGAGAAGCATTATAACAGCAAGGCTAGTTTAAGCACCTCCATTATGGAGACAGCGACACACATGGACAAGAAGGACGTTATATTAGCTTGTAGCAGGTTTAGGTCCCGGCTGGAAAAGGTCGTAGCCGCTAACGGGGGCTACATTGAATAATATGATTTTCAATGTTAATTTTCATTGTTTATTCTTTTGTTTTGGATTTACCTCGACGAACCTTGTATGTACATTACCGCTCATAACTCTACTAACGGTAGCTATTTTGGTTATTACTTTTACAAAAACTGTTTTTAGTAACTTTAGAAGTCGTTAAAACATGCGGATAACAATAAATGTTATGATTTAAGATTCAAGTAAACCAAAACAAACCTTCAATTATTTGTAACTGCCATCCAGGGATCATCGATTCTAAATTTTTTTGTGGTTAATTGAAAGAGGTCTTAAGTTGCATTTAAACACTACATTGTTTAATTTGGTTTCTTACAAAATTAAATTTGGCCTCTTGCATCGTTATTATGGTTACATAATACGTGTTAAGTGTAGAAACGAGAACTAGTATTTACACTCCATATCAAACAAAAAAATTTATGCCACATTGCGAAAAATATAAAAACTTTTCCATCAACGATATGATACTTAAGCCAGATGACTTAACTTGTTTCACATAGATATTAAATAGCAAATCTGCAAGACCAATGTATATAGTTAATAGAGAATGCTCATTGAAGTGTTACTCTTCAGGACATGTTAATATATAGTATGAAGCACTAGGTTAATCATAAATAAGATGTACTTATAGACCGTAAACCAGACTGATTATATAAATCAAGAAACAATAAAAAAATATGATACTAAGAGGAAAAACGCATAGTAAGAGTACAACAGTAACACAAAAACAAAGATATTGTAGTAGTTAGCAAACTAAACCGTTTGATAACAGCATCTGAAGTATGATAAAGGCAAGACCCAATATCAACATCAAAAATAGAACGGTGGTCAAAGAAAGCAAAACTACATGGAATAATAATTGTGTTAAAATGATTTTAAAAGAGTAAAACAAAGTAAAAATGTTAAAATAAACAAAACCGGCGGATTCTTCAGCAGAATCAAGTTTTATAGATTGACAAATCCAAATTTAAACATTTTGGCTCTAATAGAAGGCAATTTGTTCGCCGATAAGCAAGTGGATGTGTATCAGAGCAGTGTCTTCTAATGTACAACATGGTGGTGTTAATGTGATGGATTTGTGATGTTTTGGCGATGTCCAAGTTGGAGGTTTAGTGCAAATAAATCCTTTCTGTATTTATACATTTTGTAAATAAATGGCATACCATCTGGTAAAAGAATTGTTAGTGATGGTTTTATCTTTCAATAAGATAATGACCGTAAATATTTCTCCGAACTATTTAGGAGTTATGTACACTCACTAGAAAACAAATCTGTTATAACTAAACTTTTTAACAAATTTCAACAGCAGTGGCAACGCATATAGTTACAAAAACTAATCCAAATTTGTAAGTCAATGATGCATGTCAATAAATATTAAATTTAGTAAATAAATACATAGTATTTACTAGTGAATTTGAAATTAATGAATTATGTCTTTCATATGCATTTTTATAGTAAATATATTGTAGTAGTTTTAAACTTTAGTTCAGTAAATCCAAAAAAATAATATTTTTAAATAATTATAAATAAGTGTTTCAAATGCTAATACTTTTCTGCATGTAAAGACAAAATGTTTTTGTTGTATTGTTTCTACATTTCTCTGTTATATTTGTCAGTGATGTAGAGCATTTTTTGTTATTGCTTTTTATTCGTAATTCTTTAAATGCTCCATACAGATATTTTTTAAAATGTAACTAAATTTACTATCTGTTTTTATTGTAACTTTCTGATTGTTTTCTATTTTTTACTTCTAATTGTTTATTTTTATGTTTTTAGTTTATATTATAAAAAAGAAAAGCAACAAACATTAAAAACTTTCGATCACACGATACGCCGTCTGTTGACTCCAATATTAAAGTCCAAATAGGGCCATATTGAGTAAGCAGAGCCAAAAAGCATTAGAGAATTAGGAAGAGTGAAATACTAGAAAGTGCGGGAGAGCAGAGAAAATGCAAATAACAGATGAACAGTGAGTAAATTGATGTAGATAATAGTTAATTAAGGTTAAGGATTTTGAGAATAAAGTCGAAAATTGCATGTGACAAGTGTAGATAAGAGATAAGAGAAATAAATACAACTGGAGTGACCTACACAACAAAAATTTTGGGTAGGCAACACATTATACACCAAAATAATGTAATTCACAAACGTTAGTGTAAATAAAGTTTAAATTGAAACATCATAGCAACTAGAAGAGGGCTGTTGATAGATAGGTGACAGACCTGCGACGGGCGGACTGGGGTCTGGCACTTTACGCAATCAACAGCAGACTTGAAGATGAATGAGATAGAGAGAATTGAGAAGATGTTCCAACAAATAGAGAGGGACATGAAACAAATGAACAAGAAATTTGATACGTTTGTAATGGAAATGAAACAAGTAAGGGATGAAAATAAGAAATTAAAAAAGAACATGGTACAACAGGAGGAGAGAATAGCTAACTTAGAAAGAGAGATCAGGAGGAATAATATTATAATAAAAGGGGTAGTAGATGAGGAAAATGAAAGCACAAGTAGGACAGTGGAAAAAGTAACTAGTATAGTACGAAAGATAGGAATTGACATAGACCAAAATGATGATGTAGACCAAACGAGAAGAATCGGAAAATATATGAAAGACAAGAAAAGACCAATTTTGGTTAAGTTAACTAAAGTCAACAAAAAAGTATCAATACTACAAAATGCGAGAAAGCTCAAGGGAACATATGGATTGATAAAGATTACACCAAGGAGGTATTAGAGGAAAGAAAATTGTTAATCCCACAAATGACAGAAGCGAGGAATAAAGGATATAGAGCACAACTAAAATATAATAAATTGATAATTAACGATGAAATATACAGAGCAAATGATTTGGTAAATAAGGATGAATTGGTAAAGGAAGATAGGACTGAAAGCAATGCATTAAAAAGGACGGTAACGGAGAGATCGCCAGAAGGAACAAGTTTTGAGGAACAAATAAGAAAAGTAACCTGAACCGGACGAAAAAACTATTAGGTATATATATGCAGGGGGGTAGCGACAACGAAACTGGCAATGGAAAAGGTAATGAACTACAGGATTGGAAACTTGGAGCTTGGAATACAAGAAGCCTAACGAGAAAAGAAGAAGAAGTTATATACGAGCTTAACAGAACAGGAGTAGATATACTAGTACTAGCAGAGACAAAGAAAAAAGGGAAAGGAGAAAAGATATTAATGGATGGACACAGGTTAATATACACCGGAGTGAAAGGAAATGTAAGAGCGGCAGAAGGCGTGGCATGCATTATAAACAGGAATTTGAGTGATAAGATCATAAACTGGACAGGGTGGTCAGAAAGAATTCTCACGGTAGAACTAGAAATGCAAGGAAAAGAAAGAATATCGATAATTTTAGTCTATGGACCCGATGAAAACGAGAAAAAAGAAGTAAAAGATAAATTCTGGGATGAATTAACAATGATAACAGAAACGAGTAAAGGGAAAATATTCGTAGCAGGTGACTTCAACAGTAGAGTGGGGAAGAGAGAAAATGAAACAGAAAAGGTGATAGGAAAATTTGGTGAAGATAAAAGGAATAACAACGGAAAGAGATTAATAGAATACTGCTCCCAAAACAACCTGATTATAGCAAACTCATTCTTCCAACATAAAAAGATACACACATACACACGAGAGGTTAAAAGTAGAGATGAGAGATCTATATTAGAATACATACTAGTAGAAAAAACAACAGACATACAGTGAAAGATGTTAGAGTTAAAAGAGGAGCTGAGATATACAGCGACCATTACCTATTAGTAGGAAAAATAAGGAAGCCAGAAGACCAGAAGCAAACAGTAAAAGAAGAATACACAGTTCAGAAAGAAACAATAAGAATCTATAAACTACAAGAAACAGAAACAGCAAGGGAGTATGAGAACATAATAAGCAGAGACATACTGGTAGATGAAGAGAAGTTTGATGAGTTAAAGGTAAAAGAGATGTGGAACAAGATAAAGAATACTCTACTAAAAGCAGCAAGGTACGCATGAGGTGTAATTAAGACAAACAAACATATGAAAAGAACCGCCTGGTGGAACGAAGAAATAAAAAGACAAGTTAAACTAAAGAATAAGAGGTGGACAGACTACTTAGGAAGAAAATCAGAAGATACCTACAATGCGTACAAAGAACAACGGACAATAGTAAAACACATGGTGAGAGAAGCGAAAGGAAAGACGTGGAAAGACTTTGGCGAAAAACTAGAAAAGAACAGTAGAGCAAACCAGAAACTGTTTTATAAAGTTTTAAAAAACCTAAAGAAAGGAAAAACAACAGAGAACACAGTAATAAAAGATAAAAATGGAAAGGTATTGATAAAATCAACAGAAATAATGAGCAGATGGAGGCAATATTTTCAAGAACTCCTACAGACCCAAGTCATGATTAAAGAAGAAAGTACACAGATAGAAGATAGACGCCAGAATACAGGAAATGAAGAAGAAGGTATAACGGAAGAAGAGTTAGTAACAGCATTAAAGAAAATCAAAAATGGAAAGTCACCAGGACATGACGGAATCACAGGCGAAATGTTAAAAAAATGGGAGAACAAGGAATTAAGACACTACTAAAAATGTTTAATAAAATATGGAAAGAGGAGAAAATACCAAAAGACTGGGAAGTAGGACAGATTGTCCCAATATTTAAGAAAGGAGATAGGAAGATATGTAATAACTACAGAGGCATAACGCGTATTCCTTTAAAACTGTATGAACAAATACTTGAAGGTAAACTCCGAACTGTAATAGAACCAACGTTATCAGAAGCACAGAGCGGTTTCCGTAAGGGTAGAAGCGCACAAGACCATATATTTACTGTTAAGCAAATAATTACAAAAACAATCCAATACAACGAGAAAGCTACCTTTGCATTTATTGATCTCGAGAAAGCTTTCGATAGAACGCCTAGAGAGAGAGAGAGTGTGGAAAAGTTTGAGCAACAGAGGAGTAAGCCCAAAAGTAACGAGGGTAATTAAAAGTTTGTACCAAAAGACAAGGAATTACATGATAAATAACAACAGAATATCAGAAGAGTTTGACACAAATGAAGGTTTAAGACAAGGAGTGGTAATGAGCCCAGTACTATTCACCATCGTTATAGACGAAATAATACGAACATGCCACCAGAAAATCAAAGGGTTAAATGTAGGATACAGAAAATTACAACCCACATTCATACAAGATTGTGCATTTGCAGATGATATTATAGTAATGGCAGGAAGAGAAGAAGAATTACAGCGAAACCTACTGATGTGGAACGAAGAATTAACATATAACGGAATGAAGATGAATATCAGCAAAACAAAAGTAATGACCATTGGGAAAGATCACCAGAAGATAAATATACAGATAAATGAAGAGGAGATAGAACAGATAAAACATTTTAAGTATCTAGGGATTACTATCGATGATAGTGGAAGACAAGAAATAGACATAACTAAACGGATAGAGAAATGTAACAAATTATATTATGCAATGAATGTAAACTTTATAAATAAACGAGAGGTGTCACAAAAAACCAAACTTACAGTGTACAAAACAATCTTTAGACCCATCATGACATATGGATGCGAATCGTGGGTACTGACACAAAAAATGAAATCAAGATTGGAAGCCACAGAAATGAAATACCTGAGAAGAGTGAAAGGTGTCACCCTGAGAGATAGAATAAGAAGCAAGCAGATAAGAGAAAAATTAGAGATCAACCCAATAACAAGTTTTATCGAAGGACAACAGTTAGCGTGGTGGGGTCATTTGCAACGGATGGATCAAGATAGACAAGTCAAACAAATATGGGAAACGAGAAAAGTAGGCAAAAGGAAACAGGGAAGGCCACAAGAAACATGGGACAATGTCATAGGAAAAATATTAACAAGGAAAGGAAAAACAATGGTGGAGGCAAAGGAAATGACAAGTAACAGAAAAGAATGGTATAAATTTGTACATAACTAAATAAGTTAATTAAGTTAAGAAAGTAGGTATATAGGTATCATAACACATAATGTATTTATTTTATTTTCTTTTAGTTTATCTTATAAGCCAACACCAATATAGTAAATGGCTTTTGATTATATATATATATATATATATATATATATATATATATATATATAAAAGAAAAACAACAAATATTAAAAAAAAATTTAAAAATAATAAACAAACAAATTACATACTTAAAGTATACGCAAATACTTTTTAAATTAAACTGAAGAACCCAAATAAATAGAGAAAATATACTACAACAAAATTAATAATATAAATTATACAAAAATACATGTAATTAAAAATAGAACATTAGAATTGAAATGCAAATTAATAATAGTAGGATGCAATTAAATGCTACAATTAATAATAAAACGATTATAAACATTATTATTGTTTGGGATTATTATTATCAAGATAATTAATAATCGTAATTTAATTAATGCTACAAAGTAGATTCAATTAATTAATTTTAATTAGTTATAAGAAGGAAAGGATAAAATAAAGGTTATGCAAATAGTTTAATACAAGTAGAATTTGGGGTATAGTGTTTTTGTAATATTAGATAACTCAAAATTATACTTGCTTTACTCATTTGACAAATAAAATATATTAAATTCCATAGTAAAGATCAATATTTGTGTTTTATCGTACTATTTTTTTTTCTAGTTTATAACTTGACTATTGTGATGTTCAGGTGGATCATGACTGAAAGAGTTGGAAACCATTGTTCTAAGCGATGTATATTCCGATATAAAAAAGCTTATTGGAAGAATACTTCATTAATATAAAACCAAACAATCAAATGTATCGCAAAATTGGTTATTTTATTTTGAACCATCAAATTGTGTTTGTTATTACCTATGTAAGCAAAAACAACCGAAAATTATCAAAAGTTTGGCACATTTTACTCTTGTTTGGAATAAATGAGGCTTTAAAAACTACATAACTATTTAAGAGTATGGACACAAGCTGTGAAAATGACTCAACTAATTGCAACTGAACTTGAGGAGGCGCACTATTTCAGTTTAATAATAAATTTCACACCTGATGTCCCGCACAAACATCAATTAACATTAATTCAAGATGCACTTTCTCTCGTGACGCAATTGTTGAAAAGTACCTTAAACATTAAAGAACAATTTTTAAAGGCGTTAAAGGATTCGAGCTTGGATATAAATGTAGAGCCCAATGGAAAATAAATACTCAAGGTTACAAAGTTGCATTAAAGGGTACAGTTTTATTTTGTTAAAAATGTTACTATCAAAGTTGCAAGTTTTTTTTCAAGCTCGCCCATCATTAGCAACAGTTTTATAAAAAAAAACAACTTTTTAAATTTTTTGAAAAAATGAAAGCATTAATGATAGTTGTGTGGTATAATCTTCTAAAAGTCCAAATTAGCAAGGCAATCATCCTTACGCGGATTCACTGTTTTCTAAAGTACAGAATTAGTCTGATTGAATGTGTAATAAAAATGGTGCTTTCCAAAGTGTGGGTCACTATCTCCTAGAGAGTTAAAGAACTTGAGGGTAAAATGATTTAAAAAGTAAGAATAAACCTTATTAAGAGATTTATTTTTATCTTCGCAACGTAATAACAATAAATATATATTAAACAAAAATAATATGATAACTTTACTACTGAACATATAAGTAATAAATTCAACATAAATGTAACTACTCTTCCCCTTTACGGGGCATAAACAAAAAGCATTAATAACTCTAAACTTTATATTCTCGTCACTTCCAAACGTAGAAAGTTCTATTTATCTTTTTAAAAATCTATCCATATTTAATAAAATAAGGGCATAATTCATAACATTGTTAAATATTCGTTATCACATTCAGTAGTCAACAGCGCAGCTCACAAATTGGAAATGATGCCTCATTGCACTTTGATACTTATATAAAGCCAAACTAAAATTTACAGAAGCCTCCAGTGCCATTTTCGACTATGTTGGGGGTTCCAAAAACATAAATAATTTGCCTCATTTGATGAGAGGTGGTGCAAGTAACAAAAAAAATTGTGTTACTTGGTGACTAATGTTTCCAGTCATTTAGCCGTGCAATCAATGTTTTATTATGAATAAAATTGAGTTTGACAAGAGGCAAAATTCTTGGGAAAAGGAACTCCCGCTTTAGAAAAGGTTTGGAACTACTGTATTAGAGGATTGCGGAGTCAATTTGAGTGTACAGAAAAGATACATGTTTGATAATAAAAAATTTCAACCATTCGTTTACAGCACTAAAATTTGTAGAAAAAATGTTTAAGATCTATGTAGTCAGATCTAAAATATCATGGAGATGTCTATGTTTGACGTTACAGCTCTGAAAAATCTAATGGGACTGCAATTGGACTTCTCCTTCAACTCCTTTACTTCTTATTCTCTGTATTTTGTAGCATTTCATGTATCTCTTCCTCTTTGCATCACGTGGCACATACTGCAACTTTTATTCTAATTGTGTTTAATACTGCTTTTTCTTTCCTTCTTCTGCTGAGTGCTCATCACACGTTACTCTGTCTACCCAGCTCATTTTCAACATTCCTCGATAAGTCCAAATCTCATTTTTTCTTCACTGTCTAAAGTTGCATTCCAATTAAGTTTTCTACTGTTTTCTTAATTATTTTTTCTAAATGTAGGTTGAAGAATAAAGGCGAAATTGTACATCCCTGCATTACTTGGTTAAAATATAAACGAGTTATTATTCTAAAATATTTCGTGTCTGTTTTTACATTTGAGTAGGCAAACATATATTGGTTGATTGATATCCATACATCTTTGAGTTGACTTACTGAAAGCAAACATGGCCTCTCTTGTAGCCATTGCCTACCTGAAACTAAATTGGGTTTCACTTAAGTCATGTTTTAACTTTCTCAAAATTCTTTGGTGTAATACGTGGAATATCTTGAGATTGTAATTCATTCAACTAATTGCCTGGTATTCCTTGCATTTTCTAGCTTTTTAAAATCGAGTTATATAAATTGAGTAAAACGTTTCTTTGGAAATCATTTCTATGTTATATACTGTATTGCACAAATTTACTAGTGCACCTATTTGTTTGTGATTAATTTGATTATCTGTTAGAATTTTATTACGACCAGAAGACTTATGGACTTTCCAAATTTTGCTGCATATATTACCTCCTTTTCTTCTACATGGATCACTCTGGCTTTGCATTATCTTTCCCGTTGTCTTTCCTTTGATTCCAGGAGTTATTTTACTCTTTTTGTCGATTAAGGAGTTATTTTTATTTGATTGTCTTAATCCTGGAGGTTTTTAATCCTCTTGTACAAATTAAAGGCATTATGCTTTATTTGTAATTTTTCTATTTCTGTATATTTACTTGTGTACCATTTCTCTTTAATTTTCTTGTGTAAACTTTTAAAGTGTAAGGTTTACTTTTTCTACTCCGATAGTTTTAATACCTGATCCATTATTATCCCATGCTATTTGTAATTTCTTTACTTGGAATAATTATTGTCTTTTTGAATGCTTTTTTTATTAATTTTTTGTTGAACTTTCAATTGTGATATTTCTAATTGATTTTTGTGTTGTTACAATATTAATTTCTGTAATCGCACTTTAAATTTTGTTATTACTGGATTGTGGTCATTTTGCTAAATCTACACCCGGGTATACTTTGGCTGATTTGATGGAGTGTAACAATAAAGGTGTTTAAGATTACCATATCCTGTTCTATTCCAATCTCTCTTCGCTTTCATTTCTGATTTCCTTAATTATCTACGATTTTTTCACTTCCACTTTTAAGTTTTTTATTTTAAAATTGAAGCCCCCTACGATAATTGTAATGTCTAGAGCTTGTTGAACGGTATTATAAAAGTGATCGCCTTTTTCTGTAGGGACATATACCTGTATGATGTATGCTTGCGTTCTTATCATGATTACCCTATCTAAAACGGGTATGAAACTATGTAATTACTGACTTGCAGACGTTTCTGTCAACTACCATAGCTACTGTATTCCAATATGGTGGGATCGTTGTTAATCCACAAATTGTATAATAGAAAAGTTTTCTTCTAGCAATAAAAGTTCTTAAAATAAAATTCAATGGTTTATTGCTTGATATAAGTTGCGGATCTATTGAGTTCTAAATAAGTCTCCGCTTACTAAAAGAGTTCTTATTAACATTGTTTAAATTATGGCAAAAGTAAATTACAGATTTCAGCACCATATTTTATAAAAAATAAATATAAATTAGACCATCCGTTTAGATGGCAATAAAATAAATAATATATATTAAGAAAAAAAATTACACAACAATTTGACAAAATCAAGGCATTCTCTTAAAGCAATCTATTTTTGGAAAGCTGTAAATTAGTTTTTGGTCTATCTCAGACACAGCATTTACCTAGACGAAAGCTTTTTCTTATTCGCCCTCTTAATCTTTTGATTATATGCTCATTTATGCCTTTAATAACTCTTCTTCTTCTTCTACTCTTATATAGGCTATTAGCCTGTTTCTAACTACACATTTCGTGTTGCACTATGAGCCATGTTGGGCGTATCGCGGGCAGGTGGCTAGTCTGACCCGTTAGAAGAAGGAGAATGTACTTTACGACCGCCAAAAGTGTTTGTATGATGGCCGGAGAGCACTCGATTTTTGCCGTTATTTTAACCTGGGAGTCGAACCCAGGGCCCGCCGCGCGTTAGTCTGGCAGGCCGAAGCCTTTACGTCGCGGCTGTCGCGCTCTCGCCTTTAATAACTCAATTGCTTTAATTCTTGGCCCACAAAATATTTGGTAGCATACATCAGACTTGCGGTTTCTTACACTTGCAAATTTTGAAGCCACTTACGAGAATTTAGATTTGGCAAAGTAATTTCTAATAAAATATTTAAAAAAATTGTAGCAAATAAATCTAAGTCGTAGACATTCTAATGTACATATTCTTAGTTTGTTTTAATTTTCCTCTAATATTAACTTGCACTTTTAACATTTTGATGCAAATGACGGATTAGTTTTCTCTTTGCTGCCAATTAATTCTTGCATTCGCAGCTTTTGACCGCTCCTCTTCAAGAAACTACTCGCCAGCCTTGCATCATCGCGTACTCTCTTTACGACCCGTTTTACAGCCGCAAAGCCGGCATGTTTCCTAATGCGCGTTTAGTGAAGCTTACCCGCGCGGCTGATTAAGGCAGCGACGCCTTTGTGCGACTAGGTGGCAATTTCTCTTTAATAAGCGCTGCATTTCCTAGCAGCCTTCGCGTGCTAATAACATCCGCAATAACTTTTGGTTTCACTTTCTGCGCGTCCAGCCCTGTTAATCATCGGGGAAACTTCTTCGTGCGGCCCGCTGTGTTTTGAACGTGCGAGCTGCCGAGTAAAGTCTGCTAAAACGGAAACGCTTAAGGTTCGAAGTTCTAAAAAATCGCTATTCTGCTTTCACCTGCCCACGTTTTTTCGTTTTCCGTATACTTTTAGCGGTTCACATTTTATGACCTACATTTTCCATGGCTCCACATTATGATTGTGAATTTTATTTTGCTTGTTTTAATAAATTACCTCTTTTACTGATTAAAATTAAATATTTTGTGAGTTTCTGTTTGTTTAATTATGTCATAATATATTGGCAGGTTAATTAAGCTCATAACTTGCACTTTTCTTTGCTATTTGATTTAAACTCGTCGAATCTGTTTTCCTTGGTTAAACTTTTCTTCTCTTGTTTATTCCATTAATATATTTCATTTTCACTGAGTTCCCCACTGAGAGGGGCTCTCGGGAATTTCATAGTTTTTCCTCGATAAAGAATTCATCGAATTATAAACTCCCTCAGATTTATCATCAAAAAGAGTTTTAACTCTTTTTCAAATAATTGTCTTTTTGTTAATGTGATTGTATTAGGATTGTGTATAATTGGAATTGTTACTTTTTACACCACACACTGTTCACAATAACCTTAGAAAACATCCGTCAAAAAATTTTGATATCAAGTACAAAGCTTTTAGCTAATTTAACTGTATAAGCATTTCTTTTACTAATATTGATTAAACTCCAATATGTTGCTTCTGAAAAGTTTGCTTTTTATATCTAAAGATACTAAAAAATTCTACAAGTTTTTTCACAACAAAAAAAAATTAGGTAACAATTTTTTTACATTTGACCTGGCGCAATCAGAAAAACATTGGGGTCAAATACGGCGAAATTACAGAACAGCACTAAAACTTAATCTATAGGCGCCTAGTAGTAAAATTGTAGAAAGTCAGTTAGTTAGATGATTAAGCAGTATGTTGAAGCTCAATTCAAAGTTACCTCTAATGACTTAATCAAAAATATCGCTGCAGGGTTAATTTACAATAAATCTTCTTCATTATTTTCACTCCTATTGTTTCAAAGCTACTTTTTCTTTTGTTACGACTACTTAAGAATGTATAAACTTTCAATTCGATTTACTTGCACTTCTCTGTCAAGTTCTACAATCTTACGTAAGTTTCGTTTTCAAACTGACCAATATTGTCCTTTTTTTTATTAGCCAAGAAACATTATATTAATATTTGATTTAATATTAGATTTTTATTTTAGAATAATCTTTTCTTTAGAAGTAATGTGTAAAGAAACGTTTCATTTTTTAACTTATTTTTCTATATAATCTTCTAACTTGGAAATATATATGGAAGAACGTCACGCTTGAGTACTGATATGGCTTATTCTGATCTCGAAAACAAATTTAGTAATCGACGGTTATCCTCGAGAAGGTAAAGAACAATGTGAATATTCTTTTCAGTTACACTGATCTCGAGCGACCTCGGTGAACTTTATTTTCAACTACTTATCGTCTATCTAAAAATATGTGTATGTATGCACACACATTTTTGTCAACAGAGAGGTAGTTTTTTATTCTGCTATCGCAAAATGAAGGTGGGTGTGATGAATGATTCGACATCGATATCGTCGTCAGATCTCTAACCTTTAAGTGGATCTTTAGCAGTTCATACAAATTATAATTGCAGGACAATGAGTTCTGGCTATAGAGAAGGTGTTCCATTGTAGTTCACGATAACTATTTAATTTACTGCCCAATTTGGGGAGCTATACAGGACCAAGGGTTGTCATGAAGCAAGATAACCTCCCGAGAAGGAGGCGAGTAATGCAGTCATCCTGAGCCTCAAACGACGTTGGTGATCTTCATTTTGAATTACTTCTTGTCCTTCCAAAACCGTTTATTCTACATGTTCACTTTGGTCTTTTTACTAATGTTCTTCCTGAACTGTGTCTTAAATTTCTCTGTCATGAGGAACTTGCCAGTGAAGAATCTGACTAAAGCCTCACTATACCGCTTATAATTTTCTTTTTATTCACCTACTATATTAAAGATATTTGAAAAATTTTTACTAACGCAAGTTTACTCTAATCTACTCACAGAAAAATGTGATCCTCCACACCAGTTCGATTTAAGCAAGTCCACTTAACGTCATATAATGAATCAAGCATTTGAAAAAAATATATATTGCCTTTAGTCTTTGTATATGTTAAACAAATCACCATGCCGGATTGCTGTACAAAATCAAAAAGTTTCTACCATTATTTCTCTAAGTCTTATCTCAGTGATTGCAAATGTAAAGCCAAAATAAATTACAATGTATTTGGAACCTTTCTGGTCAAATCTGGAGTCCCACAAGGGATCGTCTTAGAATTAGTGCTATACGTGCTTTATGCAATTGATATGCCGATTAACAGAGACACTGTTATTCAAACCTTTGCGGCTGACACCTCATTCATGCCACTCACAAATATTAAGTAAATGCCACATGTATTTTACAAAGTCGCCTGGTGAAGAGAACAATATGTATACATAATATAGAGAGCTTCTGCTACAAAATATCAAGAATTTTGTTTGGACTTCCGACTTACTTGAAGAGGACATGCAGCCAAGAAGATAAGGCAGATAGAGTTAAAACTTAACGAAATGTATTAGTTGTTAGATAAAAATTCCGATTTTCCCTAGAAAATAAACTTATATTGTGCAAGACAATCATAGCCCCAATCTAGAGGTATGATTAGAATTATAAGAATGTGTTTAAAATTAGCCATATTTTGAGCTCTGCCTCAAGTATTCTGGAGAGACAAAAATTACCGTATTTTACTTAAAATTGAAAACCACAAAAAATTTGAAATATATGTAGTCACATACAATATAAAAACGATGAAATCAAACAGACTAGAAGTAGAATTGAATTAAATGGGATTTCGAAAAAACAAAATAAACACTTTCTTAAATGGAAACCAAAACAGAACCAAGTGGAAAAAGAATATGCATGTTTAAGGGTGGCTAATTAAATTCTGAAAAAGAAGAAAGAATAAGCTAGTAAATTCAGTGTAATCCTAACAAAGAAAGCAATCCAAAATTCTCCGGATGCTAACTAATGCACTTTTTATACCTTTCCAGCCAGATATTTTATGAATTTTTATAAGTGTGTGCCAAGCACGTCATCTAAGCCAAAAGCACAAAACATGATAGAGTAGAAATTTATATAAAGATTTCATTGCAACAACTACTAGAAAAGAATGTTAAGAAGATTAAAGAGATACTAGCTAGCAGACGTGGGAGGGGGCTAAAATTCCATCACTTAAAGGGGTCTCGTGACGTTATTATTAATAGTGTTGTCCCTCTTGAATTGACACATTTGCTCTTAGAATACAATGTAATTTAGTCGCTATTTATATTTGTATTAGTTCTCTCGTTCTATGTCTTTGATTTAGGCAACACATACTCATAACTAAAAACTAAAAAATAGATTTGGTAAATGTTTATGCTCGTAATAATTTACAATATTGATATATAGTTTTCGCCACCTTATCAATAAATATTCTAGGTTATGTTACTATGTAGCTTACCTAAAATAATTTGTATATAATAAATATGTATGCAACATGTTGTAAGTCTCTAAAAAAGTCCTAAACAGTTTAAAATATAAAGCCAAATTTGATAGGCACAATTTTTCAATTAGATTGGTTTGAGAAACTTTTCAATTACTAAATCATATAAAATAACAGATGTTGATATGTGGTAGCCATCTATAAATAAACAATTAAATCGCAGTCCCAAGTTGCTTTTTCTTTTAGATTAATAATTGTTAAAAAATGCAAAATTAAATCCTAAATCATAAATACATATAATAGAAAAGTGCAGGTGATCACTGCTTAAACTTTGATTTAGCAATTAGATTGGTTTGAGAAACTTTTCAATACTCTAGCTAGAATCATTAGCTATTGGATACTTACATCTCACGATGTTGATATGTGGTATGCCATCCTACTAAATAAACACTGCAGTTTAGAAGTCACATTTACATCAAGTTCGGCACATATAATTTCTTAATGTAGATGCAACCTAATAATTGTTAAAGAATGCAAAATAAATCCTAAAAAGATTTTCAATTTAAAATAACATTTATTAATTTAGATAAAGTGCAGGTGAATACTGCTTAAACTTTGAATTTAGCAGAACAACTTTAGCTGTTCAATACTCTAGCTAGAATATTAGCTATTGGATACTTACATCTCACGATTTTTTTCGTTACATGCGCTCCCCCTACTAAAAAAACACTTGCAGTTTAGAACGTCACATTTAGATCAAGTTCGGCACATATAATTTCTTAATGTAGATGCAACCTAAGAATAGAAAAGAATCAAATAAAGTGATGAGAAGATATGGATTGTTTTCAAATTTTAACAAATAAAATTTATTAATTTTAGATTAAACATTTTAATATCATTCAACTACTTAGTAGTCAAAAGAAAAAAGAAAAATTAATACTTATCTCAAATCAAAAAAATAAAATGATAATCTTCTTTCAATGGACTTTACTAAACATCCAGAATTATATTAAAATCAACTTTACAATATTATTAATCAATTTTGTATTTATGTAGAGCCTTACTCCCCTTACTTAACTTTTATTAGATTTTCTCTCGATAGTCAGCACAATACTACTTATATGTAATGCAAATTATTTTTTATATAATTTATACATTGGTTTTAATAAGATAATTGGCAAGCAAAAAGAAAATAAACTAATTCTACAATTTAGTATTAAGCAGAAGTTACAAAACTTAACTATAGAAAACTAAAATATTTTTATCAGTAATTAAAACTGTTCAAATTAAAACTTACTCGTGCTAAAGTGCTATACCTCATAAAGCTTCATTTTTAAATGTGGAATATTAGTAATATGAATCTTCTGTTCGGTGGTTATTCTAAGGAGAGTCAAAAAATTGAAATTGCCAACAACACTTTTTGCTTTTCTCTTCTCGTTGCATAATCTACTAATTAATATAATGCAAAACTTAATGACACTGAAAACCCTAACGAGCTCAAATAGTTTTGGAAACCACCAGAAGCGATCGTTCTTCGGCTCGCCATTATTTCCCCGTTTGCGTCTCTACGAAGCGCACTCCGGACGACATTAGAAAGCCGATGGATTTGCGGTTTCTAAAAAACGAGGAAAGTGCTAATGGAATCGCCATAGGTCGCATAATTTTGCTAAATATGAGAATTGCGCTTGCGGTTTTCTGCCGAGCGGCCAGAGGCCCAATTTGGACCGATTGCTCGCGACACTGCGCTGCTGCACTTGAAAGCCATAAGGCAACTTGAGACGCCATAGCGAGCTGAAAGTGTTACGATCCGATCTTCTCCCCATATAAGTTGGAGCGTACGTGCGCGCATCTCGCCATTTGTTCGAGGTATATCGGTGAAGGTTATCACACTCCTCGAATAAATTTAGCAAAGTTGCGACAGTTGAAACAGATAAGTTATATGAAGATTTAACCATAAATTATTGATGCGAATGGACAGGTGAGTAACGTAAGCAACTAGGAGAATATCAGAAAATGTTGAACTAGCGTGGGGCTACATGGGCAAGGGTCGGCAGCTAACATTTTGAGAAGTAAAAGAGGAGTGGGGAATTTCAAGAACTGATCTTCACAAGAAACGTATCGTGATCAGAACAGAAAGAACATCGTGCTAATGTATTCCTTATACTGCTACCAATTAATCAAATTTTTTCAAAAAAGTTATTACCGGATTATAGCTGTAAACTAATTGTTAGTCTAGAGATGCAATCCGAAAACAATAACATAGTCGCTCAATGGAAGCCTTGTTTTCCGTGTCCAAATAAATGCGAGAGATCCCAAAGTACTTGCTGCACCTACATACGATATTTATTGTATCTTGTGTAATTTTTACTAAACCTAAAGATTTTGTATTGTTATAAATTTAATTATTTGTATTGTCTTGATACTTTCAGAGCGTACCACGTATTTTGCCTCGAGCGTCATTTCAAACGTTTTTTTCTCCTGTCCAAATGTAAGATAAAATTATGCAAATACGTTTCAATATTAACTAGCTTTTTGAATTTGGGTACTCATGGGGCTTTAAAAAAATAAAAATGTTAATAATCATAGGAACCTCGAGCCCGGGAAATTTTACCCCCTCTTTCCCTCTCGCTTGACGAATTTGAATATCAACATATAAAATAACAAAAGTGTACTTTAACTTTTCATCATTGAGGACTAATAAAAATCTGAAAACACAAAGAATAAAATTTCAGATAGCATTTTAAAATAAATAATATTGTTGAATGTGCTTCATAGTAAGCAGGAGGTCATACATGTACATAGCACACTAGAAATGTTTCAGAAAACACATTAAACAACAAAAACACTACTCATCACACGCTACGACCTTCTGCATTCTTCGTCAAACTGACTTTTGCAAGTCTCTTAACGGTCAGGAAAAAACTACCATTTTTTTCTTTGAAAATCGGGATTTTCGCATAGTCACGTAAAATTTTTCATCTTAATAAACACAGATTTTGTTATGGACTTTAGTGGGCACGTCGTAACCTCTCTCAACACACTTAAACTTGTCACAACGTATGATTATCGCTTACGACATTACGAAAAACTTCCTGGTACCATACGTATGAAATAAAAGATTAGAAATACTTAAACTACAACAAAACAAATAATAAAAACAAATAAAAGGGATAAAATATGTGTATAATACAATTGTTTTTATAAGAACATTTCTAATAATGTAGTAAGAAACAAGAATATTATAATAAAAAATTAATATAGACTAAACTATCACATATTATTAGAGCACTAATTTAATAAAATGAAGAAATGTATAAGCGGCAACAAATAACCAATAATAAATTTATATATAATATATATATATATATATATATATATATATATATGAAATAGTAAAAAGTAAACCTGACTTAAATAAGAAATAACGAAAAATATATTGATTTAGTGTCTCTTTCATTTTATACAACCCATAACCTATCGAGTGTGGAAACTTTTCTCTTTATGTATTTGAAATAGATGTTTTCTTCATTTCTTTACTCTTTTATGTATTTTGTCTGTAGAGTAATATAACAAAGATACTAGAAATATTCTTCTAATAAAACCGGATTGATGATCAAATTTTTTACCACTTTCTTGCCTTTCTTTTCGTTTAATTTTTTTATTTTATAAAAGTACTGTACGCATATTTTCACAGAGATATTATGAAAAATAGTAAAATTATTCGTACTCCACAACTACCTCAAAAACTTTTTTTTGTTCTTAAAAGACTATGGTATTTTTTCTTTGCTAGCATCTGCAGCAAATAATCTTACATGTTTAGTTTGGCATTATATAATTGCCAAAAAATAATTGTCAGCTTTATGAGACTTGGAAATTTACTCATTATATGTTGTGTACTTAAAACTGTAGAATTATACACTTAATAATGGTAACTCCCCGCGTGGAAGCATAGCCTCCAAACTGAGAAGTTAAGGCTCTCATATTTTCGCTTTCTCTGCCTTGTCGTCGCGTATTATCTCTGAACTTACTTTATTCTATTTATAGTTTTTTGGAGAATATATGATTTAGTCACCAATAAATAATCGTGGAAAGCCACGAAGAACTAAATATCTTATTAAAACTAAGTTTAGAAAAGCACGTTAGAGACTATTTGAGTAATTTATGTCACAAACTGACGTAAACAGCAATGTGTAATGGAGAATACGCTGTAAATAGATATTAATAAAGAATAATTTACGTGGTATTTCTGTGAGACAAGAATTGTAAATAGGTTCTTTTGTATACTTATAGAAGGGGTGCGCATTAAAATTTGCTGAAGCTCCAAATTGTGCACATAGTTAACGCTGAGCGACACTTGCCAGCTTATCCATTATAGTAAATTATTTTAAAACGATAAAAAAGAGTAGCTAAAGCCTAAACAAGCTTTGTTTTTCCAGAATTCTACTGCGATTTAAAAATACAAAAAATCTGAAGAAAGAGAACCGTGAACTAAATAAAACGGTTTCGTTTTTTGCCCACACCCCGACTAGATAACACAAAAAATGTAGGTAAATCTTAAATTTTTGCCCTACTTTCATAAATCCATTACGTAGACTATCACCATAAACTTGTAATGTTGTAACTTAACTGTTTACAGATATAAATTGGGTAACACTAAACCAACTAAGAGTATTAAGATACCCATTACCTTAATTTCAAACATTATTTTGCTCAGCATGACCAAAAACTAGATTGCTACCATTTGCTGCTCTAAAGTAAAGTTAAAAGGTTCAATCGTAATAAATAGGGTAAACAAACACCCAACTAAAAAAAACTGACAACTTAATTTGGAATTTTTATTGTCTTAATAAACAATGAATTCTAACTACGTTAAAGTAATCTTTTCACACATATGGAATAATTTATTTTAATTTTATCCAACAATCTCAACTTACATCACACTGTGTAACATATGTGATCTCAATGTTAGCACCTTTCCACGCATTTCGACAATCACATCACCTGTGAACCGATTTTTGCTCTCCAAAGCTATCTAATTTACGCAGGAAAAGAGCTAATTTATATTAAACTATTCCTGTAATTTGAGTAATTAATCAACTTCTTACTCTTAATCTACCAAGAAGGATAAAAGTGTAACCACTATTGATGCAGTAATTGATCTTCTCTAGATAGGCCTGTTTTCACAATCCTTTCCTATATTCAGCACCTTCTCTCACACTGCAAACGGCTTGTGAGTTTCAGCCAAACAACGCTATTTTGTTAATTTGCCTTATTAAATAATTATCATGTAATATTTCATAACAAATATCTAGAGAAGCGTTATCAACTATAGCAAGGACATAATTCTGTTATTTCAAAATAATTTTAAAGAACAGAATTAGAAATGTCGCACAAATTTGAGTTTTGAGTTTCTGAAAGCACAAATTTTTAGAAATTACACAAGAATTATGTTTTCATAGTAAATACAGTTAAAAGAAAAAATAATTCAACTGCTTCAAGTTCAAATTAATGGAAGTAGTAGCAGTCGTAATTAAAAAATCACAAATTAATAGGCGATGTATAATGTCAATTTAAAAATTGCAGTATTTTTTAAGATAATCAAAATTGAGGTACATGATTGTTGTTCTTTTGTAATACCCAAGGGCATCAACTTTTCTCAACACACTTAAACTTGTCACAACGTATGATTATCGCTTACGACATTACGAAAACTTCCTAGTACCATACGTATGAAATAAAAGATTAGAAATACTTAAACTACAACAGAACAAATAGTAAAAACAAATAAAAGGGATAAAATATGTGTATAATACAATTGTTTTTATAAGAACATATCTAATAATGTAGTAAGAAACAAGAATATTATAATAAAAAAATTAATATAGACTAAACTATCACATATTATTAGAGCATTAAATTAATAAAATGAAGAAATGTATAAGCGGCAACAAATAACCAACAATAAATTTATATATATATATATATAGAAATAGTAAAAAGTAAACCTGACTTAAATAAGAAATAACGAAAAATCTATTGATTTAGTGTCGCTTTCATTTTATACAACCCATAACATATGGAGTGTGGAAACTTTTCTCTTTAAGTATTTGAAATAGATGTTTTCTTCATTTCTTTACTTTTTTATGTATTTTGTCTGTAGAGTAATATAACAAAGATACTAGAAATATTCTTCTAATAAATCCGGATTGATGATCAAATTTCTTATCAATTTTTTGCCTTTCTTTTTGTTTTAATTTTATATTTTATAAAAATACTGTATGCATATTTTCACAGAGATATTATGAAAAATAGTAAAATTATTCGTACTCCACAACTACCTCAAAAACTTTTTTTTGTTCTTAAAAGGCTATGGTATTTTTTCTTTGCTAGCATCTGCAGCAAATCTTACATGTTTAGTTTGGCATTATATAATTACCAAAAAATATTTACTCATTATATGTTGTGCACTTAAAACTGTAGAATTATAAACTTAATAATGGTAACTCGCCGCGTGGGAGCATAGCCTCCAAACTAAGAAGTTAAGGCTCTCATATGTTCGCTTTCTCTACCTTGTCGTTGCGTACTATCTCTAAACTTACTTTATTCTATTTATAGTTTTTTGAAGAATATATAATTTAGTTACCAATAAATAATCGTGAAAAGCCACGAAGAACTAATCATCTTATTGAAACTAAGTTTAGAAACGCACGTTACAGACTATTTAAGTAATTTATGTCACAAACTGACGTAAACAGCAATGTGTAATGGAGAATACGCTGTAAATAGATATTAAAAAGAATAATTTACGTGGTATTTCTGTGAGACAAGAATTGTAAATAGGTTCTTTTGTATACTTATAGAAGGGTCCGCATTAAAATTTGTTGAAGCTCCAAATTGTGCACTAGTTAACGCTGAGCGACACTTGCCAGCTTATCCATTATAGTAAATTATTTTAAAAACGATAAAAAGAGTAGCTAAAGCCTAAACAAGCTTTGTTTTTCCAGAATTCTACTGCGATTTAAAATACAAAAATCTGAAGAAAGAGAACCGTGAACTAAATAAAACGGTTTCGTTTTTGCCCACACCCCGACTAGATAACACAAAAATGTAGGTAAATCTTAAATTTTGCCCTACTTTCATAAATCCATTACGTAGACTATCACCATAAACTTGTAATGTTGTAACTTAACTGTTTACAGATATAAATTGGGTAACACTAAACCAACTAAGAGTATTAAGATACCCATTACCTTAATTTCAAACATTATTTTTGCTCAGCATGACCAAAAAACTAGATTGCTACCATTTGCTGCTCTAAGAAGTAAAGTTAAAAAGGTTCAATCGTAATAAATAGGGTAAACAAACACCCAAGTAAAAAAAACTGACAACTTAATTTGGAATTTTTATTGTCTTAATAAACAATGAATTCTAACTACGTTAAAGTAATCTTTTCACACATATGGAATAATTTATTTTAATTTTATCCAACAATCTCCAACTTACATCACACTGTGTAACATATGTGATCTCAATGTTAGCACCTTTCCACGCATTTCGACAATCAAATCACCTGTGAACCGATTTTTGCTCTCCAAATCTATCTAATTTACGCAGGGAAAAGAGCTAATTTATATTAAACTATTCCTGTAATTTGAGTAATTAACCAACTTCTTACTCTTAATCTACCAAGAAGGATAAAAGTGTAACCACTATTGATGCAGTAATTGATCTTCTCTAGATAGGCCTGTTTTCACAATCCTTTCCTATATTCAGCATCTTCTCTCACACTGCAAACTGCTTGTGAGTTTCAGCCAGAGCAACGCTATTTTGTTAATTTGCCTTATTAAATAATTATCATGTAATATTTCATAATAAATATCTAGATAAGAGTTATCAGCAATAGCAAGGACATAATTCTGTTATTTCAAAATAATTTTAAAGAACAGAATTAGAAATGTCGCATAAATTTGAATTTTGAGTTTCTGAAAGCACAAATTTTTAGAAATTACACAAAGAATTATGTTTTTCATAGTAAATTCAGTTAAAAAGAAAAAATAATTCAACTGCTTCAAGTTCAAATTAATGGAGAAGTAGTAGCAGTCGTAATTAAAAAAATCACAAATTAATAGGCGATGTATAATGTCAATTTAAAAATTGCAGAATTTTTTTAAGATAATCAAAATTGAGGTACATGATTGTTGTTCTTTTGTAATACCCAAGGGGCATCAACTTTTTCCGAACTTCAATTTTTAGAAATAAAGATGGCGCATGAATTGCTTTATATTTTTCTATAATTATATGTACTTAAAAGAAGTGTAGGGTGACTGTTAGAGGTAGCACCTCTACTTCCAGTACTGTCGGACTATCCGGGTAACTGGGTAGTCGTACTGGGGTTTGGTCCTCAACATTCACCCAACTCTCATTTTTTTTTTTTTTTTTTTTTTTTTTTTTTTTTTTTTTTTTTTTTTTTTTTTTTTTTTTTTTTTTTTTTTTTTTTTTTTTTTTTTTTTTTTTTTTTTTTTTTTTTTTTTTTTTTTTTTTTTTTTTTTTTTTTTTTTTTTTTTTTTTTTTTTTTTTTTTTTTTTTTTTTTTTTTTTTTTTTTTTTTTTTTTTTTTTTTTTTTTTTTTTTTTTTTTTTTTTTTTTTTTTTTTTTTTTTTAAAAAAAAAAAAAAAAAAAAAAAAAAAAAAAAAAAAAAAAAAAAAAAAAAAAAAAAAAAAAAAAAAAAAAAAAAAAAAAAAAAAAAAAAAAAAAAAAAAAAAAAAAAAAAAAAAAAAAAAAAAAAAAAAAAAAAAAAAAAAAAAAAAAAAAAAAAAAAAAAAAAAAAAAAAAAAAAAAAAAAAAAAAAAAAAAAAAAAAAAAAAAAAAAAAAAAAAAAAAAAAAAAAAAAAAAAAAAAAAAAAAAAAAAAAAAAAAAAAAAAAAAAAAAAAAAAAAAAAAAAAAAAAAAAAAAAAAAAAAAAAAAAAAAAAAAAAAAAAAAAAAAAAAAAAAAAAAAAAAAAAAAAAAAAAAAAAAAAAAAAAAAAAAAAAAAAAAAAAAAAAAAAAAAAAAAAAAAAAAAAAAAAAAAAAAAAAAAAAAATGCAGAAACAAAAATACAAGTAATAAATAATATAAATAAGAAATAGCAAGTTTGATAAGTGATGGCTCACAAACAACAGGGAGCACACAAGAAGATATTGATTAATTATGGCAAAATTGAAAACAACGATACACCAGTTGGAAATGAAAGTCTGAAATTCAAAGGAGAAGAGAACTTTAAACAGAAGTGGATGACGAAAGAACTAATCATCTTATTAAAACTAAGTTTAGAAACGCACGTTACAGACTATTTAAGTAATTTATGTCACAAACTGACGTAAACAGCAATGTGTAATGGAGAATACGCTGTAAATAGATATTAAAAAAGAATAATTTACGTGGTATTTCTGTAAGACAATAATTGTAAATAGGTTCTTTTGTATACTTATAGAAGGGGTCCGCATTAAAATTTGTTGAAGCTCCAAATTGTGCACCTAGTTGACGCTGAGCAACACTTGCCAGCTTATTCATTATAGTAAATTATATTAAAATAATAAAAAAGAGTAGCTAAAGCCTAAACAAGCTTTGTTTTTCCAGAATTCTACTGCGATTTAAAAATACAAAAAATCTGAAGAAAGAGAACCGTGAACTAAATAAAACGGTTTCGTTTTTTGCCCACACCCCGACTAGATAACACAAAAATGTAGGTAAATCTTAAATTTTTGCCCTACTTTCATAAATCCATTACGTAGACTATCACCATAAACTTGTAATGTTGTAACTAACTGTTTACAGATATAAATTGGGTAACACTAAACCAACTAAGAGTATTAAGATACCCATTACCTTAATTTCAAACATTATTTTTGCTCAGCATGACCAAAAACTAGATTGCTACCATTTGCTGCTCTAAGAAGTAAAGTTAAAAGGTTCAATCGTAATAAATAGGGTAAACAAACACCCAAGTAAAAAACTGACAACTTAATTTGGAAATTTTATTGTCTTAATAAACAATGAATTCTAACTACGCAAAGTAATCTTTTCACATATGGAATAATTATTTTAATTTTATCCAACAATCTACAACTTACATCACACTGTGTAACATATGTGATCTCAATGTTAGCACCTTTCCACGCATTTCGACAATCAAATACACCTGTGAACCGATTTTGCTCCAAATCTATCTAAATTTACGCAGGAAAAGAGCTAATTTATATTAAACTATTCCTGTAATTTGAGTAATTAATCAACTTCTTAATTAATCTACCAAGAAGGATAAAAGTGTAACCACTATTGATGCAGTAATTGATCTTCTCTAGATAGGCCTGTTTTCACAATCCTTTCCTATATTCAGCACTTCTCTACACTGCAAATGCTTGTGAGTTTCAGCCAGAAGCAACGCTATTTTGTTAATTTGCCTTATTAAATAATTATCATGTAATATTTCATAATAATATGACTAAAAAGTTATCAAACATAAAGGACATAATTCTGTTATTTCAAAATAATTTTAAAGAACAGAATTCAAAATGGAAATTTGAATTTTGAGTTTCTGAAAGCACAAATTTTTAGAAATTACAAAAATTATGTTTCATAGTAAATCAGTTAAAAGAAAAATAATTCAACTGCTTCAAGTTCAAATTAATGGAAATAGTAGAAGTCGTAATTAAAAAATCACAAATTAATAGGCGATGTAATAATGTCAATTTAAAAATTGCAGTAATTTTTTAAGATAATCAAAATTGAGGTACATGATTGTTGTTCTTTTGTAATACAAGGGCATCAACTTTTCCGAACTTCAATTTTAGAAATAAAGATGGCGCATGAATTGCTTTATATTTTCTATAATTATATGTACTTAAAAAAGTGTAGGTGACGTTAGAGGTAGACCTAACTTCCAGTACTGTCGATATCCGGGTAACTGGGTAGTCGTACTGGGGTTTGGTCCTCAACATTCACCCAACTCTCATTTATGGCTCCTAGTAGCTGTAAAGATAAAACACGGCCACACACCGGTAAACTGTATCGACATACAGGCTAAACTAAAGAGGCAACTTACAAGTATTGGATTTAATGGCCCTGGTTGAAATAACTTTTGAAGATGGAAGCGGGTCTCTCAAAAAAAAACTGTAAGTGAAGGTGGAAATCAGGAGATTGGAACAGCTTCACTTATGGAACCTGATGGCGGCAGCGATGGACGCTACAACCGGCAATCAGTACCGCGATACAGAAGGCAACGAAAACCACTGTGTTATTGTTCCAAGAAAATTACATGGCAGCACGAAACTTAATTACGGCCCCAGTCCTCGGCAGGTTTTAAGTAACCAAGGTGCTAAGAATCCCCGAGTGGAAAATATTAATTCAACCATTAAAATAGGCACATGGAACGCCCGTAGCCTATATTCACCTGGAAAATTAGCAAATCTCACCCAGGAGATGAAAAGAATAAATTTACAAATTTTAGGAATCAGTGAAGTACGATGGCCTGATTCCGGAATTCTAAGATCTGATGACAAAACCATATATTACTCAGGAAATCAAGACAAACATACAAATGGAGTAGCAATTGTAATAGACAGTAAACTAAAGCAACATGTCCAAAATTTTATACCATACTCTGACAGAGTCATGCTCTGACAGTTGAAAGGCAATCCTGTCAACATAAATATCATTCAAGTATACGCTCCAACAACGGAAAGATCTAATGCTGAAGTTGAAGAATTTTACTCGCAAATCAGAGACATGACACGTTTGGCAAAAAACGAGATATAAACATCATAATGGGTGATCTGAACGCAAAAATTGGAAGTGGGGAAGTCAATGACATTGTAGGTAAATACAGCATAGGAGAAAGAAACGAACGAGGAGATCGGCTAATCCAATTCTGCCAAGAGGTAAATTACGTAATAAGCAACTCATGGTTCAAACTGCCAATTCGCAGACTATATACTTGGACTTCTCCTCAGGCAAGGATTTATAAAAATGAAAACACTCCTGACAAATAAAAATCTAAATTTACAAATCAGATGGAGAATGGTAAAGAGTTATATATGGTCAATATTGTTATATGGAACGGAAGTCTGGACACTAAATAAACACGAGATAGACAAACTGCAAGCCTTTGAAATGTGGTTGATGAGACGAATACTTAAAATCCATGGACAGCCAGGATTACAAACCAAGAGTACTACAAAGAATGAACTGTAATAAGAAATTATAACTACCATAAAAGAAGAAAACCGCCTACTTGGGACACCTAATAAGAAATAAAAATATAACCTACCCCAACTTATCATACAGGGTAAGGTTGAAGGCAAACGCGGAAGGGGTAGAAGGAAAACTTCTCAGTGGACAGGCATGAATGTTCAACAAATATTTAGAGCAGCTGCAGAAAGAGAAACATTTGCCAATGTAATCGCCAACCTCTATTAAGAGAAGGCACGAGAAGAAGAAGAAGAAGAAGAAAAGAAGTTATAGACAATACAAAAGAGAGGATGTATGGCCGTTTGAGAAAACATAAATAATTTAAATATCATCAAATACAAATATTGTCAATTGTAAGACTAAAAATTAGAAAATAGAAGATAAGATAAAAGCAATGAGTTTTAACACTGTTTTTTATCTTTTTTAAAGCGTATCTCAAATGGTATTTATACTTTTTATGATTATTTAAAGTTTATTGGTTGCGCATAATTTTAGAGCTTTTGTTTTATTTTATATGATAAGTATATAGCCCAACCAAGATTATCAACAATTAACGTACCGTCTGATTTAACAAGGCATGAGACACCGCCTCACAGTTAGGAGCACGCCATATCTTTACCAAATTGTACTACGGAAATAAAAGTATAAAGATATTTATTTTTATTTAAAGCATCCGCTTATGATGTTGTCAGTAGTGTACAGGTCCGTTGAGAACCAGAAGAAGAACGGCTAGAATACTTTAATAAAACTTTAATAACATTTTTATTTAAAAAATGCCTAAGATATTTCCAATTTAATTATGTACAAATTCAAAGAGCTAGTTAGTATTGGTACACAACTGCATCTCCTTCCTTTGAATTTGCGTAGAAGAAATAACCGTGTGAAATGACGCACAAACGGAACTAGATGATCTCTTTCAAAAATATCGAGCTATATAATACAAACATTACAAATGCAATAAAAAAAAATTGTATACTTAGTAAAAATGGTACAAGATATAAGAAACATTGTACGTAGCTCCCCCGCCCCCTTTCTTCAGTAAACTAGAAGACTTCCAGTGGGCGACTGAACCATTTTGTCCGGATTTTAATTGTTAATCTTCGCTTGCGACACTTTTGAAGAAATCTGGTTTGTTGACAGCAGTCTAAAGCAAGTCATTAGTACGATGATTCTTCTGCTCTGGTAACAGTAGTTTAGAATTCGCAGCTCATCTTCTAGTTCTTGGACTATTAGTCGCTAATCCTTGTTGATTATAGCTCGTATAGGTTTGTAATTTTCTAATGTTTTCATTGCTAGTTTTCCAAATCGTAGATCACTTTAAATAGATTTCCGCCCATCTCTAAATCATTAGTACCATACTTCTTTCTTGCTACACTAATTGCACCATTTTTACACAAAAAGTTTATCATCTGTGCATTAGCTTGTAGTATAGCTTAAAGCAGTAACAATTTAAAGTAATTTATTATAAAATATTCAGAACGACGCTTCTGGTAGTGTAGATACTATTGTTCTAAACATTTAGCAGTTTTGAAGCTTTTAAATACTAATTACGAATTATATTTGCTGTTTGTTTTAGTCTTGGAAACTAAAACAGAATAAATTCGGTATTTTTTATTTTTATTTCTAAATTAGCCTTAAATTCGTCTTGTCTGATTTTTCCTATTTATTTCACAACATAATTACCATTAAAACGTGCTTTAAGACCTAAAGATTAATTCAAATTACTTACATTTTTAATTTCATAATTACAGTAATTACCCGATAATTATCTATAAAGCACTTTTTATCAGTTCAGCTTAAAAACCACTTAAATTAATGTTTTGGAAAGGAGAACGGCCGCCCTATCCTTGATTCTTCCCAACAGCAAAAAATCAATTACTTTTAATATGCGCCTGCATATCGACAGCAATTACTTCATGTGCATTGTTCTAAACAGCGTACGTGACTCCGTTTCTATGCCGCTAATTAGTCCATGGGACTTCCATCCCTAGCAGCTTTTTACGGCCTTAACGACCGGCAAAGGCCGCACTTTCTTACACATTTTTAGTGCCCTCGGGCTTAGGTGAGCAATTAGACCGATCGGGAGCAACAATTTAAATTTTCCGGCGAAAAAACCTAAGGACAGCGAGGAAGCGGGCGGCCTTCGCCGCCGCTGCGAATTCGCGTCGGAAAACAGATCAGCATGTGGAAGGAATGCACCGCGCCTTCCTTGTTCGAACGCAAATGAGACGATTGCGGTACGCGAGCTGCCTAACAGCAACGAGACTAACTGCTCTAGAATGCGCTCTATTTTGAAACGAACCGCGCGCGAGCTGTGTATCGCTAGAAATCTGTGCTAGCGAGCCTTGGACGTTGACTTTTCCATAAAAAAAGTGCAGTTGCGTCATTTATAGCCTCCCTAATCGATTCGAACACGATGTAAACACACTGGAGCGATGAAAACGGATGTTTCTAATTAGAGAATGATTTAAGTATCACACACTGAATCAATCTCGTTAAGCACCATGTTAGTTATCTTTAAAACATCAAAACTCATGGTCGCAATAGCAACATGACACATTAAATTTAACTACAGATAATTATAAAATGATTAAAAAGACTATCACTAATGATAACACTAAACAATCACATTATTACCATTAGAATACTAGTGTTTTTATAAACATCAAACAATGTTATAAAAAAATATTAACTATGTCTTAGCAATAAACGCTACAATAACCAAAAAAGATAAAAAATGAATAGAAACAGGAGTTATTATTATTGGAAATACAAAAACAATCAGAATCGTAGGGGTGTTTATCAGTAAAGAATTATAAAGACAGAATTGTAACAGAATGAAAAGATTAAGTTGCTTATTCGCGAGTTCCTAAAATGTGTTACAATTTTTGGAACTACTTAACCGTTGAACTCCAATACCCCAGATTCTAAAATCGCAAATTTAATAAATATGAGCAACACTACGAATAAGAATTATCAAGGAATTACTTTACTAAAGACCACTTATAAGATACTCTCCGCATTCATACAGAAAAGGCTAAGAGACAAGAATTCTAATAAGGCAATATTAATATAATTTTAAAAAGGGAAATCGACGTGAACTGATATGAATAAGTCGACAAATTTAAGTACCTATGCGTTATGACATCTAGCATGGTGATAGAGAAGTAAAAATAAAGCAGCAAACCGAATCTTTTATACCAAAAAGAAATTATTAAAGAAAAAAATATGTTTAAAAAAACCAAAATTAAAATGTATAAGACCCTAATAAAACGAATTTTAATATGTGGAGCAGAAGTTATAAAAATGGTTTAAAAAAAGGAGAAAACTTAAGAGTTCAGGAACGAATGATTATAAGAACAAGTCCAGTAAACATATTAGAAAATAAATACAGAGCAAGAATGAAATAAGAGTTAATACAAGAAATAGAAAAAGGAATAAATTAACAGAGGGTGAAATAGCTAATGCATGTAATAAGTGAAATGTAATAAAGAGAAAATAAGGCAGACCAAAGTCTAAATTGCTAGACGAAGTGAAAAGTGACCAAAGAAGAGAAAATTAAAGAAATTATAGAATAAGATAAGCAAAGAAGTTAGATAAAGACGGGATGGGGATTGATTTAATCCAAAAGTTGATCTAGAACTTGGAAAACAAGCAGCATAATACCGGCGTGGGGCCTTAAGCACTACATGCAATAGCACCATACAATTTTGACCAAACTACAAAAGGCAATTGAGACTTTAGACTTTGCGATACAAGAAAAGAAGCAAACCAACGTTAGACCACGTCAAAATCTAAAAATAAAACAAATATAGCAGAAGCTATACTTTTTTCTATAAGAAAACTGTGAATTTTTATATTATATATAAATTTATCTTTGATTTATTTCCACTGCAATAATTATCGAATTTTTTTTTAACTTTAACTTCATAAAAGTATGTAAAACCAAAATTAGGTTTTTAATTGAAGTGAAATCTTTTTTATTTGTGGCGTGAAGTGAACAGAAAGAGGCGCGGCTTCTGAGCGTTGTAGATAGGGACGCCTGAAGATGATTCCCTCCGTAGGGTTTCGATTACTGCTTCTTTAGTCAATCTTATAATGTCACACCAAAAAGTACCCTCGCCCGAAATAATGAGAAGGCTTAAAGTGCAGTTCGAGAACAACACCCTTAAGAAGACTCAAATGTATCCGTAAAATATACAGGATGAGCAGTAATTGAAAATGAAAATCGATGACATCGCCCGAGGATTAGCATATTGAGGGAAATATTCGCATTTTTTGCCGAAATTGCTTTTGAAGTCGGAATAAACTACAGGAGTTGTCGGGCAATCCGAAATATTCTGCTTCAGGACAACGCCCGACTCGATACAACTACTCAAACTTGACAAAAAATTGAGGATTTTTTTCTGGTACAGTTTGGAATATTCTCTCTGTGGTCCAGATTTATTGTTCTGCGGTTATAGTTTGTTTGAGCTATTAAAGGAAGCACTCGGAGGACAAAAATCTGACGACAATGTTGGTGTCAAAGCGTTCATTTGCAATTGACTGGTATCACAACTCCTTCATTTTGCAATAGACGGATCAAAAGCTATCTATTCTTTATCATAAATAAGTGCGCGCGCACAATTACATTTAAAAGAAAAATAAAAGTCAGCGACGTCTTCCGAGAATCAGTTTAACTAAAAAGAATATTTGCCTTGTTCCGACAGGCTAAAATCGTAATAATCATAAAGGCTCTTCATTATTATGTATCCACAATATATTGGCAATATTTTTTTCACTCTTATGTAACTTATTTTTCAGTTGATTTCAAATTCTGAAAGAATAAAAAGCGATTAAGAGCAAATTAAATTAATTCAAAGTAGAAAGACCAATTATATTATACAATATACAATAAAAAGCAATAAAATCTGTAAAAAAATAAAAGATTCGGTCAAATTAAATACAAAATTAAGATAAATAGGGTGCACTAATAATAAATAACAGAAAATTATAAGATGAGAAGTACCGACTAAAAAATATAAAAATAAAAAGTAACATAGATGATAATAGTTTAAAACAAAAACAAAAAAGATATGAAAAAGATTTTGCCCTATATATTGCTTCGTCTAATTACATAAAATCTGCCTTTACACTTATATGTATTTAAACCATTGTTCTGTTTTAAATTTATTAAAACGTTATAAATTGCATTATAAGTGACATAATTTTGATATTAATAAATGCTTCAAAACTAAACCGTAGTTTAATTTAAAATATTTGAGAAAAAATAATGAGATTTTGCCTTTAAAAATATAAGATATAAAACAACATTAACAACATTTAAGAAGAGAATAGTATAATGTCTAATCTTCAATAGTAACCAAGTAGTTGCTTTACAATTAGTTTCTTTAATTTTTTATTTCATTTACTGTAGCTACATTAATGTCAAAAAGGTAAAACTTTATTATTTATAATTACTTTCTAATACTAATTATAATCATTATCTTGCTTAAAACATTAAATACTAATAAAATCCGAAGAAAAACCTTTGAAATAATATACAATAGAAAAACATAGCAGCTATAAGTATTTCTAAAGAAATAAGTACAATTATAAATCAAACACAACTTTTTGAGGTAAAATAGACAAAGAGAAGATAAATGCGTGATAAATAAAGACATACACAATAACAACAAATATGTTGCAAAGTTTTCTAATAACAAATTGCAAAGAAAATAAAAAAATGATTTTACATATGCACAATAGAATGTAAAACAAAATGAAGAAATAAATACAAACATAATAAAAGGTACTGTCTAAGCAAAAAAAAGAACATAAGTAATATAAAATAAATATGAAAGAATATAAAAAATTAAGACAACAATAAATATCTAACAATGTAAATTTATTATAAGAAAAGAAAGTAACAACAATTGTGCAATAACAAATGCATTTGCATGGTTATTATGAAATATAATTTCAAATAAATAATAAAATAAACACCTTAACTATTTAACAGTAATACAAACAGTTAAATACACATGAAATGTTGATTAAAATAATAAAATAAATTTAAAATTAAAGAAGATAATAAAAAATTTATAAATCAATTCTAAATAGGAAATTTGTTGTAAAAAAACAATACAATTTTTGTAATGGATAGTTACATCTGTAGAAAATTTATAATTATAATTAAACAATACCATAATTATTTGGCCAAATTACTAAACGATATTAGATGAATATTTGAGTACTAAAGTAAAGCTGTAGAATATATTGAGTGCAAATTTTATGAATATACAAATAAATAAGAATTCAGAAAGAAAAATATAGAAAAAGAAGAATACAAATAAATAAAATAACAGGAAAAGTTTTATAAGCAAGAAATTAAAACAAGGAAAACATTGCAGCCCGAAAACAACTGAATAATAAAAATAGCCAAAATTAACAAAACTCAAGGACAAAAAAACACCCTCAAAGAGATACTAAAAAATATAAACAATGTAAGCCATGGGTACATTTCAACCAGGCGGTCACACTTCAAAAGCGCTGGGTTGCAAAATTCCGCTGCATTCTGCTGTAGAAACTTTCAGTTTTGATAAATAATAATAAACGGCCGAGTGAAAGTGCGCCGTGCGTTCAGACAGATTTTTACGAATATTTTTAGTGCACGGGGCACTTCAGCCAGCAGACGTAGCTGCGAGTTAATTAAGTGCACATTCAAGACAGCTTTATGCTGGTGCTTCACTCGTGGCGGCAACATCTGCCAAGCGAATGGAACCATGGTGGTTCAAGTGCATGAGCATATATTACTTACGGATGAAAGCGAACTGGTTTGACTGTTTAAAAAAATGAAAATTTTCAATATTTCAAGTAGGACGATTACAGTTATTCAAATATTAAATTAAAAGACAGCAAATTAATTTAAACATAAACTAAAGTTTACAAATGATTGTCATTAAATGTTTACTTAAAATAACATTACAAATGTTGTGTATTCAAATTATTGGAGAATAAATAAAATCACACTAATATAATTTATCTACTAAAATAAAAATTTGAATAAAAGAGCTTTGAACTTAAAATTAAAAAAAGACATGGCGAAATGCTCTAAGCAATCCCAGAACATATATACACAAAATACCTTCGATTTCGATTTCCAAATGGCAGAAAATTGAAATCGAATATCTCAATTATTCGAAATAGAATTTTTCGACTTCATTCAATTCAGCGTAAAATTTCATAAGAATCACATTTAAAATCGTAATGTCGAAAATTTTCGAAATTCGAAGTCGAATATCTAAAAAACTATTCGACATAGAATTTTCGATTTCGATTTTGAAATCATAAAATTTCCTATAAGAATCCATTTTAAATTTAAAAATCCATAATTTTGACAGAACAGACAGATTCAGACAATAAATTAGTAAGAACTTTTAAGTTCGTTGATAAAAATAATTGAAATAAACAATGTAGAATAATATGATAATCAAAGACCATTCGTTAGAACTATTTACTAAATGGCAGTTACAAAGAGTAATCAAACTAATAAAAAAATGTAACATTTGCTGTTATAAAGAGTTAAACATAAAAAACAAATACACAAAATCACACACCTTTAATTATCGGAAGAGGTAAAGTTTAAAATTAACATATCGCAACTAGAATTATTATAATAAATCCAAATGTAGAGCTTATTTGATCTAACATTAATCCATAATTATGAAATACAACTTAAATAAATAAAAACATTAGCCTGAACTTTAAAACTAATTGAAAACTAAAAACAAATTAAATTAATGATGAACATCAAAGAGGCCATTTTAGGAACATAATTATGATTTATAACCGAAATTATGAGAGTGTAAAGCTGGTCATTGTTCAACAGGTCAAAGGTCAAATGTTCGTGCCTTCCGTGCGACCCGAGCGCCTCCGAAGGACAAATTTCGGTCGCGGCAGCGCGACCAGGTTTGAGAGCGGGTAATAAAGCACTTATACATATAAAATGATGAGTGCTGTCACACAGTCAAAGGTCAAAGTTCAACTCTAACTGGGTATACGTAAATGCGTTGTCATGGCAACGGCGTCAATTATGTCAAACAGAGCTTTTTAATCGTGTTTTATTTATTTTAAAACAGAAGTAAATTAGATTGGACATCACGGGCCATTTAGACCTCGTTATCTTATAAAATTAATTTTAAAAAATTAGGAAAAGTTATCATTCAGACAATTAAAACTAAAGTCATAAAACTCGAAAACCTGTAAAAAAAAGTTTTAAAAAACATTATCACTTAGCATTAACACAAAAAAGCTCCAAGATGTAGAGCTAGTGTTCAAGTCGAAAGAAAGTTTTAATCCATAAGTTAAAATAAACTCTAATGAAGCACTAAAAATAATAGCCTGAACTGAACTCCGGATTTAAACTTTTCGCCTTTTGTGTTTTGCATTTGGCAACTCTAATACTCTGAGAGAAGTTATTTATGTTTCTACCGAAATATGAAGAGATATAAAAGAATAGAAAGGTTCTATTGTTAAAAAGCATTATAAATTCGATGAGTTATTGTTCGGTGTGGATTTTGTCAGGTAGCATAATACTACTTTACTTCTTCGAAAATAATACTGGAAATGGTATGCAAACTGATGGTTACCATTACCTGTGAACCCACTTTTTTTGTTACAACTGATCAACATGGACCTAGCACAAATGTCGGTTCCAGCAGAACAGCCTCATCTGCCATAACATCCAACACCCGATTTACTGCACCAACAACTTTCTCATTGTTTAATTTCATGAAATATCAACTGATCAGCAGATCTTGTTATTTTAACAAAGCATGATTTTTCTTTGGTGTTATCTAAGATACAAAGTCTACGCCTACAATCCACAAACAGTTGATGACCTTGAGGGCAAAATTCGACGTGTTATCGATAAAATTGATTGGAACTTGAGCGGAATTGTACTCGAAAAACCTGTGGAAAGAACCAAGCTTTACGGCCCAAGCCGGGGTGGCCACTTTTCAAACATAATTTGCCATATTTAATCAAAGATTGTGTACTTTAACACTTAATAAAATCTAACCATAAAACCAGTTGATTAAATCAAGTAAGGAAAATACTTCAACAAAATCTAAACTTTGGAAGCTAGTGAAATATAGCGAACAGAGAATAAATATAATACTGAAAACAAAATGCTATACGAATTCATAAAATCAACAAAAATATAAAAATGCAGATTAGCAAAAAAGTCTTCAACAGATAGTACATAGTACAGTTTTTTTATATGTAGAAATTGAAGGCTATAAATTGATTTGATTTTTTAAAGAAGAAAAAAATAAGGATTTACGTGCTAAAATATTTATTAAAGGATATGTTGGTCTTTATCTGAAAATACACGAATACAAGCTCTGCTCAAAAAGTGATCAAATTTTTTAAATTACACAGAGGTACAGTGCATTTATTGATTTATTACTTAATTCTTGTGTTGTTGTTTTTTGAGCTAGGTAATAGGTGAATTTTTGTGTCAAACTTGGGGAAAAATTCACGGTAGCTTATGATTATAAGTTGTTTAAGCTGTTTTAAGGGGTTTAAAATTGGTTGCCGATCATCACTCTAGAAAGCCATCAACTGGTTCTTTGAAATAATATAGCATCTGGTGGTCTATTCAAATCGATACTCCTCAGTCACCGCACACTTTGTCTCTTGCATGATAAATCAAAAATATTATGATGTAAAAACTTTCAGTTTAAATAAACAATAATAAATGTCCGAGTGAGAGTCCGTACGTTCAGAAAGATTTTTACAAATATTTCTAATATACGGGGTACTTCAACCTGCACATGTATCTGTAAGTTAATTTGGTGCATATCCAAGGCAGCCTTATGTTAATTTTAGGTGGAGAGAACTACTGAACAAGGTAACAATAATAAAGCTGATGAAATGTGGATTTACAGCTGTGTTGAAGCAAAGGGTCGCAAATATTTTTCACTATCCCAGCCTTTTTACTACCCCGAGCTGGCACCAACTACCTTTTTCCGTGCTTGAAAAATCAAGTTAAATACATACAGCACAGGCTCTGAAAACCATTTCAAAAATGGCTTGTGAGGACTGCTTCAAGTAGTAGAAACGCCTCAGTGTTACCTCACTATTAATTATGAACGAAACATGCGTTCTAAAAGACATTTTTTATTCCCGCTATTTTCGTTTTTTGAATGCAGACAAAATTAAAACGCCTTATAATTTAAAAATCTGTAATATGCCTAAAACAGATGACAAAACTATTAAAGTACGCGCCGATTATTATGCAAAATTTTATATGTCTATGCATTTATTATTCTTTGTTCAACAATTATCTCTATATTTTATGCAACTTGAGGATCCCATCCTTATATAACTCAGGTTACTGGTTAAAAACTTCTCAAGGTGTTTTTTGGTTTTCAAATAGTTTAAGTTCTTGCCGTTGAGAAACCTCTATAAATAAAAATATGAAGGTTCGATATCTGGTGAATATAACTAGTGGGACAAGCTCCCACAATTTTTGTCGGGTAGTCAAGGAGACAAGTTTTAGCATCCTGATGGAACACGACGCCCCTTCTATTAGCTACTTCTCGACCTTTTTTCCGAATCGCTATTTTTGAAATTGAACAACTAGTTGTTTAAGAAGTTTTGGAGTAGCTTATGGTAGTTCATTTCGCTAACCTCAGGACCTTTTCACTTAACATTGTTATAAATAATTTGTTTCTCATCCTCGTCACTGACTGCTTAAAAAACGGTGCGCTCTCGTTACGTCATAGATGAAAATCCAATTCACCAATTTTTCTCGATCAAATTCTGAGGAACCCAACCATCGCAGCTATTTACGTAACCGAGCTTCACTAAATGCTTTTGAACGGTGGTTTTCAATAGTTTTAGCATTTCTGCCAAATCTCCTATTGCGGGTTATTCACGATTAGCATCTTGAATTGCTCATCGTTAATGGCGAAAGGTCTACCCGGGCGTTGTTGGTATTTAACCCTTAAATGACACCAGGATCCAAAATATCCTAGACCTTTTTCAAAGATCCGTACTTCCAGCCTCGCTAGAAATCAGATTTATGATTCCATCTACCTTTAGTTGGATAGTTAGGGTATCTGTTCATGCATTTCTGACAAAATAATCTCTCGCCAGGTGCCGAACGGAATGGTCGAAAATTAGGGCGGTGTCAAAAATACCCCAGTGTGTCATTTACTTGTATTTTATGCATTACGGAGTGCTTTAGTGTATAATCCATTTATTCGAGTCGTAAGTATTGTGTTGTACATGATAGTAATTTTCGGCATTTTAGATGCCACCGTAATTTGCGGAGTGGGGCGCTACCACAGATGTTCGAACAAGAAGATGAGGGGCGTACAGGAATTGGCACAGCTTCATCGGATGATGGGGATAATCTGTTTGAACACTGCTTCGGAGAAGAATACGAGCCTTCTGAAAGAAATTCTTCAGAGTGCTATAGAGGTAGATGAAGATGATGGAGTCTAGAGCATAGATTGTTGGACGCTCAAATGCGGATGCCAAAAGCTCTAGTCGAAATAGGGAGCATCTGTTTTGAGGTGAAAAAATCATTACAAATGGAGCACAAAGGTCCCGAAAGGCTTCAGGTAAATTTTCGTTGTTTACTTATAAACGTAGCACAGCTATACGTGAGCTGCATGCTTCCCTTTCTTGGAAAGAATGACTGATAGATAGATAGATATATATTTGTACTGGAGAGGGGGGGAGGGAATAAAAGAAAAAGCGAAAGAGAAGCAGAGATGGATGAACAAAAAATAGAGGGGGAGAGAGAGATAAAGTTCATATTGAAGCACTGAATTATCAATTTCCATTCTCTACAGTAATTATGATAAAATGAAAAATTCTTTTTGCAGACCGTCTAAATAATTTAGGCAAGAAAATAACAGCCAAAAATCAATTTATACAATCTTATCAGCGTCATTGAAGAAATCAAAGCACCAGTATGCGACGTACATCGCTCGTACTTATGTACTAAATGTGGTGGCATGGAATAGAAAATAAGTGTTTGAATATTCAATTTTCCACTTTAGGAATGTTTCTTCATCATATTATGTAAGTTTCTAATACTTGTAATCATTTTTTATAAATATAATTTCTAATAAACATCAGCATATAAGAAAATTTTGTTTTCAAAAATTTTCCAAAAATTCCCACTTCGTTCCTCAAAATAAATATTTTTTAAGAGTTCACATCTACTACGAATTTTATCTGAAAGAACATCATCTTATATATATAATCATAAATTGGTACCTCAAAATTTTAAAAATGAGAAGTTTTATTTTTTTTAATATTTTTATGTGAATAAAAAATACTCACAATGGTGATTTATGTCGGTGGAAAAAGGGTTCAAATTGATGGGGAAAATTCTCAGATCAAAATATTAATAACTTCGAAAGTTATTGCATATTTTCGACTTGAGATCCAAAAATCTCCATTTTTAACGTGTCATTAAATGGTTCAAATTGAAATCACCAGCTCTAAAGCAAACCACTTTTAAACAGTTCCTCTGGTTAAAGAACTTTTTCCGGAAGCAAAACATTTTTTCTTTGTTTGTGTGATATTTTTGTCTTTCTTGTGATAGAAAAGCATTAAGTGTCTAAATGCAAGAATAATACAATTCAATTTATTGGAAATAACTTTTTTAAAAGATGTTTAAGCGTTTTTCAACGTCATTTAGTGAAAATCGGCACAAACTTTCGGACAACTCTATATAAACATTTTAGAAAGTATATAAAATAGAGCGATATTACATTTAAATTTACCTAAGAACTTATTATAACAAATAAGTCCTCTAACTTAGGTACAACTATTGCTAAATATAAGTAATAAAACATTTTACCATTGCTGATCAACATCGACTTCTTCCATTCTTTCAAGCATGTAATTTATAAGTGCAAAGATTTCAAAAGAACCTTATGAACAGAAAACACGACGACGTTGTTTTCTTAAGTTCGACAGAAGAATAAATATTTAATATAATAGATATACAACAAAAAACAATAGCAAAGATAATTATTAATACTTGAACTAGCAAGTCATTAAACACAAATTTTAAATTATTTAAAATCGGTACTAGTGTGTGTATAATATTTAATGCAAAACTAATTGCACTATCGATAAAAATAATTACGATTAATTTTCATAAGATCTACCTTAAATATTTAAAGAGCAAGGGTAATAGTGTTTTAATTCTTCTCTATTTAACCTTGTTGTGCAATTTTTGTGTAATAACTAAGGATTACTTGCAAAATGCTTTATATATTTTTTTATGTACCAAGATATCAAGTAATGATAAAAATAATTAGCAATTCATTCTAGTATTAATGAAGGAAACTCTGATTCACAGGGGCAAATTTCTAATAATCTGATCTATGATTACTATGTTAATTTTGTACTGAAGACCATAGTACGTCATATATTAATAATGATCCAATCTAATACTTTCTGCTATGTGAACTCATCACACCAGAAGCGAATGTAAACGATATAGCAACCTTCCCATCAATGTTTGTTAAATTTTGTAATGTGTATGAAATGGCAGTAGAGAAAATCATACACATTGACTTGTATTGATATGTACTGCATGTTTAGAGAAACCAAAAATAAAAGATGTTAATACCGTTAGGTGGTAGTTGGGAAGTTTCAACTGTGGCAGCTACGATGTGAAAAACAAGCCACGTCCAGCACAATGGCAAAATTAAATGCGTTTTAATCTTCGAACTACAATAAAGAACGATAAAAAGCTATATATTAATGCATCTGAACCGATGAAATTGCTCATTGTTCAATATCAGTATTGTCCTGTTGTCATCTAGTAAATTTCTATTTCAATAAATGAGAGGCGTTAGTTTAAAAAGTTCCCATAAAATATTTTAATTGCAGTTCAAAAATATTTTGTCGTTTACATACTTGTAGGTGATTAAACATAAATTACTTATACAAATTTTTGTAAATATTCCAAGTTATGGTCGTACCAAAGCCGTTACGTTCAGTGTAAAGCAATGTAAAAATCATTTAAATCGCTTATATTATCAATAAAAACAACAAAGGGCACCTTTACGACTTTTTAATAACCAAAAATGTTTTTTAATGGCAGAAAATAGATTAACATAAACAAAATCGATCGGTGGGTCTTGAACGCACTACCAGCCGAAACGACTGCGGCTAACCAGATTCGTTTCTAGAAAAGGAGCAGCCTCAAGTGATAATGTGCAATGGACACCGATCGGTTCTCAGGGCCGTCCACTATCTATCGACGGCCGCTCGCAACTCATTTGACTACAATATCATTTTTTGTCGCAAATAGGATATGTGCATTCGCAAAAGGCCGCGACGGAAAGTAGCAGAGCGATCCTATCTGTGCATATTCATTCGGCAATTCAATGCACGGCCGGCGTAGTTGCCCGTTGCACAGCGGCGCCGAAATGCACCTTTAGCCTCACGTTTCGAGCGCCCGGCATCGGCGGCCTCATTTGCATGCAATGATTGAAATCGAGTGCTTGAATCGAACTGGGGACAATATTAGAACGTCGCCCACCGGTCGAGATACTTGGCACTTTCATAGGGAGCAAAAGGTAACGGAACTGTGGTGTCAGCCTTGACGTTGATTGACAGTTGCGTCATCAATGGTCATTTTCTTTCGATCTAAATCCATTAACTTTTAAAAACAAATAAAAATTAAGATAAAAAGCAAGAAGGTTAACAACTATCGCACGTACTGGGCGAGAAATGAGCTTTGGGGAAATGTTGATGCTCATTACCTTGAACGCGAAGCAATTTAATTAAATTATATTTCGTCACACATCATTTTATTTTTGAAAATACGAATAAGAAACAATGACAATATCAATCAATCAATATAACGTAATTCAAATTTAATTTGAAGATGTTTTTCCGGAATAAAACAAAATATTGGAACAATCCATAATCTACAGGCTTAGCAGTGTAGAATGCAATATCGGCCAAATGCTCTCCACGACTCCGCAACCATTATTTTTCTGAAGCTTAAATGTAATTCTATTTCAACAATTATACATCTGATATCTTTTTTAGCCCTAGAGTCATAGCAGATTTGTTGACATAACCCTTTCATGCAAGTAGCCCCAAATAAAAGTCTAATGCGGTTAGATAACAACACGTTACCCCTCTGCGAGATAACACGACTAGGAAATTTACTTTGAGGTAACGTAAGTGACAAATGACTCCATCTTGTTAAATACACCTGTCATTTAAGTTCAAATTGTTGATATAAACGAAAAAAGTTGTTTAGCATCTCTCAATGGCATATGCTATTAATAGCTTCGTCCTCAAAAACGTACGAGCCAGTGAATTCCTCCAATGCACACTAAGCAGTGCATTTATGTGGATGAATTCGGTTTTCCCGAATATGACGTAACCCAGATGTGGTAATTTTGACGATTTACAAAGCCATTTAAAGGAAAATCTGCATCAACTTGTGTCCTCTAAAAACCAATTTATAAACGTACAGGATTTCTGGTGGTTTTTGTTGGATTTTGTCACGTGTTAACGTTCACAGAACGCAAACGGTTTGCAATTCAAATCCTTTGATTTAACTTTGATCACTCTTTATAAGAGTAAATAGTAAAAGTTTGAAATTACTTTGTACCAAAATTAATTTTTTAGTATTATCATTAATGACAATTTGATAACTTTAAAAATAAATTAAAGGTGTACTAAGAACAGCTAGATAATAACAGTAACAGCATAGAATAATAGGAAATAATGGCAGATACAACTTTCAACGAAGCACAAATGTGTAAGAACACAAAAAGAAAGTAATACATTTATATTGAACTATTATTACAAGATTTCTGCAGCAGCGCGGCCGCCATTCTCATTTCAGCATTTGCAATTTGCAAGTTTATCATTGCAATTGTATTTATGCATTAGATTGTTTATTTTTGTCGCGGCGGCCGGCACTGAAGAACTGTTAGCACGCTAGAGTGCAATCTGTCTGGCCTTTACACTCGATACAAAATTTATCCGTGTCCATTTACATAAACACCTTAGCATGACTAGGTGAGAATTTCCTCTTCTCTTCTTCGTCCTTCTATTTTTAGTTCTCAATATATCAATCGATCAATTAGATTTGGCAGACCCTATTAATGCAATTTATTGCTTATTTGAGTATACAACAAAAAACAGAATAATTGCTATATTAAACGTAAGTTCGAAAATTATTTTTTTGAAAGAAAAAACTCAGCCACTAACAATAATTGAGTATCTGCGTTCTCTTCAAACAAATAGTGATAATGGTGGTTATCTAAAGTGTGCCACATCGCTCCGCATCAGAGATGATGCGCGACGATCGGGCAGTGAGGGCAAACCAAAACTTTTAGTTAACTAATAGTTATCCCCCCCCCCCCATTCTCTTTGAAATTCTAAATTTAGTTTCAGTCATAACCCGATATATTATTTCCTAAAATGTAATCTATAATTTGAACTTCTTTCTCCAAAAACCAATTAAAATTTCCTGAAACAACAGCAAACAAAAATTAAAAAAATTATGTTTACTATAAAATAATAGCTTTTCCTGTATATTCAAAAGTTAAGCCCAACTACGTTCGCTTTTAAGACGTTAGTAAATAAATTTGAACAAACTGCTAATGTCTTTGACGATTACAACACAAAAAATATGCAATTCATTCAAAACGCGGTCACATATTTTTTACCATGTCTATCAAAAAACCGAGTAATATTACATAGATCACTCTATAGAAAAGCCTCTGTTACAAAATGCAAAAATGTGCACACAATTAGAGCCTTGTAAGCTTATAAGCTTGAAGCTGAGAATAATGCTATCCAACAGCTATATGCGATCACATGCTAGAAAGGTTAAATTTGATGCAGAATATGTTATTCAACAAAAAGAAGAACTGCAAAACTTACCCAAGTTGAATACTTTAGAAACATTACTGCCAACGACCACAACTGACACGAAATAATCACAACATCATGCATGCTGATGTGTTCCAACAAAAAGGAGTACCACCTCATCTCGCCACCATTGCTTAAAATTACTTATTCAAACTTGTTCTAACAGAAGGATTAGTCGTGCATAACGAAAATCTTGAACCGTCCGCTTGCCAGATCAAACTTCTTTTGAGCTCTTTTAACTGAGAGTTTATTAACGATTAAAATGTTCCAAGTAAAGAGCAACAGTATTAAACAACAAAAACAGATTATCGCGTCTTTATCGGTAGAAATTACAAAAACTGTATCAGAATCAGTATTCCAGAAAACAAAGTATGCGAAGGACTGATAACTCACACACCCTAAATTTCTTATCAACAAATCTTAAACAAAGCCAGTAAAAAACAGTACTTTTGTATTTAAAAATGCTGCGGTACAAAGTAACAGGGTTGAGTAATGATAGAAGAACCAGTGAATTAACGTTAATTAGACCAATTACAAAACTAGTTGATATTTTGCAACATAGACCATCATGACATACAAATAATTATCAATCTCTACTGGGGTCAAACTGCAAAAATAAAAGTGGATAACTCTCTCTCCGAGGAAATTAATATTCAAAAATGTGTCAGACAAGGGTGTATCCTCTCACCCATGTTATTTAACATTTACTCGGAATATATATTCCGCGAAGCGTTAGAAGATGAAAGTTCAGGACTAATAATAAATGGGAAATGTATTAATAACATTCGGTACGCTGACGACACCGTTTTGATCGCAAGCAACCTAAAAGACCTTCAGACACTGGTAGATAGAGTATCTCAAACAAGTAAAGAATTTGGGCTTAGTATTAATATTAGTAAAACAAAAATGTTAGTAGTATCTAAAAGAAACACCGCAGACAGTCAGCTGGTCATAGACAATAGGATTATTGAACAAGTTCAAAACTACAAGTACCTTGGCACGATAGTAAACAAAAACATCACACATAGAGAAGAAATCTTAGCAAGAATAAAACAAGCAAGGGCCGCCTTCATGAAAATGAGAAAACTACTGACTGCTCAGAACCTATCGTTAGCATTAAGGACAAGAATGGTCCGTTGTTATATATTCCCAGTGCTCTTGTATGGTCTAGAAGGTTGGACTTTAAATAAAGAAACTTCAAAGAGACTTGAATCCTTCGAGCTATGGATTTATAGACGACTATTGAAAATCTCTTGGACCGACCGAATTACGAATCAGCAGGTTCTGGGTAGGATGCGCAAAGAATTGGAGATCTTACCTACCATTAAGAAAAGAAAATTAGAATTCCTAGGCCACATTTCCCGCAATTCTAAATATGAGATATTGCAGCTCATTATGCAAGGCAAAATTGCTGGGCGAAGGAGAGTCGGACGTCCCAGAATCTCTTGGTTACGTAACCTACGAGAATGGTTCAATCTTACATCAGCCGAACTATTCCGAGCAGCTATATCAAAGGTCAAAATAGCCATTCTGATCAGCAACCTCCAAGGGAGAAGCTGAGATTAAGAAGAAGACCAATTATAAGCCTAAAAAAGCACGTACAGTAGATCGATACCTCAAACATGCATAAGTAATAATTTGAATACTTTTATATAAACTTCAGGGCCAGAAAGTATTGTTGAAATGCTGAAAGAGACGGGAGAGAATCAATACTAACAACTTAAAAAATATATAAAAAGTACCCTAAATTCAAGAAATTTCTAAATCACTGCAAACAGCGAAAGTCATAATTGTCCATAAGAAAAGAGATATTGCAAACTTAATTACCTACAGAAAAATAAGTCTTTTGTCGCAACTCTATAAGCTATTCATAAAAATAATCAGCAACCGACTGACAGCCAAATTTTATGCCAATCATCTAATAGAGCAAGAGAGATTTAGATCAGGATTCGACACATGCAACTATCTTCAAACAATGCAAGACTTACTTGAAAAAAGCAAAGAATATATCATCTATTTATTAGCCATTATAGACTACGAGAAGGCATTTGACTCCGTAGAAATGTGGGCAATGCTCAACTTTTTAGTCAACTGCGGAACAGATAGCAGATACAACCAAATAATAAAAATCATCTACAATAATGCGAGTATGTATATAAAAATATACTCAACTACAACTACATATAGTATACCTATACAGAGCGGAGTAAAACAAGGGGATGTGATCTCCTCAAAGATATTTACCAACGAGCTAGAACATGTCTTTTGTCAAATAGATTGATCGAATAAAGTTATAAATAATGACGGGGTGAATTTGGGCCATTTGAGGTTCGCTGACGACATCGTTATAGTGAACAAGATGAAGACTAAGATAATGTCAAATGCAAGCGAAATATAAACATTATTTTAGAAGGTACACCGTTGGAAACTGTTGATAAATATATATATTTAGGTCAACAAACCTCAACAGATAAAGAAAACATGCCTGAAGATATAAGAAGAAGAATACGAATGGTTTGGTCTATATTTGGAGAGCTCAGTTACATTCTAAAAGACAAGTAAGTTCCAAATTATTTAAAAGCAAAGCTTTAGAACTAATAGGTCGTCTCGACAGTCACGTATGACTGTGAAACCTGGAGACTCATAAAAAAAACTCTCAATGATTGGCGAGGACAAAAAAGGCACATGAAAGACAAATTCTCGGAATAAAACTAATAGTTGAGAAACAAAACACTTGGATACACCAACAAACAAAAGTTAACGATATTATTGAAAGAATTGCACAGCTAAAATGGTAAAGAGCTGGCCATTTGGCACGTAGACAAGACTAAAACTACATTACAGTGGAGACCGCAAAGTTAAAAAAGAGAAAAAAGAAGACCAAGTAGAAGATGGCGAGAAGACATACAAGACGTTGGAGGAATACAGTGGATGACGTTAGTTGTGGACAGAGAAAGATGGAGAAGGCCTACGTCCTATAGTGGATGGAAAAAAGATCATCATGATCGTGATTATAATCGTAATATTAAATTTAAAAAATTAAATATAAAAAGCGTTTTCAGTATCCAAAAAAAGTTAATTTAAATTGTTTCAGAATTAATAAAACTGGTCGCAAACAATTAGGCCTTGAAGTTAAGTAAAACACAAAAGAACGAATCTACATACCTATATAATAAATAAACGAGTTAAGCATAATCAACGCAAGTGATTGCTCTTTTCGTTTTACCCAAACGACTAAAGTTGGAGCGATTGAACTCGGAAGCTAGAAGTCAAATTAGAAAAGCGAGAATTACGTAAAGGAATAGATTTTCGGTCGCATTGCATCATCTGCCGCTCGCTGCCATACAAGACAATGCTTTCGAAAGGCGACAAAACGCTCCACGTACGCGAACCGGACCGGGCGTGTCCGCAGGATCCAGATAGCGTTCGTCTTGACATTTCCATCCACGCAGCTCCCGCGCAACCTGTTGCTGCAGCTTTTCGGCACGTGACGCTGACTGCTCCAGATCTGCCACCGGTTTGTGGCTCAACGGGCTTTGTTGGGGTGTCCGCGGATTAAGGTCGCCAAATGCCGTCGAACCAGTGGCGAGGCCGCGAGCCTCGTGGCCTTTTCCATGCAGCCGGCATTCCTCGAAATCAAACGCCGGTTGCGCAACTAGAAAGGGCGGAAGAAATGCTGCTAATCGGCGATTCGAGCGACCCTTGACAGCGCCGTCCGCCTGTCGCCGTTTTCACGCGAAGTCTAGTGGCAGACTTGGCAGGATGCAGCGGCTGCAGCTTTTCAGCTGGTTACGCAAAGTTGGAACGGCAGAAATAATTCGGAGCCGTTTGCTTTCTGTATACTTTGTCTTCTTCATATCAAGGATTAGGCCACATGACCTGTTCCGCCCCAATTATTATCACCTTCTATGTCGGCTAGGGTCTGGTTTACCGCGAGATTAGTACTTTAATGTCATTTTGATACTTTATTTTCTTCCATACAGTTTGTATGAAATGAAACTACAGAACAATATGCCTGGCATCCTGCGTACAAAAGATCTACACCAAGATACTAGAAAAAAAGATAATGCATCACATTGAAGACGAGCGATTAGAGGAACAAGCTGCATACAGAAAAGGCAGACAGACTCAAGACCACATATTTACGCTTCGCACAGTAATAGAAAAGACACTTGAAGGAAACAAAGAGTACACCTGGCATTCATAGACCTCCTAGCAGCCTTTGACACGGTACCAAGAGCAACCCTGTGGAATTCAATGGAATGAATTGACGTCCCGAGAAAACTTGTAGAAGCCACAAAACGACTATACGGAAGAATGAAAGGAATAGTAAGAATACAAGGACAAGATTCGGGTAAATTTTTGATGGAGAGGGGGATAAAACAGGGAGACTCCCTCAGTTCACTACTATTCATTATCATGATGAATGAAATAGTTAAGAACAGCAGGAAACCAAACCTGAACACTAAACTAGGACACTGGAACATGGGGGCAATCAATATACAAAGCCTCGTCTTCGCAGATGATATACTACTCATAGCCGATAGCCAAAGGAAACTACAACAAGCAATAAATAATTGGAACAACGAAATTAGAATAAAAGGAATGACAATAAATGCGAAGAAAAGCAAAATAATGAGAATAAGTAAGAACACAGATGAAGAACAAAGAAACCTGAACGTAAGATGTGAAGGAGAGCAATTGGAACAAGTGGAGAGCTATGAGTACCTTGGAGTAATAATAAGCCAAGACGGAACAGTAACAGATGAATTAAGGAACCGGATCTCCAAGGCGACTAGAGTATACTATCAGATCAACTCAACATTAATCAACAAGAAAGAGGTGAGCAAAGAGACTAAGCTCCACCTGTATAAAACAATATACTTACCTACATTAACATACGGAATAGAAAGCATACCGCTACAAGACAAGAGCAAAAGTAAATTAACGGCTGCGGAAATGAAGTACCTGCGACGTATAGTCGGAAGAACAAAGAGGGACAGAGTGAGGAACATCACAACAAGAGAGGAGTTAGACCTAGAACCGCTAGTGGAAACACTACAGAAAAGACAACTAATGTGGTTTGGGCACGTGACACGAATGGGCGAAGAAAGGCTGCCAAGAAGGGTATTAGAGGCAAGAAGAGAAGGAAAAAAGAGGAAGAGGAAGGCCAAGGCAAACATGGATGGAAACTATCAGGAAGGAAGTGGAAAGGAGGGGGAAAAGCATGGCAGAAGCTAAACAAATCGCTAGGGACAGGAAGAGATTTCGAAAATGGATAGAGGACCCGACACCTTAGGGTATAAGGAATGGACAAAGAAGAAGAAGAAGTTTGTATGACAAAATGTTCCTGTCGTTATTTGGTAAGAAAGCACCGCAGCTATGTTAATTCGTTTGGATATTTATTTTGTGCTCTTTTAAGCAAACTTTGTTATCCTTACAATTAGTGCAAATTCCTGAAACGAAAAGAAGCAGTGTTTTTAGTGAACCATGCGAAAAGACCAAAATGTACATATAAAACTACTGCAAAATATATACGGAAATCAAAAACATTTGTTAAGGAATGGGTAAAGCGATGTTTGGAGGATGGAAATGTAAACCATCTGCGTGAGAGGAAAATATCCCGCGTCACAGCAACCAAGAAGTGCGCTGTGCCAAAAACACAGCTAGAAAAATATTCAAATCTTTCTAAATACAATTCGAAATCGCTTACGTGAAAAAAATTGTCAATCTTTATTATCAGAAAAGCATAAAAAAAACGACTGATGTGGGCAAAGGAAAATTTCGATTTAGGTTGGGATGAGTTTTCTTTTTGGACACGGTCTTCCTTGTCGAAAGCGTGATCACCGAAGAGTAAAAGGATTCTATAAAAGTGCATGTTTAGGAATACTTCTATATACACAGTTTTTGTTGCTTCTTCTTGTTTACAGACAATAAGACGCCGAGAAAATACGATTACCAAAAATGATTGTTGAAGTCTGCTGAAAACTGTTTTTGTTCTGACAGAACAAGTTGGATATTGTGAGAAGAGAGTGACTCTAAACATCGCAGCAAATTGCACAGTGCATAAAAACAACAAAATAATAGCACTACGATGGAATAGTCGGCGATGTCTCCAAATTAATCTAACTAAATGTGTGGTCGTAAATAAAAATGAAGCTCAAAGGAAAGCCAGTGGACATGGTGAAGCAGCAGGTGTCTTTTCCAATGAAGATAATATAGCGATTTTCGCCAAATGATTAAGCAAAAACCCTCTCCCATAACGTGAAGCTATAATCAGCAATGGATGTGATTAGACAGATATTAAATAATTGTGCAACAGTTTATAATGCGTTCCTCAATAAATAAAAAGTAAATTATCTGCATTTTTATTTTTCAAGATTATAGCAGTCACTTTATTATTAAGCAGACCATAAGCTTAACGTGAGTTTCCAAATCAGATTTGTTATTACATGATATGCTTCTGTAGTGCGCGAATAGCATTAAAAGCTCAACTTATAGTTAGGCTGATTTAGAGAGAACTCAGGATTTTTGTTTAATAGCTTACGCACTTATCTGATTGTCTTCTTAACACATTTTATTTTAAATCAGATAACTTGAAGAAGAATATTTAATATAAGGTAAATTATTTCTATATAAAACTAAAAATAAGCATCTACTGAAGAAAAAAATTAGTAAACGATTCTGATACAAATTTAGAAACAGGCAATCGTCCTTTAGGATAATTAAAAGCGATTATCAAAATTGAAAGGAGACACTTAGAGCTTTAATGATTAAGTAGAAAGTGACCTCTATAGAGCAATCAATTAAAAGATATGTTTAATGTGTGTTGTCTTATTGCTCCTACATTTATAGAAAGGGTTATTAAATATTAATCGTAATTATTAAGGTTTACAAAAGAATAAAAAATCGGGAACTATGAATGTTTTTTTCTGACACTTTTAGTTTAATTTGTATTTTAATAACGTCTATATTGAATTTCTATTATTTAGTATCTATGTAGTTGAAGAATATACAAATAGAAGGGAATTGATCATGCATTGTTAAAAAATCAGGTTTATTTATGTAAAGTTATGCAAAGACTGAAAAGGATTAAGAAATTTTAAGTATTAAACTATACCACAAAAACATGTGAAACAAATTTAATGGCAAAGTTCTATTGCAGGTGGCTTTTATGATTATTAAACCCTTCTATCACTTCGGAGCCTAGTGCTGAGATGTAAGGTAAATAACTCCTCTAAAAACGCCCGTTGCTATTATTGATTAAAAAAGTGACCTGACCCACATATTTGACAAGCAATAAGTCATTATTTAATGAAATCATTAAATAGCTTGAAATTTTGATATATAAGTTATGCGACACATAATCATATAGGGAAGTTAACTAGCTGTGTGGTGGATTGCTAGGTGCTTTTTCTAAAATTTCGTTATGTAATAGATGAGGAAAAGAAGGTCGGGGATCTCAAAGGTCAAAAAAGACCATTTTTTGCACAGAAAAATGAAAAGTATGTGACACAGCAGTGGGTGGGAGAAAGAAAATAGAGGGGCGAAAAGAAGAGGAACTGAGGAATTAAAGAAGGAATCAAGTGGAAAGGAAGAGAAAAGTATAAGAAAGGAGGAAAAAAGAAAAAGGAAAATAGGAAATGAAAAACAAAATGAAAGAAATAGGAAATGGAAGACAAAAAGGAGGAAATAGAAAAGTCAGCCAAAAATTGAAAATAAGAAAAAATTAAACGTTGCAGCAAGAATGTAGCAGAGTGATCAAAACTTTTAGTTAACAATTAGTTGATAGAGAAGATTGCTTAAGCTCCACAAAACAATTAGATAAGGGCCCCGCAGAGGGTCCCAACCTTATTATATACGTTATAAAGTTAGAGACGAAAAATACACTTCACAAAAATATTAGCATTAGTAACATATTGCTGGGGACTAGAATGACCTTAAGTCACAATTTTCAATAATCAAATCATCGTTTCTATTATTGATTATATTTGGTATTTGAAAATTTCTTTATTTAAGCTTTAAAGCTGGCGGTTATACATGAACTTTTTAAATTTGTGTTTCATGTTTTTTTTCGTATGACCAGAATGCATTGATTGCTTTTTTCTTTATCTGTTTGTCTGATACAATGGGCTAAAATAATTACACCAGCTTCAAATAGCGGAATATAAAAGTATATTTTTATTTCTTCGAAGACGTAGGTGACAGAATTTTAAAATCAAAGTACCTCCTGAACCACTTAGTAAGTAACTATTTCTTTCTTTTTTTAATACGCTAATTTAAAATTTTAAATATCCAAGTAAATTTGTATTAAATATAAAAATTAGATTCGCAGCGGCGACAGGTAACCGAACACATCGGCTCCGTCACGATATATAAATTTCTTACTGTTAACACGGCGAAAGTGGATAAAAATTTATAAAAAATTGCATGTGAGTAGAGTAGATACCAGTGAACAAAGTACAGCAGACACTGGTAAGAAACTGATTATTTTTATTGTTACGAATGTTATAACCTCAACAACGCAGAAAGAGGCGTTTGTATAAAACTCGCACGTGTACCCCATATCGGCTGATGCGAGGTCGAGCCGGACTGTTAAGCCAACAATAAAAATTGGTGCTTCCAAAATAGTAGCATAAATAGCAGTATTGGGCACAATTAAAATTAAAATTATACACGTGCATAAATATTAAATACGAATAATTACAGTGATACAAAACTTACGAACGAAATAAAAATAGTTAAAAACAGTAAAAATAAAAATGGATATGGAAAGAATTGAAGCAATGTTTGCCACTATAAATGAAAACACGAGCGAAACGAATAATAAGTTAGATAAGATAATTCAAGAATTAAATCAAGTCAAAGAGGAAAACACGAAATTAATGAAACAAGTGGCAGAACAAAACACCAGAATAGAAATGCTAGAAAGAGAAGTAAGAGGAAAAAATCTGGTAATGAAGGGTATTAAAGAAGAAACAAACGAGGACGAAGAAATAACTGGAAGAAAATCATGTGCAGTAATAGATAAAATAGGAGTAACCCTAGATGGAATAGTCGATATAGATGAGATAAAAAGATTAGGAAAACCCATGGACGGAAAAACAAGACCAATATTAGTAAAACTAACAAAGACGAGTACTAAGCAAGAGATCATACGAAACGCAAAAAAAAACTAAAAGGATCAGACATCTGGATAGATGAAGATTATACGAAAAAGGTCCAAGAAGAAAGAAGAAGACTAATACCTTTGCTAAAAGAAGCCAGAGAAAAAGGACAAACGGCATATTTAAGTTACGATAAATTAAAGATATACAACAAAATGGTTACGCATAAAGAAATACAACAAGAAAGTCTAGTAGAATCCGCAGGGAGACAAAATACTAACTATAAGAGAACAGTAGCTGAGAGATCCCCTGATGGGCAAAATTTTACGGAACAAATGAGAAAAACAACACGCACAACCTGGAGAAAAAACTAAAAGCGGAAGATAAGAACATGGGACCGATCTATGGGATAACGAACAAGGCAATGAAAAGGACTGAGAGATGGAAAATAGGAACATGGAACATAAGAAGTATAGCAGGAAAGGAACATGAATTAGATGAAGAATTTAACAAAGCAAGACTACACATTTTAGGAATAACTAAAACTAAAAAGAAAGGGAGTGGAAACCTACTAACATATACAGGAGTCGAACAAAATCAGAGAGCAAGAGAGGGAGTAGGCTGTATAGTTAAAAAGGAAATAACGAAATATATTACGAAATCGGTAGCAATTACAGAATGATTACTTATGATAGAGATACAAGCGGGTAACACAGTTAAAAGCACGATGATAATTGCATAGGGACCAGGGGAAAATGACAATGCACAAATAAAAGAACAGTTTTTGGAGCAACTAGCAGAAACAATAGAAAGCCTAAATGGAAGAATAATTATAATTAGAGATCTAAATGGAAGAGTAGGGAAAAAAGATGCGGAATCAGGGGATACAATAGGGGCACATGGAGAAGAAACAAGAAATACAAATGAGAAAAGATTAATAGATTTCTGTATATTGAATAACCTAGTTCTAACAAACTCCTTCTTCGAACAAAAGATATACATAAGTATACGAGAGAAATAGTAAGTAGAAATGAGAAGTCAATCATTGACTACGTAATAATAAATAAGCAATATAGAAGAGACATACAAGATACAAGAGTAAAAGAGGAGCCGAATTATATACGGATCATTACCTGGTAGTATCGGAAATGAAAATGGAGTTAGTAAGGAAACTAAGAAAACAAAAGGATAAAATGATTAACACACAAGAGAAGATAAAATAAGATCACACAAATTAAGGGAAGAAGAAATAGCAAATAAATATACTGAAGGAACAGAAAAAGAAATGGGAACTCTAAAAGCAAATATTATGTATTATAACATAGAAGAGCTTTGGATAAAATTCAAAGAAACTGTAATAAACACAACCAAAGCAATATGTGGACAGACGAGTGATAACAAATATAGAAAGAAATCGAGTTGGTGGAACGAAGAGATAAAGGAAGAAACAAAGCTAAAGGAAATGACATGGAAAACATATCTAAGAAACAAAAATAACGAAAACTATACAAAATATAAAGAACAGAGACTAAAGGTCAAAGAGATGGTGAAAAGAGCAAAAATACACACATGGGAAGAATTCGGCGAAAAGATGGAGAAGGACAGAATAGGCAACCAGAAACTATTTTATAAAGTACTGAAAACAGTAAGGAAAGGAAAAGAAATAAAATGTTAATATATTAACTCAAAGAAATGGGAAATATTAACGGAAAACAACGACATAATGCTACAATGCTATTTCGAAGAGTTGCTAAACGCAAACACATCAAATACATGGGACATCGAAGAAGAAAATAGGGAAGAAGAAGAAAACGTGGAACAAGGGAGAACATTTAGTCTGGAAGAAGTAGGAGAAGCTATAAAGAAGCTTAAGAGAGGCAAAGCACCAGGCCATGATAATATAACAACAGAAATGTTAAAGCTATTAGGGCCCAACGGTCTAGAGTTATTGACAAAATTGCAGAAGAAAACAAAATACCGATGGAATGGGAAATTGGTATAATATTACCACTATACAAGTCCGGAAATAAGAAAGACTGCAATAACTATAGAGGGATAACACTACTCAACAATGCATATAAAGTGTACGAGAGACTACTAGACGACAAATTGAAAGCTAAAACAGAAGACCAAATGGAAGAATCGCAAAGTGGTTTTAGAAGAGGGAGAGGAATACAGGACCACATATTCACAATAAAACAGCTGATAGAGAAGTTCCACAGCAATGACATATATGTGGCGTTTATCGATATTAAAAAAGCCTTCGACAGCATACCAAGAAAAGTTATATGGAATAGCCTTAAGAAAAGAGGAATTGGAAACAGACTGAGAAGCAAAAAGCTAGTTTATACAATAAAACTCGAAATCAGGTCAGAACAAATAATATGGAGTCAGACGAAGTTGTAACAAAAGAAAGCGTGAGACAAGGGGGAGTATTAAACCCAACACTCTTTAATATTGTATTAGATGAAGTAATAAAAGAAGTTAAACATAAAGTTAAGAAACTGTTAGTGGGCTATAGATATTTGAAACCGGTATATATAACAGAATGTGCATTCGCGGATGATCTGATGATCTGTGCAAAAAACCAGGAAGAACTGCAAAGAAATTTAGAACTGTGGAACACAGCACTACAAAAACGAAAACTACAAGCATGTGAGATGAAATTCCTGAGAGGAATCATGAGTGTAACTAAAAGAGATAGACTAAGAAATGAAGAGATACGAACGGCGCTAAAAGTTGGACCAATAAAGAAGGACATAGAAAGACAACAGATGAGATGGTTTGGACACTTGATCAGAATGGGGAATAACAGACAAACAAAAATAATTTGGCAAACCAAAACAATAAGAAAAAGAACAAGAGGAAGGCCAAGAAGGAGATGGGATGAAACAATAGCGGGAGTCCTAAAGAGGAAGAATCGAAACTGGCAAGAGGCCAAAACATTGGCGCAGAACAAAAAGGAATGGGCAAGGTTCGTACGTACATAACAAATACACAATAAAAAGAGAGAGTAACCAATGTAGTGAAGCGTGTGAGTGAACTATAGATTGGTGCGGTTAAGAATGACTGAAGATCGTCATACGAAACATAGTGTAGTGTAATGCAAATGAAGTAAATAGAATATCAGATAGACAAGAACAACTTGCATAGGAACTGTAAGCTAAAATGTATTGTAAATCCAATTTAATTTAATTTAATTTGGTTTATTTAAAATTAGTTTAAAAAACGGGTATTGACAATCATTATTAGAATGTAAATTGTTTTCACGGAAATGTAAATGTATGTAAGCTTACAAACACCCTACACTGTAAGGTAAATGGGTTAAGATTATATATAAATTAAGTGCTCTCCAATATAAATTTTTTTAGGCAGTCTCTTTAATTTTATGACGAAAAGCCATAGATTCGCTGTTTCAAGATGAAAAGTTACTATTTAAAAGGATTACAAAAGAGTCTAAGGTTAAAATTGGTACTTTATATGCTATAGTCAATTTATTTATTTTGGTCTTACAATTTTTTCGTGTTTTTCAATCTATTGTTAAACAATGCATAATTGAGATAGTTTGCCTTTTAAATTATTTTATTTAGTTTTCCTTTATCTTTTATAATAAAACTTTTTGAATTAGATAAATCTCCACATACTTTTCGCTAGTAATTCTATATTAGGATTGTCTAGAAGAGTGACTCAAACTTTTTGAAATTGCCGGCATTTTTAACTATATTTGTAGAAAACTACAGCTACTAGATTATAAAATTAATAATGAAAATATCTAGAAACATAGATTTTGTCAACAATTATAAGAAATAAATTATATAACCCTAAAATATAGATAATGAGAGTCAGAGTTCTTTACAAATTATAGAATTCCTCAGAAAAAGTTTGAGCGCCGTTTCTAATTAAGTGTAAATTTACTTATACATTTGTAATTACGTAACTGGTATTAGTATATTACAAATCTTGTTTTGAAAGAGTACTACAGTGCTTTTATTTTGTTGACTGCTAGTTCTATGTGGGTTCTCTAGATCAGATTTCTGTTTGTAGCTACTTTGATAAAAGTTATTTCCTTTCTATAAGCTATCTCTATTGGAGTTGTGCTGTTTAGATCTAACTTAAGCTCCACAATTTTGTTAATGGATAAATCCTTTTCTACAACTTTTCAGTCGTTTCTTTTTGAGCTACATGTGTTTTCATGGAATAAGGAATCTCCGATTTTAAATTTTCCAGTGTTTTTTGAAGTTGATTGCTATTGTCTACGTGTTATGCAAGTTTTTTAAATTCTTCAGTAATACACAACTAAAGAGGGCCGCAAGAAACCAAGCAAAACCATCGTATTGTCCTGGTCAATGTGCAAACAATGCAGTTGTCATAATCAAAAATTTTCGGTATCTTCAAAATGTAAGGATTATAAAACACTGAAGACAAAACGAAACTTTAAAGCATGTCGAATTAAAAGCACGTTGTATTATAATTATTCTGCTCAGAAAACTTAGGATTATAGTTTTTCTATTAACTCTTTTAGCTTTTTTATTCTTCTTTATTTGTAGATTTTTTATCACTTCCTTTTATTTTAAGAAGGGATATTACTTCTACGGTTTTCTGTTTTGTTTATTTTCTGCTTTAATACTATTACCTTAGTAACGTCTGTTATCTAGATTATATTTGGTATTATGATACAATATAGTTCTTTGATGATATGAATACTAGTTTCTTTAATTTACGTTTCTGTTTTTAAATTAATTTGGTTCTATTTGTGTAATTTTTGTATTGTACTCTATTTTTGACTATATTCTTTTCTACTGTTTATCATGCCCTTTTTCCTTTCGCCTTTCATTATTTTAAAGCTTTTAGTTTTACATTTTAGCACTGTTTGGTTTCTTTTTTAAATCTAATTAATACCTAGATCCGTACTGCTTTCACCTTTAGTTTGGTATTTTTATTTAATTTAATCAGAGTCTTAATTCAAAATTCGTAATTATTAGCTTCAAAAATTCTAACGCGCTTGCGTATAAATTTCCTCCAATAACTATCGTCATAAAATATAAAGATAATCCAGAATAAAAAAACTATTGTTATTACTCTCAACTAATTTTTCTATGTCAAGACTAACTCAGCTAAAGCATTGCTGTAGAGACGATCACCTTGTCGCTCAAGAATTAGAGCCGGCACTGACCTCCTTATATTCACATTGCTCTTTGATTCTGTTTGATTTCTATTTTTATCGCCATTTCTACTTTCTCATTTAGTAAAACTTCATTTGAGTTTTCCCTTTCTCTTATTTGTACCTACTCTCTTACTAAAATATTATTGTGGCTTCTGCTATCACAATAAGGGCTGCCACTACAACCACTTTTGAGATTTGTGTTTTTTCTGTACTTTCAACTTAACAAACTTTGGTATTGATGACCGACAAAGCTGTTTTAACTTGACTTTTGTTAAAAGCCTTTTCATCTTCAATTTTTTTAATTTAAATTTAGCTTTAAATATACTTAATATTTTCAGTACCAAGCAAGAAAAACGCAAAATGATTTATGGTATTTATTAATGCTAATTCAAACTCCAAGACTTGGGGCGTAGAGAGGGAATGAAGAAGAGCAAGAAAACCCAAATATGCTGAAATAGGCTGTGCTGTGCCAAGCTCGGTAACTTGCTTGTGGTAAAATATAAAGGAAATTACATGCTATGCTATCCGATAATAGAAATTAGCATCGGCAATAAAGCTGCACGTAATGTTTCAACATAATCATTTGATGGCGCGCAACAAAGGTTACATGCGATACGCGTGCCTAAAATACTCATCAAATTCTTCACGTTGCAGATCATTGTAACAGATAAAATAGTTGTAGCACAAAATTAACTTTTTATTAAATCGCATTTTTGTTGCATAATCGTAACTGTTTATTAATAGAGAAAACAATTGCCCTATGATTTACAAGTTTAAGGCGATGTATTTTCAAATAGAAAAAATAGTCATTTCATTTATTTGTAGGAAATTTAACGTTAGTAACAAAATACAAAAATATATAATAAAACTTTAGTATACACAAAAAATCAAAATTGATTTTATTCTTTTGTAAAAAGACAAAATTATATTTTTTTAATTACATCCTCAATATCTAATGTTCCACAACTAATAACGAAATATCAAACATAATAACAATCTAAGCAAATTGCCATAACAGTCACACAATTGGTAAACGAACAGTTTGGACTTCAAAAAAAAAATGGGCAACGAACACTTTTGAGAAAGATTTTTTTGTTCGGACAACAAACACTTGTTCCAAACACCTTACGGTACATTTGTAGAATTGTAAGTGGAGTGGCAAGAACTGCACTTATAATAGAAGCCAAACCAACGATAATAGCACAAGTAGAGAGTGGGCAGAAGATGTGTAATGTTGCTAGGCAGTGTAGCTTTAAGAGGTTTACAAAAAGCACACTCTTAACTAATAAATCTATAATAAAGAAGACTCAAGTAGCTAAACAAGCAACGAAAATTGCATTTAAGAGGTGTGTCATCCATGAAAAATAGAGGTTGCTTTTAAATTGCATAAAAGGAAGAGAAATTAACGGTGATATAAATAGTATAAGTATTTTTCAGGAGGAAGCTAAAGAATTTTTTGAAGAACTGAAAAACAAACTCCACATTTTATCATATAAGGAAATAGAACTCAAGGTTATCTCTGCATACTTTAAAAAGTTTAAAAGAAGATCTAGTATTAATGTGGTAATGAACAATAAGTCTGCTAGTGCAGATAAAGAAGAAGCTAAAAATATCTGTCCCATATTTAAAAAATTCATTAAAAAAAGGATATTATTTACAACAAATTTTGGAAGCGCATGCTGGCTCATACCTACATCATGAAAGACGAGAAAAATATTCCTAAAAATAAATCTATGAAAGGCCGATTGACGTTAACTTTGGGAGCTAAGGCTACTGGTGATGAAGGTTAAGCTGCTTCTTGTCCTAGAGCAGTAAAAAAATCTATAATTAAAGAAAGGCTGCTAGTGATGTGAAGATCGAATGAAAAGGCGTGAGTCATGTAGGGTCTTTTCAAAAAATGGCTGTTTAATATTTGTGCTTCAAGCATCAATACACCAACACACCCAAAAGATCTTGAAGATAATTTGCTGAAAGATTTTTTCTGGTCGACAGTTCAATTTCTGCCTTTGTCAGTTAAGCCGAGGGATCAAGAGATGATTACGGATTTCTAGTTCTCCTCAACAATAACATTAAAAACGTCCAGACAAAAAAAATTTGATATTATTGAAACTATCCGTCTCATTCAAAAGACGTGGTCAGAAATCACACAAGAACAGTTGAATTCTGCTTGGCGGAACTTGTGTCTATCCTACATTTAAGTAGACATAGATGATGTTCCTAAAATTATGGATAAAAGTATGACAACTGCTAGAGATCTGGAATTGGAGTTAAATGATCATCTTCATTTAACATTGAAGAGCTCACATGAAAATAATTTGACACTAAAGAACTCTTGAATAAAGACCACCAAGAAAGTGTTTGCTGAAAAAATAAAGAAGACGAAAGAAGACCAATGCTGATATTTGCTATTAAAGATCTTTTGTAGTAGTGGGAGGATGTCAGAACAATGGCCTTAGAGTGGCACCCAAACCAAGTTGAAGTTAATGGGCTTGAGGATCTCTACAACGGCTATGCTATTAATCACTTTAGAAAAATCTTGAAGAAGAGAGAAAATCAATCTCCCCAAAATCAAAAAAAAAGACTGATGGAAATACAAGATTGGGTATGCATATATTATTGTTATTACATATAAATAAATGTAGTAAAAATTATAAAACTTTTTATTTATTTTTTTAGATCTCCAGAACGAATTAATCAAATTCTCATCTATAGTACATCGACGATCTTTTAACGACCAATTTTGGTAACGAACACATTGTACAGATTATGTTGATTAACAATTCACTCGCTGTATTAAGCTCCACATAAGAAGCTTTAATTTTGCAAAAAGATTCCCAGATATATCGGAACTTTTTAGACGAATATGTCCTGGATACAATTCCTACATTTTTATTAAACCATCAGACGTCTACATATAAAACTAGATAGCTGTAGTGCCGTAAAAATCACGTTCATTGGCAATATGCATGAAACGTGAAATGCATATCGAGTGTCTCGATCGGTTGCCAGCGCCGCGTGTAACCAATGCGAGGCCACGTGAAGGCTGAAAAACCGGCGATACGAAAACTATCACTTCGCATTAATTATCTATTTCGACAACCCGCACCGTCGCGACGCTCATCATTAGCGCCCAAACGCAATTTCGCCCAATTAGCCGCTAACGGCTCGCAATTGCCCCGCAATCGCGTCGAACATGACTTAATTGATTCAGCTCGACCTTGGGCGCTAATTAACGGCGTTTCTACCGCGTTAAAAAGTGCGGCGGCTCTAATGAACTCCCCCCGGTTTTCTGCGCCAATGACTGCTGTTAAGAAACGCCGCTGTGGACGTAAATGCCGGCCGCATTGCCTTATTTCCAACGTTATTGCAGCTAATAGCAGCCGAGACCTCGCAGCGTTGCTTCATTTTTGAAAACTCGAATCCCGTTGATATTTACCGCTCACGCTGTCCACTGCCATATCAGCACAATGAAACGGTGCGTGCTCAAATGCTCGGGGGTTATGTAATCATTATTGCACTAGTTTGCTTGAGTAGAAAGTGGTGTCTACCAGTAAGCCGAAAAGGTAAATCCTGAAAAGCAAGGAAGGGAAATATTTAAACAATATCCACTTAACCTGTGACGTGTGTCGACGTGGTCGAAATGTAATTTGTTTAACAACAGAAAACGTGCCGGGCACTTTCTCGAGTTTTGGCTAAATTATAAGCTGAAAAACAAAACAATGCACGGTAATTTAATCTAATCATCTTCAGAAGGCTGGCTAGTATGGTCCAGCGAACAACAATTTCTGAGTGGAGCTGCATCCAAGTTTTTTCTATTCTAATTGTTTATTTCTGAAAGTAAAACTTGCTTTCACTTTTAATTTAAAGCTCTTTTTCAAGCTGAAGGCTTGTGTTGCATTTTGATCCGGCTTTAATAAATTATGAAGCACAACTTTACTCATAATTTAATCAATTTTAATTGAGATTGATAGATCATGCATTTTACATTTTAATTTTCGTAACCAATTTTTCTCCAAATTCAATCTTGTTACTGTGCATTGGAGATACGCATTCACGAAGCATGTTTTTTTTTTAAAATCCAAAGCTACCAATTTTCTTCTTTGGTCACTTCGTTTCAGTTTTATTGATATGGTGACTAAATTATCAGCTCTCTATACCTGAAAGTCCATATCTTTTTATCCTCTTTTTCGTCATATTTTTGAATTAATTTGATCTTATCTCGCTATTTATCCTCTTTGTTCTATTTTTCAAAATTTATTTTCTTACTAATCCAATTTCTTTGCCTGGTCATCATTGGTATATCTGAGCTGCCGTTTATCAGTTTTTTCAAGCACCTGGGTGCTCTATTAATTCAACAAGTTGTTTTTTATCCCTCTGATTTTTTATTTATTTTCATTCTATAATAGCCTTTTTCGTTTTCTTCTCTTGCCATATCTCTTTCCTTTTTTATTAGTTCTTCGTGTATGGGTATATTTTTCCATTGAGATTTAATTTTCTTCTTTAACGCCTTTAGCTTGTCGGCCTAGTCCCTCAGTTCGATTGCATCTTTCTTTTCCAATCTTATGTACTCTTTTCAGTTTAATCTTTATTCTAGTTTTCTCTATAACATATTTCTCATTGCTTCTGTAATTTTATCTTCATTATCTATAGCAATTTATGTCTCCATTATCATAAAATTATTTCGACTCTTATTTTTTTCTATTTTTATATTTTATATTTAGCAATTTTTGCATCTTATTGTGGGTGTTTTCATTTCTTTAACCCAATCATTTTTCATTTAATTGTTAGTTTCACTTATGTATTTAATTTTCTATTATATCTTATATTAGTTTGCATATCTTTTAACTCAGGTTTTATCTCTTTAATGCCGCTTTTAATATAAGATAACATTTTGTTAATCACTTCCATATTCAATGATTTCTTATTTAATCACTTTGTGTCTTGTCAATTTTGATTTTTTATTATCGCTATTATTTGACGATCTAAACTGTTGTTCTGTAGATTGTTCACCACTCTCCATGTTCATGCACGTCTATAATCTTAAAAACCTACTTTTTAACCCATGACTTACGCTCTAAATCTGATCATGACGCTAAACTGTTTTCTGTAGATGTGTTCAGCACTCTCCATGTTCCTGCACGCTATAATCAAAAACCTACTTTTTTTAACCCATGACACGTCTAAATCTGATCATACCTACAAAATTTCAAGTAAATCCGATTCTGTTTACTTCTTGTTAATGCTAATGTGTTACTATTTTACTGTTATTTTTTGCAGCACTTTTCCGTTATCTAAATACCTAATCACTTGAATATACCCACTCAGCCAATTTACAAATTATATTTGACCAGCGCAACTTGTAAAAGATAGCTGAGCCAAACAATACCTAACTAAATTTTCTGTATCAAGACCACACTTTTTTTTAGAAAATAATTAAGGTTATGAGAGTATGATTCCTCTATTCTCTTAATTTAGCTGTACTAAAAAGTTTTTATTTTCTAACTTCTTCTTCTTCTTCTTCTTCTTCTACTCTTATATAGGCTATTAGCCTGTTTCTAACTGCACATTTCGTGTAGTACTATGAGCCATATTGGGCGTACCCCAGGCAGGTGGCTAGTCTGACCCGTTAGAAGAAGGAGAATGTACTTTACGACCGCCAAAGGTGTTTGTATGATGGCCGGAGAGCACTCGATGTTTGCCGTTATTTTTGACCTGGGAGTCGAACCCAGGGCCCGCCGCGCGTTAGTCTGGCAGGCCGAGGCCTTTACGTCGCGGCTGTCGTGCTTTCTATTTTCTAACTTATAATCTATAAATAAGACCATAACTAAGATCTCTATAATTCGACTGCCTCCTTTTGTATTATTTTATAGGTATATCTTTTAGAATTTTCTGATATGCATACCATTTTAACAAAGCTTCTGCTCTGTGATTATTCGAAAATTATAAGAGACATTGGTGTATAGCACTTTCTGTATTATTTTTCCCAATATTGCTAACATATCAGAAGAGCAACGGCGAGAAATGTTTATATTAATAGCGTGAAAGGTAGAAACTCTCCATCCTTGGTATCAAAATGCAAAATGCAAACTATAAAAGCCTATTATAGAAAAATCACGGTGCGTAGGCTGTTTGGGTCGAATCATTGATCGAATTTTAATTACCAGCAGAACTGTGTTCTCAAACAATTGATCGCATTTGTTAGTGGATTAAGAAGAAAATTATTGGTTCCAACAAGATGATCCTCGATCACGTCGAGTTCAAAACGTGTTTGACAGGATTTCTCCGTATAGTAACATTACATTTTGTGATTATGGGATATGGGGTTACATTAGGAACTAAGTTTACGTTAATGGGCCCAAAATAATTGATCAAATAAAAGAGCAAATTAGACACGTTGCTGGATCAAATAAAGAGGACATAATTCTCTGTGCCTCTAATGTATTTCCTACTCGTTTTCCATGTCACTGCTATTGGTGGTACTCACTTCAAAAATCCGATTTTTTAAACGTTGAACATTTCTGATTAAGTCGCGTTTTATTTGAATTAATTATCTTGTATAGTTTCCCCAATATCAAACTGATAGCGCCATTTGGCTGGATGAATCACAAACAGCGCCTCGATAGTAATTTCATCTATTTATTTGTACCATCTCAGAAAATCTAGTAAAAAAGCAAACGTTTAGATGCCTTCTTAATGGTCTTGGGTAATTGGTGTATCAGATAATCCTTTAAAGATAATTGTACATTTTTCTGCCATAGCAACTATTTTTTCGTGGGAATACGAGCACGGGTGGAAAGTTTAAAATATCCAAATGAAAGAACAGGGAATGGACGAAATCTACGGGCACTTAATAACATGTTTACATTGTGCTATTCATGTTTATAAAGGTATTTAATGTAACATTTCATGTTATAGAATCATTCTGCCCGTTTCCTTTTCTGCCACGGATAACAGATATTTTGATGTACGAATGCTGTTCTATTCGGGTCATATCCATCCTGCAGCGATTGACTGACAACTGTGCCATTACAGAATATCACAGTCATCTTGTGATATGGACACACACTTCGAATGCACGGCTTCCTTGAGACATATAACATTTTGTGATATCATCCCTTACCTTTGAAAAAAAATTGTTGTCATGACTTATGCCTCAACCCTCGTATATCAGAACAAGATAGTATTAAATAAATAAAATCAGTAAACAAAAATATAATCTGATAATTGGTTATAACATTTGGCGGGCACAGCTAATGCTTTCTTAAATTTTTAACTGTAGTAAAAAATAGTCAATGAAAACAATAAAAATTAATTCAAATATTGCTAAATACCGTGATGAATAAAACAACAAAGAGCACTAACTTTGCAGAGCAGCATAAAGTCCACAAAGTTGATAATACCAGCCAAATTTCCCGCACTCTTAAGGTTAATTCGCTCTTAGCACATAGGAAATTAAAGTCCATTATTAATAAATTATAAACACATAAAGATCTTCACTTTGTAGCCTTCATCTTCAAGTCATTTGAATCACAAATTTTGCCCTACTGCATATGGCTTTATGTTATTACGTGATTTGCATGTAAACTAACGTTTTATTTCATTTTATTGTTTTGCAAATTTATTTACATTCTTTGGAATAAAAGTGCGATAATAATAACGAGTAATTAATAGAGATCAAGTAAAATAAGACAAGGCGAAACAGATTAGGAATACAATAAAAATAAAAGTAATAAAATGTAGAACTACTTTTTAGACCTATAAAACTGATTATATGTTAATAACAATTATAATTGCATATTAAATAAAATCATTTGAACATTATAAAATATAAAATAAAAATAAGAACTATAAAGAAATAGCAACAACACCAAGAAAATAAAAAAATGCATGATAATTTTTTCTTTTACTTTATCTAGTGTTTTTTTTTAATTTTTACTCACACTTACTGTATTTTTTATTATATGCTTTATGTTTTGTTAGTTTTTTTTATCAAACTTTAGTTGTGTTAAACTATATTATTTAGTTATAGTCAGAGCGTAAAAAGCTATAGTCTTAGAGACCAATTGTAAAGGAATTCAAACCTGTGCAGATCATAATCTCTGCTTGTGTTCTATAATACTGCATTACGATCCTTTATTAAGTTGCTAGTTGCCAGTTCTTTTCGTTTTTATTAAAATAAAATGTATATATTATTTATTTAGGTATATATAATTTATTATATTTGCCAAGTGCTGAGTCTTCCTAAATAGAGATTCATCTAAAGTAAATCAAAGTTCTGAAGCAAGAAAACCATGTTTGCGACGTACTTTCTACGATGGTATTTTTCCTATAAACAAGAAACGTAAAGCCGGTGGTTTGAAGGTTTGATCTTTGGAGATGTCAGTTTGATTCCCATTAAAGTCATAGCTTTTTGTTTGGTGTTTATTGTTTAAAGAAAAATGATCCTTTGGCCGATCCTGGCGCGGGCGGTTGAGTCTTACTGAATACTGCGAAAGTTTAAGTTGTTAGTAGGTAAAGCAAGCTCATGGTGTTAGTATTACAAATAATAAAAAAATAAAGCACGAGTAGCGTAAGTAGATTTGGCATCTGATGCAAAGTTAAATTTAAACAGAAAGATATACTGGGTTTATTCTCGTGGTTGTGCTTTCTTTAGCCTAAAATTCCCACAAATTAAAATTCTTTTATTAATTCAATTAAATAGTATACCATGACAATAACGTTGATGTGAGTTAAATAATCTTTCTTCAAGAACATTTACCTTCAGTAGCAACCCATCCTTTTGTTCTTCTGTAACCAATCTTTTGTTCTTTCAAATTAGGTTTTTCCTTTGCGCCCTTTTATAAGCTTTAAATTTGATTTATTGATTTTTTCTGTACGCAGATTTTTATTGCCTAAAATATTAAAAATTTACACTTATTATATATATTTTTTATATGGTTTTTATGTTCACTACCCTTTGAAATGTTTTATTTATTGCAAATATTCCTTTTTCTACATTCTCATTTTTTGCGCAGCGTCTAAATGGACACTTCGATTTTAAAGAGTGTGGTTTACCGGTTTTTTCTTACTTCTTACTTTTATCCTACTTAGTTCTGCCTATGGATTTGGTTCTATACTTCGACCAGAGTGCTCAAGTTTTTAGTTAGTTTTGTTATAAAGTTTGTGAAAAAACTATACCGATCATACGAATAACTATAACCAAAAATTCAGCCAACAATTTTTATGTCCTTAAGTACGCTAAATGTGGGATTTTGGCTTTTAAATATGGGTTTAAATGAAAATTATTTGAAGAAAGTCTTTATTAATTTTTTTAACAATACTTCTATCGACTCTCATATTTGTTTTAACATTGTTCTATGAAAGGCTTCTCGTTAACATTTTGACAGTTAACTTTCTGTTTTGTTCAATGCCATTTTCGTTAGCTGAATTGGCTTAGCTTTTGCTGTATATTGTTACCTTTACCACTTACTAATTTTATGCCACGAATTTCAATTTTATCTGTACTTTGTAAACACGTCATAATTAATAAAGAACGCAATACGAAGACTATTGGTTTATCTAGTCTTTATTATACACCACATTTTTACGGTTCTGCAACTCATTTTCCTTGAATTACACTAATCGTTAATTTGTTATTAAAAAATTAAAGAAAATCCTGCATTTTCAATATTTACTAGATTAATAGTGATATGTATCAAATTAGAAACGATAATTTTGATTTAGCCATTGAAGGTTGTTTGAATGAAAGAACATAAGAGTACACTAATTTACAAAATTATATTAACATATTATACTTGGTAGATATTTTGTCTATTATTTAAGTGAATTAAATTTTAATACTATAAATTATTTTAATGAGCTTTATAAGAAGGTGTTTAAAAAGTTAACAAACAGTATTTGGCTAAAGTCGAAATAAATCTGAATAAAGCAAACCTTTCACTTTATCAACCAATTACCTATTTTAGTGACATTGTGCAAAACTTGAAAAACTTTTTAAATCTTGCTTCTTAAATGTTTCATCATTTTTAACTAATAGGTTATTTCGATTAAGTGATAAAAATACAGGCGTCTTTGACATTCCCGACTTGGTAAAAGCAAAAAATTCTGTAGCTTTTTATTTAAATTCCCATAAATTTTTCTAGTTATGTAATAATGCCGATCCACGGTTTCTCTAATATATTAATTGGTGAATCAACGACAACAGTGCAATAAAATGTTTCGGAACTGCTTAAAAGGACGTTACACCCACGGAACTGCCAATATTATTTTCTTCTTTCATAAATGCCACGCGATCGAACAAGGAAAGGATCTGTCGAATTATCCGAGAAACGGAACTCGATTAGCGCTCGTGCCGATTCTACACGCAGCAAAAATTATAACACGGAAGTCTTAATTACAGAGCATTCCGCGCCGCGCTAAAAGCGCGCGCAAAATTCGATAAAGCTGCAGTTGTCCGATTAACCGTAATAGAACCGCTAAAAAGTGCGCGTAATTATCGAGGTTTCACTTAGAAACCGCCGATTGTACAAATAATTGCAGTAATGGCTTTTACTTTGACAAAAGCAATTCTTGTTACTATTGCTACCGCTCCTTTCCCGGAGAGTTCAACGATGGATTAGGCTGCGAACCCCACGTGATTATTCATATTTTGCTATGTACTTACATATACTACTCATTTTAGTAAATTAGTAACAAGCTATTAGCGTGGTAATAACTTACCGCTTGTCTCCTTTGGGCATAAACGCCCAAAATGCACAAAATAAGAATTAAGTTGAATAGCACTTTCATGGCGCATTGAATTACACCCACTTCTTAACGTTCAATTCAATAGTTGATCTAAGTCCAGCACAACTAGTCTTATCACTTATGACATCCTACACACATTACGATGATAAATTAGACTTAAAATATAAAAAATGACAATAAATAATTCGATATCAAATAACTCTACGTTAAGCCAAACTAAAATAGCACTACACACCGGAGCATCGCAGGCGGCTGAAAAATCGCGCGCTCGTCGCAGAGTGAAGAAGCCCTACGCAGACTGCAGCGTTCCGTATAGCGCACCAGACCAGTCGCCGATCAATGTAAAAATTTCGAAAAAGAAACCGAAAAAACTGTATCGCAAGTTTCCCTCTCACCTGCCAGCCGCTGTCCTTTCTCCTTCTGCCCCACTCGCGCCGCCTGCGACAAGCATAATTTCCTTACGCCGGCCACTTGCGGCAATTTTGCCCGCACGAACTCATTGAACGGCGCGAATTTGCCAGCAGCCAAAATTCCCCAAACTCGTCGACAATGCAGCAATGGGCTGGTAACCTTCCTTCGGGGAAAATTTATCGGCGCTGGCTCGCGCTGCATTCCTGGTCGTGGGTGTTCTTGCACGAAAAACGGGCGGTCGACGTACCCATGCAGCTATTGCATAACCGAGCTACCATAGCATTACCAGGAGAGAGGAACTGACCTAAGTGCGAGCACGGCTTATTAAAAGATCGAAGCCAAGGCAGGTAACGGCGAGCCACTGCCGTAATTAATAATTGCACCGGCAGCTAGGAAATTCTGAAATGTGCCGGCGATTTTTCCAACGACCAAGCGGACCAGTCAGCCACGTTTATGTAATACCGTAAAAAGTATCATTAAGAGCAGCGCTGCTAAATAGATCCAGCTACTCCGTATCAAGCCTAAACTTGCAAATTGTTTCGAACTCGTTTTGTTTGACTTTTAGATAAATGAGGCGTTATCGCTTAAAGCATACGGAAGTAGAAGGCTTTGATTGCAGTTTATTCACATCTTGTTCAATACATCAGGAACCGCTTTCTAAAAGACAACAAAACATTTAAATTAAAACGGCTGCTTAAAAATAGTTTTAACTCGCTCAACCAAAAGTTTTTCGTGACAGAAAGTGATCTTTTCAAGAACAAGTAAAGAGTAAATATATTCTATATATGAAAACAAAAAAACCAAAAATAAAAATATAAAAATTTATGCAAATTGAAGATATTTAATTAAAAATAATAACACACAACAGCTAATAAGAAAATAAAAACAAAGCAGATGAATACAATTTGAATAAAATGCTAATTTATTTTTAAAAATGCAACTAATAAGAAGAAAACTAACATAATGCTTATATAATTCTCAATTAAAAAAGTTGCTTGTAATTTAGTGCCACAATATTTTTTCATCATATAAAGGAGTGTTTGATTATATTGAGAAAATCTAACAATACAATTTTGTTATTCCAAGTAACTACAATTTGTCAGCAGATGACATTCAGTAAATAATTTAATTTACATAGTTACATCCTGAAGATGTACAGGGCCCGCCAGAATAATCTCTCCTTTTTTAATCACACAGAACAATTCTTGCCATTTATTCATCAACCAATTTTAAAGATGATATCGTCTAAATGTTTGCTCGCACTAGAGATATGCTCTCGCAACCTCACATTAAAGTTTTACCATGCTTGTCGCGATGGCGTTGCGAAGAGCATCGTTTAATTCTTCGTTAGTGCACAGGTTGCGTTGAAAGACTTTAGCCTTTAGGTGTCCCCACAGAAAGAAATCGCAACAGTGTCGGTCTGGTGACCTAGCCAGCCATGGGGTGTCATGGTATAATAAGATGAGGTGGCTCCAGAACTTTTCAAAAAATGCTCACCGTGTATGCGGTAGCACCATCTTGTTGAAACCACTATAGTGCACTTCCATGTTCGTTGAATCTAGGGTCCAACAAATTATGCAACATCGCAATATAGCGGTAGAGGTGACAGTCACCATACTTCTGACTCTCAAAAAATGCGGTTTTATGATGCCAAATTCGGTAACAACATACTAAACTGTTACACGTGGACTATAAGGAGGTCGCTCATGAAGTTGTCAAGGATTCTGTAAGATCCAAATACTAAAACTTCTGTTTATTAATGCATCCCGATAAATGAAAATTACTACTGAACACAATGGCATCAGCCGAGAAATTTTCAAATTGTATCCACCAGCAGCCTGCTTGGTGCACCAGTCACATTCTTTAAGTTTCTGGGTATGGATAAAACATAAGATCGTAGTGTAGAATTATTTGTACATTCCGGTCAGATATTTCCAGGCGAGAGCATATACTAGAGGAGGTCTGCATGATTAATTGCATTTTAATGCAAAACCAGCCTGTCGAAAATCATATACCCACAATATTATAGTTTTTTTGGTTGAAACCCTTTCATGGCGACCTACTCCGAAATGTTCCCAAAACAGTTGCTGGGTCACAATCACAGAATCATTATTTTTATAATAATACTATGATAGGCACTAAAATGACATGCGTCGTGCTGTTCAACGATGTACGACTAAAAGCACTCTCTACTAATATATTACAAACGGACGTTAGTTCAAAAAGGAGAAATCATTCTGCTGTATGAATAACCTGCTGGAGTATTCCAATAACAATTTTCTTAGTATAACTAAATAAATTTAGTACATCTACATATACCTACACAACCATCATATAAAACGATAGGCAGCTGTGATGGCTTGAACCTCTTCATTCTAGGCTCCTCATCTTCTCTTTGCAGTAAGCACTCTATTAGTGTATTGGGACAGGCAACGGATTGTAGCAGGTGCTGAGACTTTGTATTTCTTAGTTCATTATAAGAATATTAAGATCACAGCGTATGACCTCATTTAGCATATACCATGGTGAGTTAACCATTGAACGTATTGATTTGGGTTGAAACCTTAGAATATCAATGTATTGGAATTGCATGCTGTTCCCCATGGTTGTGTTTGGTAAGGCCAAACAGGTCTAAGTATGGCTTTATACAATAGAACTTTATTTTCAAAAAATAATTGGGATGTATTTGGCGCTTTCTGCTGCAGAAATGTGTTGGTTATTTAGCGAGATATTAATACAGGTGCCCTGAGTTGTGGAAAATTTATTAATTTTGATACTTCATTTTTTAAGTTATGTATGTAATTTGTTTAAGTATTGTTAAAGAATATGAGATGCAGTGAGTCTGAGCGAGAGGCTGTGCATGTTTAATTTAATGTAACAAGCAGCCATGTCTTCCTATCAAATAGTTGTGAGACATTAGCAAATATGGCTAAAAATACCTTTTGTCTTTTAAAAATTTTATCAACTACTCTGTGAATTTGTTTAATGCTCGTCTGCTGCTGTCTAAATCCAAATTGATAGCCAGGTATTAATGTGTATGTAAAAAAAAATGTAATTGTGCACCCCACCTGCATTAGAAAGTTGGCTGCAGTGAATGTAGTTGACCCGCCGATAACGCCGGTCCTAAGCCCGGCAAAAGAAGGTACGTATATTGCAGGGGAATGAGGAATCGCAAAAACACGCTAAAATTCCCAAAATATAGCTACAAATTTTAAAATAATACTATGCGAAGCGAATAGAACAGATAGCTCTGTCTCGTACTACACTGACAGTTAGCTTTAAAAATTCTGGGGGAGGGGGGGTTTTAAAAGTTTACTAAATTACAAATTTTCCCTGAATTTTAGGTGACTAAGAGTGCTGTATTGCACCCATTTTATTTAAAATTTATATTAACGAGACCTTGATTCAGTGGAAAAGAAAGTGTGGTATCATAAGCATGCACTTTGATGGTGAAATATTTCGTACGTTTGTTTCCCAATGACCAAGTCATAATTTCTTAAGGTATAGATGACTCTAACTGTACAATTTGAAAGCTAAAAGAAAAATATTTCGTTGTCAATATTACAAAATTGATATTTAATGTTGTTTAGAATAAATGTAATCCTATAATATTATATACAAATATAAAATCTAAGGTAAATTAACTGAAATTGTAAAATCTGACTCCCGATTATAAAATGGAAAAACCCCATAACTTATGAAAATATGTTTAAGCAATTTTATTTACATAAAAAATAATTTAAATTTAATTGAACTTATTGAGCAAGTCTCATTAAAACAACATTTAGGTAATTAGGTAAATTAAAATTTTGAAATTTTATTCAAAGGAAATCTAGTTCCCTTTGACATAAAATTAAATATTCTTACAAATTACAACTCCAGTAGCATGGAAAATTAGTTGATTATACTTTGAAATAGAAAAAACTAAAAATTAATGGCTAAAACGTCATATTAGAGAGAGGTTGTGTACCAATTTAGCTTAGCAACCACTTAATATTTATATAAACTAACTGCTTCAATTGCGTCAAGGTTCTAAACAATTACCAGGAAAATTTATTAAAAGAGCAGATAACAGAAACAAACGGCCAGATAATATCTTGGGCGGTTTTAATGCCAAGGTTTCCGTAAGTCAAGTAATAATTATACTCATAAAAAACTGTCATTATGAATATTTCTTACATAATTACCATCCAAGTTGCTCGATAATTAACGACGTCAAAAAAACTTTACTGAAAAAGTATCTTTCTAAAGTGTTTTTCTTAAATGCATTTTAATTTTATGTTACACTGAGGGTATTATACAGCCCCTTCAATAATTTTATATGCAATATGCTTTTGTGTTGAAAAATCAACAAACTAATTTATGATGCTTTTGGACCACATATGTATATGTATCTAAATACATTGGTATTATGCTTTGTCCTTTTTTGCACATTTTGAATTTATATGTCCCTCGTGCCACTACTTAATATTTTTTATTTCTTCAATTTAATGTGAAATTAGTCTGAATTTTAACAAGCCTTAAGTATATATCCCCTTCCATCCGTATGGGTTAGGATAAGAATAGACCCCTGGCGACTAAAAGAGGTCAAAATGTCCATAAAGAAACCCCAGTCACGAAACCTCAAGCAGAGCCCCGGAACGGACGGAACAAAGGGCGATAACCTAGGCGAAACATGAACATGAGCATAGGTACGTGGTAGTGCGAATACTAAATAAAATGGCCTTACAAAATTCATATAATTGGGGGACTTTATAGTAAACTACGTGATAAAGAACGCTATCATAGACTACAAACCCGTCAATGAAAGAATTTGCATCCTGCGGTTGAAAATAATTTTCTTCAATGTATAAAACAAGCACCGATTTAGTTCGCTATAAACGAAATTAAGTGTAGCAACTTAATATACTTTCCATATCTTAATATCCATAAACACACATGAATATCGATCGCTTAGCTCTAGAAAATGCTCTTAAGATTATATATGGTGGAAGCAATATAGACTCACTACTACTTAGTGAAAGCCAACTTCATTAGCAGCAAGAAGATGACAAAAAATTAAGCCACAGAGAAATACAATATACAAAGCCTAAAAGACACTAACAACATATCAAAGGGAGATAGGGAAAAACCTAAACCAAAACCAAGTAACGGAAAGAGGAAATAATAATGCGATGATAGAAGAAGATGATCAAGAGACTAATCACAGAAGCATCAGATACCACAGTAGAACTGCCGTAGAGACTGGATTGATGAAATACCAATAAAAGAAAAAAATAGAAACTACAACACATATGTATGTAACAAAATCCACATGATTCTGAGAAAAATAACAAACAGACTATTTAAAAGAAAGGGAAGAGCCGCTGTCAGTAAAACTCGGTTTAGCTTATTCAAAATAAGGAGGGATTACAAACAAGTCGATAGTTTTAAAAGCAGCTGCAAACCAAATGCAAATCGTTAGTAACGGAAACTAAATCGAAAGGAAATGAAGAAAATATTTCGAGGAACTACTAAATTCTAGAAAAAAACAGATAGCGAACAAAGATAAAGAATGAGAGAATAATTAAACTACAGAAAACAAAGAATTATCTGAGAACATGAGAAATTGTAAATACAATAAAGGCATTAACCAGTAACAGAACACCTTGAATGGATAATATACCCTCCAAGCCATTAAAACAAACAAGGGGCTCTAATCTTATGATAACATATTGGATTAGTAAAATGTGCACAATAGGAACTATGCCAAGCTGCAAAGAACCGGCATTATATGCACAAAATAGGGAACAAACTTGACTGCAAAAACTTCAGAGGTATCTCACTGTTAAACATGGTCTACCATCATATTAAGAAAAAATTCTAGCCACTGTCCGAAAAGGTAATATGTGAATACCAGCAAATTTTAGGACATGACAACCAAAGATCTGCTGTTTGCAATAAAGTAAAAAAAAGTGCTGGGAGTTCAATACAGACGTGTACCAACTAAGGACTAAAACAAGGAGATGAACAGACCTCTGTTTTATTTAACATAATACTGGAACATGTAGTAAAAATTATTATATTAGACGTCAACGCAACCATTCCTTATAAATTCAATCAAAATAATAGGATGTACTGATGATATTAATATCATTGGGAGAAACATATACATCATCAAAGAAATATAAGTAGAACTTTTAAAGGCTACAGGGGTTTAAATGGGATGAACATGTTTAACAAATAAATAGGGTGAAAATAGTAGAGAAGATATTTCAAGAAAAACCAGAAAAGACAAAATAAAATAAAAAGAGGGTGGAAGAAAAAGTGATTTCTGCACAAAACTTGCTAAAAAAGCACCTCTCCGTTGCAACATCACAAGGTGGATGCAAAATGGTCATTCGTCAACAACAAAATGGAAGAAAACATTTGACTTAGCAACGAAGGCTAAGTCAGTAAATGTTAGCACATGGTATGGGTGCTAATGCTATCTAAAAAACAAAACAGATAAAGTTCTGGGTAGATTTGCAATCACGGTTGAAGCCGGTTTTGAGGAAAAATTTGTATGCACCAACAAAGCTATGTTTTACATATGTACCAAAGTGAATAGTCACAATTTGAGATATTTGGGCATGGAACATCCGTACGCCATACTATAGAATACAAACGTGATGTTTTTCAGCTTTTCCTTTTTAGATGATTTACTGTTACAGAGTTTACCTAGTCCGACATTCTGTCGAAGTTATTCCTGTCAGGGGAACAGATACACGACTTTATTTTGCAACAAGATTATGTTTCGCTACATTAGCATGGACACATACGTGGTTACCTCAACCATCATTTTTCAGATCGCTGGATTGGCCATGATGAATATAATGATGTCCCATTGACAATTCGTCTCCCCCTTCTCTCCCGGTTATCCGTCCAAACATCTTGCAATTTTTTCTGTGAAGGTATGTGAAGGGCAAAGTGTTCCTGCCTCAATTTCTAAAGGAGTCATGGCAGTTCAAGAAGCGGGCTGTGCTGGCTTGGAGATAACTATCTTGTCGACATCTGCCTCACATCTGCGCTTACATCAAACATATGCGAATGCCGGTAAAAATGTGGAGAGTTAACCTTCCATATTATTATTGCATTTGTGAAAAAATATATCATACATCAATCACCGGCATGTTTTCTTTTTGTAGCATTTTGGATTACCGAGCATTATGATTATGCTTAAAATAAAAATGTTTCTAAATTATATGCCATGAAGGAGAAATCCCACTAAACAGTTCCTATTCTAAAATAACTAAAATAGCTACTCTCACTTGTTACTTAAACTAAATACTATAACGTTTACTAGAATCTAGCCGCTAAATTGGAAGGTTTAAACGTTTTTAGTGGTAATAAATTCGAAACTGTATTAAATAGGTTAACAGCTCGTTAATTAATATGCAATTCAACTTTATTTTGCCATTTTTCACAATACTTTCTAATATATTCGCGTACAGTTGTTATATGTGAAATATAGAGTAATTCAAAATAATGGATTTAATTTTATGGCTATATTTCCTGAACTATAAGATTGTATGTGAATGATTCTCTTAACACTTTAAAAAATAATGTTTTAAAAATTCAAATACTGCCACTGAAGGACAGTGCAACATCGGGTGTTTTGCGTTCGTGAGTTCAGTAAAACAAAGTCGGCGACTGCAGTGAAACGCGCAATACACCATTGAATCTTCAATGAGGAAGGGCAAATTTGAGAGAGTTTAGAACGTAGTCCAATAAAGTAGAGTGGGCAGATAACTTGGACTGCTACAAAGTGTCTGGCGTGTGTTTAGGCACCGTTTAATGTTCAAACTATACTGTTCACAATTAGTACAGGCTCTTCGCATAAACTACAAGCTAAAGTGTGTAAAATTATCTAATAATCTACTCAAAAACATGGAATATGACACTTTTCTGCCACGTTTAATTTTTAGTGGCGAAGCAACGGCCCACCTAAGTGAGAAAGTGAACCGACCCAATGTTAGGATATGGGAACCACAAAATCCCCGTGCAACACTGAAACATAGAAGAACTTTTCAAAAGTTAATGTGTTTTGTGCCATATCGAGAACAAAGGTTTACAGGCCTTTTTTATGATAACACGGTTACTGGGGTGACGTATTTCGCGATGTTATAAAATTGGATTCTTCCTCAAAAAAATAAAAAATCAATTACTTTATTTTCCAACAGGACGAAGCTGCACTCCATTGGCATCGGGATGTTTGGGGTTTTCTGAATGGATCTCTATCTTATAGCATAGAGAATGAAAACTTTGCACTTATGTTCTGGCCTCGGAAATCTCTTGAAAGCACACCTTGCGATTTTTTCTTGTGATCTCAGTGACTCAAGAAATATTTCATCGTGTGTGGGACAAATTCTGTTACCGTCTAGATGTTATCCGTGCAGCCAAGGAGGAGGCGTATTGAAAGTTTATAAACTTGAACATGAGTACAATTATATACCATATTTAGCTTTTAAAAGAGTTACTGTTAAGGTTTTCTCAATTTTTTTTTTTTACAAATAACCTGTGGCAGCTGTTGCAGATAATTTACTAAAATGATCTTTGTAGAATCGTTTTTTTTTGTAGCAATTGCTTTAAGGTCTAGCTTGGTTGTGCCAACATTTGTAAATTGACATATTCTTAGAGTTTTTTAACAATTTTTTGTTTGTCTGAAACTAGCAATTGTGTTTTTGTTTTATTTAAATGTAGTTCACTGTGCTGTAGTTTGTATTAGTTTTTTTTTTTATTTATTTAATTAGAAACCAAAATACAAGGTATTCTATAAGCTAATTTGTTAACCTACAATCTAAATTTAGGATTTAGATCGATTAATAACATGATGAGATCTCATCCAGCGATGAGCTCTCTAAGTCTATTTATAGGTCAGCTGGCCACTGTCTTTTTAGTCTTCTTATTGCTGTGTCTTCTAGTAAGGGCTGTATTAAAGGATTTGTGTGAGCTTCCAATTTTTGGTGGTGGGTGATGCTTCTCTCATGGATAACTTCTTTTATAGTTGGTATCTTCAAATCTTTGTGGATCATTTCATTTGCAATATACCATGGGGCATTAACTATCGTTCTTAGTATTTTGGACTGGCACCTTTGGATTATTTCGATATTGGACTTGCTGGCACAGCCCCATAGTTCTATTCCATACGTCCATATGGGTTTGATTACTGATTTGTACAACAATAGTTTGTTTTCTATAGATAGCGGAGACTTTCTACCGATCAACCAATATAGCTCTCTGTTTTAGGTCCATTTGCTTTCTTGTTTGCAGATGTGTTCTCTCCAGTTTAATTTGGAATCTAAGTGTATTCCCAGGTATTTTACTGTCACAGTTTGTGGTATTAATATGTTGTTTAGGTATATGGGTGGACACGGATCTTTTCTCAGGGTAAATGTGGTATGAGTAGATTTTGTCTCGTTTACTTTTACATTCCACTTTTGAAGCCAGCGTTCTAGAACATGTAGATAATCTTGTATTAGAGTGTGTGCTTGGAGGACTACATTGTGGCTAGCCAGTATGACAGTGTCGTCAGCAAATGTGCCCATTGTGATGTTTGGTGAAACTGGAAGATCTGATGTAAATAAGAGATAAAGTAGCGGGCCCAGGACACTGCCTGTGGTACCCCAGAGTTCATTGGGAGTATAGTTGAGACTTCCTGTCTTACTTTTGTTCTGAAGTGTCTATCACTTAGGTACGTTTTAAGTAGTTTGTAAAACGCTGGTATGAGTTTTTTAATTTTAAACAGTAATCCTGGGTGCCAGACCCTGTCGAAAGCCTGGCTTACGTCTAGGAATACAGATACGCAGTATTCTTTGTTGTTTAAACTGGCGAGGATAGTTTGCGATATGCGATGACACTGTTGGGTGGTCGAGTGAGCCTGTCGAAATCCAAATTGATAATCGGGTATCCATTCAGTATTGATCCTTTTAAGAACTAGTTTTTCAAGCAATTTTGAAACAGCTGGTAATAAGCTGATAGGTCGATATGATTTTAAGGATTAAAATTATCTCGCCAGTTTTTAATTTTTGAGGCCAATATTGGATTCGGAGGATTGCATTAAAGATATACGTCAGTAATACTATGCCTTTTTTTGGCAGTTCTTTAAGCATTTTTGCTGTTATAAGGTCCATGCCCGGGGCTTTTTTTGCATTCAGGTGTTTTATTTCCTCCTTTATTTCTTTAGGTGTGACGGGTTTAATTGGTTGCGTTGCTAAAACGGGAGATTCTAATATTTCCATTATTTCCTCGTCCGGGTCATTTTCGTGCGGCTGAAAAACATCGGCAAGGTGTTTCGCAAATCCTTCTGCTTTCTCCTTATCACTTTTGCCCACTGTTCTTGTGATGGTTGTTCCATTCTTAAAGGGGAAGAGTTATTATTGGTTTGCTTTTAGCTTTGATCGGTTTCAAATAGAATTGTCATAACGGTTAAGGTTAGATAAATAATCTTTGAGTGACTCTTCTCTCAGAGATTTTAATTTAGATTTCAGCTTATTACTAAGTCTGTTCAATATTTTCTTGTCTGCTGGGTGTGTGTTCGTTGCCATTTGGCTCGTGCTTTTCTTTTTCAGCTACCAGTTTTTAATTTCGAGAGGAATATTCGTGATGTCTTTTTGTATGTTACTATTGGAGTAGCTTGTTGGGCTGCTTCTTGAAGGGTATTTATAAGACTATTTGTAGCTTCCTCAATTTCATTTGAGTTTTTAAGCCTTAGATTTAAATTTATTGTATCTGACAAATTGCGCCTATATTCGTCCCAGTCAGTTTTCGAATTATGTAGTCTAGGTACAGGTTGAATATATAATGGGTATGTGCTGTAGGTGGCTATTACCGGTGAATGATCTGAGGACAAGTCGTAGCTAGGTGTAATGTCCATATAGGTTGGCGAAATATTGTTTGTGACAAAAAGTCTAGTAAATCCGGTAACTTATCTCTGTCTGTCGGCCAATATGTTGGAGTTCCGTAGATAAGTATGTATATCTTTTGTCTTGAATGAGTTTGAATAGCTACACTTCCTTTTGTGGTGGTTAGTCGGGATCCCCATGCCGTGTTTTTACTATTGTAATCTCCTCCTGCCAGAAATTTGGTGCCTAAAGTGCTGAAGTAGGATTTAAAGTGGTGTTTTTTTATATTATGTTTTGGTGGACAGTAGACTGCACTAACTGTTATTTCACATGGGGAAATGTGGACACGAATTGACGTAGCTTGGAGATAGTCTTCAGCAAACTTTGGTAGTTCATAGTGACTTATTGTTTGTTTTATTATTATAGCTGTGCCTGCATGTGCAGTGCCATCCGGGTAATTAGTGTGATATACATTATACTTCGGTATTTTGAAATATGTCTTTTCAGTGAAATGAGTTTCACTGATCAGGAGGATATCTATTAAGTTTTGTTTTAAAAATAACTGAATTTCATCTTTGTGTTGAGCAAGGCCATTGGCATTCCATAAAGCTATTCTAAGAGCCATTGTTTTGTTTAGTGATTAGCATTGTTAACATATTGAGCAGCATACTATTCTGCTGTATCAGTTGGTTGAACATTATTTTAAATTCTTCTAAAAATTTATTTAGTGATATTTAGTTATGGTCGATTCAGCGCCTTGAGTTGTATTCTGGGGTTTAGTTACACGACTATAGCTTCTAGTTTGGGGTCTTGTCGATAGCGGTTGCGGTTGACTTTGTTGTGTTATGTTATTTTGATGTGTTAGGTTGTTTTGATGATTAGGATGGTAATTGTTTGTTTTAGCTTTATAATTTTTTTGGTAATGCTCACATCCCCGGTAGTTAGCTGGATGTCCACCTCCACATAGGCCACATATAGCTGGCGTATTTTTACTTTTCTTACAACTTGATGTAATGTGTTGGCCACCGCACTTAACGCACAGGTAGGGTCTATTGCAATAGGCTTTAGTGTGGCCGTATAATTGGCATCTGGTACATTGCACTAAATTGTTGTCTTTTCTTGGTGGTTCTATTTGGATGACACTGTTTAGTAATCTGTTTATTTTGTAGATATCCTTGTTATTCTCTGACGGTTCCAGGTCAACAAAGAACATATTAAGGGGATATTTTGTTACACGATGTTTCATATTTATTATATTTCTCACTTTGTGTCCGTGTTGTGTGATTTCCTGTTTTATATCTTCTAGGTCAATCGAATGGTGTAGGTATTTAATTACAACTCTGTACGACCTTTCTTCCTTCGGTTGGTAGGTGTGATAAATTATATTATTATCTTTCATGCATTTTGCTAATTTTCTAAATGTGTCTGGGCTTTGACAGGTTAACTTCACGGTATTGTTTGCCAAGCTCCTAGTTGTGTATTGTTCTAATTCAACTATTTCTGCTAGTTTATTAATAATTTGTGGTAAATTTGCAACTCCGTACACAAATATGGGAGGGGGTTTAGGTGTGCCCTTGCTTGCATTGTTATCTATCTGGCTATTTGCAAGTGCATTTAATGTGTTATTTAGTGGTATCGCTTCTTCTTCATCATTTATGGATTTCCTTTTCTTCCTTCTCTTAGTACCTTTTACTACTTGCCACGGGTTCTCTTTAGTAGAGTAGGTGTTATTTTCTTCATCACTAGTTGAAGTCATTCTTGTGTATTCAGGGCTATTTTGTCTATTTACATGATACATTGGATTTTCTTGCATTATAAATTGTTCTTGATTGGGCGGAAAAGAGAACTGGCTCGTAGGTTGTGAATGATATATTTGTTGTTGTAGTGGTTGAGAGGAATAGTGAAATTGTGATGGCATATTAGTGTTGAACATTGTTTGACTCTGTGTATTATTTGATGGTTGTAATACATACGATTGAGCCTGTATGTTGTTTTGTGTCATTGGATTTTGGACGAGTCCCATACCTGGGCCGTTTCCTGCTGGTAACATTTTAAAGTTTGGTTAAACCGCACTGTTATTGAGTAACAATATTTATTTGCGTATTTATTTACGTGGAAATTTATTTATGTTTAAAATAAACTTTAATTGTACTTAAGATTAACTTTATCACTGCCCGCACGAGGCGGGAGGTCACCGAGCGCGCACTTATCTTTCGAGTTTCAGAACACACGTCTTTACGCTTCGATTTCAAATGCGAACTCAGTTTGTATTAGTGAAGACAAATTTTACTGCCGTTTCAATATGATATTGTATCAATGTATCATTCTCAATTAGAGATGTCATATGGCAATAAAAAATAATTAATAACAAGTAGCGGGTTGAGCATTTGTGTACTACTTCGATATCAGGCTCTCACTGTTATTGTTCTCTCAGTATGAAATAATAAAATTATTTATGACTGACCTTTTAATTTTAATTTTACCGCTGCTAACGTAAATATTTTTGCCGATTGTTGTTTTATTTTGTAGCGCACTTCAAATTTTTCGGGCGGACCTAGCGATACCACATCCGTTCGCTTTAAAATTTAAACGCCAATCCACTTTATAATAAAAAATAAGCTTTTTGTCTTCTTTCTAATTAGTTAGTATTTATAACCTTTGAAAAGTTTATTATATTCCTTTTTTCTAAAAAAAATGTGTCGGTTTCTATGCTTTATATTTCTTTGGTTATATTAAGTAGGTATACCTAAATCTTCCCTCAGTACATATTTTTTGCTCTAATGGTATATCCAACTTATGAAAAGTTCTAAGATCTTTGTTTTGCATTTTTATTTTTAAATCTAGTTGTACTTTTGCCGAGGTAAATTACGATGCTATTTTTTTACTACAATCACCCAAATAGATGATAGCATCGCTTTTCTCTCTATGGAAGACGTAACTTCCGACGCATATTCAGAGTTATGATAGAAACTTATATAAACAATTATAAGCCTAGCTGACGTGATTCAGATTCCCTGGTGTCGTTTTTTTGTCTAGCCAATCTGTAACTTAGATAAACGCCTTCTTTAAAGAATTTTGAAAATACATTATTGTACCGTAATCTGAAGTCTATGTATTGCTCTTTTTTAAGCATGTATATGATTTTACCATTTCGTACGCTAAATAGACAAGATTATAAGATACAGTTAGTCATACAAGCACAAAATAACAGAGCACTGCTAGAGCACTTAGATAAATATAATAACTAGAAAATTCATTACTTACAGTCCAAAAACGCGGTAGTTAGTACATTTCGTACAGTCTGTCAAACTCCCCGTAAATTCTGATTTCTGTAAATTCTAATAAGAAGTGCATTTGAGATATGTTACAGTACTGGTAACAGACGAATGTTTGAAAACTGCCTATTGTTACCAAAATGACTTACTTAAATTCAAATTATCATCACCTTATTGTAAATTTATATTCAAACTATTAACAAGGCAGCAATTTCTATATTAACTGATATTTGAATAAATTTAAACATTAGTGGCCATTTTGTCTTTGAGTACCATTATTGTTAACAGACATTTCTGTGCTTATGTACTAAAAATAATGCCCTGTATGGCCTGAGACCGTAAATTCGATACAATACGTTAATAACTTTGAAAAAATAGAAATGTAAAACAATGTTTATTGACATGTGTCAGTGATAATTAAAAATAGGCGAATGAATATTGTTCATATTAAATAGAAACGTTTTCTAAAAAGGATACTTTATTTTGAACTTCTGGTCTAAAACAATTTATATTCAATAGATGTGGTTTGGAGAAGTAAAAACGTCGGACACTATATTTCTTAGCTTTTTTATTAAATTTTTACTTATTTACAAACTATATAGTAAATCAAATTGAGTTACTATTTTAGATAAAATACATGGGTAAGTTATATTTAAACGATACTCGTTATAAGATTTTATTTAAGTTATTACTGCTTAAAGATCTTATTAAGATAGTACAACAATAAGTTGAAAGCAACTTGAGAGTCTTACAAGATTCAAAAGGCTCGAGTCTTCAGAGGTAAGAATTCAAGCCAGAACTGTGAACAAAGTGCTACATTGTAACGCATATCTAATAGATTTGCTTCTGTTTAAGTCTAGTTACAGCTGCGGTGTAGAAGTAGATGTTTATTGAAGAATCCTAAGGTCTCCCAAGTTTTTCTCAGCAGCGAGAGTAAGTAAAAGATGCGGTTAATTTTAAAAGACACTAGAAATATTTCTGAATTTGTAATGTAGATAGCAGCACCATACAATGTACATAAGTCGAATTACGGCCATTGTGGTGAGTGTTGTTTTGTATACTTCAAATGTTTAGAGTTCAGGCACAACGTTTCGTTTTCTCCTCTAACGTGGTAAAACGTCCATCGAAATTCATTGCCAATTAAGTAAGACATACGGTGCAGGCGTTATGGATGTTAAAAATTTGCGTTCCTGGATGCTTCAACAAAGTTAAAAGTTGTGTGACAATGAATTGAAGCAGCCTCAGCCACAAACCAGTCGGACCGAAACCACGATTGCGCGAATGTGCGTGATATCGCTTCTAAATTTCGCAGTTCTGTTGGAGTCCATTTTGCATGATGAAAATGCAAAGAGTTTCTTCAAAGTGGGTCCTACAAATGGTGACCGACGAACACAAGGCTGCGCGGGTGGCAATCTTTCAGAACATGAAGTCGCCATAAATTCTCCGTGGCCGCTCATTTTCCAATCGACCCGCTGTTGCTTTAGCGATTTTCCAGTGGGCAAAACACTCCTAAAGATGTGTTCTCAGCAGCCATGGAATCATGGCTACGACATTGTGAAAAATTTGTTCGTCCAGACGGAAATTGCGTTGAGAAGTAATAGAAGTTTCAACTTTCTTGGGTAAGAACTTTTTCAGAAAAAAAATTGGAAACCTTAGAACTTAAACGCACTTCATAGTATAGTTCTTATATGAAAGCCGCGTGTTTTTCTCTTGTATAACATGCGGCTATTATTTTTACCTGCATTTTGCAATAGTAGTAACCTTTTATGTGTTTTGTTAGATTAAGAAAACAATAAAAACTTATTTTCTACTTTATATTTGCTTGTTTAGACTTGGGAGTGTAATGATGAACCCAAGACTTCACACCTCAGTATAAGATGCAAAAATCTTCCAAAATCCCAAAGTACATTAAATTAAACTGCTTACAAATGCCCACAATATCAACTCAATATCAGCGCTTTAGTAACTGCCATATCGGTAGTAGGGCAAAAGGGACAAATATTTGATTTACCTAGTTACCATAGCGCACGGATTAAGTAAAATTTGTTGTACTTTGCTTTGGGTGGTTGACTCGTATTTTGGGCATTTTTAACATTTCTTAACTCTATTAACGTTTTGTGAACAGTAATATTATTATTATTGCAAAAATCCGCCGATAGCATATTTTACCTAATTGATTTTCTGTTGATGTCATAATTAGGTCAATATTTGAAATTTTAGAACAAAAGCTTTTCCTGATTCTGCTTTCTAATGCTCCAATTTCTACTGCATGTTTTTTACTAATAGCACTAATTTATGACTTTCAAAATTTTTATGGTGAATTTTAAATTGAGCTGCACCATCCGCAAATAGAAAAGCTGCATTGTAAATAGTAAGACTTCAATTTAATTTTGAAATAACTTTAATAGTCTAGTAGTTCGAAAGATAATGGTAAAATTACGAGTAATGTACATAATTTATCTAAAATACGTCATTACGTTTCTGTAAGTTAATCAACAATAAATAAAAAGAAAAGCAAACATAAGTTTCTAAAAATAAATGAAACAATACTTTTACTTTCATTTATGTTATGTTTATAAGGTAAACAAAAACACTGTTTAGTTCCAGCAACAATCACGAATAGAGAAAGTAAATATGCATTTTAATAAATGCACTTATAGTGAGTGACTACTAATTTACGTTGCAAACTTTGCTATGCACTTCTTATTTGCATGTATTTACCTTAATTAGAATTACATGACTGCATTGCAATTTCACCTGTATGACCAAAAACAATAATTAATTATAATGTTAAAAAGTTCTGTAACAATCAACCAAATGCTTTTATAATCATATTATATCACACTGTAAAACGACAAAAAATAAGGAGACAAGATTACTTTTAAACTATTAAGTTTGTATAAATTTAAGATAGAAAGTTACGTCAATCACACTCACTAAGGATGTATATGCAAAATTTGAAAAACTTACAAGTTTTCAAATCCATTATAAATATCAAACAAAACAGTATACAAAGAGTCTATTACGTAGTGACACTTAAACTAATAGTAATAGAAGAAACTATAACAAATGCCAGCCATAACAAAAGGTAAACAAATAAATAACTAAGATCGCAGTGTAGAAAAGAAAACAATAAGTTCAAAATTGCAATAAGATGGACGTGTCGCTAAAAGAAAAAAAATGACCTAAAGTTATTGTATAACGGCTGTGTCAGAAAATACTAAGTGTAAAAAGACAAAAAATGTAGAAGCATAACTTTTTATTAGTAATCAGCCTTCCTTCTGGTTCTACTTTATAAATGTTTTTACATTTCTTGTTTCTTGCAGTCTAGTTAGGAGTCTTAACCATCTTATCCTATTTTGCTTAATTATGTTTGTTATTTTAGAGTCTTAAAACAATGCTTCGATTTCTTTATTTGTTCTTCTTTGCCAGACTCCTTCTTCATTTACACCTCTTTCCCATATTACAATTTTACTTTTGTCTTGTCTCGTCAAAATTCAGCACTCACTCACATATAGCACTGCCGGTCTTATAACTGTGTTATAAGTTTAACATTGGTTAGCCTTGAAACTTCTTTGGATGTTAAAAGATGTTTAAAGCACATACGCACTTTGAACCCAATATTTAACTGCCTGTTTTTGTATTGTATGTTGTTTTTGTTTCTAGATGCATCACATTATTATCTAAGCTGTACTTTGAAGCTTTTATTATTATTCCTAGTTTGTAGTTATTCGTTTTTTAGCTTCTCTTATTATAAATTGTGATTTCTGATCGTTAATTTTTAATCCTATTTTCTCTACATATTAGTTGGTCGTTATTTCTTGCAGTGCGTATTTTGTTCTTGGTAAGATCAAAACATCGTCGAAAAAATTCAAGCATTGGTTGAATCCTTTTAACATATTACCGTATGTTTTTAAATTTCCTCTTTTTTGCTAGTTTAATAGAACTACGTCAATTAATTTGAAAAATAGAGAGAAGGCTGAGTCGATTGTAGAGGAAAAAAGGAGAAAGAGAGAGAAAAACCACAAAAAAGTATTGTTTTGGTTGTAAAATAGTTTATTTTGGCCAGACTAATGCAGAATCAATTATAAACCATAGTTATGCTAAATCCATATTATAAGGAATGTTTGAGACGTATTTTATTGTTTTGCCTGTAGACCAACAGTTTCATATTGCTTTAGCTTTCTTTGTTACTTTGTTTGGCTAGTAAACAGGTGTTACGTGAGGCATGAAGAAATAAACATACATTTCACTATAAATATTCTCTATCAATATCTATGTACTTTTGCAATCGCTTCAGTAGTTCCTGTAGTGCGACTCCAAACCATTTTTTAGAGCTAGTACGGCACCACTGAAACTCATCGTTGGAGGAGAAATTTTTACCGCGCTCTACCTCTTCTGTCAGAAGTTCAAACATAGCTCAGCGTAACATCTGACTATTAAACGACATGAAGCAGCATTAGAACCATAATTCGTCTGCTGTGATCTGACACTCAAAAGACGTCTCTAGTTCTATACCATGGAACTCCAACAACTATTGGCATATCTCCACACACTTCTGCATTTGGCGAACGGTGAGAACATAAAAGAATTTGTCGAACACCTGTTACTCATGCCTGTTTTAGCATAGTCTGTACCACTTTTAGACTCCGATATTCAGCGAAACATAATTCTGTCACACCTTATAAGTATGTGAAATGTTTGCATGCTCAAGGTTTCCAACATTTTTTCCGATAAATAGTTACGTTGATGCTATATTTTAAGACAACGAGAAGAAAGCAACCATTACCTATTATTGTTTCTTTAACCGAATAAGTACTGACGTTTCTTTGGATTTTTTTGAGTCAAACACTATCGTCTCATTTATTTACTAATGTGAAGTAATCCAAAGTCTCTGCAGTCATACTTTTATTTATCACGAGCCTTTTGAACCTTGTCGGGTTTGAGCTGTAGTTCAGTACGCATCTGAAAAATTCAAATTATGTTTATCATTTTTCTTGCGCTTCACCATTTTGGACCATACCTGAAATAGTGACAGATTTCTACTGTAGCGATATAGTTATAACCTGTTATGTTACGAAACACAAACGTTTTATTCACTTAACTCTCTGACAATAATTGGTTGTGATTTAACAGCCAAGTAAAGTTACATAAAGTAATCATATCCTCACGTTTATATTCCATCGTTGCAAATATGATTTTATTTTTTCTAACACAAAATTCGCCTTATGCACTGAAATGTCATATGTTTAACGCTTGTAATTAATCAGACCTAGTGACACTTGATTTTTGCACTTTGTAGAAGATTGCGCCTGCAGCATATCTTAAAAAATAACATATCTGCTCTTCCTATAAAAATAAAAGAAGCTAGAAGTTTGTAAGCATAAACCCCAGCCAAAGATAACAAGGGCCCAATTGCAGTTAAAAAAGACAAGGTATAAGTTTTGGAAATAAAAAGGGAAAAGGATTTTAAAGCTAAGTGCATTTATAAAAAAAAACATTAATGTCTATTTGAATATTTTTCAAAACACTGTAAAAATTGTTTATAGCATTATATTAAGAATAATAAAATAATTCTATAATTTTCTTTTCAATCTACTTTGTATATATAAGTTTATATACAACTATAGAATATACAATATTTTAATGATTATTGTTAATTATAAATACAAATTATATTCCTTATTTATTTATTTCTATTAGCTTCCACACAAGCTTGGAGGCATTTGGGTACCATAAGAGATATGTTGACTATAACCGTTAAAGTTTACTTTACGCTTACCTCAATAAGGGGGAAGCAAAATATAACGCATTCTAATTATCCACGGTCGAATTAGTTCAAGAAAGTGCGGGGAATTAAAATTAATAAAAAAATTTATCGGTGACCAATATCAAAGCATTGATTGTCTCAAAAAACCAATGCTTCTTTTCTCGTGGAATCGAATCGCTAACAAGTAGTAATTAAAGTTGATGGTGACTACGGCCCAGAATGATACGAATGACGTATTTGTTTTGTAATAAAAGTTGTTCTTAGATAGAATAACTTTAGAATAAGTTTAGAACCCAGAACAAACCGCTTTACTCCCATTCTGGATTCAAAAATATCACATATTACTTGCCAACAATGACAGGCAATTAGAAGAATTTATTTTGCATCCTAAACAACTGACGCCATCAATTTTCCAGCCGATGGCACACTTTTCTTCTTTTTCTTCAAAACCAGTTCACCTCAAACACGCCGCTTTTTGGGTTGAGGTTTTGTTTCCAGTGTATAGTAATAAATCAAATCTAACTCAATCATCACAAAATACAATATAGATTTTTTTAAACCTTTGTGAACAATTGAATAATTTTTGCTTATGAATTCGTGATGTGACTGAGTAGATGCGGCCTATCCTGCCATAGTTTTTACATATAATGCTTCATGCAATAATATAATACACTATCATTTATTGAAATTGCAGCACCATTAAAAACCAAGTATATTATTTTGAAACTATGAAATGAAGCATACTATAATCAGAAAACGATTAAAATTTGAAAACCAAATGTTTATATATGTCAAGATTGATTATATTACTTTTTAGATGTAAGGTCTGGGGTAAGTAGTGATATTACAAATATAATGTACAGAGTAGCAATAAATTACGGAGACACAAACATTTTTACCTGTAATATTATTATTAAATAACACCGAACCAAAAACCAAGGTTAAAAATATCTCTTTTCTTCTACTTTTTTTCATTCAGACTTTTCTCATTAAATAGTGAATATAGTTTTTCTCTTTTCCTTCCATCTTTCTCGGTCATATGTTATTCTTCTCCAACGTTTTCCTACTATGGCTTTTATGCCGCCTTCCCAATGTTTTAGTGGTCTACCTACATTTCTCTTTCCTAGGTTGCCAGTTTCAGAGTTCATTCGCCCATCTCTCTTCTGTTCTTAATAAATACCCAATCTAGCTCTACTTCTATTGTACAACCTTTCTCCACTATGTCTTTCCCTTAACCATTTATTTCTTTTTATATCTTGCAATGTTACTCCTAATATTCTTCTTTTCATTAATCTTTGTGTTCTTTGTAATTTCTTTGTTGCCTTGAGAGTAAACGCTATAGTTTCGATGCCATATGTTAAAACTAGTAAAGTACAAGAGTCAAATATTTTTCTTTTCTAACACGATATATGAATACAAACAGTCGTCTTAAATATATGTAATAATGATTATGAGGAACTTTACCTGTGGAACAGATCATATTATGACTAGGTAATATACCATAATAATACTGGTGTGGCGGCCTTTCCGCCCTTGAACCGCTTGTATAGCGTGGCGGCGCATGCTGGCGGCTGTGATGTCTGCCGCTACGTTTAGCCGTCGCACACAAAACGGCATATGGGCTTTTGCTCAGCCGACAAGTCTGCATACGCCGTCGGCGGCACCCTTTGATATGAAAGGTGCTGCCGAATGAAAATTTCCCGCAAAAGACCTACCGCCAAGCTAGGCGCGAAGCCCGGCGATATACCTGCACCGCAGCGCGGCCAATTCGGTCGTGTCTTAACACCCCGCATATACGCACTCCGCAGCGCAGCCAATTCGGTCGTGTTCAACACCCGCAAGAAACTTACGCACACCGCAGCACGGCCAGTTCGGTCGTGTTTTTAATACCCCGCAACATACAAGAAGACAGCGCAGCAAGGTGGCCACCGTGGAACCATCGCCGACGAAGCCGAAGCCGATTCAGGTGAGCGATTTGGCAATACTCGTTGGTTGATATCGGTAACCGCCCCCATCCGCTTTCGCGACGGCCGTTTAAGGGACGATTTGGGCCTTATCGGTTGACGTTCCAATACGGGTCGTACTACGTATCCCACACCGCACCACAAGAGCGGCTATTTACACGCCTGCCTCTCCAAATACATAACTATCTTAGAGTCTTTATCATAAGACCTACTACCTTATGCTATGGAAAATTACTGTCAAAGAAACGTCTTTCCTAAATGAAATGAAAGAACGAAACAAGAAGAATCTTGGAGTCCTAAACGTTTACAAGACACTTTTCTTTGTTTTGATTATTACGGGTCTGCTGAATTGTGAAAATTTTTTGTTACATGCGAAAAGAATATTTGCTAGTTTACAAACAGCGACGCAACACTTTAGTTGTTGCCATTTTTATAGCCGTGTACGTTTGTTTTTTTTCAATTAGTAGGTAATCAGTTGAAGATTCTTTTTTACTAGAGTGGCCCGATTAATACCAACTTAGCTTGCAATGTTTCTCATTGAAACTTTTAGATTCCTCGAATTGGGGAAAAATTGGAGAGCTTATAGGTTTTGACGGTTGATTTTGCTTTCTTCCCTCGGCGATCTTTATTAAGTCTAAACTCTTGAAAGCAATTCACAGTTTTAGAAACTGCCTGCAGCGAGACAATGAAAATGCGAACATCACACTGGCGCTATTTACTTTTAAACAATTTAATAATAGCATTGCAACTATCTGCCCGCTTCCCCTTTACTAATAAGAGATTAGAACGACAATATATTAATAACTGTAAAACAAACAATACAATGTTACCTAACTTAATAATAGAAATTGTATAAATTTGTCTCCTTAATTTATTGTGGCGCTGTAACTCTGTCTGTACATAAGAAGAGTTGTTTTTTTTTAATAAATTTGAAACTAAACTACAGATAAGTTTCCTATCGTACGACAAATAGAATATTAAAAAATGCCTTGTTGTGTGAAATCGTATTATAAGAAACCTAGAGCCAGTACAAAAAAAGGATTAAGGTAAAATATTAACATATCTATTTATAACACAAAACAAAAAGAAACAACATATAACTATTTTCTTTGTCATCACTGTTCAGTTCAAACAAATATAAAAGTTTTTCGCTTCACTATATCACTTTCACTCTTTTAACCCTTTTCATCATTTGCCTCTTCTGCCTTCTTAAAAAATATGCAATTTTGGTTTGTTTGCTGGTCCTCACAAGGTCGCTGTAAATTTGTTGATATGGCTTCTTTTAGCGGAGAGATTTGCATTCAAGAAAAATAATTTTAAATGTTTCGCTAAACTTAGGCCATCGCGTAATTTTTATATCAATGTATTAACTTCGCAATCTTTATTACTGCTATTTTTCTCACAATCAACTTGATTTATAATGTCTGATACCATTTGCAGCAAATCTGTTTTGCTGATATCTTTACCTACTCCTGTCCACTGGGATTTGAAGATCACAAAGTCTTCTGATGCATTACTACACAAAAGTCACCTTACGTGATCTCTAGATACCTTAAATCCGGGTGCAGTATTTTCTTGTTTCCATATAAAAGTCCTATTAAACATATTTCCACAAAACCCCAATTTTTTGGCATTAAAGACTTATGGTGTGTATTCTTGCTCTTCTATAATCTATTGAATTTTTTTTGGATAAGACGCAGATTCGCCTTGAATTCTTACGCTATGGAATGAGAAAGGGTCTATGAATGTTTCAAGCCAACCTGCGTGTGCCTGTCTGGACTAAAAGAAGATTGTCGATGTTTGTAAACCCAAGAGGAAGACCACGCCTACAATATATAAAGTAATTAATAACAGACTCGGGCAGTGGCAGTTAACGTAGAAATGAAAAACAAGGCTTTAGAACGATAAATATGGAAAGCTGCGACAAACCAGCCATTAGACTAACGTCGTTGGAGGAGGAGTTTGTAATTGTTAAGAGGTTTTTGTTTAAAATATTGCTATCCAATAGAATCCTCTTTTCGTAGCTATCATCAATTTACATGCTAAGTGACTGTTCTATTTTCTCAATTACTGACCTATGAGGACGAGTTGCATATTTTGCAGATATCAGAGAACCTACAGTAGCAGCACTTATAAGTTCGGACTGTTACTTCATTTAAATTTAGAGTTTTTTTATTGTGTGATACTTTTTCTCCCCTTATAAGACGATTCAAAATATGTATTTTTACATTCAAAGGAATAAATTTTCTCTTACATGTTGTTTTTTTTATTTTTATCGGACATAGTGTGGGTTTAATATTTAGTTTTCCAATAATTGGTTTTAAAATTCTTTAATATATGCCCAAAACCACAAACACAGGATTTCTTTAAATATTTTTTATGGTCTAAATACTTTAAACACAAAATACGCAATGATTGCACTTAATGCTTAGAAAAAAAAAACAAGAAAGAAAGAGGGGGGATATTCCCACAATATGTATGTATACATAATGTACAATTTAAGTTTCTAAATACGTACATAAATAGAAGAAGTGCAGTATTATAAGATAGTTTTCACAATTTATCTTAACGAGCTAAACTGTGTTGTAGGATATCGTCCTGTAGGAGGGTTACTTGTATTGACAAATTTTCGCTTTGTAAATTCATTTACTGTTCAACAGAACCTTTAATAGTTAAAACTGGGAAATATTTCTTCTATAGGAACATATTTCTCGAAAAAGTCAAGTGAAGGTTCAAAGCAATACTAAGTGTTATCTTACTATTGATTTAATAAGTATGATTAGCTTCAACATCTTAACTCTCTATGGGTTTATTTTTCTTTAGCAAAGTATATTAATCTATAAATACAATCTGTAATAGTACTGCATTATAAACACTGTTTCCATGCTCATCATTCTACACATTTTTAGTGATTATAATAAACATTAAATTTTTTGTCGTCGGGTTTACTTAATTTAAGTGCATTACTTAGCAAAACGCCAACGTTGTTTTATACATAAGTAATACTAAACTAAAATAATAACAAGCGGTCCATTTCACAATAAAATAGAACTCTACAAGCGTTCTTACATATTGACAAGTAAGAAGTAGTGCATCTAAGGAGTGTCTATTCCTCTATAACTACATTTTTAAATATTATAAACAAAAAGTACTATTGTTTTCAATATCGACCACCATTGCCCAATACTAAAACGATCAATTTAGGTGTTACATGTACATCTACTTGAAATGCGTTTTTGTCTCACAATAAGACAGCTATTACAGCACAGCACAATTTTCTTTGATATGTGAAGAAATGCAAATCACAGAAATGATTGCAGCAAACAGAAGCACCTGACATAACCGCTACTTGGATCAAGCGGTCAATTTCTTGGCAAGTTAATGTACCTATTCCGACTGTGGACGATGTGCTGTCCAACAAGCACCTAACATTTGCTAAAATACCTTGGTAAATATCTGAGATTATTACAATTTCGTTTGCATGCTGGAGCTCGACTTTCGTCTTGATTGCCAGCCCAATTGGCCAAACGTCGCATTTTCATCAGCGCCGCCTTACGTAAGCATAATAGGAAATGCAAACATTCCCTGCTCGAATTTGATTTCATTTCACTTTCTACCGGGCAAAAAGCGGCACAGATCACCAAGCTGCAAGCACGCGTGTGCATATCCAACGATCCTGCTCGCAGGCGCGCCTCTCGCAACTTCATTATTATTTACGCATGCGAATATTTTAGCGGGCCGGGCATCTGGTTCTTCGGCAAAACAATTAATTTTGTGCAGCTCAGCTCCTTCCTAGTGGCCAAGACCTTTGAATAGCACAAAGTGGTGTCGGGTTTTCCTGAAAGCGACCCATTAACCTTTAAAAATAAAATCACTGTATCTAGGCTTGCATGCCAGCAATTTATTTCACAACTTAACACCATAGATTCGGTCTGCTCTTTAAATAAATCTAATTGTCGCTATAAGAGGACACACCTAACTTTTAATTGATTACACTAAACATAATATACACGAAAGTAACAATTTTAATTGTGTAATATAAATAATCCATAAAATTAAAGAGTAATAAAAAAATTACTAAAAACTAGATACAAGTTTATCATGTAGGGGGTGGGGGTATTTATTTAATTAACTGAAACCAATGGAACAACAATATTTATTTTGTTATGTCTACTACACCTAGTATTCCCATAAATACCATTAGGAAATCAAACCTACCCTTCCTTCACACAGCATAAAGAGATCCACGACTTTAACATATTGTTGCAATTGTTAAGTCTTAAAGTCGTACGTTACATGGCCTACATATTAATGAAGAGAAAAATAAATACATAGAGATGGAGGACAACACAATCTGGAAACAAATACAAATCAAAGGTCGAAGAGTTTGAGTACTTGGGCATAACAGTAACTAGTAAAGGGGACGAGATAAAAGAAATAGACAAGAGAATTGCAAGGAGAAGTAGATCGGTAGGAGCGCTTCACAACTTATTTATAGCCAAAAACATCTCATGGGCAGCGAAACTTAGATTATACCAATCGGTAGTACAACCAGCAATACTGTATAGATGTGAGTGCTAGATTATGAACAAAAAAGAGGAAAAAAATTGAACGCTTGGGAATGTAAAGTGTTAAGAAAAACGTTTGGAGGCATCAAAGAATAAGAAAATGTATGAAGAAGAACAAATTTGGAAGTTAAGCAACTATATCGAAAACCAACGATAAACCAGAAAATGAGGATAACTAGATTACGATGGTTAGGCCACATTTCCAGAATGACGGATAACAGATGGGCAAAAAATGTATTGATCAGAGGAGAAGAAGAAGAAGAAGAAGGAGAGGACAGCCACGCAGGAAATGGCTGGAGGCATGCGAAGAAGACATGAGAGCTCTGGGGATAGAAAGATGGCAGAACCTAACCAGGAACTAGAAGAAGTGGAAAGAGAAACATCTTCTCTTGGTTATATTTCTGATTTTGCTTTGTTTATCATTTCTTTCAATAACCTCCTTTGTAGGTGTTTCTTGTAAATATTTTGAGAATTATTGAAAAACATGCAAATGTAAAAATGAAAATAAATGCATTAATGGAAAGCTAAACAGGTAACTATTCAAAAATTTACTGTAAAGTAATTTAATTGCAATAACAAAAATAAGCCAATTAAAATTGAAACACGGTTGACTTTAAGTTTCCCAGCCATTGTCTTACAGTATTGTTCCATAATTCTTAGAATTCAGCTAAATGTGCCAAGTAATCATCAGTAATTGGAACTAATGGTAAAGTGGAATTTAGTCATATTTACTAGATTTACTCATGTGTTTTACCATCAAAGCGCGTCACTGAACTACTCACCGCATCTCCACTGTACACGCAAACTCCAAAAGCCCCAGATTAAATCACGCCTTTATAAATCATTACTTATATGTAATAAATTGTTTATAATGTGTAATTAAAATTAGCATATGCTTATTTTCGAGTTCACCTTGCAGTAACAATTGCGAAACGATTAATCACTGATTGATCTTCGTCTACTATGAGACCTTGATATTTCGGTTGAGCACTTGCACCACTTGTAGAGCCACACTGCCACTTTAAGTTTCGGGGCTATTAATAATCATGCCATGTATCAGTTTTTAAAACGTTTAGGATATAGAACACAGAGAAATAGAATGAAAAAATTGTTAATTAAATTTATTTATTCCTACTTTTTATTACTTTACGCTGACTAACACAAGGCTTCAGAGCTATGCATGTGGCGTGTTTAAAGCAAATAATGCTTGTTAGTCTAAAATTATGTTGAATAAAATAGTATCTACAAAAATTCCATATGTTGTATATTTAAAGCTCAGATTAAAAGATGACCCATATTAAACCAGATTTAAACTTCTTGCATTTTTCATTGTTTATCGACGTTACTTAAAATTTTTTCGATCAATACATATGGAACACTATAAAACAGAACAGCGGATTATTATTGCAAAAAAAGCAATTTTGGAGAAAATTTTACGAAACTTCTGTGATCACAAAGTTTGAATCAGCGATGAATGTAAGATTTCGTGGATGTTAGCGTAGGGTAAGGTCCTGCGAGAATATTGCCGTAGTTAGTTAAAGTAACGTTAAAAATCCAAAAACATCGAGTCAGCATCGTGCACAATAATTGCACGTTTTGAGAAGTTCCCTTCAGCGAATATTTACTAAAGACCTGCACCTTTATGCATACAACTTTCAACTGATGCAAAAGTTTAAGCTTGCTAACCATTCTCATCGTTTACCTTTGTCAATTGGCTTTTAGAGCTTCACGACACGGACTCTCAGTTTAGTCGAAAAATCATCTTTAGTGACAAAGTGCATTTTTAACTTAACGGGTACTGATTACCTTAAAATACTAGTTCAATATGTCTTTTTCAGACTAAAGATATGTTGAATGTTAATAGTACCTATAGGAAATTCTAAACTTTTACCTGAAGAATAGCTTTTACTTAAAAATATGTCTCTAATAATTAATAACCTAAAATAACTTGTTTATGGAAAAGTACCGTTCTCGCCAAGGGTCAGTAATCCACTAACTAATTTTGGAAGTTTACTGAAACTCAAAGATTACACTTCATTAACTTCAATTCCAGAACACTTCGTAAAGTTGATAAGTAAACTCGATATATTCAATTGATCTTGAACTTCCAACTTGCAAAAACAATTCCATCTCACTCAAAAATCAAAACTTTATTTCTAGCTAATTTCCAATCGACTCCCTTCTTGTTCTTGGTCTCCACGTTTAACACTTCGCCTACTTTAAGTTCTTCAGTTTTGATGTTTTTTAAATTTTTAACTAATAATTCAAAATATTTATGTTTAAATCGATCTCTTAATTCCTTGCGTACTTGTTATTCAACCGCTTCTGAATGCGTCTTCAGAAACATAGGTATCAGGGGATGGGCGTTAACCACAGCTATAGTAGTAATAAGACAAATTTCCATTTAGACCTAGCTCAACTTCTTGTTCCCCAGCGTTCTTTTATGTAAATCTATTCATTCAGACTGAGGTTGCAGAAATAAATTTCCATTTCATTTACTGAGACAAAAATTTTTGCTGTACTGTTTCCGAATTCATTTTTTAAACAGAGTATATATCCAAACAAGTTTAATCTATTATCACTGCTAATGAACCAAGATATAGCTAAAATAAAATTCTCATTTGTTAAAACTTTTTATTATAATAGTTATAATTCAACTGCTCTCATATTCATAGAAGTACAAATAGCAATAGGCACTTTATTTCCACCATTAAGGAGGAATGGTCTTGTGATTTACTTCGATGACATTAAATATATTGCTAACTAAAACTCAGTCTATTGATTGTAGATCAGGATTTATTTCTGTTGTATTGAAGAGAACCTTTGTCACTTAACACAAGATTTTGCCACCTTTCTAATAAACTTTCCCTGTTAAGATTCAGAAATTCTGACTTAAAAAAAATCCATTACGGCGTAACAGTTATTTCTTATGTACATGTGTATATTAACAGCTGAACTAATTGTTAATTTTCAGAAAACATAACTACTATTTACGGTTCAAGAGTTTAGTTTTAATTAAAAGCAACTTACTATAATTTTCAACAGGTATTCCATTCACTTTCTCTTCCGTATTCAGAAATTAACATTTTTGAACTATCCCCAAACTTCACTCTCAAAAAATTTAATTTCTCTAAGCTTTATATTTTCTATTTCGTGGTTTTTCCAGTGGATATTAGGCCATTAGCAAATATTCATACGGGTAAGACTTACAGTTTTCTTTTGCTCACTATTAGTTCCTTCAAAATTGTACTAAGCTTTCTGCATCAATCAAGAAGTTTATTCTTTGTAAAGCCAGATTAATCTCTCTTCCACCATTTCCTTTATTAACATCTTTTTTTTCACATCCATGGGACAGAAGATCTGCTGGGTTTAATTCTCTTAAAACAAATCTCGAGGTTGGAGATTCTAGTACATTTTCCAACAAATATTCACCAAAAATCATTTTTCTTAACTAAATAAAGTGCTCTGTTGGAGTCCGTTGAACAATAAACAAACATTTCCAAAATTTTAATGCCTATTTTAATATTATAAACTAGTCGGACCCTAATAGCACATCCTAACAGCTTAAGTGTTGGATCGGTACCTTTCTCCACTGGTGCCACTCTAGATTTTGCTTGAATTAGTTATACACTAACCTAATTTCCAACGTCTGTGCGCAAAAATACTGCTGTAGCGTAAGCCTTCAGAATAGTTCCATAGTTTATTTTCTACGTTGTATGTCCAGAAACTACAAAATCTATTCTATTTTCTGATCACATAAATCTTGTATAAGGGTTTTTAGATAAACTAATGCTAGAATAGCAAACCCAATCAAATTAAAGAACTTGTGAATCAGACTTAATATTCCCTTAACTAATTAATTTTTATGGTTAGTATTAAACTTTGTAATTACAAACGAATAGTATATGATTCTATATTCTTAAGTAATCCGAAAACTTTAGTTTTTGACTCCACATCAGACACTTCTGAGTCTAATCCTTAGCTGCTATGTAGCTCAAATCCGGAATATAGGCTATGATTCTACTAGCTGAGTTTCAAGAGTACATTACGTATTATCCCTCATGAAATGAAAACCTTAATTGACAATCTTCCAATTAAAAAATCTCCTGAGCCAGACCTCATTACAAATTTAGTGCTTAAACTCCTTACCTCAAAAACCCTAGCCTATCTTGCAACTGTGTATAACGCATGCTTTCGACTAGGCTATTTCCCTAGACTTGGAAGCATGCACACATCTTAGTATTCCCTAAGCCGGGAAAAGACAAAAAGAAAATTGACAGTTACAGGCCAATAAGCTTGTTGCCATCGTTATTAAAAATACTAGAGAAAATCATATATTCCCGCTTAATGAAAGAACTAACTCCTCTCAACGTAATACCACCGTTCCAGTTTGGCTTTAGAAAAACTTATTCGACTCTACATCAGCTACAGCGCTTCTCTGAAACAATAGAAGAAGGGTTTGAAAACAAAAGCTATATAGTTGCAGTCTTCCTTGACATCGCCCAGGCCTTCGATAAGGTATGGATCGAAGGTCTGAAAAGTAAAATCATTAATCTCCGAATAACCAACTACATTAAAGCAATAATTTTCTCTTTTCTTGAAGAAAGGACTTTCACTGTTCGCATCAATTCCGCAATTTCTGAATCGAAAACAATCAAAGCTGGTGTTCCGCAAGGAAGCGTGCTAGGACCGCTGCTATTTTTCATCTTCACCTCTGACGTTCTGCCTACTAAAGCAACATTAGCAACCTTCGCTGACGACACAGCTGTCTTAACTCAGAACACCGATATCACTCTAGCTATCAGTCAACTACAGAATATGATTCACTAACTGTGCTTGTGGTATAATAAATGGAACATACAAATCAATCCAAGCAAAAATCTTCTCGCTAAAACGCATCATAAATCCTCCTAACCTCACAATCAACCAAAACATTATTTTATGGAACCACACTGATGCTGCAGTTAAGTACCTAGGGATACTTCTTGATACACGACTCACATGGAAACTTCATATAAATTTCAAACTCAACCAAGCTTATGCGAGACTAGGCCAACTGTATCCTATCATAAATAGAAAATCTTCACTTAAGCCAAAATGTGCCACCCTGATATACAAATCTATAATAAGGCCGCTGATTCTCTACGCCTCGCCGATCTGGAGTAATACAGCAAATTCCAACATTCAAAAAATTCAACGTCTTCAAAATAAAATTCTCAGAATAGCAGTGAACGCACCACAGTACATCAGGAACGAACAACTCCACTATGAACATGAAATGCCTACTGTTTAAGAGTTTATCAGTGAAAGTTCAAGCAAATTCTTTAAAAATATCCGCGAGTGCGATGGCGCAATCTACTACAATATCGGTAGACAAAAACATAGACCACAGGCTCAAGCGCGAACTTCCCCAAGACTTGTGTATCTCCGAACCCAAGAGTGAATAACGAATAAAGCAAGATCAGATAAACATGCAAATCTTATTAACATTATAATCATTGTCCTAGTTATTGTTTAATTTAATTTAATTTCGGGAAAATTCGAAATCGAATATCTGGAAAATTATTCGACATAGAATTTTTTCTTCATTTTCGAATTCAGCGTAAAATTTCCTATAAGAATCACATTTAAAATCGTAATGTCGAAAATTTTCCCGAAATTCGAAGTCGAATATCTCGAAAACTATTCGAGATAGAAATTTCATTTTGAAATCAGAACTTATTTCGATTTTGAAATCAGTCGAATATCTCGTAAAATTTCCTAATCTATAAGAATCCATTTTAAAATTTTAAAAAATCCATAATTTTGTGACAGCGACAGACAGACAGACAGACCGACAGACCGACAGACATATAGAATTCAGTAACGAACTTTTTAAGTTCGTTGAAAATTACGTATTATCTCATAAGCTTGGGATTTGAACTTTTGTCATTTTTGGTAACTGGAGACTGAGGTCGTCTCATTCCTCATGTAAAGGGATTTTCTTAGTTTTTCAACAATTTCTCAGTACTGTTTTGTGGCCTTACTCAAATGGCAATTTAAAGTAAATCTAGGCAGCAATAGATTATAATTCACACCAGAAGAAACCCTTCTATAACGGAATAACTATTACTCATAGTTCGTAGTCCACTAGAAAAACCAAATTTGAATTTGAAGGATTTTTCGAATTTCACTTACAACAATTTTCTTTTCTCTGAATTGTAATAATACGTTGAGGATACAATCAATTAAGTTATGGCCTTTACTTAAATAACCTTTTAAAAAAGATTTCCTTCTTACTGAACAAAAGTTGTCGAGGTTTCAATTTTCCTTACAACACAAATGAAGCAAATACCAACAGCTTTAAATCGTGAGATCCTTTCTATTAATTCCATTATTCTTTCCTTAATTAAACCTTTGAATATCCTATATAATGGTAAACATATTTGTTTAGTTTAGTTTTTATGATGTGGTAAACAATTTTCATTTATCTATAAATTTATTATTTGGCATCTAACTTGGACATTTATGACAGTGCACCGGAATATCTTCCTTCTCTAGTAACTTTCAAATTGTTGTGGAAATGACACTGTGGTTCGAGCTCTTTGTAAAACAATTAGAAGCTTCATAGAACTTTAATTGACTTCAAGTCAACAAACTGTTTACATATTATTATCACTGTTAAGTTTCGTTTAAATTGCTAATCCGTTTTAAAATCTGTAGAAATTATTCACTTTAATTTCAAAAAAATATTCATTTCTGATCAGCATTTCTTATTTTCAGACAGTCTGTTCCAATATAAGAAATACAAATGTTCTCGCTCATTAATTTATTAATCCACGGTCTATTATTAAGTGGCGAAGCGAAGCGGAGTCACTTACTAACTTCGTGTTGTTCGCCTGTCTGTCTGTCCGTCCGTCCGTCCGAGCAATAACTCGAGAACGGCTGGGAACTTCCAAATTCTGTTTTCACCAATCGATTTTGAAACTGATCGGTCAAAGGTCAGCGTTAATTTGGGAGACTGCTTTGCCACTTCGCTATGCGTTGCAAGCTTTGCAGGTTTATTCGTTCCAGAAAGAGGTGAGTAAATGCTCTTATTTTTCAGTACATTTAATTCCATAAACCATTCTCTTTTTCTCTTTCCTCTCTTTCTGTCTTTCTCTCTCTCTCCTCCATATATATATATATATATATATATATATATATATATATATATATATATATATATATATATATACACACACAGACAGATCTACTGATACGTATATTGTAGATCTTACGCTTCTGAATAAAGATGAAACCCTCAAAAGTTCGTTTTACTTCGAATTGCAGAATGTAAGATTACTTCCTTTTAATTAAGACTGTTTAAGTGAACTCGAGGAATAACTTCAGTATTTAGAAATTACATTTTCATTTTTCCACATTTAAATGGGAATTTACAGTTACGAGCAATTTAATTAGTTTTGACTTTTTCCTGTATATCATTTAGAGTCCAATTTCTTGAAGTTATGCAATCTTGGCTTTAATGCTTTTCATTGCAGAATATGAAAGTTAGAGACTTGGCTTATCTTTAATCCTAAGTCCTGAGAGTACTGCTACTCTAAACAAGAAATCTTCATCATTTTTATTAAATTTTTTAATCAATAAAATCGCAAATTTATAATCTACTCCGGTATTATAAGAGTATTAAGTAAGTATATTGTCTGTTGAGACATGTAAGGGTCTCATCCAGTGATGATTTTCTTGGGGTTTACTGGGATGACATGAATTGCATTCCTTATCAGTTCAGATCTAGAAGCCATTATTTGCTCAGCCTTCTTGATGGTAGAGGGTCCATGAGTTGTAGGATGAGATGGTTTTCATGTCCGGGTAGTTTTTCAAGGCAGTATGAAGCTGACTTTTCTATTACATCCGTAACGAACGGTATGTCGAGGTTCTCGTATAGGATTCTGTTACTTACAAACCAAAGTGCATTTACAAGAGCTTGAAGAATTTTGCTTTGTACTTGGTGCATTCCCAGATTCCAGATAGTCAGAAGAATTTTTTTATTTTTAGTTGAGAACTTGATTTACGTCCAATACATTTATTTGAATTTTAGATCAATCTGCTACCTTTTTGCTTTAAGATGTGGAAACCAGATTGGCTATCTGACTAAGTGGAGACCAACATACTTGGTCTCTGTTTTAACCGACAGAGGAATGCCCTTAAATGTTATAGGCGGACATGTAATTTGTCTAGTTGTAAATGTTACTTGTGGAGATTTGTTTTTGTTTACCTTGATCATCGAAAGGTCGGTCCAATCACTGAGTCGGTTCAAGTGTGTTTGTAGATGTAGTGTAGCTTTAGCTGCGTCTTGATGTGTGGAAAGTATCGCGGTATTGTCAGCGTATGTAGCGATAGAGGTATTTTTGGTTTCTGGAATATTAGATGTGTAAAGGAATTACAGAAAGGGACCAAGGACGCTGCTCTTTAGTACACCTGCTTTTATTGGGTGATATGTAAAGAGTTTATTGCATGTGCTTTGCGGTATAGTAGCTGTCGGTAAGGTATAATTTTATCAAAAGATAATAGGTGCTCGGTAATCGTTGCTTTCATTTATATAATAATCCGACATGCTACACCTTGCAAAAGCTTATTTGACGTCCAGGAAGGCTGTGGTGTAGAACTTTTTCTTTTCGAGGCATACAGCTATCAGATTGACGATTCGGTGGGCTTGTAAAGCTGTCCAGTTGTGTTCTCTAAATCCAAATTGAGGACTTGATATCAGGGCGGTCATGTCTAAATCGTCGTGTAGTTTACTTATGAGAAGCTTTGCAAATAGTTTTCCAGGGAGTGGAACAGACTGATCGGTCTATATGAGTTAGTTAAATGTGTTGGTTTACCCAGCTTAAGTATTATTAGGATCTGTACGTATTTCCATTGTATGCTTTAGGATTTGTACTGTTATCAAATCGTAATCTTGCGCTTTATAGTTACTTAATTTCTTAATACCATTACTGACTTCGTTAGGACTAAACGGCTTGATTGGTGGTAACAACTGACAAGGAATATCCAAAAAATTAATTATTTTCTCAAAGTGTACAGTTAGAACTTTGTCGAATGGTGAGAAAACTTATGAGAGATAGTGAGAGAATTCTTCGGCTTTTTCAATATTGGATCTTGCGCAGGCGCCATCTTGTTTTTGTATTGGTGGTGTGTTAATTTGAAGATGCTTAAACTTTTTTGTAGTCCTCCAAATAAAATGGTCTTCTTCATTTAGCTGCGTAATGCATTTTTTGAATTTTGATGTTTTTTCAATAAGTTACTGAATCTTCTGGTCAATTTGTTGTAAATTTGTTTATTTGCAAGATTACGAGATCTGTTCCATCTTCCTCTGGCCTGTCATTTCTCAGAAACTAGTTCACGGATTTGAGAGGTGCTATGTTAATATTTGTTTGTATTACACTGTATTTAAGTGTAAACAACCAATATGCTTTCTGAATAGAATCAGTGAAGTAGTGAATGGTATTGTCTAAATCTGTACTTTCTTTTATTCTTTGTTTTAAGTTAATATTGTCTTGAATGCAGTTTTGAAATTGCTGCCAGTCTTTTAGTCGAGTGGGCAGAGTAGGATTTATTGGTCTGAGTATTTATGTGTCAAGAGTGATAATGACAGGAGAGTGGTCGTACGAGAGGTCAAAGTTATCTTCGACATGAAAGTAGTTTTCAGAAATGCCTGCAACTATAGGTCAGGGTTTTTGCGTATTAGAGGGCCAGTAGATGGGTTTACCGGTCGAAATATGTATGCACTTGTTATCATTCATTGCTCGGGACAGGTTTTTGGCCTTTGGTTGTGATTAATCTAGGTCCCCAATGCGTATTTTTTGCGTTTCAGTCACCCCAACAATAAATAGTGTTTGGAAAAGGTTTTGTATTGATCTGTCGATATTGTATGGTGAGGGAAGCAATACATGACTGTTGCAGTGTAGTTCCAATGTAAGGCATTCATTTTTACACTAGTAGCTTGTATGTGTGCTGTTTAGTACTTATAAATCTCGTGTTTCGAGATGCAATGAGGATTGCGGAACCGCCATGCAGTACCATCAAAATGACAGGTGTACACGGTATAGTTATAAGTTTAAATTTTAGTTTTGTCATTGATTTTTCGGATTAGTAGCAATGTCATTAATTCAAGTTTATGGTTAACAAAACCTTTTGCATTCCAGGTTGCAATTCTTGTATACCTAGCCATTGTTAATGTTTGTTGACAAGACTTGTTAGTTAATTTAACATCATGGAGTTCTGCTGAATCATCTGGGCGAACATGGTTTTGAATTTTGATAAGAAGGAGGTCAATTGCTAAGTAATCATGGGGAATAAGTCTTTTCTTGCACCGACTCCTGTTGTTCCCTGTACTTGTTGTTTATGGTCTCAGGGGTATTAGGGATAAAACGAGTTTTAGGAACGGTGTTAGAGCGTGGCTTATACCATTAGAATTACTTTTATTAACTGAAGTAATTTCAGTAATTTTCGTCCTTAATCGACTCTATTAAGTCGCAAAGAATTGAGTTTGTTTTGACGTATTATTAATCATTTCCTATTAACAATATATTCAAAAAATATAGATAGGCTTCATTGTTATACCTGCATAATATCTTCGGGAAGACTGGATTCAGCTAGTGGCTAGTCTCATATGATTCTAATTGATCATAGGGTTAACATAAGTTCTTTTTATTCTTTGTTTGGCCTGACTGTAGAGCCATGACTAGTAAGTCTCTCGCGTTACCATTTTTTTTCTGTAGGACTATAATGATTTTATGATAATTATTATGTTATTGAATAGCTTACTAGAGCAAAATTGAGCTTCTGTTTGATTTTTAATAAACACTTGCATAATTCATTAAGAACATCTCCATGTTTTATTAGTTGTTCCTAGGCAATTTCCAACTTTTACTGAAATTGCCTATCCTTTTCTAGTTTTTCTTAGATCTCTTGGAACAAATTTTCTGCTGCAATCCTTTTGCTCATCTACAACCTTGAATCTGAAAATTTTAAATTCTTCTTGGACAACTTTGATCAAAGGAGAAAATTTGTAGATTTAAGACAACTCTTTTTAAATTCCAATCGACCTAACTGGCAGTGAACTGATAAGGCCCACCTAAGGAGCGCCAAAATTAGTAGAAAATTCTAAACTTCTATCAAAAGAATAGCTTCTACTAAGAAAATGTGTCTCCAATAATTAATAATCTAAAATAATTTGGACATAAATTTGGAGACATAATTAAAAAAAACATTTCTAATTTCGTGAAAAAGGTTGGTTCTCGCCAGATTGTTAACTTAGTTGTTAGGTTAACAAATTTCTGCAGTATTATATTTAATCTTTTAACTGCTCATTAAACAAGATTATATTTAAATTAAACAAACTGGTGAACTTGCAATTTAAATTATTTTATTGAAATTTGTTTCCAATTTTTTTCAGGTAATGAGATCACGCGCGTTTAATTAAAATTATATCTAAACATTTTATGTTAAAAATACATTTTTCAAACCACTTATTGATGTGAAATCTGTGAGACAGTTTGACATTTTAGAATAGTACTGTATTTTAAAAACTCTTTTTCATGAATGTAAAAATATTTATATTTAAAAAATTGTGATCAAATTTAGTATTTTGACATTTATATATATATACAAAGATTAGGAAATTTTTAATGAACACATAGTAAGTTATTTTGCAACTTTCACTATGTCTTCACAATCATAACACGCACATTCGTGTATAATTGGGAAGTCTTACGATCATTCAAATATGGCAATGATAAATTCAATCTCTCTTTTTTATTGATATTTATTAATTCATAATAAAAAATAATTTAACTCGTCCTTTTTTTGGTTTCTTTGATTTCCTAAAACCACTGACAGTGTTCAAATCGTAAACACAATTTTATACGGTTTTATAACATTGATTTTATAATACTACCGTAGTTATAGCAACACTGACATTAGCATTTATAAGTTTTCTATACATTTGCTTAAAAGATTATACCGCACAAGAATTTCAATGAAAAGTTTAAATGCATACTTTTTAAACAAGGTAAGAAATATCCAATTACCTAAATTCTTTTTACAGAACTACCTTATTTATGTTTTGCGTAATAAAATTTGAGGAACAAAAGCCGCTGTAAAAAAATATCTAAGTTTGTTTGAAATATCTTTGTCCTGCGGCTTTACTTTTTAGCTTTACCTCAAAGTGATTCTTGATTTCTTAAATTATTAAAACCTAGATCAGACAGACAACGGTATAATACCCTAGCAAAAGACCTCAAAAAACTACTGTGTAGGATACGCAATGATTCCATACAAAATTATCTTAAAAACTAACACCAACAAACGCAACCGATTACTCTTTGTGGCGACTCACTCGTAAACTAAAGTACCAACAACATCTTCTACCTCCAATACGAACCAATCATAACACATGGGCAAGAACGGATCAGGAAAAGGCCACTGTTTTTGCCGAACACCTTGCCTCAGTTTTTCAACCATATCCATCGCAGTTAACTGCTGCTGAAGAAAAAGAGTTACTGAACCAGTTCGATGCTCCCTTTCAGATGTCTCTGCCTGTTCCTAAAGTTTCATATAGTGAGGCTGAAGTAATCATACACCACGAGGTTAGCACTAAAAAGACACCCGGGTATGATCTCATTACTGGTGAAATTATTAAAAAGCTATCCGAAAAATGTATTAAAGTATTGATCTCAGACTTGAGTACTTCCCATGCCATTGGAAATCAGCTCAAGTCTTAATGATCCTTAAATAAGTCTTCTTCCAGTCCGCTCCAAAGTACTCAAAAAACTCATACTTAAAAGACTGACCGACATCATAGAAGAACATGAACTTATACCCCCACACCAGTTTGGTTTTAGAGCACAACACAGAACTACAGAACAAGTCCATCCAATAACTAGGCAAATCCGTACTGATATGGAAGACCGCCGGTACTGCTCGGCAGCCTTTGTTGATATAAGCCAGGCATTTGATAAAATTTGGCACCTCGGACTGAAATACAAACTTAAACTCTTGCTCCCACATCCGTACTACTCACTCCTAGCATCCTACCTTTCCTACAGAACATTTCAAGCAAAGTATCAAGAAGCCTACACGGATCTCTATCCTGTACAATCCAGAGTTCCTCAAGGAAGTATCTTAGGACCCACACTTTACTCACTGTACACAGCAGACCTACCTCAAACAAATTATACAATCACGGCTACATATGCAGATGACACGACTCTTTTAGCATCACATCAGGACCCTATTTCTGCATCTAGAAATCTGCAAAGCCATCTGAATCTATTTGAAAACTGGCTAAAAAAATGGAGAATGGAAGCTAATGCAACTAAATCTACTCATATCACCTTCGCCCTTCGCAAAAAAACCTGCCCTGCAGTTACACTTAATGGAACTCCAATACCCCAAAATGATGTAGTCAAATACCTCGGACTACATTTAGATTGAAGATTAACTTGGCGTACTCACATTTTAACTAAGAGAAAACAACTGGGTTCTAAATTTCATTAAATGTACTGGATGCTTGGAAGGAAATCGAACTTAACCATCGAAAATAAACTCTTATTGTACAAAATTATCCTAAAACCTATTTGGACATAAGGGATCCCTATTTGGGGCTCCGCCTGCACCTCAAATATAGAGATTCCCCAGCGCTTCCAAAATAAAGTCCTTAGATCTATTGTCAACGCCCCATGGTACGTGCCTAATGCCTTACTGCATGTTGACTTAAAACTGCCTACAGGTCGTGAAGAAATCACTCGATTCAGCACTAATTATAGAAAGAAGCTGACCTTTCATCCCAATGAGCTAGCAAACAACTTGTTGCAAGAAGAAGACGAGCCAAGACGGCTTAAACGATTCAAACCTGATTTTCCCACCAGATTTTAGCCACTTTCCTAGAACTAAATTGCCGTATCTCTAAAATACTACAGAGAATGTCCATTGGGACATTACTCTACATGACATGTTATTCCTAGAATAGTTTTAGATTAAGCACACATCAATTGTATTTATAGTCTTCACCGAGACTGATTGTACAAATAAAAGGGAAAAAAATTAAAACCTAGATCAATCTTTTACAATATTTTTAAAATTATTCTGATTAATGCTTTGCTTGTAAATTTTTTTGTTTACACTCCCCAAGAAATGTAAAAATATCTGCATGTTTTATAATAATAAAAAAGTCCAAACCGAAAAGCATTCTGGTGGCTTGGCTCTTAACATTATTTATGTTGCATCATAAGTAGGTGTATCTCAAAATTTTAAAAATGTAAAATATTTTTATTATTTGCCAAAAGTGTTAGTTTAATGTTTCCTTAATAGCCATTAGAAAGTGTTTTTACAACACTCTATTTGTCATCATCCAATACAGGGCATTTATGGACATTCTTCTCTATATGGAGATTTTTAGGATACAAAATATTTAAGATTTTATTAGACGACCAATGAAGATGTAATTGGTGTGAGCTGTTATAGTCAGTTGCAACGGTATTGGGACATAAAAAGCAAATTTTACATTTTTGTAGAAGAGGTTTGGGTAAAGTGCATTGTAAGAATTGCCAAGAAAAAATTATCTTACTTTACGTATGTTACATACAGGTATTTTAAGCAAAATAATTAATATATTTATCCTACATTCAAATGTTATTCTTTACATGGCACAAATATAACACATTTTGCAAAATTAATAATTTAATCAAACGCATTTTGTACTCCGAAAAAAATATATTTAAACCCTATCGCTTATCTTGACAATCTCTCAAGTTTTTTTACATAGGCAGTTACATCTATTATTCGAGCTAAAAGTTATTTCCGTATATTCGTCTCTATTTTATTCACTTTGCTTTCTAACCAACTACATAAACTAAAATCTAACAAACTTGGTAGTTAACTAATGGCACCTCCATGTATTAAAAAAAATGTGGTTGATATTGTAACGACTCTTTGAACGCCTCCGTAGCGTAGCCGCTAGACATCCGGACTGTGGTTTTTTATTGTGCCCCAGCGAGCGACATAATGTCTTCCAGGAATCCAACTGCCTCTAGAACACGGATTCAAAGAAGGTAACCTTCCAAAAGATTCCAGTCCGGCGCCTCCAGATATTTCGCGACTCTTTTGGTACATCGAAAATAGGATGGGCGGTGAGGCGACAATGGAATTAAAAAGTATTCAAATGCGGAAGCTGTACGAGTCGACATAAATAATGTGTAATTTTACGCTATCTATTGTATGTGTTGCACATATAAATAGTATTGTGATTCTAATCGCCTGTAAGTGAAATAAAGTAATTTTAATAAATTTGAACGAATTATTCACCACTGTAAAGAGAAAAAACGTTACAATATGTTATTTATGGGTTTGGTGGTACAGGAGAAAAATAAACAGCAGCAAGTAAAGGATTAAGCAAGATTCGAACAAGCTGCTCCTATCCACTCGGCTACTCATTAAGAAACTTCTTACTGTAGTAGTATTACTACAGTGTATATAACTTTAATTCGCGATTTCTCAAAAACGCTTAACACCAATAATTTGTTCCTGCAAAAGTTCAAGAATATCGATGACCCAAAGGGTCGGTGGTGGCCTTGTTAATTTTATAGCAAGACTATTGAACTTTCCTATTCAAAGGCTGATAAAGTTTACTTACAAAACTTTTTTTGTAATCATTGGTAGTAGTTTAATTTTAATAATCGATTAATAAGTTGCCCAAATAACAAGTTAAGCTTTTTTTAGTGGCTTAAGTCGCTACCAACCATTCTATACAAGAATATTACACTCAGATTGGATCATGTTCATCATTTGAAGACAAGTTCAATTAATTAACTTTCTCCTAAAAAAGTGGAGATATATAAAACTTAAACTGTTTTAAAAATGTAAAACTTTTATTTAATGTACAATAATAAATTTTCAAACTTTACTTCTACCAGAGAACATCTAAAATAAACTAAACTACTTTTACAGAACGCCATTTTAATTTTATTTTCTTCTTTCAATTCTCATATGACAAACGGATACGGTGAAAACATGGCATATTCAGTATGGAGCGGTCTTAACACCCAACGACATGTTTTAAAAACATTCTACGAACATCAGTCTTCCATTACAATGGCATTAGGAAAATTACGTGAGATATTGTGCCTACAAGAGTAGCAGTTTATCATCAATAATTTAGAAACGCATGGTTCACTTGCGAATATACTAATAAATACCGTGGTCAATTAAGAATATTGTTGCATTGCGTCTACAACCATACTAAGATTGATATAGTTGATGCGTAAACTTCAATCCAAAGACCACTTACACCATTATCAATAGATTGAAAATGTGGCTTAATCAAGACTTCAATGTTTGGCCAAATCGGTAAATTAGCAATAAGGTTTATTTTAACTCAAGTGGCTTTATTAATAACTAAAATACCTACATTTGTGGACCCAAACCCTCGACCAATTCATAAAATCTCTACTTTCTCGTAAATTAGCTATTTAGTACGTAGTTGAATCTAAAGTGTTTCTTCTTATTGTTTTTAGTTTAATAACATTTTGTAACATCCTGTGCATTGCATTTTTACATTTTTCTTCATTTTGCAGACACGCTTAGTGCTATATTCGTTACTTGTCTTAACATTTCCATTTCCGTCATACGAAGCATCCTTTTCGTGATCGATATGTCTGCTCTAGTTTTGACTGTACGTCATAATCGGGTGGATGCAGGTTTTATATATTTTGACTTTGGATTCTATGTTCATATCCTTGTTTTTTATAGGATATCTTTCAAAACCCCCGATAGTCTTGCATTACATTATTTGTTTGATAGTTTTGTTCTCGATGACTAATTTACGTCTAATTGGTTCTTTCGAGATTACTACGGACTTATTCGCCTGTAGTTTTTTAGGCTTTTCTTATTTTCATTCTTGAATATAAGTATAATAATACTACTCTTTCATACGTTTGGTATGTTTTCTCTATCTAACACAAATCGAAAATTTTGTCAGTTCCTTATGTAGATCAGTTTCTTCATATATGAAGAGTTCGTTTGGTGTATAGTCTGGTCTAGGAAATTTTCTGTTTTTTAATTTTCTTGCTGTTTCGATTACCGTTGTGCTGAAGAGTCTTTGAATGTGCCTCTGAAGTAATCTAACTATCTATTGTTTGCGTTTGCATCTATTTATTTACATTTTGTTTTCTTCTTCTTAACATTCCTGGTACTTTTCTTTGAGCACCGTATAAACCGCTTTTTATTTCTTTTGTACCTTTAGTACAGAAGTCGCTTTATTTAACGGAAACTTGAATTAACCTTTTCCTTATTATAACGCAGATAACATGCTCTTCTGCTGTCCTGTTGTTCAAATATTTATTATATGTTTTTCTTTTCGTTTTTGCTAGTTCTTTTATTTTAAAACTGAACAATAGTTTGATGTGTTGTGTTGCATTTTCATTTATCTTTCTAATTTTCAAAGCTTCTCTTATACCTACATTCCAGTTTAGTTCTACATTATCTTTGATCATAATAGGGTTTGCCTTGGTTTTTTGCGACAACCTATATATGTGCTTTCATCTGCTGATAACTCAACATTTATTTTATACATATATTTGAGTTTTGGTTTCTTCTTCAATTATATTATTCCTATTCGCAATTTCCATTTTCATTTTCAATATTTGCCAACCTCAAAGGTTTTAGGTCTAGCACTTACGATAGATATATTGCCCTGTTAGATATTATTTAGACAGTGCTTGAGCTCTGACTTCTTGTGCTAGACCAACTAATTTTGTGTTGCGGTGTAGATATGTAGAAAGTGTTGTTTATTTTTAAGCTGTGATTAGCACAAAACTCCACTAACATTTGTTATTGGGTTATATTTTTATAAATGTGTTATTCGAAATGCTGCTAAGGTAAGTGGAAAATAACATAGAAATAGGCTACATCATTTCTTAGCAACCAAAATGAATTAGACCTGGAAAACATTTATTTTCTAAGCACGTTACAATAAAATTTCTGCAACAAAAGTTTCCTGGGCAGCTAACGTCAATCGCCCGTGACTTCTTTTTGTGCGGAAATTAGAAAGAAAAGGTTTACACCAATAAGCCTATTACATGAGAATAACTTAGAGACAACATTACAATAAAGGTGACGCGATTATTTCTGAAATGTGTACAATATAAAATTATTTTGCCAAATCTAAATAGCGATTGGATTAACCACACCACTAATTTTTATTTTTAATCGAAAATTTAGTTTTTTAAAAACCCCTGTACTAGAAAAAAGATATAGTAAAGCAAATACAACAGTAAGTCGTTTTACTTCAAAATTTTCGGTAGATTAATTAATACTTCTTACAGATACTTAAGATTTATCAACTGATTTGCCATGGTATCTCTTCCACGTGCATTACGAATCTCCTACACAAAAATTTGTGTTGTGTTTCTATAGAAAAATAAATTATGTTGAAACAACAACATATAACAAATATGTTATTTTACAGTTTCTAAATATTCTGGTTTTTACGTAACAATTTAAACAAAACTCATCCGGCTATAGCAATTTTGGTTCGATAAAGGTCATCATAAATTTGAACCCCGGAAGAGAAAGTTGTGGGTAGCGACAAAGATGAATAGGCAAAACGGCGCTACACCTACAAAAAAACTCAAATACTTTCATTGTTAATGTAGTGATGTACCCTATTAAATTTCTAAATGAATACCTCTCAATTACGAGGGCGAATCAAATATAAACCGGAATTTTGTTCTTACGCGCTGCATCTGAATGTTGCAGATAAGTGTGACCAAAAGGTTATATTGTTATTACTGATAATAAAAGCTAAAAATTATTTTAACTCCATGTTAATTTTCTGGCATAAGAATACTGCAACAACTAAGATCAATAGTGACACAGAAATAATTCCCTTATTTTCATAAACAGCAATAATGGTAGTGCCAATTGATCCTATATATTTTAATTACCTAAGTGGGCTAATTTTCAACCGAATTTCTGTAACTGTAGTCTCATCGCTATATAAAGTATTATTTACTATAATAGTATTCTGATCAGACGCTTTTAAACTTTATTAAGTGTAGGAAAAGAAACTCTCAATATGTAACCAATAGATGTTTTTTAATAGCGACAGAGTTCTCAAAAAATAGTAATCAAAGGGCCATCTGGAGCTGTGCGTAATATAAAAATCACTCGATATCATATCTGGACTTGTACTGTACAAAACTACGAAGTTTACGATTTTAAAATCTGTACCTATATAATGAGATCTGCAGTAACCAAAAATAAGAGAATTATGGCGAATTTAAAAGAAAAGACCATGCAAGTGATGAATATTTCTCATCAGTTGGTTGCCTTTCACATTTAGCTAAAGTTGCACTTGCTTTATCCTCCATGTTAAAAAAAGTCTTGTAACTTTCTACAATTTAAAGATTTCGGTATCCCTGGTACTATACACCTATAATAAAAATATTTTGCTACATGATAGTGAACCAAATTCAGATTAAATTTAATCTTTAGAAATAACAAGACCTTGGCCATGCTATCAATGTACAATAATTGCTATGCTGATAAGTCATTTATGATTACACATCCTCTTTTCGGGCACGTTTGCACATTAATTACTAATTAATTAATAATTTTATTGCCTGGTATGTCTGTAACCTGATTTTAAGAGAGCAATTTGGAAAGAAACCCCCATTTGGCTATCAATAACAGGCACGCGTACATACAGAACATTTATTTTGCACATTAGAAACCTACAACAGTACATTACTTTTCAACATAATTGCCATGCAAATTGAGCCATTTGTCGTAGCGTCTTACAAAATTTGAAATTCTTTTTACAAAAATCCTCACTCGGCTGGGGATTAAGCCACTTTGTAAGAGCATCTTAAAGCACAGTGTCATCGTCAAAGTTATGCAACGCAAACCACTGTTTTATGTGCATAACAAATCTTTACCCAAATTTACTGCTACTATAGATGGTCGGCCACTTCTTGCCTCACGTGTACGTTAGTGCAGCCATCTTTAAACATGTGATGCCACTGACATACGACACCTTCACTCATCGTATTTGGTCCCTAGACATTACACAGTTTGCAATAAATCGTGAAAGTTTTCCCTTTAGTTTACATTAGCAACATGTATAATGACATTTATAAAAATTTTCTCATAACGTTTCAGCGGTCATTTAGTTTCTAGATAGAAATATTTTTCAGTTTCATCTAAATTATCTAATCATTTTAGTATGCTGTAATATTTAAGTATTACTATTATGATCTTTATAGTTTCATGGAGAAGCAATTCTAATGCTAATAAATTCTTACTGTTAATATTTACGGGAAAAATTGTGATAACTTAGTCATTTTTGGAGCTTTTGAAAAACATTAATTTATATTTTCTAAGATGGCTATTAACTAGTAGCTTTATATGCGTACTTAATTTAGATATATGAAATTGGGACAATTGAACTTAACATATTAAATAAAGTAGTTTACCTTTCGCATATTGTGCCTCACGTGCATTGAAGCAGATTTTTGTTTTAGCTGTGTAATCGCTACGGCAACGCTGCAGCTTTGCATAAGTAAGTTCGAGTATTAATGAAAGGATCCAAAGGTTAGAAATCGCATTCTGATTAAGCGGTACTGCGTAGGTGTACAACTCAAAGTGAAATCCACGCGCGATGGCGTATCCTCCAAATACCGCCAGCATGCAAAACCCACCAAATAATGGAAATTTTCTACGATTGAAGCACACCGCTATTCCCACAACCACCACCTGTTTAGACCAAAACTCCTCATTATACACAAAATTCACAGTAATTTCCTATTTCTTCAAATATGTAAAATGCATTCTACTAATAACAACCTCAAACAAACTCGCATAGTTTATTCATACGTTTCTACAATATCCAACCTAACTCTCTGCCACTATGTCAGGAAACATCGAAAAGCACCGACAGTCGATAGCAATACATTAACAAAAGACGCAGAAGAAAAACGTTTTGAACCGAATCAATTTTAATCAATTCACCGTGCAAAGCAAAAACGAAACAAAATTAGTCTGCAAATTGGAAAGTCGGAAAGAAATCCAAAAACTTACATACATAGCATAGAAACAAAAAATGTGTTTTGACATTTAGCAAACCTCAAAAAAACAACATCAAACAACACATCTAAAATCAACAAAATATCCCTTTTTATATTATGTGGAGTAAATAAAAATGTACCAGCCCTGTTGGACTCGATAAAAAGTCACAAACAAATTTATCTAGCAATTCCTAACAGATAACGGGAGGAAAATTAAACCAGATAGTATTAAAAACTATGCTCGATGAAGATAACATAGTTAGACTTTTTTTAGCACACTTACCGGCACTGCAGCCTCAAGGACTTATTGTGCCTACTATAATGTACTTAATGCTAGGACATTCACACACACACACCCTTGAGTTGAGCGAGACTGGAACTCACGCACGCCAGCTCGAGGACAGTGGAACGATGATCTTGACCGCCGAACCAACGCGACTCATAGTTAAGCATACATACATACCAATGTGGTATTGAGAAATCTGCATCACAGTGGATTACATGCCGATATAAAAAACTCAAACAGTATGGACATAACGCAAAACGAATTATGATTACATTGGACACCTAAAAATATATTCTTTGTTGATCTAGAAAAGAAGAAGAATAATGGGAAAATATATAAAATATAACTCTCTTAAATACAGTTGTGCGATTCGAAACGCCCAAGAGAGAGTAAATCATAGTTCAATATAAAAGATTCCAAAGAGCAGGACAGCCGCGAGGTAAAGTCCTCGGACTGCCACACTAACGCGCGATTACCAGGTCAAAAGCAAAGGCAAACATCAAATGCTCTCTGGCCGTCATAGTTCTACATGAAATGTGTAGTCAGAAACAGCTAATAGCCTAGAAAAGATTAAAAGAAGAAGAAGAGATGCCGATAATACGGTGATACCACAAATCAAAGCACGCAATATTTTTGGTATGTCAAATGTGCAGGGCCACATAATAACTGCAATTGTAGTAAATACAAAAAAGTAGGAAGCCGACAAAGTGCTTCCTTTGTGGAGACGCCCATCTTGCCAACTATAAGGGATGCTAAATATATTTAGATATTATCGAGAAACATTTTTCATTCACAGAACAGCACTATCACAAAAAACGTAAAAGAAATAGGACTTTGATTTCATCCGCATTAACAAATGAAAATAATAAAACGCCCGCATTTCCATTTGACAAATCCTATGCCCTAGCAGTAGCAGAACAGCCTAGTAAAGATCAAAATGCAATTCCACAAATATATCAATCTCAACCAATTAATGGCCGCATAACTATTTTACAACGACAAAATGCACACTTGTAACAACATAAAGTACAACTGCAATAACAATTAAATAATCAGCAACAAACTATTCTTGAACAAATTCAAGAAATCAAACAGCCGAGAGAAGATTTAAAGCAAATCCGAACATCAAAAAACTTAAAGTGGCAGAACTTTATATTATAGCTCCATGGATGTTTTAAATCATAAACACGAAATTGAACCATTCTCGAATCTTAACAAAATAAGCATTCTTCGAATAGAATAGCATCTTATGCAACTTACAATGCTGCTAGCTCAGGCACGGAACGTAAAGCTGTGGAGGGGGTAAAGGGAGCCAATATAATAATTCTATAGGCTATAAAACACCACTTGCTAAACAAAATTGAAAAACCATTTCTCCAGGCTAATAACATAGTCATAGAAGATTGGTATGCACCAATTACCATTTCGACTTCGTATTGATCATCAAACTATTGAAGAACATTCTATAAAGTTATTCTAGAGCTATATATTGACCACCTTTCTACATACAAAACACTTATTGGCCATCAGACCTTCAAAAACTATCTAACTAGATTTTTTGTCACGAAGGGATTTACACCAGGGACCTTGGACATTAAACCTAATAAAGATTTTGCCTCTAATCACTCACCGGTAGCAGCTTTCTATTCGCTCAAGAATAAAAGAAAAGGAAAAGCCAGTAAACTGTGTAATTAAAAAACTAACAAAGGTTTTTTTTAAAGAATTACTTGAAAAAAAATAAGTCTAATTGTCACTCAAAACATCACTGGAAGAAATACAAAAATTTACTACAATGATTTAAAAAGCTGCCTGAAAAGCGACACCAAAGCAAAATAAACATATGAATTGTTCACCAGATAATAGAAAAAAAATTATAGAAAAAAAGGTATCTTAAAAAAATTTGGTAAATATCTAGACATCTGCAAGATAAAAAAAACAGAACTCAAAAATAACTCCTTAAGGTAATATCTTAAAAACTTGTCGCCTTTTGAAGACTATGCTTTGTGGAAAGCAACAAAAAAAAACTATAACAACTTCGAGTGTAAATTCTACCAGTCAGAAAAGCAAATGGCACTTGGGCGCCGACAGAAAAATATAGCTAGAGCATTTGCTGATCACCTGCGAGAGGTTTTCAAACTTTTTCCATCAGTCGATGACAATAAATATATAGAAATAAATTCTTTCTCGGAAAACCAGAACAATAGAGTGAACCAATAAAACCAGTCACACCAAAAGAAATTAAAAATTTGGTTAAAAACGAGGTAAAGCCTAAAAAAGCACCGGGTTGTAATCTGATCACAGGTCAAATTACGAAAGAATTTACTCGAAGAGAGATGTCATGCTATCGCAACTTTTTAATGCTTTGTTCAGATTACAATACTCTCCAACACATTAGAAAAAGTTGTTGTGATACAAAAACCGAGAAAACCGCTTGATAACACTACTTCGTACCCACCCATTAATATTTTACCGATAACAGCAAATATTTAAAAAAGATATTAGCAAAAGGGTTACAAGATACCGTTACCTAATCACTCATTCGGTTTTAGCAGTATACGATACATCCTACCATTGAACAAATATATCGAGTTAATGACACCATAAACAGAACATTTGAGAAGAAAAGCTTTTGCTCGTAGGTATTTCTTGATGTCAGGCGACTCTTTGATAAAGTTTGGCACCAAGGGTTACGGTATAAACTAAAGAAAAACTTTCCTGAAAGGTTTTTTAATATTGGAATCTAACTTGCAAATAAAATTTTTCCGAGTTAAGAAGTCCCACAAATAAGTGTGTTGAGACCGATTTGGCAACAAATATAAATGTCACCACAACAACATTCGATGACAACACTGCAATTTTATCTGTAAATCAAAATCTCATAGAGTCGAGAAATCTACTTTAAAACAACATTAACGAAATCGAGAAATGGTCAAAAAATGGCGTATCAGAGTAAACAAGTCTGAATCAAATGGCATTGCATTTACCAAATGCCAAGACAAGTCACTTACAGTTACCACAGAAACCGTTAAATACTTAGATATTGATCTTGATAAGAGCTTAACCTGGCACACACATATATGGAAGAAACACAAGAAATTAGATATAAAATTTTAAAAGCACTACCGCCTGTTTAGACGAAAATATTAGCTATCTCTCCGTAACAAACTTCTCGCATGCAATGTCATATTCAAGCCAGTTGAAACATATGGAATACCAGTGTGGAACACGGCATCGAAAACCAACATCGCAATCCTTGAAAGCTTTCAGTCAAAGGTACTACATAACAAACAACATTTACAATAATCTCCAAGAGACCACAATTAGTGAAGTGATTGTGAATTACATCGAAAAATACCTTCAACACTTCGAAATGCAAGCTAACTTATCAGCAATAAAATTGTAAGACATAGTTAGCACACAAAGCGCGTAAAACGAATTGGTATTTACGTAGACATTGGGAAATTTTTGTAGTTTATCGCTTTTAAGTTTTTGTAATAGAAGGTAATATTTATATTATATTGTTCATAGAACCACACCTCGTTATATCATTTTGTAAATGCAACATATATGTTTATGGGTTTTAGGATAGTTAATTGTAAATATAAACACAATCAATGTGCAAAATGTATATTTTAACGTACGCGGTACCAAATTTCAGTAGGCAGACATGCACCTGGTGATTGCTCACCGCCTTCTCTCCTGGTGGAGGTCAACAGGAGCTGAATGCTAACCGCTTGCTTTTGTCGTTCGTAAACCAGTTTCAGGGAAGAGTTAAAACTTGTCCATTTTAGGGACAATTAAGTAAAATATTTCCTATAATTTACGTAGGTAAAAAAACAAAAACTCAATTAATTTGACACGAACCTAAAGCCATTAAAATATATGACCGTTTTATATATTTTTAGGGAATTCGCCTTTTATATTTATAGAATTATACGACTTCCAATAGCCTGTGTAATATTCAATAATGTCTTACTCTTCAGCTTCAGTTCAAACATGAGCAGGACTGAGCAACAGCTGTACGATTTTGAGAGAGTGGAGCCCCAACCTTCACCCTTTCTCCTGCTTGGGTTAGAACCTGTTCAGTTTTATTTGGAAGTTGCTAGAGTGATGAGCAGATAGAAGGTACCGCGGAGTGTAGATCCTTCCGTCCGCTAAAATTCACCACAGACTCCAACAGTATAAGAGTGTCTCTCGCAGACTCGTGAGTGTTGTAAGTGCTTAAGAGAGGGCAGAGAGCGCGTAGAGAATGAAACCGCGTGATCGTCGGCCGCAAACATCCGTCACCGGGCCATACATTGATCGCGCTTATTCGTGAGGATAGGATCAGCACCATCAAGAAGCTTGGAGCAATGCTGTCCATCAGTGTAAGTAGTGTAGAAAACATCGTGAAAAACCACCTCCACTATCGTAAGGTGAATGCACGGTGGGTACCACGCACGTTGACAGACAAAAATAAAATGGTGCGCATGCAAGCTACCAGTCGTCTCCTTCAGTAGTAATCAGACAAAAGTGATGCATTTTTGAAGTCTATAGTGACCAGCGATAAAACTTGAGTGTACTACTTTATCCCTGAGTCCCAATAATCATCGCGCTAGTGGCCGCATACCAGTTCTCCCAAACCCAAGAGAGCGCGAAGGAGCCCATCTGCAGGAAAAGTGAAGCCAACGTTCTTTTGGGACTGCTAGAGGGTAGACGTTCTGACGAATGCCAAAACAGTCAATACAACTTATTAATCAGACTTCCTACCATTAGACGGGAAGGAAAAGATCCGATCCGAACGGAAGACAGGTGGAAAGCTGGTTCCCTATCTTCAAGACAACCCACGCCTCTTTACAACAATAGAAACTCTTCGCAAAATGAAATGGAACCTTCTGCCGTACAGTCTCGATTTGGCCCCCTGTTCGGAAAGCTTAAATACTTGTAAAGCAAGCGTTTTGTGGACAACGACGCCGCCACGCAGACTGTTCGGGAGTGAATACGCGGTCAACCAAAAGCCTTTTTTGAGAAAGGCATCAGAATGCTTTCAGAACATTGGAAAAAATCTGTTAACTCCAAAAGAAAGTACGTTGAATACTGACGTGAAAGTAAGTGTTTAGCAATTGGTATTTTTTTCTACACTAAGCATTCCCGGTCATATTTAAATCACCTTGTAGAATAAAGATCAAATTCTGAACAAATGTAAAGTCTTAATATAAAAGCTACTGCCGCCTTAGCTTGGCTAATCATTTTATCCAAAACCAGTTTTGTCATGACGTATGTGGTACTTCCCTAACAATTAGTTGTCAAAGTACTAACCGCACCTAACATAATTAAGCCGTTTTTTGTTCTTCTGGGGATTAACACAAACATTTTTCCACCGAAAAATAATATAGATGAGTTCAAAAAACATTATTAGGCTGCAAGCAAGAACTCGCGCAAAACTGTTTTTTTTTCGAAGACGATGTCAACTTGTGTGCACTTAATTCTTGTGAACAAAAGTTTGATCTAGTTTTCTTCCAGTTTTACTCTGGTATTGAAACATAAAATGCATTTGTTGCTTCATTTTTTAATATCACAGAGGAAATAAAATGCATTTCTTAAATACAAAGCAGTGTGAAATGATTTTTCAAGTCTGCCGGTGGTTATCAGAGAAACTGAATTAATATGAATATAGATTTTCGCTTCTCTGAAGCAACGTTGCAGCCTTCTGATATTTTACACTGACGTTATTTGTCTATTGTTTTGTTGTCTTTTTTCTTCAGGTGCAAAAAGGTTGAAAATTCCAGCGTAAAATACGTTTATAGTAAATGTATTCTGATCATGTAAAAAAGTAATGCACGCGAAACCTTTAATTTCACAACAAAAATCCCAAATAACCTCAGCCATGTGGCTACGAATCCCAGCAGTTTTTAGTCCCCACATATTTAGTCAAAATGAAGCTTACCGCTTTAGTGTTTGTAAGGAATTTTTATTTTTACTAAGTCTGAATTGCAGCGTACATAAAAAAGCACTGATGGAGCTCATATGATAAAACTAGGAGTTTCTTATACCAGCGTAATTTTTTTTGTTTTCTGTTCAATTTTCTCTGTGATGTCTATATATTCTATAGACAGAACAACACTGCAATTAAAAAAATTGAGGTTCTTAGACCTAAAATAACTCGTTATAAAAAATTTAGAAAGCATTACACCTATTACTGATTTGCAAAACTATAAACTCTAAAAGAGCTATAAGCTACAAAAGAAATTGTAAATAAATTGAATTTGTCAACTCTTGATATCGTTGTATCTAATTAATGCAATTCTCTCTTTCTTGGAAATAATAGATATTAATGTTACAACGTCTTTTATTAAAAATATGAAGGAATACTACAGCGCAAACTACGTCTAAAACATTTTAATAATTTTAGGTGTAAAATTGAAACCTGTAATTACGACACTGTTTTTGCTTGATCGTCGTGCACAGGCAAATATATTATTATGCTCTATGGACGACGTTATTTCCGCTGCTTCTTTTTGTTGGGCTAGCATTCTTGTCACGAACATGTTATCTGTGATATATATGATGGCAAAACTATACGCACTGATGCTCAGTATCACATTTTTTTGAAATATACGATTAAAAAACATTAGGTCTGCCATTGAACAGTTTTTCTCGTAATTTTCTCTATTTACTTCTATTTTGAGCTATCTAGATACAATTTTTCTGTTTCTTTCAACGACTTTTATTTACAAGGTGGTTCAAATATGACTGCAGCTTATTTTTTTGCAAAAAAAAAACAAATTACCAAATGCTTACTTGGACATGCTCGTTTTCATCGTACTCCCCTCCGAAGTTACCACATTTTTTCAATATTCTGAAGCATTCTGATGTCCTTTTCAAAAATGTTTTTTTGAAGAAGCAAATCTACCCTCGAACAGTGTGGATGACGGCGTCGTTGTCTGATTTTAGCCTTTCGAACAGGTAAAAATCACTTGAAGCCAAATTGAAACTATACGGCGGATGTGGCAGAAGATTTTATTTAAATTTCCGGAGAATTTCCATTATTGTTTTGGCAGTATGGGGGCGTGGATTATCTTAAAGGAATAGTACCCGCCTTCCACCTGTCTTCTGTTTGGATTGGATCTTTCCTTAGCGTCTGTTGCCAGTAGATCTGGATAATAAGCTGCATTGACTGTTCTAGCACCCATTGTAAGGTCTAGATCGATAACTCCCTGCCAATCCCAGAAGAAGGTTGTCATCACTTTTTCTGGCAAACTCGCATGGTGACTGCTGGAACTTGGAAATGAAGTATTCCACCCACGTTTCATCTATGATCACTATAGACAAAAAAATACATCTTCGTCTTCAAACTGCTGTAGCAGACGACCAACAATTTGCATATACACCATTTTGTTCACGTCTGTCAAATTGCATAGTAGCCACCGTGCATTCACCTTGCGATAGCTCAAACGATTTTACACAATGTCTTCTACACTGATGGATAGCTCCAAGTTCCTTGATAGTACTGCGCCTACGGTTCATTCTGCACGCGCTCTTTGCTCTCTTTAAAGAACTTACTCTTTTCAAACACACGGTCCTGTGAGAGACATTTTCTCCATACTGTTGTTGGAGTCTGTGGTGTTTTTTCCAATGAGAAATTTGATCACAATGCGTTGTTCTAGGCTCTGCAGTACCTTTTGTTCGGTCATCACTCTATCAACTCCCAAACAGTACTACATATGTTAAAATCCGAGCAGAAGTAAGTGTGGAGCTTGTGAATCCACTCTTTCAAGGTCGCAGTGTGGCTTGTTTACGCAGGATTCAGTCCCAGTCATATTTGAACCACCTTGTATATATAGTTAAAGACGACTGTTGTAATCATTCTTTTTTGCTTAATGCCTTAAATGTTTGTAAGATATGGCTTCTTATATTTTAGCGTGTACCATAATAATTTCATATATTTTTTGTTGGAGCGCACTGACTGGCACTGTAGCCTCCAGGGGGTTATTGCCCCTACTAGCATGCAACCTTAAATACTACGACGTCACATACACACATCCGTGAGTTTCTAGCGAGACTCAAACACGCTCCTGTGCTGAATTTCTAGACAAAGTCGACCACAGAGACTGCCTTAATACCGGATAGACAAACTTCAAGAATTATCTTAAAGTATAAAAGCTTTTAGAACACTTCGCTTAGTGTTAGTATCCTAAAGTTAGCCCCCAGTTAGTATTCTGCTAGTTGTATTGATGAATTAGTGGCTACGTGTAAGCACTGCTAGTTAGTCTACTGGTTTGTAAGTTTGTTCCAAGAATAATTAATAAGAACTAAAAAAACTAATTCGCAACCTGGGCGACCGAGTTTTTAAAAAGGCCGCCGACTTCTGTAAAAGTTAAAAAAAAAAGCATCTGATGTGTTTAAGCCTTGCTTAGAACCACAAGTTTTAGTTATAGCTCAATCGACGTAAAATATTTTTTCATGTAAGTTCAATCTTAATCTCCTATTTTTCTATACTTAAAGGTATAAAACTACTAATTATTAGCTATTTAAATAATGTATAATTAAATTTTAAAGAATTTGTCAAAACCTTGCTGGGTTTTTAATTTCTATCCAATTTTTTTCGTTCCTACAATTTGTGCCTCATTTTTGTTTTGTCCATTCTGTTCTAATTATAACAAATTTAGATTAATAAATAAACATCACTATAAGATAATATCTAAAATGTTACAATTATAAAAACTTAAACTTATTGTTTCTATAATAATATTAACTTTATACTGATGTCGTTGGCTTATGTTGACATATTTAAACAGTATAAGAAGAAACGACCCAACAGTAATATTTTCATAGCAGTATTTTCACGACATAGGTCTTAAGGCCCACGTCGGTTGAGCCTTGTAGAAGGTAAATTGACATTAGATAATTTCTGGACTAGCATTGTGATATTCCTCTAACTTGTGGTAATTACGAGGTCTATGGATTTGGTTCATGATGAATGGGATGCATAGATCTTTATGTGTCGCGAGTTTAGAGAGAAACTAGAAAACAAGAACTGTTATATAGTTTTTGAATTTGATAGCTGAGATCTCTAGGTCTAGATCGGTTTTAGCATTATTTTATAAAATAGTAGTTTGTATTAATAGATCTTCTCCTGATAAACCAATACATTTGACAGAACTTTATATACAATTTTTCATGTTTGGCGTAGATATGGTTTTTCTACAAACTGAGTTAGTAAAAGTGTATACCTAGTTATTTCATTTCGGTTTTAACAGATACCGGCATGTTGTTTATAGTAATAGGCGAGCAGACCTTTAATCATGTTGTAAACGTTACTTCTACTGACCTAGTTTGGTTCATTCTAATGTTCCATTTACCAAGCTATTTATATGCGAAGTTAAGTTGGCTTCGGGGGTTTGCAGATGCTATAATAGGATCATTAATAACAGTGTTGTCTGCAAAGGTAACGGTAGTAACGTTTTCAATCTCTGGTAAATCAGCGATTTAGATAAGGCAAAGATGAGTATCAAAAACTCTACCTTGAGGTATGTCAGATAGATATTATTGTAATTTGAGATTTAATTATCGTATTACACTGAGTAACGTCTATCGCGTCAAATACAACTTAAGGGGGAGGTAATAAGGGACTGATATATAGTAATGCAGTATACTGAGCATTGCCCAAACGTCTGGGAAATTTTTGTATTTGTGTTCTGAATTAGTGCTCTCTAGTCCCAAATTGATAATCTGACAGGCATATGGGTGTATCTATGTCAACAAGTAGTCTTTTAATGAAAAACTTTCAAATACTTTATATATAAAGTTTCTTGTTCTGGTGCTTTCCCGGGAGCGTTAACACATGTGTGTAATTCCATCAAATAGTATAATACAAGGTTTTTACCATACTATTACAAATTATTGTAAACAATATGTGTTTTGGTAGCATCTTCGGTAGTGTGCCAGTTATAAGATTATAAACCGGGGATTTCTGTTCGTTCAATTTTAATAGCTCAAATTTTACCTTGGCAGGTGAAAAAATTGTGTGGTAGGATAAGACATCTAACAGTCAATATCCAAGAATGTCTCAACAGCTTCATTTGATTTGAGTCAGTTGTAGAGTTGGATTACAGTAGCTAAATGATCCGCAAACGCACCAAGTTTTTAATATTAGATCTTGCCCATGAACCATTGAAGTTTCGTATGGGAGAGAAGATAACTTAAGATATTTGAAATTTTGTTGCTCTTTAGAGGGTATGATCTTTTTGGTTAAGATTGGTGATGCAGTAATCAAAATTATAGTTCTTAACGGCTTCGAGGGCCGCATGGAGTCGTCTGATAAGACAGTTATAATTGTATTTATTCGAAGCATAATTAATTGGTTGTTATTTTGCTTTAGTTTGTCGTTTATCAGTGAGCAATGTTTTTATTTAGAGATAAGTCTAAGTGGTTTGTTGTATACAGTTGCTTGAATAAGGATTACTAGATATTAGACAGTCCGATCTAGATTTTTAGGTTCATTTATGCGAAGTTGAAAATCTAATTTGGTCTAAAAATATTACTGGAATTTATTCCAGCCAGTTTTTTTTGTGACAAGAAGAGGGATTAGTTTTCTATTAATAGTTACTTATTGGGACTTATTGACGCCTGATTTAAAGATAAGTCACAGTTTAATCATAATTTTATTGGTTACTATTCCATGTAATATGTAAAAATCTAATAAGTAGGAGATCTTGTTACGGTCGGTAAGTATGTAAACTCTCCAGTAAAATACGAATTGCCATTATTCCGTAGGAGTATCCGACGTAAGTAATTTTTTTTATAGTGACCATTTGCGTTTCTAACAGAAAATCTAATATGCTGATTACTATGATATAGTTTAGTAAGTAAAATATAGTAAGTAAAAATTCTAAATTTATTTCCATTCTCTTTTCTTTTCTTCTTTCAATTATTTTTACTAGTATTTTTGATGCGTGCAATAGTAAGCTTATTGTTCTATATTCTTCGCATTTATGTGTTAGTGCCTTTTTGAAATAGTAATTATCTTTGTTGTTGTGATTGGAATTTGTCCAATGTTGTAAATGTTTTTGATTATCTTAAAAATTATATCTAGTGTCTCCCTATCTAGGCTTTTAATGATATCTTCAGGTATATTATCTATACCTATGGTTTTGTTGTTCTCAAGGTCTTTCACCGCTTTATCGAATTCCGTTCTTAGGATACATAGATATGAATTATATTATATATTTTATATATTTTACGTTCTCAATGGCTCATTTAATTCTCTCTCATCTTTATTATTTAAATCTTCTAGATATTCCTTCCATCGTTTAACTATTTCTTTGTTTTCTGTTAGTATATTTCCATTATTATTTTGTACTCTGTGGGTCTTTACTTTATTACTCTTGAAAATGTTTTTGACTTGTTTGTATGCTTTATCAAATTTATCATAATTTATTTGTTGTTGTATCTTTTCACAGTTGTTCTCAATATTAAATCTCTTTGGCTTTTTCATTTACGTTGAATCTTATTTCTTAATTCTTTATATTTACTTCGCCCTTGTTCTGTGTCACTGTTTTTATATTTCCTACATTTTTTTATCGGTTATATTGTGTTATTTATCATCTACTGTTTTTTATATTGCATTTTCCTGATACCTACAATGTTTTTTGTACTTTTTATTATGCCTTATTCTATTTTACTCCAACTACTTTCTATGTTATTACTTAGGTTGCTTAATCGATTTACTTCTTCTTTAATGTTCTCTTTGTAAAGTCTCAAGTGTTGTTCCATCTTTTAAGTTTTCTAAGTTCCACGCTGTATTTTCTTTACTTTGCAATTTCTATAAATTAATAATAGATTTTATTATGACTGTATTATGATCACTGTCAATATCTGCTACTGTGTAACTTCTTGCATCTTTTATTTGGTTTTTTAATTTATGTCTGATCATAATCTATTATTGATATCTTCTGGCAACTTCCAAGTTTACCTTGTTCTTCTTCTATATTTTATACTCCTTTCTTCCCCACTAAGGCATTCCAGTTACCCATTATTAATAGATTTTCGTCTTTTTTCGTGTGTTTAATGAGCTTCTCAATATCTTCATACGTTACTTCTATTTCGTCTATGTCATGGGTTAATGTTGGCATGCATACTTGGATTATTGTTGTGTTTTTGGGGTAGATTTTTAAACATTTCATTAGTCAGTCTTTCATGGTATTTTGTATATTCTACTACTTGTTTTCCTAAGTCTCTATTCAAAGTTATACCAACTCCTGCTGTTCCATCTGTCTTGGCTTGCGTGTTGGCTATACTGTAGCTACCTGAGCAATAGTCTTGTTGTTTCGGCCATCTCATTTCACTCATCTACTTCTATTTGATTCCTTTCCATTTCGTATTTTAAATTCGCTAATTTACCACATTTTAGTAACGTTCTTATATCCCAGCACGCGATTTTTTTACATGTTTATTTCTCACCTTGCCTTCTTGAGTTGTCCCACCCCAAAAATCCGACTGAGTGATTCTTTTACTTCCGTATACCCATGTTTTCCCCAGAATATTATTATGGCAGAAGAACAAATACAAACAGCCCTCAGACCCGGGCACCCCTTGAATGGGGAGAGGGTGAGAAGAACTTCCCGGTCAACCAATTCTTTAAAAATAAATTTGCGAAAGAGAGTCGGTACGTGGAATGTCCAGAGTATGTTTCAACCTGGAAACGCAATGAACATTATACAAGAAATGAAACGTTTAAAAATAGACATACTAGGAATTAGTGAAACGTAGTGGGAAAATAATGGAAAATGTGAAATCGAAGACCACAAAATTTACTATGCCGGAAATGATAACCCGTAACATCGTAATGGAGTGGCTATAATAGTAACCAAGGAAATTGAGAAGGCAGTATTGGGACTTATCCCGATATCTGATAGAGTAGCCCTAACAAAGGTTAATGCTTACCCTTGTTGCTTAAATATATTATAGATCTATGCACCAACTTCTCAGAGCTCTGAAGAAGATATTGAAAAATTTTACATAGATCTGGAGGAAGGTTAAAAACATACGCGGAAAGTTAAGTTAACATTGGTTATTGGGGACTTTAATGCCAAAGTTGGTAAGATTAGAGTCGGTAACGTAGTAGGCGATTACGGTTTGGGAACCTGTAATGAAAGAGGAGAAAAAAGGCTAATCAAATTTTGCAAAATAATGAATTACACAATTATGAACACCTACTTCCGGCTTCCTCCTGACGACTATATACATGGAAATCGCCTGCGGATAACCAACAAAATATGATCAAAAACCAAATTGACTATATTTTGGTAAATAAGCGATTTCGAAACTCAGTGACATCAGTCAAAACATATCCCGGAGCAGATGTTCCTTCGACCCATAATTTATTGCTAGCGGCAGTAAACCTACGGTTAAAGAAAATTACGCGATCAAAAAGACCACCAAAAATAGATACATATAAACTCAAAGATGAAGAACTTCGAGAAAGTATAAAAAAAGAATTAAACGAGAAAATCGTTAAGATCAAAAGAGATACCAACAGCATAGAGCAACAATGAGAAGCTACTAACAACGGAAATTGCAAAATCAAAGCTCACTACTAATATAAAAAAGAAGAAGAACAAATGGATGACAGATGAGATCCTGTTATTAATGGAACAACGCAGAAAACATAGAAATAAAAATAAACTTCAGTATAGACAGCTTCGTAACACAATTAAAACGAAAATTAAAGAAGCTAAAGAAAATTGGTTAGCGGAAAAATGTAATGAAATCGAACATTTAGAGTATCAACATGATCATTTTACGTTACATAAAAAGATCAAGGAAGCTGCTGGGAAAAGTAAACAAAGAAGCTTTGGGAATATAACAAGCGATAATGGTAACATATTATTAAATATTGATGACAAGGTCAAAAGGTGGAAAGCATATATGCAAACACTATTCAATGACGTACACCAAGAAAACCTTGAAAACCTCGAAATCGAGAAAATTTTGAACAACTACCAAGGTTAGAAGAACCGCCAATCACTAGAGAGGAAGTTCTAAATTCAATTAAAAAAATTAAAGACAATAAAGCAAACGGACCAGACGAAGTGTGCGGTGACATAATCAAGCTTATCGAAGAAGATAACTTAGACGTATTTGTAAACCTATTTAATCATGTTTATGAACAGGGGTGATTCTAAAAGTGTGAACAATATAGATCGATAAGCTTGATGAGCCACATTTTAAAAGTATTCCTAAAAGTAATACATGAACGTATTTACCCCAAACTCGAGAAGAACATTAGCGAGACGCAATTCGGATTTAGGAACGGTTTTGGCACTAGAGAAGCATTGTTTAGCCTTAATGTCATATTGCAGAGGGCGCGCAATGTAAACTGCAACGTTTTCGCTTGTTTTATTGATTTCGAGAAAGCATTCGATCGAGTTAACCGCAACAAATTAATCGAAACGCTTCACCTACCAAAATTAGACGGCAAAGATATTCGTATAATCACCAATTTATACCGGCAGCAAAAGGCAGTTGTACAGGTGGAAGATAAGACATCTGAAGAATTTCAAGTTCGTCAAGGAGTTCGGCAAGGGTGTGTGCTCTCTCCATTACTTTTTAATGCTTATTCTGAGAGGCTATTTAAGAAGGCATTGGACGATGCACAAGAAGGAATTAGATTAAATGGAGTACTAATTAACAACTTACGGTATGCGGATGACACCGTTTTGCTCGCTGACTCCGCAACGGGACTGCAACAATTGATAACAAAGGTAGCGACTGTAAGCGAATCATACAACATGCGACTAAATATAGATAAAACCAAAGTAATGATTGTGAGCAAAAACGAGAACGTCACTGGTCAGTTTTATGTACATGGTACCCAGCTGCAAATTGCTCCAACAATTAAATACTTAGGTACCAGTTTAAATGACAAATGGGATCAGATCCAAGAAAGCCAGAACCGCCTTTAATAGCGTGAGAAATGTGTTATGTAATATCAACCTTAATCTCCAACTTCGTATCCGCACCCTAAAATGTTACGTTTTATCGATACTATTATACGGCGTGAAAGCTTAGACCCTAACCAATAATGCATGTAGGCGACTAGAAGCATTTGAAATGTGGTGCTACCGACGCATGCTGAGGATCTCTTGGACTTACCATATAACAAATGAAGCTGTGTTACAGCGAATGAACAAAATCAGAGAAATAATGGAAATTATCAAAAAACGGAAATTTTCATACTTTGGACATATAATGCGTAATAGTAACTATCAATTGCTCCAGCTTGTCATGCAGGGAAAGTTTTTGGGAAGGAGAAGACCGGGAAGACGAAGAACATCGTGGCTACGGAATTTAAGACAATGGTCCGGTATGACATCAATAGAGTTATTCCGTGCTGCAGGCAACAGAATTAGATGGGCTATAATAATCGCCAACGTCCATTGAGGATATGGCACAGATAGAAGAAGATACCCATTTAACATTCAAAGACATAAAATATGTACTGCAATACCAGGAATATTAATTAATTTGACAAAATGGTTTCCCGTTTTCTTCTTCGTCGATCTTAATTTATTTTTGTTTATGTACAAAAGCCAATAATATTTCCTTTCTCAGACTTTCGATCTAAGATTATATCGCCTGTGTTCGGTCGATAGAGGCTCATCTATTTTAAATAGATAAATGTGAGGTTGATTTTTGGATGTGAGGGCTATGTATTGCGTGTCATCATCCTATTAAGATCCCTCATCTCATTAATTAGTTACTGGTGCCTTATTTCTATTATGTTACATATTTAATGACGCCTTTTTCAGTTTATTTTTTTTTTAGTGGGTACTGAATCACCATTTAGTTATCAGACCACCAGACCATCAGAATCACCATTCAGTAGTTATCAGATAACTTCACCCAGTTCTCTGATAACTACTCGACAAGATCGTTTGTCTTTAGGTTGATAGGTATGGAGCACTTTTTTTGTTGGTTAGCTGTTTTCTTTTGGGGGTATATTAAGATGTTATCGTGTGATTATTGCTAGAATCAGAAGTGATAAAAATTAAAAAGAGTGGAGGAATTGGGAGTGCCAACGAAGGTTGTAAGATTTGTTGAGTACCTATTAACAGTTAATGTGGCTGATACTAAATTAACGGTTGATTAGATTAGTTACATGTCCATAAATAGCATTTAAATTTCCTGTTTAAATGGGGGCGTGATGCTTCATTAGCTGGCTTAGTTTAGGTATAAATTTAATTTAATTTAAATATGTCTTTATAAACATAGCATTAACTTAAACCTACAATTTATAGAAGTATATAAGCAAATACAATTATTAGAATTTGTACGCCTGACCTTAGGTCAGCCCTTGTTCGTAATATACGATATCTCAGAACATGTACAGCACGACTTTATGCTCCGTGACGTAAACGTTTCTGTACACAATAAGGAGGCCTCGTCCACATTATTTATTATTATTTGTGTGCAAGAAAGGTGTTAAGGATTCATTAAAATTTAAGAATTAAGTATTTGTCTAACTAAAAATAATTTGTAGTCTATCAAAACTTTAAGAAAACTAAATTTAAACTAATAAAAAGCAAAATAAAGAAATAATTTAAAAAGTTTTCCAACATCATTTAAAATGTATCTTACTCATTTTGCTTGAATAGCCTATTTCCCCTATTTCTCATACTATGTCTGAAAGATTAAAAATTTTTAAAAAAAAAATTAAATATTAGGACTTAGCTCTTTAATCTGAGAAAACTATCATATTCTATAAACTATAGATACATTATCTGCTGAAATCAATACTCTTAGACAACAAATTGATCCCAAAAATGGTCCAATATAGAATCGTAACTTGGAACGCAAATGGCTTGACAAATCATCGTCAAGAAGTAGAAGCCTTTATTAAAACTAACCAAATAGACGTATTACTTATCTCAGAGGCTCATTTTACTGAGAGAACATACTTTAAAATTTCTGGTTATATAACATATGACACAAAACATCCAAACGGAAGAGCCAGAGGAGGAACTGCATTAATTATTAAGCAAGAAATAAAGCACTACGAGCTAGATAAATTTAGCAGAGATTTTCTACAAGCCACAACCGTAATAGTGGAAGACTGGCATGTACCAATAGCAATTTCAGCCGCATACTGTCCCCCACGCTATAGAGCGAATAAAGAAGGATTCGATGACTACTTCCACGCATTAGGTGCAAGATTTATTACTGGCGGAGATTACAATGCCAAAAGTCCACTATGGGGATCGAGATTATATACCCCAAGAGGCAGAGCCCTAGAAACCAGTATCCAAACGAATAACTTAGATTTTGCATCTACCGGAAAACCAACCTATTGGCCGACTGACTTGACAAAAATACCTGATTGCCTAGATTTCTTCGTCACCAAAGGAATTAGTCAAGCACACGTAAAAGTCGAAGACCTGCAAGACCTCTCATCTGATCACTCCCCTGTACTTCTAACCCTAAGTGCAAATATAACTGCCAAACATAGACCGCCACAACTACACAATTGCAGAACGGACTGGAACTATTTCAGAGAGATAGTGGATAGAAACATAACTGATAGCGTTCCGCTGAAAACGGCTGAAGACATTGAACAGGCAGTAGAGAATTTTCAGACCTTAGTGCAGAATGCTGCCTGGGGGTCCACTCCCTCTAACCCGCCCTACCCAATAAAACGAGGATATCCTGGCGAAATTACTAATAAGATAAGGGAGAAAAGAAGGCTGAGAAGAGAGTGGCACACTAGACGATATCCTGAAGAAAAGCGAAGATTAAACAATTGTACCAGAGAACTTAAAAAGCTACTGCAAGACTATAGGAACGACTCCCTTCAAGAGTATCTGAAGGAACTATCTGCAACAGAACAAAGCGACTACTCCTTATGGAAAGCCACGAAAAGGCTTAAACAGCCTCAGAAGCCAGTACCCCCCACTCCGTAAAGTAGACGGGACATGGGCTAAAAGTGATGCCGAGAAAGCTGAAGTTTATGCAAACCACCTCAAAAAAGTTTTTCAACCTGAACCTGGCATCCCTGGAATAGACGAAGACGAAATAGAACGCTACCTAGAGGCCCCGTTACAATTAACGCCACCAATTAAAAACTTCAAAATGAAGAAAGTAAAAACAGCCATCGCTAAATTGCTAGTAAAAAAATCACCGGGATACGAACTTATGACAGGGCGTATACTAAAAGAATTACCGATTAAAGGACTTAAGTTGTTAACACTTATATTTAATGCCATACTACGAACTGGACACTTTCCTGCACAGTGGAAAGTTGCAAAAATCATCTTATTTCCAAAACCCGGTAAACCCCCAAACATTGCAGAGTCCTATAGGCCTATAAGTCTACTACCTGTTACCTATAAACTGTTTGAAAGACTACTACTCAAAAGATTAATGCCCATTGTAGAAGATGAACACCTTATACCGGATCACCAGTTCGGGTTTAGGACCCAAACATTCAACAGTAGAGCAGGTCCATCGTGTGGTAGATATTATAAATGCATCCTTCGAAGCAAAAAGGTACTGTAGTGCAGTATTTATCGACGTCAGTCAAGCGTTCGACAAAGTCTGGCATAAGGGGCTGCACTATAAACTAAAGAAATGGCTACCGGATAACTACTATCGCATTCTAAAAGCCTATTTACACGATAGACTATTCCAAGTTAAATACGAAAATGAACTCACTAATCTTATGCCCATAAATTCTGGTGTGCCACAGGGTAGTGTCCTGGGACCGCTCTTATACCTCCTCTACACGGCTGACTTACCGACTTGTGAAACTACCACAACCGCCACGTTCGCGGATGATACTGCGCTGCTAGCTACCGACTGTGACCCAATTAGAGCATCAGCAAAACTGCAGAACAGGCTCAATACTGTTCACGATTGGTTTAAAAGTGGCGCATTAAAATAAACGAAGCGAAATCTGTGCACGTCACATTCACTAAACGACGTGGTATATGCCCGCCAATAATGCTCAATGGACAGCAAATTCCGCAGGCCGATTCGGCTAAATATCTGGGAATACATCTCGATAAGGGCCTTACGTGGAAAACACACTTGTGGAAGAAAAGACTACAATTAAATTTAAAATTCAGCAAGCATTACTGGCTACTGGGTAGAAACTCGAAACTTTCTCTCGACAACAAGCTGTTAATATATAAGGTCATATTCAAGCCCGTGTGGATGTATGGTATCCAGATATGGGGAACTGCTTCATCTTCCAATATCTCGATAATTGAAAGATTCCAGTCAAAAACACTCAGAACCATCACTAATGCACCATACTACATAACCAATGCGGACATTTACAGTGACCTAAAAATAAGTTTAGTGAAAAGTGAAATAGTTAAAAATAGTGAAAGATATATCAATAAACTAGAATTGCACCCCAATCATTTAGCTTTAAACCTACTAGATAGCAGTGAACACAACCGCAGACTTAAAAGACACTACACCTTGGACTTACCCTTCCGGATTTAGTACTAGTATTCTTACATTAAGTTACAGCAGAAGTGACGTTAATGAACGTCAACTTCCACCTAAACCCACACTTACGTAAATTATTTACTTATTGCTTTGTAGCAAATTGTAAATAGTTATGTATCTGATCAATAAAAAAAATATTCTATTAATATTATTTTTTATTTCAAGAAAGTTGGTTTAAAAATTCAAAACGGGCTTATCTATATTTTTACATATTTATTGTGGTCGTTTACAAAATTCCTACATTTTATCAGTTATTTTTTCGTTTAAAATTCAATCCTTCTGTTAGTCCAACTAGTAAATTATTTTAGTTGGTGATTTACTAAAGTTCTACTCAGTGAAATAACTGGTAAAGTAGAAAAAATAAATACGAAGTAGCGATTTTTTAAATAATTGATAGAAGTATGAGAAAACTCACTGAAGTATAAAAATAAATATCTCTGTTACATTACGAACATAAAAAAATAATTATTATGTGAAATTCTTTGATGCACACAAGTTCTCAAATCATCAATTGCATAAGAGAATAGGCTGACGACAACAGCATATTAGCTCATCTCAAAGCACATGTCATAATTTAAGTTCACATCTTAGGGTCGTAACTACCAAATAGCCATTTATAACTGCAAATAAATGTACTACATTTGTCTCAAGGCGCTCTTGAATTATTTGACCTTAAACTGCACAAAAATTTTATTGCTCGATACAGTATAAATATACCATTAAACATAAAGGGCAACCAAATATTTCAATCTTGTACTTGAAGAACTTCTACAGTTTAAAAACAAAATTTATCCGATACCATAGAGGAAATCCATAAAGAAACTTTAACAAGTTAATGGTATCCCGATGACTAAATAACTAAATTTCATCGTAATACAAGATTACCACCAAATAAATGCGTGTTTGCAGTTCTTATAAGACAAAGTTGTCGAGTCCGAGATTCTAAAATAAATATTTTTAAAGTACTAGATAATGTTCTGCACAGCATTTAAGCAACCCTCAAACACAAAACTACTTTCACGTTAATTAGGTACTACAAGTACTCAAAAACCTGTATAACTTTTTGTAATTTCGGAGAATTTGCCAATAAACATAAACCACATAGCATCAACCAAAGCAGTTTGGTTTAATTTCAATAGACTTTCAATTAAGTAAACTTCTTTAAGTTTCTATTTTTACATTTAAAAACAAAAAGAAAGGTTTCTACATTACTCAATTGCTTTATGGAGGACAATGTAAAAAAGTAGTTACTACTATAACATTTGGTTATTACAACATAATCCTAATTTAAATTGATTGTCTTTATCAAGCTTCGAATGAATATAAACGAATTATCAAGACGTGCAGGAGTGGTAGTTAAAGCCTTTCTAATTGTAGGCAAACACGCTGCAGGGCTAGATAAAGCCAGGAACGGAAATCTGTTTCTCCAGCAATTATTTGCATTGGACATATCCATCACCTACATGAACGCCTTCTGCAGCCAGAGTTCAACGCTTGCATAATGCAGCTGTCCTATATTTCCCGCAAAACCGTAATTTCCCAACTGCAGCTGAGCTGCCCCGAGAAAAATGCCGATCACCTTCGCCGTGCACCTACCATCATGAAAATGTCGTTAACGCTCAATGTTTAATTGAAGCGCATTTTTGGGCTGCAATTAAGCAAACGCGCGAGTTGTAATCACCTTGTTTTTACAGGCGAGCATTTCGACCAGCCTCGTACTTTAGCCGTGTGGGCACTTTTCGCCGCAAACCAGTTCGTTTCGGCCTATTTGGGTCATTATAACGAAATTGAAAGTAGTGTTGCCGGGTGTATAAATAAACGCACGCGGATAGGAATTATGAATGCATAACAGATATTGGGTTAAAGCAGCAACTTTGTACTTTCTAAGCAATAGCGGCGATTTTTCGTACCGCCAAGATTGCACGTAGTTTGCATTATATATGCAATCGTAATTGACATATAATACACCAAACAATTTTTACACAGATTTATTGATGAAATAAGTAAGAAAAAAAAATAAATGTTGAATATATAAACAATAGTTCATTAATAGAGAAGGTATATGAATGAGTTCTACATTTCCTATAAACATTAAGTCTTCTGTCAAAGATTTTTAACACTTTTCTACAAAATCACCATCTTTCTCTGCACACTCACTCCAACACTGAGTTTCTTCATCTCGTTGGAGACCAAATCGGGCAGCACCATTGACGTACAGCTCCTTGCATCAGTTCATCATTAGTGTAACTCGGTCCTTTCAAGTTTTTTCAGCTTAGGAAAAAATGAAAATCGTAAGAGGCGAGATCTGGGTTATAGAGCGCGTAATGGTTCTTACGTTTTCCGACTGCAGGAAGAACAAGCATTGTTATCGTAAAGTATATAGGTACTTAGGTGCCATATCTAACTTACTACAATTAAACTCTAAAGTTTTCAGTGTTTACTTATGAGCTAATAATAAAATTCAATGTAGACTATGCTGTTCCTGTCCCAAAAACGATAGCTTTGAATTTTTTTGTTCGAATCAATTAGGCGGAGAAAGGCATGGTTTTCCTGTTCATGTCGAATGAAAATATGCCGTAAAATATGCGTTAGATTGTTTCATTTTAAAAGTCAAAATGCATAAGAAACATCTTGCGCACACTTTTCTGCAGTCAAACAAAGCATAAATGAGAAGAAAACTGCAATAACTCCAGCGATATATTTTTGCTTTACGCAACGATTAGCATGAATCAGCTGTCTAAGGCTGACCATATCGAGCTTGATCATGTAGAATTATTGTTGTTAAATTTTTTGTTTTTATACTTCTTGCCCACCATCTAACATTACCAATATCTACATGGTCTTTGTCATAAAAAGTACCCGTTAGACGATAAATATCAATAGGCGCACAACCCCTAGTCGTTACGAACCCAATAACATCGCATTGCTTAAACCGAAAGTCCACATCACTTGTCACTTTAGTCACTGCTTGTGATATTATAGGAAAACGCTACCGCGTATCTTTATAATTAATCGGCCAAAAGACATTTTTTTAAAACAGTCTCATATACAACTATTACAAATAAGTCCCTAACTACGAATAAAATTCAAACAAAATCAAAGTGAGATTGAAGTGGCTTTTTTGCACTTCTTAATGTTCAACTATTCAAATCTTTTGTATTAGAACAATGGCCAACCTCTAAAAATATCAACTAAATTTACGCACAGAAAACAATTCTAGTAATATATATATGAACATATTTGCAAAAAAAAATTCTTTCAAGTGTGTTTCAAATGTGTTACAACTCAGTCAGGTACTGAAATGGTTTGAAGAATTCCATGTGCGTGGAAAACTCTGAAACCACTGTTTAAGCCAATTATGTGATCTGTTTTTGACAACAATGGGCTAGGGCTTCCAAAGACTCATAACAAAGTAGTTTAATAGAATTTGATTAAGTATTTGTACATCTATTTCACTTTTATGGTAGGTTGAGTCGTGGCGCTTAAGGTTTGAATTTCTAATCGGTAACGCTCATTCTGGTATCTTCAATATTGCAAGAGAAATAAGAAAGGATCGGCATAACATTAAAGCAGAGATTGAGAAGTGCAGTCGTAGAATACCACTTACTTCTTCTTCTCCCATCCTACCTTACAGTGTTGAAGGTTTGAGCCATTTTTTTAAAGAGTGTCAACCTATTGCAAGGGTTCGGATTTGTTTTAGGGTCTGTCCTTTTTCTCTAACTGATTCATATATGTTGTCTTCCCATTTTCGTCTGGGTCTTCCTCTACCCCTTCTTCCATCACATTTCATTTCAAAAATCTTTTTCGGATAACGTTTATTACTCATTTGCACCAGGTGTCCCTATTATTGTAGTGGTCTTACTTTTATGTCTTCCATTAGTGGTATAAGTTCTAGTTAATCTGTAAAATACTACTGCCTGCATTAAAAAATGATGACTTGATAGAGAAAAGAGTCTCAAAACAGTGATACAAGATAGACTAGAAAATAATACTGCAATCACTGATTTTCTCAGGAAATAGCCTATCACTTAAAATTCTAATTATTTATTACATTGTGTTATTATTATTTATTTATATTTTCTTTATTAAATAAAGTTTTTATGATTATTTTATAACAAACAAATAAATTAGTTTCCAAATGGCACAATTAGTATTTATTCATTTGATATAATTTGATTGGTTATTTAATTATGTTTAAATGTCCAACAATAAAATAGAACGGTTTAATGTATTTTCTATTAGACCTGTTATCAGTGATATCTCAATAATTTTTTGAGAATTATTTATTATCGATCAACAGGCTGTCGACCAAAAGGACGTGTCATTCAAATGACCGTCGATCAATTGGCCTTGTCGATCAAACGGCTGTCGGTCAAAGGGCTGGCGATCAAACGGTTGTCGATCAACTGGCTGTCGATCAACCAACCCAAAACTGTTTTATATATATGTCGTCTGTTGTATTCCCATCTACGTTAAATTTGCAAAAAAAATAAGGAACAATTACTCAAAAGATCAAACCAATCTTTTCTTATAATCTCAAACTTTGCCATAAACAAAAAAATCTACTCAAACAAATTTATTCTCCGTCAACATACTTCTTATATTACTAGAAACTAAGAACACACCAAACACGTCTTCTAGCTATGTTAACCAAGTTTGTAGACCAAGAAAACAATTCGGAAAATATTCTGAAAGTTTAACTAATTGCAGACTTGTAATTCATCGAAAAAAGATAAACACACGTAAATAACTAGAAAATGAAAAACTTATTAGAAAACGGTACTATAAGTAGTTGTATACTTCTAATCGGAAGTAGAAGAATGGGACATCTAGAACGTATGAAAAAGGTTCGAATGGAAAAGAAGGTACTAATAAGAAAATTAGAATGTGAAAAATCAAAAGGTAAGCCTAGCAAAAAGTAAGTGGTTAAAGTAGGGAAAATTTTGGAAAAGCTCAGAATTTAAAATTAGAACCGAATGGGAAGAATCGAAAAAAGTGGAAAAATAATGTAAAAACCACAAAAGTGATTCTAAAATTGAAAGGAACTGTATCCTAAGCAAATGAAGAAAATGTTCCCACAACAGATTTCAAGAGAGTTGAGGAATAGATAGTTATTATTCCTTCCTTTTAGACTTGATAATCTTGCGTGAGAGGCTGGCACTCTTACAAAGAGTAAGTAAATAAGTAAGTAGTGGCTTTTATATAAAACTTTAGATAAAACATATTTCAAATTTAAACCAACAATAGTTTATTATACAAATAATTTAAATATCTACTTCTTCAGCCTTCCATCTAATGTTGTTGCAAGTTATTTTTTTTTATTTCTGCATAGCTTGTGTTTTTAATGGCTTAATTTAAATATTGTAGTCTAGGCCTTCCACTGGCCTTTTTTCGAATATTACTCCCTCCATTATATTTGTCACAAACCCGTTTAGTCTAATTATGTGCCCTATCCACGAATGTCGTCTGTTTCTTAACGTTTTTAGTAATTTTCTTTCTTCTTCTGCTCTTTGAAACACCTCTTTACTACTTACCTGGTCTGTCCATTTTATTTTTAGCATTCTTCTCCAGCACCATGTTTCGAATGCGTTTATAGTTTTTTCTTTCTTTTTCCTTATGGTCCACGTATCTGACATACAGGGCGATACTCTAGATGTAGCTTTTTATTAGAGTTAGTTCTACCTCATTATTGTCAATTTTTAAGTTCTCACAAGGGACTCATAAATTTTGTCTTGGAGCCGCTTATTACCTTGAAATTTTTTTAACATTGGCGAAATATCGTGTAGATTGTCTGACATTAAAACTATGTCATTCGCATTTGTTAGGTTCTGCCCTTCTATGTGTAGGTCCTTTTCTTTCTTATTTTGTTTTTTAAAACTTAACTTGTCCTCTTATTTAAGTCCCCTGCGTTTGGTGTTCCTGTGTAGTGTTACCGTAATTTCTGAATTTTTGCAGATGTTGTACATTAACCTTTTGTATCGATAGTCGACACGGCATTCTTGCAGCGGTCCCATAACTGCTTCAATCTCAACTATATCAAATGCCTTTTGAAAGTCCACAAATACTAGAACTAGCAGCTTGTTGTACTCAATGGATTTTCAATTGTTGTTTAATAGTTTTTTAAATTATCGTACCGGGCTGCTCCAATGTATCCTTGTAAATAGTTTTTACAGATGGCTTAAAAGACTTATAGCTCTGTAGTTCTTGTAAAGCAGTATCACAATAGCATTGTTTCTCTTATTTTTCTAAGTAGACAAGAACCGCTTAACTTTAGTGCGCCAGTAATCACCTTATCTTTTCCAGGTTTCTTATTGTTCTTTGCTTTCTTTAATGCTAAATCTATTTCTTCTAAGACTTCTTGGCTCGAAATATGGAGCCAAATTTGTTTCTTTTTGACTGTAATGCAGCAGTTGATAGAAATTTTCTACTATTTCTTTATTTGTGGTGACATCTCCTTCTTTGTTTTTAACTTTAATTATTTCTCTATTTCCATTTCCGAGTTTTCGGAGTAGCACTTTCATGTTTTTCTCATCTTCTATGGTTTGTTTGATTTCCTTTGTGTGTATTTTCTAATATCTTTCCGCATAGCTTTTGATATAAGTTTATTTATCCCTTTGAGCTCTAGACTAATTTCTTCTTCTTTTTTGTCCTGGGACTTTTAATGTTTTCGTGCAAGTCGGTGTTCTCCAGCACTTTATTAATGTCCTGCTGAAATTTTTTAGCATGTGGTAAATTTATCCATGGTCTATTGATCGTCTTGTTTATCATTATATATCTTTCTTTGCTGACATTAATTAATATTTTCGCTCTCACCATCCTTTCGTCGCTTCCAATACCGAACCTATTTAGTACTGACACGTCTTTAACTGTATGTTTCTGGTCAGTTATTATAAATTTCGTTTTTTGTGCGGCCGTCTGGATTTGCCCAGGTCCATCTTCTTTTTATAGAACAAGCTGTTCATTTGAAACATATTATTCTAAACTTAGAAATCAAACTTTGTTCTTCGCCTTCTCTGCCTTCTAAACCGTAGCCTTCCGTTGAAGTTTCCGTATCATCGGACTTCCTAGCCCTATTTTAGCATTAAAATTTTGCACGGAATAATGCAATGCATTTTTTTTCTGCGAATAGAATAGATCCACTTCCTCATTCGTATGGTCTTTGGTTGGTGCGTCAACCTATATAATTTTGAAGCAATATCACTTACATATCCTTAAAAGGACTTATATTACCATAGTTAAGATTTTTTTCACTTGGACATTTGTGTAGTATAATTCCGGTTTTTTCTACGAAACTATCACCTTTACCCGCACAATATAAGTTATTACCAGTGATGTAAAAATAAATAATAATACAATTGCGATTTCATATGCAAGTTTGTGCCAGATGCTACCCCGACTTTTGTCAACAGTAATGTGTGACCTGTTGTAAAAAGAAGTTTTTCGATTTATTGTCACTGGGGTGAAACAAATTATTATCTTGCACTACGATCTTCTATCAAAATAAGCAATGGATTGAGAAACAACCAAACGAAAAACTGCCAATATACGCAAAGTTGGCTCAATCGACGAAAACGATCATGGCAACGATATTTTGCCAATTGACTTTAAGGAGAACACCATAATAAACAGAGAATATTACGTTAACTTACTGCATAAATCGTGCGATCAAGGAAACTATGCATCTTCTGCACAATAACTCCACCGTCTATAAGGCCGCAATTGGCCAAGTTTTGCAAAGGTTTGCTATTTTTTTTACTTACCCTAAAACCCAGACCTAGATTATAATGACTACTATCTATTTCCAAAACTGGAACAAGAACTGCAGCAAGCCGCTTTGAAGCATATTGCAGAACACTTTCAATTGCTTTTCTAGAGGCATTAAAATGCTAGTTTTGAGATGTAATAAAGGTATTAAAAATACATGGACATTATATGCTTTTGGTAAATTGGTAGATGTTTTAAGTATTTTCCGAACAGTGGTACGCAATTATCTCATAACGTTGATTGCTCTAAAATATAGCTAAAATATAGGCAATTGTCAAAAACTAACCTCCTTAACTATATTGCCACGTATAATTTGCTCTTTATCAGAACGAAAAATAATCTTTTATTAGAGATTAGTTATTGGAGATGATAGTTAAATTTTCTATGAGAATATTAATCGTAAAAGCCCTTAAGTCAACGAAGGGAAGAAAGTTTTAATAACATTTTAGTAGAATTCAAAATGCCATTTATTGTGAACTGCTTTTAAAGGACAAAAGCATTAATTCAACGAAATACTAAACAACCACGATAACGCTAAACCCTTTAGCTTTAGGTATTAGCCGTTAGTATCAGTATTCCCTATGCTTCATTACTATTGTCCCATATATCTATTTCTTTTATTAAAAAATATGTTTGCAATAATAGGTTTAGCTTAATGAATCACATAAAAATGAAAATAAAACGATATTTTGCTAGCGAGTTTTAGAAAAATGCCATTGTACGGCTTCCAGAAGGAAACAAAAAGGTAACAGAACAAAAAAACATATATAAATTTTGGGACAAACCTTATATTTATTATGAGGGAAAATAGTGTTGCTACAAAAGCCTTAATGTACTTGCAATTTCTAATTTTTATACAGAGAAATTGCAATAAATTGTCAGCACATTATCCGTAAAACTGCGATACGTCTATGACATCATTGTGAAATAAAAAACTACAAAAAAGACATTATAGAGTTTCTAAATTATATGAGCTCGGTGCAGTTGATATACGATTCACTAGAACTCAAATCTAAAAACAAACGCGGCCAAAAACTTGAATTCGGTAAACCGATAACATCGAGATTACAAAAAGCGCGTTAGTCACTTCGACTATCATTTGACGAATTTTTTAAATTGCGATATAGTTACAAGTTGATTGAACCTAATCTTTTGCGTTGGGCGGAATAAAATAATTTTGCTCGTTTAGCAGTAAATGTTAAAAAAATATTTTTTATGTAATATTCTTCAAATAATGTAGTCGATTCTAAACGATATATAACCAACTGATATCACTAATGTTAATATAAACTACATTTTTGTATTTAAGTTTGAAAATAGCTGGAATGCAGTTTCACAGAATTTATTTCTTTTGTGTTAAGGTTATGCAACACACACGACTTCAAGCACTTCATGTCTGTTTCATCAGAAATTATGTGATTACGCGTAAAATTGATCAAATTAGTATTTTTGGGGCATTTTTCTAATTTTTCTAGCAAAAACATGGATAATGATATAAAAACAAATGTTTGTGGACAAGTCTATCATAAGTGAAAGAATAAATTAAATGTATAATGTAGTACACGAAAAATCTGAACATATAAAGTTACTTACCGTTTTAAAATACGTAAGTATAAGGACAACTCAATATAACTAGCACCTGTTACACTGTTAACTTCTTCTTCTTCTGTGCTACAGGGATTAGGCATTTGCCTGTTCCGTTTTCACAAACCATTATTTATGACCACCGTTTCCTCAGCCAGCCTACATTTCTTTTTGCCTTTAGAATTGTAGTTAAGATTTTCTTAAATATTCTTTTGCTGTCCATTCTATTAATGTGCTGTCTCCATTTTTTATTGTAATCTGTTACTCTTTCGTTTACAGCATATTTAGTTCATTTCTCACATCTTCATTTCGTATTAATTCTCACTTCGTGCAGCATTTTACTCTACCTAAAAATCTCATTCCTGCTGCCTGTATTTTTCTGTCGCCTTTTTTATAGTTTACCCAACTAATGCTGCCATGTACAGGGTGTTTTGAAAAGAATCATCCGATTTAAAAAAATGACTAGCTTTAATCCGTTTCGATTGAACAAGGGATTGAAAGAGGGAATTCTCGAGTTTCACGCGATTGTCGGTAGGTAGCACCAGCGCGCTTTCTTTATCTGCCACTTTAGTGAGTCCGTAACAACTATTCAGTGTAATTTTCGACAACAATATTGTGTTGAACCACCTACCACTCAGAGAATTAGGCGATGGTATACACCAGGGGTCGGCAACCTGCGGCTCGCGAGCCGCATGCGGCTCTTTTGATATAAAGTTGCGGCTCTCCAGTTCCATACGCAAAAAATTAATAATTTATTATCAAAACTCTTAAAAAATAAGAAAATATATTTTTAAGACAGGCTGGCGTCGTGTTGGTACTGGATTGTTCATTCATTCATTTCTTCTATTCATCAGGATGGATCTGGTCTGCCTTTTGTTCGTTTGGCTGGTCAGTCATACATTTTGACACATTTATTGCCCCCCATTTATAACTTAAATTCTTTGAATGGGGTTAATGAAATTTCTCTGGTAGCTCTATTATAATGTATTTCCTGGAATTGGCCACTTTGTGTTAATATTCAGGTACGTCGCAGATAGAATCAGTATTAGTACAAAGTGTAAACTGTAAGAGTAGTCTGTATCATAGTGTTTTATCGTTTGTGTATGTCGTTTAAGTGCTTTAATTTTATTTATTTCTCGCTGTAAAATTTTGAAGGGAACATAAGGTAATTATTTTTATTATTTGTTTTAAGTTACAATGTAGGTCCAATACACATCGTTCTTTTCTGGCAGTTTTACGTCGGGTAAAACTGCACGAGTAAACACGCGGAATGACATGACAACGTCCACACATTACACGTTCTATACTGTAAATATTATCCCATTTTACGTTTTAAAGTTTTAAGACCTTGAGTTTTGATAAGGAATAGAAATATATTGGAAAAGAGAATTTTGGAACGCTGGCACAGAGGACGGTTTTCCGCCACATCGAAATACTTAGGGCGGGCGTAGCGGGCGCGCCCGGGGCCCTGACTCCACGGAGCTCCGCAAAACCTGACTATACTTAACATTAATAGTACTTAATATTTTTATTTATTTAATAATATGTTAACACGTATTTTTATTTTCCTTGTCTCTCTCGTTTTATTGGGGCCCAATATTTTTCTGCTTCCGGGGCCTCAACTGAACTAAATCCGCCACTGCGTTGCATGTGTGTGAATTTAATCGCTTGCGGTTTTTGCAGGTTTATTCGCTTGTTGTTTCAAGAAGAATTCGATTTAGAAGCGTATTATCTTCTCAAAGGTATGTAAGTCAGTAACAGAATTGAATTATATATCTGAGCATTGTGTTAACGTAGTAATAATGGTTAATAAATTGGCCGTTTTAGATAGTTAAGTAAAATTTTAAAAAATCATTTTTTCAGCTCCGCTGCCAGCATCGCGTCTGGTAAAAAAAAGAGAAGAACTGAAGAAGAAAACAGAGAATTCAATCAGGTTTGAACGGAGTCGTTTGCGTTCATATGCAACACAGATGGCCTTCCGACTTGTCTCATTTGCCACGAAAAACTCGCACACAATAAGAAGTCAAATTTGGAGAGACACTTCACTACAAAACATAACCAGTTTGCTGGTAAATATCCAGCCGATGACGCACGAAAAAAAGCTGTTGAAGAGCTCCAAAAAAATCAAACATAGTCAAGTTCCATGTTAAGGAAGTGGTCACAATCTTCCAATAATGTAAATCTTGCAAGCTTTGCAGTATCATTAGAAATTGCGAAAAGACGTAAACCATTTACAGATGGTGAGTACGTGAAAGATTGTTTTATACGTGCATCTGAAGAACTGTTTCGTGATTGTAAAAACAAAGCAGAAATCATGAAAAAAATCACTGCTAAAACAGTACAAGATAGAACTTCTAAAATGTCTTCAAATGTAACACATATGCAAGTGGAAGACATTCAACGGGCTTCTGCCTTATCACTTGCTATAGATGAGTCTTGCGACATAAAAGACACGGCACAAGTTACCCTTTTGTCAGGTATATGTCGTCCCAAGGTCCAAAAGAAGAACTGCTAGGATTGCTACCGCTTCAGGGCAGACTCGTGGAGAAGATATAGCAAATGCTGTGCAAAAACGATTGGAAGACAATGGAATCGATATAAATAAAATCGTTTCTATAGCAACTGATGGAGCCAGAAGTATGACAGGAATACATAGAGGGTAACATCAATTCTTCAGAAAAAATAAACCACGAAATTCTAACATTTCACTGCATAATTCATCAAGAAGCGCTTTGTGCCCAAACATTTCCGGCCGAAATAGTTGAGGTCATGAACTTGGTAATTAAGATTATTAACAGCATCTTGGCAAAAGCACTCTACCATCGCCAGTTTAAAGATTTCTTTGCAGAAATAGATAGCCAGTATTCTGTCCTACTTCTGCACAATAAAGTTCGATGGCTGTCCAGAGGTAACGTATTGCAACGTTTTGCTTTGTGCTTGAGTGATATAAAAACATTCCTCAATGAAAAAATTATTTACCATCCCGAATTGGAAGAGGACAAATGGCTGCAAAAATTCTACTTCATGGTAGATACCACAATGAAACTAAATGAACTAAATTTAAAACTGCAAGGAAAGGGCAACCCAACCTACGCGTTGCTTGAAGAAGTAGTTTGTTTCGAAAAGAAATTACTTCTTTTTGTTGAAGACATCGAGATCGGTAAATTACTTCATTTTAAACATTTGAAGCAATATCGCGATGAGACCACTGCATCTATTGAGACGAATTACTTCAGCATAGCTATAAAAAATGAAGGATGGATTCGCTGAAAGATTCGAGCAATTCAAAACAAACAAAAGTACTCTCGCATTCATAGTAAATCCTCTCAACACAAATGCAAATGAAATCAACATTTAGCCATTTCAAGTTGATGCTGGATCACTTCAAATGGAATTGCTGGATTTGAAAACCAAAGACTTGTGGAGTGGCAAGTTCACAGAACTCAAGAGCAAGTTGGAAGAGTTGGAGGTCCAGAAATGCATGCACATCGCGCAGCACAAGTGGACAGCTTTAAAAGAAATGCAGCGAGTTGAGGCCCTCATATTCGGCGCATGGAATAGTCTTCCAGAATGCTACAGTGAGGTGAAGAAATTGGCATATGGAGTGCTCACGATCTTCGAGTCGACATATTCGTGCGAGCAAGCGTTCTCTTTCACGAACATAATAAAAAGTAAAGTTAGAAGTCAACTAACAAATCTAAATCTAGAGCCCTGCTTGAAACTTAAAACAACAAGTTATAAGCCAGATTTAATAAAACTTTCAAAAGACATGCAAAGCCAATGCTTCCATTGATGTCTACATTTGTGTTATTATATTGTTTAAATCAAAAATCAAATATATATATATATATATATATATATATATATATATATATATAAGCAAATACAATAAATCACCAAGGCAAACGACCTCAGAACGCAACTCCTACAACAAGAAAACTAGATAACAAGCCAGCACCTGCTAACAATATGAGAAACTTTCCTCCCTTTCAAACAATACAAACAACACATCCTTACCTCCCCCATCCTGGTTACCAAAAAATAATTCTGCATCACCCGAAACTTCCCCCATAATCAACACTATTCTATCAACCCTCCTAAATCTCATCCAGCCCTACATAGAACAAATCAAACAATTCATATTATCAAATCTCCTTCCTTCCCTTTTCAATGGACAACAAAACTAAAACTCTCTCTCAATTAAAACTCCTTAACTGGAATGCCAATGGCATTACAAAACAAATAACCTTATTTAAGTCATTCCTTATGAGACATTCCATTAACATAGCGTGCGTTTCAGAAACTCATCTAACTAATTTAGACAAACTCAAAATTTCTGGATATCTGATCTACCGAGCTGAAAAAAACTTTTCATAAGAAACTTACCAACTGCAGCGGTGCCACCTCTTACAAACTAGGTCAAAGAAATATCCATACACGTCTAAAACGCAAGCTACCGCAAGACATATATGAAAGTGATAGTGGTGAAAACTAAGTGCCAAACAACAATCAAACCGAAGTGACTGTGAACTTTTTCTATTTCAAGTGGATATTAATTTCCATTCAAATTATTTCATTCTGTTAAGTATTATTTGTTAGAAATACCTTGTATAACAATGTATATTGTTGAGCAGGTACAAGTTCTATTAAAAAAAAAAAAAAAAGCAAATACTATAATATTAAAACGAAAATTTTTACTGGCTCTTTAAAAACTAAGAAGTTTCGAAAATTGTAACTTTTGGCTCTTCCATTTCAAAAGGTGCCGACCTGGTATAGACAATTCCAAAACACTGGTTATCTATGTAAAGGAAAATCCAGTGGTCGTCCACGATGTGGAGCATTTCGGCTGAGTTTCACACGTAGCCCCCAAAAATTCACTCGCCGATTTGGATGACTTTATTTTCTAGCATAACGGGGTATCGCCACACTGGCGCTTAAAAGTGCAAGAATTTTTGGATAATTAGATTCCACAAGGATGGACCTAACAATTCAGCTATGTTCAGTATTTTTTATAATATAAACATTCTAAATCAAAATATTCTTTTGGAACACCCTGTATTCATACCGGTCTAGCTGAAGTCTTGCAGAACTTGATCTTTGAGTTTTCTCGAGTTTTGTTGTTCAATGTCATGTAACTTACATTGCAGCCTACATACTTAAAATACAATACTTGGTTTATTATCGGGTACTCAAACGGGATGTTATCTTTGAAGACCATGACTGTTTTATTCAAAAATATTGTCAGATTGTAGTTTCTACATTTTTAGTTTAGGCGATGGGTTGCCATTTAGAGTGTGCCTTCGTTTTCTTGCATTATTACTTTGAGTATTTCGATTAAGCTGCATTCCGGAATATATGTCTGGTTTCCAGTGTTTGAAAATGTCAGTAAAATATGAATTAAAAATGTATAGGAGCCTTGTCTTGCTTTCTGATTAACTTTTATTTGTATACCAATAATTTCCTTTATTTAAGTAATAACGAACGATTCTTCCGTCATAGAATTTCACTTTGAACATCAGCCGTTTTGCCTCAAATTGCTATTTTTAAAATCCTTTATTCCAGAACTGAAATAATTTGATACATAAGATAAATTTATGTCGTTCTTTGTTTCTAGATAATTTAAATCAGAGTAGGACAAGTCGCCCATAAAACAATTTTTTCATCAAAATTTTTGGTGGGTTTCAATATGTTTCTTTTTAATTTAATATATAAGTAATTGAAAGTTCTTTAAGTACACAAATTATTATTAATAAATAATTTACGGTATTAGAAAAAATCTAAAAATGAGCCTTTTTTAGCACACAAAATGACTTTATATTCAACTGAAAATGGGTAACTTAAAACTATCAATTTAAGAATTTAAAAATATTGTCGTTGAAACTGCAAACAGTGCTATCGGCAAACAACTCTATTATCAAAATTTACTACTATACCTTGATGAAACAATGATTGACAAAACAAGAGATATAAAAAGGGCTTTAAACAAATTAACACAACAAAATAATCAAGGAAGTTCAATTTTAAATGTTTTGAAGAAAAGCAAAATATGCTAGCAAGAAAAATTTAAATGATAAATAACATAACTACCTTTCGTTTATCACAAGCAGCACGTTGATTTTAAATCTGGCATAAAATTGAAAGAATTGCTCAAATTTGGACTAAATTACCCTTCAACTCATAGCATCTGGGAAGTTTTTATTAGCGAATTTAAATGTGTATAATCAACTAATTTTTATGACAAGCAATTCCTTTCTTTAAAAAACAAATCTAAACAAAAATTTAAAATAAATATAGATAAACATATTTTCAATCATGTCTACAATATAGAAGAATTTGATTCTGCTCTCGCATAATGTAAAGACTACAGTAGGGTCTAATAAGATTCCACATGCTTTTCTAAAAAAAGGATTTACAAATATAATAAAATCCTACTTGTCATATGTTCAACTGCTTATGTCGTTGCTTTTCTCAAGTCAAATAAACCAAGAAAAACCATCTTTTAAGACCTAAATCATTGATTTGTACCATATGTAAAAAAAGGCGAGTTTAAATTTCGTTGAAAATGTATGGGTGTTTGTGACGTTTTCGTTTATAAGTAGTATATGAGTTGCATGTTAGTAAGCACAATAAGACTGCAGTGCCAGTAAGTGCAACCTAACAAAAAAACATACATGTGCGGTTCTTATCTTACCAACCCATCGGGAAACCTGTGCGTCCACAGGTGGCAGACCAACAGGGTGAAATTCAAGTAGTACTTTATTGACACAACAAACAAAGACTGTATCTCAACAACGTGGCTGAATGTAGACTTACGTTTGGATATATGATAATATAATACATGTACTTAGCCACCACTAACTCGCCAATCCGTAGGGGTAGCGTGGTATTTCAAAGCCGACACCCTCCATATGAATATGAAGCCGAAAGATAAAACGAGTATACCCCAGGTGAGAAGGATTTACTATGCGACCGCTGGCTGCAAGATCTCAACCAACAAGAAAAAAAAGCAATAAAATAATTCTAAGAATAGAAAAGTACAACGTGCGATCAGTAGCTACAAAAAAAAAGGTTAGAGGATTTGGAATATAATTTGACGCAAACCGGATGGAATTTAATTATGTAAGATACAGAAAGGAGAATAGAACTAGTAATACATAAAGTTATAATGCCATTTATTACCGAGATGAAGTCCATAACAGATAGACTCCTGTATGCTATCATTAAAATAAATAAGACCATCTTCATAAAGTCAGTATAGCGCTATGCTCCTACTAGTAACTACAAAGAAGTAGATGTTGAAGAGTTCTATGAGAACCTAAAAAAGTCTGTAGAGAAAAAAGAACGCAATAGACATTCATAATAGGTGACTTCAATGCTACGATAGGCAGAAAGACTGATAGCTCAGAGTGAAATACGGGTTAGGAGAAAGAAAACGGAGTTTCTGGAAGAAAAACAGCTATATTGCATGAATACATTTTTCACAGAGAAACAAAAATGAAAATGGACGTAATTAAGCCCCGTTGAACAAGCTAAAAACGAAATAGATTACATACTAACAAGCAATAAGAATGTATCGAGAGATGTAGATACTATGAATCATTTTTATTCTGGAAATGACCATAGACTAATTAGATCTAAGATCTACATAAAACAATGAAAACAAAAATAAAACAAAACCCAAATACGACAAAATTGAAGAAAAATGTTGAAAAAATACCGAAAAACTATAAAACAAAAGTTACATAATATAGAACTAAATAAAAATAAAGAAATAAATAACTCACCAAAAAAAAATAATAGTAATAGAAAAATCATCTAAAGAGACAGCCAGTAGTAATACAAAAAAGAATATTACTCTAAGAGAAGCAAGAAAAAAATGCTGAAGAAAACAAGACAACTCAGAGAATAAAAGACACACACTAGAATATACAGAGGTTAATAAAACAGTAAAGAGAATAGCAGAAGAAGACCTCAGAAGTTATAAAAAGGAAATAGTTAAAAGGCTATTAGAGTAAAGTACAGGAGAAACAGCAATGAAAAAGAAATAATAAAACTGAAAAGAGAGAACAGAGCATCTATAACAGATAGAGATAAATTTTTAAAACAAAGGAATTCTATCAAAAATTATACAAATCGCAAATAAATGAACATAACAATATAGAACTACAAAATAAGATCATATACATGAACTGAGAACATCTAGAGCTAATAGACCTGGAAGAAGTAAAAAAGGCGCTAAAGCAGACAAAAAAATAGGAAAACAGCAGAAGATATGTATGGAATATATCCAGAAATACTAAAAGAAGCAGAAGACAGGCTAAGTAGAGAGCTAGCAACATTTTTCGCCAAATGTACAGAAAAATGAGAAATTCCCAAGGGGAAAGGCAATACTGAAAATCTAAAAAACTATCGACCAATCAGTTTGTTGTCCAAATTTATAAACTATTCTCAAGAATAATACTGAATAGATACCAATAGAGCAAGGAATGGCTTTAGCACCATCGACTATTTATAGACAACAAGGACCCTTATTAAAAAACCACGGAGTATAACACCCATCTTTGTTTTATTGATTTTAAGAAAGCTTTGGCAGCATTGAAATATGGGCAGTAATAAAATCACTAAAAAAGCTAGAATTATTAATATCATTCATCAAATTTATAAAAGAGCAACTGTCTAGATTAAAATGCACGCAAACGTACATATAAAAAGAAGAGTAAGACGAGGAGATGTGATGTCTCTAAAACTGTTTACACCGACTTTGGAGGACGTGTTTAAAAAATTGAAATGGGAAAATAAGGAAATACTGGTAGAAGGAGAGCGACTTAACAACCTAAGAGTTGCAGACGACATCGTTGTAAAAGTAGAAATCAGAGAAAAACTACAACAATAATAAGTGACCTGAACAAAGCTGCGGAAAGTGAGGAACTTGAAATAAACTCAGACAAGACAAAACTAATGGCAAATAAAGAAACAAACGTACAGGTGATAATACAATCAAAAAAAATTGAAAAGCAGAGAATTATATATATTTGGGGTAGCCGGTGACAATTAGTAAAGAAAACTAAACAGCAAAGGTAAAAAAAGAACTAGGGGGCATACAGCAAATTAAAATATTTAATGCAAATGAGAATACCAATGCATCTAAAAACAAAACTTTACAACCAGTGTCTATTACCGGTGATAACGTACGGGTTTGAAACGTGGACCTTCGCCGAAAACATCGCAAACAAATTTCGTGTCAATCGAAGAGCAATGGAAAGAATGGTGCTGAAGATAAGCCTAAAAGACTACAAAACCAATCAATGTATCCAAGAGAAGACGAAAAAGCCAATATAGTCGAACAAGTAGCACGCTAGAAGAAACTGTGAGAAAATAAGAGGGATGGTGTAACAAGATCATAAGATGGAGACCATGGGTAGATAGTCGAACCATGGATACACCCATGATGAAGTGGTCTGATGATCTGAAAAACGCAGCTGGAATACGTTGGTATAGGGAGACGAAAAACAAAGAAAAATAAAAAAATTTGGGGGAGGCCTATATCCAAAACCGGATAGAGATAGGCTGATGAAGATGGAGATCCTGTCAATCCTTAGAATAAAATGTGGCATTTCTGCTTAATGGGTTTGGAGCAAAAGTGTTCCGGTGCCGTGGGATTCCGTTTTGCTGACAATTTATGTATAAATGCGGCCAACATATAGTAGTCAATAAGTAGCAACTGTTTTTAGTAATAACATTAAATGTAAAATATCGGCACTTTGTAATTTCGAAATAAAATTTATTTTAAGAAATTCTTTAAAGTGTTCGACTTACTTATATTTATTTTTTGAACCTTTCACTCAATAAAGCAAAACATTGAGTTATTTTTACGCATTAGCACCAATACGCATTTAAAATGGCTTAATTCTGTAGTATTTGGCGACATCTACAACTAACAGTATTAAATAAGTATAATAATAAGTAACAATCTTTAAACAATTACAGAATTACTTACTTATATTTTATATTTTGCTCTTTAACAACTAGATGGAAATTAAGATACTGTTACTACAGCTGCTAGTGACTCTTCGTCTATAAATTTAACCTTTTTATTATAGATTTTTACAAACTACAAAATTACAAAATGATTTTAGAGTTTTTTTCCACTTACAGCAAAAATGTAATACAAAAATGTAATTAAAAACAATACAATTGTTAAAACACATATTTATTTACACAAACTACAGAGTATGTATTTATAAAAAATTAATTATATAAAATCGAAAACGCAGGTTTACTTTTGTTTGTAGAGCTGCAACGTATTTTTACTCGCACTTTTTTCTAGTCTTAACATGTTTTTATTAACTGTTACAGCTTATAATTTTTTTTTTATTATTAATTTAACCAGCGTATTTACAATCTACTTCTAATTTGAGTATTAAGTAAAATTATATAACAATACAATGTCATGCGGGGAGCTCTAGCCAGTGCTAGTCTCCCTAATGATTACATCAGTTTTGATTAGGTTGTGCGAGGTCCAGTGGCCATTGTCGTTTGAGCCTTCTTGCGATGTCCGGTTGATTGGAGAGTTGTTCAATGAGTTGGTTAGGGTGTCCTGCCAAGTTACTGCTATAGTTAGTTGAGAGCCTTTTGATTTCACTATCTACGTAGGAAACTCCTAGGTCGTTATGAAGGGTCTCGTTCTTTATGTACCATGGTGCATTGGCCAGCATACGGAGGGTTTTGGACTGGAATCTTTGAAGGATTTTAGTATGTGTCGCTTTGGCGCATCCCCAGAGTTGAATCCCGTAGGACCATATGGGCTTCAGGATGACTTTATACAGCAAAACCTTGTTTGATAGAGAGAGTTGGGAATGTTTTCCAAGTAACCATGCCATTTGTTTGATTTTGAGATCTAATTGCTTCCTTTTGGCTTTGATATGCGAGCTCCAATTGAGTTTTTGGTCGAGGTGCAAGCCGAGGTATTTTACTTCCCTGTGGATTGGAATTGGGGTGTTATTTATGCTGGTTTGAGCGCATTCGAAGCTTATAATTTGTATAAAATATTTGTCACCTAAGCAAAAAGCTTGGAAATTACGCCTTTAAATTCCAATACCGCACATACAAGGCTAAATGAATTAAAATTTAGTAGACCTCCTGTGCGGAGAAAGTCGAGTGTTTCTTTAAAAAGGGATTGAATAATCATAACATTTTGTAAGCTTAGGTATGTCTTAGTAATTTTCGAGGTCGTTAAAATATTAATACTTTCCGCTAAATTCTAAGAGGGTTAATTTTTTTGTAGTCCAAACATATAACCCTATTGTGCGAAAATCTACCAAACGTACATTCCAATTCATCATTGTCGTGATTCTTTTTATCATAGACTCTCGGAAAAAACAGCAAAATCTTGTTGCAAAAGTTTAGTGAGTATTCAATTTTGATTTTAAAAAGTTACAAAAGAAAAGTTAAGTAATTTCTGGAAACTAGAGTAGATGCTTTAGGTGTCCTTCGCCATGGTTCTTAATGCAAGCAAGAACTTGTCACATTATGGATTGACGCACCCGTTCAAGTATTCGAATAGCGTCAGAGGCTGCAACGATACGTTGCTCAAGTGTCTGTATTTTGGGAATTAGCCCAGAATACAAAGCACTTTTAAATTAGCCCATAGGTAAAAGTCGAGGAGGCTTAACTTTGATAACTAAACGAGTCACGTAGTAAAACTATCCATTAGATCCATCTGTTAAAGAACATTAATTCTGAAATAAGATAACAGAATGGCATACCTTCAAGCAATATAAGCATAGTCTTTCAGGAATTTTACACATGTATCCGATCGAACTAGCCCGTCTCACACAAATGATAAAAGCCTGTTCCAAAGGACTATTAAGTAAATTTGATGGAATATGACTGTCATGCGGGGACCTGTAGCCGTCGCTAGTCTCCCTAAAGATTACTGTAGTCTTAGTTGTGTTGTAGTACGAGATCCAGTGTCCATTGTTGTTTAAGTCTTCTTGTAATGTCTGGTTGGTTAACTAGCTGATCGATGAGCTGATTAGGATATTTCGCCAATTTATCACTGTACTTAATCAGGAACTTTTTGATTTCGCTATTTACATAGATGACTCCTAAGCTGTTATAAAGGGTGTCATTTCTTATGTACCATGAAGCATTGGTTAGCACGTGGAGGGTCTTAGATTGAAATATCTAAAAGATTTTTGTATGCGACGCTTGGGCGCATCCCCAAAGTTGATCTCCGTAGGTCCATATTGACTTCAGAATGGCTTTATACAGTAAGATTTTGTTTGATAAAAAGAGTTGCAAATATCGTCCAAGTGTCGTTTGTTTGATTTTTAGGTCTAGCTGCTTTCTTTTTATCTTAATATGCGAGCTCCCAGTGAGCTCTTCTTCGGGTGCATGCCAAGGTTTTTAATTTCATTTTTAATTGAGATTGGGACATTGTTAATGCTGGTTTGCGTACCTTCAACAGGTCTTGTGAAAGTTAGTTGCGTTAATTTGTCGGTATTGACCGTAATTCTCCACTTATGGAACCAGCTTTGTAACAAGTCAAGATGTTGTACTACTAGTTCAGAAAACTGATTAACTGACAGGATGGCCGTGTCGTCCTCAAATCTCGCGTAGTCTGTGGTTGGAGCATGTGATATGTAATTCAAGTATAGGAACGGTCTTAGAACGCTACCCTGCAGAACTCCAGACATGATTTAATGGATATCTAACACTAAGTTGTTTATTTTGACTTGATAAGTTCTGTCTGAGAGATATGCCTTGAGTAGTAAGTATAGCTAACTAGGGAGGTGCAATTTAAGTTTGTATAACAAAACATTATGCCATACTTTGTCAAAGGCTTGTTTTATGTCTAGGGAGATCGCTGAGCACACACTCTTGTTCTCTATGCTTTCTATTATGTGTGTAATAATTAGGTGACTTTGATATATGGTGGGTGATTTTCACGGTATTCAAATTGATGCGACAGAATAAGTTGATCTATGTCTACAGCTTCCTTAAAACGCTTGAATAGGAGTAGTTCAAGAATTTTGGAGAGAAATGGTAGAAGGCTTATTGATCTGTAAAATTGTGGTTGGGTAGGCGGTTTACCCGGCTTAGCAATTATTACTATCTGGGCATGTTTTTATAGTATAATAAAGTAGCAGAGTCGAAGTATACTATTATATATTGTAGTGAGCTATTTTACAGCACTTTTCCAACAATTAGGTCATATCCGGGCGGTTTTCACACGTCTGCTAGTTTTATTTGTTGAAAAGCTTCTGTTGGTGTGAAGGGTTTGACTGGCAGCGATAATTCTATCGTCAACATTAGCTTGTGGTTACAGTGTTGTAAAGGCATCAGTTACGTGTTTTGTAAAAATGTCGACTTTATCGGTATCAAATCTGATCCAGGTATTATCAGGCTTTTTGATATTTTTTATTGCCTTCCATATAGTATTGTCATTAGGAGAAAGCTCAGTAATGTATTGCTTGAATGTTTCATTGCGAACTTCAGAGAGCACATTTTGTAGTTAATGCGTTAGTCTGTTGTAACAGATTTTGTCTCGTCTGTCTCTAGTTCTCTGCAATTGTTTACATGCCCTCCGTTTGTCAATAATAAGATTTGTAAGTGCTGGAAAATGTTGTTTGTTGCAGCCTATTTTTTTGATTCAGAGGTGACTTGCTACGCACATTTTTGTATAATCGTAGTTAAGTGCTGGGTTGCCTCATCAATGTCTGGGCATCTTTTATTCCGGTACTAAAATTAATTTCTTTTTCTAGGTGGTTTCTGAAATTATTCCAGTCAGTGCATTTATTGCATAATTTTCAGAAAGAGTTATTTCTTGATGGGCGTCGAGCTAATACTTATAATGATTGGTGTATGATGAGAGAAAAGATCGTAGTTAGATTCAGCTTGTTGATAAGTATTGGCTATGCCATTGGTAATTGCATGGTCGAGTAAATCTGGCAGTTTACCCGGGTCACTGGGCCAGTATGTTGGTTTACCAGTCGAAAGGTAATTATAGTTGTTTCGTTGAATTGCGGATAACACATTACCTTAAACCCCAAGCTACATTTTTGGAGTTCCAGTCTCCCCTGCAACAAATTTTGGGCTCAGGATTACTAGAAATTCTTCAAATTCTTCAGTTGAGATGAAATGTCATGGTGGATCGTAAACAGACGCAATAACCAACTGAATACAGCTGAACCGGCGTGAGCTGTGCCGTCCGGATGACTAGCAAGATACGTAGTATACTTTGGTATTTAATTGTTCTTGCGATTGCATGCGGTTCCGAAATCAGTAAGATATCAATTTGTTTGAGTTGTAAAAAGCTGATTATTGCCCGGATGTATCGGGTAATGCCATTATTCAACTAGTATATCTTCCAAGACTTCTTATCAAATCTCAAAATTAATTCAAAAACTTTTTGAGAGATAAAATTTTCTTTCGCATACAGTAACTGATGAATACACAAAAGAACTTTACTCTAATAAGCCTATTCTCTGGTGAAATACAAAAACTTTTAGTCCACTCTTGTATTAAAGCAAACATCCGTCAAGGTCACTGATTCTGCTGCGAAATCGCATTTAGCCATTACATTTCACGGATTTAAAGGTAAGTAAATTTTAAACAATTCCGCCAAGTCATTGTGCAATGGAAAAGTTTGCCTTTCGGTTCATAAAATCGAGTTTGCAAGAACGCCAATGGAAAATCTTCGCATAGTTAATTACCGCCGACTTTTTGTAATTTTAATTGCGGCCTCTAATTTCCCTTACCTTAAAAAATTCTATAAAATACATCCAGCAATATTTAAAACAAATACCATAATACGTTGTTATCATAAGTGAAAAACATGCGCCTAAAATAAAAATAAAAATATTCAAAATTTGCTTATATTTATATACAGATTTTACAATTGGCAATATGTTATACAATTTCAACTTCAATAAACACTAATATTCTAGTACGTTTTGCAGTAGAAAATTCCTTTTCTTAAAGAAAATATCAGATTAAAATTAATGTAAATTTTCTTCATCAAATAAGAATCTCTAATAATTACGGGACTAGAATTGCAAGTTTATTAAACAAAAAAATACATATAAATATATTTTATAATATATCTTACACCTTTGTTCCGATCTAATCCATTGTTTAATAACGCATCTTCAATAATTAATATCATTTTTCCTTTGTCATACTTTTTCGTTTGTGTTATCTCTATTTTCAAAATCCTCAATCATTTCGTTTTCTTACCAGCTACTCTTTTAATATTCCATACGGTTGTCCTCAAATTTTTTTTTTTCTTATTTCTGATTTTTTACTAAACTTTTTTACTTTTTAATGTTTTTTGTCTTTGCTTGATAGTTATCATTATATGAACTCTTTGTTAATGTTTCTAGTTTTTGTATTTTCTAGTTTTCTTGTTATCTTTTCACTTACATATCTCATCGCCAACTGTTATTTTGTTACATCCGATTATTAATTTTCTCCGGTTTCTTTTGTTTCTGAGGTTTTACTCATTTTTTGCAAGTTTCTTTCTTCTATTATTAGATCGTTTTTTATGTGGATGGAAACTGCCACTTTTAACTTTCAGAACCCTTCGAAGGTGGCGAACTTATCATACTTTCCAATCCTGAAAGGAAAAGACTTACCAACCGATTAATCTTCTGCCGACCATGGCGACGCTTCTGGAGCAAGTGATCCATAAGTATTGAAAAACATCTGCCATTACACTGGAATATGGCGGTACTCTCCAGTTAGTTGCAAACATCCCTCGTAACAAGATGGCTTCAACAAGCACTGGATCATCTAGAAGACTGGTACGGGCATCAACCCGGAAAAGAGCTTGGCGATCCTGCTCTCTACCAGGAAATTACTTCACTGGTGAGACGACCTGCCAGACCTTAGAAACTTTATAAAGAAGAAACCTGAAAAAGACAAACTACATCGGAGTGATTCTAGACAGAAAACTGACCTGACAATTACAGACCAACAGGGTGGTAACTAAAAACAAGGCTTTTTCTTCTAGTCCTGAAGCCAATTATAATGTACCCGCTCTCATTTGAGACTGGGCCGAAAATCCCACATCAACAAGCTTCAAGTCATTCAGAATCGAATCACATGGTCTTTGCCGTCTTGTGGTTCGTGTAGAACTACAAAATGGCAATATTCCCAAGACCCAAAAACAACTACAACTATGAGGTTGATAGAAACGCCCGTCACAAGCGACCAAAGAACCTGATCCCCGTAAGACGACACGAGACCCCCTTTACGGCCATCCACCAACCACGCCAGGCTAAAGAGAACTAAAGTTGTTGCATCCAGGAATCTCTAATTTTTGCCAGTGTAGTCAATGCAGAGATTATATCAGATGAAATATATTTAAAGAAAACAAACACTCATTTGAACAATTCGTCTTAAACTATCTATTATACATTTGAACAGAAAGTAAACAAAGACAGCCGATATAAAATGTGGCGTGGCTGTGCTCTAAGCGTACGTTTGGTTGCCTATCTTTAAGATTTTTTTATCTTACTTTCGTAAGGTCACCACACCGTCTTATTCCATTATTATCATTTGTAAAAAAAAATTGTTCCACATTCCCACCTTGAAAAATTTGAGGGGAAAAAAGCGAGTGAAAAATTATATAAGCCTAGAACGCCAAAAATATCTTTTTGAGAGCAAAATTAAAATTTTAACGACTGCTGTTACATAATTCAGCCACCCTACAAACTACAAATTTAGAAAAGAATAATAGCGATACAAAGTTCAACTATTTAAAACTAATGGAATAATGTTAATCATCAAATTAGACTAAATACCAATAAATACAGAATCAAAAACTGCAAAAAATATCTAGAGAATATTGAACCACTAGCCTTGAATTATAAAAACCACAGAAAATATAACCAAACACATTAAATAATTCCAACCTTGACCATAACTAATTCTTCGTACACCGCGGATGAAGAAAAACGAGGATTATTTGCAAAAAAAATTTACAACAACAATTTTGAATAGCCAACAGCAGGTCAACGCAATTCAAACAAATGTTAAGATTTATTTGTCAATAATTTTTAATTTCAATTATTCTAATTCTAAGAAAACTATAAATCCACATTCATAACCTGTTTATAAAAAACGTTATCTAAAATGTTTATTTAACAAAACTCTCGCGCTAGTGACAATTTTATTAAGGGACTGTGTAATAATTAGATACTTTCCTATAAGATGGAAAATTGCAAACATACTTCTGTTTCCTAAAAACAAGTCAAATTACAATAAAAGCCTCTTTCATACTTTATCAAAATTGTCTAAATACAATTTAAAATGATTTCAAACGGATTTGAAAATACAAAATTTATTTTATTTCTGTGGATATTGCTGAAGCATTTGATAAGGTTTGGATTGATGCCCTTAAATACAAGGTGCTAGATAATCCCTTAACTAAGAGTGGTCTAAGCGGATAAGACACGGACTGCGATGCAGACGAACCCGGCTTCCTCTATTCCCGGAGCTCTCTGCTGCCTGGCGGGTGGCCTGCTCACTAAGTACCTGCGTTCACTCGAACAAGGGGTAACGATGACGGTCGTCTAAAGCGTGCTGCTTGCCACATCGTCCCGCACCAGAGATGATACGCGACGACCGGGCAGAGAAGGTGAATATATAAGAGCCTCAACCTCACAGTTCGCAGGCCGTGCTCCCACTCAGGGAGTTAGAGCCGTGAAAAAAAAACATAATCCTTTCAAACTGAAATAATTTTTCCCAACAATGATTCAGCGTTATGACCAAGCCGGATTTACGGCCGGAAGATCCACGATAGACCATGTATACATGATACAACAACTTATCGAAAACAAGAAGGCAAAAAACAAAACAGTCCAGCTGGCTTTTATAGATTTGAAAAAGACATACGACATGGTCCCCAAGAGTCAATTATGGAAGACTATGCAGGAGATAGGAGTACACCAGAAAGTGCTAGCAACAGTGATAAATATCTACAAGGGCAATATGGTATCCGTGAGAGTCGACAAAACCTAACCGATAGCTTTTGAAACATCCAAAGGTCTACTACAGGGATGCTTTACATCGCCTACCCTGTTTAAGATATTTCTAAAGTACGCACTAAAGAACTGGAAGAGGAATGCGAAGGAGTAGGGATCCAGGTTAGAAATGGACATCTTTATATATTCACTTTACAATCAGCGCTTATTGCTATTCGCTTTGACTATACACTCAGCGCTCTAACACATCCTTACTATGCAAAAGCCAAATGAGAACCTCTGGATTGGCGGCAGGAACGGCGACAATGTCATAACGGTGACGGCCACGGGGCCCCATCAACACGCCAGCAGGTCGCAGGTCTCTATTCGCAGAGACTGTTCAGTTTTCAAGACGCGAGCGGTGTACACTAACAAATCCGTCACTCGTAACACAGCAGCGAACTGATGATACCACAAGCAACACGTCCGTTTCGTTTGAAAGCACGAGCTGAACTGAACTATATACATATAGAGATTTAATTGTACCTTTCGTTAAAGAAGTCATTACGCAACAGTCCGACAAACACCCAAGTAAACTGGGAGCGCATCCAAACGAAGTTGTCGAACCCCTACTGAAAATGAAGTACTCAAAAAGGTTAAAAAGAAAATGTCCATGTAAAATAAAGCTCAAGCTCATTAAGACAAAATTTATCAACAATATATGCCTGCTATTTTTGTTAAGGCTCTAACGCGCCGCGTGGTAGCACGTCCTGCAAACTGAAAGGTTAACGCTCTCATATGTTCGCTTTCTCTGTCCGGTCGTCGCGCACCATCTCTGATGTGGCAAGCATCGCGCCTTAGACGACCGCTTTTATTACCCCTTGTTCGAGTGAACGTAGATACTCAATTATTTTCAGTGATTGAGTAAACCACCCGCCAGGTTTCAGAGAGCACCGGGAATTGAACCCGGGTCCGTCAGCATCACAGCCCGCCCCTCAAGCACGGGGCCACGCTGGCTCCATTCCTGTTATTACTGATGTAATTAATTTGTCACAAAATTGTTGTTATATATGAATGGGTGTCATCTTCCACCAGTCGTATTATTAGCTTACGGAACGATTATGTATAATTCAATAAATTTCAAATAAAGCAAAATAATTTTAAAAAACACTTTTAGTACAATCAACTTTTTAAGTCTTCGAGACTGTCCCTTTGCAATATTTTTGTTTCCTAGAAGAAAAATAAAACTCAGTAGAGATAATATAATTTTGGGAAAACACCAGTTAGTAAAACACATACAGGAACAGCAATTACGGTTAAAAATACTCTTAAACATTATAAAACTAACAGAATTTACCAACGAAATTTTACTTTAAACTTGATAATATTATACGTGCATTGCGCACATATTATTTTCCAAAGAGCAGAACTTGAATGTACAAATTGAGGAAATTGCGCGATTTAACTAATTTATTTAAAAAACAAATAAACAGCTAGCAACTCTTTAAAATAAAATGTTTTAATGCTTTCCTACTACATAATTGTTACAAATCGCGGGACAACTCCATATCTTGTTCAATTAACTTTCAAATAGACACATACATATTTTGCGAGTTATTTTAGGCTGTAAAATTGTCCAGTTAGCCTTCATCAGTCATGAAATCGAAGTCACGTACTAATTAGCAGCAACGCTAAAGACGAATTCCTTGTTGCAACTGAAAACATTACTTTCGCAAGTTCACTTAGATAACCGGCGCGGAAGTTTCTTGGAAACACAACACGCATCACATAATTGTCTGTTACGTGCATGGAAAATATTTGTGCATATATGTTTTACTAATATAATTTCACTTACTAAATTAGTATATCTTTATGTAATTAAATTGTGTAAACTGATTCAAGATTCAAGAAGATGAAATTGAAGAAGCAATAAGAAGAGACAAAAATAACAAGGCACCAGGAAAAGATAACATAATCAAAATACTAAAAACAGGAGGAAAAACATTAACAACATCTCTCAAGATACTGCCTATATCAAGCACGGATACCATCAGAATGGGACACAGCAAAGATTATACTACTTTTCAAAAAAGACGACCGAAAACTATTAGAAAATTATCGCCCAATAACCCTTTTATCACAGCTATATAAACTCCTGACAAAAATAATAACAAACAGGTTGGAGAACAAACTAGACCAATATCAACCAATAGAACAGGCGGGATTTCGCAGTGGGTATTCAACTAACGACCATTTATTAACTATTAGAATATTAATTGAAAAAGCTAATGAGTACAATTTACCACTCTATCTCATACCCGTCGATTACGAAAAAGCTTGCGACACAATAGAAAGATGGGCAATTGAAAGAAGCCTACAAAACAGCTGCATTGACTCCAGATATATACAGCTACTACACAATATATACGAAAAGGCCGGCTGTATAATAGAGCTCCATAAAGACACAAACCCAATCCCTATAGAACGAGGAGTCAGGCAAGGGGATACGATCAGCCCAAAACTATTCATTACGGCGCTAGAAGACATCTTTAAGAAAATGAACTGGGAAAACAGAGGAATCAACATCAACGGTGAAAAACTGAATAACTTGAGATTCGCAGACGACATACTGTTAATATCAGATAACCTCCAAGACATAAGAGAAATGTTCATAGACCTATATAAAGAATCAGAAAAGATAGAACTGAAAATAAATATGTCAAAAACAAAAATAATCTCAAACAGCAACGAGGAAATGCTTATTGGAATAGAAGGAATCAACTTAGAGAGAGTCTTGGACAGGTAATAAAAATAAATAAAGAAAACCAGACGGAAGAAATAAATAGGAGAGTTGGTTAGATTAGGATGGGCTGCCTTTGAAAAAACATCGCATGTACTGAAGAACCAGAAAATACCGATTAAATTACGAAGTCAAGTACTTAACCAATGTGTTCTCCCGGTAATGACCACGACGCCCAGACCTGGACATTAACAAAGTCAAATATGGACAAAATGATAAAAGCACAGAGAGCAACGGAACGCCAGATGCTGAATATAAAATTGACATACAGGAAAAAGATACAATGGATTAGACAAAAAACTAGAGTAATAGATGTAGCAGCACACATAGCCTCACTTAAATGAAGATTTTGCGGCCACACTATAAGATAGAACGATGAAAGATGGAACAAAAAAATACAGCTATGGAGGCCATGGGAAGCTAGAAGAAGCAGAGGACGACCACAACTTAGATGGGCAGATGACATTAAGAGATCAGCTGGACTAGAATGGAGAAGAAGCACACAGAACCGAGAAAATTGGCAACGAATAGGGGAGGCCTTCGTCCAACAATGGACGAATGAGGGCTAGAAAGAAGAAGAAGAAGAAGATGTAAACTGACACTTCAGTTAAATGAATTCACAATTTAATTCTTTAAGTTTCTGTGGCATTAGACTAGAGAAGAAAAATTCTGGTGTGCACATCACACGACTTTCCTTATCCTATTATTTATATTATATTATACCGGGTCCCTCGTCTCGGCCCTGCGCTGCTCTCGTCGCGGAACTTGTTAATTTAAAAAAGGACGAGGCGCGAGTCCAACATTCGAAAGCTGATTAAAATAAACGTTATCGCCTGCGTGCTCCCTCCTAGCGGCCAAGCGCTCCTCCCCTCCTCCCGCAGTCGGCCCAGTAGCTCTCCGAGCGCGCTGTGATTGGTCCGTTTAATTAATTTTTAATCGGCTATAACTTATTTATTTGACCTCGGATCAAAAAATTTCATTGTAATTTTTTGTTCGTCTCGGTTTGATCTATCCGGTAATATAAATTTCTCGAAACATTTTATGAACACCCGGTATATTAAAAATCCTGATTTTCAATTTTTTTTCGAGTTCCTATTTTACCAACTTTTATTTTAAATTCATGTTTATCTCATGATAATAAATCATTTTTATTCTCGTAAATTTTTTGTATCTTCAACCGTTTAGATTCGCGACCGCTTTGCGACCGATTTTGGGACCTTGCGACCAAACGACTCTGCCGATTTTTACCAAAAGCTTCGCACTGCGCCCCCTACCTACAAGTAACTTGCATAGCAAATTTCAAGTCTCTAGCTCTTCTGATTCTCGAGATATCCTGTTTACTGACAGATCGACAGACAGACAAACACCCTAACCAACAGCTCAAACCATCTTTTTTGGTGTCCTGAGGGTATAATTCGTCCAGAAATGTGAAAAACTGGGTAGGTCAAATTTCCGCCAATTACATTACTTTCCTTATAATAGGATAAGGAAAGTAAAAAAGGTTGCAATACAACTACTACAACTAATACTACAATACTACTACTAAGAGATTTCCAAGAACAATTTAAACAACATGAAACAAAAATTAAAATTTGTTAATAAACAGAACAAAAAAATGATAAAATCTAGTTCAACCATCATCATCTATCTGTATTCGCCATGTCTCTCTGTTTTGCGCTTTCTGCAACCAATTATAATCCGCTGTTCTTTTTATGTTCTGTCTACCTGAATAGGAGTCTTCTTCTACTTCTTTTGCCCGTTATCGGTCTCCATTGCACTATTTTCTTGGTTAATTTAGTATCTTATAATCTTGAAATATGCCCAGCTTAGAACGATTTTAATTTAAGCGTTTTTTGAAATACATCTCTAATTCGTCTATTTGTTATTTTATCTCTTTTAGTTATTCTTAGCATTTTATAATACATTTATTTTTGTGCTATTAACAATTTTTGTATGTTATTTGTCGTTAACGTCCATGTTTTTGTTGCATAGGTTAATACAAGAAATGTGTTTTAGTTTAATGCTTTCTTTATTTCATATATTTCAATTCAAGGAATATCTTCTGAATTTATTTGTTATTTCTCATTCTATATTTTTGATGTTTGTGTGTGTTCTTGCTCTATAAAGTTATTTGTAGAATACTTCTTAATCTGGTCTAAATTTGGTCTACAATCAAGAGCGCCAAGTCCATCCACGTAACCTTTACCATCCGCAGAGGAACCTGTCCTATAAAGATTAAGAACAGCAATTTACACCAAAAGAAGATGTCAAGTATCTTGGGCTATACCTTGATAGAAGACTCACGTGGCGTAAGCTCATCTTTACAAAACGCAAACAGCTGGGGCTAACCCTATCCAAAATGTACTGGAAACTGGAACGTAAATCCAAGCTCTCAACAGACAACAAACTTTTGATATATATAAAACAATACTTAAACCTGTATAGAGTTATGGCATTGAACTTTGGGGCTCATCTGCCAACTCCAACATTGAAATCCTTAAACGTTTTCAATCTAAAGTATTACGCATAATTGTGAACGCGCCCTGATTCGTCTCCAACGCTGTTATCCGCAATTATCTTCAAATGTTAACAGTGAAGAAATCAACAGTTATAGTGCTAAATACAGTGACCACCTTAAACCACACTCCAACACTTTATCAATGGACTTTATGGTTCCTCCAAATCAGAATAAAGAACTTCAAAACGACTTATCTACGAGATTCCATATTTAATTTAATATCAATTTTGCTGTAGTTTTATTTTAGTTTAAGCATTAGTTTATAAGTATTTTTGTACCCAAAAGTCATAATAGACTACTGCTGTTACAGGAGGAGTATACTACTACATGCCCATACATTTAGTTCATACAAACAATTTGCTTAATGTACATGTACAGATTGTAAATAAATTGGGATGATAAAAAACCCTGTCATGGTTTTGTCTACATCTGTTTATTTTACACGCATATTAGAATCTTTCACGATTGTTACGTTTGTTGACAAATTCGAGTAACACGACTATATTAAATTTTATCCGAAATTCAAAATCAAGATGTCGGTAGGATTTAACAAGCTTGAATAAAATATAAACCTACATTTCTTTTTTACGTGTCATGAGATGTGCTAACAGGGGCGCATGTTGTGGCATTGTAGGTAGGGATAACTGAAGAGGATTCAAGAAATTGCTTCTGGGGTAGGAATATGCTGTGGCAAGGCTTAGGTAATCCTAAACGTTATTCTACTTTATGACAAAGCCAGGCTTAGTACAGCTGCCCAAACAGACAAAAAATTAAAGATATTTTCTGAACTACACTAGAACACCCTCACTAGAGACCGGACTTATCGCCCTGCGAATATTATCTACTTTGACCATTGAAAGAAGCACTTGGAGGACAGAGGTTGCTGTTGAAGCGTTCATGTTGTGTCAAGGCCATCTAAATTTACGATAACGGAATTAAAAATCTACCTATCCGTTAAGAAGAATGTGTTTTTAAACTAGGAGATTATGTAAAAAAATAAATATTTGTAATTTAACATTCAATTTGCTCTCATACAAAGTTTTTCAATAATTCGCGTATTTTAAAGTCAATATAAATGTCTAGAGTGACCATTAAAAAAAATGAAGACAAAGTGTGCAACTTTACTCTTAGAAAACGTTAATGAACTATCAATCAGCTCATTAATATGGTTTGAATCCACTATAAAGTTTTCCAGAAAATCTCCACAATTAAATTTAACTACTGTATTTCCAACGGATTTCTAACACTCATTCTAAATGGCGCAGTTTTTAACTAAGAAAATGGCAATTGTTCTACACCTCCCTCCCCCCTAATGATTGGATTTAGTCTCATAGTATCAAAATCCAAATGGAAATGCAAACGGCGTTAATATTTTTACGTGCTTTTGATATTGTCAAAGGAAGAACTTCAAATGTGATAGCGACCAAATTTATATACTATAAAGACGAACCACTTTGAAATGTTTATTTAATTGTATTATTATTAAAACGAAAAACTAAATTTTATGTCTCCTGGGTATGGTCGAGTGCGGGGTGGGACATTGGAGCGGAGCCACTAGAACACGGCTGTTAGAGCGCGAAATATAAATTACATGAAGGAGCAATATTAAGCATGATAACGCAAAATTTAAAGCTTTCAACCATTAGTAACGTGCGATCAAAAATAAAATACCTCTAGTTATATGCTGATTTTCAACTGCTTAATACAAGATAACCAATAAAGTTCTTGTCGTTTTTGCTTTGCCATTGAATGAAGGGAGAATAAGTATGCAATAGCGTACCACGTGGTTTAAAAACCGGTCGGCCGAGAGTAGGAATATCAGTTGTTATAAAAGCAGATCCACCGCCGACTTTCATCATTCGTAACTCGTACAGTAGCGAAGACAAATGGAAGTGTCCAAGGATCTCATTCGGTGTTGTTTGCTTTACGACTTCAAAGTGGGCTTCTCAGCAGCTGCATCAAGTCGCCGAATATGTCAAGCGTTTGGGAATAGTGCTGTAAATGAACGTACTGCAAGGCATTGGTTTCGAAGTGGACGACCACAGGCCTTAGATGACGAAACTCTGCAGTCTAACGTGTGGTGAACTTGCAAGACAGTTTAACGTTTCTGATGAAACAGTTAGATTTCACCTGTACTGCTTAGATAAGACGTACAGGCTGAGCAAGTGACTTCCACACACGCTGTTAGAAGTCCACAAGAGACAACGAGTGGCAGCCTGTATGTCGTTGCTTTCTCGCCACCGTACCGCATCCATATTCAATCGAGTGCTTGCTAGTAACGAAAATTGGGTCCTGTATGACACTCCCAAGTGTTCCAAACATTGGTTGCCACCCCAGGATACTGTCTCTCACAGCGCAAGACCACCTATGCACCTACGCAAGATTATGCTTTATGTCTCATGGACAGATCGTCAAGTGGTTCACAATAAGCTGCTACCAACGGGCCAAACGGACAATGAGGACCTGTACTCGCAGCAATTAGAACTTGTGCAACAGGCATTGCAACAGAAGGAGCCAGCACTGGTGAATCGCAAAGGTGTACTCTTCCTTCATGACAACCATATACAGCGACTTAGTTGGGAGACTTTGTGCCATCCTCCTTACTCACCTGACCTTACGCCATCCGATTACCACTCCCTGGACAATCATCTTCGTGGAAAATCCTTCACCAATGAAGCAGACTTGTGCCAAAACGGACTTCTTTGCGTCCAAAACCCCCGAGTTTTACCGCAAGGGTATTGCACAGCTAGATGTCGATGGCGATTACTTCGAGGACTAATAATAGGCTACACTTTCTGTAAATTATTTTCTTTTTGGTCATTAAAAACGGCAAGAACTTTATTGGTTACCTTAAAAATTCTAAATTCAATTACTTAAATAGGTGGAAGAAAAATATGTATTTACACTGAACAAAATTTATTATAAACAAAAATAAAATTTTTAATTATGCTACCATTTTTTAATAGTGAGCAATTACCTTTAAATATTTTACAAAAGTACAGGTAGTGGTATATTCAGTTACAATGCTTTTAATCCTAATATCTGCTTGAACATACTTTTTAAGTTTATGAGAAGGTTCAAATTTTTATAAAATACATTGCAATCGCATTGAATTTTTTGAATGAATCTATAAATTCCCATAATGTCGTGTGGTCCATCGATAATTCACACTGTAGTCTATGATGCGCGGCTTCTGCATGATTATTGGTACCATCAGTTTCCGATATGACTACCATACACTGACCATATCTTGGGATGAAATAAAAGAGGTCGCCGTCCATTCCTTCTGTAATTAGGAATTCCGCGTCGTTGTTATATCTCCCCAACAGATGGTAATCTCCCTGCATTTTTTTATATTTTTCGTCAAAGAGAAGAAGCATTCCAATATTTTGGCGCCTGAGAAACCTTCTTTGAATGAATTTATTGCCGCCATCTTATAATCCACTGATATCTTCTTTGGCTGCAGTCTAGGGCCTAAATTTTTTATCATGTTGGCCATGGATTTATATGTTGTTTGTTGTTTATAGGATGGAAATCTTCAAATATTTTTTGCCAATATAGTGTACACTTGATAGAATGGCTTGGATGTTGATTTGAAAGCTCCGCCAATGAACACAGAATCTGAAAAAATGAGATTATTTAGAACATTATCATATAGTACAAGTTATAGTAAAAACTTTACTTTAAATGCAATAAATATGTATGAGCAAATAAAACAAGGAGAAAGTAATTGAGCTTTGGAAATTATTACAGTGTTGAAATAAATCAATTAGACTGCATTGTATTTTGTAATAGATACATATTGAAACATAAAAATCTTAGATACCACATACCTTTAAATTGTTTTTCCGTCCAAATATTAATATTCGACTTAATACCTCTATTTGTCCGTCAGGAAATATGTTCATTTTATAAGACTCCGGAATTATTATAACATCCAATCTTAAGGCACTTCAGGAGCGGCATTAATTTGGTTTTTCTCCCTCCTTACCATTGTCTTGGAAAAACATTGCTAGGCAACTCCACTTGAACACTGGGTACTATACCATCATTTTGACTGATACAGTTATTGATAATTTGCGAAGTTGTTTCCATAGTTTCTACAGCTCGACTTTTAATCTTATTTACTACAACACTAATTTCTCAGTTTTCAGGCCATGCTCCCACGTGGGGTCTAGAGCCAAAACAAAAAAAACTGTAATTGCAGCGCTACATCTCTCGTGAGAGTGTTGGTTCACTTGTCTTTTCGACAGTGGTATGCGATCGTACTGTTTCGAACGAACCGATACATGTAACCATCTAAACAAAGTTTTTCTTTGCCCTTTTAGGATAAAACACTTTCGCACTCCATCTTCACAAGAAAAAATATCGCGTAACTAAAACTTAGGAAACAAGTTAACTACAACACAGAATATTTAAAACTGAAAACTTAATAAACATATTGCACCTCATAAGAATTTTACTACCAGGATACAATGTATATCGAAAAGACAGAAACGCCACAATAGCTTCAGGAAGTGTGGCCATCATCATTAAGAGAAACTTAGAACATGCAAGTATCTCTAATATACTAAATACTACTTTAGAAACAATTGGAATCAAAGTGAGACTACATGACCACGCCCTCTTATCATCTATAGCGCGTACAGGCAGCCAAACAAAAAACTTAATGAAAATGAAATAAAAACCTTATTCAATACAACTGACCAAATATTAGTAATTGAAGATATCAACTGCAAACACCGAATGTGGGGCTGTCGGGCTACTAACCCTGAGGGTACAAAACTCGAACAATACTCAACTACATATGGCTTTCAGATTATGCCTCCGAACGAGTATACGTATTATCCTTATCGGGAAGATCGCCAACCTGATATACTAGATATTGTTCTTCAAAAAAATTTCCCAAAACAGATAAATCAAAATGTAGTAATGGAACTTAACTCTGATCATGTACCTGTGTTAATATCCTTCCTGGGCACACCACAAATTAAACAACCTCCTCAAAGACTTATTAACGGACGAATCGACTAGAACAACTTCCAAGAGCGACTAAACTCCAACCTACATGAACCATATAGGTGTGAAAACCCTGAAGACCTTGATACTGCAATTTCTAGCATCACCATGTCAATCACGGATGCTGCCAAAACATCGGTCTCAACTCCTCGAAACATCATATACGCTAACTATAACTACCCACCCAGCTATATATTAAAACTGATCAAGACAAAAAGTCAAACCAGGAGACTATGGCTGAGAACTAAAAATCCTGAAGTAAAAGACTCCTAAATAGCCTCACCGATCGTCTTAAGAAACAACTGGACGAATACAGAATTGAGTCATACCGAAAGCATATTGCTGATATCAGCCCTGGAGATCCGGGCATGTGGAAAACTACCAGAAGAATTCTGCAACAACATGACGAATTACCAACCATAACAAATGGACCCAATATCCTCTACACTGATAGCGAAAAATTGCAAGCTTTTGCCGATCACCTCGAACACGTTTTTACGCCAACAAACATCTGTGGCACTGCACATGCACTTCATGTACTAAATCATATCGAGCGCAATCGCCCAGTTATCACAGAAAATTTATACCCTGTATCACCAAGTGAAATAACTCAATTCATATCTGCTCTGCCCAAACGAAAGTCACCAGGCCATGACCTAATAACTAACATTGCCCTTAAACATCTGACCAAAAAATGTATAGCATACCTCGCATCTATATATAATGCGTGTCTTCGCATTGGATACTTTCCACGGAGCTGGAAGCACGCGCACATACTCATGTTTGCAAAACCAGGAAAAGATAAAAAAGATATTAAGAACTACCGGCCAATAAGCCTACTTACAACTTTATCAAAAATTCTGGAAAAATTATTCATGTTCGATTATCAAAAATTGTAGAAACCCAAAATATAATACCAGCATTTCAATTTGGCTTTAAGAAAGGACATTCAAGCTGCCATCAGCTCCAGAGAATTAGCGAAATAATCGAAAATGGATTTGAAAGTAAATGCTATACAACAATCATCTTCATCGACATTGCGAATGCTTTCGACAAGGTATGGATTGAGGTCTAATGAAAAAACTACTTGACATTAATATACCAAGTTACCTGCAAGCTACAATATTTTCGTTTTTGGAAGATAGAACCTTCGCTGATAAGGTCAACTCTGCCATATCTGATATCAAAGCTATACATTCGGGAGTTCCTCAAGGAAGCATTCTTGGGCCTCTGCTATTTAATATCTATACATCAGATATACCAGCAACCGGAGCTTCTATAGCCACTTTTGCGATTATCACGCAAAACACGAACTTACACATTGCAGTACAAGAACTTCAACACGCCACGAATACAATTAGTAAGTGGCTTAAAACATGGAATATCCAAGTTAACCCTGCCAAAGCAAAATTTTCACACTAAGGAGAGATACCATCCCGCCCAACATCGAAATTGATGGCAAATCTATACCATGGAACCCCAGGGATCAAGCGGTAAAATATCTTGGAGTACACCTCGACACACGATTAACCTGGAGCTACCACATAAACAATAAGCTACTCCAGGCCAACAACAGAATGTGTCAGCTATACCCTCTCATTAATCGCAAGTCATCTCTGAAGCCGGAGTGTACCATATTACTGTATAAAACCCTAATACGCCCCTTAATCTTAGACGCTTGCCAGGTTTGGTGTACTACGTCAAAAACAAACATCAACAAAATACAAAGACTCCAAAATAAAATTTTACGAGTTGCAGTGAACGCGCCTTGGTTTATTCGTAATACCCAACTACACTACGAACTAAGAGTTTCATATGTACAAAATTACATCTGTGAAAGTGTTAAAAAGTTTATACAAAACGCGAGTGCGTGCGACGAGGTCGCCTATTACAACATGTGCAAGCGAAATATACACACTAGGCTAAAACGAAGACTACCCCAAGACATCGTTATCGTAGAAGAGCATAACGATTAAACATTAACAATATTAATAATCAAGACGTTACAAATAGTTTTGTCGTGTCATTTACAGTAGTTATTTGTAATATTATTAAACATGTCATGTATAACATTTTAATTGTTGAGCTGACAATAAAGTCTATTATAAAGAATTTTACAAGAAAGGGCATTTCCATATTATAACAAATTTATTAGTTAGTCGTTAAGTAGTGGGGAACTTGGGGTTGTTTTCTTATTAACTGTATCCTTTCACGCCCCCTTCTTAAGTAATCTTACAAAAATCCGGCGTATTGTAAATAAATAATGGCTTTTAAATTACACATTTATGTACATTACTTTTGAGAACGACTTTACACTATGTAATTACCTAACGAAACACAATTGTAGGGCTTTGCGACTAATAAACAAACAGCAAACAGTTTGTAACTGAATTAAATAAAGAAATAGAAATCAATAAACAAATAAAGGCCGCAAGGCTAAGAACGCTTTAAGCTACTATGTTTGTATACATGACATAAACACATATGTACATATATACTAATGATCAAAAACTTTAAATTTTGCTTTTATCATGCTTAAATATTGCCCCTTTATGTAATTTTATATTTCGCGCTCTAATGTCCTCCCACTTTAACGGCCGCGCTCTAGTTGTCGCGTTCTAGTGGCCGCGCTCCAATGTCCTAAATGGTAGCCGATTGGATTCCAGATATATTTAAATAATATCTATAAATATATAAATACATAGGTTCTTCTTCTTCTTAAGAGGCCATCTCCCCACGGAGGTTGGCAATCATCCTGGCTATTCTCACTTTTTATGCGGCTGCTCTAAACAGATCTAATGATGTGCATTTGTACCATTTTCTTAGATTGTCCAGCCACGAAATTCTTCTTCTTGCCACTGATCTTTTGCCTTCGATTTTTCCTTGTATTATAATTTACAGTATCTTGTATTTGGATCCTCTCATTATGTGGCCAAAGTATTCTAACTTTCTCTTCTGTATCTTGAAAACACCTCTTTCTCTTTCCCCATCCTTTCAAGGACTTGGTCATTGAATATTCTGTCTCTCCATGATATTTTTAAGAGTCTGCGGTAAATCCATAACTCAAAAGCCTCAATTCTTTTAATATTATTTTTCTTTGAGGTCCATCTGCTCCATATAGTAATATGGAAAGGACATAGCACTGCGCCATGCGAGTTCTTAATTTTAAATTTAAATTTTTATTAGTGAGGAATGATTTCATTCTTATGAATGCTGACCATGTTAACATTTTTCATCATTAATTGTAAATCATTTACATTTGTAGCGATTATTACCGGATCATCGGCATAACGGATATTAGTGATTACTTTTCCATTCACTATTACGCCGGTTGTATCCTCAGAAAAGGGCTTCTTGGAAAATTTGCTCGGAGTATAAATTAAATAACATGGGTGACAGGACGCACCCTTGTCTCACTCCTTTACATATCTCAATTTGTTGCGTTCTGCCTCCAGTATAAATTTTCAATTAAGTTTATTGTGCGTTCCTCGATACCTTTTTGTTTTAGTATTGCTATTAGTTTTGTATGATTTACATTGTCGAACGCCTTTTCGTAGTCAATAAAACATAAATGTAGTTCAACATTAACGTCACGACATCTTTCTATTATTAAGACGTTGATAGCAAATAGTGCATCGCGTGTGCCCATGCCATTCCTGAAGCCAAATTGAGTTTCTCCGATATCTTCTTCCAATTTTTTGTATACTCTATTGTGAATTATTTTTAGCAGTATTTTAAGAGTATGGCTCATGAGGCTTATACTTCTATGTTCAGCACATTCTTTCGCATTTTCTTTCTTAGGCAACATTATGAATGTTGAGGTTAACCATTCTTGAGGAATACTACCCGTTTCATAAATTGTATTGAACAAATCTACCAAGGCATCCAAATTGTCATCCTTTATTATTTTAATCAAATCAACTGGAAGTTCATCTGGGCCGACTGCCTTATCACATTTACTGTTTTCAATGGCGTACTTAACTTCTTCTCTTGTTATTTTTTGCCAATTTGGCATCGTTGGTGGAGTTCTTATAGTTCTTTCTTCATGGAATAGATCTTGTATATATTCTTCCCATCTTTTTATCTTTTCTTGCAGGTCTAATATTAATTTACCATTTTTATCTCTTATCATGCTTTTATTCTTCTTTCTTCCTATTCCTGTAAGTTCCTTTATTTTTCTATGCATGTTAAACGCATCATTTTTCTTTTCTAGTTCTTCTATTTCGTTACATTTTTATTCATAAATGCCTCTTTCGCTTCTCTTATTTTATTTTTATTTGTTTTGTATTTCTTTATATTTCTGTTTGTCCTTTGTATTTTCTTCTTTCTTCTATAATAGTCATTATTTCTTGAGTTATCCATTGTTGTTTTGCTTCATTTCGTTTGTATTTCAGTTTATCTTTTTCAGATTGTAATATTGCTCCCTTTATATTATTCCATTTCATGTTTATATCTGTTATATCTTTATTATTAACTTCTGTAATATTTTTCAGGTTATTTTCTATTTCTTTCGATAATTCTTCTTTGATTTTTTCATCCTTTATAATTTTTATATCTATTTTCTGGATGTGCATCTTCTTTTTCAACCTTTTCAATTTTATTTTAAGGTCTGCAACTAGAGGGTTATGGTTGGAATTGATGTCTGTTCCGGGATATGTCTTTACTGAGGTAATAGAATTCTTATATCTACTATTTATCATAATAAAATCTATTTGGTTTCTGATTATATTCTGTTCTGTATGCCTTGGTGATGTCCAAGTATATAGTCGTCTTTTTGGCAGCTTGAACCATGTGTTCATTAAAGTCATATTGTTACATTGACAAAATTCTATTAATCTTTCACCTTTTCATCTAAATACCCATCTGGTGCTGAAACGTAGTACCCCTTTGGAACGTCAACCGAGAAGGCCCAAATCGTCCCTTAAACGGCCGTCGCGTAAGCGATGCTACCGATATCAACCAACGAATATTCCAATCGTCACCTGAATCGGCTTCGGCTTTTTGATTAGTGGCCACTCTGCGCTGCGGATCTGGTATCTGTGATGATAAACTGCGATTTCGCTGCTGCAACTTTTGTCTTGTCGGGCAACACGAATTCGATATATCGCTGCGATGCGATGTTTGGGTGTTGAGACACGACAAATGCTGTCTGAGTGCTGAACTACGTTCTTCTGCCTCTTGGATAGGTCTTTACATTTTATTGACAGCACCTTTCATATCATGATAGTCATTCCCGACCTATCAATTGTCGGCTGAGCATAACCCATTATTGTTGTTCTCCTATTCCTGGCAACTGAGATATCAAACGATGCCATATAAATGTTAATCAAGTCGTTCCATTTTCATTCCTATTACCCAATTCCATAGATTTCCACTATGAATTGCCAACATTACATTCCACCTTGGCACTTAAAATGCACCCATGATTATGTTAACTCTCGTTTGTTATTTTAACACTTCGTTTAACTGTGAATAGAACTTTCGATTTTCTTCACTTTTGTCTTTCAGCATACACTTGATTAGATTTATATTGCTGTCCGCTTTTAGTTGTATTAAGATATACTCTTTCTGAGTACTGAACTACGTTTATAACTGACCTTTGAATAGTATTTTTGATTAGAAAAGACTCCATATCTATGATAGATCATTCGCATAGTACATATATCCATTTTAATTGGTTGTTCTACTATTCTGGCCACTGAATATCACTGAGACCTAATATGTTTATATTCAGTCGTTCCATTTCATTTATGACATTTGTAGTTTTCCAGCTTGAAATAAGCTATGTAACATTCCACGTTGCAACTTTAATTGGGCACCCGGGGATTCTTAGCACCTCTGAATATTCAAAGTCTGCCGGGGACTGAGGGCCATTCTTAAATTTCGATTTGCCATGATGATTTATACTAGGAAGATCTAAAGAATATGATTAAGCTAATACGTGATACTGCAAATGTAAGAGAAGAAAAGACTATTGCATAGATATTGATAACATTATTATATACAACAGATCAAATAATCAGAAACAATACAAATAGCCGAGAAAGTATACCAGTCGTACCCCCAAAACAATGCTAATCTTCCGAGAGAACAGAGAGTATTATCTGCAAAAGAGGAAGAACTAATAAAAAATGTATCCACTAATTGTGAACTAACAAAAGAAGATATTCGGATAGCACTTCAAAACGAAAAAAAAACAATAGGGTATTAGGACCAGAAAAGTTAAGAATGGAACTACTCAAATATGGTGAGGATAAAGTTATACACTATATATTGAAGATATTTTATAAAATAGAGAAAAGACAAAATATCCCTTAGAAGTGAAATAAGTCCTATGTAAGCTCAATTTATAAAAACAAGACAAGATATACTGCTCTAACTATAGGAAAATGAGCGTAATCCCGTCTAAGACGAGACTGTTTTCCAGTATTATAAAAAATAAAACAGTAGAAGAACACGTAAATCTAAGTAAAGAACTAAGTGGTTTTAGAAAAAAAATCACGTTTTAAGAACATACATTGTGGTAGGCAGCTAATAGAAAAAATAGGGACAAACAAATAAACACACATATTGCCTTTATAGATCTTGAAAAGGACGTGTAAAGAATAATGAGAGTGAATATATCAAAAAGTATACACAAATAGATTTACCTAATATATTACAAGATTTATTCGGAAATTATGGGAATCATTCAATAAAAACGAAAGTATTGTAGGTAATCGTTTATTTCTTTAAAATTCTTCAAAATAGCGTACTTGCCATCTTTTAAAAGCTTGCTGGAATGCGGAAACTGAAATGCTGTCTATGGGTTTGGTCACAGTGACCACCGACCCAAAGCAGGTTTTTTGGGGCTGGATTTGAATTATGGAAATGGAAAGAAGTCGGGCGGGCCCAAGTCCGGGCTGTACGGCGGTTGGGGCAACGTTGCCCCGTTGTGCTTGGCCAAAATTCCCTCACGGCAGCGAGGGTCCAGGTGTTGGCAAACTCTTTTCGGACGCAAGCGACCCTTCTTCGTTTCAGGCCCAAAGTCTCGATGCTAGATTTTTTGAGTTTGATAAAAAACTTCGCCGCATAACGCTGCTCTAGCGAACGCTGCATGACGTGACGTGTCACCAAAACACGGTTTGCGAGAAGTGCGATCCTCATTCTCTCAAGGGTCGGAGGCAACTGAGGCGGGTCACATTCTTTATCTAAGACCCCCACCACCACGCATCTCGCCGAAAACTATGTTCCTCTAGCCTTCTGGTTGGGTAGAAAGATTATTCCCTATACTCAGAAATAGGAATTAGAGATGATCAAATTCAGAGATGATCAAATCGTATTCGAGCAGAGGGCGGTATGAAATATATACTCAAAGTTTTAATGAAGAAGTTGAGTTTGAAACTTAATTATAACAAAACCCACTATATGTATGTAAACAGAGAACCACGAGATATTAAAATAACAATAACAAAGAGGTCAAAGCCTGTACAACATACACCTGTTCAAATATTCTGGCTTACTTCTAACTTCAGCAAGTACATGCTTTCCAATTTTGCCCATTTTTTCATTATTACTCGAAACTTTTGTGTTTAAGTATCTGCCAAATAACAAATTGACGTCTGAATGATATATAATCTTAGAATAATCATCTGTAAGAAGCAAACGTTATGATCACATAAGTAGTTGTTGTCACCGTCTAAATAAGAATCAATTTTATTATGAACTCACCTGCATATATAAGCAATAATTTGTGACTCGTACAAGTACTTAATTTATTTTAAAGACATAATATGTTTAACATAATATGTTTAAAGAAATGAAAACATGAGTCTACCATGAAGAGATGAACTAAACAAATATTTCCAAATGAATAAAAAATAGTTACTGCCAAATTTACCATTGCAACCAACACTTGTAGTAAATAATGCATCTTGCCACAATGTCACACTTGACAAATCGCCTACATCACTTGCACTGAAAAAAGATATGGTTGCATCGTTAGCAGAAAGAAATATTCCACATGACCCAACTCTAACGAAACGCAAATTATATAATAATTTGCAAATACATAAGCCAAAAAGTCCCAGGTACAAACTAGATATTCTGTTACATGAACATGGACGTGTTGTTTTAAAATTACCATCCTACTATCTGGAATCGAATCCAATTGAAAAAATTGAATGGCTGCAAGAAATATAACTTTTAAACTAGAGATTGTAAAGACACTGACAGTTCCAAAATTTAATTCTATTACAGCAGTAGAATGGTCTGCAATATGCAACCATGCTGATGGTGTTGCCAAATGTTTAGAGAATGAATCTGCATTAGACGATGCAGAAGATTGTCTTTGTTTTACAGTAAACACTAGTGATTCTTCTGATGGCAACAATGAAAGTGGTGTAGAACTATCGGATACAAACATAGTAATAGTTTTTAGGTTTTATGCACTTATCTGTAATTACACTAACCTCTGTTTTTTGTTTGTAATAATTATAGTTGTTTATAGCACAGATGTTGTTTTATTTACACGAAATATATATAACACAACCTCTCACATTTATTATCATCGTTATGTTCAAATACTGGATTCTGATTGGTCAAATTTCATTTGTGAACTGCAAAACATGGAAGTTCAACTGGCAGCATCATATAATTGCAGAAAACAGCAACAACTGCGTTTATATACCATTTAGTTCTTGTCTAATGATTTAATATTTAGTAAGAACTGCAACTGAGAACTGTAGCGGCACTGTTTTTAGTTCAGTATAAAATTGCCCTTTAGAAAATATATTTTATTCCTTCAGTGTTAATGCAATGTTGTGATTCTAATGACCCTAAGTGCTTCTTCTCTAATAGTGTTACCTCTATATAAATATTTTGTACAAAAGTTTTAAAGAGCAAAATGTTTGTAAATGTAGACCAGCCTTTACAAAATAAAAAAAGAACAGCGAATCGTTGGATACACGGCCCAAGTTCACTAGACCTACTTCAGCGTGAACTACTGCGGTCAGATGACGGCGACGGCAGTGGTAGGGCAAACGCGCGCTGTTGAATGAGTGTTGTGCAACCTGTGATGTGCATCGAAGTGTGCAACAACCGATCTGTGATTGTTGTGGAAACGGTGCTCGCGGAACGTTGGGAGTGACGGTGATGCAGCGGTATCGCCGCTGTTCGCAGACCATTTCTTCATTGCCCACTTGTCTGGAAAGTATGTTAATCGAGGACGGGCGCTCCGAATCAGCTCTCCGACAGTGCCGCAGTTCTGCCTAGTTGCGCCCAAAGAACTTAATGTGCCTCAAATTGGCCCGCACAGGTAAGAACCCCCGCTATGCCGCCTCCACTTAATCCAGTTTTGAATGCCGTACGATTGCTTAATTTGCTCCCCTTTTGAGGTTATGAATATTCTTGCACGTACGTTATTTATCGGCAGCGATGTGGCGAAGCGAATTTCTGTGACGCGCTAATTGATGTAAACCGCAGTAGACCAGCTTAAAGTAGACCGGGCGATTATCAGTGAAAGTTATTTTGCTTCCAGTATGGACGCAACGGACGGGAATATCGTGGTTGAGGAAATAACCGTAGGACAGAAACCCACCACTCCCAGCGACGATGACTTCGACGACGAGCTGGGATTCCCTAACACGCTCACGATCATATCCATCGAAGGCACCCCCGTGGTCGTGGAGAACCAGGATGAGTTGGAAGACGGTACGTGTGCTTTCTTAATCTTATAAAATTTTTAGTGCTTGCTCACTTATGAGCGCTTTCTTTTAAAGTTGTACTAATGTTTATGCATTTTACTCTAATTTGGAATTTCGAACTTTCAACAATAAGCAGCTTGTTAAGTTTAAGACCTTTCACATAAAGGGTGAGCCTATAAAATAATAACATGTGGAGTTTTTTGGATTGACCTTGATCTAGAATTCATTGTTCACAATTTAATGAGGTCATTCCTCCTTAAATTTATTCCACCTATCCCTCAGCAATTATCACTATACACAGTAACTGATAAACAAAAAAAAATGAATCGCAGCTCAAACCTCATAAATAGCGATAGCAATATTTCATTTTTCGCTTTGTGCATGTGCATAAATGAACAAAAATGACGAAGTTGGCGTGTAACAAAATTCCACTCTACTGATAGTTGTAGGCAATGCGTCTTGTCTAGATGACTAATCAATTAGAAGCCTGCAAGTCATTAACTTAACGATTTCTTTATATGATTAGTAATCCCTTTGAGGTAATTTCTTTTATAAATTAAGGAATTATTCACGGTTCAAGATCGTTTTAATTAAATTTTATTAAAGCCTTTCTGAATAATTTTGGAAAGTTATAGTTTAATAGACTTTTATTATAATTGATTATGACGTATTTAGGTTTGCTCTTCAATTTATGTTTAACGGTTCAGTATTTTATTTGTCTGAAGAATATTTATGGGGATTGAGCAAATATGATATTTGTAAATGTTGAGCAGCTACTAATATAACATCGTTTTTGTCATTTTTTATTATTTTTGCCGACGCCATTCATTATGTTTCAACTTCTAAAAAATTTCCTTCTAATTTTTTGTTTGCCTTCCTCCCCCCTCACTCTCAAAGCCGCTCAGCTCTGTTGCAAAATCTACCAAAGGTGGACAAACTGTCTTCAAATAGTTTTTGCGTTGTTTTGAACTTCTCTCCAGATTTGGATCAAAGGGCAAGGGCCCATTTTACATTGCGACTCCGATTGTGAATATGGTATTTTTCTTCGATGACCCATGATGACCTGCTACTAATCCTAGAATATTATGAAAATCGATGCGTACACTTTCTGAAAACACCTGAAAAACTTTCGACCAGAGTGCTCTGATGGATTTTCCAAAACTTGACAAACACCAAACGATGCAAATCCTATGTGATTGAACACATTGCCAAATCGTCGAAATCGAAATTCTATCTTCAATGTTGCACTTGCAAAGAAGTCAAAAAATTATACGTGTGAAAATACTATCACGATACACAAAGTCCAAGTCATATAACGTTTACATGAAGTATGAACCGAATAGCCAGGGCTGTGAATCAATTGAGGGATATTACTGCATATGTAAGTCCGGATGTCGAACTGTTGGGTATTGTTCGCACGTATGTGCGATTGTTTGGCATCTGTCCTATGCCAGACATGCTAAACTCAATTTGCAAAACCACCGCGACTTATCATCAATTTTCGACAACGAAGAAGTAGAGGTGTCCAAAAATGATGACCTACTTATTTAAATCTTTTGTAAATGTTTATTTTGTCTGTATAATACAGCAATTTTCATTACAATATCATTTATGTTAGAAAATAAATATTTTTCTCAGTTCATTTTAATTTTTTCAACACAAATTGTATTAACTTTTCCCAGTTAATTACCCTTGAATATATTTTATCTGATATGGAGTTTAGACATATTAACTTGAAAATAAGTTACCATATTCCTTTTATCTTAATATTAAAATTTTGGTTTGAATGAAACTTATTTTTAGCGTAATTTTCATCGAAAGTAACAAAAATTTTGACGCCATAGAGCGGTCATATAAAAATTAGAAGCACTTTTTTCCTTCACCAGTACCTTCGGACAGTATCTTTTGAACCTGAAAGTTCCATGTCCAATTTCACTGTGGACCGCGGTCATCTAGCACCCGAAAGTTCGAATTTCTCCCATAGACGTAATGGTTAAGAAATTGATATTTTAATTTTTTATAAAAAAATGTACGCATCGATTTTCACAATATTCTAGGATTAGTAGCAGGTCATCATGGGTCATTGAAGAAAAATACGATATTTTAAATCGGAGTCGCAATGTAAAATGGGTACTTGCCCTTTGGCACGTATGTTCCAGATATTATACCAAAATTTAGTCTAAAAATAGAAGGCATCAGGTAAGGGGTTAAAGAGATATGAATAAATATTTTTGATTTTTACGCGTAATTCATATTAAATTCTGATTAGTTTTATAGCATATTGTTACATAACGAAATCTACTTATCTTTTGAGGGCTTTACCACAAGGTTTGAAGGATTTGTCATCTTTGGAAAACGTCGACGTTTCCGCTTGGCTTCCTTACTAAACTCGTATCCTAACAGGGTGTTGCTTGATGCTATGAAACATGGTAATCTGTTAGTGCAAAGTCCGAACTATGCGACGGGTTTGTCGACCAAATTGTAGCAATTTCTGGGTGAGCTTGATTTAATCGAGGATGGCTTTCTGCGATTGAAGCTGCTCGCAGTACAGCTTGACTGTAGAGCTTGTGGTAGCAGCTATAACTGTCTGCTTTGATTTGTTTCTCACTTTTTGTGCGGAGGGGCAACACTCCTGTCACGATAGAATTGTACCAAGCAGCTTCCGAACGGCACCAGCATCATTAATCGAAAAACGTGAGATGCCCCTTGTTTCAGCATTGACCCTTAACTTAGTACTTACTACAGTATACCCTTAACTTGTCTTTGGTCTCACGTTCAATCAAATAAAAATATTCGTTTCGACTACCTCTTGCAGCTCATCCTAATTAACAGTCGTAAATCTTCGAAGTGGGAATTGTTACTGTAGAAATAAAATCAAAGTTGATAATACCGTTGTTAAATGCGGCATTAATGCAACGATCTAATTGTTGCTTTTAATCGGACTTAATGTGAAATCGTATAATAATCAGTTGAGCACGAGACTCTTGGTTGAAGAAGCTGCAAAACACGTGCTCGCCAATTGAGTACAATAGGGCAGCACTAACATGTGATTGTGACGAAATCAGCATATTTCCACCACTAAAATGCTCTCTTATTAGATTTTTCATAAAGTTACTGAATCGATATTCATTTTGCAACAACCAAATAGAACAAAAACGTTATTTATTATCCAACAAAGGGATACTAATTTTTAGCGTAATTATAATATGTAGAAGCTTGCAAATGCTTTTTACTTTAGAAAAAGGTATTTGGATTATCAATAGCCATTCCTGGACGGTGTGTATCACATCCAAAGCTCTTTTCGTCAGTATATTCTTTTAGAATGTTGAAAAGTACCTTGGAAAAATGTGATGTTTGCGCCCTTTGTCTTATTTCTTCTTTGTGTTGTCATTACGAGCTCATTCAAAAATAATAGGTTTATTGTACTAGGATCTGCGACGCAGTCTTAAAAGGTTATTTCTTTAAATCTTCCCAACAGAATAGGTAATTTCGCTTTTTTGAAATTTGAAAATCTAAGGTAACACCGACGTTTGCTCTTGAACACGATGTCATACAAGGTGCGCCGAAAAGTCTTTACCGGTTTTTTCCAATAGGTGTCGCTAGGCTTAATATACAATATTATGATTTGATACGTGTTCATTTTATTCTACAGACATCAAGCTTCAACGTCGTAGGTTATATTTTGTGAAAGTATCACCGTCATGTATTTATACCTCTTCAAAAATGTCAAGTGATGTGCCTGAAAACGTGCATTTGCAGCATGAATTACTTTTTTTTATTTAATCAAAAGAAAAAAGCCGCTGCAAGTCATCGTTTGCTAGTGGAAACATACGGCGAGCATGCTCCAATCACAAAAACATGTGAGGCGTGGTTTCGACAATTCAAAAGTGGTGTTTTCGATGTGCAAGACAAAGAACATTCTGGCAGACCGACAAAGTTTGAAGATGCGAAACTGCAGGAGTTATTGGATGAAGACCCAACACAAACTTAAAAACAATTGTCAGAAGCGTTAAATGTGGCCCAAGAAACTATTAGCGACAGATGGGGAAAAAGTGATTTTACAGCACGATAACGCGCTGCCTCATACAGCAAAACCGGTCAAGGAAGCATTGAAAGCGCTTGTGTGGGAAATATTATTGCACCCGCCGTACTCTCCAGACCTTGCCCCGTCCGACTATCACCTTTTCGCATCAATGGGCTCTGCATTAGCACAGCAGCACTTCGCCAATTTCGAAGAAGCTAAAAAATGGATCGATGAATGGTTTCGCTCAAAGGAAAAACATTTTTTTGGAATGGGATTCATAAATTGCCTGAAAGGTGGGCAAGATGTGCAGAATTAAATGGTCAATAATTTGAATAAATAAATTTTCCATTATATCGAAAATTATGCATTTTTTCCAAAACAAAGCGGTAAAGACTTTCCGGTACACCTGCTAATCCTCTACAATGGTTTGGTCAACACCAAAAAAACCCTATGAAACGTGGTCAAATAGACCTTTAAGTATTCGAACACCTCATCGGACTGTCATCATACTTATTTTATGCCACAAGTTTCGGTAATCGACATTAATACAAAATAGGCCCATCATTTTCTTTGAAGTCAGTCCTAACTTCTCAAGGAAAACTTCCAATTAGATGTTGGTACAGTTCATGTGAAATAGCAGCTAATTCTTCCAGAAAATGTGTAGCTAAAACATTTTACAATATGAGTTAGTGTCTGGAGCAAAGGTGGCCTTCATCCCAAAGATATTCAATATAAATCAATTCAAAGCTCTGAGTCAGTTGATTCATTTTTGTAATGTTTTTGCCTGCGTGTCATTTCTCACGAATCGCGCTTTATGTCAAAGAACGTTGACGTGTCTGATACAGTTAATTACCGAATTGTTCATTTACCAAAGAAGAGAAAAATATAAGATGAATCACTGAAAAAGCAAGCTCAAAAAAGACGAAAATAAAACACTACTCTCATTTAAAGGGACAAGATCGGAAACAAATGGAAACGTTCGTATTTTTTCGTTAATAAACAATGAGAATTCTAACCAGATTGCTGCTTGCACCCGCGCACACACGAGATTGGTTCATTCCTCTGTAGTGGTCCAAACAAACAGTGTTAGTTTAGAGTTTACTGTGTTTACTGCTAACAATAACTCCCCACGGGCGCGTCGTTTCCACTCAGATTTAAAGGGACAAACGCTTCAAGGTCAACAAAGCGATATGTTAAAGAACAAAGGATTCGACGCAAGTGATTCATCTTAATAGTTTCGAATCTTTGGTTTTACCCTAAAAAGTTAAATTGACCAAAATGTCTTTGCGATAAGGCCCATTCTAGTCCATGAAAAACATCCTTAGATTGTAACATCAACTCTAAATTTCACTGTTGGTACTACACATTCTGGCAGATATCAATTTGCAGGAATTTAAAATCTGAAGCATTGATAGCAAATATTTGTAGCTTGTAGGCAGCTACTCTGCAATGGAATCTCATTTGCTTCAATTTATGATATACAGCCATACTTACTGAACAATCTAGCATCATGGAATCCCAAGATCAATTTTTCATGCAATGAATGACTGGCGATTTTTGCGAACTTTGGTTTTTAACACTCGGCAGTCCTTTTCTGCCATTTCATACGAGCTATTTGACCAAAGGTTTATGGTGGCTGTGCCTTTAGATTTCTATTTACAATTACATCATTTACAGTTGATTTGAACAAAATGATTTTCAATAGATTTCCTACTTATATAGCAACTGATAACTACACTATGTTCAAAATCAGTGAGCTTCTTTAACACTTCTTAATACTAAACCATGCATAACTCCATGCTCTTTTTACCTCATTCGCAAGTCAAAGAATTACAGATGTCATTTTATGAATTAAACATATTTTTCACACATTATGAATATCATTTCACGCTAGAAACCGATTCAAGTAGCGCTTAATTCATCAGGATTTATTTCTTCCTTTCCAAAAGTTTGCCAAAGATCAAAAAAAATGGCCAGTTGAATGGTGCAAAATGTAGTAAATTTTTGAATTTGTAGAAGCAACAGTCTTTAACAATAACAAAGATGTGTGTGTTTAGCGTTGTCATAATAGAAACAGCATTCAAGATGTACTGGACGTTTTTGTTTGACAGCATACATTTTTTGTCACGTTCGAATCAATCATTCGGTTCCCTGAAGGCAGCTTAAAAAATCTGGTGTGAACATCACACGACTTTCCTTATCCTATTATTATATATTAAACCGGGTCCATCGTCTCGGCCCTGCGCTGCTCTCGCCCCGGAACTTGTTATTTTAAAAAAGGATGAAACGCGAGTCTATCGTCTCGACCCTGCGGCTGCTCTCGTCTAAAAATTTGTTAATTTAAAAAAGGACGAGGCGCGAGTCCAACACTCGAAAGCTGATTAAAATAAACAGTACAAGGCAATAATTGACTCGTACTTAAAATTTTGCTACGTCACTGAAGGTAACCGTGCGAGCTCGGCCGCACGGCGTTCCCCATTATCGCCTGGGTGCTCCCTCCTAGCGGCTGAGCGCTTATTATAGAATAAGGAAAGTAAAAATCCATATAGTACCAACATAATCTTGATAGATATCTGCTTTTAGATTACTTTGTGCCGATTCAACTCGTTTGCTTCATTGATATTGCATGTTATCCTTGGTTTCTAGAACGTTTTCGTGACATTTAATGAGTTGATGCTTTATAATTTTAGGAGAAACCAACTAATGGTTTTATTTTGTCGTTATCAATTCCGACTTGCCTTTCTAAGCGCGGTGCATATTCGAGTCGAAATTTTGCATGAACATTATTTTTGAGGCATTCTCAGCACGTAACGTATAATGTAACTTCTTACGAGTTCATACATTTTTGTCATAAAGAAACTAGTAAAATATGGCGAAAATGTTTGGTTGTTATTCGTTTCAACTTGACGTCGAATAAACAGTTTTTCGTTACTTTTGGTCCATTTTTTCTAGAACAAGTTTTATTTTCATTCATCAATATGAAAATGGCAATCTTCTTCTCTTCAGGTTATTATCGACTATCATGTTTGCTAATCTAACTTTATTTACAGCTAATAGTTCAATGGTTGTCATGTAGAACCAAACCCTTAAATTTTTCAACCATGAGATTCTTCCAGTATTTCTCTTTCCTTTCACTTTGCCCTGTAGTATACATTGCAAGAGATTATATCTGTTTTCGTTTCGCATGGTGTGACCTAGGTATTGTAATTTTCTTGTTTTAATTGTATTTAATATTTCCTTTTCTTTTGACATTCTTCTACGGATTTCAATGTTCGTTACATGGTCTGTCCATGATACTCTTCGCATCTTTCTATAAAACCACGTCTCGAATGCTTCGTTATTCTTTGTTGTTACTTCTACCAGTGTCAATGCTAATAATACTGAAAACACATAGCAGCGCGGCATTCTGAATTTTGTATTCATGGTTAGTTCTCGACTTTTCAATACTGCTGACATTTTAATGAATACACTTCTGCTCGTTTCTATTCGAAGTTTAACTTCTAGAGAGGGGTCCTATTGATCATTAATAATAGTGCCGACATATATATATTTGTCGACTCTTAATTGTTCCACTATCTAATCTTAGTTGTCGAATAAGAACGTTGTTCTTGCTTATGATCATATATTTAGTTTTTTCGATGTTGATATCCAGTCCACATTGGTGGCTACTATTTGTTAATCCATTCATTAGTTGTTGTATATCAGCGTATCTAATGTCATTTAAGCGCTGTTCGTTTACCAGTATTTCTTCTTGTGAATTTTCCAAAGCTTCTCTAAATATATGTTCTAAATAAATGTTGAATAGCACTGACGACAATACACATCCTTGTCTTACTTCACACAAAATCTTAATCTTCTCTGTCTGGTCTTGTTCCATTCTTACACTGGCTATCTGATTCCAATATAAGTTTATTATTATCCTAAGGTCTGCGTCATCTATACCGCGATTTTACAGAATTTTTATCAGTTTATGATGCTGGACCCTATCAAATGCTTTTCTATAGTTTACAAAACAGGCATGGACCTCACAGTTCGTATCTCTGCATCTCTGAAATAGAACTGGTATACTAAATAAAGCTTCTCTGGTCCCGACTGCATTTCTAAATCCAACTTGCGTGGGCGCTATCTGTTCTTCGCACGTTTTGTAAATTCTTTTGTGTATGATTTTTAAAAATATTTTCAATAGGTGATTCATAGGGCTTATTGTTCTATATTCCTCGCATTTTTTGACTCCTGACTTTTTTGGTACAGTTCTTGAGCCATTGTCGTGGGATAGAACCCGTGTTGTATATAAGATGGAATATCTTGGTTAACCATTTGGTTCTCTTGTCCATTAGTTTTAAGAGTTTCGCTTGAAAGTTACCTGGGCCTGGAGCTTTGCCATCTTTCATTTGTTTTATTATAATTCTTACTTCTGCAGCTAAAAATATTTGGTCCAGTTTCTGCTATTTCAGGTGGTTCTGGTTTATCATCTCGAAAAAATTGTTCAATATGTAGTTGCCAGATGTACTTGATTTCTTTCTTGTCAATCACTATTTTTCCTTCATTGTTTACAATTTTTTTGCTGTTTTTATTTTATGTTGTCCAGTCGCTTCCTTTATTTTTCGGTGTACATTGAAGTTGTGTTTCTTTTGGAGAGTTCCTATCTCTTCACATTTCTCTTTGATGTCTTTTTTTTCACTTTTTGTATCTTTTGCCTTATAGTTCTTTGTATTCTATTATAGTGTTCGATATGTACGTTCTTACAGTTTCTTCTCTTTTCCATTAGTTGTAAGATTTCATTAGTCATCCACGGTTTTCTTGTATTTGTTTCACCTTTCTTCAAAGTTTCTTTTTTAATTTCTTCCATTGTATCGTTTAATCGCTTTACTTTAACTTCTATATTAGTGGTATCTTCTATAAATTTTCTCGATACTCACGCTCTATCTGTGTTTTTACATTTTGCTCTTTTATTTTTTGCATGTTTGGGTTGATATTCTTTTTTACTTTTTTTATTCTAAAATTTATTTCCCCTACTTTCGGGTTATGGTCAGATTGTATATCTACTTCAGGATACGTTTTTACAGGCGTGAAGCTGTTTCCATATCTTTGATTTACAAGGATGTAGTCTATTTTATTTCTAATAATCGTGTCTGAGGTGTCTGCCGGTGATCTCCAGGTATATAGCCTTCTTGGTGGGAGTTCAAAGAAGGAATTTAATACTATAAGGTGATGTTCTGCTGCAAAGATACTTAGTCGTTCTCCCCTTTCATTTCTTTCACCTAACCCATGTGTCCCAAAATGTTCTCCAGTTCGTCCTTTGCCCACTTATTATTATTGTAAGATCTTGTTTGGGGAATTTATTCAATATCTCTGATGTGTGTGATTAAAATTGTTTTACTTTCTCGTCAGTATAATTAGTAGTCGGGTCATAAATGTGGATGATGTTTACTGGGACGGGACTACTTGATATTTGAAGTAACAATATCTTCTTCGATGTAGGCTCAAAGTTTGTTACATATTTCTTTCTACAATCATTCCTACTCCATGCTGATGTTCTCCGTTAGTTGTTCCCAAGCAGTATACTTTGTAGTCGTTGATGTTTAATTGTCCTAAGTCTAGCCATCTGATTTCGCTTACTCCCATAATTTGATATTCATTCCTTTTATTTCTTCTTTGCATTGTGTATTTTTTCTGTTTGAGCCATTGTTTTTACGTTTCACGTGCATATCTTAATATGTGTTTTTCTTTTGGATATCAGTTTACACTTGTCAGCTCTTTTCAATGCACACAAAAACAGTTTGCTTGTCATAGCAAATACCGTCCTGAACATTTCGACTTTATTTTCTCTGATACCATTGTCTTATTTGTTAGTTGTACGAGATTAAGTGGTTAAACAAACGCTTTAACCTCTAATCTTTAATCTAACCTTTAATCTCTATTTTTCAACTCGAGTCCACAAGTTGTGCCGCTATCTCGTTTCTTCGTGTTGAATACCTTGTTAGACAAGAAAATTAATGAACGAATCGAAAAAAAAATGGAAATTGAGGAAAGATATGATAAATAATTCGTATTAGTAAAACTAATCAACCAGACTGAGGCAAATTTCTGTAAAACCTTTGAAAACACGGTCTGTCGGATCTTTTGTGACTCCTATCGATGTATTGCTGCAGTATTAATGTAACAATAGAATTGACTGATTCGTTTCATAGGCAACAAGAAATTGCCAGAGTACCTAATATTTAGAAACAAAGCTGCATAAACACAACACAATACATTGGAATCTGTGAAATGTTTTAAAATCCAAACAAAAAATATGGGTTAATTTGAAAAACTTATAGCTGATAATTATATCATTTAGGATTATATAATTACTTCGAGTTGTAATAATAATGGTGAGGCTTTAAGCCTCGCGTGAGGGCAAGGCTATTCAAATTGAGTAGTTGAGGTTTCATATGTCCGCTCTCAATGCCCGGTCGTCACGCACCATCTTTGATATAGATTAGACTACTACTATTATTACCCCTTATTCGAAGTTGACGCAATTATTTTTAGTGACTGAGTAGGCCAGCCATCTGAGCCCAGCCGCTTAGCCACATTGGTTCTTCATACTTAGGGTTCATTGATAAAAGCATTTGAGCAAATTTATCCTATCCTTTTAGTTATACTTTTGCTTTCAGTTGGGCAATAAAAATAGGTTTGCCACGAGACAAAGAAATCTTCAATAGATTCTACACTATAAAATCTGGAGGAGGCCCATAATTTTTTAAAATTTATTAGAAATTTTTATCCTTGGATCTGAGATACCCTTCATTATGTTGTTCGCAATTTGGCATATGAAAACCGTTATAATTTAGTGCAGAATTGCAGTGTCTGATCAGGAAGATATCAAATCACAGAAAACGAAGTTATTTCAAAGGAAACTAACTGCAACACGATTAGATTGTCAAACCGATGATTTAAAATATTTTAATATGGTTCTGTCGGTGCTTCTAAGTTTCATTGTTCATCATTTTGCTTCTATTTTTAAATACGCTGCTACTATCATAGACACTGTCATTAGGCAATTTAGCACTATAATGTGTATTTAATATTAAACAGTACACAACCTTTTGTCAGTGATTTATTCCACGGCAACGTGTACATTTGCTTATTTCTTCACACGTTGCCAACACTGCACAATTAGGCGAATGACCTTGAAATGGAACTCCACATTGTTAAACTAGGGGCTTATTACGATTTCTACTTACGCATGTTTCAGAAGTGTAGCTTTAATTTTGCTCTTTTATTAAAATGATCGGGCATTAAATACATTAATGTATCTAGTTTTTGGTCATTTTAAACAACTCGATTTATAAAATATGTCAGTTATGAAATTATTTAACAACAGAATTGGCGCAGTTAATTGTCTACTTAAATACCTTAACAGCATGCTAATATGTCGTGACTAAAATAAGTCGTATACTCAGCTCTTGTTTTTATTAGTTACAAAATGAAAATGTGTTGTTAAAAAGCAAATAAAGAAATGGTGATGCAATAGATTGAAGCTAGGAAATTACTAAATGTGCCAAATGAAAGTTAATTAAGCTTTCGTGTACATTAGATTCTAACATAACAACTTCATATCTTGCAAATGGCTATCTAAACAAATCCCGAGTGGTTACTAGCCGAAATCTAAATGTACTCGCTTTATAGTTTGCAAAATGGTGAATATTTTTAATCGGTTCATTTTATTTTGGAAGCTACGTAATGTTCCTTATGATCTATCTACATATTTTGGTGTGTATTGCATTACGTGACGTGTTCTGACTTCCTTGTTGCACACTTTCACCAGTAGTCCATTCAGAAGCTAAGTGACCGCTATCATTAACTCATTCTCACTTTCAAAAAGTTTCCGTTACTTCAATTCCATTAGCTCATAGTTCCTTTAGTGTTGCATAAATTTGCCATTTCTTAGATTATACATTTTAGAATTAGATAGGATTTTCGGTTCCAAAAAACTGAAAGCGTAAGTGTCTTCTTGAACTCCTTTGATGACTCGGTTAGTACACGATAATGCCATTTCGTTGATCAACTTGTAATGGAATTGCGTTCAGCAATAATTTTCCCGTGCCCGAAATAAGCCGTGATAATAAAAACTCCTCTATTACGAGGTGTCATTTTAAATTATAAGAAAATGCTGATTTTTGAGAATTTTTGAGGCAGTTATATTCAAATGTAGAACACAAAATTTGTCATAATCATGGAATACAATATCTTCGAAGTGGCCACCTTGGCTTCTTCTTAGAGACGATTGTTTCTTTGAGGAAAAATTTCATAATGTTTTAGCACAAATGCTGTTCGATGTTGCAAAATACAGCTTTGATATTGTTTTTTAGTGCTTGAATAATTCCTGGTACATTGACGTAAACCTTATCTTTAAAGAAAAACGTAATTGTATAAGAAAGCATCTGGGGGCCAATTGATGTCGCCATTTCGAAAAATTTCTCTCACAATAAAACAATTATTTCGCGACTACTGCCCAAAAAAGTCAGTCACCATTTTACGATAATACATACACACCATTCACTGAAACAAACTCGTTGGGGGTAGAGAGATTTCTCGACTATATCACTTAGATTGTCAGACTCGCAGATGCGACAGTTTTGCTTATTTGCGTAAAGTGAAAATGGGCTTGAACGGTAGGGATAATTTTTTTTAATGGTCGGTTTCTTGCATGCCAACACCCAATTAATGAATGTACGGTGTGGTTCATCATTTCTGGCGTAGTTTTTTTTTTTTTTGTCAGCTGGACTATATTGTGTAGGCTAGTTTAGGAGACGCCCAATTGCTACGAACGCCTAGAAATCGATAAATTTGGATCTTTTGCAACATTTTCAACTATAATAGCGATATTTTTAACAGATCTGACAATGAGTTGGCGAACACGCTTTAAGTTCTTTACATCCAAAATTTTAATATATTGTACAAGCGTGTATTGTTCCGTTTTTGTTAACCATATATTTTTTACTACTTATGTGTCGAAGAATGGCGGCTGTAACATTAACATAAAAAATATCGCGAAATTTAAAATTATGCTTTGTAATGGAAGGTTCCTTTAGCAAGATTATGGTGTTAGAAACTTTGCATGAATTTCATCAAGTATAAACCTTCGAAATTATTTGATGATTCATGTGTGGAACGCCGCAACTCTATCTACGAGGTACATTCAAATATGTATAATATAACACTTCCGCATTTTTTTCTCAGGACTCGGAACGATTTGTTTTAAAATACGCAAGCACTCTTTGTGAATGCGTGACAGGACTGCACAGGACTCTAGCAGCAGCTAGGGCTGTTTTTAATACTTAAAATGACGACGTTTTCATTACAAGAACAGCGTGTGGTCATTCGTTTTCTCCATTTGCGTAGTATGACACCGATTGAAATTTATCGCCAGTTGAGTGAGGCATAAGGTGATGGTGTTATGGATGTGTCTAATGTGCGTTTGTGGGTGCGTCAGTTCAAAGAAAGCAGAACGTCGTGTGACAACAAACCAAGGGAATCTCGGCCTCGCACCAGCCGGTCTGACGACATGATGAAGCGGGTGGCAAAACTTGTTATGGAAGATCGCCGAATGAGTGTGGAACACATCGCCTTCAAAGTTGGCATTCCATGGGACCTGTGCACACAATCCTGCATGAAGACCTGAAAACACGAAAAGTGTCCTTCAAGTGCGTGCCATAAATTCTGACAACTTTGAAGTGATTTCTCATGCTCCCTATTCACTTAACTTGGCTCCTAGCGGCTTTTGGCTGTTTCTAATGATGAAAGACACTGTCCGTGGTCGCAAATTCACTAGTCGTGCATCAGCGATTTTCCAGTGATCAAAGAAGACTCCTAAAGAAACGTTCGTAAAGGCGTCGACGTTGTAAAAAATGTGTACGGCTCCAAGGAGATTACATCGAGAAGTGACACAAATTTCAGTTTTCGTGTGATTAGTTTGTGAGAAAAAAATCGGAGGAGTTATAACTTGAATGCACCTCGTATAATAAGAGACAGCACCATTCGTGTTACCTCCCACTGTTCTCCCACTTTTCAGCCATTTTGACTTGACGATAAATCTCACAAAGCTGTAATTGTAGATCTCGTTTTACGCATAATAAGATGTTTTGTATTTTCTTTCTTTTAAACACGCATACAAACTACATAAATGCTAATGACACACTGAATTAGATGTATACTGGAATTATTATTTTAAATTTATCGAAGCTTCATAAAAATATAAACGTGCAAAGTTGTTTTTCTACATAATCTCTTGACTTCGAAACACATTTTCCCAACGGATATGTAATGTTTTGATCCCGCGACCGTAAAACGAATGTGTTTGTGACACCAGCCAATCACGCATGAACGCTTCAATAACATTGTTGTCAAATCTGTGTCCTCCAAATCCTTCTTTTAATAGTCCAACCCAAATGAGAACCGCAAGACGATAAGTTTGGAATATAGGGAGGTTGTTCCAGTATTGTTCAGAATAAATCATAAATTTCTTGCCATATTGTCATCTGTGTGGGACTGAGCGATGTCGTCAAGTAGAATGACTTCTTGGATTACCTAAATACTATTATAGCTATTTTAGCAAATATTAATCGGCGATCATCCTCGGAAAGGTAATGGACTATGCAAATATTCTCCTCAATCACATTGAGGTCCTCGGGCGACGTCGGCGATCTTTGTTTTCAAGTACTCGTCCTTCAGACATTTGATTCTTTCACACGTATACTTAAATCTTCTTAAAAGGTATTGTGCACGAATTGTACTTTAAATTTTAAAATTGCAGACGATTTTACTTGCTTTGTCGCGAGAAACTTGATGGTAATCCTCTTGCTCTGACATCATAATACTAACTAAAGAAGCAGTAATGTGAATACAACGCTCAGAAGCCACCTTTTCTCCGTTTATCTCACTACGTGTAAAAAAGAAATTTGTTTATATTTGATTTGTAAAAAAAAATAATAATTGTGAAACTACACCCCTCTTGGGGGCAAATCCTGCGAATTAAGATGTTAAGGCTTTCATATGTTCGCCTTTGACCACAGCAATGTGCACTGCAGATAAGCACCTCAACCGCGCGACCTCACTGGTGCTTATATTTAATTTACCCTCATATATTTAAATTTAGACAAATTTTGACAAATCTTGCAATTTAAGACTTAATCATGTATGTTTTATTAAACAATTATTTTAAATTAAGAAATTTACAAGACTGGTTTAATGAGTCACTTGGATTGATTTTAAAGACAACGATTTGAATTTTATAAAGTACTTAATTTTTCGATATGGGCCTTGAAGTTTTACGTACTTGCATTAACGTTTCTTCAGGTTTGTGATTCCTTCGCGTAATGAGTTTCTTCCAAACTTCTCAAAGTACTCGTTCTGTATTACATTTTCGCTTAAAATATTTTCCCTAACAATGAAAGTTTTGAGTTTCATGATCAAATGATAATTCTAAGGAACTAGATAGGCTCTGGAGGCAGAAGAGTTGCAAACCTTAGTCCAGTAGCAATTGTTCAGTGACATGGCGTCTTGCATCCCAATCGCTACTTTCAACCTCTCCAAAAGTACAACGTAATATTTACCAGTACTAGTTTTTCCTTTCCTAAGGTTCATTCATGAGAATTTTTTTGTGTCCAAAAATAGACACCATCACTATTTCAATGACTGGCTTTTCACTTTTTTTCGGAACCAGTTCACTTCGTGCCAGGAATGTAATTGAAGTGGAGTAAATTCGCTTACTATAATACCTTTACATCTACTAACTCGCACACTTACTTATTGGTTTCGTGATTAAAATTACATCATGAACTTTGTGGGTGATTTCTGTTTTTGGATCTACAGGACATGTTGCGTCTTCTATGTTTGTTCTGCGGCTTTTGAATTCATTTCCACGAAGTCGAATAGTTTTGCAGAAAGAACGTGAATCACCCAATGTCAACAAATACTTTCATGTAGTTTATTTGTATGACCACCAAATTATTGTCAAACCTTACATGTAATTTTTTTCTGGACAGCATTTGACTTGAGGGAATTTTTCATTAAAGTTCACTATCTATTTGATGTAGAAGTTACATTCCTATAATATCATTTCACATTGGCAGGATTATTAAATAGATCTACTTTTTGTGTAGTTTTTTTCTAATTAGAATTATTGGGAGTTCGAACTCCATGCGCATTTCTACATGTCGCTAAAGCTAAATATAATTTCAAGGGTAAATAACCGCGAAATTATGAATTTTGCAACAAAGAAATTTTAATGTTTCTCAAGATTTGTATTACGAAGTGACGAGCTTAAACTCAAAAGGTCGATCATTACTTCCAAAGTCACCGAATCATTCTACTACATCGCTTGTATCGTTTAAAATTGTTCAATTGTGCACAGAATTGTGACTATCAGTCTACGATTATCCACATGTTTGATAAATTGACTTCTTTGCACCATTTAGTAAAAAAATGCTTTGTTTGAGATGCCTGATTGCCAGATAATGATAATTTATAAATATATGAAGAGTTTTGATATTTTTGGCAAAACCAATTATTGACATTAAACAACATTAAAAAATACAGAAGAATATAAGATACTAGTCTACATAATATAACTTATAAACATAATAAATAAGTCACTGAATACTAATGTGGGTTATTTATTTTATAGTACAGAAAACCAATGACGTGTGAAATTTTCAGCTGTAAATTGTATTCTTAGAGGTTAGTGACTACTATAACAGCTGCAATTCTGTTGAATAATGAATTGCGGTCTGCTTTGTAAGGAAGAAACGCGATACAAGTTTCCTCATGAGGTAGTTTTCATAGTAATCGTATTGATATGCAAACCGTAAATATGTATGTAAACCGAAGATTTTCATTACAAAGACATTAAGTAGTAAACTGAAAATGCAGACTATTAATTAATTTTTGAGAAATCCACTCGTTTTTATTATTGATGTTTTCAACAGGTCTTACACAGTGCCAGTAAACAAAGAAATGTTTTAGAAATGTACAACTTCCTACCAGTTTTTAAAGTTAAATAGTAGCATTGAAGGTTGGAAGCCTGAAAAATACAATTAATTTTTAAGTGCTTTCCGAGTGGGAAAGTGTATCATGATGTTTGCCGGACTGATAGCGCTTCATGATGTAAATTGTCGGTCTTGTGACGTTGAATTGCTTACTAATAAATATAGAATATCGTAATAAAAAAAAAACACAAATTACGCAAAAAATGTTAAAGAATTAAAAACACCATAAAAATCAATATTTTTCTCCTTAGAAAAAATCATCATCGTGATGACAATTGCACAGTACTCTCGTATTACAGCGCACATTAAAAAGACTTATGAAGTTCAACAATGAAATCCGCATACCAAGAAACCCTTTTGTGTAAATATTCAAGAAGAAATGTTTTGAAAAAGTTATGCTGAAAAAACAGAATGTCGTTCATTAAATTATTGCTCCAATAATTGAATTATTTCACTTGTCTGGGTTACCTTAATCTTAAATGGGTGCAGATGCAGATTTTTTTGTTAAAATCAGCTGGATGGTGCCTTTTGAAATGTTCAATTGCAGTGGCTGACGGCGCACTGAGGTTCTAAACGCGCCGCCACGTTGTCGTTCGCAGCGGCAATGTTTTTAACTGAACGCCTGGTACAAGGTCGGCTAGTTGTTTTTTTTTTGGGGGGGGGAGGTTACGAACTTGCTTGTTCAAATTATTTAGTTAGTTTTTTTCAGCTATTTCATTTAATGCATTTCTCCTTCCGAAAATGCCAAGTAATTTGTCCTCTTGTTCCTCTCTTCCTTTGATTGCATTTAACACAAGCAGAATTTACTTTAATTGCTCTAGTATGACTCACTTTATAACTATCAAATTATTTAAGCACCGGTTGTTGCTCATTTCGTCATAATTCGACCTCGTTAACGCCTATTTCAAAACCTGTTTGTTATCTTGAGTTATAGTTTACAAATTATCAAACACTGCGGTGTTAGTGGTTTCGTGGTAGTATACGAAATTGGCACATTTTTAATGTCGGGAAATCTAAAAGATTTCGCTTAACTTTTCTACTAATGTTAATATATTCTACAATTTTATCAGATACTGCACAAGAACCGTTATATAGGTTGCATGTGATATATAAGTATCATTCATTTATACAAATGATGCAATTAAACAGTAACTGAGATGATTAGTATTAATTACTTACATTTTTCCAAAGATAAATATTGAAATTTATAAGACGTAAATAGAATGTTGGTGGGCGTAGAAGTCCGTTTTTCCATAAAAAACAAAATAAAGTTAAAAGAGAATCCACAAACTAGTAACCTTGACATTTCTATCTTAATTTTTAATGTTTTATAAAAATTCAGTCAAAAGTCAAAAGCACTCATTTTAAGAATTAAAAGTTTCAAATTTTTAGATTTAAATATAGATTTTTTAAATTTTATTTAATCTGCAATCTACTCTCAACAAAGTAAACAAAGTAAATTCCATCAATTCTGGTTGGGCTGCAGCCCAACTAGATCTTGTGGCCATTGTTGTTACAATCGTCTAGCAACAGGCTAGTTGGTTAGGGAGTAATTCGATGATATGGTTAGGGTGACTTTCGAGATTGTTGCGTCTGGTCGAGTCTTCTAATTTCGCTGGCTACATAGAGAATTTGTGTATCATAGGGTAACGTTGGGTACGTACCAGGGGGCGTTGGTCATTCGAAGGGTCTTTGATTAGAATCTTTGGAGGATTTTAGTATATGACGCCTGACGCACACCAAGGCCCAGAGTTGAATCCCATAGATTTCAAGATATAGTAAGACTTTGTTTGGTGAGGACAGTTGTGAGGGTCTTTCAAGTAACCATGTCATTTTTTGAATCTTAAGACCAGTTGTTTCTGTTTTACTTTAATGTGCGAACTCCAAGTGAGCTTTTGGTAGAAGTGCATCCCGAGGTATTTCACCTCAGTCTTAATCGGGATAGGAGCATTGTTAATACTGGTTTGTGGGCATTGGACATGTCTCAAGGTAATAGTTAATTTATTCAAATTTATTCATGTTAACGATAATTTTCTATTTGGGGAACCAGTCTTGTAATGAATTAAAATATTTTTGCTGACGTTCGATTGCTATTGCACATGGTCGGTTGAGTGATAAGTTGGCTGTGTCGTCCGCAAATGTCGCTAATACTATATGATTTGTGATTGGTACACAAGAAGTGTTTATTAGAGGCCCATAACGCTACCCTGCTGAATTTCAGAGGTGATTTAGTGGAAATTTTGATACTGTATTGTTCATTTTAACTTCATAGGTTCTGTTTGCGATGTACCACTTTATTACTAAATGTACCTGGCTGCAAATGTGTAGTTTAAGTTTATATAACAGTTCGTTATGCTTTATTTTATCAAGTGTCTGTTTTGTTTAAGAAGGCTACTGGGTAGACACTCTTGTTTTCCAAGCTTTCTATTATGTGAGTGATGTTTGGGTAACTTTGGTGTATAGCTGAGTGAGTGACATTCGTGAAATTCAAAACGGTGTGATGGGATAAATTGGTCTAGGTCTTTAATGCATTTAAGGAAAGGTCTTTCGAATTTTTTTTAAAGGAAGGGCAAGATTGGTCTGTATGATTGTTTACAATCTGAGTATCTACTATACATTTAAACAGAAAGTGAACAAAGACAGTTGATATGAAATGTGAATCTTCGGGATCGTTTTGCATATCTTACTTTCGTAAGTTATTATATATACTTATCCCACTGTTATCATTTGTAAATAAATTGTCCCACGTTCCCATCTTGCAACTAAAAATTGTCAGCCTAGGACGCCAAAATTTCCTCCTGTTTTCATAAAACAGGAAAGTAGCAAAGCTGTAGAATGCTATTGAATATTGCAGTGATGAATACGATGGTTTTCCTGGGAAAGTTGTGCAATACTTCATCAATTACGAGATCAGATTTCAGGGATTGCTCAGAGACTTGTTAGCGTGAAGAGTTTGAGTGGCGGTGATAGTTCACGCGCAACGTCAAAGAAGAATTCAATTTCTCTGTCGTAACTATTTTTTTTTTTGTAATTGCGATATTGTAAAGATGTCAGCTAAATGATCGGCAAATCTATTTGCTTTATTCATGTCCGATCTAGCCCAAGGACCATTGGATGGTCTGATGAGAGGGATCATTACAATTGGGCGCTTAAATCTTTTGTTTACCTTCTATATAGAGTTATCATCAGGTGAGAGCTTTGTAATATACCATTTAAAGATTTCATTGCGGGCTTCGAGTAGTGTTGTTTGCAATTCATAAGCAAGCCTGTTGAAGAAAGTTTTGTCCCGTCTATCCCTGTTTTCTGCCATCCTTTTCTCGCTCTCCGTTTTTCACCTATAAGGTCTCGTAGATGACAGCAAATGTTTTATGCGACTAGAGTGTATGTTGTATTAGGCATAGCTTGACATGCAAGATTTTGTATAGTTGTAATCAGGTACATTGTTGCTTCATCAAAGTTCTTGGCATTTTTTCTTGTGATAGCAAATTAATTTCGGTTTCTAGATAACATCTAAAGTGATTCCAGTCAGTATATTTGATGTATAGTTCTAAATAAGGTTCCTTTTTAAGGACTGTCGAGCTAATAGCTTACAATGACTACAATACGATCAGAAGATAAGTCTAAGTTTGATTCAGCTTGGTAATAAGTATTCGCTAAACCATTGACGACCGCATGGGCGAATAAATCGGGTATTTTATTTGGGGAGAGTCTGACGTGCCATCTGGGTGATTGGTAAAGTAATTTATAAAATTCGGCATTTAATATCTGTTGTCATGGTTGTGTGGGTTTCTGAAATCAATAAGATATAAATTGTTGAAGTTGTAAGAACGTGATAATTTCCTGTATGTGTCGGGTGGTGCCATTGACATTTCAGATAGGAGTTTGTCTTGAGGTCGCGATTCTATGCTGTTTGGCTTATTAGCTAGGTAAATATTGCTTTGAACTCTGTAATAAAACTAGAAATAATTTTGTTAATGTTGTTGATGTTTGCTTTTAAAAGTGCTTATTGCTAGGATACTGCGCTTTGAGTTTCAATATTTGAAAATATTTGTCGTAAGTGCGTTTTTTTAAGGCTTTTTATACTATGCATCCTTTTTAGCTAGTCGGATGATTTCCTTAGCATAAGGCACAATTAGCTTGGGTGTTTGGTGATTTCTTACATACAGTAGTGCTGTGTTCTTTACCACATATAACACAGTTATAGAACCTGTTACAATATGTCTAGGTAGGACTTTAGTGTTAACAATGCGCACATTATAGTATTTTTTCTTGGTTGGTTCAATCGAGACTTTTATATTACTTAAGTATTTAATGCCAAAAACCTTTTGTTATTTTCGTTGGGTTCTTAAGTCAACCATAAACAGCGGTAGTGGTAGTTTTGTAGCTCTCTGACGTATATTTTTTATATTACATACTTTGTGTCCTAGTGCAACTTGCTTACCTGAGATACGCAAGTTGAGTTGACATTGTGTGATGGAAATTGCTAATAGGTATTCTGTACGCCCTTTCTTCTTTGAGCTGGTATGAATTATGTTCTCGTCTCTAAAGTGTGCCGAAAGTTTTCTGTGCGAGTCTAGGGTTAAGGTGTTGACTTTGACTGTGGTATTGGCCAATTCTGTACTGTAATATTGTTCTTTCTCTATAACTGAGGAGATATTATTAATCATCCGATTATAATTGTTAACTCCATAGAAGTACACCGGTGGGAGGTTAGCAGTTTTAAGGCTCTTAGGGTTCGTGTTCTTGGTTTCTGGCTGAAAGAGTATTTTATAACTATTCGAATTAATTGTTTGGCTAGACAGTTATATGTTAAGGGTTTGTTTTGGTTTTCGTTTCCTTTGCCATTCATATTTGCTGCTTATCTGGCCTTTTTTACTGTCTTTATCGCTCTAGGGATGTTTGTCAGTATTTGCTGATTTAGGTATTTGTTGATTTGTAACGATTTGCTTTACCTGGGGGCATGGGATTGCGGAGGGATTAATTATATAAGAGATAGATATTATTGTTTGATTTTAAGTTACAATTGGGAATTATGAGGTCACTTGATTGCTGAATTTCTTTTGTTATTGTAAGTACGGAAAATTTTGCATATTAAAAAAGTTAAATGTATATCCATAGTTTTCCCAAGAGGTTTGAGTATTTACCGCTGATGTTCCAGAGCCGAGCGTCCGAGGCCGTAACCGCTTCCGCTTAAGAACATAGATTAGGATATTTACGTGAATTAAAATATATAATTGTACGTACGGTTTTATAAATGTGTAGCGTGTATAATTTTTAACTTGCTATCACTCGAGTTTGTTATCGTTAAATTCACTTATCGGCGTATGGCACTCGGAACTTCCAAAGATATTGGAGCATAACTAGCGTGTTTACTTTTCGAAAGTCAAATAATAATTAAAGTTTATAGGCTATTGAATGCCCTTTTTTAAATTTAGCAGCTAAATGTATTCATCGAATATAAATTTCTTGTTGAAGAAATAGTGCAAACGAATATCTGAAATATGATTGTAAAATAATGAAAACAAGAACTGCCAAAATTCTAAAATAAAATATAAGTAAAACTAGCGAACTTTATTGTCCAAGCTGTAAGAGAAGCAACAATAAAAGGTCTGTAATCACTAATCACCTGTCATCTAAATTGATTGTCTGATACCAAATCATTACAAAGAAATATCTTATTCGAACCACTGCAGTTCCCAGTATTTCGAGATAATCATAATTAGTGTCGTATGGTTTAATACAGTACAATTTGTCCTTCAAATCTTAAAAGTATCTGCATACTTTTGGAGGCTTTTGGATAATGAACCGATGTTCTTCCAAAAGCTTAACATATCAATCAATAAGTTCGTAGAATGACTGTTATATGGTGCCACTATTCACAAATCCATATGGTTTTTAGGAAGTACTAACCTTCAAATGATACGTCCCGAGATTTCATGACAATCTGACGTTTAGTTCACAAGTTACAGCAGTTTTAGTGATGCTACTTTTGTAATTTTCAAAACAATAAAAAAATCTGAATTTTGTGTGTTAATAAAACATTACTTTTTAGTAAGAAAAAATATTTGACAAATATTATTCGAACTCTACTCCATCAAGGCAAATGGTAGAGAAGTGGTTTTCTGATTTTAAACGCCTATGATGCCTGGTCGCCCAAATTCGGCAGTTACAGAAAAAATTTAAAAAAATAGTTTTGACCGATCGTAAATTGAAGTTGCGTGAGATAGCTGACTGACACCTTAAATATATCAGAAGGCAGTGTATTCACCATTTTGCTTGAACATTTGTTCATGAGAAAACTCTGTTCTTAGTGGTTACCACGTTTGCTCACAGTTGATCAAAAAAAACAACGCGTCGACAATTCAGAGCGCTGTTTGGAGCTGTTAAGCTCAATAAAAGGATGTTTTATGCGGTATGTGACAATTGATGAAACATGGATCTATCCGTACACTCCAGAGTCAAATTGGCAGTCAGCTGAGTGGACAGCAAAGGGCGAAAGCCGCCAAAGATTTTGGCCTCCGTATTTTGGGATGCGCACGGTATTTTTATTCATATACCTTGAGAAAGGAAGAACCATCAATAGCGAATATTATATGGCGTTATTGGTGAGTTTGAAAATGAAGAAGAGAAAAGTGCTCTTTCACCAAGCCAACGCACCGTGGTACAAGTCGATTGCAACACGAATCGCACTTGAATTGCTTTTCCGTCCACCGTATTCTCCGAATCCGGCTCCCAGCGACTGCTACATGTTTGCAAACCTTAAAAAATGCTCCAGAGGAAGAGGTTTGTCTCTAATGAAGAAGTGATCGCCGAAACTGAAGCCTATTTTGAGGTCAAAGATAAATCGTTCTACACAAAAAGGCATCGAAATGTTAGAGAAGCGTTAGATTGAATGTATCACTCATGAAGGAGACCACCTTAATGAATAAAGTCGAATTTTGCCTAACAGTTGTTTTATTAGTCATCCTACGAACTTATTAAATGCTGTGTTATGTAGTATGATGCATACAAAATTAAAAACTTGAACTTAGTTGTTTCAGAAGTTTCAATATTTTATTTATTTATTATTTAAAGAAACAAAAGTGTCTCTTTTGATAGCACAGAGTTACTGCGAAAGAACTATCGCGTTTTAAAAAGATGTATTTCACACAATATTACAGATATAATATTGAATGGTGCATAAAACGGAAGGGAAAACGCCTTAATTTAAATGTGGGACTAAAAACTTCGTTTTAACTGTCCAGGTGATGTAGAACAATTAATTTGATAACCGCTTGGAACTAGATACTGTCACAATTTTCGGATATAGAGTACGGACAATCCTCATACCGTTGCGGAACATGAAAAGGATTCTCCAAAACGTAATGTCTTTTGCGCAGTTTCCAAAATAAAGTGTACTAACCGTTTCTCTTTAGTAAAAAACTTATGACGGGTGCAACATAATAGATATGTTGCATTTATAGTTGTTTTCGCAACTAACAAAAGATTCCAACTTCATATTCGAACCTCATTGGTGTATGATTATCTAAATGAGGAACTCTCTTACCGATGGATGGGGCTATCTGTTGGAGAGGATATGGTATTGTTTGACCCTCTCCCCTCACCGTCTCTTGATTTTACGGGTTGTTGTTTCTTTGGAGGTATATTAAAAATCTGATTTACGTGACACACCAATGTCAACAACATTTTATGAACTTCGAGACCGTATTACTACTGATATGAGAATGATCACACAATGTGTGAAACGAACTGGACTACTATTTAGAAGTGTGTCGAGTGACGTGAAAACCTCACATGAAACATTTGTGATTGTATGAATAAAACCTTCGGCGCTTTCCTTTTCTTACCTTATTTTCCTTTTCTTACGAATCATTTAACATTATAATTGTGATACTTTGTAAAATATTTTTTAAATCCGATGAATTTTTATAGTAACTCTTATTTTTTACTTTTATATATTACAAAATTTAGTAGCTGTTTGAATTAAAGAATACCACAATTTAAATAAAATAGAATGAATACATAAACTGATGAAAACTAAAACAAATAAGTAGTATGCAGTAACTGCAAAAATCGCACAGTTACAACAATTGTATTTGCCTGTTACGTTTATCCGTCAATCCCAATCCGATTTAAATGCTCCTGCTCTTTAGCTCGCTGTTTTAAAACGAAAAAAGTGACGAATGAGGAATAGGGTACGACGTTTTTTTTTATTATTATTAGTTGGGATAGATGGTGCTTCAATGTGAAATATTTCAAATTCTTTTTGCAAATTTACTATTGAGTTCTGTTTGAGTAACCTCAAGCTTTTTGTTCAAAAATAAAAATGGAGGGTCATAGTATGGCAAAACGTACTGAATATGCTCAAAAAATTTCAAGACGATTCGATGATTTTTGTTCGAGTTAGAGTGGCAGTAAATTTGAAAAATGTTTCGAGAAAAACGCGTTTAAAGTTTTAACTATTCGAGCCGCGGCGCTTCTAGAGCTTTTGAAAACTAATTGAGATCCCGCTTTCAAATTTTAGTATGTTATTTTCGAGATGATAAGCCATCTAAAAATGAAAAAATTGATAAAAAATTTCACACTGGCATAGCCCTTTAAATACTAATGAATAGGAACGTTCACGAATTCACTTTTTACCAGAATAAGGTCAAATCTCAAGAGCAACTTCTGAACGCAAATATTGAAAGTTGATTCGAGAATTGCTTAAAACCAAAAAAAAATTAGATCTCTGTCAGCGAGCATAATTAAATTAGCCGGTCGCCTAACACTAGAAGGATAAGTAGGCTAAAAGAGCAAGCTTTACAGAGAAAGCCGTAGCTCTCGCAAAAAAACGGAAAAAATTTAGCCAAAGTGGACTCTACAACTTCCACATTTAAAAGAAGGAAAAATTTACTGATGTTTTTAACATTTAAGTCAAAGGCCGTCTGTAACACGAACACACACTTACGAGATCTGTTCAAAAAGTAACCTAATTCATTTTAATTTTCTCTAATGTGTCAAAAATCTGTTTTAATTTGGTGAACGTATAAGATTCAGCTAATGGTAGGTCAGAGAAGTAGGAAGGCTGGGAGGGAGCAGTCGTTTGACTTTTGGCACAAAATGATTGATCAACTTCGCGTAATTTAACTGAACTAAACAAAGCTTTGTAATGCAATCCGAACATTTTGAAAATAAGTGTCAGGTGCATTTCGACAAAATATAATAAATTAAAGGACTGAGACGATGCTTATAAGGCTAGAAATACAACCAGCGAATTACCAATCCAAACAAAACAGTGAGATAATGCAGGTGGGTATCTTATCAAGGATATCACAACAGGCTTTATCTGAGTTTTTCTTGATTTCGCCAATCATTGCTGTGAATTACCAGTCACTGTTAACTTAGGGTAACGTGCAATTGACGTAGGATATTTATTTTGTATTTGCATAAATAAATATGACGTAATATTTTACAAGTGGTGTCATTTCGCTTCTGTTTACATAATATTTAAATAAGCAATATTTGGGCTGCTGGAAATTGCCGCTTGCTCCTAGAATTTTGAAATTACTCGATTTAATATTGAATGCATCTTAAACAACAAAAAGAATTCAGCGATATCACATATAGTTATAGCATAGGCAATGTTAGCACTTTAGGGGCATTGAATTTTATGTAGGCAAATCAAATATAAACCGATTTTTTGACAGTGTAAATCTATAAAAGCGACTACAAATATATAAAGTTATTTTTCTACAAAATCTCCCGACATAGAAAAACATTTTTTCAAAAGATAGGTAATCTTTTGATCCTGTTGTCGGAAAATAAAAGTGATTTCGACAACAACATCAAATCTCTCTTCTTTGTTCGGACAATAGAGACAACAGAGAGCAATCGTTATTTGAACTAATCTTTGAGAAAGCAACGTACAGTGCGAATGTCCTCTTCGGCCAAGCAGATTCTCGGATAACATCAGTGACCTTTATTTTCAAGTGCTTCTCGTCCTCACAAAATTGTTTATATCACGCATTTTATGAGTGTTATCCCCGAGCTGTACCTTAGGTCTTCTCAACATTCCTGGTGATTTTACGTCTTCTATCGTGAGAAACTTGATAGTAATCGGTTGTAGTAAACGGACAAAGGCATTTCTTACTCTAACGTCGTGATATTGACTAAATAAGTGGTAGTGTGAGGTAACCAACGACGGGGGGGGTTATCTCCTGACATGTTTACCTACGACTCGTAGATGTCGCGACCTTCTACGCTCACATTATGGGGCGTAAAAAAGAAATTTAGTTCACCTACGTATTATAAATTACTATTTATCTTTATCGCACAAAACATGGATTCTTATAAAAATCGCCGATTTTTCAAAAAATAATCACGCCAAATAAAAATTTACATTATAAAGACTGTAAATGTGCACAGGTATGTCAAAATATAAAGAAATAAAATTTTCAAAAATTTCAAGATTTCCTCACACTAACTTTGTTACAGCGAACTTTTGTGGTTTAAGTTACTAAAACATGCGGTAAAAACGTCAAATTGTACATAATTGGACAACACTAAAAGTATTCGGCTTATAATGCTCGGCATGTTATAGGAAAATGATATTTTTCGTTTATATTCTGAAATAATGGAAAGGAAAGAGAAAATTAGTTAACATTTTATTGCTATTTTTGGTACTTTTTAACATGCATCGTAAGGTAAAAGAAGCGGCAGGTATGGTCAAACGCAAATCAGTTGGACGATTGATAGACGAGGAAGGAAATATCATTATAGATAAAGAAGCAAAAATAGAACAATGGAAAGACTATATTACAAAACTTTTCGGGGACGAACAGAGGGGTGATCCGAAACAAATAGCATGTGTAACTGGACCATATATAACAAAGGACGAAGTACGTGCAACAATAAATATTATGAGAGATGGAAAAATGGCAGGCCCGGATGGAATCCAATCCGAAATTTTAAAACTTTTTGACGTTGCTATAACATGGATAACAAGCATCTTTAATCAAATATATGAGAGAAATACCCAGAGAATGGCTCAAATCAACTTTCATTGCCATACCAAAAAAACCAAGCGCGAAATACTGTGCCGATTACCGTACGATTAGCATTATGTCACATTCTCTTAAAATCTTTATAGATTATCATAAAGCATTTGATAGAGTTAAGCATAATAAACTTATTATGTTTTGGAAAAAAATTGGGATAGATGACAAAGATCTTCAAATCATAACTAACCTCTATTGGAATCAATCTGAATACATTACAATAGAAGGAAATAATTCAGACGAAATAGAGATAAGACGAGGCGTGCGACAAGGATGTGTTCTGTCGCCCATGTTATTCATAATTTATTCTGAGCAAATATTTAACGAATCTTTGCAAGGTATAGATGCTGGTATATTATTAAACGGAACTAGAATGATTAACATTAGATATGCGATTATATTTGCGGACAGCTTCTAAGCTTTAAAAGAACTCATGTTAAACATTGAAATAGTCAGTCGACGATACGGACTTGAAATGAATATACAAAAAACAAAGTACATGGTTATCAGTAAGAATACAATTCCACCCGAACCCTTAATAGTTAACTCTCAACCAATTGAAAGAGTAACATCAATAAATTACCTAGCTACGTCGATAAATAGTCAATGGTACCCACTCCAAAGAAATAAAGTGCAGGATTGAGAAAGCCAGATCAACATTTGTAAACATGCAGAAAGTGTTTAAGTCTCGAGATCTAAACTTGAATACAAAAATTAGACTATTAAAATGTTATGTGTTGTATGGAGCTGAGGCTTGGACGCTGACGGAAGCATCAATGAAGAAACTTGAGGCCTTTGAGATGTGGACGTACAGGAGAATATTAAGAATATCTTGGGTCGACCATGTGACGAATGTTGAAGTACTACTAAGAATGAATAAAACAACTGAAATAGTAAAAACTATAAAAATCAGAAAGTTACAGTATTTCGGACATATTATGAGGAATGAACAACGTTATGGGATACTTCAACGGATACTACAAGGTAAAGTGCTAGGAAAGAAAGGACCCGCACGCAGGCGCATCTTCTGGCTAAGCAATTTAAGATCTTGGTTCTCAATGACAACGGCAGACCTCTTTCGAACAGCCGTCAACAAAGTTAAGATTGCCATATTGATCGCGAACACCCGGAACGGATAACGCACATGAAGAAGAAGAAGGTACTTTTTTAAATTCTTTATATACAAGTGCTCGATTTTTTTTACTTTTATCCTTTTTTTTAGTTGATCCATAATTTTTAGTATATCAATTTGTGTCTGTATCGTTTGTTTCTTTTTTAATTGTATCCGGAAGAATAGAAAAATGTCATCGAAAAAATATCTAATATATGTAATATGTAGGTATTGAATTTATAACCGCCTTTCCTTTTCTGAGCGAACATTTTTTTCAAAACAAATAATTAATTTTTTGCTTCTACAACAAGTTTTAAAATAAAGTGTGAATCTGAGTTCTTCTTGGAAAAAGGAAACATATCAGAAGCAAGAAAAGTAATTTCAACTGATTCTTTTGAGAAGTCTGCTTCCAGTAGAATTATTTAAAGAATTTTACAATAACAATTTTTTTAATATACAAAAATAGTGAAGGTTTTAAAATTGGTAATAATTAGAAAAGGAAGATTGGCGATTATCGTACGTATTTTATCCTTATTTTTTCTGTTGGCTGCCTGAGACCACGCAAGTTGACTGAACATGACTTTCCTTGTCCATAGATTACATGTTCCTCTTCTAGTGCACTTTTTCTTATTCTGAAATAACATTGAAGAACGTTTAATTTCCCACATTTAAAACAGAATTTCTTATTTCGTTTATTATAGATTTAGCTTACATAGGTTTTATTCTATTTGAGCGTGATATTTTCTCCTTTCTCTATTTTATTATATATCTTCTCTATATGTTGTGTAGCTTCATCACACCGTATTCTGGTATTTTTATCTTTAAGTCCTAATGCCCTATTATTTTGGCCTTTTAATTTTTATGTATTTAGCTTTCCTAGTTTAAATAGTAAAGACTACTCGCTATGCCACATAATGTTTCTTTCGGAATTTCATACATTTCCTCCGATGATACTTCTTTACCTATATCTAATTTGTTTTTTATCATATTTTGTTATAATGTCATTATACTATATTGTTTCAGTAAGTATATTTCGAAGTTATTGCCTTTATGGTTTTCAGTTCTCTGTGTTTTTTTCTTGTTCTTTTCATATTCCTCTTCGTGTATGTAACTTACTAACATGTCATGATTGCTTCCACATTATATATGGTGGATCAAATATAACCGGGACTGATTATTTTACAAAAAAAAGACAAATCACTTATTTGCACATGTCAGTCTTCAACCTACTCTCTCCAACGCTTTGGAAGTATCCTGGTGCCTTTATCAAAAAAATGCGTTTGGCTAGCAACGTATTCACTCCTTAACAGTCTGGATGACGGCGTCGTTATTCGGAAACCGCACGCCTTACAAGTCTGATATGAGCCTTCCGAATAGGTAAAAATCACTTTGGGACAAAATTGATTGCACAGCAGATGTGGCAGAAGGTTCCATTTCAATTTTCGGAGAGTTTCCATTGTTTTTTGGCCGTGTGGGCGCGTGCATTGTCTTGAAGGAAGGCCACCTGCTTTCCACCTCTCTTCTACTTGAATCGAATCTTTTTCTTCACCTCTGTTGCCAGGAGGTCCGAGTATTAAGCTGCATTGACTGTGCTGGCATCCGTCGGAAGGTCTGCATAGATAACCCCCCGCCAATCCTACTTTAATTGTTGAACGGCGTTTCCGCGCTCTATTGGTTTTAGGAGAACTGGTGTGCCAACACTCGCATGATGACTGCTAGGAGTAGTGCACCCACGTTTCATCGGTGGTCACTGTAGACATCAAAAATGGATCACCTTCGTCTTCAAACGCTTGCATGCACACTATTTTGTTCACGTCTGTCCGTCAAAGTGCGTCGTACCCACCGTGCATTCACCTTATGATAGTGCAGGTGTTTTTTTACGATGCCTTGTTCACTACCATAACATTATCTAAGTTCCTGGATAGTGCTGCGTCTATTCTCACGAATAAGCGCGTCTGTACGATTATTATTTGGCTCAGTGACGGATATTCGCGGCCGACGATTATGCGGCTTATTCTCCAACTGCTCTCTGCTATCCCTGAAACACTTACACCACTCAAACACACGGGTACGCGAGAGACGCTCTTCTCCAAACTGTTGTTGGAGTCTGTGGTGAATTTCAGCGGACGGAGCTTTCTCCAACGAGGATTTCGATCACAATACATTGTTCCACGGTACCTTCTGTTTACTCATCACTCTAGCAACTCCCAAACAGGACTGAACAGGTTTTAACCCGAGCAGAAGGTAGGGTGGAGGTTGTGACTCCACTCTCTCAAAGTCGCACAGTTGCTGCGCAGTGCAGCTTGTTCACACGCATATCGGTTCCGGTCATATTTGAACCACCTTGTAATTGTCGCTAAATCTTTACATCCTCTATTTGTACTTTCCATATTATTTTTTTATTACTATTATGTCTATAATAGATTCCTTAGTGGATCTATCCGTATATATGTACGGATGTCGTGATGATATAATGTGTTCGCACCATATATTTATGATTTTTACAAAAATCAATAAGGCGACATCGTTGATTGCTTCTTCTTTAAAACGGCCCACTACGTCAGTATCCTTTCTTCCTTCCTGCTCTTTTATACTTTTTTATAGTTTGGCACCTACAATATTTCTGTCTCGGAAGAAAGACATTCTTCTTGTTTCCAGCGTTATCATTTATTGGGTCTACTTCTGTAGTAGTTGGTTATCTATGAATCTCTATTTCAACTCTAATAATTCGTTTGTTGTACTGTTCAAATTTGGTAATATTCTTTTCTTTTAATAGGGATGCTCCACTTTTGACATGTTTGTGCGTAAGTAATAATAATAATAATAATAATAATAATGGTGGTTCAAACACTTGTTGTGAGACCATGGTTTGCGAATAAAGAGGTTAAGGCTCTCACTACCCTATCATCGCGCACCGTCTCTGGATATAGGACGATGTGGCAAGCACCGCGCATTAGATAATTGCATTATTACCCCACGTTAGAAGTAAACGCAGGTATTCAATTATTTTTAAGTTACTGAGTAGACTATACTGGCGCTTAGATGCTTAAGTACTTCATTTCAAATATGATAATAGTTATCATTTTTTCTTTACCTATACCTTTCCTTATTGTCTCGCTGAGGATTACTATGTCTAACTTTAATTTTTCGATCTCTACGATAGCTTTTATCTGTTTTTATCTTGTATGATCGGTTGTTTACTTGTAAATCTCTGCCACCCTTTCCCAGAATCCTTGGGATTCACTGCCTTAGCTGTCTGCACTGTTCGTCTGTGATAGTATCGTTTTACATTTCAGAAATCTGCTGAAATCAATTAATTAGAATTTTTACATGTGTTAGATCTGGACCACGCCCTTCCTTCTTTTTTCGGGCTTGGGTTCGATAAGGAGACGTAATAAGTTAGATCTAGACGAAGTTGCAGTTTGCTTTAAAATAAAATTATGAAGTAAGACAGACATCCAACACAAAATCTATATTTTCAATGCACAAAAAAAAATTTTAATTCCACTTGAATCTCATATGACACACTGAATGTTTTTAGGCTTCTATACATTAAAATGAGAAGCCTTATGTAGAGAGTAATGTTGTCTGTCTGGCCGTCTTTTTATTTTTCAAATTTTGATCAAGGCAGCTTCCAAGCTGGAGACAAGTTTCTATTTCTGTCAAGCCTTATAATTTTTGGTCTGTGATAGATAGAGAAATAACAACTAAGGACCATCAGTCAAGTCCAGGCGCCAAAAATGGGCCTGATCAGAAAATCTCGAGACCGGTTCGATCGGAAGTGGCCGCAAATTTTTGTTTATGTATAGAAGCCTGGGAAATCTGTGGAACCGGAGTTCTACGTCCGTACTTGTTTAATTTTGATAGCATTTTAACATACAGAAAGTATTTTATTTTAACAAAACCTTGTATTTGTGAACTGCTGAATTAAATTAGTACACCCAGGCCCATCGGGGAGAAGGTAAGTTAGAAATTTTGAAACCCATGGTTCTTTGGGTCTCGGTCAGGCTCCATTATTGTTAAATATTTTAATTATTTTTTAAAAATGCGCTGCGCGCCGACAATCCTATATAAATTAAAAAACCGTTTAGTATCGATATATAGTTGCATTGTTTTGCTTACATTAGAGCTGAAATAAAAATCATCTGAGATGACACTCCTGTCCGCCTCCTGTCTTCACTTGCAGAATAGCGCACTTTAAATTGACTGTATTATGAGTTATAAAACTTAATAATTGTGACCCTTTAGTTCTTCATTTGATTTAATACCGCAATAATTTTTATTAATTTGCTATACTGTTGATTGAAGGTCAAGGATGATTTCGTGTATGTAAATTATAATCCAAATTACTTAAAAAGCTTATGTATTAAAAAGTAAGACGCACATTGTCCTCTAAATATTTTAAACACTACTGTGCTTAAACACAAGGCGTATGTTACTAAAATTAAGTTCGATTTATTTTAGCAAAAATATAAGCAAAGTGCTATGAAGCACACGTTATATTGCTAACTATTGCGTATGTAAATGCTTATGTAATTTGAAGGTTATATATGTGTTATAATAATAAATAACATATTTGAATAAAAATACGCATTATAGTATTTCAGTTATGGTCCAGTATTTACACAAAATTTCTAATAATAACCATCATCTGTTTGATGTGAAGTTTTGGCCGCTTACGTCAATTTTATTGTACTATAGGTAATATATGGTTATATCTGAAACAAATATATTCCAAAAATACGATAAAAAATAGATACTGCTCTATATTCAGCTTTACCGAAATGGTTTTAAAAGTCACTGCAAGATGAGCACCAGAAAAGTCTGGGCTGAGTTGTTTTTCAATTCGTGTATTTTAACACATTCATTTTATTACATCTCGAAATTAGCATTTCATTGGCCTTAAATTTTCTACCTCGAAGGTTTTTAGTTTTGAAAATGGTAGTTACCGGAGATTAGGTCTGGGTTGTAGGATGGGTGGAAAAACTTAGCAACATCTTGGGCAATTGCTGCACCTATATTGGCTATTTGTTTGATAACAATGGCCTTGTTTCAAACATATAACTATATTTTAAACGATTGAAAATGTCGTACTGGCTTGAGCTTATAGGCCTTACTTTTAAGTGATTTAAACTATTTTTTCTACAAAATTTATTTTTAAAAGTGAGTAAAGGAAGTACATTTATGGATATAAGCACAAATAAGCAAACAGCAAATCGAGGTAAAAACAGTTTGATTCGTGCAGCAAGCAGCAATAAAGAAATGTACAACTTAAAAATTCGACTACAAGTGCAACAAATTTTACGAATTATAACGGATTTCCTTCACAAGCTTGCAGAAAAAGACGTTTTTCAGCTATTTAACAGTTACATATTAAGCTAATAACAATTGGAAATACATATCACTAAATAAACTTCCTCTGTAAAAATCGGACTTTGTTTTGATGACGAAAATGACAATCTGACAATCGAACATTGTTTTAAGGATATAGGCCTTCTGAATGTGTCTATATGGTATATGACTGTAAGTACCCCAAAGAATACAAAATCTCAATTATCAATTACCGTAACCAGGAGTATGACAACAGAGCCAATGTAAAAATTTAAAAAAGCTTCTCGCCACTTTCGAGAATGAAAATTTTGAAATATGTATATTGAATGAACACAACGCTTGATATTGGCCTTAATAAATGTCCTACAATGACACTACAATTTGGTCTTTCTAACGCAACATCACCCAAAAGTAGAGATTTTTTGTTTTATTTTCGTGCTTTTCAATTATAACTTATCGATTTACTAAATAAAGTCGAGTAGCTACTTATAGAACTAGTTTTCAAACATTGCTCTAAGATTATTTTGCACAATACCAGTAAACCGTGAATGAAACTAAAAGGTTTTTTATTGTACTAACAAGAGTTAAAAACCTGTTAAGTTAATATAAGCTGAAGTCATCCAAATAGCTTGGATATTTGTAATATTAAATTAATATTAGTTAAGCAAGTGAATTTTGAAGTTGCCAATTTATTATAAAAAAAAATTAATAGATAGTTTTATGTAGGCTGGAACTTATTAAAATTTTTAAATATTTATTTGAATATTCACGATCAGTATAAAGTAACTAAACAATCAAAATATGAACTGTGTTTAAAAAAACCTGGCCAATAAATTATATAGTTATTGCATTTCCTTAATATTTGGCAACCTTTAGAAAACTGTCAAATATTCGAATAATCAAATTATTTATTTTCCAATTTTTAGTGATCAGGTATTCGAATTTGAATCTGAATATAATATTACCTGTATCCGATTCTCTATTATATTACTAAACATAGTTTTATGTGTACTTTATGGAAATAATAATTGAAACAGTTATTTGAATATTCCGATAATTGGAATTTTAAAATACAGAAATTTTGTTTTTCTGTACATTTAAATAATTGAATTGTCCAAATACTAATTCTAGTACTAATTTATAATTCAATTTCTATTGCTATTTTATTTGGGGGCTTGACAAAAAATTCTTGCCAACCGCCGATTTTCAACACTCGTGTTAGAATGGAAAATTTGGAAATATAGGATTAAATTTCGAGAAAACGCATGGCGTTTTTTATCTACAAGCTGACACGTGACAATAGCATTTTTGTGTTAAATTTTGGTAAGCATATAGTTAGTCAGTTAAGTAAGAGCGTGTTAGGCATAATTAGCGGTTAGTAAAAGGTATCGCCCTAATTCTTTCATGAGTCGATAAGAGGGAACCTTTGTCCCCGATGCTTTGTCACAAAAGATTCAGTTGGCATTGAATTCTCGCTAGAGAAACGCGTAAAGCAAAATTGCACCCAGAAGGTCCGAAAATATCTCATGCAACGGCTGCTAAGTACATGAACAAGTCGAAAACATTCGTCAGCAATATAAGGAGACAAAAACGGTCGATGACTTGTCAACGTGGCTTGATAGGCATGGTGTTCCCTAAAGTCGAAAAACAAATCGTAAACTTGTTTTCGCAAAACCCGGGCTTAACATTGCGTCAAGGAGCAGTAAAATTAAAACAGAAAGGTGTAGATACATCCGAACCCATCTCCGTGCGCATGATATCAAGTGACGTAACTCAGTGAAGAAACCTTTGTAGGTAAAAATTATGTGACAATATCTACCGAGATTTGAGCATTGTAATTTTTACGGGCGAGGTTTCTGTTGGAGAATATGTTATCGTCCCACGAGCCTGGTCAAGCCTGGTCAACTCCAACAAACAGGTTGACACAACGGACCGTTAAACATCCAGTAAAACTGCATCTTTGAAGCTACTTTTCAAAACTCGGTTTCGAAATTTGCATCTGTTTACAAACAACCTAAATACTCCGAAAATACTCGATATTTATAATAAATATTCCTTACCGACTGCCGAATGTTAGTTCATCAAGAAAAACGAAGACTGGATGCTACAGGCGGACGACCCCGACCAGCTCCAGCAAGATTTGCATCGAGTGGAAAGAGCACTCTAGTACCGTCACACTTGATTGGCCATCGCAGACGCCCGATACAAATCCGATTGAAGACGTGTGGGTATACATAAAGCACAAGCTTCGTCGCATTGTGGAGGTCCATCAATTTGGTCGAAAACATGGCTTGAAGGTGCCAGGCAAATATCGACTCTGGTGATGACTGGACGCATACGTGTACAATAGCATCTGTGTCCTGATGAAGTACACCGTACCTATGTATTTGAAAATTTTTTTGAATCTTTTTTTCTCCACCACAACCCGAAACGTTCTTACTTAACTGACTGTAGTTTCTCTAATTTCTGATCTGTCCTAAGTGTTTTTACATTTATTGTACTCTATTGTAATCTATGGGTTTTCTTTTTGTTGTTTGTTATCATGTCTGTTATATACTTTGGATAAAGGGGGGTTTTGATAGTTTAATTTCCTGATACCCTATCTGCTGGGGTCCAATGTTTTCTTTACGGTATAGTTTTTGAAGATTTTGGTGTTGCGAAAGTGTTTACTTTTAGTAAAGTTTGTATAAATTGTTTATGTTTGCCCGATTCTGGCTTAAATTTTTGGTTTTTGGTATCTTGTTCAACTTTTGGCTTTGGTGCTATAAGAGAATCATTATTATATGTTTTTTGTACTGTTTTTCTCTTTTAGTTGGGTCGTCCTTTCTTTGCGAATGTTATTTATTGTAAGTTTTTGTTCAAATTCCTGTCTTTTGTCTTCTTTAGCTTCTTCAGAATATTCGATGCATTGGATGTGGTTATTTTTGTCAAGTTCTTTTTTATAATTATCCATTTTTTCTTTATTGTTCACGATTAATTTGTTATTCCATTTAGCTTTTTTATATCCGGCACTGTTTTTTTCTAATTTCCAAACTCTTCTTATTTAAATCTTTATTCATTACTACTCTAGTACCTCTTAATTTGGTTAAATTCTGCATTATTTCTGTTTTCTTAAGTTTTCTAGTTAAACCAACTTTTATGAGTCTGTTTTTTATTTGTTTGCTTTGTTAAAATTCAGAAAATGAAGTCTATGTCTTCCTTGTCCATTTGCACGTTAATTTTAGTTGGTATTTCTTGTATTACTTTAATCAACATCTCTATTATTTTGTTTGTTTCATCTAGAATATTGAATTGTTTTTTCTTATTTCTTGTGCTAACATTTCAATTTTTGATTCGTTTTTTTTAATTTAAATTCCAATTATATTTATACTTTCATTTGGGTTGTTTTCTTACTACTTATTTTTGTATAGAATCCATTTTACTATTTAGTGCGTCTAATTACTATAATCATTTGAATAATGAATACAAGAGTTGAATCGTTCATATACAAGAATTACTTTATACGCTTTTATGGAAAATTTTATTTTGGAAACGTTTTATTTGAACGTTGGCAATACATCGGATTAGCAAAATTCAGACGTCCGCACGTTGTTGGTTATCGAGTGTGAAAAATCGCGCTTATAATAAGTGTGTTATTTACAAAGGACCACTATATCCACGTCAGATTTCTTTTAGGGGATATAGTTTCCCATGTTTGTTATGTAGCTTGCACCATCCTCCATATCCGATCACCAGATATAGCTGCCCTTGATGTTTTTCTGTAGAAACATTTTAAAGAAAAGATTTACGCTATCAAATCAAACACAATTGAGGAACTCGAAGAAAAGTATTCAAAACATGCCCCCAGCGTCTATAAAAAAGTGATGAAGAATGTGATTCAGAGAGATTCAGTCTGAGCGATCTCCAAAAGTGAATTTTTGTCAGATATAATATTCAAAACATAATTTCAGACTTCAGATAAACGCTAAGGCATAAAAATATTAATATTATAAATTAGAAAAATATTTAAAAAACAAATCAGTCGATTATATATTGCTCTCCATGTATAATCACTCAATTCTGAAAGCCTCGTGTCAAAGGACAGATGTTGGTTTTTTTGACTATTTTCCTTTAAAATAAACCACAAATAAGTACTTAAAAAATCTTTTTTTGTCTTTTAATAACCGCATTGTTTTGTATAAATTACTTTCCTTACTAGACTTTAATATACCACTTAACAAACCTGGTATCAATAAACAAATTATGAACTCATGAGTTTGTCACCACTTTTAGGTAACTCAAAGATTACTTCATGTGAAGATGAACACCTTATACCGGATCACCAGTTCGGGTTTAGGACTGAACATTCAACCGTAGACAGGTCCATCGTGTGGTAGATATTATAAATGCATCCTTCGAAGCAAAAGGTACTGTAGTGCAGTATTTATCGACGTCAGTCAAGCGTTCGACAAAGTCTGGCATAAGGCTGCACAATAACACTAAAGAAATGGCTACCGGATAACTACTATCGCATTCTAAAATCCTATTTACACGATAGACTATTCCAAGTTAAATACGAAAATAAACTCACTAATCTTATGCCCATAAATTCTGGTGTGCCACAGGGTAGTGTCCTGGGACCGACTTGTGAAACTACCACAACCGCCACGTTCGCGGATGATACTGCGCTGCTAGCTACCGACTGTGACCCAATTAGAGCATCAGCAAAACTGCAGAACAGGCTCAATACTGTTCACGATTGGTTTAAAAAGTGGCGCATTAAAATAAACGAAGCGAAATCTGTGCACGTCACATTCACTAAACGACGTGGTATATGCCCGCCAATAATGCTCAATGGACAGCAAATTCCGCAGGCCTATTCGGCTAAATATCTGGGAATACATCTCGATAAGGGCCTTACGTGGAAAACACACTTGTGGAAGAAAAGACTACAATTAAATTTAAAATTCAGCAAGCATTACTGGCTACTGGGTAGAAACTCGAAACTTTCTCTCGAGAACAAGCTGTTAATATATAAGGTCATATTCAAGCCCGTGTGGATGTATAGTATCCAGATATGGGGAACTGCTTCATCTTCCAACATCTCGATAATTGAAAGATTCCAGTCAAAAACACTCAGAACCATCACTAATGCACCATACTACATAACCAATGCGGACATTTACAGTGACTTAAAATAAGTTTAGTGAAAAGTGAAATAGTTAAAAATAGTGAAAGATATATCAATAAACTAGAATTGCACCCCAATCATTTAGCTTTAAACCTACTAGATAGCAGTGAACACAACCGCAGACTTAAAAGACACTACACCTTGGACTTACCCTTCCGGATTTAGTACTAGTATTCTTACATTAAGTTACAGCAGAAGTGACGTTAATGAACGTCAACTTCCACCTAAACCCACACTTACGTAAATCATTTACTTATTGCTTTGCAGCAGATTATAAATAGTTATGTATCTGATCAATAAAAAAAAAAACTTTTAGGTAAAGCACACTTTCATGTGAAATTTAACAGTTAACTCTCCAGGATAATCTCGTCGATCCTAAAATTTGACGGAAAATTGTACCCTTTTGGTATAAATTCTGATAACACGAATAGTAGCTTCATTCCATTGAAATTATGTAAAAATATCAATTGCACAAATTATAAACTCTTACTTACCCATACCCGTATCTACCTGATATCACATTTTCCTTATTAAAATAAACATCAGCCAATATTTCCAGACAGTGCATTAATTTTTAATACATATCTAAAAGATTTTATTGGGATTTTTATTGTAAATGTAATTGGTTTACAAAATAAAGATAAATAAAATTGTGCTCCATCAGATATCTATTATCAGTTTATATAAATAGTAAGCCTTTATTGATACGTTCGTCTCGCATACCTGCTTTTATCATTGATAAAATATATGATTACAAATAGATATGTAGCATCGTATCATTCGTAAGTGTAGATTGAGGCTGAGGTCGGATTTGGTGAAAAACGTTTTTATGCTTCTAAATGTTCTTTGAGTTTGTTCAATGTACGACCGCATTTCTTTTCTGCTATCTCCATTTTTATTAACAAGAATTTCTAGGTATTTGAGATTGGGTACTTTTTCTATAATGTTACCTTTTATTCGCAGTTACTGGGGTCTTAGTCTTTGATAGATCCATTACTTTAGTTTTTGTTATGTTCAAGGTTAAACCGTATTCTTCACTACACTCCACTAATCGATCGATCATCATTTGCAACTCTGTTACATTTGTTGCCATTATAATTGTATCGTCTGCAAACGAAGATTTGTTACTTTTCGACACACACACACACACACAGATATATATATGTCTCGAAATCATTGCGTCAGAACATTCAAATAAAAGATTACTTCACGAGTTGCCAGCCCTTTTCGGAAGCCAAATTGAGTCATTGATTTGCTTTTCACATTTATTATATATCCGACTATGGATAATTCTTAGAAATATTTTCAGGATGTGTGGCATTAGGCTGATCATTCGATAATCATCACAGTATAAAGGGCTAGGCTTTTTTGGTATTGTGACAAAAGTTGATTTCAACAGTCCGTTGGAATTTTCTCTGTGCGATATATTGAAATTATATTAAAAAAAATAATAGTACGAAATATTCACAGAGAGTTAAATTTTTACTATCTGAAAATTGCATTAGTCAAATGTCCTCCATTTTTGGCCACGCAGTCCTCCATTCTAGTGATCAAATTTTGTGCTACCCGCTTCAGTAGGTTGGTAGGAATCGCATCATTTTCCTGATGTATTCTCGCCTTCAGTTCATCAATCGTATGAATTCTGTGGGAGAAAATTTTAGCTTTGAGGTAACCCCACAAGAAGAAATCGCAAGCAGTTAAATCAGGTTACCTTGGCGTCCATTCAACATTAGCAAATAGAGAAATAACGCAATTTCTGAAAACTGCGCGAACAGCAGCCATGGAGGCTCGAGCAGTGTGGGAAGTGGCGCCATCTTGTTGAAACCAAGTGTTTTTATCCACGGAGTAGTTCATCTCAAGTTTTTAGACGAGGAAATTTTCAATCACTGTCACATATCGTTACCTGCATTATCCTCAAAGAAATAAAGACCGATTATTCCTTGCGAAGAAATGGCACACCAAACCGTAACTTTTTGCTGTGTAAAGAGCGTTGACGCAACCGTTGTGGATTGGTATCGGACCAATATCGGCAGTTTTGTTTATTTACCCTCCTGTCAAGGTGGAAGTGGGCTTCATCTGACATCTATAAGTTTTCTACAAAAGTGTGGTCGTCGGCAGTCATCTCTAAAAAGTAGTAATTCTGTTTGCTTTCTATACCGCAGTACGGAAGCCTTTCCCTATTCAATACTACGCTGTTTCAAAGTCATTCTTCCCAAAACCGTAGCTTGATTTTGACGAAACTGCCGCCTTTCGTCAGGTCGCAGTGTCACAGTGTCACAGTCCGCAAAATCCGTTGAGATTTTCGACTGGAAGTATCTGAGGTCGAGCCTTTAGGGAAGTAATTCGATAGCCTCATTTTTCAGTAGTCTTATACCTTCCTAGCCTAATGAGTCCAATCTACCCTGTTGAATCAGCTGCCCATTCTGGATCAAACGCTAACGCTAGTTTTGGTCCGCGACGGGTATTTTATTTCCCTTGTACCCACAACATCTGGTGAGCTTTCCCCTATTCGCCACCTGAGGAGGCTCTCGATGAGGCACTAGCAACCAACCCCGCACGGGCCTCTCATGTAGTACACTATAAAAGCGCCATTTATAAATATTGGGGTCTCCAGTACAGGAATTGCAAATTCCAGTAATATAATCCTTTCTCAGGTAGTACACTTTTGCTTTGGGAGCCATCAGATAAGTTCAATTAAAAAAAAGATTTTTGATATGAATGAGATTTTCTTTTTGCATTCAAATCATTGTTGTGATCTATTTACATGTGATTTTTTAATGGTAATCTACCCGAGGAGGGGCGTACAATATGTAACCGATTGATTTGAATATCCCGCCATTTCGATTTTATATATTACACTAAGTTGTTTCAAATTAATATGGCAAATTAACCAGAGCTTGAAAAGTCCTTTGAAATGCTCATCACTTATTCTAAACATTGTACTGATGCAGAGAGAGCTTATTTCCAACAAATAAACGTTTTTGTAGTTTTTATTTTGTGTGCGTCGAATCTTTGTCTAGACGAAAATAAAAAATTACAGATGTGATATAAGTCTATTTACACTTAAAAAGAATTGATCGAGGTGCATGTAGCGAGAATCACGAACAACAGCTGGACTCGCAGAATTATTAAGTGGAGACCTAGAGCTCACAAGAGACAGAGGAAGACCGTAAACAGATAAATGGACGATATAAAGATGCTGGATACGACTGGATGCAAAAAGCAAATAATACAGAAAAATGAAGACAAATGAAGGAGGCTTATATTTGACGATGGATGGTTTAAGCTGATTAATAGTATGTCGAATAATGATGGCTACCCATTCGAGTAATAGTGGCCATAGAAAATGTTGTTTAATGGTCTTTTGATATTTTTTTATTAAAAAGTGTAACAAATATAGCAGTTATAAATTATGCGTTTAAGAAACATTTAATGAATGCTGTTGAAGTCAAACAACAAAAAATCATCCTCCAAGTCACAGTTAAGGTTGTATTATTTTTCACTGTTATTTTCTTGGTGAAACGTAATGAAGTATTTCTACACGTTAGCCTGAAATGGGTGAATATTGTTTCCTATCAGACAGGTTCACAATTCAATAAAACTTAGAATGCCATTCCACTTTCAGTTAATCACAATTATTTTTCAACAACTTTTGTCCTATATATTTTATATACTGTCGACCAATCTTGATAAGAAAGTTGGACTTTCCTAAATATTTGCTAAAAAACTTTAATGTGATGTTTAACAATTAAAAAATAAGTTTATAAATTATTTCAAATATTTCAAAGAATAACATTAAGGAAAAGTTTTTACGGATAAAAATACAGCCTTAAGGATAATTTTTTTAGATTACCGCGACACTACTACAAAAATCATATACAAGGTACGTTTGGAAAGTAACTAGAATGATTTGACCGAGTAGAAGAGAATGGGGCGGAGGCTTCATGCCTGACGGTTGATGAGGAATATCAAATCCCACCTAGCGCATTTTTCTTTGAGCCGTTACAAAGTGCAAAATGGATAACTGTTTGAGCGTTGCGTCACGAAGCAACCTAATGGGAAGGATGTTACATCGAAAGCACAAGGAAGAGAGGACGTCACGGATAAGTAACGCGCAGAATGGATGCGGTTTTGGTTTCTGACCGACGTTTGAGTGTTATATTGATAGTATATAAAGTGGGAAGCCCAATATCCATTGTGCATGAAATCTTCATGATGAAATTACAGATGCTGAATTGGTTCCCATAGTTTTGGCCGACGAATAAAAGGAAAACCTTGTGAAATGTGAGTCTGATTTTTTGAAGAATAACTTATGATAAAAATGAATAATAACTAATGATAAAACATGGGTTTTTGAGTAAGATCCGGAGACGGACAAAGCTCTGAGTGTCTCTTCAACCAAAGAAATTCGGAATGACCTAGTTCAGGATGAAAGCGATGCCCATTGTCTTTTTTATTTTAAATGTGTTGTCCAGAATAAGTTTGTAACATCCAGACAGACGGTCAACGCTACAGTTTACATGGAAGTGCTTAAACGGCTGTAGAAGATAGTCGCACGCCTCCTCCCGGAGACCATGTACACCTAAGAAAAATTTGTGGCAAAATAAACTGTGTCAGTGCTACCACAACGTTCTATAGCCTGGCCCGACTTTTTTGTTTCCCCGACTTAAATCTAGCTTGAAAGGATGCCATTTTAAGACTATTAAAATTATGCAGGCTGCTGTGACGAGTGCTTTGAATGAAATTCCAGTTTACGACTTAAGGCGATCTGTGACGCGTGGCATAACCTCTGCCAACAGTGTGTAGATGCTCCAAGATATTACTTTGAAGAATATTAGGAGTATATAAACATATCTTCAAATAAACACATTTTTTTAGAATCATTACTGTCCGAGTATACCTTATAAATGGATGTAGCGTTGCGACATAAGGTTGCTTACGACCGACTAGTGGTGCAAACGTCAGCAAAGCTCCAAGCAAATAATTACTTTTTCGCTGATTTATCGCGCTATTCTGTGAAAATAATCCTAACTCTAACTTCAATTATGCTTTTTAAGTGTTTTCTTCATAATTTTTTTTAAAGATCAAAATTTCACTTCACTAGTTTTCTATTTTTTCTTCTCCTTTGTCCGTTTTCCTTCTTCCAAGACGATGTTCATTAATGTATTCGTAAGAGTCTGTGAGTATAATTTTCTTGAATGTTTTAATAGTTGAAATTCGTCGCTGAAGAAATTTCTTCAAATGTCAAATGTGAGGATAGTCTAGCAGTAATTGCTAACAGAGTGGCTCCGGTTTTTACTGTCAGAAGTTTTAGATAACGATGAAGAGATGTTTTCTGGCCGTGCATTGCAAAGGAAATCTTCATCAAAGCTAAATTATTGAAAACTTATAAACTACAACGGTTCTATTTGGATGACTTTTCAAAAATAAATTTCTGGTTTGTGTAGTGTTCTTTTCGACTAGTGTGGTCAATGTGAAAATGAGGGGACAATACTAATACATGAATATGACATATTCTATCTACAAAAATTGGAGGTTTCTAAATATAACTGCCGATGTTAACGAGTACTAACAAAACTAGTACTAATAACAGTGCTACAGCGGGTATTCAACAAATAATTCTTCGGTTATCCATCCTCTTTAGAGCATTAATATTTCAGCCCCAAAGATCCATTTGGTTTTAGTACAGGTGCCACAAATTTGTCGTGTAAATATAAACGTAGGACGATTATGACCGTTCTTTTCTGTAACTTACAAAAAAAAGTTTTTTGTCCTTTCACTACTATATTTTTTGTTTCCTGAATGGTTAAAATATCAATTTATTTGACATTTTAAGTGCTAGCAGACAAGAAATAGTGATTCTTAGTAACTATTTCGTTACTTCTTCTTCTTCTTTGACCTTTGACACGATTTAAGCTTGCGATTTATAGTTTCTGTATACAAACGGGAGATCATTTTTTATGGTAAAATCTTTCACCCGGCCAAACGTTTCCCTTTGTTGACTGTCTGTTTGATCTTAAATTACTCTGCATGCTCAAATACAAGTCTATTCAGATGAAGAAATGATGGAACGTTACGCGATCTAACAGCGCGTTCGTAATGTAATTTTTTTTTATGAAAATACACTCCGTGAACAGTATATTTGTCCAATCAGCGATGATCCAGTTAACGTGTACTAAGACAGGTTCTGCTACTCTGGATTTTATACCATGATCTTATATATTTCTATCAATTTGACTGCACTCGTATGCATGCACACGATTGGGGGGGAGGGTAAGTTAAGAACACTGACTATGTCGTTTTATAATAATCTTACAATAAGCGTATCTTCAACATAGTGCTTATGGAATTTTGAATATTCTCCAGTGTCCCTTTATCTCCATCAATGCTCTAGATTCACTTGATTAAATTTGCAATGTACCTCTAACTTTATTACGTTTAATAAAACGATTTCAATCACTTGCTCTGTTAACTGACTCTCTTTTTCCAACTCACATCTATAATTATCAAGTTATATTCTAAAGTAACAGTTCGTCTGTACTAAAATATTTCAGAAACATTCAAATATATTCGTAGCATAAATCTGGATTGTATCCATTGAATATCGTAAATTTATGTACACGTTTTGTGACGAAATAATTAACCTTCGTCTGTAACTTCCATTTTATGAAAATTCAGGCATTTCGGTAGAAATAACTTAACAAGACAATTTGCAAATCTAGTCATTCTCGAACTATGTGTACTAAAAAAAAACATTGGGGGGGGGGGGTTATGAAAGCATATTGTGAAGTTTCGAATCTTCTAACAGATATTACTCTCGAGAGTTAGACGCTGATGGTCAATTTGGTGCACTATTTGAGGCCAGAAGTAATTGTACCTTTTTGATGGCGATCCAGATAATGCTGTTAATGTTACTGGTGAACACTGTCATAGTTGATCCAAAACCTTTTAACCCCGCGAATAGAAGACTTAAATTTAGAAAACATGTGATGTCAGCAAGATAGGGCAACTTGCCATACAGTCCGAAATACAATTATTATTTTTCAGAGCGTGTTATCTCCCATTATCTGACTCTCGGGATCGTCAGCTTTAAAGGCTTCTAATCTTGGGGGGACGGGGTTAATCTCAAAGATAACATTTATGATACCAAGTTACAAATGCTCACGTAACCGATATCAACATTCGAATATTGTTCTCAACATTTTACCATCTTTTTTTTCCGCGTTTAATTATCTATTCCATTCTGTTTATTTTTGGCCGCCTGTGGCCAGTTCTTCCCAGTTTTCCTCTTAATATCGTCTACCCATTTCCTGGATGGTCTTCTCACACTACATTTGACCTATTTAAGAATGTGTTTTATCCATTTTGTTTCTCCTGTCTAGCCATATATCCTATCCATTTCCACTTTGCCCTCCGACATCCAGAAGAGGATATTTATCCGATATAGTTTTTTATATATAATTCTAACTTTAAAGTTTAAGAACACACATCAACTAATTATGTGTTACTGACTCCTATATTTTTATTCTGAAATGATATGCCTATTTTTTAAGTTTCCAAGATATTGATTTAAATTTGTTTTTGAAAATAATATAATATTTAATTATCTTTACTAAAGATTTTTTTGCTATATAGAGAAACTATTAAAATGTATCGGTTGGTAGTTTTTTTTTAATTGCTAAAATCTTAAATACTCTCTCATAAGTACGTTCGCATTTCACTGCTATTTTGTTCAATGTATATCAGGACGTATGAGGCGAGAGTCTAGATTATTTTTTAACAAATAAGCATTATCTAACAACGTGTATTAAAATATACATATTTTATATTGTGACTGTATGTTTCAGCCCCCTCTTCGGACAGAATACCGTTCAGCGTCATCCACAAACCCGCAGTCAAGTTCAAATCCTTCCAGAGGAACGTGTTCGTGCCCGGCGTAGACGTGCACGTAACTATCACCGGATAACGAGCGGAACCTCACGACGCATTTTTTAAACCCCAATTTGTATGCCAATCTACTAATGAGCCGCGAATCTGTGACCGTTACGCTTGCTTACAGGTACACGATAAACTTATCGCACGGAAACTTTTCGTGGCAAATTAAGAAAAGGTACAAGCACATCCATCACCTTCATCAGCAGCTCGTTCTGTTTAGGACGTCCTTGAATATCCCTTTCCCGACGAAGACGCACCGGGAGCGCAGACACACCTTTAAGAACAACGCCGTCAGGAGCAAACCTGGAAAGAAGAGGGGATCTTTGCCCAGGTCAGTATTGCCCATGTTCAATATTTTAAGTTTTTCTTGTGTGGACTCAGCCATATAATGATATTTTTAAACGATACTTGTAGTTTCAGTTGGATTATATTATTACAGACGTTTTCTTATCTATCGAAGCAGTTATAAAACTAAAAGAAGTTGGGATATAAGAGTTAAAAAAAAATTACTAACAAAACATAACTAAACAGATAAAAAGTGTTATATGTATAATAAATAGGGTATTACGAATGCTTTGCAATATATATTTTTAGGCAGAATGAAACCTGTAGTCTAGCTGCCAGAACAACCCCTGAACTGTGGCAATGAAAAGAACTGGCAATAATATCTTAGTCAAAAATATAATACCAGGAAATTTTACCCTACAACTTTGCACGCGATTTTAATGTTGATGCATGTTTTAAGGGATGACTCCTGTACTTAAGAGAGGCTTGTTTTTATCGTACCACTATATTTAAATAATAATGAGAATTGCAAAGAGAAAATTCAGTTTAAAAAACGCTCAGGATGCCCATTCTCATTTCTTACAGAGGAGAATATCGCTGCTACCATATACTCTATTACAAAAATATGACCTATCGCCAGATAGAAGTATCTGAATATTCATGAGCTAGCCATTTAATACTATTCTGCACAACCATCTTCAAGTAAAAAAGATTTATTTCCAAGGCATAATTCGATGAGCAGATGGCACGATGCATTTCGTGAAACTCTTTGCAGCATCATAATAGGTGACGAAACCTCTTTTTATTTTTAAAGCGTGTCCATTAAAACCCAAGATAAAATCTGGGACTTTGAAGATGAGAACATATCCTGATTCGTGAAGAACACAATGACTGTCGTTTTCCTTTCCGTTAGGAAACGCGAAGAGTTAGTTCAACATCCAATAGTTAGTTCAATATCCAAAAATATTGAAGTGCGTAGTGTGGTATAAAATATTTTGAAAGATTATGAAAATTAAAGATATTGATAAACATTCTTTGTGCCCTATGTAAGAACAAGAACAAGGTCAGCATATTGAAAGAACATAACATCAGATTTCAAAGAAAGCCAAAATAACGAAGCTTGAATTTAAAAAAGTATATATCACATTAAATACATTTTAAAAAGAATGTTATGTCAAAACTCATTAACTGAAAAGGACTTTAACATACAAAAAATAATAATAGTTTGATTTGCCTTTAATAAAAGTATTGTGACTGAGCATCATAAAAATTAGTTGGCATTCATTACTAAAAATTAACACAGCTTGCTTTGACTCGCTTTAGTTTCACTAAGCTCAACATATCATTCTCTTTTATTTCTTTCTCGATTTCTCTCTAATTTCCTTCCTTTGTCTCTTCCCTTTTTACTTTCTCCCTCCTTCCTACCTTCTTTCGTCTCTTATATCTCCCATCTTTCCGCTTTTTCCTCCTCTCTTTTTTCTTTTTTCTTCTATCTAATCAATCACAATACTGAGATCTTAGTGCAATCGTTAGGTTATGTCTGTATGAGATGGAGAAATAATCTTATATGGCAAAATTCTAAATAGATTATTATTATCTAATGCATAAGCATTAATATATTGAGGATTTCTAACCACCCTTCTATAAACAGTTACACATATTTAGTTAATTCAAACATATTATTATTCCACCTTTTAACAATTAAATTGTTTATTTGAAACGTTTGTGTTTCTAAAATTTGCTAATTACATGGAATTTTTTTAATTTATATCTACAAACACACATATAAGCATAATTAGATGCTACATGGAATGTTTACTGTCAACACATTTTTTTCAAACTTCAATTTTGGTAGAGTAAAAGTTTTTGTAGATTAAACGAGTACCATCGAAGTTTTCAATTTGTCCTAGAGAATAATCTTTTATGATGTTCTGTCATTTGTTTCTTGTTTTTTCCAGATTTTTCTATAGATAAGCATTAGTATCCCCAAACGTTTGAAATATTAAAATTTCCGATTATTTCTTTTTGTATTTTTAAAATTGAACCCGCAAAAACTATTACTCTGTTTGTTGATCTGAAAAACAGTTTTTGCCATTTCAGAAAGGAAGAATTGTAAATTTCTCAAGCATTATAAACGCAACCTTCGGTTTAAGACAAAAGACTGAATGGATTAATAGGTGCCTAATCGCTTGTTTAAGTAATGTAAAAAGTGGTATTAAAAAAGGATTTCTTTAAGATTATTCCACAGGCAGCCATGAAAATTTCCATTGGATCAAAGTTTTGTACTCTTCCCAAATATTGAATTACGTGAAGTTGCCTGCAAAAGATATTTTTGTCGTTGTAGGCTGACAATTTTCACAATTTTTTGCAAGGCGGGAACGTGGAACAATTTATTTACGAATAATAACAGTGGGATATGTCGGGGCGGTGATCTTACGAAAGTAAGATATGCAAAACGATCCTGAAGATAGGCAACCAAACGTGCGCTCAGAGTCTTTGTTTACTTTCTGTTCTAAATGTATAGTAGATATTATTTAATTTCAATAATGAACTGCCTTAAGCACAACCATGGCCAACTAATAGAGTTAACCAAAATTAAGCATAGTTTTGCGCTAGTAAAAAAGATGAACTAAGGCCACACCCCTCATTAAAGAAAATGATTTCCGACTTATTGAAAATTGTGTTTGAATCATTGGATAAAGTTGATTAAAATGACTGATGAGAGAAATAAATGGGTCAATTAACCAGCTTCTTTTCTTGCCCACATTATTCTCAGCAACCTTCACGTGACTTTGTGAATCTGCAAATGGAAGAAAACGATTCGGCATTTATCCAAAAATTTAAGCTTAGTTTCGACTGCAGTGGTCGGCCGTATTTTATAAGTTGAATTGAACAAGCAGCTAAGCTACTGCTAGGCTAAAGGAAGTCTCACTCGCATATTCCTTATATTATATAGTCATGTCTATATACTACAATTCTTATTAAGCTTTATTGTCCAGTTCATGTTAGTTGTTCCACTGTTGAATAATATTAATGGTTGCTGTAACGTTTGCTACAAAAATCGCTAATCTTTATATACCCTCCTAAATACCAAAGAACGGACGCAATATGCTAACAAGTGCCTTAAGTTGCACTTCAGCTGGTCAATTACAATAGTATTCATTAGTACCAGCAGTTGCATTTGTCCCAGAATATAGTAAATCCACAGCATTAAGTCTGAAATCCATCTTCACACATATAATGCTGCAGCCGCAATGATAACAAAAGTTATGCTTTTGGTTTTCCAGATGACGGAACATGTGTGATCGAGCTTATTTTAATTCATGAATACTAACGGTAATATCCGGTATTTCTGGTTTTGTTAACTGTGAGAATTTTTCTACAGCAGAGTTTCTTAGGGTAGTATACGTCATAGTGCTTAGATTCTATAATTGGTGTCTGCTCTGTTTTGCCCAAAGAATTAATTCTGTGTCACCAAACTTGATATTACTTGTTCATTAATAAGCAGACAGCTAGAAACACTTTCTAAAACTCAGGGATATAAGAATTCTAGATCGTGTTTTCAAAAAACTTGAACATGTCCTTGAACCTTTTGTGCAGTGCCTCCATAACCCATAGCGTAATCCTGTCATGAACTGCTTGGAACTTCTTAAAAACAACAGCACATGAACCTCTAGTTCAGCTACCTAAAGTATCTCTAAATCATGATTACGTTATTTTTACAAAATACTCCAAGACGATTCTTGTTAAAGATGAACGCATCATTGTTGTATTTATAAAAGAGTCCAACTCCCACCGATTACGTTGAAAACTGGATCGAAATATGCCGAGAAGGTAGCAAGCGTTTATCGATAACGGTGATGATGTTCATCGTTTGTTGAATCAACAAACTTCAGCTTTTTTTAAATGTATTTTCATATAAGAAACATGGGACCGGCGAAGAGATTGCTCTGTAAACAATCCCAGAACGAACTTAAAAAGACCTTTCGACTTAATTTTCGAATTCAGCGTAAAATTTCCTATAAGAATCCATTTTCAAATTTTAAAAAATCTCACCTTTTGTGACGGACCGACAGGCAGACCAACCGACAGACAGACATATAGAATTCAGTAACGAACTTAAGTTCGTTGATAAGGAAAAATAAATATCTTTACCGCTTTCTGTAAAATCGTGATTCTTTTCTTATTAAATTTGCTGTAAATAATTAATATTTATTTGTAGTTCTCTCAAATGGTATCTTATTTTTTTCGGTAATACCTCTTGAATAGATTAACTAGTTGTTCTGGCACTGCTCATCCCCTACCAAATATTTTCCTGGAAAACCATCTGTAGTTTATCTCATACTCTGCTTTGAATTTATAATATTTACGACTACGTCATTACTAGTACTTACTTAATCATTAATATTTTGCTCAGTGCCAGGTTTTGGTTTAATAAATTTATTCCTTGTAAACTACTGTCATACTTGGATAGCTTATACGAAATTACAAATAAATACTTCCCCATCGCCGCCTATTCTTTTCCTTTAAAGAAATTGCTGACCATTGGAAATACAAATGACAATAGTATTTGTAGTAAAATCAAATATATAAAGGTCTTCCAATAAGGACTTCCGAACTTTGACAGTTGATAGCGGCCATATTGTTGAAGCTACATCTGTCGAATTGGTTCTCATTTATTCAGTCTGTTTTGCCAAATCACCATGGACGGATATAGCGTTCAACAACACGTGCAAATGGTAAAATTACTTTATCAAAATGGCTGTTCTGTTCGGACAAAGTTCCGCTTCGTCCATTTTACGGTCTCCATAATCGCCCTACCGAAAGGACTATTCGCAGTGTGGTGGATAAATTTGAGTCCACTGGTTCCGTGAACAATCAACCTACACCCGTACGACGACAAAACGCAAGATCTGCCGAAAACATCACAGCTGCCCGTGAGAGTATGCAGGAGAATCTGAGGCAATCGATTTCGCGTCGTGACTTGGGCCTGCACCCGTACAAAATTCAACTGACCCAGAAACTGAAGGTAAACGATCATAGACAACGACGTGTGTTCGCTGAATGGGCCCTGGAGCAGTTGGAAACTAACCCTAATTTTTATCGAAAAATCTTCTTCGGCGATGAAACCCGTTTCTGGATGACTGGGTACCTCAACAAACAAAATTGTCGAATTTGGGACGATTCCAATCCACATGAGATCGAAGAGCGTCCAATGCATCCCGAAAAAGTCACTGTTTGGTGTGGATTTTGGGCTGGCAGCGTCATCGGTCTACATTTCTTTGAGAACGAGGTTGGGCAGGCCAACCGAAAACGACGAGCACTATAGGTCGATGATTACCAACTTCTTTTGGTCTGAATTGGATGATATGGACACCAACGACATGTGGTTTCAACAGGATGGTACTACGTGCCACACAGCTCATGCAACATTGGACATTCTGCACGAGCGGTTTGAGGGCATGGTCATCTTACGTGGAGTTGATGTGAACTGGTCACCGAGATCGTGCGATTTGACCCCATTAGACTTTTACTTGTGGAATTTTCTTAAATCGCAGGTCTATGCAAATAAGCCACAAACCACAGCGGCCCTCAAAGCCAACATAACCCATGCCATCGGTCAAATTCAGCCCGATTTATGCGCCAGAGTCTTGGAAAATTGGACATTTCGAATGCGCACCACCCAGCGAAGCCGCGGCGGACATTTGCACGATGTTATATTCCATACATAATGGCATCGATAGGCCTTTCAAACGAATAAAAAATTTCGATGATATCTCACACACACTTTGTTTTATTTAAATTTAAAGATGGGAAGCGCTTAATGAAAGACCCTTTACATGTCAGTAGCGACAAAAAAGAAGAAAATGTATGTGACAATACATTTCTGTTTTAATGTGGAAAAACAGATATTTGTATAAATAAAAAACAAATTTTTTATGAGATTTTAATTATAAAATACATTTTTTAGGTTTCCCAAAAAGCCAGAAGTATTAATTCCATTCGAACAACTGCCGAACAGGATAAAACAGCTAGAGGATTATTTAAACAATTTACTGTCTATCAGCATTTACAGAAACCATCCTGAAACGGTAAGTTCTTCGAATTACTTTAGAAATGAATTAATATTTATTGTTTTAAAATAAAAAATGTTTTACAATACTAACAACTCCAACTTACGTTTTTAAGTATTTTCTGTAGTTTATTTTCTTCAGTCAATTTCATTTTTATCGGCAATAATTTTCTTTGTACAATAATTTTGGTAATAAAAATCTGTTTGTGTGTGTGTGTGTGTATGTGTGTGTGTGTGTGCGCGTGCGTGCGTGCGTGTGTGTAAACACACACACACACGAGGTGTGGCAGAAAAGTAATGAGACTGGCAACACTGCAAACAATCTGGCAATGCTACGCTGTTGTACTTGATAGAGCATGTGTATAAATACCCTCCCATAGCTCAGTGCGAGTTTCAACTTATTCCGTTAACTACTTGATTTTTGTGACTGCTCTTAGTAAAGTTGTATTTTGGTTGTGCGTCACGCAAAATGGAACAGCGGAATTACAGGGAGGCCTTCAACTTCGAAAACCGACGAAAACATCAAACGTGTGAACACTCTTGTGAGATCAGACCGTCGTTTAACATTAAGAATGTTGAGTGAACAATTAAATTTGAACAGATTTACCGTTCATTAAATTTTGACTAAACATTTGCACATACGAAAGAGACCTCAAAAAGCATTCCTGCGGTTCCCCAGCCCCCCTATTCACCTGACCTCAGTCCCTGTGACTTTTTCCTAAACTGAAAAATGTCCTCAAAGGACATCAACATACCGGTTGAAGACTTTCAACGCTACTACCAACAGTGGGAACAACGTCTCGATCGGTGTGTAACTGCCCAAAGGAACTACTTTGAAGTGGATAACATTGATGTTTGAAAAAAATAAAAACTTTGGTAAATAAAAAATCAGTCTAATTACTTTTCTGCCACACCTCGTGTGTGTGTGTGTATCTGTATCTTTTTCCAAGTATTAATATGATATAAAAATATATTATTTAGTCAACTGTTGTTTATATTCCAAGTTATATGACTCATATTAGCAGATATGTTTTATCAATACTTGAATTATAATTTTTTTAAAGATAACTGCAGTATATTTAGCTATTGCAATTTGATATCTTTGAATGTTTGCTTTTAACTGCATAGTTATATACGAGTGGTTAATATTGAATGTTCTATCTTTAATATGTTTAAAAATCAACATTTTACGTTTCTCCAAGATTAATTATTTGAATCATAAACGCATGCCATAAATCTGCTAATGAATTTTATTAGTTAACATAAAATGCAAATATAAACAAAGTGGAATAAACTCAACAAGTAAATATAAACAATAGCAAGAAACATTTAAAATAAATGTAGTGCCCACTTTTTGGAGGTTGTTGACTATCCGAAATAATTTCTTTGTAAAAACTGTTGCAAAAATAGATCCACCAGAACAAGCAAATAAAAGCAATTTTACTCCTTAAACGAATTGTAACAGATGATGAGCTCGTTCAATAGTCATTACTTCTGCGAAAAATGTAGACAAAAGACAACGTACACAACGAAAAATAGAGGTAAATGCGACGATTCTGCTCGCACCGAGCGAGAAATTACACTCATTAATTTGAGAAATTTAGTAATTGGAAAACGCTTGCACAAGTCGCTTAATTGCTTACGCTTTCGCCATAAAAATAGAATTCTCGACTTGATATAACCATGCATAACGCGTTCAATCTTTGGGAGCAGAAAACTTAATTCTCAGACGCAGAAAACAGAACCAAATCATATATATAATAACATGTGGTGCGTATTTGAGAACTAAATAGCTAAAATTCTAGAACAGAAACTAGATGACACGCAGCATTTGGAGGGAGAAGACTTGTAAGCTCAGAAGGTAACTTTCAGTCGTCAACAGTAAGTACATAGGGGTATGACAGTGGAGGACGACCAGCTCCGGAGTTTCCTGTGCCAGAAACACGACATGCTAAGTACTCTGGGAATGCAGAAAATAAACGTTTTCACGAGCAAAGTTTGCAAGGAAGATACTTTATTATAAAATGACAGGCCAAAAAACTGTCAAGAAGACTATCTTTTTTCTTCGAAAGAAGCCTGAGAGCAACTCTTGATCTTTACAAACGGAAATAAGATAAATACGTAATAATTCAAATAATATGTAAGTCTACAAGTCTTCAGAACATACATACGTCCCTGATTTTCCTGGAAATCTGTAATTTTGACTGATTCTGAAGTCTCTAAGTCCAGTTTCCCCAACTTGGCCACTGGTTTTCTATAAATTCCGTCTTGACTTCCGTTGCTCATACAGAGCCATTCTTTCCCGGAAACACTTGAGTCACGTATCCCAAGAAACGTCCCTCTTCTCAGGCTTTCGTCAAGAACGACTACCCTCGTGTCCACTGACGGTTTGATACGGCGCAGAGTAAAAAAGAAACTCCTTTAGCTAACGCCTCCAGAACATGTCCACAAATGTCTAAGATTTCCTCCATAACTTTCGTAAATCTAGGTCAGCCTAGCTGAATTTCCTTGACGGCTGTGTACTGCTTAAGTTCCCAATTAGAAAATGGAATGAAGTGGAGGTTTCTTGGGAATCCGCATTGGGCACTCCTGCCAACTGTCTGCTGTTCACTATAGCCTTTGCCTCGACAAAGACAATAAACATAACTTCTCTGGGCGCTCTGGAATTTAGGATGGTCATCATGGCCAACTTGACGGATTGGACAAGTCTCTCCTAACTTCTCCCCATATGAGGCGCAAAGCGAGTTATTAAATTCTATTGAATGCCTTTAATGGACATTTCATCCTCGAACTTGTTCTGGTCCAATTTCTGGAAACACTTTCCCAATTCCTTGTCGGCAGGTTTGTCCGATTGTCATTGTGGATTTGTGGCGGCTGGCCCCTCCGTGCAATTATCCTCCTAATGGCCACAATGCAGCTATCTGTCGTAAGGGAATGGGCGAATTCTAAATAGACATGTGAAGACAACGCCATATATTTTCTCCCTTCGCTTCCCTATTGTCAGCTCCGTAGAACCAAAGTAATCCATGCCACAAATAGTAAACGCCCTAAGTTAAAGATCGATCCTGAACCTCGGCAACGCACCCTATATCCGGAGTTTGTCTCTTTACTTTCTTAAGCTTACAAACCTGCCAGTCGCAAATAACACTTCTCAGCTGAATTTTTAATCGGAGAATCCAGAAACGCTACCTTAGTTCATTTTGAGTTGTATCCTCCCATTGGTGAGCAAACGATCTGTGATAGTGTTCCATTAGCAGCCTGATGAGCCGGTTTTTGGTATGAAGAATTATGGGGAACTTTGAATTCTCATCCGGGACTCATGTCAAGCAAAACTTTATTCTGAAACACTCATTACCGTCTGAAACAAATGACTCGTTCTGGACAATTTTGATTATTGCTAAGGAAATTTCATTTCCTCCGGCTAGTCTTCCCACTGGGTTTTTACAAAATCTTCTCAGCGCCCTGGATTACCAGTTTGGTAATTCCGCTGGAATTCCTTTCTTACGGCTTTTGAGAATCTCTAGGAACCTCAGAGCAAAGGCAGTTACTCGAATCAAGCGCATATATTTCGAGAAACGCTCCACTTCCGGCAAACAATACTCAGGTGTCCTACAGTAACCTCAACAAACTCTCGCTTCAACTCCATGGAATTAGTCAAGGGTCGCCCAATTTGTACCTCTCTTGTACCATCGTCCGCCGTATTTTCCTTTATATAAATTATCTCCAGTCGGAAATATTTGTGGTTTCCTGGATCTCACCTACTCAATAAGCTACGAATTGCTGAAATTTTGGGCTTCTGAACGAATCTACTTTAAAGCGATCATGGAGTCCGTCCAGAAAACTGTACAATAGACAATTATTTCTAGGTGCTTCTTAATAAACTTGCCCAGCCTGGATGTAGCATGTAGCTCTAGCCTCGAAACTGAACATGGCCTTACAGGTATTACTCGTGTCTTGGCCATGACAAAGTATACAGCTACTTGTCTATCATATCCTACGACCCATAAGAAGGCTACTACACATCCAGCCATTTCAGAACTATCCGCCAACATGTGCATCTGGACGTCTGAGCTGGAACTCTTTCCACAGAATACCACCTCCGCAAACAGATGTTTGGAAGTTTTGACAAATCACGGATCCACAGAATCCACTTTCTTTTATCGTATCTGGAAGTTTATCGCCCCACCATACTTTCAGCTTCCACAGATCTCGGAGCAGGATCTTGGCTTTTATTAAGTAAGAACCAGATAAGGTCCCACACCAGCATTGCCAACCGGAATACAACTCTCTTAGTTGTTACATTCTCCCCTGTGGGGATGCCCTTTCTAGCACGGCACGGCTGATGTTTACTCGGACCGTAAGCATATCTTCCTCTGAAATCTAGTGATGTCCCAGGGCCTTTTCAGTGGAGACCTTCGACCACTCCGACAAATCTTTTGATGCTTTACTCCCAGCGCCAACGATCTTTTCCAGCAGCGAATTTGAGTTGTTGGCCCACTTATTTATCTGGAAACCTTCTCTGCGATGGACTTCTGTCACATTTCGTATCAGTTGACTGGTTTCTCATCCGTGTCAACGGATTGCAAATAATCATCCATGTAGTGCTTAGCGATTGTTGCTGATGTCGCCTCTGAAAACTCGTCACAGAACTTGAACGAATTTACATTTTTCACGTATTATACACGAAAGGTACAGCACACGGAACCAAATATCATGACTTTGAATTAATACACGGACACCTCATCTCGGCTTCTGGGGCGGTACAGAAAACGCTGAGCTGGACAGTCCTCTAATCTCTAATCCAGATTTGGTTGAACATCTCAGTGATGTCCCCGGAAAAGACGACTCAGAATTGAAACAGAATTTCTGGCAGAGATCGCAACAAATCTAGGCCCGTCAAAAGATAACCATTGAAGCTCATCCCATTAGCTCGGCTGGCTGCGTCAGAGACAATTCTGATTTTCCCAGCTTATTCGAATGCTGCCTATCAAATTGTGGCAGCTATCACTCAACGTCACTGGACACCAACAGCTGCTCTGAGTTCAGCTTGCGTGCGTAAGTTTTCTCATGGTTTTGCGTCACTTTTTCATGGTACTGTTTCGAAAGATCAGGGTTCCTGTTAACCTTTCTTTCTATGCTTAACAGGCGCTTATATTTCACATCATGGCCGCGAGGCAGCTTCACAAGCTCCTTTCTCCAGAGTAGACCAGTTTGCCAGTGATTATCCACTCGTCACAATGAGACTACTAGTAAAAATTCGAAAACGATAAAATGCGGCAAATATATAAAAAAATGTAGTACTTGCAAGGGCACATCGGAGCGATCAATTGCCTTTTAAACGTTTCTGCCAATAATTTCAATCCAACAAATGCTACTCATAGTATCTGAATAATGTCGTTTCCTGAACAGGATTGAAAAACTCACTGAAAATGAAAATAGGATCCAGCAAAAAGATCTAATGGTTTAATGTTTACGTGTAAGGTAGCATTTGAAGAGTGGTGGCGTTGTGCAATAAGACTTGCTATTCTAATTACCATAGAAAAGCATTCAAGACAGAAATTTCGTCTTCTAGCCTTTAGCATCCTTGAGACCCAACTCTCACAGATATTTGTATAGTGACAATTTGATAAATTACAGCCGAAAAACAAAAAAGCCACATAAATTTCGTCGATATTTCTCGCTCATCATTACGTATATCAACACTTTCAACTCGTTGATGATGAGAAACACACAGATCTTGATTCATTACATGCGTTTGTCTTCCCTTTCTTAAAAGGCAGCTGTCATTTGAACAGATCACTGTTATATGGTGATGTTTAATTGCTGTCAGAAAAAACAATGCTTGGATAGAAAACTGATGGATTTAGTGTACTAGTATCTTCCATTTTTCTTCCGTTGATCTCATAAAAAAATCTTTTCAAAAACACTCAGCATTAACTTCGACCATGTCTGCTCTATACTCAAATCTAATTTTACATCTCTAAATGATTTTTTAACTCAATTTTCATTATTTTATTGGTGTACAAACCTTGTACAGAATACATTACATTCTTAAAATTGCTGTTTCAAAAGATTGGACTACCTAATGAGCAAAACATGAAAAGATGTTAACTTATCTCTTGCTTTGCGCACCAATCAGGGGGGCAAGGAGGCGCTTTAGGATTGGGATCGCAAGGATCGCAGGGCGGCGGGTCTTTGACGCCGACGAAGGCCTCGCCTCTCTTTATATTCTGAACGATCAAGGGTATGGCGTTTTGCAGCAAGCAGTTTTCATACTCGGATAATTCCGGCACTCCTAGGTTCTTCTCGACGCCATTTGGTCCCAGCAGTAAAGGTGTCGCTAGATATTTAGAATGCGGGTGCGCGGAGGATCTGACATAGGCGCACTCAATAACATTCTTGTGGCCTTTAAGCCCCTTAATCAGCGATAGCACGAATTTTGCTACAGCAAACGCGTTCGACAGCGTGGCGGGCTTTTTGGACTTCACTTTGATTATGGTCTCTCGAGCAGTCTGCACGCTCTTGGTTATGTTTTCTAATTCTTCAATGCTGAAATCGGAACATGGCTTTGCTTGGGACAGCACTGGGATTATGGTGTTGTTACTGTGCCCGCCTATGACTGGAACCGTTACGCATTCTGGTTCTAAACCCTGTACTTCGGCAACGAATGTGTTGGCTCGTATGACATCCAGAGTGGTGATACCAAAAATTTTCTTGGGATCATATACACCGTTACTCTTGATTACTTCGCTCGCCAAAGGAACTAAGCTGTTTATTGGATTCGTTGCTATGGCCAAGAGAGCATTGGGGCAGTAAAGTGAAAAGGCGTTGGCGACTTCCTGCATGATGTGTGCGTTGGCTTCGAACATGGCGCTGTAAGCCAGATAGGCAGTCATCGGAAGACGCGCCGTTACTACCACCACGCTAGCCCCTTCGAACGCTTCCCTGATACTGTCGGACCCTGAGTAGGATTTTACTGCGCATTTCGTATCGATGTGCCCCAGCTCCGTACCAAACCCACATACTCCTTGCACATCATAAACTGCTAACTCATCTATTAGCGGCGACTGCTTCAGCATCAAGCACAACGACTGTCCCACACGACCACCCGCTCCACAAACCGTCACCCTGAAGGGTTTGCTTTTTATTTTGCTGTAAGCTCTTGCTGCTCTATTATATGCTACTAGTTTGTTGGCGTTACTGCTTACCATGCGCAGAATAGGAATTGTGGGGAGTGGTCTGTACAAGAATTTGAAAACTGACATTTTGAAAGTTGTGTTGCCAAATATTTGTCAAATTTACAGGACCGTTTTGATGTTACATTTTTTTAAATGCCCTTGTGTCCATTTCACTTGTTTAATTTAGTAACCGATTTAGTCATGAGCATTACACCTCAAAGAGGGACATTCATCCGTCCCTTTTCGTGGATACTTTTAAATTTTTACTGCCGAAGTTAAGAGTAAACTGTTAAAATCCAAAAATTAATGTTATATTGCCCAATTTTCATAAACCATTTAAAAGGACATTATGTAAAATTAGAGTTTAAAAATGTCGCCACTTTTTTGAAAATACTTTGTACTAGTTTTTGATATATATAAATACATATGAATAAATGACAGTATCTCGGTTAGCATAGTACTGGTTTTCATATTATTACCCAAGCTCTAAATAAGATGAAAAATTGGTGAAAGACCCTGTGTATAAGGTACGTGAGACAAAACTTTGTGGCTCAAATTTATTCATTTTATCTTGCATCTATTGTATATATAATATATATATATATATATATATATATATATATATATATATATATATACACAATATACACAAGAAAATAAAAGAGCTCGCAGGAATACAGAAACATAAGAAACCAAGTGTGTTAATGAATAAACATGGAAGAATAATTACAAATACCGAAGAAAAATTAGATGAGTGGAAAGATTATATCGAAGAATTATTTGCAGACGACAGGCATAGAAACATAGTAAAAAATCAACAAGACCACAACGGGCTAGAAATAACCAAAGAAGAAATAAAGTACGCCATTAAAAAAATAAATCTGGAAAAGCACCAGGCCCAGACGAATTGACATCAGAAATAATTAAGTTGGTCGAGGAAACAAACCTTAACATCATACAAGAATTATTCAACACCATATATTCAACAGGTGTAATACCAAATGACTGGCTAGTATCGACCTTCGTAACACTCCCCAAAAAACCGAATGCAAAATTGTGTACAGACCATCGTACAATCAGTCTTATGAGCCATACTCTGAAAATCTTTTTGAAAATTATACATCGCAGAATATACAAAAAGTTGGAACAAGTTATCAGTGAAACACAGTTCGGTTTCAGAGACGGACTTGGAACGAGAGAAGCCTTGTTTGCACTAAACATTTTAATACAACGTTGTCTGGATATGAATCAAGACCTATATATTTGTTTTATTGATTTCAACAAAGCCTTCGACAAAGTACGCCACGAACAACTAATTAAATTACTGCAAGAAAAGAATATAGACATGCAAGACATCAGAGTCATTAGTAACCTATACTACGATCAAAAAACAGTTATAAAAATAGACGGAAATAGCACTGAACACATAGAAATAAAAAGAGGCGTTAGGCAGGGTTGTGTGCTGTCACCAACATTTTTTAATGTGTACGCAGAAGAGATAATGAAGAAAGCGTTGTTATAAGAAACAATAGGCGTAAAAGTGAACGAAATACCAATTAACAATCTAAGATATGCTGACGACACAATCCTGATAGCAACTAGCCTAGAAGACCTACAGATAATACTTGATAAAGTAGTAGTAACAAGTGAAGAATATGGACTTTCGCTAAATGCAAAAAAGACTAAGTATATGGTAGTAAGTAAAACACAGAGAATTTTATATGGAAATCTTTACATAAGCAACGAGCCCATAGAGAAAGTGGAAAAATACGTATATCTGGGTACTATAATCAATAAAAACAACAATTGCTCAGAAGAAATAAAATCAAATATAGAGAAAACAAGAGCAACATTTATTAAAATGAAAAGGATATTCTGTGCAAGAGACCTTAGTCTAGAGACAAAAACAAGACTACTAAAGTGCTACGTCCTATCTGTACTATTTTACGGGATGGAAACGTGGACAATGAAGAAAGCAGATGTGAAAAAATTAGAGACATTTGAGTTATGGCTATATACAAAAACATTAAAAATATCGTGGGCCGAACATGTAACTAACATAGAGGTGATGAAAAGAATGGGAAAAGAAACCGAAGTTGTCTTCACCATTAAAAAACGAAAACTGCAATATCTTGGACATGTTATGAGAGGCGATAGATACCATCTGCTCCAGATAATAATGCAGGGGAAAATTCAAGAGAGGAGAAGCGTGGGAAGAAGAAGACATTCGTGGATGAAGAACTTGAGAGAATGGTTTAACAGTACTACCATCCAGTTATTTAGATCAGCAGTGTCAAAAATTCGAATAGTGATCATGATTGCCAAACCTTCGCAACGGAGACGGCACCTAAAGAAAAGGCTGCGATTTCTCAAATGTAATGTCTAATTCTCTACAGTAGGACTCTTCTGTGGTTTTCTCACTAGACTACAAGAAGGAATAGTGAATGATCTCTTTACTAGACTACCATAGTCACCATGTCCAAAGAGATGAAGACTCGTTCTCGCGATCCGGCCACTTTAATTAAGATTATCGTGCAGAATGCACTTGTCGTCGCATGTCATAGTCCAGTTCAAAAAGATACCTTGTTATGTCTGAACAGCACTTCTATCATGCACCTTTCCTTAATTTTTTTAACTTTTTCAATGCTATGAATCCGATAACCTTGGATACGTTGGACTCTTCATAAGGCATTCAACACTAGTCTATGAATTTTTTTATTTCTGCTCGTAATTCTTTATCGATACTAGGGTTTAATCGTTCATGGACTTAATAATATCTACACATATTCTATAAGTTGTCATATTAACTTATAGAATATGTATTCTATATATATTCTATAAGTTAATATGACATGATAAGAATAACACCCAACATGTTCATGACGTGAACAATATTATACTACTAATATTCTAGGTTGCTATAACTATTGACCATAATCATTGAAAACGTATTTAATAAGTATTATACACTAGGGGTTGGATAGTCGCATTTAGATAAAGTTTCGAGCTTTCGCATATGATTGCTGCCTTATTTGATGATAACCTCTCTGATATATGGTACTCTCAAATCTTTATGTAACGTTTGATCAGTAACATACCAAGGAGCATTTACTAGTACACCCAAACTTTAGACTGAAATCTCTCCAGTATGTCAATATTTGAAGAACTGGAGCAACCCCACAATTCAATCCCGTACGTCCATATATGGGTTTGATAATTATTTTATGTATCAATAGTTTATTTTTAACTGATAGACAATATGTATTACCCAGTAGCCAATTGGATTTTTTGAATTGAAGGTCTATCTCTTTCCTCTTTTTGGCAGTGTGTACTCCTCAAGTTAATCCAAGTGCATTTACATATATTTTACTTGTTTGGACTGTAGTGTATTTCAGTGTCATTTATCACTACCGGTGGACAAAGTTATCCCCACAATGTAAATGTGACTTAGACGAACTTATTTTCATTTACATGGATGCGCCATTTTTTTATCCATTTGCTAATGAAGTCAATATGCTGTTGTACATGCTGTGTTGTAGTTTCTAGATTATCATGAGAAAAGAAAACAGCAGTGTTATCGGCGAATGTTCCTATTCTTGTTTGTGTTGCAAGTAGTCAGCGGTGTAAACCAGATAAAGTAATGGTCCAAAGACACTACCTTGTAGGACACCAAAATGAATTGGCTTGACTTCCGAAATTTCACTACCAAATCTTACTTGACAATTACGATCTGTCAAATAGGATTTGAGGAAAGAAATATAGGTGAAGAAAGGAGTTATTTTATATGTCAGTCCTTGATATTAGACTTTGTCAAAAGCCTGACTTACATCAAGGAATGATCTTTGAATGATTTATTTATAAAATTAGATTCCTCTCGTCAAAAACCGACATTCTTTTAGCCTGTTCTTTATACGTTATAAAAATACAAACCGCCAGTTGAAATACACAACGACCGGCAGGTCACAATAGATTGCATGCTATACTCTGCATATACTTCCGAAAATACAATAAAACTCCTTCTCTTATATTATAGTGATCAGTTACACGGTGGCACTGTTGGATCTTTTCTAAAACCAAACTGATGTTGGGGAATTAGATTTTCTAGAAAGGTATCTTCATGAACTCTTTTAACAATTAATTTTTCTAGTAACTTTATCGGCCTGTAGGATGTAGGTTTATTGGGTGGTTTTCCGGGTTTTAATATCATTATAATTTGTGTAAGCCAGTACGTCAGGCGAAGTATAATTAGTAATTTATGCTTTTGTTGGGCAGTTCCTTTAGTACTTTTTCAGTTATTATCATTTTCTATCCGGGCGCTTTCCTGTTATTTAGCTATTATCTCTTTTACTACTTTCGCTGACGAGAAAGCTCGTATTGGTGGGTTTATCGCAGGTATAATCTCTGAAAACTTCCTCAATTATCCTTATTTTTTTTTTTAATAAAAATGTACTTAATTGTGCTTTAAGAGCTTTTCTGTAAGAGAGAAAAATAATGTCGAATATTTACCCACCTATGAAACAACATTAAAATTTTAACGCAGGTAAATAAATCTTCTCGTAACTACGTTTCAAATATGACTGAGTTAAAAATTTGGTATTTATGTAAAACTACTTAATACAAACCCAATAAGTTGTTCAAAAAACTCATTTTAAGGTAGCCATTTAATGTATTTGACTAGACCGCATTTCCATAACAGCTTTTTAATGCAAATGGATGTTCTCTAGTTTTGTTTATTTCATTACGAAAAATGGCAGTTCATGTAATTTATCATTTCAAAGTTCATTAAAATATAAATTGTTTAGAGTACTTGGATATGTTTCAGATTTGTTTATATTCAGAACTAACATCCAATAGAGAAATTATCATAACATAACATAATCCACTTAACCTTATTATCATCACAAAATAGATGAAATTGGGAGAGATTAAGAATCTTCTCAATTGTATGGCCCTTAAAACGCGAATCAATTTATGGTTTACATGCAATTAAGAGCCTTTGATAGAGAATTATTATTTCAATCTTCAAACAGATGACAGAATTACAGGATCTTTATAAGGAGGATCGCGTAATAAGCGTCCTTAAAATGGGGGTCATTGTTGTTTCAGCTCTTAGAAAGAGCATTTTAAAGATGTCTATGATCTTTTAATTGTAACACTACAAAATAAAAGAGTGCTTATTGCCATCTAAAGTCAATACGCACCATCCCATACGATACAGACAAATAATCTATAAAATTAAGAAAACAAATTACAGTCAATCATGCTTAAAAACGATTCCCAATAATGAACTAAAATAGTAATTTAAATAATAGTACTACAACGTTTTTGCTCTCGACAGTGGCGAATAACACGCATAAATTTTATTAACACTACTTATTACCTTTCCTTGGACCATTGCGTGCTTTTTATGCAATCGATGCTGGTTCTGAGCCTACAGGAACCATTTGGTGAACATCTGGAAATTTCCGCGTTGTTCTAATCCTCGCACGTGCGCGGCTGCATATAAAGAAGACATTATGTTTGCCGCTTGACCATGACGGCTAGGCAGCAACCCCGGGATTGACATCCTATAGAGGACGTTCGGAAATTCGTTACACTACTATAATTAATACCTGAAATGAAACATGTTAGTTTATTTTTATTTGGAGGCAAAAAGAAAAACAGTAAAATTATGGTGAGAAACGGGATTTCTTCCAACAGAAGTAAGGAATGAAAGTAGACCACTAACTAAAAAAGGCACTTAATTTCTTAATGTCTCTCTTTGATTTTATTGGATTTATAACTTCCTTAAAAATAAAGATCATGAGCATCCTCAAGAAAATAAGAAATTTTTAACAAGATGAAGACATTTTATGTAAAAGGAACATGCAGATTGATTTGCTGAATTTAGTAGCACGAATCCAGGTAAGAAGGAAGTATTCATTAGTGCTAGCGCAAATTCAGTCTCAATGCAATTGCATATCTTGTGTAATGCCAATAATGAGACATTTACTTTATACACATCTCCACATCTTTGTCTAGTCGATATCAACTCTATCAGTACGAACTACTTAGATTCATTTGAATCGTTAACGTTTGACAGTATTTTCGTGCTTCTCATCATTAGGAAAATCGTTCCTAGGGATATCGAAAAGGGCTAAATGACTTTTGTTATCACTAGCCTCTTTTGAACTCGGCTTATTTCTTCTCCACGCAACGACTTTTTTGATGAGAGATGCTACGGACTGTTAAAGATATATACTGACCTTGAATACATCGATATAACAAGAATAACCAACAATTGTTTATTAGAACCCTCATAAAATCTGAAAATTAATCAAAACTACTTGCAGAAAATTTACACTCCCTAACAGTTTTTAAAACCCCTGTGGTAACTTGCCCCATTACCAACAGGAAATCGGCGAAACAACAATTCTACAGAAAAAAAATATCAGTTGACTAAGTCGCAGTATTATGAAGTACAAGGTTTGTCCGGAAACTAATGCTCCTCCTGGTCGCAGCGCGTTCTGATTGGTTGGGGGGGGGGAGGTTCTTTGCTTCACAGCGCTTCCAAGCTCGGTCTGCTATAAGCTCTAGGAGCATCAGGAACGCCGTTTCCGTAAACCTGATGTTAGTACTTGTGTCACGACGCGTAATGGAGAAAACTATCGAACAACCTTACGCGATCAAGTTTTATGCTAAACTGAACAAAAGCCTCGCCGAAACTCACCAAATTATTCAGGCAGCCTACTAGGACGAGGTGGGAGATGTCCCCCGCTCTCGACGACCGTCAGCCAGCAAAAGTGACAAAAATGTGTCTCATGTTCGTGACCACTGAGCACGAAATTGTTGCCGACAATTTGCACATGCGGAAAGTGTGTGCCAAGTTGGTCCCCAAATTGGTAACTGACGACCACAAGAATATTTCTCCAACTCCCCTACAGTCCTGACCTGGCTCCGGCAGACTTCTTTTTGTTCCGTTTTGGAACCATTGAAGCGATCCAAACCGCTGTGAAAAGGCTCTAAACGAGTACCCCGTCGATGCCTTGCAGGATGCGTACCGTGCAGCGAGACACTGCGATGATGCTGCATTATATATTGTTTCACACTCTTAGCACTCTAAACTTTACCATTTAATGTGTGTGATTTGTATGGGCAACCCTAAAAAACTACTGTGCTATAACGGCATACATTGTATATGTGAAAAAATTCAATGAAAGAGAGTAATGAATGTATTTCTGAACTGCACCTCCAGAATAGTCACTATTGCTCTGTGGAAATATTACTACTATCTTCTTCTTTCTCTTTATCCAGTTATACCTTTCAGTGTTGGATTTTTTCTGATTCTCACTAATTTAGATTTTCTATCCACTTTTGACAGTTGTTTCTATTTCTTGCCATTGTCCGTGCCCCCACGATTGTTTTTCCTCTTTTCCAAACTAACTCTTTTATATGTTCCTCTCATAAAATTCTTGACCTTCCGCTTAATCGTGTACCTTCCGTTTTTACATTAATCATCTTTTTATGGATTTGTGTGTTGTCTATTCTGGTAAGGTGGCCATACCATTTTAACTGTTTTGTTTCGATTTCGCTCACTAAAGAGTCTAGCTCTGCTCTAATACTTCTATTTTGGGTCCTTTCTCTTCTAGATTTACCCACTATTGTTCACAGATTTTTCATTTCTGTTGCTATTATTTCAGTTCTGTACTCGTTTAACATTTTCCACAATTCAGGTGCATAAGTTAATGTTGGTGTACTTATAAGATTTTCTATATATGAATTTTGACCTATCAGTATATTACTTATATTTAATTTGCTTTTGCTATTCCATTACTTATTTCTTGGTCTATTGTCCGTTGCCTAAATAGTCGTACTTGTCAACCACTCTTTCCATTTAACCTGGCAGCTCCCTATATAGTTGTATATAGACTTCTACGATTTTAGGTGTATATTCAGGTCTTCTAATGCTTTTCATATTTTTTCTTCTGGTATCCTTTCTGTATTCCATACTTTCTGTAATATTTTCTGTAACCATTTGTGTAGTGTGGTTCCTCCGTTTTTCATGTGTTCTGGGGCTATTCTATCTCTTCCGGTTGCTTTATCGCATTTCAACTTTCTTATTTCTTTTCTCACTTCTTCTTCGCTTTTTATCTTCTTTATCAGCTATTTCTAGTTCTTAATGTTCATTTTGTCGTCTTTCTTCTTTAACTTTCTCCCGATGTTTTTCCTAGTTTATAGTACCTCTTTTGTGTTTGTTATTAATTTGCCTTCTTTGTTTCTTGTATTTTTTTTATTGATTTTCTATATATTTGTCTTCTATTTTTTCAGCATTTTTTCCGTGAGTTTCTTTTGGGTTTTTCATCTTTATTTTCGTTTGGTTTTTTCTGTATATACGTTGCTCTATTTTCTGCTGTATTAGTTGTTTTATATTTATTACACACTTTTTCTTGCTTTTTACTTCTCTTTTTATAGCTTTGTTCTACCATTTCGTTCTCTTATGTTCCAGGTGTAGCTTTTGCTCTTTTTAGTATAGTTTTTTTAACTATGTTCTATTTTTGGTTCACCATTTGCTTTTGTTCTTCTAATGTGCGGGTATGTGATAGACCAGCTGAGAGGCTACAAATTGAACAATTATGTATATAAATCTCTCTCTCTCACACACACACACACCTACAAAAAGCACGCTAGAAAAAACATAAGTGAAAATAGATACCACAATAAGAGGGACTGGAATGCTCGCATAAGAAACGTAGAAGAGATAGGACACGGATCTATAGCAAAATATGGGGGAGAACAAATCAAACATAAGAATGGCGAGCGGATGATAAATTTCTGCATTAATAACCAATTAGTAAGAAGTAGATTATATAAACATAAAAAGATATACCAAATTACATATGAAGCAGAAGAACGAGGGCAAAAAATAATAATAGACTATATAACATACACAAAAAAGCTAAGATATGCAATACAAGACGTCAAAGTTAAAAGGGGAGCAGAATTGAATACAGACCGTAGACTGGTGGTAACAAATACAAACATAGAAAGACTGACTAAAAGATTAACTAAAAAGTATAAGAAGATCAAAATCGAAGTGCTAAGATATAATGAAATAAAGGAAGAATATGAAAAACAATTACACGTAAAACTAACGGAATTCGAAGAACAAGAGCTACTACCATATTAACAAAAATCAGAAAACTAGACGAATGTTTACCCGAATAGCGTTATCATGATGGGCTGTTAGAGTACAGCCCTCTAGTTTGAAGGAGAGTTGTACCGTTCTTGAAAGACAAAAACGAGGCCACCAAGACTCCCAATATTCTCTTGCACAATCGCTTTGCAGCTATTAAGCAAAGTGCAGATGACCAGAAGCACTCTTTGCGAGGGTTTAGAAAAACGCATCTGAACTTCAAAAAAGCAAAACATCTTATGGATTTTATAAGTATCTGTTTTTGCACTGCTGGTGATTTTTTAAGTATTATGTAATAAATGGAAACATAGTATCTCCACCACATCTATCTGCTATCCTTAGTAAAGTCTTTCCAAATACTAATAATATGATGAGTACTGATGCCTTTTGATGATGACCTGCATAAAAAAAGCCATGATCAAAGAATATTAACAATTTTCATCTCTTAAAAAAGGCCCTTATTTAGTTAGAACTTTAGGCTCACTTAATTTTATTATCATGCTATTTCTCGATGCGTATTTACTTTTTAAAAAACTGTGCTAAGAATCCACTTTTCCCGTCACGTTTAGAAAATATATTTCATACATTCCCATTCTCCCCATACAGGCACTGTTAACCTCGTTAACAACATTGTTTGCAATGAAAAATAAAAATTAAAAAATAGAAGGGATATTAAAAATCAAAGGGTCTCACGATGTGCGCAAAGATTATTTCACCCTGATAACCAGCAAAAGCACAAAGAACTACATACCAAATGGGAAACCCCTTTCAGGAAGCAGTATTTTGAAACATCAGCATTAATACAAAATTGATGGACGCTGATAAATAGAAGTGAAGGGGATAGCAAAATTAGTGCTTGTCTAACCAGAAATATTCTCAAGCGCCGACTTAATGTGTATATCACCTTGGAGGAAAAATTAATTAACGTAGAAAACATTTCAGCTACTTATATTTTTTAAAGCTTTATGCATAAAAAATATAGTTGCGTTCAGATTCTAAATCTTAAAAAAACTATATTTGCATCAATATCAACCAAAAAACCTTTGCTATCCTACCTATTAATAAATGAAAAAATGGATGTCACTGTTGTCTCAAAAACAAACAATAAGTGGTAGATTAGAAGATTTATGTTGTGCCAAAATTTAAAAAAAAATCACTCGGAAACTTTTCTGTGACTTTTGCTAAAGCTGGAAATAAGAGCTTGTTGTAGATAATGTTGAAGCAACAAAAAATAACTAAAAATCAACTTATGTTGTTGATACAGGGATTTTAATCACAACAGTTACCGAGACTTTAGCGATTACTATTTTTTATGAATAAATAACGTACACTAATGACTTGACGTCACAGTTTTCTGGCATAGTTATTGACAGATTCATTCAAAATTTCAATATGTCATTTTTAAAATTGTGTTCAAGAACATCTTTTGCCATTTCTAAATTAGCCACCGGATCATTCCTTAACAAACCATGCATTTTAAAACCTTCCATTCGTTTTTACGATGTTAGAACCCAAAACCTAAAAGTCACCGTGTGTGGAGCTGCTGGTCATGTCGGGCGTTTGCTATGCTTGATGCTGAAGCAGTCGCCTCTTATAGACGAGATAGCTGTGTATGACACAAGAGACACCTGCTCTTTTGCTAAGGAGCTTTCATATATCGACACAAAACCCAAAGTAACTGCGTACTCAGGTTTAGAGAACATAAAAGGTGCTCTGCGATGCTCCAAGGTGGTAATCATACTGGCCGCTTCGCCAAGGACGCCCCTTTCGTCGTACAGCGCCATGTTCAAACCTAATGCTTGCGTCGTGCAAGAAATCATTGACGAGTTTGCGAAGCACTGCCCCAAAGCTCTCTTGGCGATAGCCACCAACCCCGTCAACAGCATCGTGCCTCTAGCGAGCGAAGTGCTGAAGTCGCACGGCGTCTTTAATCCAAAAATGGTGTTCGGCGTGACCTCCGTGAACGTAGTCCGCGCGAACGCATTTGTCGCGGAAACCCAAGGGCTGGAGCCGGAATGCGTGTTAGTGCCGGTCATAGGGGGGCACGCAGACCAAACCATCATCCCCGTGCTGTCGCAAGCGAAACCTTGCTCGGATTTCACAAACGAGGAGCTAGAGAAGATAACGGCGAGCGTCCAAAGCGCCCACGACGAGATAACCAAGGCGAAATTCGATCAGGGCGCTACCCTATCCTGCGCTTTCGCTACGTCGAGATTCGTGATATCGCTGATAAAAGGTCTGCTGCGACAAGGCGACATCGTGGAGTGCGCTTACGTCAAGTCCGACTTGAATTCTGAAGCCCCGTTCCTAGCCACGCCTGTGCTTCTTGGACCCGGCGGCATCCAGAAGAACATGGGGATACCTCCATTGTCCGAGTACGAGAGATGCCAACTGGAAAATGCTATACCACTAATAGCTCATGACATTAAAAAAGGAGAAAAATACGCATTAGGAGTTGAAATAGATGCTGATACTAATAAATAAACGGCAGTTGAATTTTAATTTAGGAATCACTAATATAATGGGGATTTGATGATAATAAAATTAATTGTTTAATAAGTAAATAAACTCATTATTAGTATTTTAGTGCATCTGGAATAAGACTCGCATGTTCATCCAATAAAATCGTTTTTACTTATCAATAGATTTATTGTAGTACAAAGACCAAAGATAGATCCTTTCCACTTCTTAGATAAATTTGAAATATACGAACATTTAAGATTTCACATTTTTGTCAGCATAATACTTAAAAAGGAGGAATTAAGGACTTTCAAGTTGTGTCAACATTCAGTAGGTGGTTGAGAAAGCTCTTTAAAGAAGAACTTCATGAGCTATGGTCTCCTCCTAATTACTACTACTACTATTAGTCATAACAGTACACCAATTCGTCTGACTTTTCTTTTTTTTTGAAACCTGACGAGATAGTTGAGTTTATAGAGTTTTTGTATAATCATAATTTTATATAACTGGACGGCAATTTAATGAGACATTTTCATATTGGGAGTGAAAAAATGAACAATAACTCGTCTTATAGCTCAGATGATCTAGAATATTCAAATATGTCCATGTCTACCAGATGATTTACTTTTTTAGCTTTACCTACTTTGCAGTCCATAACAATATCATATTGAAACTTGTACAACAGAAGCAACATTTTAAAGTTAATTTTATTTTCAATCACACGATGCTAGCACTTCATGCTATGACGACAGCTAAAATGTTCTCAAAGATATAGATCTCGCCCAATCTATACAACCAGCTGCTAAGTAAAGAGCAGTCAATCCATTAGTTACTTTATATCATTGTAAATCCCGTAGTGACTTAAATTTGCTAATTTAAATTAATAAATAATTTGTTTGCAGATTCGCTTCTTAGAAATTTCACACCTCTCATTTGTCTATGAATTAGGAATTAAAGGGAAAGAAGGGATGGTGCAGAAACGCTCAGGGAATTCCAGGGGCGGCTGCAACTGCTTTGGGTGCATCTACAGCATGTTTTGTGTAAGGTACAAATATTTCTCCTGATACTGACTTTTTATGCCGTTTCAAAATAACGTTCCACAGGTGTAGGCGCCTCTGCAACGACATAATTTGCTCATCGTGGCGGGAGCGCTGGTTTTTCATCAAAGACCAATGCTTTGGCTATGTAGACCCAAAGACGGGGAGGATAGGATCTGTCATTTTGTTTGACCAAGGCTTTGAGATCAGCTCTGGCATTTATTCGACAGGTCTCCAGACGGGAATCCAAATCCTCACCTTAAACCGACAAATTGTCATCAAGTCCTGGACGCGCCGAAGAAGCAAGGAGTGGATTCAAGCCCTCAAAGATGTCGCGCATAATGAAGGTGAGGATAGCACAGCTGGAATTCCTGCAATTATTCTTGGTGTAACATTGCAGCGAGGGAATTTACACAATCTAATCCTCGGCACTCATTTGCACCAATTCGCAATAACATCACTGCAACGTGGTTTGTGGATGCTGCAGGTTACATGGCTGCAGTTGCTGATGCAATTGAAACTGCCAAAGAGGAAGTTTTTATTGCTGACTGGTGGCTTAGCCCCGAAATTTACCTGAAGCGCCCTGCCATCAATGGCGACTATTGGAGACTAGATAAACTACTGCAAAGAAAAGCTGTTAAGTACTTTATATAATTTCGTTAAAAGATTCTTAACAAGTTATTTTTGTCACAGAAACAAGGGGTGAAAATATTTGTTCTTCTTTATAAAGAGGTTGAGATGGCTTTAGGCCTGAACAGCTATTACAGCAAGCAGCGCCTTACTGAAGACAGCAATGATAACATAAAGGTTCTGCGACATCCAGATCATGCCAAAGTTGGCATACTTCTATGGGCTCATCATGAGAAGATTGTTGTTGTGGATCAAATGTTTGCTTTTTTAGGAGGCATCGATTTATGCTACGGACGATGGGATGACTGCAAGCATCGGTGAGAAACTCTCTATTTATGAATCAGAATTACAGTAATTTTAACTGTTTTAATGCATTTTATAAATTTAATATAAAAAATTATTTTTAGCTTAACTGATCTGGGAAGTATAACCCCTCCCATAAATACTTCCACATTAAAAAAGAAAACCTCAAGTGTACCCAGTGGCGATGTTATGTACCCAATTCCTACACCTTATTATGCTAAATTTAATCCTCCAGCAGAAGAAACAAAAGTGTCACCTTCTCCACCTGAACCATCTAGTCCTTTACCACAGTTAGAACCAGGCGATAAGCTCTTAATCCCAAACGGATTTATAGAACACATAAAGGGAAACACTCCTGAAATGGAACGCAAAAATTTGCTAATCACCATAAAAAAGGGGATTAAAACAAAAAGCAAGGATCTCATGAAAATAATGTATGCCCCGCATGAGATGGGCATTGACAGTGATGGCTATGAGCAGTTGGATCAGGGCAATAGGCAGCAAAAGGAGGAGGAGATGATCAACACCTTAGATGGGTCTGCAAAATTCTGGGTTGGTAAAGACTATGTGAACTTTATTGTTAAAGACTTCACGAACTTGGATGCACCATTTGATGATTTTATTAATCGCTCCACCACTCCTCGAATGCCCTGGCATGACGTGGGAGTTTGTGTTCAAAATGGTACTGCCAAAGATGTTGCTCGACATTTCATACAACGCTGGAATGCTACTAAGCTAGAGAAAGCCAAGTTGAACAATTCCTATCCGTACCTGTTGCCAAAGAGTTACGTCAACTGCAGCAGTAGATCAAATTTTTTGCTCATGGAGACGCATAAGGTTACATGTCAGGTGTGTATCTGTAAGTTTTATAAGTTATACCAAAATTTATGCTAAAATTATTAAGCAAATGTGAATCTTGTTATTTTCTTTTAAATGCATTCGTTACTATTATTTTATTCTGTAGCTGAAAATTTACTGTTTGTTATTTAAAAAAAAAAGTAATTCTTAAAATATTTCAGGTTTTGAGAAGTGTGAGTGCATGGTCATGTGGATTTTTAGAACAGGATACTGTTGAGCAAAGTATACACGAAGCTTATATAGACACAATAACAAGAGCTCAGCACTACATATACATTGAAAATCAATTTTTCGTTTCATTGCCTCACAACAATGTAGTTACAAAGAATCAGATAGCAGAAGCACTTTATAACAGGATTATGAGAGCTCATAAGTAAGTAACATAATTTTGCAATTAATTATTATGTAAATCGGGCTGAAAATATGCCTATTTTCGTAATTGTTTTTTACTGAAAATATAAAATATTCAATTTTGGGGGTTTTGTTATCAGAAAATACATATTTTGGACTATATATAAGAATTTTTTCAGTCAAAATTTCTTTATTGTATCCTGTACCATGCATCAATAGAAGCGCGCACGCGCGCGACTGGAATGCTCTCCTGGCGTGTGAAGTCTATCCCAAACGGTTTATCTAAAATTAAAAATGGAATGATATTCCATAAGTAGACTAAATTTCCGGGAGCTTGACGTAGAAAAAAGTAAAAAAAGTTGATTTTGTCGTGAAAATGGCGGCCTCTGAACAAAAAAGTTATTTATTTCCATGTTTTTTTTTATGTTTGAAGCTCTGTAAAAAATACTTAAAATAAACTTTTTCGAAATTTTTTACGTCAAGCTCCCTTAAAAAAGGTTATCTACAAATGTCTTTAAACGACAATTTTCTGTGTTAATTAGATCCACCGCAATCGTACACGCCAGTTTGAAGAATATCACTTCGAGTAAAACGCATTTAAAGTTTTTGTTAATGTTATTTTGTTGATAAGAGTCTTTTTTGTTAACTTACAGCTAATGAGCTATTCCAGGGCCATGTAATAAACCTTCTTCTTCCTCAAACAGTTCGTTTTGCTTTCTTTTCTCCTCTGTTTCCTCTATTCTGGCCCGTTTTTTGCTGCTGACGAGTGGATGTTGGACACACGTACACAGCGCGCGTCACTGATCGTGGTAAAACATTTGGTTTGCAGGACGATTTCAATTACGAGCAATTCCTTGATCTTCAAAACACTGGGGAAACCTTCGTTGAAAATGCAGCAAGTGCAACGGTTTTCGGGCCGCTGTTAAGGTGTTTCGGAGCGAGACACCAGACGCAACCATTCAAACTTTCGTTACAATTTTGAGTGCTTCTGCTGGTGCACCATTCTAACAAATCGTCCTCCGAAAGTGCCTCGTAAACGGGTTTGATCGCTTGTTGAACTTCAGACAAAATAGCAAGCTTATTTTCGCCTTCGAGACAATACTTGTGTTGGAGCTTGTCTTCTTATTGCCAAGCCATAATATACTGTTAATTCTTTTATTAGCTTGTCCGTGAATTTTCCAGCACCTTTTCCTCCTATGCCTTTTGTATTTTTTTTTTCATAAAAGTCGAGATCCCATTCTTTTACCTACGTGACAATTGGTAATGTAAGTAATCTCAAAAATTATGCCATCTATTGTTTAAGTAAATAATACATAGGTTATATACCCATAAAACCTGTTTTACTAACTTTCAAAGCACTCCCAATGTGTTTAATCTGACTGGTGCTATACCTTGAAAATGCGATTTCACTCAAAAATAACTCGAATATCGAGAAACAGTTTCAAGGGCATATTCTAGACCCTTCAAGGATGGAAAATCAAAAAACAATTTTTTTGTGAAATTCGATCGAAATTTGCCGAAACACCTCCTTAAGGGAACTATTATATCAATTTCTCTTTTAAAATTTGAAGTCTATAGCAAGTATTTCAAAGTATGAAGACATTCACGACAGGCGCTACACAGCCAAACTTAAAATGTTGCACTTATTTTTATTAATATTAGCATCTTTTATTTAATAAAGTTGTTTCTTTCTTCAAGACCATATTATAGGAGATTGTAACTAATTGTATTCTGCAAATCAGAAAGAACTAGACATTTATATATCTTTTCAATGTTAACATAATATCTAGGATTTTATTTGATGTAAAGGGTTTGAATAAATCAGAAACTTTTAAAAGATTGAATAGAATCACAGCTTGTGAAAACATGGAACACTAATAGCCCAGCACACTTCTCATGTCCTATGTACTATGTAATACCACATATTTCAAAAATTTAATATGCACTCTATCCACAATATGCTGCATTCTAGAAAAGTTTTGAGAAATGCAATGTAAGTACCATCCTATGAAAATTGGTCTACAACTCTACTGATTCATCTACCAAATATAACAAAATTTTTCTCCTTCATACATATGTAAACATAGATTAGCAAGTCAAATACAATATCGCATAGTAAATTTCTATGGTATATGACAATAATGTTACAAAAGAACTGGTTGAATAGATGATTTTATTGAAGTGCTAAAGAAGTTATTACCAGATTGTACAAATAAAGTTGACGACACCTATTTTACTTTCAGCATCTACAAATGGTTTAACACTGATTTTCTGAAACTACAAACGGGCAAAAATATTTACTTCCCCCAAAATATATTGACATTCAGAGTCCTTTAGCTTACTTGACATTCAATGTGCAACCTAAATAACAGGTTACAATTTTTACTAAGATTTCTTTTCTTACTAAGATTTTTCTCGATTTATAAATTTTTAGTTCATAAAACATCAGAAATTCAATTTTCTTGATTGTTTTGCTTATAGAAACATTATAAGTAATAATTTTTTTTTAGATCATTTATAACAGTTGATTTGTGGATAGCATATGTCCCAGTTAACATATAAATTTTTTATATGAGCGTTTTATTACCCCAACTATAAGTATATAAAAAGTGTCACATGTGCATAGTTGCACTATCATTAACAGATAGCAGTTAGAGGACATGAAATATACACTGATCACTACCTTGTAGCAGTAATAAAGGAAATAGAAAAGTGTAATGCATTGATAATATTAGGAGGCTACCGTTCCCCCTAATATTATCAATCATCATGGAAGTGTAAGAACATATAAACCGAAATGCAAATAAGTCACAAAAACATGAAAAACTAATTATAAAACCAAGAAGCTAAGAAAAAATAAAAGAAACAAATATAGGAGTGAGAAATTTTTAAAAGCGGCCTTATAGAATTGAAAATAAAAATATGTGTGTGATAGATCTGAAACAACTACTCATAAGTAATGGATATTATGGTGAATTAACGAGATAATAAAACAGAACCCACAAGACAACCTAACAGTATGAAACAAAACAATAGTAAAATATGATGTGAAAATGAAAAAATGTAAAACCAAGTAATGATCACTTCTTAAAGAAAACTAAAAACTACATATACAAAGCAAAAGCAATAAATTCTACGATTCTGACTGAAGGAACAGAAAAATATCGCTGAAAAAAAAAACAGAATAGAAAGGTGAATAAAGTGTACTACGCGATAGACAGGACTTATATAACAAAAAAGAATTAACGAACAAAAATTAAGATGCAAAAAGCTATTTATATATCAATTCGCACATTTGATTGTGAATCATGAATAATGACAAACAAAAAAAATCAAGATATGTGAACAAATTGAAATGTCTAAGAAGATAAAAAAACAAAAAATGAAATGATCAAATAAGAAAAGAACCAAAAAGGCAATTACACAGCAAATTTCATAGAACAGTGTCAGCTTGGATGCTGGGATCATTTACATAGAAGAATAATAAATTTTCGGTAGAAACGATATGATAAGCTAAAATACAATTGAAAGAGAATTGAGAAAAGCAAGAAAGACCTGAGATAACACAATCGGAAAAAAACTTTATGTAAAGAAATAAAAAAGATAATCATAATCAGAAAGAACTGGGAAAAATTGATACGTATAAAGTAATGTTAATGTTTCTTAGTGGTTTTTATAGCAGGAACCTCCTAAATTTTTTCCTCAAACAATTTTTAAGCCGTAAGCCTGCTTTTACTTATGAATTTTTTTTATCAATCTTAATAGGTTAAAAAGGGAGACACCAAAAAGAGAGACAACTATAGGACTGTATACTTATCAACAGTGGCGCTAAAAATATATTCAAGAATAGTCGAAAAACGATTAAGAAATGAAACGGAAAACAAATTAAAAGAAGAACAAACGGCCATAATCGAAGAACTGCTAGAAAAGAAAAAAGATATTTACCTACTTTTCCTAGACCTAAAAGGAGCTTATATATATATATATATATATATGTATGTACATATATGTATGTACATATATGTATATATATATGTACATATATACACAAATACATCTGAAAAACGTTAGAAGAATTAAAAGTAAGCCCAAAACATTAGTAACAGGAATAATAACGACAATAATATAATAATAAAGACAATATTAAATAACGAAATATTGGAAGAATTTCAAATGTAAATAGGTATCAAACAAGGAGACAGCCTAAGCCCTGTTTATGATATATATGAACTACATAAACAAAAAATCCAAAACAAAAATAAGAAACGCCCACATAGGATCCACAACTTAAATCCAGTAAAGACACAAGACCTAATATGGTGATATATTACTTATGGCAAGAAACAAAAACCAACTACAGAGAAATATAAACATATAGAGAAAACATCCAGAAGAAAGTGGGATGCCTATTACTACAGAAAAAACAAAAGTAATGCATGTCACAAAAAGGAAAGTAAAGAAGAAGTAGATATACAAATAGACGGGAAACAAATTCAAACAGTAGAAACAAACGAATATCTTGGAGTGCTAATCAATAAGGATGAAAGAATAAACCAAGAAATAAAACAGAATAACCAAAGGAAACTGAATATACTATTAAATAAATAGTACATTGATAGGGAAAAATAAATTAGTATAACAGCAAAAATGCATTTATATAAGATAATACAAACCCCTACACTTCTATATGCATCTGAGATATGGGCGATAACAGATAAACAAAAATCCAAAACAACAACTGCAGAGATGAGACATTTAAGGCGAGTAGTGGACAAAACAAGAAGAGACAGAGTACGCAACAAAAGTATAAGAGATAAACTAAAACTTACATCGCTAGTGGAAGACATAAAAATAAAACAACTACTATGGACACCTGGTCTGAATGAGGAATGAACGCTATCTGAAAAAGATTTTCGAAATAAGGTATGATGGAAGAAGGATAGAGGAGGACCCAGACGAAAGTGGGAAGAGAACATCAACGAATCAGCAAGAGAAAGAGGACAGACCCTAACACAAATCCTAACCCTTACAAGGGATAGACATTTATTCAAACAATGGCTTAAATCTCCAACACTGTAAGGTACGATGAGAGAAGAGGAAGTAAGTAAGTTAGTAGGTTCTTTGTATAGTTGTTTCAACTTATTATTCTGGGAAAACGTTGTATGAAGTATTTCTGATTTTTAAAAAGAACATACAGCATAAATTTTGCGTTGCGTAACTTAAATCCTTCTTTAAGAATGTGGGGAGCTCGGGGTCCCTGCAATTGGTGACCCCGACGTGATGATGACAAGCAACGGGGAGATGTTGCCTGCGGACGAGATGGCAGAGGAAGCAACACGACAGATTCCACCAGGGAATCACCACCACGCTCCTCCCTGGGGAGTGCCCGTGCGTACCCATAGCTGGGCCCCCAGGTGCATCGGAGCTCATCCTGTGCGTACCCATAGCCAGGACAGCCTACTTCCTCCTGAGGAGCGCCCGTGCGTACCTATAGCCGGGTCCCCCCAGGTGCACGGAAGGCGTTCTGTGCGTACCCATAGCCAGAACGAACTTCCTCTGCCAGCGAACGCTCGCGCTCACCTACAGCCGAGTGCCTCAAGCCAAATCAGGGTGCACTTGTGCTACCCACAGCCAAGTTACCCTTGTAACCGACTAGGGGACGCTCGCGCGTACCTCAGCCGAGTTCTCCGGTCAAACGGGCCGTTATCCCGGCCAGAAGATTCCGCCAAAAAATCATCGCCGCCCAAGGCCCTTCGGAACGCGCTGAGAAAAGCTCTCCGCCACTTCCGAAGCCCGCATCACCGCTTTCGCTTTCGCTTCCGCAGACGAAGCCTAGGTCCCTCCAGAAAGCGCTTCCATTCCTTCGCCAAGAAGCAGCAATGTCCATCCTTCCAGGTCCAGCCTCGCTTGATAGAAGTCAGCATCATTCCTGGGCATCTACATCGGCGTTGACTCGCTCCAAGTCGCTCTGGCAGACCCCAGGAGATTCGCATAGGCGCACTCAAGCGCCTCAATAACGCCATTATAATTGTACACACATAGTTGTAAATAAAACGTTGTTATACATAGGAAATCTCGTCTTAGCGGCACTCACGGACTCTGAGCTCTCCACAAGAATATAAAAAAAAATCTTTTGCGACATTAAATAGCATCCAAATATTTAAAGGCTCCAATCTCTTCTTTTGTGTAATAATACCTTCTATACCAATACTCTAAGCTTGCTATTTATGTTAATGCTGGACATTATAGGTACTTCCGCATTGGTTTTTGATGCTCATTGTTTTGTCCTTTAACTTCTATACCTACGTTTTGATAATAGTACACGAATATGTACTAAATGTAGACCTGAACTGCTTGTAATCTTAACTAAATTTTATAGGACTAATTTTAGAGACAAGATTAATTCACAAAAAATGAATATAATTAGAATCACATATAAAGAATGTAGGTGAGATACCTATAAAATAGTTTATCTTAAGTAGTGTATTATTTTTTTGGCAAATTAGATATGCAGTTTCTATTTAAAGAAAGACTTTATTATAAATTTTTAAAATATCACTAACAGATCTGTTTAAAGAAATATAAAAACTCTATTAAATACCTTATATATTCATATAAACACACATATTCTCATAAAAGAGATAGTTGGGTGAAATTATTTATGGTTATTTTTTAGAGAAAATGCTGTATTCAGGGTTTATGTGGTTATGCCACTCCTACCAGGTTTTGAGGGCGAAGTTGGAGAGTCCAGTGGCGCCTCCTTGCATGCAATAACTCACTGGAACTATGCCTCAATTTCGAAGTAATAATCTACCATATTAACCAAACAAAATGAACTTCTGCAACATCATTTTCAGTGGCAAGGGAGCATTGGTGAATCGATTGAAGGAAGCCGGCATCGCAGATCCATCCCAGTACATTTCTTTCTACGGACTACGAAATCATTCCATGCTCAGTGGTGAACCGACAACTGAGCTTATATATGTGCACTCTAAGCTCATGATTGTGGACGACAGAACTGTAATATGTGGCTCGGCCAACATCAACGACAGATCTATGCTAGGCAAGAGGGATTCGGAGATTGCTGTTCTAATTGAGGTAACATTACAATAGATAGATTTGGAGTAGCTAATTGGTTATTTTCATTAGGATGAGGCGTTTGAGGACGGCATAATGAATGGTGACAGCTTTCCCTGCGGGACGTTTGCTGGTTCCCTTCGCAAGCGCTTGTTCAAAGAGCATCTGGGTTTGTTAGGGAAAGAGGACGAAACGATTGACATAGATATTACAGATCCTATTTCCAAAAATTTCTATAGAGACGTCTGGTACAGTACTGCCAGCTTGAACACAGAGTTCTACGAGAAAGTTTTCCACTGCATCCCTTCTAACGAAGTGGACAGTTTTGCTAACTTGAGGAAGTACCAAGAAAAGAAGCCTCTCTATGTTGATGAGCCTACAAGGGCTGAAAACATGCTGAATAACATTCAGGGGTACTTGGTGCTGCTGCCGCTAAATTTCCTCAACAAGGAGTCGTTGATGCCTCCTGCAGCTACCTTTGAGGGGATATTGCCTACATCTCTGTGGACCTGAGCTAATTATATGCTAGATTGTAGGGTGACAAGATGAACTTAGTTCTTTGTTTGAAGTTAACTAGGAAATGGATTTATGAAGTTAACAGCGATGCAGAAAAAATCTTAATAATAACAGTGCAGAATCTCTGTGCACTATAAATTGAAGTAGCTTTAAGTAGATTTTTATATAACTCTTATTGTTAATAATTTTATATATTTTATTTATCATGAAAGTTAAAAGAATCGTCCAATCATTCCAATCTTTTATTTGCCAAACAGATATAGCAATAAAATTGTTGCAAGTTCTTGCTGGTTTTTGGTCAAATTGGAAAATAAATAGGAAAGCTAAATAATCTAGACAGATAAATACAAAAATTACAAATACTAATAAATTAAATATTGATAAGCGAATCAAACTATTATTACTATATCAAATTGGTAAACAGAGATAAATTACAATTACGGTTTTATTGAAATAGTTTATAATTTATATATTATAATATTTTTACGCTAACTTTCTTGTTTATCATGATCTCTTATTATTTATCACTTTGCTATTTGAAATCTTACAAAGAATTCAGTATATAATGAGAAATGTCCCTGTATTATGTTTTATAATAATCAGGGACACGCATAGTCAAAGAAGACATTAGGACTAACAAATATACCAATATTAAAATGTAATTGTTCAACGAAACACTCGATGCACATTTACTTGCATTTACGGAAATGGGCACACAAATATTTTATAAACTTTTTTAAGATAATATAAAAGTGATGTAGTATATTCTACATAAGCCTGCTAGATATTTGAAGTGGGAAAGTTACAGCTTCCTCTTTTTAGTTATTTTTATTGTTAAATTTAGATGAGGAAATATGCCTGATTATTTATGGAACTAAAATCTTACATGGCACATGTGTGATTTTGAAGATCACATTTACTGGATACCAAAACTTGAAAATTTATTCACATCAAAAACCAAGCAAATATTTCCTTTACTTATTCGTAATTTTTTGTAATTAGGTTTTTGCTGTTAATGAAAAATTTGGAAAAAGGATTAAAAATAATTTGGTTACTTATCACATAGTTCACTATGTTGACATGCTAATAACATCTTTTAACAGTTTTTGTTCTTTTTTACTTGGCGTTTATTCACACTTAAAAACACATCTTTTATGCAAGAGGTGCACTATATAAAATTGCAGTTACATTTTGGTAAATCCTGACGCCTCATTTCTAGAAATAACAGCAATGCCCATTTTTTCTTATTACTTCTTTTGAATTGCACAATTTACAGAGAATTGCTACATATTCAGTACTGTTAGTAGAAGTCTTCAGTTGCAACCATTTGATGAGAATGATACTCTCAGTGCCTCGAAACAATCTTGTTCTTGCTGGCCCATAATTTCTGCATATTCTTATGTTTCCGTTGCATTGGTTAAACTTCAATATTCAGTGCGAGATAATGGAGCCTTGTCTTGACCCCAGTAACGATGCGGTCTACTAAGATTGCTGGTTATTTCCTCATGCACTTCTTTCTTCAAGCATGATGCATTACAGGGTGCTTCCGGAAAAGTCTAACTCTATTCTCAAGAACATGACGCATTTATTGGCTAGATAATGTTGCTTAACGTTATTACTTTGTCATTTTTCTTTTGTAACTAGATAGCTTCTCTAATGTACATTAATGGTGATGCATGCTCCTCATATAATAAAGGCACAAAAAAAGCATACGGACTGTATGCTCTTACCAGTACTGTTATCAAATAATTATTAGCTACTGAGAGAGCAGACTATAAGTTATGGTAAATTAGAAAATATAAATTAATGTTGTATATTCCTTGTATATTTTACCTTTTCATTATCTACGTTCTTAATGTAAACAAATATGAATCTGCTATAATTAATTACCTTTTCCTTAACCTTTGGGATTTCTAAAACAGATCGATTTTTTACCTTAAACTGTTTTGCAGCGGCTACCCTGCTGAATCGGGTATAAAACTCTAGAGTTTGAGTATGCTTACATTCCAAAAAATGTTTTTGGAATCTCATTGGGTTTCATGCAGCATTTAAAACCATTCTTAATTTTGTAAATTCAAATAGAGGGGGGGGAGTTAAATTCAATTTGAGGCATTTTATGCTAAATGCAGGATTGAATGGGTTACTGATGTCATCACTTGACTTGGTTCTCTATTTAAACTACTTATTTCGCTTTTTAAGTAGCATTTTCCTCATTGTTTTCTTATTTTCAATTATTTGTTATCATTACTTTTAAAGCCAAACTTATTATGATATTAAATATTATATTAACATAATCATGTACTTTATGGAACAGTCAGAAAGGGTTAGAATATGAAATAAATAATCTATTTACTCTCACAACTCACTTCTCTTTGGGGTAATCATAAATTTGCTTTTATGTCATAGTCCCATATAAATAAAGGTATGCTTTAGGAAAATCAGTCTAAAGACTAAAAATTTATTAAAATCCTTCAATAGAAGACAAGTCAGTAAAAGTCCTATATTTATGTCCAGACACTCTCCTCTGTTTAGAAATACACATTCACTTTTTAACACGCCTTTTAGCGAAAAATTAATAATTTTTGGATTTTGTATATATTATGTGATAGAGGAGCAAAAGTTAACATGGGTGTGCCTCTTTATTTTGGCTGGAAAGTTGTTTTATTCATCCTTTAAAAAGATACTTTGACTACACCCAGTCAATGACATCACTACTTGCTATCATCTACTATACTGTATATTCTACAATAACATATTTAATTAACCTCTTTTTCACTAAAGTATTGATTGTCGAAAATTTAGACATAATGTAGTTTTACCTTTAATTACCTTTTCTTATAATAAACACGATCTATACCTTCTTTTAAGTTAAATATCTTTGCCAAGCATCCCTGTACTCTATATACCAGCTATTATTCTAGTAATATGAGTCAGTCTTTTCTAACATGTTCATGAAAAACCATAAACTTTACTAGCACTGAGATCAAATTATGCAGTTAGGTGAGTCAAAAGAACTGCTCACCAATCTGTTGTAGTTATTTATTTATGTTATTACTACATTAGTACATAATTATTGTTGAACTGTGCACTTTCTAACCACTATAAAATGCATTCTGATTATAGCGGTATATGCAGCTGTTACTTCATAATCCATTTTTCAACTAACAGGAACTTCAGTGTGATAAAAATTTACAATAATATTATATAATCTTGTAAATATCTTCCATTAAGGCTTAACCTGTTGGAGTTTTCTAAACTGCCATTCATCTCTGACAGTTTGGGAAGCATCTTAGTTTTAAATAAAAGTAAAGTGCCTTTTGCGCAGAGTTCATGAAATGTTCATTCCATTATTTCCAAGAAACCCACACAGTAACACATTCTTGCATCTAGTACAAATTATTAACAGTCATTTTTAATGATGTGCTTTGAGGTGCTTTATGTTATTAATTTTATTTATTTTTCTTATGAAGCAGCCGCAGTGAACATTCCTATAATTTTTCGTTTTGTGAAAGCGAATTAGCTTGTAGATGTTAGTGGACAAAGGTGGATTGGTTCAAACATCTTCTAGAACAGGATGTCCTATCACATCTTTGCAGACCAAAGAGTAAAAATATGTGTCTTTGAATCTAATTAAAGTGACCATTTTGCACTCATAGTGAGTTAGTTACATTACCACTACTTCAAGAATTTAATAGAAATGCTAGGGACAGTGCTACCAGCAAAGGAAATTGTTGAATCTCTCGTAGTACAGGAATATAATTCAAGTGGATTTACTTTTTCATCTATCCTTGTACTTGAACAATGCTTGTTTTCTCATTAATTATTTAAAGTAGGTATAACATTTTTTAATGTACCTAATTTTGAAGTATCTAATCTTTAATTTTGCTGCTAAAGAGAACACGGGTTTGAACCAATCGACCAACCAATAATTACTTGTATGCATCTGAAATGTTAATGGATTTTGTGAAATTCATAAATTGTGTCCTCATTCAAAAATGCGGAAAGATTTTTTTATAATGTGTTTTTGCTCATTTTTCTTGTTTTTATCATATTATGGCATGTTTCTACACATAAGAGCTCTATTTGATATTGTAATTACAAGAAACGGAGAAAATGTAAGACTAATAAAAGAAAATTTATAGATTTTCCGGTGTGTTCTTCCTCTTGTTTTATTTTGCGTGTTTTTTCTGGATATTGAATTTATATTAACTGTTACAAATCTATCTAAAACCCAACTAAACCTTACTCCAATTTCTTTATGATAAATGTAGATAAAAATGGAGCTTCTACAAGTCATACCTAAAATTAAATCTGCTCATTGGACCTTTCTAAGAAGCTATACATAGTAATTTTATCAACTGACAATGAGTAGCAAAATTACTCAAAAATAATTGAAGATAGCCAGTTATAATAAGTGGATGTTATTATATTATCAACTTTTATGATTACTTGAAGTGCCACAACCTTGAAAGACTGAAGCTTCAAGTATTGGGAGAGTCTCGTGCATGAAATGATTTTAGTTATATATAAAACAAGAAATGCTGGAATGCTATTTAATCATAACTAACATAGATTGTCAGTGATTGATGCTCTATTTTGCTGCTTATTCAAAGAATTCTGATACCCAATGCTTTGGCATCCCATGCAGAAGATGTTATTGTACTCAAGTTGAGGATCACTGTTCTGATGTCCAAATGGAATATAACTGTTTAGTACTTCCTTACAGTCCCATACAATTTTGCTATATTTTTGTCATTAATAAACATTCTCTTCGTGTATTGAAGCACAACTATAAATGGGATATACTAATAGAACAGCAATAAATAAAGTAAGTTTAGTGTAGTATTTTATATGTATTAATATTTTGTAGATACAAACAACAAAGCGGCACCTTTTGGCCACAGGCTGGGATTTTCAGCCGTATATGCTAAGCGCATAAATGTATAACAATGAGCTCTTAAATTATTCGAGATTATTAAAATTATTTCACCAAACAATTATAACACAATATAGAAATCTATAAAATTTTATTAAATAGAGATTAGAAATTAAATTTAAAAATTGCGTTGATTTAGGAGCCAAGGTCTGATGAATCCACCGGTCTCTGACTTCTATCGCGGTATGATAAGACAATCATATATAGGAAAAATCGAAACAAAAACCTCAAACGGTCAGATTTAAAATTTGTATTACATATAAATCGCACCAACATCTAGAAATGAGAAGATATTCTGAAGGAGATTAGGGACAAATTAATCAAGTTGAAAGATATGGTCCGATAGCTGAGGAAAAAGAAATGAGAATAGAACAAAACAAAGGAAACGAGAGAACGAGCAACTGAAAGAGAAAGTAGAACTACTAGAAAGGGAATCAAGAAAGAAAACCTAATAATCTTTGTATAAAGGAAACCAAAAGGCTAGAAAATCACCAATATAAGATAAAAGAAGTACTAAATAAAATAGGAGTTAAAATTATCCCAAGGGAAGACATAGCGGATATTAGAAGAATAGGAAACAAGTACGGACGTGGAACTCCGGTTCCGCACATGTCAGGTGCTTCTATACATAAACAAAATTTGCGGCCACTTCTAGTCAAAGCGGTCTCAAGATTTTCCGATCAGACTGATTTTTGGCGTCTGGACTTGACTTTATGGTCCTTAGTTGAATACTGAGAACGTTATGTCTCTATCTATCACAGATCAAAAATTATTAAGGCGTAACAGACTACAGACATTACAAAAGTAGAGCTGTACAATAAGTGAGGATTATAATAAAGAAATTCAGATGCAAAAAAACAACTACTAAAACACATGAAAAGTTTATATATAATAAGCTGATTGTAAACAGATAAGTATATATGATAGAAAACTCAAGAATAAGGTGTGGACAAAACTTATACCCCAAAATCTAAAGGACAAACGAGAACGGCAAGTGAAAGAATTCCAATTGAAGAGGATTTAAAAGGGGAAGAATTAATAAAAATAACGAGTACAAAGACAATAGGAAAAGTAAAATAATTAAAACAAATATCATCAATAATTGGCATGTTGCAACATGGAATATAACCACTCTAACAAGAAAAAATGTGGGTATAATAAAGGATGGAAATAATGGAAGAATTTAATATAACATTAAGGCTAAGCAAAACAAAATAATAGGGCAGGGAGTCAAAATTTTAGGAAATAAATACAGATGCTATTACTCAGGCGTCACTACAAAAACACTATAGATGAAACAAGAGAAATATCCGATAAAGTAGCAGTTTTAGAAGACTAGAATGCGTGAGTGAGAAACGACATGAATAAAAGAATGTGGTGTTTGGGAGGATGCGGGGAAAAAACTAATAGAAACAGAAATAAAATGATGATTTTTTATCGCATATAATTTAAGAATAGAAAATTCCTTTTCATACCAACCTATTGAAAACCGGTATACTTTCATTGCAACAGAAAAAGAGCAAAAAGTATAATAGACTATATCGTATATAAGAAATGTACTATAATACCGAGGAAATTAAGTACAAAAGAAGTTAGAACTCCACACAAACCACAGGCTAGTTATAGCTAAAATATATAAATCTATAAAGGTGGAAGAAAATCTTAACGAATTTACGAGAATAAATATGTCGCCTAAGGAGGTAGAACTAAAGATAGAATATATATAAACCCGAGAACTAGCTAATAAAAACTTTAATCTAAAAAGCAGATGGAAAATATTCGAAGAAACTACCTTAAGGACAATAAATGTGATTTGCGGAACAGAAAAAAATAAAGAAAGGAAGCAAACGAACTAGATGAGGGAATGAAGAAGTGGGACTTGTGGTTAAACAGAAGAAATTAGCATGGAAAAGATACCAACAATTAAAAAGAAATAAAGACAAAATAAACTATGACAGACTAAACGAAGTGAAAAAATTAGTAATGAAAAAAAAAAGAAAACACGGGAAAAATTTGGAAAATAATTAAACATAGAATTCAAGAGCTTCCTAAAAATTTCTGGTATAAAACAACAGAACCGAGCGGAAAAAATAAAAGGGAATTAAGTGGAACAAAAGACAACAACAATAAACTTCTAACAAAGGTGAGAGATGTCAGAAAGATAGACATAATTCTTTGCTGAAAAATTTGATACAAATGAACAACATGGAGACGAAAACAGAGGAATGGTAGAAGAAGAACCACCCGAAGGTAAGATAGATGAATACAATATAAATAATAAAGATATAATAGAAGTAATAACCCAAATCAAAACAGGAAAAGCTTGTGAAGAGGATAAAATAGAACCTGAGGTGATTAAGTGACTAGGAGATACTGGAATTGTTTGGATCTGCAAAATATACATGGAAGCATACAAGACAAATAAAATACCTGAAGACGGATAATAATTTAATACTTCCTATATAGAAGAAAGGGAATAAAACAAACTGAAAACTACCGAGCAATATGTCTATCCTCAGTTATAGATAAAACATATACAAGAATCATAGATGTATAGAAAACAAAACTGGAAGAAGAACAAGCAGCCTTTAGAGCAGACAGACAAATGAATGACAACATCTACATCATAAGAAACCTAATAGAGAGGAAAATGCAAACAGGTAAAAAAATTGTCTTAACCATTATAGCCCCTCAGGCAGCCTTTGACACAGTACAAAGATCATTCTCAAATGAATGTTTGAAAAAAAACAATACATATGTGAATGCCAAAGGAAAGGTACAAATAAATGGTAAAGTGGTCGTAATTTGTAAAAGACCTGTGGGCGGAGCTACGGCTGAGCTGATCTGCGCGACCATGAATTTAGTTACAACGAGCAGTGTCGTAACGTGTAAACCAGTGACGTACCATTTGGGTTTGTAATTATGAATAAAACTGATCAAACAGAAAATCTGTTGATTCTGCAAATAGTTTGATGTGTTTTTTATACTTTTTGTTTGCAACTTGCAATTAACATTGCCAGCCGAGCCTGTCCTATCCAAGACAATTAGAAAGTAAATACTGCTGTATTGTTTATTCAAAGCATAGATTTACGAGAAGAATATGTTGCAACTTATGCTCCTGTAGAAAATCTGGAAGAAGACATTAGTAGTTAGAAGTTACAAACTATGGTGTTAGCGTTATCCAAAGTACCAGTAATCAGTTACTTTTTGCTTTAATTTCTGCCGGTTGAAATGAATTCAGCTGAGTAAAAATTATTCATTTTTATCAAAATTGATAAAATGTAATTGTAGGCAACAAAACTCGCAGCCATAAAAAACTTAAGTTGACCTAGGCCCAGAAAACATTAAAATATCAGAATGAAGATATAATTACTATTAAAGACATAGTTTTCGTAAAAATAATTTTTTAGTCCAGCTCGCAAACAGAAGTAAATCAACAGTTGGTCCCAACAGAAACATTCTGACGATAGATATTCCCATTTATCAAGTGGGAATTAGAATTAGATTTTCTAGAAAAGTTGAGTATTTACGAAATAAATTTAAAGATTTAGAGATAAATCAAGAGTATATCAAGCTGACCACTAGTGGATATACATATATATGTAGGCCAATGAAAAAAGGCATTTAAAAATGAAACACAAGAATTTTATGAGAAATTGGAACAAGTCCACGAATCAACATCAAAGCACATGACATTCTAATAATACTAGATGATTTTAACCACAAATTAGAAAACAAGAATGTTTTTTAGAAGTTGTCAGAAAATATATATTACGGAACTAGTGTGACGAACTTGGTGATTACCAATACTAACTTTAAGCATAATTCAAAAAACGGGGATTCCAAGAAGAATAGATCATATATTAGTAACACAAGAATGTAAAATGCAATACAAGATGTCCAAATAGAAAATAGGAAGCGTTACTAATACTGACCACTATTTGATATATACAAAAGTAAAACAAACGTTTGGTAAAGAAGAACAAAAGAAGGTAATTTATAGGTAGAAGACAAGAAAATTAAATTAAAATGCTGAAAAGAGTAATTACATACACAAAGGAATACAGAAATTGCCAAAAACCAACCAACAGAATCAAAAGTAAACGGAAGCGCAAAAAGATATTGTGAATAAAGCAGCTGATAGAAAATCATCATAGAGGAAGAAATGGTTTACCCAAAAATATGAAACCATAAAACAAAAACAGAGAGAAGCGTGGCAAAAATGATAAAAACTAGAGAGGTTGAAAATGAGCAAATATACAAGGAAAAGGGGGAAACTATAAAACTGCAAATAAAAGGAAAAGAAATGTATTGAATAAATAACAGGAATTTGTGGACAACAGCAAACAAAACGATACCCAAGTTCACATAAGAAATTAAAACAACTAAGAAGAGAAAGTGGACTATGAAAAAGGAGGTTGAAAAATTTAAAAGAAAAAACCGATTTGGTAAAATTACAAACTATTATACTTAAATTAAAGAAATATAGATGCTTTACTTTTAATATTATTAATTAAATCGGAAGAGAAAAGATAGGGTTGTAGCATAACTGATGAGAAAAGACCATTTAGTAACAGAGGGTAATTAAACCAACATATAAATAACAAGAAGAAATAGCAAAAGAGTTTAAAGAATACACTGAAAGAGAAATAGAAAAGATTAAAGATGAAATAGATAACAAAGACATGGAGGAATTATGGGAAATATTTAAAAATATAAAAGTAGAGACCGCCAAAAAAGTATGTGGAACATATAAAGAAAGCAAGGATAAGAAACAAACAACGTGGTGGTCAGAATAAATAAAAAAACAAGTTAGAATTAAAAAAGTAAAGTGGAGAATCTACATAAACAGCAGAACAGAAAAAATATGAAGAATACAAAGATCAAAGAACTAAAGAAAAATTAGTTAGAGAAGCAAAACAGCAGACATGGAAAGTGTTCGGAGAAAAACTAGAAAAAGCTTGTAAAAGTAATCAGGAACTATTCTTCAAAGTTCTAAAAAACCTAAGAAAAATCAAAAATACAGATGTAATCGCAATAAAAATAAAAACGGAGAAATAAGAAGTGAGACAAAAGTTGTGCAACGATGGAAAGAATACCTTCAAGAATTGCTTGAAATAGAAACAGAGCACGTAAGAGAAAATCTGAAAAAACCGTAAATTAAACAATAAATAGAACAGAGCAAAGAGAAGACGAGAATGGAATTATTAAAGAAGAACTAGTGACAGCGATAAAAGAAATGAAAAATGCGAAGGCACCTGGCAATGACAGAATCACAACAGAAATGATTAAGAAATGGACTACAAATACTACTCAAAATAATTAATAAAGTCGGATTAATTTTGACAATATACAAAAAGAGAGATGCAATGGAATGCCAAATTACATTGGTTGGGAGTACCCCAATGAAGATACTTGAAAAAATTATAAAAGTGAGACTAAGGAAAGAAGTAGAATCCAAGTTATTGCAAGTACAAAGTGGGTTTAGGAAGGAGAAAAGTTTACAGGACCATGTATTCACAATTAAAGAGATCATAAACAGAATCAAAAACAGATCAAAAACAATTTACCTAACATTTATGGATATGGAGAAGGAATTTGACCGAGTGCCGAGAGCTAAAATATGGGAGTGCTTAAGAGAAAAAAACATAAATGAGAAATTAATAAGGATCACGAAATTTATGTACAAAGAGACAAGAAATAAGACAATAAGCAAGAATGCAGAGTCGGAAGTTTTTCACACAAATGAAGGAGTTAGCCAAGGTGGATGTCTCAGCCCACTACTTTTCATTATCTTCATGGCTCATTTAATACGAATTGCGAAGACAAGAACAAAACACTTGGCTGTGGGATATAGAAAGATGGAGAAGGTTGTTATATCCGAATGTGCATTTGCAGACGATATAGTGTTAATAGCGGGAAATGAGAATGATCTTAAGGAAAATTTGCAGGTGTGGAACGAAGTATTAAGCCAAAACGGAATGAAGATGAATAAGTCAAAAACTAAAATAATGTTAGTAACAAATAAAAAGACAAAAGTAAAGATCCAAATAGGTGAAGAAAAGATAGAACAAGTGAACAACTTCCAATACCTGGGAGTAACCATAGAAGAAACAGGAGAACAAAGTATAGAGGTGAATAGAAGAATAGAGTCAGCCAACAAATTGCATCATGCACTGAGTAACGGCCTTGTCAATAAAAAAGAAATAACAAGAGAAACGAAGATGACGGTGTACAAGGCAATACTCAGACCAATTTTTACCTTCGGATGCGAGTCATGGGTGCTATCTGACCAAGATAGAAGTAAGATAAGGGCAGTTGAGATGAAATATCTGAGAAGAGTAAAAGGTATAACCAAGCGTGATAGAATTAGAAATGAAGCAATTAGAGAAGAACTAAAGATTGAACCTGTAGAAGACTTTATTGAAAAAGACAACTGGGATGGTGGGAACACCTACGAAGGATGGAGGAAAAAGCGCAAACACGGATGATCAATTAAAAAAAAAAAAGAAGAAAGAAGAAAAAGCAGAAAGACGTGACCATGTATAAGCTGAACTAATAATGCATAGAGGAAAAAACTACAATAAAATATGTCATGTTGTTCTACAAATATAAAAAAACAAGTGATAAGAAGAACTTAAACAACTATTAAACAGCAATAAAAATGAATGCGTACAAACTTACCTTCACGGCCTTACATTCACTAACACCACTCACTAATGAACAAAAAAAAAACTAAGACAAACCACAAAAGCCGCTCCACCTATTAGAACGAGCTATGCAACCGGGGCAAGAAATAAACAAGAAAAAGCTTGCGTCTTTGCAAAACATCTAGCACAAATATTCCAACCGCATCCCTCAGAAAACCGGCTTGAAAATGAAAACGAATTAACTCAACTCCTAGAAACCTTCCAACTAGAAACACTAAAACTACACTTTAAAGCAACTGAGATTAAAGAGGTTATTACAACCTTGCACACGAAGAAACTTCCGAGATATAAACTACTTAGTAGAAAAGTAGTCAAATAATTGCCTTCCATCAGAATAAAATACCTCACACAGCTCTTTAATGCTATTAAACACACTGAGTTCGTCCTGACCCAGTGGAAAGTTGCTCAAATTATTGTATTTCTTAAATCAGCTAAATCACCAACCGAATTAAACTCCTATCGACGGCTTACAGTATTGCAAGTGTTCAAAAAGTTGGTAGTAAAAAGACTCCTATCAATAATTGAGACCGACGAAGCAATTCCTGCTCACTAATTCGGCTTTAGACAGATGCATGCCAACTGAACAAATACATAGTGTCATTGGAAAGATTAATGAAAGGTAAGAAAACATACAATACTGCTTTGCAGTGTTCTTGGACATATCGCAGATATTTGATAAAGTCTGGCATCATGGATTGTTATTTAAGTTGCATACCCTCCTCCCTCTAAATTACTTCATTATCTTAAAATCTCATCTCCAAAACCGACACTTCCTTGTCAAGCTCGAAACTGAGTGTACGGGACTCTACACCATAAATGCGGTTGTACTTCAGGGCAGCGTGCTTAGTCCACTATTGTATCTATTATATACCGCAAATCTTCCTAGTATACCAAACGTTGTAACAGCAATCTTCGTAGATGACACTGCAATCCTAGTCTCTGTTAATGACCTAGAAATAGCTTCACAGTTGCTGAAACCCAATCTAATAGAGATCCAAAACTGGAAAAAAAATGGAAAATGAAAATAAACGAAACCAAGTCTACCCACGTGGCAAGAAGAGGCAACTGTCCTCTGGTCCGCATAAATAACCATCCACTATCCCAACAGGATGGAGCTAAATACCTTGGACTGCATCTCGACAACAGATTAACCTGGAGAAAACACGTTCTTACGAAACGTAAACAGTTAGGGTTAATCTTCTCCAAAATGTATTGGATGCTAGGACGCAACTCCAAACTCACTACTGTGAATAAACTCCTGATATAAAAAATAACCAACCTGATCTTACGACATTCAACTTTGGGGAACAGCAGCCACATCCAACTTCGAAAAATTTGAACTAAATGGTCTTTCAATAGGGACTTCCCAACTTTGACAGTTGATAGCCGCCATATTGTTGAAGCTACATCTATCTAATTGGCTGTCATTTATTCAGTCTGTTTTGCCAAATCACCATGGACGGATATAGCGTTCAACAATACGTGCAAATGATAAAATTGTTTTATCAAAATGGGTGTTCTGTTCGGGCAAAGTTCCGCGCGCTTCGCCCATTTTACGGTCGCCATAATCGCCCTACCGAAAGGACTATTCGCAGTGTGGTGGATAAATTTGAGTCCACTGGTTCCGTAAACAATCAACCTACACCCATACAACGACAAAATGCAAGATCTGCCGAAAACATCGCCGCTGTCCGTGAGAGTGTGCAGGAGAATCCGAGGCAGTAGATTTCACGTCGCTCACAAGAACTCGGCCTTTCGCAGACCACAGACTATAGCTCGATGATTACCAACTTCTTTTGATCTGAATTGGATGATATGGACACCAACGACATGTGGTTTCAACAGGACGGCGCTACGTGCCACACAGCTCATGCCACATTGAACATTCTGCACGAGCGGTTTGAGGGCATGGCCATCTCACACGGAGGTGATGTGAACTGGCGTGTGGAGTTTTCTTAAGTCGCAGGTCTATGCAAATAAGCCACAAACCACAGCCGCCCTCAAAGCCAACATAACCCATGCCATCGGTCACATTCAGCCCGATTTGTGCGTCAGAGTCTTGAAAAATTGGACATTTCGAATGCGCACCACCCAGCGAAGCCGCGGCGGACATTTGCACGATGTTATATTCCATACATAATGGCATCGATAGGCCTTTCAAACGAATAAAAAATTTCGATGATATCGCACACACACTTTGTTTTATTTAAATTTAAAGATAGGAATCGCTTAATGAAGCAAAAGTGTTGCAAATGATAGTGAGCGCACCCTGGTTCGTGCCCAACGCAGTTATACGTAATGACTTTTAAATACCAACTTCAGCGTCTGGTACAGTGCTAGACTTAGCCCACCCTAATGCTTTGGCAACGAATCTCCAAGAGCAGCCCATAAGCAACAGGAGGTTACAAAGACACCTGCCCAATGATCTGCCTACCAGATTTTAACGTTATTATTCATATTAGTTCTAGTTTAAAGATTTAGTATATAAGTTTTATTTGCTCAATGTCACATAAGAGATAAATATATGTCATTACCACATTTGCTTATTGTATTTTGTACAGATTGTAAATAAAGAGGGTTATTAAAAAAGCTATGCGATCATGAAAAAAAATTAAGTTAACTTTTACATACACTTACGTAATTATCAACCCAATAAACTAAAACAACCAAAAAAAAATTGTTTTTTTACTCAGAATAAAACAAATAGTGCATTATGGGTCTAACAGAGAGCCGCGGTGGCTCGGTGGTCAAGATCATCGTTCCTCTGTCATCGAGCCGTCGCGAGCGAGTTCGAGTCTCGCTCAACCCATGGGTGTGTGTATGTACTAATAATAAGTAGCATGTTAGTAGGCACAATAAACCATTGTAGCTGCAGTGCCGGTAAGTGCACCAATAATAAAAAAAAAGTGGGTCCAACGAAAAAAATACTTTTTCTTGTATGAAATGCCACCACATACACAATAAAGGCTCAAATATGAACGGCAACTAACTGAACTCCATCATATCTTTTCTGGCGTACCACAGGGCAGCGTGTTGGAGTCGCTCCTGTACCTGCTCTTCGCCGCTGATCTGCCCACCAATAACCATTCTTTCACAGCCACCTTTGCCGACGACAAAGCGATCGTGGTTAAGCACAAAGATCCCACGATAGCTGCTGAAAGAATACAAAAAAAAATTAAAGGAAATAGAGCTGTGAGCTAAAAGGTGAAGGGTAAAAATAAATGAAAGCAAATCACATCATATCACGTTTACAAAATGTAGAGGCAACGTACTTCAAGTCTTCATGAACAATGCACCACTGCCGCAAGTAACAGATGTGAAATACCTAGGCTTACACCTTGACAGCGGCCTCACATGGAAGGAACACATATGGAAAAAACATATGCAACTTAGCTTGAAATTCATCAAATGCTTTTGACGCTTAGGAAGAAAATCCAAATTATCTCTTCGTAACAAGCTCCTCGTATATAATGTAGCATTCAAGCCAATTTGTGGTGCAGCAGCCAATACCAACATCCAAATAGTTGAACGCTTCCAATCCAAAGTATTACGCGCTATGTGTGATGCTCCGCACTTTCTAAGAAATGTTGACATTTTGAATTATTTAAAAGTGGACTCTTTGAAAGATACTATAGTAAAACAAAGTGCAAATTATTTACATAAATTAGAATTCCATTTTAATTATCACGCTGTAAATCTTCTAGATAATAGTGCCAACATTCAAAGACTGAGTAGAATTAAGCCACTTGACTTGTCATATAGATTTGCACAGGTGCAATAGTTTTATTTAGCAATTCGTGTTACATAGTAGTTAAATGCATAATTTGTAAGAAATTTTGGCGTTAGGGTTGGTGGATCCTACCTCTCATATCTATTCATGACACTTCCAAACATTTATCTGTACTGCTTAGTGTATCTTCATATACAGATTCCCTCAACAACAGCCAGCACAAAAATCGCTACTTTTGCGGACGATACTGCCCGATAGCTTTCGAAAATTACTAAAAAATTTAACTGAAATGGTTGAATAAAAAATCCTTTAAATTAAGAAATTATTGTGTGAAAAGTGATCATCGATTATGCTTTAAAAAACTCGCACATTCATTTTATATATTTACCCACACCAAAGTTGTCTTCCAATTTGTCTGAGACAGCATCCTTGCGGCAGGTAGTTGATCGCCGGGCCGTTTTCAAACAAACACCGTTCTTTACAACGTTCAGCTTTATTTAGAGATAAAGCACGTTTAATTCGCGGATGTCTGCTGTCTAGACGCAGAGACTGCACGTAAGCAAACGCAACATTTTCGCTTCTAAGAACTGGAATAAAAATTCTTCAAACCCGTGCATAACATACACGTTTGCAACTCGGACAAACGTTTACAGCCAATTAAATACAACAGCACGACCGAAACAAAAGTGGGTAGCAGCACGGTGTTTTTTTGTAATTTGCTTATACACACAGTTGCTACTCAGACGTACCAATTTTACTGCAGTGTGGTTGTAGCTAAACTTAATCAGTTAGTTAATTTAATTCCACTTTATTGTGTTAAATAACTTTTTTAATGCGTACACGGTAGATGCTTGATAAAATTGGGAGAGCTGGTAAGATTGCGTTCTAAAGAATGGCCCGAACTGAAAGCCAGATTTTAGTTTTAAATAAAACGACTTTCGAATTTATGACTGAATTTTTCTCGAGTATTAAAGCATACCAATCTCCAATTAAATATGGAAAATTATGTTTTAGCAACGGCCAAACATGTTTTAATCAATTTCAACTATAAGGTTAATTGACTAATGTTTATTTCTAAACATTTTTTTAATGTCCAAATTTGTATACAAATAAGTCATATCTCTCGCTTGGAGATTGTCTGGGGGTTTCAAATGAAACAATAACTAATTTTAAGAAAAAAAATCTTCTATGTCTTGTTTACATGTACCCCCGACCCGTCGGGGTAAATGTGAACAAGTAACTACTTACTCATTTATTGCAGTGACTTAAACTAGGGGACAAATGTAAACAAAGTGTATACTATTGCTTTTGTTGGATTACAACATAATTCATACTTGTGATTGTATTTACCCCACATTTTGCAAAACTAAAAACCAAATCAATCCCTTCTTCTTCTTCGGCCTTTTGTGTAATCCACTTCTGGATATAGACCTCCCTTTTAAATTTTCATTTGTCTTTTTGCTTTGCTAATCTCTGCCATGTTTTTCCAGCCACTTCCACTATATCGCCCGCCCATCTTTTTAGAGGTCTTCCTACACTTCATTTAGTAGTCCTGGATCTCCAGTTAATTATAATGTTCGCCCAGTGGTCGTGTGATTGTCTGGCAACTTCCCCGCCCAATTCCATTTGCTGTGACTAATTATCTTTATTACATCTTCGACCTCAGTTCTCCTGCTTATTTCTTCATTCCTGATTTTATCTCTGAGGCTTACCTCCAGTATTGCGCGCTCCATGCCTCGTTGTGCTACCCTCAATTTATTCGCCGAGCTCTTTGTTAATGTGATGGTTTCTAATCCGTAAGTTAATACCGGTGTGATACATTTGTTATATACTTCACGTTTTAGACCATTTGAGATATCTGACTTGAGTACGTATGAAAGTCATCCGAAAGCTGCTCATCCTAGTTTTATTCTTTACCTTGATTTTCATTTCCAAGTTTAATTGTGTGTCCCAGGTATATATACTTTGTGACCTTTTCTACCTGTTTTCCGTTTATTAGTATTTGATCTTGTTCTGGGTTCATAATCTTTGTTTTCGATGCGTTTACTCTTAGTCTGAAGAGTAAATGAATCTCAAAATTTAAAATTTAAAATAGAATTTCTTATTATGACTAACGCAAAACAAGTAGGTAATTGTAATTTGGTTTACTTTTTTTATGAACAGGAACAACTGACGTAGATCTGTAGATAATATTCTCCCCCTTCATTCTAATTGCGGGATTCAAAGTACCCCTATAATATGATTCATAGTAATGTAGCTGACATCATTTGGATTGATGAAAAAAAGTGTGCTACCTATATCCGAGGACTTTAGACAAGTTATTTTTATTCTCGCTGACTTTATATCTTTAATCACACAAACATAAATATGGTGGTGTTTCTTTACCACTTTGATAAATTTGAAATATCTTTTGGTTCTATTTCATCACTCTCGTGTAGACTAACGTCGCTTTCATCATCAGTTGTTTTATTTTCTTTTCTTCTTGACTTCTTGTTTTGTGGCCATATTTTCTGGGTTTGTTCGTTTCTGGGGTTTTGTTTTTTCTCTCCTCTGCTTTATTTAGTCGATTTAGGACTTCGTCTGTAGTCAGAACTTCCTTATATGTCTGCGGTTTCAATTTAGAAATGACTACATCCTCCGGCTTACTGTAAGATTCACATAGTTCGGCTTCAGAAATAAAAATACTGTCTACTATAATATTAGTTGATCTTGATAAAGGCTGTGAGTCATTTGCTACTGGGTGTAAACTTGTTTCAGAATTTAATAAATTATGTCCTTTATTAGACTCATTAGACAAAGGTGACAAAGACAGTTACAATATTAAAGGTTTCACTTGGTTTCTTTGTTTGAAGATTATTTAAACACGCTCTATATTTTTCCAGATCCTCTTTGGTGAAATCTTCTTCGAAGAACTTTGAAGAGTTTACTGGATATATATACCGGTATTTGCAAGCCCCGATATAATGTTTTTAGTTAGCAATGATTCCTGCCATGTGATGCCGAAAAGTTCCGAAAATTTTTCTTTAGTGTGTCTTCTACATCTACAACCCATTTGTTCCTTGTCGTGCTTTACTGTCTGTTCCAATTTCTTTTTAGTGAACTAAATGCACACTCGCCTCTTCAATTATTCTCACGCTTATGTTACGACAGTGACCATTTGTTTTGGCCAATTTCTAGATATTCGCTTATTTCCAATACAAGATGTAAATCTGTTTATAAGCCAATGGTAAAAGTGTGGTTCTTCCATCCACCTGTTGCTTCAAGCTGCATACAATGTTCCTAGATAAGCGTTTGCTGAGATCCATCCAGTTGAACACCCACACCCTTGAATACAATTAACGGTGGTAGAGCTTTACCATCCGCTGAAGCGGATGCCAGTACAGTATTGATTTATCTACACAAGCTTCCAGATACGACAAAAGGCTTTTCATTTACTAACGATTGCTCTAAAACGATTTGGATCACTGTTAAACCCTGATTCATCCGCGTTAAATACGAAACTGCTTTTATTGTCAGCCAGACCATGTTCAACAAAAATCTTTTCAAGATTTTCATAAAGATGGTAAATAATTTCCGCTTTCCTTGCACCTTTTCTTAGTTCTTGTAGGTGTTGTGGCTTTTTTAAGGAACGACAAGAATTTTTTTTATAAATTTGTAATACCAGCCTTTCCCCGGTACCTAACCCTTAAAAGCTCTTTTCAAGCTTTTAACTTAACATATTCTCCAAATAGCTGACGAAGTTTTAACTTAGCACAAAGAAGTCCCGTTTTTGATCTTGACAGTAAACATTTCACAGTTTGATATTCGACTTCAGGTGGTAAAATTTAGGAAAGACCTAGTCCAGTCACGTTTATTTGAGGTTTTTTCCGTTGATTCTATTACAAATAACAACGTTTGGAACCCTATAATATTTGTCTGCTTGACGGTAGCTCTTATTTCTATTTAACACCTCTGCAACATCATTTGCGACATTCTCGACAGTGTAGGATGGCTCTTCCTTTTTTCGGGCATAATTTTGGGGCATGGTAACTGCAATAATAATAAAAATATGTGATAAAATTAAGCATTTGCAACAATATTAAGTTTTATGCCTATATTAACTTACAAATGGTGTTCACATTTACCCCGAAAACTAATTTATATTTCCCCCATATGGGAAAAACTACGAGGTAAATGTAGAAGGTAACCTAAAATTTTCCATTTACGTTTTGTGCGTACAATTCATGTTGAAATATAAGAGCTGGTAAACCTCAAGCATTAAAAGCTCACAATTTTTTACTTAAATGTCCTTAAAACGGCACATTTTATGGAGTGACACAAATTCAATAAATGTCTCGCGGTAGATTGAGTTTCAATCTTGTGTGTATTTGTCTTTGTCCGAGTTGATAGAACACTACTCCAGAACAATTGTTAATGTTTGATGAAAGTTTATGGTTAGCTTTTTTATGTACTCCGAGATCGTGGATAAGCCAAGTTCTGTATGAAATTGTTTGTTGCTAATATACCAAGAGACATTCACTGAGATTCTAAGAATTTTGTTTTGTAATATTTGGATTCTTTATAGGTACGTTTTGGATGTGTTTTCCCAGATTACGCAGGTGTGAAGTAATACTATTAGTGTTTTATAGAGTAACATTGCATACTTAGGTTTTAATAACGATTGCCTGTTGATAAGCGGATATAGCTACGCTAACCTTGCGTGATCTTCGTTTAATTTTTTAGCTACGTGAAACCTCTAGGTGGGTCTATTATCCAGATACACACCTTAGTATTTGACTGCTTTTGTAATGTGTGTCCACATGATTGTTATTGGCGGTGGTTCGTTAATTTGTCGGAAGGTAAATATTTTTGCTGTGCACTTATCATAATTTATCGTTAGGTTTCAGCGTTTGAACCACCTTATCAATTCATTTGTTGCGTGTTGTAGTTGCATGATTGTATCTAGAAGATTGTTGTTTTTAGTCGGTGATGCAGTATCATCTGCGAATAATGCTTTTATTTTAGGGATGTCATACGCGATCAAAGACTTGTTGTAGATCGGAGGTTCCCAAACTTTTTTTTCTCATAGACGACTTTGAAAGTTTTGCTGGTTCCTGTGGACCCCCTGCAGCTACATTTCTACCATATTCTCAAAACTCGAAAAAAATGTGAAGATTAGATCTAACTATGGAAATTTGCGTTGCGGCCGAGTTATTGGTTAATTAATTATTTGATTGTGCTGTGAGTGGATGTCAAAAAAGTAAAGTTAGCCAATCAAAAAAGTCATTCCATCCAACTTCACTCCTTCGACATCTACCCACAGCACAAGAAACCAAACAATTCTCACATATTTTATTTAGAAAGCTCCCCATTCGGAGTGGTAAAAATAAAAAGAAAAATAGTATATTGCCTTGTGTTGTATTTATTCAAATATGTAATTATTACACTATTAATTATTATTGTAATCATATTACATTGTAATATGATAACAGTCGTAATATAATTAAAATAAAATATTAATAACGTAACGTAACTTCTACAATGACAATCACAAAATAGTCATAATTTTAGTGGGAGGGATGTACTTGATGGATTGACAGCAAATTATCAATATTTGGCTTCAGTTTTGTTAGGAATAACCGCAAATCTCTCCGTTCTGTGATATTCAATCTGCTCCTTTTTTTTGTTAAAAGGTTTGTAACAACACTAAAACTTTTCTCGACAAGATATGACGAGGGAAACGCTATCAAAAGCTTTCTCGCAATTCCCCACAGTCCAGGATATTTTTCGAATATTTCTGCCTGCAGCCAAAATGTTTGACCATCTTTTAAATTTCATCTCCAGTTCCTCATTAGTGCTTGGCTCGAGTAGCTCCTCTTGTAATATCACATTCTCCACTTCCGTTTCATCAAGTGGATTTATGATCCATGGTGGTATTTCCATCGTCAGAATATCTTCAAATCTGATTTTAAAGTCATCATGCAGGGCAATTAAATGTTGAACGTATGTGTGAATATCCTCATCAAGGCATTCTACCTGCGACAAGTTTGAAAACTGGGAAAATTCGCTCCGACTAATAGTTTACTTCATAAATTTCAATTTTCCAAAAAAATCTGAAATTACACCCTTTGTTTTTATTAAATTGAGGCTGTCCCCTTGTAATTGTAAATTAATGTCATTAAATTTTTTGAACAAATCTGTCAAATACGTGATGTCTGCTTTCAAATTGATCAGGTTTTCCTTTAAATCTGGGTCTTTACTTTCCAGAAACTCTAAAACTGATTCAAAAAGTGAGAAAAAACTTGTTAAACATGCACCTTTCGACAACCAGCGTACTTCAGTAAGTAAGAGCAATCGTTGGAAGTCTTCATCATTTTCATCGCACAATTGTGCAAATAAACGCGTATTCAATGCTTTGCTTCTTATTTTGTTAACTGCATTAATCACAAATTGAAGCGATTGGTGCAATTTCGCACTCAAATTCTTCGCTACTAGGTGTTGTCGGTGGATGACACAGTGAATTGCAGTTACCTCTGGTATAATTCTTTTAAGGTGGCTTATAAACCCACGACATCTGTTGCCACCGAAATAACGTTTGTGAATGGAATCGATTTTTCCTTAAAAAAATTTCTTAAAATATTATCTGCCTATATTGACAGGTGAACTCAAGCCAACATTTTAGTTCTTCACTATCGAATTGTGAACCCCCATTTTTTTGGTAGGCCAACGTAGACCCCCGTCGAGTCTCCCGTGGACCCCTGGGGGTCCACCTGGACCAGTTTGGGAATCAATGTTCTAGATCCACAAAAAGTGTTGTTGTATATTGCTTATCTTCGTAACCCATTTCCATCGCTTCTACAATACGCTGGAGTTGGTGACATATAGAATGTCCCTTTTTAAACCCAAAATAAAAGATTGGCACTAGTTGCAATCTCTGGATTTCAATACTTAATTGATTATTGAATACTTTTTCAAGTAATTTCGATATCGTTGCTAATAGGTTGATAGGTCTATACTTGGTGGTAGCTTTTTTGTTTTTTCGTGGTTTGGGGAAAAGAAGAATTTATGCATGTTTCCATTTGTTATGAAAGTAGCCCGTTCTTAGACATGGATCAAATGTGGTAGCTAAATATGCTACTTTCCGGGAAAGTTGCTTAAGGATTATGTTAGGCATTCCATCTTCACCTGAGGTTTTATATAGAGGAAGTGTTTTGATTATTGAAGCTAGTTCTTTCGGTGTCTTTGGTTTCATTTTATCTCCGGCTAGTGGAATGTGTGTTTCTATATGCCTAACTACTATGCTTGCAAAGCATGGATCTTGATGGTTCCAAGAGGTAAATGCTTTTGCTAGGTGGTCGTCGAATGCTTTACAATTCTCGTTGTCAGTGTTATAGGTTGCATTGCATGAAGTTATTGAGGGAATATCTTGCGCCTGTTATAAAATTTTCTTCGTGGTTTTCCATAGTCCAGGGTCGCCTGGTTTGAAGGTGCTAATCTGCTTCTGATATGTACTGATTCTGTATTCATCCAATTTTTTTTCGCTGCAGGATCTATAGTGCGTTGCCACTCTCTAGGCAGTTGACTTTTTTGCTTTATTGAATTGGTTATTTGCAAGGGAGGAATTTTATGGTTAGTGGGTTTTTCGTGGGGATGTAGCTGTTTGTGCACTTTCTATTATGGATGTTATGTAAATAGTTATTGCTTCATCTCTTGCGGAGTTAGCAACTTATTTAGATAATTGAGATTTTTATCTAGTAATTACTGAAAAAGGTTCTAATCTATTACTCCGTTTATTATTCTTAGTTTATTAGGTCTTCGAAAAGATCTCGTTATAAAAGATATTATTACCGGAAGATGTTCTGAGTTACGTTCAGCACAAACTTTTTGAAATATTTACGTTTTAAAATTTTTTTGAATTATTATGTCTAGAATATCTGGCTCGTGGTCTAATCTCTATAGCTATTAGTCGGTTCTTCCGGGTTATTATTTGAAAAGCGTGTGCAGCTGCGATTGCTTCAAGTTTTGTTTCAGCTGGGTTATCTGCTCTACGCCCCATATCGTATTTTTGGAGTTGAGATCACTACTTAAAATTGTGGCTTCATTGCTGTTGAATATTTCGCATATGTCGCTTTCAAGAAGCTGTTTGTTTGGTTGCCGATATACACTAATTATTTTAATATAATTGCCTTCTTGTGTTTTTACTTTGATTACTACCGTTTCTAGATTGGCAGTGTTGATTGTTGTAGCTTCATGATGAATAATTTTTTGTTTTACAAAAATTGCTACTCCACCAAAGGCAAATTTTGCCGCTCTATCATTGCGATAACAGAAATAACCAGGAATTTTGATGCTATCATTATTAGTTAAGTCAGTCTCCGATATACATGCTAGGTCTAAGTTGTGAATAATGTTTGTTGGGCCTTTAGCCCGCCCGTTGGCGTTCCAGTTCAGAATGTTTCCATTTAGGAAAATGGTAAAAGGTTGGTTAGCAAGAATCGTTTTATTTGGCCAAGGATTGGTTTAATCGGGTTTAGAAATGATGTAAGGATAGTATTGGCTATATGTTCAGGGTTAGAGGAGTCGTTTATTGATTTCCAGAGTTGATTTTAATTATTCATATTTATGGTGTTTTTGTCAATCTGTGGAAATTTGGTGAGATTATTTTCTGGTGCTGAATGAATGCTTGTATTTTTCTAGTGTGTATTCTGCTTTTGGAGAATTTGGTGTCCTGAAAGTGTTTAAAGCCTCTGAAGTTGAGTGGATGGTTATCTCCACAATTAACGCAGATTCTGGGAGTATTTCTGTTTTTATCGCAACTAGTGTACATATGATTGCCCAGGCACTTCACACATCTGGGTTGTAAGTTCTTGGTGGGCCGTAGCGTTGAGACCTGTGGCATTGTGGCGTATTATTAGATGTTTTCCATGGTTCTACCCTGACTATCTTGTGAAAGATACATTTGATTTTGAAGATATCATTCGATTTTTCATTGGCCGTTAGTCGTATTTCACACATGGGGATTGGTATCCTATCTCTGCTGTACAGCCGTGTGATGCTAATTATATGAAGATTATAGTCAGAAAGTTCCTCTGCTAGATCTTTTTCAGTTAGAGGACTGAGACATTCTTAATCACAACTGAAAATGGTCGTTCACTGGGATTTTGAAAAGAGTGGAAAGCAATTTGATTTGTTAAATAATATTTTGCTAAGGGCCTGTAGTCGTTGTCGATCGAGAGTGTAATCTTCAGTGAAGTTCCACTGAGGCTGGTGAAATATTTATTTTTAACGATATTTTTGTTCCTGGTTTCTTTATTTGTTTCCGTACGTGTATCAGTGTTCTCTTGCGATGTACCTTCGCCTGACGGTTTAAGGTGTGCTGGCACATTTTGTTTTTCTCTAATAACGATGTAGGTTTCCATTAATATTTATTTTGCAGTACACTTGTAGGAGGTGATAGATGATGCGAGTTAGTTGCTTTTGTTTGATAGCATTACTTTACCCCCCTAAGGGGAAGCTATTAGAATTACAATATAGTTCAATGTACGTATAAAATATCTTGCTGAGTGGTAAATATAGCCGTGAATTTAATTTACACAGCTGATAGTTGATATCTGTGCGATCACTCACTTCCACGGCCCTTCAGCAAGAGACCTCGTGCCGAAATCTTTATTTCGCTCTTAAGTTTGTCATCTGCAGATTGAGGACAGAGACTTTGATTTTCGGGAAACCCCACAAAAAACCGCAGTGTTGAATCAGACGAACTTGTTAGCCAATTGAGGTCAGCATTTCGTAGAATTGTTGGTTCAGTAAATCGACTGTTGCTCTAGCTGTATGACAGATGGCGCCGTCTTGATGGGGCTATATTTATTCCAAATCCATATTAGGCAATTGAAGTAAAAAGAAAACTGGGTTAAGAATCATTCATCGTTGCAGAATATACAGCATCAACTTTGAAGATATATGAACCTACCTTACATTCACACCAAACATTGACTCCTTGAAATGCATTTGCTTTTCACAAGTTATGTGAAGATTTTCCAAATCTTCTTTTTCCCCATTTCCTGTACCCTATCCGGCTATCGGGTTTTTCATTGATAATTTACCAATCTTCTTCCATTCTTTCCGGTCTCTGGTCGTGTTCTTCATTTCGTTAATGGTCCTTTTTCTTTTATTTAATTTTTTTCATGTTTTTCTCGGTTTTTCTCTTTTCCATATTCTAATCCTTCTTGCGTCCACGATTTTCCTCGGCAACCTATCTATTGACATTATTTGCAGGTGTCAATATCAGTTCAGCTGTCATTCTTCAATACCTACAGGCTTTTGTTGCAAGGCTGCTCTAAACTCACCATTTCTTATGTGGCCTAGTCTTGTTTTGTTTTCTGTATTCTTTAGTACCTTCACCTCCGCAGCCGTCATAAGAGATTGATGTTTTTGATTAACGGTCCATCTTCTGCTAGAATACAGCATTATCAAAGCTACTATTGTATTTTACATCTTTAATTTATTTTTCTTACTTACTTCCCTCTTTTAAAATTGTTCTACTTAAAATGTAGTATGCGTTATTTTCTTTCCTCGTTCTATTGGTTATTTTCGTATCCAGTTGTTAAACACACTTCCTAAGTACTCCATTACTGGTAGCTCTTCTGATGCTACTCCGTTATAGTTGAAGTTTTATAGCTCATCTTCTGTTGCTTTATTAAATATGGTAACCTTACTCTTATTTACATTAAACTTAATTTCTCAATTATTTATTTCCTCCGTCCACGCCTTTAATAGGTCGTGCATTTTCTTTTACTATCTGCTATATATATATTATATATATATATATATATATATATATATATATATATATATATATATATATATATATATATATATATATATATATATATATATACATACATATACTATACATACATTTCTTTAGCATTTCTATAGACTGAGTTAACAAGTTTAATTAGTTTTCTGGGGGTAGGCAGTTTTTCGAGTAACTTGTCGAAAGCCGCATGGCGGTTTATAAAGGCTATGATGATTTCTCTCCCGTCTCCTTTTTTTTCTATTAAATTTCTTAGGATGAATATATTATCGTTTGTTTGTCTATTTTTTCTGTGTGCCACTTGTTCTTCTGGGAGTTTTCTTTTTATACGTACCTTGATTTTTCCCTCTATAATTGTTGTATACATTTTATAAATCACTGACGAGATACATAATATCCTATAGTTTTCATAGTTTGTTTTTTTCCCTTTTCTTATGTATGGAAATTATTAGATTGTTATACTGTCTTCTCCACGTTATTTGCCAATTTTGTTTCTTGATATTGCTTCTTGAACTTCACCTTTGGCTATTCTATTTGTTGCTGTTTTTCTACGTCTTTCTACCCTTTCTTCTCTGTATATCTACTTTCGTCTTCGTTTTCGAATTTCTCCGCTAGGAACTCTCGTCATCTTCCGGTTATATTTCCTGCCTTTGCTAAAAGCTTGATGTTCTTGTCTGTTATTCCGCTTAGGTCTCCTTTTCCTTTTTCTCCGAGGGCTTTAATTCTGTTCCAAAATGTTTTATTATTATTTTTCAATTCTTCATTTAATCCTTCTCCAAATTCTTCCCAATTTTTACTGCTTCTTTTGCTTGTTTATTTAAATTTTATATATTTCTTTGTCTTGGCTCTGTTTTGTTTTTTGATATCTTTGCCACGCGAGTTTCTTCTGTTTAACTGTATTTCTTACTTCGTCCGTTTACCACATTATTCTTTAGTTCACCTTTTTGATTTTCCTAGTTCCGCATATTTTGTTTGCCATTTTATATATCGTTTCTTTGAACATTGTCCATATTTCTTCTAGTGTTAGTGTATCAGTTTTCTTTTTGTTGCCTGTGCGTATTTTTCTTTTCGTTTCTCCTCTTTTAGCCGACTTATATTTATTCTGCTAAATTCCTCTTGTTCCTCTTCTTCTACTATCGATTCATAGATTCTTGCTATTACTACCCTGTGGTTCGTATTAAGTTCAGCTTCTTTTTGTACTTTTATCTCCTCATTATTTTTCTCCATTTCTTGATTATATACAATGTAATTTATTATGTTCTTAACATTTCTACATCTACGGACGTGAAGCGATTTTCTGTTGGTTTGTTTCAGTATGTGTTTCCTATTTTTAAGTTATTTGCAATACAAAATTTCAACAACTCTGTTAATTTTTTTTTCCGTATTTCTTATGCTTTCTAATCCTTCATTTGTGTCGTTGTTTACACTTGAGTTTTAGTCACCCATTATCACCACTTTTTCTACTGCATCCCTTGCTACATCCATAGTTTTTTATAAATCGTAGAATTCCCTTATTTCTTCTTAATTGGTTTCTTCTACTGGTGCGTAGATTTATATGAAAGTTATTTTTCCTGTTCGTTCGAGGGTCAGTGGGATAATTCTCGATGATATTTCCTACTGTTTTAGGAATATTTTGTTTAAGCCCTCCGTAATTTTTATTTCAACCCCTTCATTTGCTCTATTCCCTGAATTTCGTCTTTTGGCTACATCTTCCGTTCTTTACCTGCAAGTTCTTCTTATACTCGGTCTCCCTCTTCTTTTCTTAATCAAGGTGGGTGCCTAATTGAAAGTGTTTATTGCCCATCATTCTTTTGATCTGCCCACATCCATTTTAGCAGTTGTCTCAATTATATGGCAAGTTTGTATCCTTTTTTTTTGAATAGTTATATCGCGATGCATTTTCGCCATTGGTACACTGCTAACTACGTTCTAACACACTATCGCCTTTTCACATGTTACAGCACGAGAGCAAATAAAATGCTTTAAACATCTAAACATCCACTTTAAATTAGTGATCTTTTAAACGCGAGCACGTTATTATCTATTCAGTAAAATAAAAATCACTGCAGCTTTGCATTAAAAGGGGGGTACATTTGAAAAAATCATTGGTTTGTGAAAACAAGATGAAAAATCAATTACAGATTTAGAGTTAGAAAAGTACATCTGCAGAATAGACCATGAACAGAATAATCAGACAAATATGAGTCTACAGTACAGATAAATTAATACAGCGTCAGCACGTAATATGGTGATACGGGGAACCCAAAAAGAATATACATCCAAATAGGGTTTTAGAGAAAAAGCTTTAGAATTACAACAATGATTATAATAATAAATAACATTACACAGACGTTTTAAAAGAACTAGTAGAAGAAATAGGTAACAGAATCAATGACATGATCACCAACAGAGAAATAGAAAAATGGACAGACCTCATAGTCAGGTTCGTAAAGAGAGTGGGAGAGAGGGCAGAATTTTTTCAAGTCTATGCTTCTTAGGGGCTCAGCCACGCTCCAATATATTATTCTGTATATTAATAAAATTTCTATTTTGTAAATAATGCTTTAGATGTAAATAATTCGATTTTGCGCAAATTTAAATATCAATCAGGGTGCTTAATATCCAGTTCAATCATTTTCCTTGCATTTTCGCGGAAAAAATTTAAAGTGACAGTCGGGGCAAAATTATTTTATTCCAAAAATATTGAGCTATTTAATATAAAAATTGCAACTACAAAAAAAAAATTTAAATACAGATTTAAACAAACCCTTCGTTAGAGAGGTCATTGTAAATTGGAAGCACAACCAAATGAAATTGGCCAACCCCTACTGGAAGCCAGTCACGCCAAAACGTTAAAGAGGAATTGGCCACGTGGTATAGCATTTTACACTAATGCAAATATTTTATGTTTTATCATATATTATATTATAATATGAGGGCAAGCACCAATGGGTATAATTCTCCACATGTCAACACCAGTCCTACTATTAGCTCATAAAACAAATTATGTGTAAACTGTTCTGATTGCTAATAAATTATTCAAATAAAAAATCTAGAGCGATTCAAGCAGTAATAAAGCACTCTATGGAGTTACTGCTTATTTTTTTCTGGCGACATAAGAGCTATTATTAAAGATCGAGTTGAATACGACCATTGTGGTTTGTTAATTAATGAGGAACCGTAAACGTATTATTTAAATTCTGATAAACTTAAAAGTGCATCAAACTTAAAATATAAAATAACGCAAGCATAGAACTAAAAACCTATAAACAAGCCAAAATTAGAGCAAATCTATTCACCATAACTTTAATTATTTAATCTTATTCTAAATTTTTATTTTTTTCTAAGGACTTCGATGACAAATTAGTTTTTCAGTAATTATTCTCCATTGGTAAGTCTGGTTTTAATTTTTTCCAAATGGTCATTTGAATAACAACTGTAATGATTATAAGAAAATGGAACTGTGTTCATCTACTTGCTTCACTTCAACTAGATCATACAGAGAAAATAAATCTTCTCAACTTTCTAATAAAAAAAAACTGTAGGATGAACGAGATACAGTAATCCTTCAGATACCCCCAGTTGTCAGCTATTTGCAAAAACTGAGATTTGTCATTTTGCAATATCTGCTACATTATTTTAATTGAGACACCTATTTCTCATAATTACATAAATTGAGATGAAACATCAAAATTTCCTTCATAATGAAAATAAATTTAAACACCGACAAAACATCAGAAGAGACGAAATTGAATCCTAACGAGAAGTTCCTGTAGGAGCCCCAAATAAGTCTCAATACGATTTTTTCAATTTCTCTTCAATGTCTTTCTATTTTTTCTTTTCACAATTAGATGGAACTAAAACACTATTGTGAAGTCTGTGATTGAGGTTAAACGTTTTATATAGATTACCGAATAAATATTTAAGACTGAAAAATAAGAGTAGGAATTTTTTAAACTACATAAAGGTATCTAGTGGTATTACTTCCACAAATGCAAAGTTTTGCTATTTTTAAAAAATAATTTAATATGGATAACAATTAAAATAAATTATCAATACTGTAACAAATAGAAGAGAACCTATGTTAAAGGCTAAAGAAGTTTTTAATACAGCAGACTTAAACAACGCACCGCTAGATGGGAGAGCATTCCATATAAACATAAACTTCTTTCCCTTATATAAATCCCCTCTATCTTGACCTTGAGACACAGCTGATTGTGTTCAAAATTTAATAACCGTTATTTTCATACATCGTTACGTATACTTGTGTGACTGCAAATAGCAATTGCCATGAACAAATGTGGGTGCATGTACGCAAAATCGTCAGCCGGAAGCGTTTTTTCGTATATCCTGCGCAGAACTACCTTTTAATTAATTCATCGCTTTTATTAGTTCAAACCGGTGGCGTTAGCGCAACTTCGAATTCATTAGCGATCGTTCAAGATTATAGATAAACTTGTTAACGTAGTTATGCTCGAAAAATTTACCTATCGGTAATTGCCATCTAGAGCAATATTTTAACAGCGCATTTCTTCATAACCTTCAAGGTCTTCCTTTTTTTCTGTACTCAGTTGTTATTTTTGATATTGAGTTGTTTTTCAAAGACGTCCCTCTTTTGATGTCAGTTATTTTTTTACTTTATTAACCAATGCGCGTCTAATATCCATATTATTTCAGGCAATTGCTTCAAGTCGCAAGACTCATCACCATGATCAGAAAACCGCAGAAAGTTTCCAGCTCTTTGAGATTTTCATAGAAGATCCCAGCTGCGTTGAACCCTCTTAACTAAGAAATGGGTACATGGACTTTTATCGTCTAAAATATTGACAGAACACGTCAAATTATTTTAAAGATAAGAATTGAATGAAATAATACGTGTGGGTTCTTCATATGTCTATAAATAAGGCATGACACTATAACTTTCTAACTCCAGAGTATAATCTCAGGTTTCATCAGCTGAAAGCTTACGTGTCGTTATCAGAAATTCCGAAATCCTAAACTTGGTGTATTGTTACTAACTTAAAGTAGGAAAAAATCAATTTTTCCGGAGCTAAAAGTAAGATTAGGCTGGCAAATAATTCCATTGGTTTTTGCCTTGGTTAAATTGGTTTATTGATTTATTTAGATTAACTGTAGTTGCTTATGATAGGATATCAAAACTTAAATGCACATAAACAGGGTGTTTTCCTTAATTGAAATGAAATGTAAGCAAGTCTAATCTTTGTGTTGTGTGTGTGTAGTTGAGAAAATGGAGACAAATTATGAGCACTTTTTACACAATTTGTTTTACTATTTTAAAAAAAAGCGACGGACACGCCCCGTGTATACGGAGATGATCTTCTAATAAAACGCGTAACCCAAATTAAACTAAATATTTTGAAATGAAAAGAGCCATCCGCTCCGATCGTCCGATCAAGATTGATCCGAATCTTAGCAAGATCATCATCGATAAAGATCAATCCCAATCAGTAAGGAAGATTGTCATGGTACTCGAAATATCTCACGCAGACGAAGGAAATTATTCGCGTCACTTTGACGTGTTTTTTGGTTCAACGTTTGGATATTGGATGAATTAACCGAGGTCATTTTGGCCACTTGCTGTCGAGCTACGGTTAATTTCAAAAATTACCCATTCACAAAACGGATAGTGACAGACAAGAAGAAGTGGATCGTCGACGGTAATATAACGCGTAAAAAACATAAACAACGCAACGAACCTTTGCAAACAATCTCTAAAGTGAGATTCCACTTGAAAAGGATGATGCTCTCTGTGTGGTAGGATTCCAAGGATATCATTTAACACGAACCATGCAAATTCTTAAATTCTTACATTCTATTGGATAGTCCTCTGCCTTACGGCACTACCGCTACTAAACTGTCTTCCTCAAAACTTGTCATTGACTTTCCCACATGTGCACCTATTTTAACGCTTTACCATCTTTCGTGTTCTTACGAAATGGGGCAGGAAGTTGTCATTGACAAATTGGATGATGTATCCCTTAAGCCACCTTGTTGACCATGAGGATGATATCCATTTCTACTTCCATCTCGTTCGCGTTTTAGCCTGAAACCAGTTCTTTACGAATTATATTGAAACCGTTTCGATAATTGACGGTCCTGGTTCTGCCGCTGTCTCTTTAGCTAACTGGTCTGCCGTGCGCTTTGGTCAAATAAAATTGAATCTTGATTTCGGTGAATAGCGTCGGAGCTAGTGTCTTCATGTTTTATAAAGCAAATTGCGCTAACATGCTACCAAATACTATAGTGCATCTTGGCACGACTGCTACATGTCTGTATATGTATCTAAGAAGAAGATGGTGCTTCGATTATCGAGCTTGGCCTGTTCATATTATATGGCTTATTCTCTTCGCATGACCACAAATGCGGCTCCCACTCTCCCGTCGTCTTAAGCTCTTTCTCATTCGGTCAGATACCTTGTCTCCTTCATGGACCGCACTCAATATCGTCTGGGCACAGTCCCAGTTTTCCTCAAAGTTATTTACGACGAGCTGTCATGCAAATCAATTGGTTCACCTCCTTACAATTCGCGACTAATAAAATATCTAGAACTGGCAAGTTGGAAAGGTGTTGTCTATGTCTGGTCTCATATGCCTATGACTATCTAGAATCAATTGCTCAGCTTTGGCTGAAATGGTTTACCTCTTCCTCCGTATTCACCAGCCTAACTGCATTCGATTAGCATATATATAATCTATTTGTTGCGCAATTCGGGAAAACTTTTAATAATAAGCAGGCCTTTAAAAGAGACTTGGATTATCGTTTTACGAACCCACCATAACGCATGCAGTGGGAAAATGGCAATGATCAATAATTAATATGTAATCGATTAAAATTTATTTTGTTTCAAATTAGTATGTTCTATTTTACTCTAAAATCGAACAATTTCATTATTTTAAAGTTTCAAATAAAATCTCATGTTTACTTGGGATTGGATTTAAGTCTCAAAATCAAAAATGATCAAAACCTATCTTTTTCTTCTACCTTCAAAGATGTTCTCTTGGTGTTTCTGGTTAGAGCTTAATAATTGTTTTACTAGATCTTTTAAATCTCATATCTCTTCCACAAGTTTGTTGATCATAGTTTTTTGAGAGTCTATTATTTGTTGCATGCAGGAGACGAATTATTTGTAGTGAGATTGGGAGATTCTTGTTGATATGCGGTTAATTTACTTGAGCATGTGTGAGGAGCTTGTGTATGTGTTATATTAGATATCATATCTTGTTTGTTTCTAGGTTTTGGTAAAACATCTGTAGTTAGCGTTGGTTATTGGGTCTGATTTGATGTCTAAAACGAGGAAATCTCCTGTTTCTGATTTGTTTATACAAGCGTGTATCCCCTGTAATTGGCAGAATCTTCTCCCAAACATAGTACACATTTGACTTTACTTCCTTCTTTTTTCATCTTAATACACGTTTTATAATCATGACTTCAGGACTCTTTTGGACATCGATATGGGCATGCGCAATAATTTTAAGTATGACCATAAAGCTGACATCTTTTACACTATGCAATTTTTCTTTTTTGAGCTGAGAGTTCAATTATTATTATATACACTTTTTTATGGATTTCTTGTTGTTTAGGGTCAATAAAGAATGGGTTTAGTGGTTTTTTCTGAGATGTTTACCGACAATAACATATTTTACTTGTCGTCCATATAACTCTAGTGCTTCAATTATTTTCTCTTTATCGGTAGTACGCTGCAAATTTCTTGTTACTACTTTATTATTAATTAACTATCTTATTGTTAGATAATAATTTGGTAGTACTTTATGACATGGCTTAGTACCGATAAGCGTTTTTTATGGAATGGGTTTCATGTACCTTTTTATGATTTATGGGATTTTCTAGATTTATTAAAGGTTGAAATCTGATGTTTAGAGCAACTGGATGAAGTTGCTAGAATTTTTGCCCGAATAGAGTAAAGTTGCCAGTTCTGTTTCTTTTATATCTGCTTGTTTGTAGTGCCTGAAAATCATTTGATTTTAAGATGATTATTGAATTTTCGCTAGCAATTTATGTATTTCGTCATCGGAAACTGAAGTGCTTGGCATTGAAGGAATCTATTCCAATCCATTATGGTTGAAAATGCAGATGTTTTTGACTTCGTAAGTGGGATGGGCTGCTAGTAATTTTCAGGGTGCGATGAGAAAATTTGTTAAGGTCGCTGCCAATGAACATTTAGTGACGATTGGGGTCCTATTTGAAGTTGCTACCAGACACACTATTGCATCCGGGGTTGTGGTTGAGATAATATGTGTACGTTATCATTCGGCAGCATATTAAAAGGCATTGCAAAGTTTGGCACTTGCAGCCGTTTGTACTAATTTAGGATTCTAGAATGTTTTGCAGTGTAAAGAATTTAGAATTAGTTTTTAAACTTATAAATAAGAATGACAAACACTTAACCACGTTTATCAATATAACAGTTGACACTGATCTAGCCTTGTGGTTCCACACTTAACACGTTCGTTTTTGTCACTGAGAACAGCTTACGTTTTTAGTCCTTGAAAATCAAACGCAAACTGAATGAAAAAACTGTGATAAATTATAGCACTGGCTTTTTTTGTTCCAGATTTTCTATCTAACATGCTAAATGGGTTTCTTGAAGGAATTGTCAAACACCGTGCATACAGATATACGTAAAGCATTTCATAGAGTAGATCACAAGATTTTTCTCGGTAAGCATACAATTAGACTCTTAAGTTTTGTAGGTAGATTCCTTTTGTAAACCTAAAGTTATTTTGGCAAGAAGCAATAAATTTGAAAATAAGTGAGTTTCTCTCAGGTGACGTTTATATTCCGTATGGAGTGCATCAAAGTCCCGTATTGATACATGATTTTCAGACTTGTTCTATAACGATAGCTTTGAAATATATCTAATGTTTGCTGATGATCTTATTGTAGAAAAGATGAAACTTAGATAATCTTCTTTATCGGCGATATGGTAATCAGCTCAAGCTAAACATAGAAAATACTTAATTACTATATTTATGAATCTATTTTCCTTCTCAAGCTAGTTGACATAGGTCTTTTATCCATTTGCAGAGCTGTTATCCTCAGTATCTGATCATTTTAGGTGTTATGCCGTCTTTCCCAGAAGCCTTGCTTAGTGTGATCTGGTATATTACTGCTTCTCTTACTTTTCCTATTTCAATGTTATTTTTTCAGCTTTAATTTTATGTTCTAGTTCTTCTCTTTTTTGTAACATTCCTATTCTTAGTTTTCTTTTATCTCTTCCTATTGGGTTGTCTTTTTTAAATTTTTGTTTGCAATACTCTTTCCATGCCTGTAAAATTTTCTTTCCTTTAGTTTCTATTATCTCTTGGTTCTTTCTTATATTCCATATTGGCTTCCCAAATTTACCCGCAGACCTTTCATAATCTTCCAGAGACCTTTTCTATTGTTCTCATTGTATTTTCCCTCTAGGTCTCTTCCGAATTCTTCCCAACTTTCCTGCTTTGCTTTAAGTGCAGCTTTTTTGGCTTCATTTCTTTTTTACACATATTGCTGTCGGTTAGTTAGATATAGTTCTTCCAGGTATTCTTCTTTGCTTTTACTTTGTTTTGCTATTCCACCATTTTGTTTTCTTGTGGTTTTCTTTTATTATTATCTTTCCACATGCTTTTTGCGGCCGTTTTAATATTTCTTTCTTTATTTCGATCCATTTCTTTTCCAAGCTCCAACTTTCTCTTCCTAAACGCTCCTTTCTTTCTTTTTCTTCGAGGGCTGCGTCTAGGCTGTCTCTGTATTCCTACTGCGGGTGTTCTTAGTTTATTTGTTTTGATTTTTCGTATTGTCGAAACGCAACAGAATACTAGATGATTGGGAAGTGAACGTAATATTCCCAATAAATAGAAAATATATTCAAGGATTCTAGAAAGAAGGGTAAGGGAACAGATTGATAAATTACTGATGGAAGAACAAGCTGCCTACAGACCGCAAAGACAAACGCGAGACCATATATTTACCCTAAAGATTATGATGGAGAAAAGAATAGGAAGAAACAAACCGCTACTTCTGGCATTCGTAGGTATTGAATCAGCTTTTGACAGAATTCCTAGCGATAGCTTATGGAAGGCCTTATCAAAATTGAAAGCAACACAACAACTAATACAGGTTATTAAAAACAAAATATGAACAAATGAAAGAGTGGGTACGAATAAAAGGAGTAGAATTACAACGTTTCCAAATGAACAGAGAAATAAAACAAAGAAACTTCTTGAGTTCTTTACTGTTTATAGCAGTTATAAAGCAGATTATAAAAGAATCCAAGGACAACAGATTTGAAGTAAAAGTGAGAAACTGGAATCTTGCACCAATGCGGATTCAATGCTTGGTATATGCATACGACATTCTACATGTAGCAAAATGATCAGGGAAGTTGTTACAGCAAGCAATCAACAAGTAGAATATGCTGATAGAACGGTGGGAAATGAAAGTAAACGAAAACAAGATCAGAAGAGGAAAGAAACATTAGAATAACACTTAACGGAAATCAACTTGAAGAGGTAGAAAATTACGAGTAGTTCGGAACAATAATAACTAACATTCCTACCTAATGGTAGGAGAGGTACAGATTATAAATAAAATAAGATAATAACTAACATAGGAACACAACAACAAGAACTTCTCAATAAAATAAATAAAGCAAGTAAAATTTACTATGCATTATATAAAACCCTAATAAGAAATAAGGAAATAAACACCAAAACAAAATTAGGGATCTATAAAAGTATTTATTTGCCCATTTTAATTTAAGGTAGTGAAAACTGGACCATACAAGAAAAAACGAGGAGTAAATAACCGCCAGCGAAATGAAGTTTCTAAGAGGTATATGCGACAAAACCGGGAGATACAGAGTAAGGGACGTGACAATTATAGAAGAACTACAAATAGAACCACTGGTAGAAGAAGTTGAAAAGAGGCAGTTGCAATGGTATGGGCACCTGACTAGAATGAGTACCCGAAAATACCCAGAAAAGATGTTAGAAGCGAGGGAAGGCGCGTAGAGGCAGACCGATGGTAGAATGGGAAAATAACGTAGAACGAAATGCAAGGGAATAGGGGAAGAACCCGACGCCGTAGTAGCATATGGGGATTGGAAAAAAAGAAGAATGAATTCATTTAAAACGCGTTTAGAACTTCATTATACTAACAGTAAGATTTGAACCAAATTCAATCAGTACGTGATTTGAATGGTCATAGATAGTAAATTTACTTTTCGTATTGAATCTGAGTGATTCGCTAGTTAGGCCTTTTCGATCGGATTCTGTTTTTAGTCGTCATGAATTCACAGATACGATTATTTATAATCTACTTAATATGCTTTGTTGGTCGTGCACTATTGAACAATAATTAAATAATCAAATATTTTTCAGCAGTAACATTTAACTTTATGAATGTTTTTCTTTCTTTTTTCTTAAATCCTTTTGCCCTTTTACTGGGCGTCGGATGTAGTTGATTATTTTAATCGTTTCTCTTTTCATTGGTGTGACTTTCTCTAAAATAACCTCTTTGTTAGTTACTGTTTTTCCTTTCTTTTTGAAAATCAAAGTAAATAATTTTTGTTATTAAGATTTTGTAATTTTTTCCTGAACTACCACGAGTGGATGTTTAAAAATTTTCCTGCTTACTTTTATACATTTTCGTGAGATAATTCTCACGTTTAAATCTTATTATGTGGTGTTAGAAGATGGTGCATATAGAACGCTTTCCCAGAGCTGTTTGGAAAAACAATCCTCCATAATTCCAGTGCAAGGCAATTAGATTTATCAAGGTTGCCTAGCATTACAGTTGTTATCTTAATTAAAATAGTTTATCTATATTTGCTTAGACTAAACAATAACAACAATCTAAATCGATGTTTAAGTTATTACTTGCCTATTTAGAGTGAGTAATTGTTTATTTACCTACGTGATGATTGTCCGTGTTAAAGCAATCAATGACAAATGTTGTAATTTCCCACCGGGCAGTGATAACATGTAACCGTTTAGGCTGCAGATCACCTACCAGTTCGAAAAAGGCAAGGCGCGCGCGGCGAGATAACTCCTCGAGATACGCGCCGTGGCAGCCGTTCGGAGAGCTCTATATACGGAGTTTATTCAAGACTTGATAGGTAATTAATTCCTGGTTAGCTGCCCGCATTATTAATAACCAGATAGGCGATCGCTGATAAGAGCGGCAGTGTGTTATTCCAATTTTACACTCGTCGTACTAATAATAGCAGCGTAAAAATATCGCAACAGCACGGGTCAAATTATAATTAGCTTATTAAGCATTGTTTACTCTAATTAACTATCACAATACGCAGCCAGCGTCTTTGTTTGCGTTCGTATCGCGCTGTTTACAAGCAAGCATAATCGTAAATGGTTAATTCACCCAATTTGCTGGCGTTGCGTAAATGTTTGCAGCAACTTGGACGGAGTGGGAACAAGAAATTTTCAGCTGCGCTTATCGCGTTCGCTTGGTATCGTTTAAGATTTTAAGAATAATGTTTTTAGTCTCCTGAAGACGCTTCTCACGTCTTGTAGTTTTGGCTTCAATACTGGTCCTTCGAGCCGCAATGCTGATATTAGCATAAAAGATAGGTAGTCGTGTTCACTAGTCTCGCACCTGTTTACCGTGTTTGATTTGTCACGTCCTATCGCGTCTATCAAAATCCAAGTTTTTTTGGCACAGGGATGAACCGACTTGTTAAAATCAAGGGCCAGGTAAATTCACAGTGACTATAAAAACTGTCAAAAACAGAAGTTATGTATCATACATTTTTATTAATTATATGATAAAAAAAATAAACGGTCAAAAATGATCTGTTTTTATGAAGAACTTGATGGCACTGCATTGGCGGTTATCGAAAAAGTTTCCAACTTTGATCTGTATGGCGGACCAACATTATATCTAACTCAACTCTAGGAAAAATTTAAGAAGCAGTGAAAAAACTGGGGTACTCTTTGTACAGAACAAATCAATGATATGAAATCATCCCAATCTCGTTTCCTCTACAAAGTGACCGTTGTGAAAGTTAAACAATTACTTAATTATCTTAGTAAAGTATATATTTAAACTCTAATTATGGTTAGGTGTACGACTGTTGGTGATCGCTCTTGGTGTTGTGTTGTTATGAGTCTGTTCCTCTTTTCCTTTTGGTTTTAGACTTCTAACTTCATTTCAGTCTATGTCGCTCCTCATTACTGCCATCTTTACTTCTTCTACCCATTTTTACCTTAACCTACCTACTTCTTCCTTTTCAACTTTTCTTGTTTTGTATAACCTATCTGTTTTTCTATGAGCACTAAATGGCCCCAGACAACCTACATGGCTCTCAAATTATTGTTATCACTGTTTTTATAATCAAGCAATCTCTGAATATTTTGTTTCTTACTCGAGCTCTTCTAGTTTTACCTTCTATCTTCAATAAGAACCTTGTATTTGTGTTTGTTTGATAAAGTCTATAACGCACTATCGTAAAATAGAGATGATATCGCTACATTTTCAATCAATGTTTTCTTCTTTGCTAATTCGGCTTCTCGAATAATGTGTTTTTCTTTGCATTGAAATAGTTTCCTGTACTTACTTCTCTGGTTAACTTCTTGATCTAATTTTCCGTCTGCGCTGATGTGAACCCCTAGATATTTAAATTTGCTCACATGTTCTATTGGGTTCTCTCTATAGTAATGATGTTCATTTATTGTTGTTTTTTTATATTTTTTAACTTTTAAATTGTATTGTAAATTCTCTTCGGAATCTGCAATAATTACCGTGTCGTCTGCGAACGTTAATTTTGAAACTGTTGCCTTTTCTGCTTTACAACATCTTAAACTAACGTAAAGGGAGGATGGGTTCAATAAACATCCTTGGAGAAATCTTGTATTCTTCATAAATTCTGATGACTCTTCGTTTTTTTTCAGACCATTTTTTACTTTTTTTTGGATAGATAGTTTTGTACATCTGTTAACGTTGGTGTGGCGGCCTTTTCGCCCTTGAACCGCTTTATATCGCGGCGGCATGCGAGCCTTTGATATAAGCTACGTTTTGCCGTCGCACACATACGGCATGGGCTTTTGCTCAGCCGAAACATTCATGCCCCGCAGCGCGCCCAGTTCGGTCGTGTCTTAGTCCGCATAAATTCGCATTCAAGCACCGCAGTTCGGCCAATTTGGTCGTGTCTCAACATCCCGAAGATACCAGATCCGCAACGCAGAGGTGGCCACCTTGGAATCGCCGACGAAGCCGAAGCCGAAGCCGATTCAGGTGAGCGATTTGGCAATTCATTGGTTGATATCGGTAGCCGCCCCCATCCGCTAACGCGACGGCCGTTTAAGGGACGATTTTGGCCTTATCGGCTGACCTTCCACTACAGGCCGTACTACGTTTCCACACCGCACCACGAGAGCGGCTATTTACACGCCTGCCTCTCCATTTTTTGGTCCTTACGAGCCGCATCGGTATCGTATCCCACACCGCATCCACGAGAGCGGCTATTTACACGCCTGCCTCTCCAAACGTATTTTCCAGTCCTCTGCTTCCCAGGCACATTCTGAGCTTTTTATTTTTGACCCTATCGAAAGCTTTTACCAGATTTACGAAACTTAAATATATACGTCTTCCTTTTTTTGTGGCTTTCTTCGCCTATTTGACTCATTGTGAATATATCTACGTCCCTCTATCCTTTCGGAAGGTGCGCTAGTTGTCCCATTCTTTACTTAGTAAATTACCCCGTTTATCTTTATTATTTTTCAGTGTAGCCTTACTCTTTTCTTTTAAGCTTTTCAAACTGCCATAAAACAACTTTTAATTTTTTACTTTAATTTTTCCATGAAATATGCATTCAAATTTTAACATTGTTACTTCAGCTCTTGCATTTTTGTGTGTGCTGCAGTTTTTTTATTTTCATTTGTCTTTTTTTCTTTCAGTTTTTCCTTGATTTATCTTGTCCATTATTGTTGTGTTTTGGTTGCCACTTCCCATTTTTGCTATTTTACAACTCTATTTAGCTGCTTGTAGGATAATCAATTTAAATTTTTCCAGTTATTTTCTATTCGCGTTAATTTGTGATGCTGTTTTAGTTTCTCGTTTAGTTTTTCTTAGTATGTTTCGCTTATTTCCTTCGTCTATGACGTCTAATCTTTTTCTACAAAATTTCTACTTTTTCTTGGTGTTAGAATTAATTTTCATTTTCTACTTGGTACATGTTTATTTCTGTTTCATGTTTAACCTTTACATCCCTTATTTTGCTCTACATTTCGTGTCTTATTATAAAATAGTTAATTATTGACTTTTCTTGTTTACTCCGTTCTACTCTTGTATATTTCTGGATGTCTTTGCGAGCGAACTTTATGTATTTTATTAGTGGATTATTTTCAAGTAACAATTCTATTATTTTGCCTCCGTTAATATTTTCTATATGTTTTTTGGTGTACCCCTAATTCTTTCTATTTCTTACTCTCTCTTTAAAGTTATAATATTATTTATTCTATTATATATATTATTTATATACATAGTTTCTCAAAATATCTGTCTTTTTTTAGTGCATTATTATTTGATCTATTTATTTATAATTATATATTTATCCTCACTTTTTCCATTCCGTTTGTTAGTTTATCTTTGTTTCCTATTAAGTTATTTATATTCCTTCTGTCAAATTTAATGTTTGCACAAGTACTTCTGCCCTTTTTCTCACTTTTGCCTTTGTATTTTTTTCTTTTGCTATGTTTGTCCCATTTTCTCCTTTATTGTTAACGGATTCTTTGCTATTTTTGTTTTCTTGTTGTATTGGGCTTTTTGGTTTGTCAGTTTTTTCTTACTTTTCGCCCCAAACGTATTTCTCTTTAATGATTTTTTGTACCACACGTTTATTGTTTTCCCCAGCTTTATCCTTCTATTGCGAGTTTTCTAATTTCCATCTGTATATTCCTCTCCTTGTTTTTGTGTTAGTTTTTGTTCCTTTTAACTTGCATTTGTTACTCATTACTTGTTGTTTTCTCGTCCAGTTTTTCATTTCTAATATATTTACTATTATCTTGGTGTTGTTTCTAAGTGATTTCAATCTGTTTATTCCTACTTTCCGCTTAAAAATTATTTTTCAGCTTTTTATTTATTTTTGTGTGTAAAATTTTGCTTTTTTTTTACTACTATATTACATCTTGTTTGTCTATTTCTACCGTTTTCAGTTTGATTTCTACTTTTTCTATTGTACTTATCAACCGTTTTTCTCACTATCCTACTCTTTTTCTCTCAATTTAATTTTCTCTCTCATCTTCCCGTTTTCTTCTGTATTCTTCATTTATTGTATTATCTTTAGGTGTTGGATTTCTTTGTTATTTTTTGGTGACCTAATTATATTTCTGCTAATCTCTCTCTTTTACTTCCTTGGTACATTTTGTGTATCATTGTTTTGATAGGCGATCACATTCTGATTAGCACCAACAGACATTTAAAACCGTCTTCAATTTTGGCTAGCTTCTATCTGTCCGCACTTTTAATTTATAATCACTTAATTTACTTCCTTTACGCTTGTAATTTTATAAAACTCTAGCCATTTTTTTGCTTTTCAGGACTTTTTCGCAAGAGCCTTAACATATGTATTTCGGAAAAACTCCGCACATAAATTTACGTCCTCTTGCTCTCGCTCGGTCGATCATTTTCTTTTAAATAAAAAACTATTTTAATAACATTCAGATGCATTTTCACTTACTTATAATGAACAAGACGTAAAAAATATTCATATCAATAATTTAACATCCTTCAATGGATGTTAGGAAATCGCTTATTATTAGACTGATACAAAATTGAAATTGTGATGCTTCTCTCCAAGTAATCATATCTCCACTATCATCCCTCGCCAACGTTGTACAAATTCTTATCCTAAAGCCTCTATTGTGTTTCCTATGAGAACTTAGGTTAGCCTCCTTAGCAACAGAGGATCTACTTTAGAATAGATTATCTTCATACGTATCTAACTCCGTCACTTTATTGTTCAGAAGTTAGTGGAACTGTAAAATAAACGTCAAACTATTTTACACTGTGTGAGAGCACCTATAAATAACGTTATTTCTTTGCGATAACCCCAGTCGAAAACTTTATTTATACATTTATATATAGTCAAAACTCTTTAACCAAATATGTAAGACGTACAGTCTCTTAGAATATTCTTCTAAATTTTATCAGTTAAATATTTGGTCACCTTCAAACCGAAGTTTACTTCAATAAAGGTAGATATTGTCTTAATTCCCTTTGAAAAAATATTTGATATCGAAATAAGTCTTTTCTATTCTCCGTTAGTGCATAAGAACATATAATAACTTAGTATATTGTGCTTAAAAATTACCTCTTTATCATGATATGTAATCACTCTAATCCAAGCAAATAATTTTGACTCAATAGCTAGTTGGTGGTCAAACGCTTAAAGAGCATAACTTTGGTGAGGTGAGACTCCAATTCGATCCTCTGCTTGAGATGCCTGGTGAATAATCTACTAGGTTACTAAAAACAAGTAAGTGCTTGCGTTTAATTCGAATAAGGAATAATGGTGATGTGAATGCGAACGTATAAAAGATTTGACGCTCCAGTTCTCAGGCCATGCGTATATTATTCTCGTCTTATAGATGTTTAATATAACAATGTACGAATTGTAGAACCGCCATTTTTATCAAAATTGCATATTGTTTATGTTTTATCTATAACATTAGAAAGTGCAATGTAATGCCACTGCCCCGGTTGTCCAATCTTAGCATGAAATTTTTGACTTTAGTAGGTCTTTCAAACCTAAAATCATTGTATGTTACCAGGTTCAACTAGACAAGTTTTTCTATATCTTTACTCAGTGCCTTCAAAGTTTTATCCTTCTCAACTTTAAACGTACCCACGACATACTGACTCTAACTACTGTTGTTGAGCAAGAACACAACTAACGAGTATCTTTATTGACAGTATTTTCACGTGTTTTTATCACTTAACTTCATTGTCTACAAAAAATATTAAGCGTTTTAGTCCCTATGCTCTAAAAGAAAGTGTAAAACAGTAGATCATTCAAACAAGACGCATCTTAAATTTTAGGCCCGTTACAACTTTTCTGTCTAGATGACTTTTGGAGATGGAGGTGCGGGGTGTATTTTATAATTATTCTTCTCTCATTCCTAATAGAAACAAACAGTTATCTCTGCTTTCGCAACCATACAGGCTTAACACTTCCATAAGTAATATAAAATGGATGCGCTTCAATTTTTATGTGGGTATTTAGGGGAAAGCGGAGTAATGCCGAGCACTTAAAGGAAATCTCTAGTTATTCAATTATTTATAATAGTTCATCAACAAATTTACTATAGGTAGATCACAAAAGACCACAAAGCATTTGATTTTATAGTTCGTTTTCTTAGAAAATAAATTTTTGGAAGAGTTTACAATGTTCGGAATGTCCCCGGGAGTCGGGGCATTACCGAACGGTTTTGGGAGCAATTCCAAACGGGGTCAGCTAAATAAAGAATGCAGGATAAATTACGTATTCTTTTATGAAGTTAATTAATTTAATGACTTAAATGACATAGTAAACTGTTCTTGTGAATATACGAGGGTGGTCCTATAAGTACCCGGCCTGACCTAGAGATGGCGGTAGTTGTTTGAAAAATATCACTGTATTAGAAAGTGCACACTCTATAAAGCATATGTTTCAAGTTTGAAGACGCCACGTTGTTTAGTATTTGTTTGGCAGCCATCAACAGTGAATGTTGTCAGTGAATTTGTGAAAGTGGAGAAAATTGGTCATCGTTATGTGATACAATACATTTATTTGAAAGGCCTCAGCCCAACCAATATAAAAGCTGAACTGGATTCTACTCTGGGTGAGTCTGCTCCTGTAAAATATTGGGTAGCAGAGTTTAAACGAGGCCGTACGAGCTGCCAAGACGAGCATCGCAGTGGTCGATCAAATGAGGTGACGACTCCAGAAATGGTGAAGAAAATCCACAAAGCGGTACTGGATGATCGTCGACTGAAAGTGCGCGAGCTAGCAGACATAGTAGGCATTTCAAAAAGTGCGGTACATCACATATTATCTGAAAATTTGGACATGAGAAAGCTGTGTGCAAGATGGGCGCCGCGTTTGCTCACACTCTAGCAAAAACAGTGTCGTGAAGATGTTTCAATTGAGTGTTTAGGGAAGTTTCACAGCAAAAAAGCAGAATTTTTGCGCCATTTCATAACATGGGTCCATCACTTCAGACCCGAGACAAAAGAACAATCAAAACAATGGACTCAAAAGGGAGAACCGGCTCCAAAGAAGGCGAAGACCGTTTCATCTGCAGGCAAGGTCATGGCGTCATGCACGTGGGATAATTTTCGTTGACTGTCTTGAAAAAGGAAAAACTATCAACGGCGAGTACTATGCAAACTTATTGCAACGTTTGAGCGAAGAAATCAAGCAAAAACGGCCGCATTTGGCTAAGAAGAAAGTATTATTTCATCAAGACAATCCACCAGCTCACAAATCCGTTATTGCAATGGCCAAAATTAATGAATTAAAGTTTGAATTGCTACCTCATGCACCCTATTCGCCAGATTTAGCCCCTCGGATTATTTTCTGTTCCCAAACTTGAAAAAATGGCTCAGTGGTCAAAGATTTTCCAACTATGAAGAAGTGATGTCGGCTGTTAATGGCTATTTTGAGGAGCAAGACAGTTCTTATTATAAAAAGGGTATCGAACTTACTGAACATCGCTGGGAAAATGTATAGAGCTGAAAGGAGATTATGTTGAAAAATAAATATATTTTTTCAAAAATTTTTGTGTTTTCTTTGTTGGGTCGGCTGCTTTTGGGCCGCCCTCGTTTACGAACATAAAGTTAGTAATGATTTTTAATCGATATGAATAATTTTTTTACGGAAAAAATAACATCAATAGCAGACTTGAAATTGGCTTAGAACCTAACACTACCTAGAAAAATCACAAATAAAATTTTCTGCAGTCTCAACACCGCTGAGCTCTGAGTGCATCCAACCAGAACACAAAGGGCACCGGAACCAGAGTTCTATGTTCTTACAAATGTCGTTTTAGTCTTGAAGTACCAAGAGGTTCTGTGAAGGTCGTTAGATAGATGTTGTCTAACTCGCCATTCATCACATAATGGTTCATCAACATTATCTTCATCTTCCGAAGATTCAAAAGATATGTTTCTTCTACACCTTTTTCTTTTGAAGTCGTATTAGGGGTTTGATTTTAAATAGAGTTTTTCTTCTGGTTTTATCTTGTTAACCTTTGAATTAGTCTTCTTTAATTTGCTTTTTTCTTTTATTCTGAGATTCGGTCATGGTTTTTGCTATTTATTTGTAAGTTTCTTTAGTAATTTCTTTTCTTCTGTAGTCCTTTTATTTTGAGGCTTATTTCGTTTTCTTCAGATGAATATTCAAGAGGTTTATGTGTAAAAACCACTGAATAACGCTGTCCTAGACCACGTTTTACCACTTTGTTTAAACGGCGTCATTCCAGAAGAAAGAAATTCAATGAAATACATTCACCAAATTTAGATTTTTGATTAAGTGCATTTACACTTGAGCTGGAGTATTTCTCTTTAATGGAATATCATATGTTGAAGTCGCGTTTTCTTCTTCTTTGATACACCATCTTCTATGATTAATAACAGGAGATTCTCTTGGTTTATTATTGGTTGAACAGCAAAATCTTCATTTGTGAACTTTTTCTGGATCAAGGGGATAAATACCAACAGCTGTAGATCCACTCACTCACTTTTCTATATTTGCCACTCTGCTGTAAACCATATTGAAGATACCATCAATATCATAATGAGAGGAGTATGATGGAAGAGTAAGAACAATTACATTTCTCTCTTTACAAAGATTATTATTATTAATGTGGTGTGAGTTTTGTGGTTATCCATTTTTAAAAGGATGGGTCTTTGTTCAGTAGGCTTTGCAGTTTCAATAATGTTTTATAAATAACTCTTTAGCTATCCGTCCATTAGAACTACAGTGATAAATCGAGTTAGGTGGTCTTCTTCTGATTCAAAAAAATATAAACATTGGCAGGACATATTCCCAGCAGCGTTTATAACACAGCCTACCTTGCACCCAACTCGTTGCCTCTCCTACTTGTTTAACGCCTTTTGGGCCCAAGATTTTTTCAGGCTTTTGGACGATTTATACTTCCGTTTCATCATAGTTATAAATTTGCTGCGCATCAAAGTTATGTTTCTTCATTACAGAAGAGAGGTTGTTAAAAAAGGTTCTAACCTTCTCTTTGCTGAGGGCAGTGATCCTGCTCACACTAGTTGCCTCTGGTTTTCTTACACTAATCATCAATTCATTTGAGAGGTTGTTTTTCTCTGCACACTCAAAAACTAGGCGCGGCAGTTCGACCGATGAAATCCCATAAAAAAGCTTAGCTAATGATAGGACAGGTTCTGCTAGTTCTCTTTTTTGATCCACTAAAAGTGGCCACCGGTTTTTGATGACCCCTTGATGCTTCTCTTAATTTTTTGACATTGTTTCACACGTCATTCATTGCAGCGATCACGGCTTTTTCTTTTATGATTTCCCACATCTGTAGGCTTAATAAAAAAGTAGCTCATAGGCTTTCCTTATACTAGAACACTTTTGTGGAACATTTAGTAATCATCTATTAATTACGTTGGCATGTTTGACCATTTTTTAATTTTCCGCTGTTCGGCATTACCCCGCGCATCTCTATACCAAAAAATCTCCTCTTCCTACTGTTAACCTTATTATCGAGCTTTTTACAACAATTTTTAATATTTTATATTTATGCACAACCTATGTACACTATAATGCAAGTTCAAGAGACTTAGATTTTCTGCCTCTTTACACCGATAAATATACACATAATTTTCGAACAGCAGCCGGTATTAAAATTGTTCATGGTTATTTGAACTAAGAAATTTTTGCACCAGCTGTTTACAACTTAATTATAGGAAAGACTGATCTAAGCCGATTCCTTTGTAAAATAATTAAATTTGACGATAATTAATCGATTCCAAAATGAACAAAGCAAAAAACAGGTTCCAATTTAATTTTAGCGGTGCCTGGAACTTGCCTTTTAACAAGGTATGACGTTTGTTTGAATTTAAGCAATCAAGCTTGGGGAGGAGAGGAAACATCAAGTAGTGGATCTTTTATTACTTACTCTTTGGAAGAGGACGGGGAGGAAACAAACTTATAATTATAATACATCTATCTAAGCCTTTATTTTTGGGATTAACAATATTCTGAATTTTCAGGCCTACTCTGAAACTACCCATCGGGTATGGCAAACTGAAATTTATTTTAGATATGTTTTGTTTTTAATTTTCAATTGTTTTCGCTATATGAAGTTTTAGAGTATCCCTTCTTTTATTCAGTTGCCATCTATTTTGTTACTCTGTATAAACTACAATCTTTATCATTTTTGTTTTTTAATTTTTTGTAATGTATATTATATGTTCTCTTTTTTTCTATTTGCTTTTTTAATTTTTCTGTATTATATTTATTGTTGTTTTTGTATTACTTCCTGTTGCAACCCATTTACATTGTAATAGCCTACATTAGCATTTGTATCTTTAAAACATTAGCATTAAAATTAATTATAACCTTTATTCTTTTGCGTTGTAGATGTAGATAAAATTTTCTTTATTAGATTTACATATTGATCTTAATTTTATGTTAATTGCTTTTCTTTTCATTATCAGTTTTACTTTTCATCTTTTCTTATCTGCATTTTTTAGTTTATTTAATATTAGTTTATTTTGCGTCTTTAACATTACTGTTTTTGTTTGACTTTTCTTTTTTATTTTCTCCGATGTTCTTACTTTAATTTTATGTATTATTAATAATCTTATTTTATTTTGTTTTATATTTTATTATAACTTTCTCTTGCTATGTGTAAAACACTAAATTGTGTAAGTATTGTTATTGTAGATTTTATTCATTATTATTATTATTTTGGTTTAGTATTTCAGAGTATTTTTTATTTCTACTTTTTCCCTCATTGTCCTCAGTTACTTATTTCTTTCTTTTTATCGGTTTATTGACTTTTTTGCATTTCTTCATTTAGTTACTTTTATTGATATGTGTAATAATCCAGTATAATAAATAAAAACAATAGAATGGATAATACGTAAAAATTTACAGACCATGAAAAATTCAAATACAACAAAGAAAGAATTAAATTTAAAATGTACACAAAAACTCACAGTAAAAATAACTAAAGGCAAATAAAGAAATTAAACACAAACACTAGAAATAAAACCTCACAGCTAACGGCAAACAAATGATATTAAAAAGACAAAACAAAAATAAGAAAGATGGATGAACTAAAAGCAGATTATGGCAATACATATACAAACATAAGTAACCAAAATCCAATGAATAATAAAAAGCTGTATTAAGGTAACAGTACATCAACATAAATAAATAGAGAAAAATGAAAGTTTAATGAAAGTTTATTTGTTATAGTTAGTCATTGCTAATACACTAAAAGAGAAGTGACAAAAGAGTGGAGTTTCAAAATGAGCTCTGTAAAATTAAGCAACCTTAAGGAATATATTAATGGAACGGAATAAAAAAAAATAAAGAAATAAGAAAGAAAGTATATGAGTTGAGAATGAATAATAATACAGCTATAATAAAACTTGTGTACTACAAAGAATTATACAGGGGGTAAGGAAAAAAATCTTTGTTCATTCTATTGTATATAATGCTGAGGCTCTAACAATCCGCGTAAGAGCACGGGCTAAGGATTAAGACTTGGAGGCTCAAACATGTTTTCCCTCTCTGCCCAGTAGTCGCGCATCATCTCTGATACAAGACGTATCAAGCACCGCGCCATAGACGACCGCCATTATTATTTCTTGTTCGAAGTGAACGCATGTAGGTAATTATTATTACACAAAGTACCGCTGCCAGGAATGAACCCGGGTCCGTCCGCATCGCACTCACGTGGCTCAACCGCTCTGCCACTGTGGCGGTCATCCTATGTATCCACTATGCAACTTAAAAAATATAAAAATAACTTAACGATAATAGGAAAACTAAAACTAAACTAACAAATAACATTGATGAAAATTTATTTATGCACGACTTTTTCTACCCTAGGGTAGAGGTGATAATTCTTCTCCATTTCTTTCTGTTGTTGGCCCCGTTTTTCTTGGTTTTCTTTAGTGCTTTGGCTATTTCTGAGTTCCCCTTTCTTCTTGGTCTTCCTGTTCTTTTTTTCCTAGTCTGCGTCTCCCATAAAGTTTTACCACTTTATTATCGTCCATTCTTACTAAATGTCGGGTCGTTCTCAAGTATTCCATTTCAAATTTTTCTATTATACTTTTTATTTTTAAATAGTTCCGTATTGTCCCACTTCTTGTTTTGTGGATTTTTGTCATTACCGCTGTTTTACGTAAGATTTTAATTTCATATACAGTAATTTTATTTCTTAGATAATCGGTTAGGACCCATACCTCGATTCCATAAATGAGCATTGGCGCCAGAACCGACTCATAGATTTTAATTTTGTCTCCTGTGGATCTTCCTTTTTATTGAAAAATGAATTATATAATATTCTGTGTAGTGTCTATTTATCACTCCCTCGTTTAGTTTGCCTGTAATTATTCCGAGATATTTTAATTTTTTATACCCCTTCGTTATGCTCCTCACTGGCTATTTTTATGATTTCTGTTTTTTGTGTATTTATTTTAGTAGTCCTTCATTTTTTTGACTACTTTTATATCGCTTGATTAGGTTTGCTTTATTTTTAGGGAATGTTATGAGATTATCTGTGTACAGTAGATTTTTGTATCCCTAAATCATCCCTTTTATTTTTTTGATTACTCTTTTGGCTATCTCGCCAATTATTGTTATGATTAATAAGCTAAGAATACTGCCTTGCCTTACTCCTCTGTATGTGTATAAAATTTTTTCTTCTACTCAGGTTATGTTTTCTGTATTTATATACATATCTCTTAGAGGTTCAATCATTTTTGTTCTTCTTTCGTAGATTTTAAAAATGCTACGTAACGATGACATTGCTTTGTAATTATTGCAGTTCGCATAATTTCCATTTTTATGGATTGAGGAGATTATCGCTTTTCTTAATTTTGAAGGGATTTTATTTGTTAACCGGACTTGATTTATTAACGTATGTGGTAGTAGTATGCCTTCCTTTCCCAAATATTTTAGCACCTCTGGTCTTATCTTGTCTATTTCTGGAGATTTTCCAATTTTCAGTTTCTCTTTTGCATCATTCTCTTCCTTTATCTCTATTTCTTCTTCTTCGGCCTGTTGTTCCCTCATCCCATCCGCGATCTGGAGCTTGTTGCTCTCCTTTTTCATTTCTTAACAGTTTGTTATAGTACTTCTTGCAACTTGCCATTAACTCATCATTCTTTGTTAGTATCTGCTGTTTTTAATGCACGATGCCCTTGGAGGGGAGAGGAAGGTTACTTAAATTTCTTAGGGTACGGTCTAGCAGCTTAGCGCTTTCTTCTGCGTTTTTCCTCCTGTGTTTCAAAATCTTCCCGCACTTTTCTCTTTGCCTTCTTAATCAGTGTTTTTACTTTTTCTTTCCGGGTCTTTTAATTTATGCAGACTTTTTCTTTATTTTGCTGTTCCACTATTAAATCTATTTCCTCCCTAGCATTTTTTCTTTTTCCACACACTTCTGCTACTGAAATTTTAATTAGATTTTTAAATATTTCCCATAATTTCTCAATATTAGTCGTTTTCATTTTTTCTGCTATTTTCTCCTAGTATTCAACTTTTGTTTTTATCTTATAATTCTTGTAAATCTTTTCTTTTTGATTTTTATAATTTTGTTTTTTGCGACGTTGTTTCTTATGGTTACCATTACTAAATGGTGGTTTCTGCCTGCATTATATCTCCTTTTCATTTTCCTGTCATCAGGTCCATTATTGTTTTTTTTGCGTATATTTATGAATATCCTTATGCTGGAAGTGCGTGTTTCCTACTAAAATATCATTTAATATAATAATAATGGAAAGGCTCTGACGCCTCGCATGGAAGCACGGCCTGCGATCTGAGAGCTTAAGGCTCTCATATGTTCGCTCTCTTTGCCCGGTCGTCGCGCATCATTTCTGATGCAGGGCGATGTGGCAAGCCCTGCACCATTATTACCCCTTTTTCGAATGAACGCAGGTACTCAATTATTTATAGTGACTGAGTAGGCCATCCGCAAAAGCATCAGAAAGCTCTGGGAATGGAACCTGGGTCCGTCTGCATCACAGTCCGCGCCTCAACCGCTTGGAGCACTCTGGCTATCATTTAATATACATAAATCAATAATTCGTTGCCCAGTTGCGTTTTTAATTTTTTCACCGTTTCTTTAAACACAGCCTTCTATGCTTTGGAGACAGTCGCCTACTCATTCATTCCAGTCTCCTATAATCATTAATGTATTTTTCTTTCGTGTGTTCCAGATCTCTGCTATTTCCTTCTTTGCTTCACCTTGGTTTGGTCTGTATGCTATTAAAACTGTTTAATGTTTTGGTTCCATCTGAATTCCTATTCACTTTATACTTTCCGATATGTATTTTCACTTAGTCACACTTTGACAATTTTTCTTATGTATAATACATCCTACTCCCGCTTGTGGATTTCGGTTTCTCTCTACTCTATTACATATTAACAAATCCTTCCCTCTAATACAACTGCTCTTTCTCCTTTTCCTTCAATGAAGTCAGCTAAAGTTCTTTGTCTCCTATTTCTTGTATATTTAGAATTCCCAGTTTTCATAATTATTATGTTTTACAAATTTGTTATTTTCTCTCAACTTTTTATTTCTATTTTCCCTTTAATTGCGAAATTATTTTTAATTTTATGTTTTTTTTTGCTGTATTTGTTTAGCTTCTTTTTTGTCTCCTATTCGCCTTCTATTTTGAGTGTCTGTTTCTTTTCTTTCGTTGGGTTTTTAATTTTTTTCTGTTTGTTTTGGTTCTCCTTGATCTTTACATTCTCATATTTTTCTACAACTAATATTAATTTTATTCCCTTTGGCTTTTTCTTCTTCTCCGCATTTATTTTATTTTTTTGTATTTTTTGTGAGGTCTAGGCTAATACATACTTTTTCTTTAAAATTTCTTAATCTATTTTTTGTTTTGAGTTTTTTAATTTTTTCTTCCCGTTTTTCCATTGGGGCTACGCAAGTTTTTTCTCGTATTCTTTAGCATTTATATCTTCGTTTCTGTATTTATTGCTGGTTTTATAAAATACCTTATTTTGTATTTTAACTCTAAATACTTCTTAACAACTGGTTTGATTCCTTCTTTTTATCATTTTCCGGCATTTCTATTTTATCTCCCATCTTTACTAATTTTTGTTATAATTCTGTTATCCCTTTTTCTATTCTATTCCTTCGTTCTTCCTGATTGTTCTTATATGTTTAATGTCTTTCCCCATGTCCTCTAACATACCTTTTATGCGGGGTTCTTTAGCGCTTTTGCGATTTTCTCTTTGTATCCTCGCTTTCTATATTGTTTAATATATCTGCTTGCATACTGTCTCTTATTTCAATTTTCATAAATTTTTATAAACTTTTACAGTAGGTGATACGAAAAGTGTTTGTCCACGCCCTTAAATTCGAGTACGGCCTTGCTTACATTTTCTCTTTATCTCTCTCATCGTTTGTTAGATGTGACTAGCCTCGCCAAATTGTGTTATTTTTAAACTTCCAAAATTTGCAAATTACCTGTCTTTATTATTTATTCCGTAGAGATTATGCGCTATTCCTTCGTCAACACTTTCAATTCACGTTTTCATTTAATTCGCGTATTAATAAAAATTTAAAAATATGTTTGAAGAAGAAAAGATAAAACATAGTAAATAAAACAATAGAAAAAATAAAAGTAAAAAAGTGACGTAAATAGTTGAATAAACATCAGGAAAAGAGTAAGAAAAGATTGGAGTTTTGTGCCTCTAAATTGGATTTTAAATTATGTTTTCTTTGCTTTTGTTAGTAGACCCACTTCATGTATATGTTTAATTAGATGTTTAGTTTATCTATTTTTTCTCAGAGCAATTAATTATATGCCCTAATACTGTTTGGATTGTACTTTTTTCTTATTCTTTTTGTTTTACTCTACTTTCTCTTACTTGTACTGAATACGGCAACACTAGAGTTATTAAAGAAAGTTCGATTAATAGAATTTGTTAAATGTAGTATATTTTCTGTTATACAAATAATTAGCTTCTTACATTGTAAGTTTTTTAATTTTGTAATAAATACTTTTTAACCACTAGGAGTCATCAATAATTTGTATTTACGTAGGTGGCTGTTTTGAGGATCTTATTATTGCTTCGTTACGTATATTCAAAGCAAAAAAAAAAACGTCACGCAGCTGTCCTAGTTTTGTTTTGTTGTGCACGCAACATTGTAAATAAGACTCAATTTCATTTGTTGTATCAGCTGTTTTTCCATCTTCTAGTAAAGCGTACGTCGCTGTAGCGATTTCGATGGAATAATGAAGACAAGAACGTTTTTTTTTGGGAAACAAATGCCGCTTCTCCGTCGGGAGGGTGGTGCCCGAGGTGTTAATTATCACCGGCGCGGAGCTGCGTTTTGGGCGTGTGTGCGGTCGCGATTCCTTAGGCTGCGCGCGGCGGCGAGATTGATTCGGTTCGGCCCGAAATGAATTAAAATTAACGAGAAAAAACAATCGGTTCATTGAGTGCAACGGGAGTGCAGGCAGATGTCATTAGCCGCGAGTGGGTAAGTAAATTATGTAATTGTCGGGCGACCAATGAACGTCGCATGCACTCCGGCGGGTGGGGGCGTGACGTCACGCGCCCTGCGCGTCCGTGCGGCGCGGCAGCGTGCGCCGCAAGGCGACGGCGAGCGACAGCCGCAGCCAGTGCGTTCTCAAAATGGCAGACGGTTTGTGTACGGGAGGCGCAGTGAGCGATGTAGTCGAAAAAACCCTGGCGAAGGACTTCTGCGGCGCCGTTGGACGCTCGAATTCCGAGCGGGTGAGTGGGGTGGCGCGCGAGCAGGCGAAGTCCTTCTACACGTCGAGTGACAGTGATAAGTTATGTGATAAGTTGTGTGATGTGAAGGGCTCGAAGCGGCCGAGCGGCGCGAAGCACGGGGGCTTCTTGGACGTAGACGAGGACTGCCGCAAGAAGCGGTGCGCCGACCGATACGACAGCTCCGAGTCTTCCGACAGGTCAGTCCGGCGGCGGGCGCCCGGGCGCCCCTCGCGCGCCCCGCGAGACACAAAGAAGGGCCGGCGGACCAGTTTTTCCCGACGATTCCGGCTATGCAGCTGCCGGTGCACGGTGCGCCGCCGCGGGCCCGAATTCGGCGGCCGCCCGTTGCGTCGTGCCGCACGGTCATTGTCATGGCCTTTACCTTCACCGAATAGTGCAAATCGAAACCGAGAGTGTACTCGTTTTTTAAGTGCCGCTTTCGCGATACGGCGCGATTACCGCACGCCCGCGAGTCAACGACACGGGGCCGCCGCGCGCCTCTTCTTCGCCCGCTTCCCGTTCTCGCGCGTGCATCCCGGCCGCGGCCCGTTACGGCAACGCAGCGCGGCGCCCATAAAAACAGCAGATTATCGCCGCGTTTGTTTTGTTACCCTCATTCTATTGGAGGAGCGTGACGTAGAAACAACGAAATCGGAGCGCAACTTTTCCGTTGCCTGGATACGCCGCCGGGCTTCTTTTGTTTGGCGCGCCGGTGGACGCCACCCAGTGGCGTCTAGCTCGCTTCCTTCCAAGGGCTGCGGCCCGGCCGCCACGGGCCCTCGCCGGACTAACTCGGCGCTGCACTTTTAAAAGTCCACTCAAGGTTTGCGGTTTCGCACTAGATCTCGGTTTCCAACGCCTTTCTCTGTTATTCCTGTCCCTTTTCAGAGAAATCCGGAAACAGATCCACGTTCATTTGAAGATGCAAAGTCTTATAGTTAGAAATGTAGATAAGGTACAAATCAATAGTTTGAAGTAACTTAAGTTCTGCTTCTATTCACTTTGTAGTCTGTCAATATTTTCAAAACTACGAATGTTTGTCTTTTTATTTTTTTTCCTGTATGTGTGGTTCAAGTGAATTAATATTTAAAACTCTATCGACTTCGTGTATTATCAATATCAATATTCTTTTAGCCTCTAAATTGCAATTAGTAAACAATTGTTTAAAAAATAATATTAACCAATAAAGCATAGGGGTGACATTGAAAGGTAATTATAATCAAACAACGATTTTGTGCTTGCAAAAGAAAGTCTGATTTTTTTTTCATCACTTAATTTTTATATTTGAAGTAGTTCATACTAACACCGTTCTAATGTTGGACACTAGGACTACGTAATATAATGCAAGAGATAACCAGTAAGAACTTGGAACTTCGTTATTAATAACGCTGTATGTTGTTGACCTTTGTTTGTTGACAAATTTTTTTCGGAATTAATTTTGTGAAAAGCTGCAGAATGTCAGCATTAATTGGCGATTATAATCTTGATTTGACTTTAAGTGTAGATATTTTCCCATTTTGTGTGTTTGCATCCATTTTGAAACCTGTAGACGCGCCTTAATACCCTGTCAATCCAGATGTCTCTACGATCTTCTGATGAGACTAAAATGATTCATTAATTGACAATATCATGAACAAGTGGAGTTCGGAGATTTTCGGTATCTCAGTTTAGCATTTGTTGCTTTACCCTTTCTAAAACTTCGTCGCTAGTTTCTGTGGGAGCTTGTTAATCTACTTATTAAAAGAATCAAGTTTAATTGTTAACCTGTTAATTAAACAGAAAAGATAATCTGTGGGGCGAGGGATTAAATTAAAATTATGTTCTTGGAATAATCTTTTTGTATCCACAATAATTATTAACCTCTCCTTTTATTATTCTCAAGTCTATAAATTATTTTATTTTTAGTTGCCGTGTTACCTAAGCAGTGGAGTTTCCTCTATTCCCACGAATCTCCCTAGGCGGCCTTGCGACTCTAATTTGTTTCTCAATTATTGCAACACGAAAAAGGTGGTACTAACACTAATGTTCTATATATTTACCATAATTTCCGTAAACAGAAAATCGAAATTAAACGAGCGAGTCGGCTGTCCGCGCCAATATCCGATTTGACGGGCCGAGCTTGAGAATACACCGACAACGTCCCACAGACCGGCAGGAAGTGCCTAGGCCGCAGTTTTTCCAGATAAGAAGGAAACATAATGTACGGGCAAATGATAGTGTTCGGGATTAATGAGATGCTCGAGGATGCGACTAATTTCAAGCGAATTCCGGCGGTGATTGAATTGAATGATTTCGTGCGCCATGTCATAAGTTGTATTAGTGGTAGTATGGACATGCTGGACTGTTGTATTATGTAAAGAAATTAAAACCGTGCATATGGGTTTTAAGGGTTTTGAAGAATGTGAAATTGTGGTTGGTAAGATGATTATGGACTTAATTTTGATTTTGTAAATGGTGCTTATCCTAGTTCAAAATTTTTAATTTTTTTGACAAAAAAACAGTGTTTTGTAAATGTAAAAAATTAGAAATATCTGCTTCAATGTAAAAAAAACTGATATGGTTAACAGTACGTTATTATTATATAATGCTGCACCATTTTACTAATTTACTCTTTGCCCTATTTTTATTCTAATTTTATTTTGGGGAGGGGACACTTCACTGAGCAAATATAGTATTGATAAAAGACTAATAGTGTTGCAAATAAAACAGTCCATTTTTTTATATTGCATCCAGGAAAATTTTTCATATACTTTACAAGGTACGTTTTTCGCAGTGTTCCGAGTCGTATAAATTAGAAATCGAAGTATGTCCAATAGCCAATCAGAAAGTTTTGCTCAAGCTTTGATTGATTGTTTATCCGTATGGGGCGGTGCTTGAAATCCCGTGAAATGACAGATTTTTGGAATGCTTCTATTTTCTTATTCTAAAATTAGCAGAATTAACTGTGTAGATAACAAAAATGACTTGCTTAATTTTGACAGTAGAGGGATAAAGATTTTACCACTGTTATCGAGTAATATATGGCAAGTTCTCTAATGTGAAAGGTAGTAGATCGCCAGATATTTATTAAATACTTTAGTGACATTTGATCTATTCAACTGATCCGTAAAAATTCTCGTACCATACATTCAACATAAAAAGCAGGTATTTGAAAAGCGATGTTTAATTTCTTTTACAAAAATATAATAAATAAGGGCTATTAGGAATCGCCATTAAACATTCGGTTTAAAGGACCGATTGATGTATTGGAAATTTGAGTTAAAATGGTTCCAGATATATGAAATAGGTACCGCTATGATTCTTTTTATTAACGCAAGATCATTATTGAAGAACCGAGAGGAAGGAGTGTTTGTAAATTTTAAACTGCGATCACTTATCAACTCCCAAAACGTTTCTTAGATTAAAAACTTAGAGAAGCTTTGAAAATATTTGTAACTTAAACATTAACCTCACTAGCCAATGTATATGTATTCTACAATCCAATTTTTTTCGCCTTCAATTTATTTGACGAAATCGTTGTAGATCAACGAGATTTTCCGGAAGACAACAATCTTTCACTGTTTTTATCTACGTTTTTTTTATCAGTTCTGTAATCTTTAAATAATAAAATGTGTTCATTTCTGTTATGGTTTTCAAGTTGATTAATATCATTATTTCTCTCAAGGCATTCAAGGATGATTAATAACAGTGCTCTTGTAGCTTATAAAAAATCTCGCTCCGAGCGTATTAATATAGTGATTGATTCAAGAAAGCTCGGCTAAAGCTGTTGGCATACCGTGTGTTTGTTGTTGTCTTGTATATGACATGTGTCCGACGATGGAGACCACCCTTGAAAAAAAATGTATTGTAGCAATTTGTTTTTACCTTCCTGGACTTCAACTTATTTACTGTTGCAAGTAATGTTTCTGGCATTGAAATAGATTTTAGTATTTAATTTTATTTATTTTATACATTTTTTGTATTTTATATTTTCAGAAGAAAATCTTTAAATTAATTTTTAGAAGATTTTTTTCTGAAGATGTCCGCCGCGGTTGTGGACGAAACGTCGAGAGTTTCTGAACTCCTACCACGGCCTTATAACCCCAGAACCAACCACACGATGCACCATATGAGTTATGTTTTTATTTTTGATAAAGTTTTCGCAATTATTAAAACGGCTGCCATCAACGTCGGTAGAGATCTTGATCATTCAGCTGTTGCCACATGTCTAGTTCTCGGATTTCTTGTATGGCTTTTTACAAACTGTGTCTTCTTCGGCTGTCTGTAAGCCAACGATTTGAAATTCTAATTCCTAAACATCTGCCCTTCAACATCAATAACATCACTTCAGTTATCTTCACTACAAGTACTGGAAAAGTCACTAGAAAAATCATCAGGATATAGAATAGATCGAGGAGTTTTGTAACTTGATACTTCATCTTTTTAACAAAATACTACCTTCGTTTATTGGTGAAAATTATAGATCTCTTGAAGTTTCTCCTCTAAATGTAGATTTAATTATTTCATAATTCATAGTAAAATGTTCCATCAGTAATAAACTAAACAATTAGTTTTTCGACGAGCAAAACTTGAAAAGCAAATTACAGACCTTACGGACTTCGTCTGAAGGTGTCTTAACGCTATCTGCTTCCGTATCCAAACAATTTTATTCTAGTAAACTTTAACGAACTTCTTCGGGGCATAGAAAGAGTAACAAATTGCAAAGGTACAATTTTGCTTAACTTATTTTAGACAATTCGAGAATGTGTCAGTGTGACACAAAACAGCTTTTCTCCTAACACCATACTACCCGAATGTTTCTAACAGAACTTAATGTGCGATTGTGCTTAAAAGGTAGACTTAATTTAATATGAATAACAGAAAAAGCAAGATCAACCCATGCTTGGAAAGTTCTTAAGCTTTCGGTGATTTGATTAATGGCAGGGTCGTAGAACTACTGGAAAGTATCTAAAGTACTACGTTTGTTTCTTTTTGTTAATATATAAATGAAAATACACAAGAAAAAAGTGTTTTCTTAACTTAAAAAAAGTGGTGTGAGTTTATTAAACCCAATATTACAAATATTGGGCAATAAATCAGAAAATTATATTTGAATTGGCTTTTAACTTTTATAACGTATATCAGCGGATAAATGACTCTATATATTTAAGATTTACATCAGGATAATATTACATAAATGTTTTCTAATAAAATAACATACAGCTTTTTATAACGTAATGTCAGTATTTTCTCATATATAAAACGCGTATTAAGCCTATATTAAACATTAAAACAAAGGTAAAGGCAAAAAGAGTTTTTATGTATTTATTGTGAGTTTGAAACTACAATTACAACATAGATTTTTTTACAATTCTTAGAACATTCTTATGGGAATAATTTTTACTTCGTGTTTCTATTAAAATAAATCTGAAAATAAATTTTAACAAAAGATAAAAACAACAAGTCTTGTGACTGTAGTTTTCATATTTTGACGACTTGACAGTAATATGCATTTTTAGAAAGCAATCAGAAATTTGAAAATAGTAAGAGTCGACTGTTATAAACATTTGCTCCCCATCAATTACTTGCATTATCAGTGAACTTGCATTTTTTGTGCAAAACGACTAGAACTCTGAGAATTATGAGTGGCGAGCGGTATTTAGGAATTTAATGTAACCGACTAGCGCATACCAAGCATTTTAATTGATTTTTAGGATGTTCATATCGTCAGGCTTTTTAGGCTTCTATACAGTAAAATGAGAAACTTTATGTAGAGAGTAATGTCCTCTGTCTATCCGTCTTTTTATTTTTGATGAAGGCCGCTTCCAAGCTAGAGACAAGTTTCTGTTTATGTCATTTCTGACTTCCCTGTGCTGTAATCTTGGGGGAACCAGGAAGAGGAAATAAGGGTGTGGGTAAAAAGATAGGACAAGCTCTTGGTTCCTCGCCGGGTCAGATACAAAGGAAATCGGACCGAGTTTTCTCACCGGAAAATTTTCAACTCCCGAAAATGCAATCGGGCAACAAACGACCCCGGGAAAGGATAATTTGGTCAGCAAAATATCGAATTTTGCAACAAAATTTGCCTCAACAAAACAATCGCCCGGAAATGGAAACTTCTGCCGCCAATCAAACACGCCGGTGAACTCGGTCAAAGCGCTCTCGGCCACGGAAAATTTAAAGCCGGTCGCCCGCCTTCTAAACCATCACAACTCAAATTCAAAACGAAGCGAGCGAAAGAGAGAAGAGCGAGGCTGGGCGGCCGAAGGCCTCTCCGCTTATATATCGCGCACCGCGCACGCGAAAGCGCGTATATATACAGGAGGGAACCAAAAGACGGCTGGCCGTAATTTAAAATCCAAATAAAAGTAATTGGAGATTGGCGCGAACATCGCATTTTCCACCGGAAGGTCCAATGTGTTGAATGTTTTTCGCCTTCGTGTGTGACAACTTAAGTGGTGTCGAACGATTTTATATGTGTACTCTATCTAGTTTTTTAAATACTTAGAAAACATCTGAAAATGGAAGTACTATCCTTGATTTTGAACCTTTGGATCTGACTTAATTGCAGTTCAATATGTAAACTTGCAGCAAAAAGTTGTGGAGATTTTTTAAATTAAATAGCAACTACCTAATGTCTTAGTTAATTTAATGTTGCTTTTTAACTGTTAAAAGCTCGAAGTTCATCAACAAATCACAGTATTGTATTTTCAAATTTCTTGCTTTTACAAAATTTTGACATTTTAATTTTTTTGTGTATAAAGGTAGGTAGGTGACAAATAATTAGGTATTAAAAATTGGTAATGAAGCCCAGATTTCTAGTACGAACAAGTTGTGCATTTACTTTATTACATACCGATGGACCAGATTTCTTAAGCGGTCGCGGTGGATTGCCCGGTTTCTGAACGAAGTCGTTTGGGATATTACTGAGAACCTCCAAAGTCCTCTAGTATGCTGTACATCTTTTCATAACCCTACAAGTAAAAATCTCATGTAATGAGATTTGGACTTCTTGAACAAGTTCTCTTTGTTTTTACCCCATATCCTTTTTGATTGGAAGAACTGAAATATAAACCTCTTAATTTTTGCAATAAGACAGATAACCTTTTATGCAAAAATATATTGATTAATTTGAGTTTTTACATTTCCTTTTTGAACAATTGTATTTTGTTATTTCAAATGGACTTGTCAAAGAGGTTTTTTTATTTATTCTAGTAGTTTATCGCTTTGGGTATAGGTAGCTGATAGCTAGCAAATTCTGGTAAAAAATTTGCTTCTAGTTTAAGCTGTCCAATTATTTTTGAACTGACGCATAGTTTGCTGCGGGGCTGAAGGTCAACTTTAAAACAGTATAAATTGCATCTCTTTCTAATTGTCTTCAAAGTCAAAATGATAGATATCGAAGTTTTCTATAACCTCAATGATTTTTTTCTTGAAATAAAGCCCAAGTCCGAAAGATTGTTTTTGCCAGTTTGTTAAAGTAGACAGTATAATTCTTGTATTGTCGCATGATTTTTTAAGATGCAACATACTTTTACGTGCTGGGAATTAAAAACTTTAAAATAGTGCTTTTTGTTCAGAATGCCGTTGACATTCAATGTAGTAATCAATAAGTTTTGTTGATACATAACTTTATTTGTTCTGATATTATTTCTAACTACTAATTCATCAAATCTGTCATCGAATCGATCAAACATCTGCATCATAGATTAGCCTTCAATGAAAAAGGGGCCTATTTTGTGTTATCTGTACAAACAAATAGGCCAGCTTTAACTTTATTAGAAATCAATGCTTTTGGTCGAAAAACTAGTTTATTAGTTATTTGGCGTTTTTTGATGGGATGTGGCGCCGACCGAGAGTGCGTCTATAGTATAAGGTCCGACAAGGAGGTGGTGCGATTTTCAAAACACTCTAACATATGTTTTTGGACAAATTTCAATTTTATTTTTTCCAAAGATTACATATATAATGCAAACAAAGCACAAACAAAAAGAATATAATTCAGGTGAAAAAATGAGGCCATCCAAGCGGCAACCGTTTTTGACCTGACATTGTAGGTGGGTAGAGATATAGACCATACATCTTTCAAGCATAGCGCTTGGAATTGCTCGAATTTCTCGAGTTTAGCTTCCGAAAAAGCTTCAAGAGCCCGTGAGCGCATAAGAAATAATCCGTTAAAAAAGCATTGGATTCTCTTAGACAAATAGCACCATCCTGTTGAAACCAAACCTTATCGAGGGCAATCAAAAGTACGTCCGTTTTCTCTGAAAAAGTATAAGGTCCAGTTATGCCAAATCGGTCTTTTCCACACTGTATAGTTACACTTTCAATGTAAAGGGGCGTTTAATGGATTTCCTGTGGATTTTGATTGTTTACAGTACCCGATAAATGAAAATGAGCCTCGTCATTCGATATTGAAATACAGTCATTTTTCAAGGTTTCCAGCATCGTTTCTGCTAACGTAAACCTCCGTACAGTCATTTTCTTTCAGTTCTTGAACCACTATGATTTTGTAAGGATCAAAGTGCTAAATTCGGCGAACCGACCTGTCTGTCATACGCGAAGCCTGAGCATGTCAAACTCTTTCGATGTTTTCAACCTTCTCTTGTTCTGAAGTTGTTAAATCATTTCAGTATTTTTGGGCGAGATGGGGCCGCACCGCGTTGTCTACACCACCGAATGATCGGTTGCAATAAAGGTGTCATAAACAAAGACTGTTATTTAATCGTCTACAGCCCCATGGTTACTGAAATGGCAACTAACGAGTGTATATCAACCACTGCCCATGCGCTAGTTCTTCTACCACCATGTTATACCCATCTCAAAAACATAACAACTCTGCCGGACTCTGTATTTATGAATATAGCTATGTCTTTGACACTTTTCGCATTGTAAAATAAATTTGCTACTTTTTAACATTTTGAATTTAACCTTCATTTGATTCAAGTATTTAATGCCATATATCCTATTAATGTCCTCAGTTTGGAACATATAGAGACTCATAAATAACTTTTTGCTCGTCGTTCTCTTCTATTATTTTAAACTTCCGAGTTATTTTTCGGCTTTTAATTTTAATAATACAAGTCTGCATTCATTGCCTATTGCTGCCGATACCTGAACGCGGGAAATATGAAAACTTATTTGTTATCGTTTTCATCATGTTTCTAATGCTGTAGTTACTTTTCACTCACTCTGATTATAAATCGACGATTCTTTATTCACGTTGTGATTAAAAATGCACAAACAGCAAATTGTGACAAGCAATACAAACGATTCTAAAAACCAGAACTGTAGTAATTACGATTTATCAAGCATTTAGCATTCAATAACCCCACGTTAGATTCATTGGCTGCAGATAACTGTCGATTCAAAAACACTTATATCTAGAAACAACAAACATTTTTCTGTTTCCTTCTCCGATAGCATACCAGTAGAAACTGCTTGCAGATTGCAGCGGGCGTCGTTAACTGCTATTTTATGCATTATTAATATCGCCGTGCTGAAGTAAATAAGGAATGAAACGGCCGGATGGTACTATCGCATTCCAAATATTGAAAGTGCTTCATGAACCGATATAGTATTTATTGTCTTCAATAAGAACAACAACATTATCAGCGCCACGTGGCAGTTTGATATTGTTTATAGGACAGTACAATAACCGCACATGCGGCGAGTAGTGGGTTGAACGAAAAATTCGTTCATGTTTTTCGATGAAAATATGCACTGAAAAAATCAACTTTCTGCTTAACGTGGTGGACAGTCCATTTGGTTGGCTAGGATGAAAAGTAGGAAATTTGCTTTAAACTGGATTTAAAAGCAAACTGTTTGAAAAGAAATGTAATTTATTATATAATCTCCTCGCTGTTGAATTAAGCGTTGATTTCCATTTCAAATTGGTTCTAAACAAAGCGAACGGTGTAAATGAAAGTTATAACGATGTTTACTGCCAGCGCTAATGTTATTTATTGGCCGATAGTGCAGTCGGTGTTTGTTGTTGTTTCGAAAGCACCCAGCACCACTTTCGTGAAGATCAGCCCAATCGTCAGCACGTGCATTTAACTTGTCAGCCGACCCCGCTTCTGCAATACTGAATAATGGCAGAACATCTCAATTTTCTTCAAAGGTCTTGAGCGGCTATTAATTTGCTATGACAGAATTGATTGCGGCAATTAAGTTTTTGTGCGCTGAAAAAAGCCTGGGTTGACGTGTTATAAATAGTTCGGTCGTTAATAGACGATTTCAAAGCTCGCGCTTTCGCCCCGCTATTTTTGCTCTATTTATGCACGCGCCTCGGCTTTATCTCGCAAAACCTTAACATACTTCGGAAGATAACCTTCTTTGCGAGAATGCAATTAACTTAGTTCCTTATCGAGAACGTGAGACTAAATTCGCTGTGTATAAAATGATTGTTTACCCATTAAATGCTCGGTGTTTGTGGGCACTTTCCGCGCTGGCGAAAGTAATTGTTAATTACAGGTTTAATTTGGTGTTTGTCGTATTTTTGTTATCGCATCAATTATGAAACTTGTAAAAAATTGTACAAAGAATTTCATTTGTACTTGATTATAATGGAACCAAGGAACAAAATTGTGTTGACAATAAATTATCTGTATAGCAAGTACAAAGCTTATCTCGTAACTGTTCTATACATACATTTTTTTTTGTATTAAGTGCAATACATAATTGTTATTATCTGAAGTGTTTTATTGTTTTTTAATGATTGCCCATTGTGCATAACAGATCGTATCTCCATACCGTCCACAACTCATTTTTGAGAATAAATGCCGCACTCCGCGAATTTTACGGCCTCTTTATGTTTCCAAGTATAAAAATTTGATTTTATCAAGGTAGGCGCAAGTCGGCAGCCGATTTCGTGGAAGCTGCCTCTTAAACAGGTTTTTACTACCGTGGAAAAAGGCGCAATTTACGAGAGTAATTTGAATGGGTCTTGTAATGCGTTGTAGATGGCGGCAGCAGGAAGAACCACATCCGGAGCGTTATATGCGTTTTGGGGAAATAAGGCGGCAAGTGTTAGACACGGACACAAATTAATTGCATGATTGTAAATTTCGCCGAAGATAAGTCATTCAGAGCTACATTGTGAGATCGGTTGTGAAATACTTTCGCAGTTATCGAATTTGAGATTCTAAGTGAAGGTGCTTATCTTGTTCGCGAATTCCAAACATTAATTTCATTCGTAAAGCTTACTATTGAATTTGTACGGTTTATTAAGGCACGAAGGTTTATAGCATCCATTTTGCAACTATAAAATAAATATTTTTAATGGAACACTAAACGTACCATGACTGGTTAACTTGTGATTAGAAAATATCGGTTTTTCACACTTAATTTTCATTTTCTTTCATTTTTCTGTTAAACATATACAATTAATTTTTTATTATATTTATTTTTCTTTATTAATTCTGATAGACACGTGTGGCCTACCGTTATTTACCACGACAGCTCAGTTGACCGAGAGCAATATTATTTACTGCCTTATAAGGTAATTGGATCCGAAAATGTAATGCGCATGCACATTCTACGTATTGTCAGTTTGTGGCACACTTTTGCAATGGTTGTTGCATAGTGAGCTCAATGAAAAATAGTTGCGAATTGAAATTTCAATAAAGTGCCTAAAATTTCAAGTTGCAAGTTTCGTTTTAGTGAAAGTAAAGGGTAAAGAACTAAATATTGTTAGTAGCTAGTTTGTATTTTATTTTTAGGGCGTTATTCCATTAGTGTTACCGTTTACCCAGAAAAATGTCGAAACAATCAACACAGTTCAAGTATTTAGAAGAAATAAATAACAGGCGAAGAGTTTTCGGGAACAGATAAAGATGAACTCACTGAAAGTGATAATATACTATGTGGAAATGATAACGATCTATTAAATAGTGAGTTTGAGTCTAGAGATATCGACGATGAGGTGGAAAATATTGTGAATAGACGTGGAAGACGAAAAATAATGATATTACTCTCAATATCTGAAGAAGAGAATGAAAAAAATTATCAGTGTATTTCAATTGATATGCAAAACGTAATATTATGAAGAGTAAGATGAAGACTGCACTTTCGTTGATTATTGACCAGCATATTATTAAACACAAGAATATGTACAATAGAAGAAACAAATCTAATTTTAAAAACCGAATGGAGTCTATCTCGAGCGAAATTATTACATGCATTTCTTGCAATTTTATATGCACGAAGTGCATACGAAGCAAAAAATGTGAAAGTATCTTTTTTTATGGAATAAAACATGGGGCCTAAATTTTTCTCAGAAATTGTTTTATAGAAGTCTTTGATTTATCTGTTTTGATAAAAGAAGTGTGCGGAGACAACTTTTGAAAACAAATAAATTCGCCTTAATGTCTAAGGTATAGAATAAATTCATCGAGAACAGCCAAAACTTTTATAAACCAGGGGCAAAAGTTATTATAAACGAACAACTATTTCCAACCAAAGCAAGATACAGATTCACGCAATATATGCCCAATAAGCCAGATAAATTTGGCATCAAATTCTGTTTAGCATCATACGTCGACAGTAAGTACATTGTAAATGCACTTTTATAATTGGGAAAAGACGAAGATAGACAATCGTCAATACGATTAGCCGAATATATTGTACTCAAACTCATGGAACCATTTACGTTGCGGAAGAACTGTAACTACAGAGAACTTTTTTATAAGCTTATCCGTACCAATAAGACTCCTAGCAAAAAAGACTACATTAGTTGGAACTATTCGCTCAAATAAAAGGGAATTGCCAATAATTGCGAAGAAGAAAAAAGGTGATATGAATCGGTTTTCAACGAAATTTTTCAAGACATAATTGTACTCACACAATTTAGAAAAGTAAGCCTAAGAAAAAAGTACTTTTACTTAGTTCCAAGCGCAAATCTGTAAAAGTTGGGGAACAAATGATAAATCTTTACTTGAGACCATTTCATATTACAATCAAACTAAATCGGTGTGGACATGGCCGATCAAATAGCGAGGAAATATAGTACAAAATCGAAGTTTTGCAGATGGCCTGTCCAAGTATTTTTTGATATCCTTGATTTAGCAGGCATAAATGCCTGGATATTGTATAAGGAAATGGCAGAAGAAAATATATTGAGACAAGATTTTTTACTCCAATTAACAATAGATTATCGAGAAGAACAAATAAGAATAACAAATTCGGAAGGAACATTGATTAATTCTACGGCAGAGTCCCATAAACGTAAAACATATCAAATAAAGTATTGTAAAGATAATAAAACATAGAAATCTGTTCTAAATGTATGAAATGTTTGCTGAAAATGTACATTTGAGGCTCTATGAATCTGTAAAAAATGCGATGCTCAACGAATTTAAAATTTTCTTTTAATTGTATCTACCTAGTATTAACTTTTTATAGTAATGGAAAGAAGAATAATAATAATTATTATGGTAAAGTTACTTCGTTTAATATTTCTCAATTCAATCGGGGAAAATAAAGTTCACATTTAAAAACCGGTCATTTGATTGCTGGCGGTACAAATAGGTATATATATTAAGTTTCGGTACGTTTAGTGTTAAAGCAAATAGGTAGTATTGAGAGTCATATTCTCTGCAGCAGGCCAACACAGCTTTCTTCTTGTTCATATCTGTCATTACATCCATAATGGAGACCATGAAGTTGTATTATGATGCCTCCCATTAACCTTCGTCCCGACTACGCCTGAGACGTAGTAATCAAGGGGATTGCAGCCAAGACTGAAGAGTGGCTACAAAGCGGGGGACTAATGGTAATATATGTTGTATAACGATGCCTGGGTCTTTCTTGCCTTATGAGATGGAGCGGAGTCTTGTTAGAACATGCACTCCCGCTCAACGGCCTTTTCCTTTATCCAGGGCTTGACAACTGTCTCCAGCACGTTGATGGGTGTCGGCGACCACCTACAGGGCTTTCAAAAAAATTTATTTTTAAAAAAATAAGGACATTCCCTTCGCTGCTGACAAGCCCCAGGACTATCGCAAAAGCAGAACGCTTTGTATACACGATGCTAGTCACTTCAGAGTCATATTGGCAGGTTCAACCTTCATTTTGGTGGTTCATCTTCCTGTCCTAGATGAAGTTTTTTTCGCCTGAAAAGAATTTCAAGAAACCAACGCTGTAATGTCTGATGTCCTTCAACAGTGTTTGGATTTTTAATTCCCTGTCCATCATGTTTTGTCAATCGACAGTTGGCGATTTCGCAGGATGAAATATTTGTAGCGGAGTTCCTGGTGCGCTGCTATACTGACCATCGCCACTCCCGTTTCTTTTGTCAGATCAGGCATGCTTCGCCCAGGATTATTCTTCAATTTGCGGACGAGTCCATTACTTTTCTTGCTATCAGATCGCTTGTTGTGAGTTGGTCTGTCTGTACTTCTCGACTAACTTGTGCTACCTATAGAGAATTGCGTATGCGTCTAAGACGACCTTTCGACTTTCCCCTAATACAACCTAAAAAAATCCGAATTTATCTCGACGGCCCTGTACAGAGAAGTTATTGCAGACCTTACGAATTTATAAATCGTTTCTTTAAAGTTAACTTTATTATTAGTCTTAACAGATTCACAATTAAATTTTCAAACAACTAATATTTAATACATTTTGCGTTGTTTTGTTGATTTGTTGGCAAGAGGTAATTCTTGCTGAACATTTTAGTTTGTTATACAGCTTTGACAACTTTCCTTCATGATACAATAAAACATTAGTGTGGGAATCACATCTCTCTAGACATTTACTACATTATTATTTTTTATTAGACAAGTGCACATATATTTTTTTTGTTAAATGTTCGCCTTTCCGATGGTAAGCCATTAACTATTACCATAACTCAAAACAACTAGAATTACATGTAGGGTATTATAATGGGTGGCCCAAATTGAAAGCCGAAGTTAATTTTATAATTGAATTTTTATCGAGTATTAATAGATAATCTCTGATTAAATTTATAATAAAATTAAGTCTGAAAAATGATCTTATCCGCTTCGGCTGCAAATAACACGTCGGCTTTTCTTCTTGAATCAGTCAACTATTTCTGGATTGCTAGTATAGATCTTGGGTTTCAGATAACCACAAAAAGTCGCACTATGTTAAATCATGAAATTTTGTTGGCCGGTTGTTATCTGCATTTCGTGAAACTACACGACCAGTAATTTTGGTGCAGTAAATCGACTGTTACCCGAACTGGCAGATGATGCCATCCTGCTGGAACCATATTTATACAGATCAATACTGCCCAATTGGTACCAAAAGAAACTTGATTATTATATAACGATAATGATTGTCCTTCATAGTTACAGCATTTCCAGCAAAATCTTCAAAGCTGTATGGGCCTATCATGCAACCTACCCGACTTACACACCAAACAGTGACTCGTTGAGCTGCTTTTCGTGACTCATGTAAAGGTTTATCAATCCTAAATTTCACAATTTTGGTGGTTTACGACTCCGTCGAGTTGAAAATGTGTCTCATTGTTTAAGATGAAGATTTACCGACTTTATGATGTTCCAAAAAACAATTAACAAATTATCGACGGTGAGAATTGTCAGCAAGCTTAAGCTCTTCAATTAAATTTCGTACATATAAAGTACTCGATGAAGCTACACTTTAACTATGCCAATTTTTTCACCTGATACTTAAGAGGTTTTGCATTTGTTATCGATCCAATGTCATCCAATTTTCTAATTAATCTTAGGACAGTTGATTGATTTGGCGCACTATTTCGGTCAAATATTCCACAGTTTCCGTGCCAGATTCGCAAAATTGTCACCGAAGTTGCAGTGCGTTTTAGCGATAATAACTCGCTGGTTTTTCGTAAAACCTTCCATATTTACTAATAGGAAGGATCGTAGGTAACATCTATTAAAATATCAAAAAAATGATGCATTGTTTAAATCCGAAGTTCAATTCCGACTGTCTTTTAGAAAATTGGTACACCGCATTAAAAGTTGCAAACGTATTACTGAAAATAAATATGATCACAACTATAAAGGGTGGCATGGGCCTTAATTTAAAATTGGTGGAGAATAGAAGATTAACTTTGTCTGTTCAAACCATTTGGATTTCACTATTCATGTTATCGAACGTCTGAACACCTTCGTATCACTGTTTAACGAACAATTACTTCCTGTCATTACAAATTCTCTGAATTTGTATTAATTTCAAACTTCAATCCAATTTATTACAATTAACAGGAGTGTCAGTTTATAACAAAATTTTAGTGCTTCTGATCACTCGCGAAGCTAACGAAAACAGTCATGTGATTCCTGCTATCAGTACCTTCCCTTTCGGCCAGATCTACCTACCTTCTTGATTCAAAGATAGTATTTTTTGAAGAAGAATGTGACCTATTGTGTCATTGGAAGAAGGATAGGACCCTGAATATGTATAGAAAAATATAGCCTTTATTGATAATTTTGAAACTATCAAAAACCATTTTACCAGCAGCAGGAATGTGAAGGGCAATAATTCTACAGAAAAATTAGTGGTTCGTCTAGTCCTGATAAGAGATGGAAATAGCTCATGACTGCGATGTACTATATTTCACAATTTAAACGGTACTAGATTTTGACATCTTGTGTGTTTAACGGCTGTCAACAATTCTGAGCACTTGTACATAGGTATATACAAAACTTAAAAAAAGATAAATGAATATATCTCCAAATGAAAACGGCAGAATAATTCATTGTACGAACAAGCATTCTAGTAACAAAATTTGGATTTTTAAAGAAAGCCCAAACTCCTATAAAAGCAACAGTGTTGAGATGGATTGTCTGAGTACAGCTGCGATTATGTACAATACAGTTCCCAGCATGGTCAGCTCTAGTACAAATTTTAGCGACACTTCTAGTAATTATAGCATTTTGTTATGGAACCTTACCCTCATGATGTCTCGCATCTACTACCGCTCCAGTTTTATCCGATTTTGTAATTATCTTCGAACAGTTGATTCATTTGGTGCGCTATTTCGATCAATAATTCCATGGAGTTTTCTCTGAATTTGCAATGTGTTTAAACAATAATAACTCGCTATTATTTCGTATAGCGTTCTATATTTACCAATCTAGCGTCTAATTTGGGCCACCTTTCCCTTACAAAACTTGTAACCCCAATGAACTTTGTAGCTGTTTACAATTTTGGGCAATTGTTTTCAATGATATTAAAAGCAACTATCGTTTTACGCCATTTGAGAAATAGACCATAATAAAAGTTTGGTTTAATAAAAAAATTTTAATTTTTAGGAAATAGAAATGAATTTTCAATTTGTTTCTACAGCGGCTTCTTTCAACTATCACTAACATAATGTGATAAAATGCTTTTAGATTACACTTCAATTTTCAGATCAAGAGTGAATTCATAATATTGAGGAATAATATATGAACATTATGCTTCACAAAAAATTAATATAAACCAACCCCACTTCAGACAATCCAAAAAATAAGAAACAAACATATAAATACATTATAATGACGCCAAATTACTTTAAACAGCTTGTTAAATCTAAATGCGGATATCGTGATAGAGTGATAATTGATATGTAATAAAAAATATTATTATTTTATAAGTGAAGTTTACTAGCAACCACATACTGCAACCGAGTTTCAAAGGCCATTACAGTTTTATGCCGAACAGGGCCTGAATTTCACATGTAATTCGATTTTTAAGTTTGTCGATGCTAGTGATGGAGGCTTGGTACACTCGGTATTTCAAATAACTCCAGAGAAAAAATCACAAGGGTTAAGATTGGCCAGACAAAGCCACCTTGTACCTTCCTTGGGGCATTCAACTCGAGAATCTTGCCTTCAAATACACTGGAAATTAATTAGAAAATTTTCGCAGTGCGATGTAGTGTGGCTCCGTTTGGCTGGAACCCCAATAGTCTGCAACCATTCTCTGGCGTCGACTTTAAAGGAAAATTTTCTTCAAAATTCCTTCTCATCCACATATTTCGAGGAGAATAATGGCCTGATGATGCCTCTGTAGATAATTGAGCATCACACACTGTCTTTTTTGGATAGTGTTTCTAACTTTAATCAGATGAGTATTTTTGTTACCCCAATAGTAATAGTTCTGTTTATTGAAGTTCTATCCAACTGAAAATAGTATTCATCACTGAAATGAATGCGTTTCAAAGACGAAATCTCTTAACATCTTCTTAGCAAAAGTCAATCTTTAGTTGAAATTTATCTGTGTGAGTGGCTGTTATTTTTTTATGTATATTATAGGGACACATTTCTAAATCAATTTTCAGGATCTTCCTGACTGATCAGTTGCTCATATTGAAATAAGCTGCTCCTCTTCTGAAAGAAGCAGCGGGGTCATTTTCATAAAGCTCTTGCACTGCCGCAACGGCCTCGGAAGTGGTCACAGTGACCGGTCGTCTTGTTTTCGACTAATTCTCAGCCCCAGAATACTTTAGAATTTTTTATCAAACCGATTGAAATGCAAGACTCATTTTAAAGTGTTCTTTTTTGTTCTCATTGTCGCCGCAGGAGATTCGTCATTTTGCTAGTAGGCCTTCACGATAAACACATATTCTTTGATGGTGTATGGTATCTTAGACAATTCTACAAGTTGAGCAAAAATTAAATATTTCCTTTATTTTCTGGCAAGGAAATACAACCTCCAAAACAACTATTGTGTATATATTCAAAGAACCTTACAATGTCATTAGGAATTCCTAGTACGGTTTTAAAGGATTAACTTTGAAAGGGTTTCTAAGTTGTATTTTAACAGTTGTCATTTAGGAGATGACAGGGTAGTTTTTAATGACATTCTGAGTTTGAAAAATACATACATTTATTTATTCCTGGCTATCAAACTTCAAAATCCCTATTTATTTCCAAAAATATTGGTATGAATGAATGATTAAGAGATAATCTCATAGAAGAATCTTGATATTTATATATGTTTGCCCTTCATTAAGGTACAATTCATTTCGATTTTATTGGCTTGTTTTCTGTGCACCTTAACGCTGTCCAATTTATAACAGATAAAGTGGTTGTTGGTAGATGTATTCGGGTGATGCTAAGAAGGGATTTTTGCAGGTACTTTGTTGTGTATCTAAATTGGCAGCCGCGTCAATCAATAGATCGCAACCGGGCCCTCTTTGTCTTCCCCGAGTTTGGAGATGCAGCCTACTGTCGGGGAGCTGCGCGCAATTGCCTCGTCTTCGCCAGCGGAACGCGAGCACCAAGTGCCGCGCGATCTATTTCTTCTAATTACGCACGCCCCTGGCGGAAACAATGCAGTTGACAGATGCAGGGAGACCGCCAGCCCCAGCCCCCCGCTTGGCGGCCGGCCCGTCGCTGCTGCCTTTATTGCTGCAGTAATTTTTACCTGCTCTGGGGCGCTGCTGGGGCCCTGCGAGGCCGAGTTACCTGCTCGACAAACACAACGGCCGCTCGAATGCGACAGTTTGCGCTCCTCTAATGCCCGGGCCGTCGCTGCCTCACCCTAATCAAAGTCCGCGCAGTAATTACCTATGCCACTCCGGCGTAATCTAACCGGGACTGCGGAGGAGTTTGGAAGGCTTAAGCTGGAATTCGGTTTTCAATGGGTTAAGCAGCGTGGATTTCAGCTGCTGCTCAACCGAGAATTGGAAGTTTAAAACTCTTTATAATACAAATTTAGTGAACTCTTCTACATTGGAATTTAATACAAAACTGATGACAGAAAAAAACATACCCAGACGCTCAAACCATCTTTTTAGAACTAACTCTCTAAAATAGATTTCACAATAATAATAATAATAATCGAAACAAAAGTTATTTCGATGATAAGAGATGATAGATATTCAACGTCATCCGTCAAAAATGCACCGTGAGGTCCAAGTAAGAGCTATATTAGAGATAATTGTGAAGAAAAAAAACGATGAACTTTGCTTAAAAACATAAATTGTGCCTGTGAAGGCCAGGGTTATTTTTCTTGTTCCGCTCTTTCAGATCTGCGACTTTTTCTTTCTCCAGTCCTTATTCCTATCTTTTTCAGATCACATCTTTCTTCAATTTCTTTCAGGTTGTTATTTCTATTGGGTTTACCTTTAGCGATGTATTGCTTATTTTGTTTTCCATGCGTTGTATGTGGCCTAACCATTTGATTCGTTGTTGGTTCGTTGTATAGTTCTTCTAGTTCTTTATTTGTCCTTCTTCTTTACTGTCCGTTTTCTTTATATCCTAGGCATATCATCTTAAAATGTTTGGCTCCCAAATCATTAGTCTAGCTTCTTTAATTATTCCCACATATCACTTTTCACACCCATATGTTACTATCGGTCCGAGTACTGTTTTAGAAATCATTCAGGCTTCAGTGCAGTTGTTGAAAGTTGTCTGAACATCCAAATATGTAATCTTTCATCCTGTCATTCGATTGCTAGGTTTTGGGTTTCTGTTGTCCTAGATTGATACCTCACCACCAAATACTTTTATTCCTCGTCGTTGATATGTAGTTCTACTTCTCTCGCCTTTGATTTGACTTACTTTATTACTTTTACCAGATTTTCTTTGCTCTCTATTAACACTAAGACGTCGGCGTATGCTATGCACTGGTGTCTGGGTTATTATACCTGCTCTTCTATTTATTTTATTTCTTCTTATTGCGTATTCTAGACTTACGTTCACAAGGAGCTCCTCTGTCTGACACCGCTTCTAACGTAGAAACTCGTGACATCTATCCTTCCTTTTTACCTAAGTCATGCGTACCAATTTAATATATATTTTTCGATTTCTTTTATTCTTCATAGCCTTATAGAGCATTTGTCTATTTGGGGTATCGTATGACTTTTGAAAATCTATGAAAGCAACATGAAGCTCTTCATTGGATTTCCAGCACATTTTTTGTCTTACTTTTAAGTTAATGATAAATTCTGTTTTGTTTGTATTGGAAAGTTCTCTCACACCTGTAATAATTTCTTTTTTGTAGAAAAATTTATTCAGAAGCAACAACTATTCTTCAAAATAAAGGCCTTCATTCTCTACGACATTTTGCCACCGATCTGTAAGCATTTGGATCTGGTTGGACTATTACTGCGTCGGCTTTAAATCGAAGTGCTCGTGACACGCTTCTTCAACTTCATCAAAAGTCTCCAACCGCCGACCGCGTAAGAAGTGTTCCGGTGAGCGAAAGAGGCTGTAATCCGATGGAGCAGCGTTTGGATTGTAGGTTGAGTGTAGCAAGTCTTCGACACCGTTCGGTTTTTCGAATTCCTCTTGATTTCCTTGGCGGTAGCCGGCTTATCAGTATTCTATTGGAACAAAGGATGTCGGGTTTTTTTTTCTTCATCTTGTGAGCACAGTCCAGCTGCTAACAGTATAGTTTGGGATTGATGGCGTGGCCATTTGGCACAAATTTAAAGTGAAGTACACCTTCAATATTTCACCAAACACATAACATGACCGTACCGAAATGGTTCTCGCAAGGAAATGATGGCGGATCTTAGCCTCATTACTTGTTCTGCCGATTGTGATTGATCAGTTGAACCCACTTTTCGTCCGACGTCACAATTCGCTTCCTAAACGATCGTTCAATCGATTCTTGAGTAACTAGCGGCAAATTTCGACTCGCTGATTGGCCTTATTTGCTCAACTCTTGTGGATATTGTCGGGCTTCTTGTTGATAAAGTCAAACTGCTGAAGATGACTCCATACCGTCTTCTGGTCGGCTTAAAGATCTTTAACCAAGTCCCGAATGCTCGAAAACAGTTCGGCATCCAAAATGGTTAGCAAGTCTATGTTATCCAAAATACATGGTCGGCCAGAACGCGGCTGATCTTCAATACCGAGGTCGCCAGAATCAAACTTTTTGTACCATCTTGCCACGGTTCTGTAACTCATTCACTATTCCTTCGTCTTCAGCTTTTCTCGGTGAAAGTTGTCGCGTCCAGCAATAACGTATCGGAATACGAGTTCAGCTTTGTCCATCTAGGATCAAAGAAGAAGCTAAGTGGGATATTATAAACACAAAACAATAACAAAAATTGAATTTTTTGCAAGTTTGACGGAACTTTCTTCTCACTATACAAGAAGCATATATTGCATGATTAAAAATAACCCGAAAGAGGAAAAGAATAGTTTTCTACCAATTTCTTCAGTAGAAAAATTCATGTTTATTTTTGCTGATGACGGAATATATATATATTTAAAAATTAGATGATTTGATTAATCAACAATGGAGGAGTTTGAACCATGTTTTGAAAAAAATATTAAATGATGTAACGTTGCAAACACGTACAATTGAATTCCTAGTTCGGTCGTTTATCATTTCTACATGCATAAATAGTGAAGACTGAATAAAACATGTAGTAGAATTACGCGCAGAGAACTATATTAATGAATAATCGTAATCGATTGGAAATATTGGTCGACATGATAAATCATAGTTGCCTAATTTAGAAAAACCATTTTCTCAACCAATTTTATCGTTCCAAAATTCATTATTAACACTTAAAAATAGCTCATACAATTAATTTAAAATTACACAGTAATGAATCAAATTAATTTCTTAAAATGGATAGTGAACTTTCAGTCGATTTGTATATAACAGAAAAATTCGAAGATTTTTGTTTTTAAAATAGTAGATCATGTGGACTGAGTTACCATTTTGTTGATATAATGGAAAAATTCAATCGAGGCAACTTTTAAGAGAACGTAATTCAACCATTGTGCACTTACATGGTGGTAATGACGTGACTAGTTGACGATTTATATTTGCAAAGGCCGTAGTCACCTCCTCTCAGTAACTATCATTAACCATAATGTATTTTGAGCTTAAAACTAGATCTCTTGATTAGGTTAGACCTTTGTCGGCTATAATAGATAAGATGGCGTAATCTTTTAGAAAAAACCTATCAGTATTGATTCTGCAAAATTTATTTTACTGATAGTGAAAGTTTATAAGATGAGGGAGACGAATGGAAAGGTTATCGGAAATAGGAAAACAACTATAGCACAAATGAGGCAATTAGCTGCGAATAGATTAGCGTGAAAGAAATGAATTAACAGATAAGAGGCAACTGAAGCAAATAATTAACAGATATGCAACACTATAAGGGTGTAAGGAATCAAGGAAGAAAAGATTTTTATTCAGCTTTTAGGATTGAGAAAAAATACGGGATTCAATACAAGTATTTGAATTGTAAAAAAACAGACCGACTACCAAGATACCAATTCAAAAAATAACTTTATATTAAGATTTATTAGAACATTTAAGGGCACTCCATAGCACTAAAACAATGATATTTTAGAAACGGAAGCAACAATAGATGTAAAATTTCCAAGATTTTATTGTTGGCTCCTGGCATTATTATCTCAGCTACTCATTTTAATGTAATGATAATAAAAGACCAAAAGAAAAACCTTCGCTTACTTCTGGCATCAGTACATAAGTGGCTCTAAATTTGATTTTTTGAGTTAAAACTGCAAATAGGAACACACTTACCTAGTTTAAAAGTAGAGCACATAAACTACTTGATGGCTTTTCGATAGCTGGCTCGTATCAACGCTGTCATAATATTGCCAAAAGTCGTAGAATGAGCTTCCTGTGCTGTGTAGCTGTAATGCACTTGTTCGCGATTTTTTTGCAAAACCTAGTAAGTTTTTTTCTAATTTAAAAATGAAAAATTGCGTTACTATTTTTACCAATACTTATTATCCCTGATCTCCAAGTATTGACGTGATATAATGTATTCTGCTTCCTTTTTGAAAGCTTCATTTCTACTTAGATTATATCACTGATTTGCATGACGATTTTTATACTTTTAATCCGATTAGTTCTCCTCCTATAAATTTTTTTTATAAATTTAAATTGTCATTAAACATTCATTAATTAGTCGGCCTTGCAGGCTACAAAAAATGGTTAATGGAAATTGGAATGATTATTTAAATAAATTCAAATACAAATTAACTGATCTTACCAATATTTATGGGTTATTTTATTTGTGGCCTTCATTGAACGTGGCGTTCCTGTTATTGCTTCACTCAAAGGATATCAAAATTGTTTATTGCATTATTGATGAAGGTATTTAGGAATGGTCAAGTATAGGTGCAAGCATTTGTAATACAAAATAATTTAAAAATACATCATGCTTTAACATTTTGGAAGTATGTGTGTAAGCTAACGAATGTTATGGTCCGATCAGATTTTTTGGAAACGAAAATGGAGAAACATGTTCTTTGGAACAGATTAAGACTAATTAAGGCGGTTTTTATTTCGCTTTGAAATGTTGCCAACGTGTAATGGGCTGAACACGTTTGAATATGCAAATATTCGGCTTTTATTCGCGGATACTGGCAGGTACTGTTATGGCTGGTCTAGCAATAAAATTAGAATAACCGCCGCTTGCAACGTACTGCCTCCCAGGCTTTTCGTTCGTTAGCGGCCAAGAGCATGAGCAGACGGGTTGCCAAAAACGAGCAGGTGGTGGGCAAAAATGCGTAATTCGTATTCTTCGCCACCTACTCGCGCGCTTCATTCAGGCCGACACCTTTTTCCAGCCATAAAACTTCGGCGCGCATAAACCGCACCAGACACGTTCGGCTTGTCACATTAAAGCTCGCTATTAGTTGCGTTTCGTAATAATTAATGTCGATAAGTTACGGCATAAAAACGGAATTGCTCATTCTTCTCGGAAGATTGCCTGAAGAACGCGTGCGTCGCGTGTTAGATCGCGGGCTGGTCGACATAGCTGCGGTTGTTTATTTGAATGGTTGAAACGCTGCAGAGTAAAACATTGACTTCGGAATGGTGGAAGAACAGCCTCTGAAGTGTTGACCTAGACATTTTTTGACAACAGTGAAACATTTTTCTAGGTCGCCAAGAACCAGCTGGGGCGGGCAAGGAGAATAAAAGGCGCGCATTAGAACTTTGTTTTAGGTCAGGGGCAGAGCACATGCCCATCCATTACGCAACCGATCATAATTGTGCGGCACGAAAATAGCGGCAGTTGTTGCAACGTCCACTTTCATTTATCCATTCATAATGGCCCGGTTTTAATTGAGCCTGTCTAGCCAAACTGTAGATCCAGTTGCGCGGCCGAAAACACTGTGGCATACCGCGAGCTATGTCCAAACCGTTTCCTGTTGTTCGCGTAGGCACCGCTTTTCTGCGGTGCATGTGCGCAGCTTATCTGCATGCAGTCGGTTTCGAGCTAACGTGGGGTTTATCATGCATGCGTCACACACTTGATAAACATTGCGTATTTTGGCCTTGCACACGTTTGTGCATTCGCTTTCTTGTGCATCGGAATACATATTTCATTCTGCGTGTTATTTTTAGGCGCGTGGATGCCATTGCACCGCGGTCTTCCACTTTTTTGTAGTCTTAATGCGCACGCTTCTTGCACAAGTAGTGAACATGGTTTGATTCTTGGGACAGATGGGGGTACTTGCAAAATTCGCCAATAAAGGCGAGGTTAGTACGACACTAGAACAGTGGCACTAAAAAACATCCACAAAGAAATTATTACCAATAGACCAAACCAAGACACCGTCAAGAGAAACGAAATTACCAACTTGTCCACGTTTATATATCTATTATATTTATAAATGTACATTGTGTTGCAGTTGATTTTGATATTCTCCATACAAAAACTTGAAGCCTGAGTACAACAAAAAAATCTCTTATTTTCTCAGATCGTTTATTCTTCCAGGATATCGAATTTTTCAATCATTTTCTGTATCTTTTGCATTTATATCATCTTTTAATACTATTTTTCGTCTCTTTTTACTACTTTCTTTTATGTTGTACCGTACAAATATGAATATATTATTTTTGTAAGTATTGTAAACAGTACCTAAGAAGCAGGTGGTTACAAAAAAAAGTAAAAACTGAGGAATAATGGTATGATGAACGCGAAGAAATAATTAAAATAAAGAAAAGAGCGAGAAATAAAACTGAGAGAGGGGAAAAACTAGATAAAACAATACATGAACGATAAAGAAAATATACAAACAAGAAAGGATGCCGATAGAATGAGAATTGGCAATAATTATAACAATACTAAAGAAAAGTAGACCTGCAATAGTTTAAGAACTACAGAGGAATTACCTTGCTAAATATGATGTAAATAAGATTTAGGACATCAAGGTCAACAATAGATGCTTTTCATGTCAAGTTTTAAATATTGGAAATGTGTGCAAAACACAAAAAGAGGAAGAGCAATTAAAAGCATTCGAAGAGAAAGTACTAGGAGCTATAACGGAAATTAAAAAAATTGAAAGTCAAGAGCACAGACAATATGTAAATTATGAAATGTTGGAAATTATGAAAGTAGAAGACATAGTGAAGATAATGAAGGCACAACGGATTAGATGGTTTGGACATATATTGAGAGTGGAAGATTCAAGAATAATTAAAGGAATAACAACATGGAACTTTGATACTAACAGGCCAAAGGGAAGACCGAGAAATAGATGGTACAAAGTATTAAAAGAAGATCTAAAAAATATGGAAATATAAACTGGAAGGACAAAGCAAGAAACGCGGTAATATAAAAGGCAAATCGGAAACTTTAGAGAGAAAAAAGATTTAGAGAAAGCTGAGGGCTATGAAAGAATGACTTTTTTATATAGATCTTTGTATAAGTATTTGTAAAACTATGTACGTTATGTACCCTCTTCTCAAATATTTGATATGGTATCTAACCAATGTTTGAGGAGGCAGAATGCAAAGATAATTTTTGTGGATTTCACTGTAGAATAATGAAGGACCAAATGAATAAGTAAAATACCGTTTTAACTGTAATTTGATTGTTTACAGTGTTACATTAATTTGTTATAACGGCGTTGAAAGGTTTATAAAGAAATAAAATAAAAGAAACTGCTATTGAGAACATAGAACAGGGGTACAAAGGGAAAGAGACAACCAGAGAAACAGATAAGATGATCTTTTAACGGTGTATATATGGAATCAGAAAAGAAATGCACTGCATTGTATGAAGATAAATTGTACCAAGTCGATAGTCCTCGTGGCGCTTGGGGATTAACAGAAGTATAACAGATGAGAAGGAAATACTTAAGTTTCTCAACAATTTTTAAAGCATTCAATTAATACTATCTCGGAGAAATTTGATGAAAAGCAACTGAAGCAATATTATAGTAATAAATACTTATTCTGATATCCGGATAGTTAAGGTTCTAATAAAATATCGAATTCTCGTTCTCTCAAAAATACACTACATTTATTAGAATTATGCGAAATTTCAATCTTTGAGTAGTTAGCTTTGACTCTAAATAAATTGTTGAAACTGTTGAGCTGTTTGAAGTTACATATCATACTTAAAGCGTGGTTCTCTATTGTATTGAATTTGATTTTCTAAAATTTGAACTAAAAAAGTTACCAACAATCCTAATCTGAATGTAGAAATGTTGGCTGTTAAAGCGAAACGTTGATGGTGCGACTCGAAAATCCGTAAAGTTGAAGGTTAAGATGCGCTGTCAGATCGTACGGCCCGAAATTGGTCCAAAAAACCGTTGAACTATTCCCCAGCTGTAAGGTCCCTACAATTATCACGGAAGCTTGTACCATTTCGATGGACAGTAAGATATTAATTGGATAAGCTCACCTCTCGTGCTTTAACGCAAAACGTATATATAATATCTCGTAATCTAAACAAATCAAACCAATGCTTACGTAAAGGCTAAGCTACAGAACCTATCGTAAAACATAGAGTTTTGAGGCTATAGTTAGGCTTTTTGTCTGGTGAAATTAGGAAGGTGTGATTTAATCCGCGCTGGTTTCTGAAGATTGAACCATCACCGCTGAGCTATATTGTCATCAGAATCATGGAACAACGGTGCGTTAGTATGGTCAATTGAAAACGAGTGTTCCTACATATGGATAACTTTAGACCACGTACGGTCCAACAAACCTGCCAAAAATTGGAGAACCTTGGTGTAACCATCCTAATAGATTTTATTTAACAGCCTTAGCCATCTTCCATAATAATTCCTCCTGAAAAATTATATGAATTCTAAGCTTGCTTTTGATGCCGACTACGAATAAGAAAATAATTTCGGTGCGATGTAGGAAAGCTACCTTTTTCTAGAATTCGAATTATAATTGACTTATATGGCTGAACGAGTCAGGGCGGGAAAGACAAGCTACACAATGAGTGAAAGAGCAATTAGAGGCATATTTAATGATTCCGAATTTGTTTTTTCTAATTGCCTATTCGGACACTTTAGTCCATAAAATATAGGAGTGTCGAGTCCAACTTTCCTGTAATGGTTGTACAAAGCATTATTGAATGGGAGAGGAGAAGCTTTCTATAGGTGTGGACATTGGTTACCGACTGTTAATTACTAACCACGGAAGTGATACTTAAGAGTATTTGAGATTTGAGCTATTGTCGTGCCAACGTACGCTAACATGAAACTCCTTTTCCTCATAAATGTTGGCGATGGTACTATTTATGTAAATCTATCTGTTTTCAACAGATATTTTTATCCAGTTAGCCCATATATACTCGTGATGACGTCATCTGGTAGGTTTTGGTTCAGATTGTAACACTTTGTTTTATATTTCTTTCTAATTGCTTCCTTACCTTTTCAGAGGTAAGGTTACTGGTGTCTATCCTTTATTGTTACCATATATAGTCAATTTCTTAGACGGCATGTTGACAGTGTACTTATTCGTAGCATTCCAACTCTATTTGATGCATCTCTCATTGCTTTTTTATTCATAGTACAATTCATTCGCCCTGTGAAAATCGTATGTTCTCCGTATTATAATTAAAGTTCCAAAAAACTGGCTACTCGACATCGCATCAAAATAATTTTTATATATTCGTCATAGACAGTTCTTTTAATTGTTTATAATTTTTTAAACCCTTTTGGACTGAAAGGTGGATTTTTTATGAGACAGTCTTTTCTTATTTTCTGGTTGTCGACTTATTTCGTCAACTCTTTTTGTTCTGTTATTATTTAAATAGCCTTTTATATTAATTCCCCAATGTATCTCCATTCTATATTAGTTGTTTTGTTTCCACTTTCTATAGTGTAATTTTACCTGTTATGTAAATATCACCCTTTTTTATTGGTCAATTGTATTTTATGCGACACCTATGTTCCCATATACACTGCACTTTTTAATTCGTGTCCTTTACTTCGCGTCAACTTTTATGTAAGTTTATTTAAAGATATTTATGCAACAGCCATTAACATTTTTATACATACCGTACAAGTAGTTGCAGTTGCACTTGAAACTCCGCATTAGCAGTTGCACTTCCTTTCCGTGCTGACAGTAATCACTTTAATTGTTTTAATGATAACTGCCAGCGCGAGATGAATTTATTTATTGCTACGCATGGCCAATAAAGGCCATTAAAAACTGTCCAGGCAAACAATGGGTTATATTTGGCCGGACCATTAATTTGGCACTTATTGTATTGGCCGGTGCTGTTGCAGCTATTCTCGTCGATGTCCTTGCCCGTGCTTGGCGTGACTGTTTAGGTATCCTGCCGCTGATAACGACTTCGTCCTTGGCTGTGTTTGTATACAACGAATCCATCGCTGCGGTGCCACATACGCGTGGAACTAAACGGCGCCCGCCCCCGCTGACACCGTGGACGCATTACATTGCCCTTCTGCTCTGCATTTATATTTGTACGCCGCTTGGGTAAATTGCGCTGTTTGTAAACTGCTTTAATGTTTTTTACGACGACTGTAACTTTAATTATGAATTTAATGAAAAAACGAGAAATGAAAATAAACATCGCAATATATATAGGGGTTGATCCAAATTGAACTTTGGGATTTGAATTGCGCGCTGTTTACTTCCTGTGAACGTCAGAAGTTTGCAATTTCACATTTGATAAAGGCACCGCAAAATCGTTACGGCACATTATACTGCGCAGCAACACATAAATATCATTCAAGTTGTTAAGAAAAACATTGTATGGGCGCAATAATGTGTCAAGTAAGCGTGCAATTAGTGATCTGCTGCAAAATATTCGAACAAGTGGTATGCTTATGGGCAAAAGCAAGGACTCGCTGTCAACGCAGCAGTCGTTGAGGTGACGATATTGCTTGAGCAAGTTATAGTGTGCATGAAGAATCAAGAATTCGCCGTCCTTCACAGCAATTGAATTTTTCATACGGCACCACGTAACGCACTTTCACGAAGGATTTGCATTTTCATGAATATAAAATTCAATCGATTCAAGAACTTAAGGACGAGCCACCATAAACGCTGTACATTTGTTAACTGGGTTTTAAAGAATACAACAGTTGATGCTGAGTTTTAAAACAAAAAACACATTAAGCGATGAAGCTCCTTTTTGTTTAAATTACGTTGTGAATCTTCAAAATTGTAGTGAAAAATCCATGTGCTGTTCACGAAAGACCAATGCATCCCAAAAAATGTACTGTTTAGTATATACTGTAGGCTGATCCGTACTTTTTAAGGACAAAGCTGGCATTTTTTTCACTAAAACCAACGATTTCAACTTGCATAGCATGTGGTTTCAACAAGATGGAGCCACATGTTACACAGCACTTTACTTTAAACCACATTTCCTGGAGTGACATCGATTGGCGGTCTTGCGATCTAACCCCATTAGACTGAGGCTATTTGAAGGAAATGATCTATGTCAACAAACCTCCTCCAATACCAGGGCTAAAAAAGAACATTACACATAATTGCTGAAATAACATCATAGAAATCTTTACTAAAAAATGGCTACATATCGGCGGAATCGCGCAGGGCATTTGACCATCATAATTTATACGTACGTTAAGTCTGTACTGTACATTGATAGCAATAAAATTTGGATTGCTCGAATATTTTGTGTTTTAGTCCATTTGGATCACCCTTTATTTCTTATTGCATCGAAATAAACTGCTATTATGTATGTGATTTGAAAAATATTTGTTAATCAGTAGATAAAATAGTTCGATAATTGAATATATTTCAATAAACAGATTTCGTCGAACTTTTTTTTCCATTTTTATCTCTAGTTTAAATTAGGCCATTATCTGGAATAGATAACGATTAATTCCATTTGCAACTAGATGCAGATATCCTGAATAACCGAAGCTGATTCTGTGATACACAATGATCTAAATAAGAGCCTGAAAGGTAATTGGTTTTATGAGTAGATTCTTAAGGTTAAATGTAGATTCTCTACATCGAAAAATATTATGATGCCCTTACAAACGTAAAACTGGCTATGAATGTTGTAATTAAATGCTGTGCTTTGAAAATATCCCTCGATAAAACTATGATAGACCACTCCAACTCGCCCTTCACGTCAAATTGTTGATGAAGATTTGCTTTGTGGGGCCTGACTTCAAGTACTTTGCCATGCAAGAGTAAAAGGGTGCTTTGTGGGCCCACAACTCGCTGATTACCGATATAAAGAAAAATAATATTGAATAATATTAATTCCGTGTTTTTGTTTAAACAACAATGAATAAAGTAAAAATTTGTACGGCAGTAATAAACAGAGCGGTGGAGGATATATGCCATTAAGAAATATTAAAAGAATTACAGCAGATCTATGTTATCGTTCTCAATTTTATACAACTCTTATTCCTTTAGTAAGCTCATAATGTCACTTTTGCGACTTCATTTACATAAAATGATCTCCATTACATAATTTCTTTTAATTTATAGTTAATTAATTTATACATCAAAATATGTTTAGGCAAATATGAATACTTTAGAAAACTAGTAAGTGGACTGCAAGTGTTTTGTTTTGTTTTGTTAATAAAAATGTGATACAAGGACAAATAGTGACTATTACACTATAAACATCAAATTTACTGCTAATAGAGTTTAAAAACTTCAAGTGCGATGAAAGCTTTCAATCAATCTGGGGAATTCTTTTTGGAGAGGTTTTGAGGCTGTCCTGTCGAAATGGGAGAGGAACTGCTTGAGAGTTGAAGCTGTGCTTCGGGTTATTGTTTTGCTCAACAATTCGCCTCAACAACCCAAAGGCTCTACATAGTCGGAAGCTTTTATTATGCTCCGAATCCTACGCAAAGGCGTTACTTTAACCCCTATAAATGAGTTCCTTACCATAACATTGCCTAAGCACGTCGCAGCGTGTACGGTCAACAAAAACATTCCAAGTATCCGCGAAAACATATATCGGTCTGGTTTTTGAACTTAAGCTTCTGACATGATACAATAACTATCCTTGAAAGCTGGGTATTTTAGAAAAAATTAGGCCATTGGTTCTAAATGGGTGTCTAAAGGGTGTCTTGCAAGTTACACCTCCTCAAGGTTGCCGATGAAAAAAATTCCACGCCGAAACATCATATCATTATATTTTGAAGACTTACCATCCCCCAGCATATATTAAAAATCAGAGAGGTAGCACGTCTTTGAAGCAAGTTATGGTCATATAAATCTTCACAAACTATTTCGATACTATAGATTGATAGTCAGTCTGTACCAGAGGGCTTAATTGAAACACAAAACATGACAATCCGATGATTATTTGGGCATCATACTATGGTTCATTATAACAAATACTAAAAAGTATTTTTAATATTTTAGGAAAAGATGTCATTTAATCAAAATGACAAAATTACAGTCTACATAAGTTGATGAAGAATAAGAAACAATAAAAGATAATCTACGGGCGAACTTTTATTATTGATTTTATTTTTAGATTGCTTACAAACACAATGTTATATTGTTGTCAAAAAAATTAACAATTTAATATGTCGCACAATTGTGCCACTCTTTTCCTTGAACTACATGAGTATATCATAAATTTTTAATGATGTGAACATCTAGTGCAGGAAAAAGAAATGTCAGCTGCTTACCATCATATTCAGTTACTTTCCTCAACTCCAGTGTATTTGAAATAAAGATCTCGTGTGCACAGTACACGCCCTGGTCGCAGAGAACCTTTTGTTGCGGTTTCCGCTCTCATTTTCCATTTCAGTGGCGAAATTGCCTGCGCATGAATTTTTAAGGGCGACCCGGCGGCCGGCCCGACTGACAGCTCGAAATATTACACATTTATGGTGCACCCAGGAAACAAATCCGCGCTTAAATATTGATAAACAAGAGTCATTAATGGTCCGAACCGCGCATATGGCGCATTCAAAGCCATAGAGATTACACTGCAGCCGCCCAGGCGAGCATTGAGCGCGCCGGCGACGCGCACCGCTCCTCTGGGCCGCCGGGCGTGTAACCCAGGAGTCTCTATTATCACAAAGAACTCGCCTATAGAGCCGCGCCAGCCTGGGGCGCGCTGCCAGGTAGGGCCAAAAATCGGTTTTCGTAAGATCGATTCTTTGCGTGGATTGTGCCTCACATCTGCCGCGGCGATCACAATGGCCGTGGTGTGGGTGGTGCGTTCAGGTCGGGGGAGGACCGCGCCGTATTATTTTAGGCAACCTTCTTGTTGCAATAAATGGTACGGCCGTTAAGGCATTTATGCCTCGCTGATGGTTAGATGGTTGCTGGTTGCCGACTAAGCTTTTTATTATTGCGCTGAAAGGAGTTTCGTGTAGTATGTTTATGGATTTTCTTCTATTTTGAGGTCGTCCCTGCAAGCTTGTTGCATTCGCTACATGGAATGAGTGAAATGTTAAAAGCAGGACTTGCGTTTTTTACGATATCGAAACCATTCTCTCAAAACGTTTTTATTTTTGGAAATTCTTTTAATTTTCTTCTTTCAACTCATTATCAATTTGCATTAAAAGAGCATTACACCAGTTCTAGATGGATAGTTCATACAGGTTGATGAAACCCCCAGGATTCATTTAGAGACACTAAATCATAAATATTGATGTAATATTGTGATCATTGTTTTAATTTAATAACTACAGCTAATGTTCGGTTAAACTCACAATTTTCTACCTTATCTCTGGAGACGAAGAATCATTTTTATTTGGTATGAACATTTGGAACAGTGTCAAAGATATATATTGAGTGGAGTATTTCATTAGAATTTTATTAGTATTATTATTTTTATTTTTTATAAAAGGGCTATTGTACCACGACGATCATTGGTGCACAATACTACAGCAGAATTCGTGGTGACGCTTGGATGAATGTCTTAACATCAATTTTTCTGAAGCTCAGCAGCCGTTGTATTCTTAAGCACATTCTATGATACCTAATTACTTATTCATATAACACATAAGTATATTGACTGCCATAAACACTTACTCAAGGCACAATCATTTCTTACCATCTACGTTAGTCTGTCAAAAATATTTAGCTCTCCATTTAGCCAACAATGATTTTTTGTCAGCCTGAAAACAATCCTTAAGTTACTTCGTCGCTTCCAATTAACAGTTAACGAAGTTGTCGATGTATAACCATATTTTTGCGCTTCTGATCGTTTTTGTAGGTAAGTAGCTTATGAAAACACTGAAAAATGTTAAAAGACAGAGGATTAGGAGAATGATGCTGTCAACTATATCATCGCAATTATTATTTTTGGATATATTAAGAATTAAAGTTAAAGTCCACATAAAATTTGATAAATCAGTAAACCCTGTATACCTTTCGGGTTAGGGTGAATTCTTCTTAATATTAAAATGTCACTGCTACGAGCAATATCTTTATTTGCCTTAAAACAGCAACGATGTTAAGGTCGACGGTTCGTATAGGGTTGAAGCGCTTTTCTCTAATATACTTTGACCCAAACTTATAAAACTTTACTATCAGACTTTGGAAAACGGTAACACGTAGTTCTTTGATGATTGGCAAGGATTCTGTAAGCTCCACTTTTCGGTTATCACACTTACTCTTTTACAACTTTTTCGGTAAAATAAGTAAATCTTAGCAGAAAAGCATTTAACATCTCTTTATTAAAAGAGATTCACGAACATGCAGTATGTACAAGAAGCTGCAAATAAAGTTCTTCTATAGAAACAGAACATGACACCAAAAACTAAAAATAAGATATTCGATACTAGAAAAAGAAATTTCTAAGAGGGTTTCGTTAAGTATCTTCTGAAATGCGTAGTAGTGGCCACATTTTCTGTTTAAATGTTAAGAAAGATATCTAAACTTCACAAAAGTAAAATATTTCATAAACTGCGATAGTATCTGAGGAAGTACACGATCTTGCGGCCTCCAAAAGACTTTCAAAGCAGTATGAAGAATATTGGTAGCATTCAGTGATGATTGTGTTAAATAAAACTTACTGAACATGAACTGAACTGGTAAAGAAGTATTTCATGTGCTGCATGTTATGCTGGTTCTGGTACTATGCAACAACTTTATAAGAGGGGAACAGTCGGAGAGCGTCAGTTGGCGGAGCTTCGGCTATGCTTAATTCTGTTTTTATAATGGCTCACAGTGTATTAAATGTGAGACTGTGATAAAACTCGACCATCGCCGGGTACTAGAAATTTTTTTTAGCAAAAACCTGGTAGAAGTACTATTGACCTTATCAGCAACTCTATCAGTGCCGTAAAAGGAAAAATCTTGTGCTTTAAAGCATTAAATACATTGACGCACGCACTGACTTTTGTACTCTCATGGCTAGCAAGGGTATAAAAAAGTAACTTCTGAAATCAAATCAATTGTTGGTAGCTAGCTTGGCATAGATAGTCATCAATTCCGTCTGGAGACTAGCTCTGAAGTCTTAGCAAACCATTCCTAACCTTACACAACTACGGAAAGTTCATACTATTATGGGCGTATTAACACTACTATGTAGTCGACGAGGCGGAGTAATATTTTAGGGCGGCATAAGGCGACACAAAATTAATGGAAAATGATAGAAAGGAGTGTAGCTGAACAGCAAAACCAGGGTTTGCATAACCAAACAAAAAATAAATTATCAAATTCTTATCATTTGCTGTTTTGCTTTAAAGTAATCATAAATCAAAAATAGTTGTAAACACTCTCCTCAATATTTTGGATGATTCAATTTATTAATAATTGTTAATATATTTGAGATCGAAAAAATATCGATGGCAAATTTTAATTTTTAAGTATATAAAAATTGTTTTCTATCCGTGGTCCACACCACATGGAGTTCTTGCACCTCTGCTTATTCATTATTGAGAAAAAGAGTCAAATTGACCAAGTTGACTCTCCTACGATTCGTTCGTGGAAGTAGCCAAGAATATTTATTTTTGACTGTGTGTCGATATTAATTTTCTTGGTCATTGGTGTATTTTATATTACTGACTTTTATGCCTCGTTTTGGCTGTACCCATGTTTTTGTTAGTGTCCTGTAAGTAGGATATACGAGAATCTAACGCATGTTCCATTGCAAACAAATTAAAATTTTTGAGAATGTTCTCGAAGGTCTTTAGTTGGAAGTTAATTAAATCTGAAAAAATAAGCCTTACAAGAGATGCAACCTTCAAACAACATATACTCGTGTATATAAACACTAAAATTCTATTGTTATCGTAAAGACATAAATTTTCTAAAAACGTTTGGCTACTTTCTCTTTGAATTTATTTAACGGAGTTCCTGGTTCAAATGACAGGGTATATATTTAGTACAGCAGCTGGTCAGCGGTTCTAAACATTCAGATAAATTCAAAATTAATTACGTAAACAAGTATGAAAATAGGTATCCTACAAATATCCTTGTAACAGTTTGAGAACTACAGTTTGCGCCTTTTATTTATAGCTAACACTAGCTTAATCATAACGATACTAGTAACTGTGAATTGTAAAATGTCAGACATCGGCTGAAAGAGTGTCTTTAGCTAAATTGCCAAAGGAAAATTATGGGCTTATGATAGCACTGTTGTAGCTGTAGCGTGTTCAATAACAATATTTTACGCAATTGTCCCTTTTAAACATGTTAAGAACTGCTGGCTCTTGCATGCATTGTACGGCGCTGCAGCAAACATCACAGCTTGTTTAACGGTAACCGTGCAGGTAATTGCAAGCTGTAAGATGTCGGACTTCCGCTGAAGGAACGTATTTAGCGAACTTTCAAAAGAAGATATGGATTATTTGTAAATAATTATATGTTGCTCTTGAAGGAGAGGTCGCATTGAATTTTAAGAGTAACTGGAGAACAAATAAATAGTAACTTGCGATCAACTTGAAACTGAACAAGGAAGACGAAATGTAATATAGAATCCTTTTTATTTTTAGCTCCCCTCTCATCCAGGCGTAACTTAAACATTACATAAATATTTTTATCCAGCCGCTACGCTTTGTAGTTTAAAAGTTTCTTCCGCGAACTTACAGGGCCTTGATTGATGCCTTCCACGTGGATTTTTTTGCAAGAGCAGAATATTTTAAAGTACGCTGTAATTGTAATTTCGTGAAATGATTCGGCACTTTGAAAGACCGTTGTCTGGAAGAATAATGACGCGCAGGTCGGCAGTTTTTGAAAACTTTGCTAGCTCGCCAGCGATGTTAAGATGCGAAAACATCTAATTTTTCTTCCTCCCTTTGTATTACGACGACTGTGACGTCAAGCCTTATTTCAATATTTTTCGTGTATTTAAAGTGGAATAAAGCATGTAAAAATATGCTTCCAACTTATTTACTTTGTACCAATAATATTTTTGAAAGAAGAAGAAATTTATAAAATTGGAATAAGAAGAATGGTTTTAAATAGACTGGCCGAAATTGTAACTAAAGACAGTTCTGAATGAAAGCAATATGATAAACATGGAGCCGGCGAAGAGATTGCTCTGTAAGCAATCCCAGAACGAACTTAAAAATTCGAAATCGAATATCTCGAAAATTATTCGACATAGAATTTTTTCGACTTCATTTTCGAATTCAGCGTAAATTTTCCTATAAGAATCACATTTAAAAACGTAATGTCGAAAATTTTCCCGAAATTCGAAGTCGAATATCTCGAAAATTATTCGAGATAGAAATTTTTTAATTTCGAATTCGAAATCAGCGTAAAATTTCCTATAAGAATCCATTTTCAATTTAAAAAAATCTCAAATTTTGTGACGGGCCGACAGACCGACAGACAGACATATAGAATTCAGTAACGAACTTTTTTAAGTTCCTTGAAAATGCCAAAGTTGCGAGTTTGATCTATTTATTTAAAAAATGAACAATTTCTGATAAAACGTTAAAGAAATCCAATCATGCAAACAGTTACATAGGTGGAACATCTGGCCACATTTATATCGCGGAATCTGTATGTATTTTATAAACTTGAGTATTTAGATAAATAGACGGATTAAAAATCTCACAGCCTGTCCCATGATAAGTACATGTGGTGATAATCATATCTATATTGAAATAATATTCTAATCTGAAACGAAGCGGCTGAAAGGCCCAATAAATAAAGGGCGTCCCAAAGAAACGCAGGATTTAATTTTAGAAAAACATTGCTATTAAATGTGAAATAATATATTTGTAAAATGTCCGACACTCTCGAATTTTTCGATCGCTTTTTAGCATAACTGTGGCTCAATTTCGTTGGTGACTTTTCGCATTTTGCTTTTAATTCAGGAATTGTTTTTACATTCATAGCTTTAATCTTCGCGAATCACCAAAGAAAAAAATCGCACGGTATGAGGTCGCAAGATCTTGGTGGTCAGTTCACTTTGCTGTTTTGGCAGATAAGTCGCTCATTAAATTTTTACTCCAACAATTGGATTCTTTTAAGCGTCGCATGACATGACAGGTGGCGTCATTCTGTTGGAACCACAAGTCATCAAATCCATGCCGTCCAAATGAGGCCCCAAAAACCAACTATCATTCCGGTCTCAGTTTTAAAACATGGGGCCGGCGAAGAGATTGCTCTGTAAGCAATCCCAGAACGAACTTAAAAAGACCTTTCAATTTCGAATTCAGCGTAAAATTTCCTATAAGAATCCATTTTCAAATTTTAAAAAATTTCAAATTTTGTGACGGACCGACAGACAGACATATAGAATTCAGTAACGAACTTTTTAAATTCGTTGCAAATAACGACCCAATCACGCCACAGCATAAAAACTACACCAAACCGCGACTCTTTGGCCTTAAATGAACCGAAAATTTTCTATGCTTGAAGTCGCTAAATACCGGCTTTTGAAATAGTCCTCCAACTTCCTGGGTAAGCTCAATTTGAATTGGACCAGATGTAGATCTTTTGTTATTCTTTTTTATAGTTAGGATATGTTGCATCTTCTATTAGTTTCCCCAGCAAAATGTGTTAAACGTTCAAAAATTATCTTAGTGAAATTGACTCTTCATTATCTATATTTTTCTAACATATCTATTCTTGAACTGTTTTATATTGGACGGCGAGATTTGCTCCGCCGATAACGTCAAAATAGGGAAAATCCGTCCTCCCAGCGACTGATAGGCAAAAGCGTACCTGAACCGCTCGCAACGGTAAAAACGCAGTCCAATTAAATCTATTCCGAGCATAAACTATGTGTTTTAATAACCATTCGATTTTATGCTCGCAATAAAGTAAAAAGCGGCCGAACCCTTAATTGCATTTTAGTGTCCGAAGGCAGGATTTAATGCGTAATATGCACTTCGGCGTGCATTAAAATTAAAATATTTGAGCAGTACGTAAATTTTTATGGGTCCTGTAAATTGCACTAGCAGCTGTTGGCGCGGCGCGGAATTCGCTCCAGTTTCTTCGGCCTGCGCCGTCGATGCCATCGTTAATTGATTATGCCGGAGACTAATCGCTTTTCGTAACCGCCGGCGGCCGTTTGTGGTGATCAAGCTATTAATTATTCATTACAATCTCGGTGGTAGCTGCTAAAAATGCTACCGCGTATTTAGTCGCTGCGAATGAACGTTATCGGGCTATCTTATTAGAATTTAAGAATTTATTGTATCTGGATAGTAATTAAGTCCCGAACGTAATACGGATCAATTCGGTCTCCATCTGTCGTGCAGATGGAGAATTGAAAGTAAAGAATTTTCTATCGTTACTTTTAGGAAAAAATCTCTCAAATTTTATCATATTGTTTTGTCTTCAAACGTAGGTGCTCTGGGCCACTCAAACACTTTTAAAGGCGATAGGAAGCTAAGAGGAGGAAGGGTGCATCCAAGTTGGAAACGATCCTAAAGCTTTGAAATGGCGAACAGGTTAAAACAGGGAGACATCCTGATCCCATTTATATTTATATTAACATGGGCAAAATAATGAAAAATACAAGACACAGACAATAAGATATAGAAACTTAACAACCCTAAAATATGCCCTCCTGCAGGCAGACACTAAAGTTCTATTAGGAAACCTCCATACAAGATTACAGGAATTAACAGACATATGGACAAGAGACTGCAAAAATGGGAATGAAATTGAACACAATCAAATGCAAATACATGATAGTAAACTAAAAAGCGATAGAAGGAATAAATGTAACAAACATAAACTGCAAAGAAGAACTAATACAGCAAGTAACTACTTTTGAATATCTTGGTACCATGTTTACACAAGATGGAAAATAGTACCATAAATAGAACTAAAAAGCGACAGAAACATATTGCGCGCGGTACAAAACAATTTACGGAAAGAAGGAAATAGAGTAAAACTGCAGGTATAAAACACAAAAGAAACGAAACAAGAGAGTTAACGTCTGGTCCGAGAAACATATTTTTCCGAGCCCCCAATTTTTTCCCTATCTTAATAATTATAAAAATGTGCATGTATTTGCATTGTAATCTGGCAGCCGATGAAAGTGGACTGTAATCAGAGAATCCATTTTACATTTTATACTATAGTGAAACATTCGTTCAAAGAACGATGCAATTAGTACGGCTTGAATAAAGGCACAGTGAAAACAATTCAGAGATGGGCATAAATTTGTTAAAGTCATCTACGTTTTGGAAGACTAACAAGAACTCCAGAAAAGGTTGCAAGTGTCAGGCTACAATCAACAAGGATCAACAGTCCAAGAACTATAAAATCAGAGGGGGTATGTGAAATTTTAACAGAAGACCGAATAAAATGTGTTGCAACAAATCTCGTTTCGAGTATACAGTTACTAGAGCAGAAGGATTATAGTTTTAATAACTTGCTTTAGATTGCCGCCAGTTTCTCAAAAACATCACAAACGGAGGTGAAACGTGGGTCTAGGGCTACAATTTTGAAACAAAGGTTATCACACAATCGAAGTTTACTGCTTTACCACGTTCTAAGAAGTGTGTGAGATCTCAAAGTGACTACTTTATTTTATTTCTTTATCTTTTACCATTTTTACTAAATATATAAACTTTTTATTATTGTAATTATAATTTTTTTGAATTAACAAACTTTCCGAACACTCCTCGTAAAGCTCACCGTCGCGTACCAACCGCCGCCGTAATTTTCGTTGTGCCGGCTTGTACATTCCAGGAATTTCCAGGTCCTTCTGGTACACCCTAAATAGGCATAAATATTAGGGCAACGAAACAGCTAAGGTTAAATGCCGTAAGCGAAAATGTTCTGAACTGGTCCAACAGATACAGTGTAATTTTATGTTATTAATTCTACGTGTTGTGTACATAAACAGTATAACAGTGGTTTGATTGCCTGTAAGTAGAATAAATAAGGAGTTTAAGTAGATTTCCACGTGCTATTCACCACTGTGAAAAACAGACACGTTGCATTATTTTAGCCCAAATGTAAGGAAATTGTGTGCCAATACCAAACAGCTACTTGAATTTTGATAGAATCTAAAATGAAAATTTTACTAATACATACAATCCAGGATAATTCTATCCCTTCCTCTTTCACTCGACGGATCTGTCGATCTCTATCGTCCGTTTTGTCAACAATCCCGACATTTTGCCTCCGAAGTCGGAACGCTAAATGCGACGAGGTACCCAGTGATCTTTGCACTTTCGTAACCATTAAGAGTAATCAAAACTGGTCGTTAAAATTAAGGGTATTGTTAGGAGAGCCAGAAAAACAAAATGGAGGTCTTCAACGTGACGTTGATTTCATTTAGGAGCTAGTCGAAATATCCCTTGTGGCTTCTGGTCAGACTAATCTGCGTAGATGACCGACGTCTTTGATACTGTCGTGAACAGATATGAACCCTTTACATAACAGGTTCGGCGTTAGTGCCTAGGTAACGAAGCGTTATCTTGCTGCTTGCTCACTATTTTGACGCATCAGTCTTAATATAAAATTGGTGGAAGATGGCGAAAAGAAGTAAAGACAACAGGGATTATTTAATATTTGGCTAACTAGAAAATTCTAATAACGAAAATTTGGCGGTTTCTACATTTTGAATGTGTACTCTTGCTTTTAGTCAATGTGATATTAATAAAAGCACAAAGTTAATGTTTTGTGATGCCGGCACTCTTAAATATAATACAAACTAACCAAAGTATGTTACTACGCTTTTAGTGAAACCTGAATATAGTATCGCTTACTTAGCAAAATATTTTATCCGCCAGTTTTCAAACGGTTTTGATCTAAAAACTAAGACCCCCCTCCCATTGTCATAAAGTACCATGTTCATGAGAAGGCGTCGTAAGTTTAATTACTAATCGTAGTTATAGCTGTCTTTTTTCTATAGAAAACGTACATGGTTTCGTAGCAGTTTTTTGTTGTTATTTTCAAGAATAAAACGCATCAGACGTTTTGTTGTAAATTCCTTATCGAGTAACGTAGGACAGATATCTAATCGTGCAGCACCAACTCTGCAAATGTAACTTATGTGTCATTAAAAAGTGATTTTGCTTCTTTTTCTTCTTGTGCATTGTCCGTTACCAAACGTTGGCGATAATAAGTTTATTGGCAGCCGCGCGAAACAGCAGCACAGTTGATCTATGATACTAATCTTGCAGGTTCCGTAGTCAAGATGTCCGTTTTTTTTTGAATTAGCTTATCTTTCATGCCAAGATGTAAGATATATTCAGCAGGTTTTTGTTTGGGCTTTGGAATTTTATTGTTTTAACTATCGCCGTCTATTTATCCGGTGCAATATGTCCTGGCTACTGACTATCAACACCGCTGTATTATCCAATACACCCACATCTCAAAGACTTCAAGTTTTTTTCAATTGAGTGTTTGTTAGCATCTAGTTTTCAACTTCGTATAATAGTATTGAGAATATATACTGCAAGAGTCTAATTTTCAAACAGTACATTTTTTTATTTTAAAGAAATCAGCACGCGATTTTTCTATACGCACTTTTAAGTCACTGGTCATGTCCTAATTGTCGTTGATTCGACATCTCAGGCATGTTTTTAGTTGTATGCCCTAAGCTGTTAGCACTGGAGCTTTGCTCATGAGCTTGGTCTTCATGGTATTAGCTTTAAGCCATATTAGTCAAAAACTGTGACAAGGCTGTCAACAAGAAGTTTGAGTTCTTCCAGGCTATTAGTTACTAGAATGGTGTTAGCTGCGTACTTAAATTATTAATTTTTATACCGTTGACGTTGGCATCTACATCTACTGCATGCAATGCTTCTCTGAAAATGTTTTCTGAGTGTCTATTACGCAGAAAGGATGATAGAATGCACCCCTGTTTCATCCTGATCCCATTTTGATCATTTTGTTATGTTTAGCTCGATCGAATGCTTTTTCAATAAAGTAAAAACACACACACGCACGCACGCACACGCATTGAGTGGTTAACATGTTTACACCTTTGTAGCAGAAGTGGGTTGCTAACAAACGCTTGTTGCGAAGGCTTACTTGCGAATCGTTCATATTTTATTCTGTTGTACTGTGGATTCTGGAGTGAATGACTTTGAGAAATACCTTCAAAATATGATGTTCTTGACATTTTTTTGAGTACTTTTTTCAGGATTATCACTAATGTAGGTCTCAGCCGATCTGTTGGAATATTTTCCGTCTTATAGATTTTATTAGACAAACGGAGCAGATGTTTGTTTTTTCTCGCCGATATTTTAAGGATTTCACTTTATATATTATTTGAATTTTTTGCTTTTTTTAGTTTCGTTATTTTTATCGATATGTCCACTTATAATGTTTTGTATCTCACATTTGAGTCGTTCGTCGTAAATAATTTATCTATATACCACTTTTACCTCGTCAACTTTCCTTGTTCATCTACACTTGAGAGTAAAACAATCGACTCAGCAACATGCTCGAGATTTGAGAGAATGTGTATCCACTCCGATAGCATTCCAAGTAAAGTTCAGTGTACTGTTTGAAAACTTAAAAACTGTAGTTTCAAATTATACCACTTTAATTGGAATCGTTCCTGTTTTGACAACGTTGTGGGCCTAAGAATATGTGTAATACAAAAGAGTCGAAAGGAAAAAAGTGATTATGAAAGAGAGAAAATGAAATACTCAGTTGAAATTAATTTAATGATGTTTTTCAATACATTGTGTTGCCAAATCTACTCCTAATTGCACTTATGCATGGATCGGATGACTTTTCCTATGCTATTTTTGAGGGATTGCTATCCGCTCTTCAATTAACGCCGCTCTCAGTTCCATCAAACTCCCTAGTGCAAGATTTCTGGTCCGGACTCTTCGCTTAAGCTCATCTCAAACATGCTCAATTGGATTCAAGTTTGGGCTGAGGCCAGTCCGTTTTCGGTATACCGACGTCAGCCAGATAGGTAGTGGTCATTCGCGCGGTGTGGCACAGCGCATTGTCGTGCATTAGTATGAAGTCCTCACCAGAAAACCCCGCAAACAGAACAACATATCCCTCCAAAATGTCCTTGATTTAGCGGTCTGTTGTTAAACCTCCTCCGTGCCTCCACTAGGCACGAAAACTAACTGAGTTTTTACCGTCCAGAACATGCAAGAGCCACCTCCATATGCCACAGTTTCTTGAATACAGCAATGACCAAATCGCTTCTCTGACCTTCTATAGACCCGACGTCTCCTGCCGTTACAATGTAGGCACATCCTGAACTCGTTGGTTAATAATATCCGACTCCAATCTGAGGTTCCAATCGAGATGTTCGCAAGAAAATTCCAGTTGCCGTTGCTTTTGGACTACAGTCTGTTTGAGACCCGTAGCTGCCTTTTTTGGGATCAGGTTGGATGTCTCTGGTCTTCTTCTCATTGTCCAAGCACTAGCGACCACACCTCTGACCGCACTCTGTTCTTGCTTGAACTCAACTCCAGTCATATGTCGATTTCTGAGAGATATTGAGACGAGAAATCGATCGTCTCTCTGCGTTGTTACGGGCGGGCCTACTTGCCGGCACTTGTTTCCCGGTACCGATACCACACTCTCAATACAGCTGATTGGCTGAGATTTAGTCAATTTGCCACGGGTATTTAACTGAGGCTCTCTCTCAACAATGCAACTGCCTGGTCTGCTTCGGCGGCTGTGGTATCCATTCTCTTGCGTATCACTCTAGCACTTACGTCACTTACTTACGTCAACTTCGGATAAGTGAATAGAATTGCAAGCGTACTGTAGACCAATCACAGTCATCGCGTACGTGCGTTCCAGTAACCCCGTTCGTGATGCATATTCTTTTGAATGCGTCATCTGATTAATGCAATATCAACAGTTTTCAAAAGCTCAATAGTAAAGGTACTTCTTGCACGTTAATGTTTTTATTTTCATTTTCCTTAGGCTGAAACAGGAGACGAAAATGTAAGTGCAGCTAGCGAGTCGATTGTTTGCTCTCAAGTGTATAATGATCTTACTGATACTGTCTTTTAGTTAGTGTTTTTATTATGTATTCCAATCACTTCTTTTATTTCCGTATACACATTGAAGACATCGTGTTTCTCCTATAATCCCCTGTTTCCGAACATCTATCTTTTTACCTTTTTTGTTGTTTTCTTTGTTGATATTTTTAAATTGTTCTATGTTCTATTAGATCATTCGTCCATTCATGTTTTTCTATCTAGCCTTTGTCATGTTAAGTGATCTTGTATTACAATCTTAAACTGATTCCACTCGTCTTCTATGCTGGGCTGATGATTGTTAATTTTGAATTTATTTTTCATAGAGTTCCGAATCCGTTGTCGATTATTGTTGAGTCTGTAAGGAACTTCACGAAGTTTAATCTTCTTTAATCTCAGTTTCATTTCTCCTAGAGTGATTAAGACATTTTGGTAGAAAGCAGAAAAACCTGTTAGAAAAATCCACCATTCTGTTCTTCTGAATGACAATTTAAATATCTTACTAGCACAATTTTTTTAAGACTACATAGAAGTGCATTGTGTTGCATTGTATGATTCAACCAATCTTTTCGTTAAAGTATATGAGTTTTGTTGGAATTTCCTAACCATATCTTTGGGTTTATTAGATGGTCCTTCAATAAAGTCATCATATTATACTTTTTTTGGTTTTAAGTGATTCGTTGATAGTATAAATCATCTTTGACTAATTCATCACGTGGTCCTACATCTTCAACTGTCGAGTTTCACACGCAACATCTACAAGTTGAAGGCCTTTCCATGGAAGCTACTATGAACTAGGGAAGAGTCACTAAAAATTCTCCCAGGTCTTCTACGTTGCGAGAACTCAGCTTGGTCTCGAGCCGAGGTATTTCCATTTGGGCTGGTGATTAAGAGCGCCGCCACGATGACTTACCACCGCGCCCCGGCCGAGGCAGACAGCGAAATGCGCCGCGGCTTTCTTCTGCCCGAAAAGGAATTACGGGCCGCGTAAAAAAGGAGTACCAAGATAAGGTCCGGTAAAAAATATCCGGCCTACCCAACTGGTCAAATTTATTTAGACCGGTTGCGCGGCGAATGGCGGCGGTGCATTGCCCGCCAAACACCGCCGTCGCCCGACGCCGCGTTCGGCGGAACCGGCGGGCTCTACGCCGAACCGCGCGTGGGAGGCGCGCAAAAAGTCGGGTGGCCGCGATTCGCGGCCGCCGTGAGTAATAATTTTTATGCGCGTGGGAGGCTAGTAGTAGGAAATGAATGGGCCATTCTAGTAAGCGCATTCCCGGAATGCTTCTCTATTTCGGTTGTAATTTCCCCGTTTCATCCTTGACACCAGCCGCTGAACTTTTTCACGGAGGCTGCGGCCGCGCGGCGCGGCGACTTTCTCTGCGCGCCTCGGCGACCTTGTTCCTGCTTCTGCTCATTACGTTGGTTAATTTCTGATCTAAAAAGAATTATAGCCCACTTAGACGATCAATACAGTTACACAACAGTGAAGTAATGAGCTCGCTCGAGTCTTCACTTTCTCTCGACTCGTTTTCGCCTATCCTCTTCTCGGAATGTCTCATTATGTCGATAATATTGCAGATGTGCTATCTGATCTATTAGCATCCATATAAACGCCCTCATTTAGAATGTAAATAACATTTACACGATTTAGATTATAGATATGTGAATATTGCTGTTGCATTGTAACTAGCAAATGTCGCTAATTGACACCATAAAGAGGATCGATAGGACTAATATTATAGTAAAGGTTAGAACATAAATTCCACACATATAATTTAACATTTTAAACCCTTCAAGTTGATATATAGTAATGAAAAATATCTTGGTGTTTTATTTTGGTAATAGATAAAGAAGTTGATTTTAGAGTCAGTTATTTAACATAATTTCCTTAACACTGTAAATATGTTGTGCAAGCAATCATAAACAAAACGATTTGTTGATGTTAGTCTACAATGATAAAAAGAGGGTATGAACCAACACTTATCAATGAACCATATAATAAGGGAATTATCATTATTTTCGAGATAAATTTAGAGCCAAACAATTTTAATGGGTCCTGAAAACCATTAATACTTAATTATTCGATGTCTAAATTACCGTTTACAGTAACATGTGATGAAGCAACAAAACGTTGTAATTTAGTGGCAACTATCACAACTAAATGCTTAATGTTGAAAACTTTTTTATTCTCTCTGACGGTCAATACATTATTGCATACGCTGGAATTAATTTTCATGGCATTTTTTCCATAGCAAATCTGGTATCTCCGAAACATGGATTTTGAACGCATTAACCACCTCTACCGTTGTCGAAAATCATTGTCTACCCAGTTTCTTCTTCACGTATTGGAACAAAGACACCGTTAAGGGCCAAATCAAAACTGTACGAAGGACAACTCATCAGTTCCACAGTTTGATTGCTCAAAAAGCCAGTTTGCGTCGATGTGTGTTTTGCAATGCCATGGTGATCCGGCGTCGCGCGTTGGTTTTTCTTATTTCTCCGAAGACTTCCGGCAAACAAATGGTAAGGTACCATTAAGAATTGACCGTTTTACGATCCTCTAAACCACGGTTCAAACATGTCCAGTTTTTCTAAACAAACAAGCGACCATTTGCTTCGAGCGCGAACGACTTTTGCTCGGTTTAGCTCATCTTGAAAGATCCATACAGTCGACTACTATTTACTTTCGGGCTCATGGCATAAATCCAAGATTCGTTCCTCTGACGATGTTGTAAACGGTTTTTGAAGCACTGCGATCATATTTCTTTTGCCCAATCGACACAAGTCTATTTTTGCGCGATCTAACGCACACACAGCGATATAAAATGTATGCTAGTCATACTAATGCCTAAGGATGCCTGAATTTCACGATAAATCACATAAGACATTGCTTTGTTTAACCGCGCATGGCGTCTATGTTTGCTGACACCACAGTTGATTTTAGACGACCTTCTTTAAATTCATCCTCCAACGAACTACTACCACGATTAGATTAATTGAACCAACTATATACAATGGCTCTGTGTGGGGCTTTATCACCAAAAATCGAAGTGAGTTGATCACCGCACTGTTACTGAGATAATCCACGTCGAAAGTCGTAAGAAATCATCGCGCGAAAATGTTCACGGGTTAATTCTATTTCTTGGCCGAGAGGAAAATTTCAGCTTAATGACAACAAAAAAAATAGCGTCAGCATGACGAAACGTTCTGAAAACGCATGCCATCAAAATTGTGCAAACATCAAATCGCACCTAGTACACGCAGGGTTGCCAATTCGCAACAAATATCGTACAGCCCACGTATGACCGGACACCCACTGTCGTAGAATCAAAGAATCGTGTGGAAATTAGCAAGAGGATGTCGGTCCAATTTTAGCACCAATCACTGCACTTGTGTGGGAAGATTTTCCACAAGATTTTGCTATATATCCGTAGGAATTACCTTCCAATCGTTGAAAGTCGAAAATTTAACTTGGCACATAATTTGCGTTCCAATTCTCCCCAGGGGTTCTGAGAGCTTGAGATCGGACCTCTATGACAATAAATCAGTTTTTGAATCACCTACCCTATGTAAGCGGAACAGTTATTCTGTTCGTACAGGAAAGTTTCTTCTCCGAATTATTGTCAGACAGTTGTCAAGAATATCAAGAGACATCTCAGCGTTTGTTCAGCCTTCCGACTACAGGAACCAAGGGTCACGCCTCGAAAAATATCACCAAACCATAATGCAAACCGTTGCCACAATACACTCGGGTAAGGTACGGTCTCTTGGTATCCTCCAAACCAAGATGCGCCCATCGCATTTCCAAATCGTGTAGCGAGATTCATTAGTTATTTCCATTGCAAGTCACGTTTGGCTCGTGAGCGGCCGCACGAGCGTGAAAACCCATGTTTTTAGCTTTCTACGAACAGTCCTGGTGCTAGAGGCACTTTGAAAATCATAAGCAATAGTTGCCATCAAGGACATCCGATTTTTTATCACTACCCTCTTCTGAGTTTGAGGGCTACGGTCATCAAGTTTTGGCCTCTAATTTCGTTTCGCGGCTGCTTCACATCCTAAAGGTTTATATTTTATAATAACAAAGTTTACAGTTAATTTAGGCAGCTGTAGCAGAACTGGTGTTTTACGAATCGATATGTGGCAACGATGGCCTCCAATGGACATGCCATGTTCAGAATCATCCAACTCTCTGACAATCCAAGGCACGTGTATGACACGTATGCGACTACCAGCACTTTATCTCGTTCTGCTTTTGATATGTATGTCTGTACCTAAAATATATTGACGTATCTTTTCAATTCTCGAAAAAGTTCTACGTTTAGATTATAAGACTTGTTTATACTGGACCAAATTGTTTCTAGTATGTACTACTATGCATTCCCGTTCTAGTTAAAAGTTGTGTAATTAGCAGAATATGTGGAACAGCCCAAAACGAATTTTCAGGACGTACCAATTTTTAAAATGCCTTTGTGACAATATACTATTCTTAATCAATCGGTGATTTTATCATAAAGCTGCTTTAAGGTTACTTAACCAAATTTTCAACTGTGGGCTACCTTGATATGTATTTAGGTTGTCATTTCCAATGTTTCTTTTTGTAAATTTTCAATAATTTGTTTTATTCTCCGCTGTTAACATTTTCGTGACCATCAGGTTAAATAGAAATGTTAATACTGGATCACCTTAAACAGCATCAATTTTTTAATGACATTTTTTTAATTTAAAAGTTTAACTATCTTCGCCATGTGAAAGATTTGCTTTTTAGGTAAATTCAATTTTTGTGGCAGATTTGATATATATTTAGGTAAAACAAGAAAATACTTGAAGACAATAAAAAGGAATGATTTTCGTTAATTTCTCTACATTTTTTGAGATATGTTAAGTGAAGTATGAATCTAAGGAGCAGGTAGTTTTGTGACTTGTATTCTCTTGCAACGCTAATTTATAGTTATATAGGCTATTAGCCTGTTTCTAACTACACATTTCGTGTAGTACTATGAGCTATGTTGGGCGTACCCCGGGCAGGTGGCTAGTCTGACCCGTTAGAAGAAGGAGAATGTACTTTGCGACCCCAAAGGTGTTTGTATGATGGCCGGAGAGCACTCTATGTTTGCCGTTATTTTTGACCTGGGAGTCGAACCCTGGGCCCGCCGCGCGTTAGCCTGGCAGGCCGAAGCCTTTCCGTCGCGGCTGTCGTGCTTTCCATTATGAACTACTAAATAAAAAACAGTTGTCTAGCAGACTTCATATATTTTTAAATTAGGAAGAGAATACTACCAAAAAAGTACATTAAAATTCAAAATAAAGAGCACCCTCAAACATAAATTATTACATAAAATCTAAAACAAATTTAAGAGATTCGCGCTTATTTCGTTTAATATCATCAATCGAAAAGAAACGCAAAATAAATTTTAAGAATCACCATTTAGACTAATATTTCTCAGTCGCCGGTTTAGGCGAAAAAATATCTGTTCAGGTTAATCACAGATGGTCTATAGAAGGGTCGTTATAACTCTGCCCCGTATTTACATTTTTTTTCATGACGAGAGCTATCCAGATGGGATCTCAAGTGGCTTAATATTATTTAATCAATTAACTGCACGTATGCGAACTTTTTATTGTACTTAAAAAAAATCATCAACGCGGACACATAAACTAAGATGACAATTCTTTACCATATTTATGATAAGAAGAATTTCATCACTCGATATGGAATCATTTAGAAAGAACTTAAATTGCTTTAAATTATACAAGAATTATGCAAGAGAATACGAAAAAGCAGCTAAAATTTTAGTTGATATTGGTTGATCTTTGATAACTACATTATTATTGCGTACCAATATGTGCATTAATTGAATAATTTCAATAGGTAGCATACAATAAGAATCAAAAACATGTTATACATTAAGAAATAGTCTTCCTCCTAGGTGGAGTTTCACATCTCTTTCAAATTTAATACAAAGAAATTTTAGTCCCTTCATTGTGCAGAGATAATATATTCTTCGCCGTCTTAAGCTTCAAACTCTTCAACTTTTTGGCAGCATTAAAATTGGGTGACATCAACAAGATATAAACGAAAATGCCATAAAATACATAAATAAACTTGCAAAGCTTGCAACGCATAGCGAAGTGGCGAAGCACTAACGCTGACCTTTGACCAATCAGTTTCAAAATCACTAGCAAACAAGCCTTTTTGGTCACCTGTCGATTGGTGAAAACAGAATTTGGAAATTCCCAGCCGTTCTCGAGTTTTTGATTGGACGGGCAACATGAAGTTAGTGACTCCACTTAATAATGTCCTATATTTATGAAATGTGATTATTTCCTAAACAACTGCGTTGATTTGATACCTACGCGACGACTGAAGATCTCAACGCAACCTATACGCACCGTTTTCAATGTAACGATAGATGTCCTACAGTTCCTCATATAGCTTACAAGTAGCACTGGATGAAATTAAATTATTAACAACCAATAAGTTAGTGTTTTTCTAACTAAGCAGCCTAATAATAAAAATAAAAAAGCTATTGGAAGCTGTGCAAATGAAAAGAAATAAGTTTGGATTTATTGACAACTGATACTACATTTCAAAAAAAATTGTTCTCCATTCTGGAATGCACTATGATAATATGATTAATCCTTTGGCGGCATTAATACACTACGGACAAAATATCTCAACCCTATACTGTTAGCGCAATGTCTGTTCACAATCCTTTTTACTTTTCTCAGTATTGTGACGATAAATACTTCTCAGCATCAAATTATGTTACGCACTCACTGCAACTGCAACTCCCGACGGCTACTCATCTCTTGAGCGTTCCTCGTACACTAAAATACGCACACGCTTATTTCTAGAATCTTTGCGGCCCCGCTTCAGCTCATTGAGAAGATAACTAGAACCTTTATTTGGGAAACTTAGAATTCTCTGGGCATATGCGCGCTGTTCCGCGGCCCTTTCAGAAAAATTCCAGTCTCGAAGATATATCGTTACACTGCTACTTTTTAAAGACTGTTCTGCCCCAAAACCTCGATGACTTATGCCACTTGTGTAAAGAGCTGTGAAATCGCTAGGTACCCTGAAGTTGCTTGTTTTTTGATAGTAGAAGTAGTGAACCGTGCATTACTCAATTTGGTGTCGTGTACGGTTCAGGCACATTAGTAGTCCGCCTTCGGAAATAAAACTCGGGTTTTTTAAATTTCTTCACTGAATTGGCACGATATGCATTACAGTCAACATTTCTCGTCTTCTTTACAGCTCGTACAATAAAATCACCTGAAACGTTTTCTTAATTTCAAAATATTCTTCTGGTGCTTCATCATGCATGTGATGGAGGACAACATTCAGTTTCTCTACATAATTAAACACAAGCAGAATTTAGCGCATTCAATGTTTGTCAATTTTTTTTAAAAGATCGTCTAACTTTATTTGTGCTCAAGAAATCTCTCTATCTCGATTTAGTGCATCTATTTCTTCCCATTGTGGTCGAACTCCTTTCCTCTCTATAACTCCTCTTTGCAACCGCCGATCTTTAAAAATGGAAGTTATCCGCAATTCAGGTCCTTGTTTCGGTTTTTATACTATTTTATCTCTAATTCTTCTAATTTTCTTTTCAAACTTTTCAAACGCTCTTCCTTTCTAACCTCTGGTGTGTTTTTTTGCATTAGTTTTTCACTTCTGAATTATTTGCTGCGTGGAATTTCTTTTTTAATTCTCCAACCAAACTTCTGTAGTGACCGCTAATTCGTTTCTTAAACACTTCTGAAATATGCTTCCACATTTACTTTTATTCGTTATAAATCAATTTTGGTTTCAAATATCTAGAGAATTTCCAAGCCTATCTTCAACCTTGTGCTTAGTTATTCAAACATTTCTATTGTATTTTGGTCTGTGTTTCCTATTTTTCTTTTTGAAACGTTTTTCGTTCTCATTTTCAAGTCTCCTATTAGTTTTTCTTAAAATTCTGGGCTGTTTTTCTAATTTTATCTCAAGGTTTTGCTTTGAACAGGTACGTGTGTAGATTATCAATCCTTATTGCAATCTTTTGCTATAGCGCAGTTTTCTTCCCGATCTTCTCTAAATTCTGTTCTTCTAATTCGTTTTTAACTACGTCATTTAATTCGTGCAACTTGACTTGACTTGAAATAGTTCTTTGAGTAACGATGAATCCCACTTTTGGCAACAGTTGTAACGCACTCTGTTTAATGTTCTATTGTTTGTTTATCGAATTTTATAATTTAAGGGCACCACACAATGAATTAACAGCTAATTAACTAATTATTTATTTTCACCGGCTGGCCTACATCCCGGTACATTTACTGCCTGCAACTCTCTTTTTGACTGTTCCTCATAGAAGCCTCAGAGCTCCGCACCAACGCGTCGAGCAAATTACTGGACCTTCATTAACGACTTCTAGAACTCTCTGGATGTCGCGGCTATAGCAGCCCGCGGATCTACTATTACAATTATTCTCTCTTCTTCTCGTTTTGATCAATTAATGGATGTTGGCAAGCCATAATGGCTATCCTGTTTTCTTAACCACCGATTTAAAAAATTCCGTTGTTTTACCCTGTCATCGGCTTAGGTTTTTCAGTCTCGATATACACTGTCTTCCTTATCCATTTTTACCCTTCCCTTTTTTTTGTAGTACCAACTAAAATATATATATTTTTTGTTTCAATTGTTTTATTTTTCTTAATTCTGAATATCACTTATGTTTGTGAATTAGTCAACCAAAAGAATTCTTAACGATCGGCGCTTCAGAGTTTCTTGCATACCATCTTAGAATAATCAGTTTGTATTCAGCAATATATTATTACTATACGGGACGTTTCCTGTTTTTATGAAAGTCGATCCTTGGTTGTTCTACATTTTATAGAGTGGTCGCCTTGATCTATTGAGCTAGCTAGGTAAGTATATTTATTGACTTCTCTATTTGTTTATATCAACAAGTATTTCGAGATATTTTTTTTAGGAATGATGCGTCATTATTCTATATACATTTTTTATTTATAGAATTCCTCCTACGATTTTTGGTTGCGGCAATAAAATTTTAAATTTATTCATATGATGTAAATTTATGTGTACGATAGCAGTGGGTACAAGTTTTACATAAGCTATCAAATGGAGATCTAAACGGAATGAGTCTCCAACAGTTTTATAAAATTTTTAATATTTATGTGATTTCAAGTATGATTAGAATGATTAATTTAAGATTGAAATGTTAATGGTTAATTTTGATAGGTTCTATCAATTTTTGTTTACCACAATGTAATTATTTATGCCAATAATGTTCTCTCTCATTCAATCAAAAGAGCTTTTTTAGAAAATATAGTCTTCATTATGACAAGATATCACCAAGTGCCGTTTCGTATGAAATGCAAATACAGTAAGATGTAAATTATTCTCTGACATAAACACTCAAACCTGGAAGACAATAAAATTTTAGATAAATCCATATTTGTATTTCATACTAAACGTTGTGTGAAATTTTGGTACTTAATTTCATATACTAGCAGCTTTCCAACTATAAATGATACGAATCACAAAATTACGAGAACATGTTCAGACCTTTCAGGAACTTGAATCTAGAACTTGAGTAATGCAATCGTGTCATCTTCCTACCGCGCCATGTTTTGCATTTATCTTCGTGAAAAAAGTACAATTAAACAATTTAAGTAGGCCACCCAACCATTTATCATTTGAATTCCATCACTATTCCAGGTGATGTGCATGAAAAAGCAACTTCATTTTGTATGCTAATAAGTTTTCTAAACGACTCCGGCATTTTATTCGTGCATTTTATTATTTCCGATCTTAATTTCATGCGGCGGCGGGGCGTCCACCTTATGATAAATGGAAGTAGGAGAGAAGGACGAGGAGTTCCTTGGAAGCAAGCAGCCCGGTAAATTATGCCTCTAATAGAGTTAATTGGCCGTTGTTAAGAGAGCCGACAGTAACACGGGATTCTTGTGCCGGGGATAGTGGGCGCGCTGTTCCAGTGGGTTGTTAATTAAACTTGCAAAAATGCACACCAGTAAAAAATGAGTTTACATGTCTCAAGGCCACGGAGGCATCATTCTTTAAATTTTTGCCCAATGCGACCGGGCCAAGAACGGTCAGCGCGGCCGTATCATCATCCATCCCACCCTCAAACCTGTCTTGTCAGTTAGATCCTAGCAGACGCTAATCGAAGCCCCGGCCGTCTGCTGATAACTTATGCCGCCGCACGTCGTGGGGGATTAACAGCACGCTGCAATTGCAGATACGGGGAGGCCGTACCTTACTACACTGTGCGTAACGATTCCACAACTCCGCGATGTTTGCGGTTTTGCGAAGTATGTGATCTTTTAATGGGCGAAGTTCATCGTCCAGAGAAAATGTAGAATGAGTCAGAAGAATGCCTAGGTCCGGTTTTCAGAGGATGGCCAAGACCACAACACCGCGAACGTCCGAACTGGTTGGGCACAGCGGTCTCGAGCGCGACAGAATCTTAAAGTCCGCCCCTACCACCTCGGTCTTTACATTTACCCATCGCTTGTTGACACAATGTACCCCAATTGGCCTGCACTTTATATTGAATTGCTATGTCTACATCAATTTTTTCTAAGTAACAAGTAGATTCGAATTTTGCTGCGACATTCGCTTTGCAGTATCTGCTTTGAAAAATCGCATATTGTTGGAGCAGTTGTGGCGGTGCCCTCCTCTAGCATGAATATGACATTTCAAAGCCCTTTGTGGTAGCTCGCAGCATGCGGCGTCGTTCCTATCGGGGCTTTATTTCAAAATCGATACTCAAACGTATGTACATATCATAAAATGCTCCTTTGAAGCGTTCGAAAGTGAAATATTTAGAAGCGGGTGGCTGTAATTTCTATAGTAATTTGTTGCACGATAGCCTTGCATTACATTATTCTGTTTATTAGCCACATTTATTTATAATTTGTGTTTTAATAGTGTTCTATATTCATTATTCTCTGAAAATTATTCTACTATAATTACTATCTTTGCATTTGAGGTTTTAATTTGATCTTTGCTTCTATATTTTGGTTTTAGATTGTTATTCTTTAATAATTTAGCACCTCTTTGTTTCTTTATTTATTTTTTGGGATGCTGTAAGTATATAATACTTTTTTACATTTAGATTTATGTAGTAATTTTGTTAACGATTATTTTTTCTTTTTTATAATTTCGCCATTTTTACCATCTTCATTATATGGTCTGCATAGTCTTTTAAAGTAATTTAATTTCCTTACGAAATTTTTTGTGAAAATTGTGTTGTTTACTTTATTTTCTCTTTTTTACGTACTTTCTTTTTTGGTTCTGATTAGTATGTTTTGTTCTCATTTTGTTATTTTTACACTTGCCCCAGTTTACCTAAAAATCCGTGTCTTATCCCTCTCGTTGTCTTTTATAATATTAAAAACACCCTATCTGTGATTTTATAAAGTATACGATCTTTTTGGTGAGCGAGACTAGGCATATAATACATATAATCTCGACGAAGATATATAAGACACCCTAATTAATACCCCAATCGGCCGATGCAAACGGGAAATTAGTTCCTCTTTGGAGCAGGTTGCCCAAACAAGCATATCAATCACGACTGCCCAAGATAAGCTACAATTTGCAATTTAACACCAATCTACCGGCAGTCCATTGTGCTCTGGTCGTAACCGTCGTGTCAAAGTTGTAAACACTTACTGCTCGCAGAAACATTGGAAGCGTCTCATCATCTTTTAATTGCCTTTTGAGAACGCCACTTCTGTGTACGCAGTAATGATTGCAAGGCCTTTGGAAATCGGGTTGAGGCTGTAATTGTGAATTTTTGAAATTTTCATTCTGGTAATTATTATAGCATTATTATTATATACTTATGAGATCATTACACTTTCACTATTTTGTGGAATTTGTTTCGGTTTAGTCATCTCTGGTGATGACATTGATCTACTTTTTTACTTTCTAGAAATTTGTAAGTTGTTTTTACAGTTATTCTTTTATAAGAACAAGTTATCTCTCCACATAACTCTTTACAGTTGATTTGGTTCGCTGTGTTCATATAGTGACAAAATAAAATTGCATTGACGTTGACTTCACTGAAGAAATCGGAGGCCCCTGGGTCCAATCTCTAACCTCAGTCCTCTTGATATGATCTGGCGTGAATGATGGATGGGCATCTCTATCGACCTCATAATTTTTGTGCTACGGTCGATAGAGTTGCCGTGACCTTGGATGCTCGTTTGCAGATCTTGAGCGGATTGGAAGATAAAAACCTGGATTGTGGGAATGTTGTCGTCATAAAGATCGTAGTTTCCCATGAACCACAGAGCGCTGAAAACGGACCGTAAGCTCCGATTCTGGATTACCTTGGAGCTTATTGAAGCGAGTTTTTGCAACCAAGCCCCAAACTGGAGCTGCATACGTCATAATAGGGCTTATAATGGTATTATATAAAAATAGCTTATGTTGGTCGATGGTCGATTCCCGAATCTTGCTGTCTATATGAATCGCTGAGTTAGTTTCTTGTCCAAAACCACTCGAGATAGGATGTATTCTCCTTCCACGGTATTTTCTTTCCAAAGATCCTGAGATTCGCTAGGTCTTACCAATGAAATGGTCTTCTGGTGGAGAATAAGTCCGCCTAACTATTCTCTGCATTCATATCTATTCTCCATCTGTCACACCAGTTTTCCAGGAAACCTAGTTTCTCTTAGAGCTACTGGGTCACAAACGATATCCTTAGCGAGCTGGACAGCATTACCGTGATGTCTGCGTACTCAGCCAGTGTAGTAGAGGGCATCGTGGACATGTCCCGGACGTAGATGTTGTAGAGCATCGGGGACAGAATGGAGTCTTGAAGAACGCCAGCTTGAAGTCACCTCTCCGATGACCATAGGCCACTGATAAAGAATCGGACAAGCTGAACCATCGACAGCGAGATTAGAGTGGAGTCTATCTATGGTACCACACCTTGTTGAAGGGCTTGTCCACGTCAAAGAAGACTACACCAGTGGTTTGTTTCTTGGTGTAGTCCTCGGTAATGCGTTTCATTACCGGAAGAAGCTGGAAAGGTAGTGGAGTCTCCGAAATCAGAGGCTTGTGGATTATTTGTTCCACAAGCTTCCCCACGGTAGACAGGAAACTTATCGGGCGATAATCCCGGGGAAGGTCCTTGACTTTTAAGGCTTGAGGAGCATGACGACGTCCGTCACCTTTTTGATGACAGCGTTAATGACGACGAGGATACAGACGATGAGCTTCCGGAGGAGAACGTGTAGTACTCGGCTTTGGATTCCATCTAGGCTGGGTGTCTTGCTCGGAGAACTTGTTTGCAGGTCATTGGATTCAAGTCCTATCCTGAAGGTAACTTACGAAGCGGTCAACATAGTCGGGGTGGTAACGGTTGGCGTTGTCATAGCTGAGATTGCACTGACGCTCCAGTTCGTCAGCTTTATCTTGAGTAGTGTTGACGAAGGACCTTGACTATTCACTAGATGATGTTGGCCATATCGGATGCTTCCAGACGGCGTTGCGGTGCTCTGCGACGGCGATCTTGATTTTGCATACTCTTGTATGTCCGCAAAGTCTAGAGATCCTTGCGCGCGCAGTCGCGTCCGGCTTTTCTCTCTGGTTCGCTCTTTCAACTCTGGAGGTAGCAAATTTCTTCTATCTCCGACACAGATGAGTTTGGTGGCGAAACAAATTATTGGAAAGAGACAGTGAAAAATGTAATAGGCCTTGTCACAGCTGCTGTAGTTTGCAGTGTGATTTGTTTTTGTAACCTAAAGAATGCCAACTAAAGCTGTTGTGGTGTATATGATGATGGGAGTGATTGATGCAAGAAATTTGGGACACTTTTAAAATTGATAAAATCGCGTCAAAAATTCTTTTAGGATTTTTTAAAAAGGTTTACACGAATTTATTAAATTTCAAATGACGTTTTGTTGGAAGCTGTCTCAGAGAGATTAGGATGCCAAAGTTCTTATTCGCGCTGATACCGGAAGAGCTGAGTAATCCTCGCAATGCTCAGAACACCATTAGAAAAGGGTGGCTGAATTTATCTAAACCTGAAACTTTAGAAATGAAAATGACAATCACGTGATCTTAAAGCAACAAGGAAAACTTGTTGATATATAAATTTCGATCTATATTTTGTTCTTATATTTTCTTTCTAAAATGTGATTTCTTAGGAAAGTTTTGGGGATTTGGTTTGACGTAACTATTTCTTCAATTCTGTTTAAAGATGTGCTTTGCTTGGACTTACTAAAATTATATCCAAAACGATAACAATTGTAGTTATCTACTCTTTAACAATCTTGATATCTCTCAAATGTTTAATGGGCCTTTCTATGACATGCAGTTGACATGAAATGTGTCTACCTGATCATAAAAATACAGGACATGGTGATCAAATTGGGCATGCAAGTGATTGTTCGTAAAGCTAAAAGGAATGTAACTTAATAAATTTCCAACAAGACTGGCTGTGAGGTACCCTCAATATTTCTCATTGTATCGCATATTAAGCTTCTCGCATTCTTGGCAGCAATGTACTTAACGATTGTTCATTGCTAAGATGTTAACGGCACTGTGTTTCACGCCAGTGCGCTTGAAACACGGAGGTTTAAAACCCACTTCGTGTAATGTTAGGTGAATTGCATTGTGCAATTCACCTGCAGCCATCCCGAAGTACCGTTCGGCAGAACTTCTCCGAAGAGTTCTCGCGCAGCGGCCATGTGCAACTGCACGTCACGGTGCGAATGCACTCCACGCTAAACAAACACAACCACTTCGATGCGCTTCTGTACGAAGCGCAATTAGGTCGAGTTAGCACAGGCCGCCGAGCCGCCAACTACCCGCCGCACCGTCCCCGGGGCTGCAGTGCCCCGGGGGCTTAAGAGCGAATTTGTCACTTTAATTAAACTCCCTCGCGGGGTGGGCACAAAAGATGTAGGAGGCTGCCGCGGGGGGCTGCGTGTGTTACTTGATCCGTTTATCGGGAGATGATTCATTTGTTATTGTCCGCGACAATGCACCGTGCACGCTCCGCTCCGCGTGCAGCCCGGCGCAGGGGTGATTCGAGCGGATTTCGCTTTCCTCCCGGTCCGGCCGCCTGATTTAAATGCAAATTACGGCTGCGGACGCGTGCGCTCGTATGGGGTTTGTTATTAGTTTGTTTTTTTAGCCGCCGCGCCTGCGACCGCGCTCGCCGGCCTGCTGCAGCAGCGAAATGGCGATCGTGCTGAAATTTCATTGCATTCCGTGCCTTTCATGCATGCCTGCGTTTTCAATTACGGGTTGATTAAATGCAATCGCGCCGAGATTCGCCCGAAAAGAGCGCTCGGCTCGTTAATTGGAGGAAATTATCTGTTGCGCCCATCTAATAGTTGCGTTTTTGAAATGGCTTGCTTCGCCGGTGAATCCGGCTCGAAGGACCGAATGACGTTCAAATATGCTCTACTTAGCTTTATCTTCTGATCCTAGCTTTCCCACAGATCCTGATTTTGGCACTTGAAAAGAGTCGTTTGCATTCAATATGGCAGCCCTAAAGTGTCGCTTATTTTTAGTAGCTTTTTGAAGATTTTTGGGCAGTCATAGTACGGAAAAAGAGTGCATGTATAAGGATGACAATCTGAATACTACAATTTATTTAAAAACACCTTATGAAATGAACACAAAGAACTTTGGTCTTGTATATCAGACTGACGCAATCATGATCTTCATTTCTCCCCTTTTCCAAACAGCAATTAAAGAACAACATAGATTATGTTCAATGCTTACAATTTAGTCATCAATCAGTTTTGAAGATTATGCCCAAACATTACCCGCACGAGCGATACACTCTTACAGTCTCACCTTAAAGTCTCGTTTCCACTAGTAGTGCTGCGAATTGCATTCTTTAATTCATTAAGAGTCCGTAGCTGTCGTTTAAAGACTTCAGCTTTTAGGAAATTGCAAGGGGACAGGTCTGGTGACCTAGCCAACCATGGGATTGTCACCGTGTTATGAGATGAACAGTTCTTTTACGTTCTTGGACTACTATCAGTTTGTATGGATAGAACATGAAATAACAGTGTAGAATTCTCGCACGCTCCTGTCAGATATTCTCAAAGCGAGAGCATGCGTAATAGCGGGACGTTTGCGGCCATCTGACAACAGTCTTCTTCACGGCTGCGATATTTTCGGACGTCCGAACGCTACGAGGCCTACCGGGTGATTTCCATTTGAATGCTAAACCAGTTTATCGGAAATTGTGATTTTCTTGGTCGGAACTGCCTACGAAACAGTCACTGCTTTACAATTACAGAATCACTATTTTAAAAACAAGTTTTCAACACAAATGCACGGTGTTCACTAGTCCACGCCATAATGACACTAAAATGGCATGCTTTGTGCTGCTTAAGGGTGCAAGATTTGTCTACCAATTCAAAGAAGAGAGGTTATTTTGCCGGACCCTGTATCTTGGGTTTAGGAAGAATTAAGGGAACTACAATCTTCAAATTTTGAATGTCATGCTATCCAATTTTTTTAGCTGGCCTTTTATTGCATCTTAGAACGTGTCCCACTTAACTTTCTGTTTAGTTTATTAGCCTCTATTACTAACCTGTTCTGAGGTTATCTCTTTAAGTTCCGTAAATTAATTTTTAATAATTAATGCCAGCATGAATGATTTGGTTATATTATGAACTTAAAGTTTTGGATTGAAATCTCTACTTTCTAAATTATCTATATTGTATTGTACTTGCCTGATTATGCTAAAGTAGGTGAGATTTTAATTAAAACGTTGTAACAAGCCGTTAGTAGTAGAAAATTCTGTTGTTATACTATGGAAATTAAATCCACTGAAGCGAACTTTCTATACATCATCCACACAAACATGAAGTCGACATTATAGAACACGGACATTGTTTTTTAATAAACTAATCAATAAAACAAAATTTTGTAATAACTGAAAACGTGTACTTGATAATGACTGCTTATAGATATTCGCTTGTTTTTTCGCAAGTTTAAAATATTTCTTGGTAAATTAAGAATAAACGAGAATAAGTAGTGCTAAGTAGATTTAGAGGTGCACAATATCATCGAATCAAATTTCAATATTATTGAAAATCTTTTAGTTGTCTTGAATAATTCTATTTTCGCAGTTGTGAAGCCTATTTTTGAACTTTTCCCTAAGATCTGGGAAATATAACTTGCTGATTCAAGTCAACGGTTTGCATTTGTCTTTTATATATTTGTCAAAGTCGGCTTGTCATTCCAAATCCAAGTCCATGGCTCTAGTTATTGATACTGCTAATACAATCTTGTTGTTTCCGTTTTATCAATATTTTTATCTAATATTACTTACTTATTATTGTTCAAATGAATGCTTAAGAACTCACTTAGAATACAAGCATGGCATTGCATTTAAATAAAAAACTAGAATGTTGACACAGTTAGGCAAGGAAACATCATCTTCGCTATCTATTTATTTTTTAACTTAAAATACGGTTTTATTTGCATAGACTATTTAAAAAGCTTATGAATTTTCTACAATCTGTTGAGATTTTCATAGATTCCTCTATATTTAAAAAAAAACTTGAATGTTCTGGAATAGGAATGGCATGTAATCTAAATCTGTGACAAATTCAAATGTAAGAAAGAACAGAAATCGTCTTAATTTACACTTCGTTAATTATTTTTATTTCACTGCAATTTCGCAAATTTTAAATAATCTATCAAAATAAAAGTAAAATCTGCCTCAAAGTGAATTTATGGGAGCCGAGTTGGCAGTGTAAATAAAAGGTTAGGCTCTGTGAGAAATGGTAACTTTCTTGGATGTGTAAAACAGGTTTTAAAATTTGATCCTTTTATAGCCGAAACTGTAGCAAAATTTGGAAATAAAGGAATAGATGTTCCTTTATACTTATCAAATACAACTGTCAATGAAATTTTTATATAGTTATCGGGTCAAGTTAAGACAAAGATTGTCCAAGAGATTATAAATGCCAAGATTTATTCTGTAATTGTGGATTTAACGGCATATGTGTATAAACCAACTAGCCATTGTGGTATATTATTCTTGTCAAATGATCTTTTACGTTTATTTCTAACTGTGACCATAAAGGTAGATAAATAGCGAATTGTTTAATGTCGACCGTAGAGTTAAGACAATGCCAGACAGGCGTCTGAGTGCTACAAAGTTTTTCAGGCTAGTATGAAAGAAATATATTCCCATTATCTCTAAAAGCTGTCGACAATCAGATCGACTGCCCAAGCTGATATCAATCAAGCATTATACAAATCGGACCAGAAGGTTCTTGATGCTCCGTGACACATTACCCATGATAGTAATCGAACTAAAGACGCACAATATGAAGCAAAGACTTCAAGGAGAAAATACAAACACAACAAAGGTCATTACTCTATACATTACTTTAGAAGCCTTTATAAACACTTCGGAAGATTAGTTTTCAAGGCTAGAAAAAAAGCAAAGTTGATTTGTGAAATTGACGTCTATGAAACAAACATAAGAAAGAGAAAGCCAAAAATGCCTTGGTGAAAACAAAGATGGAAATTACGAGTTTTCTGAACGATAGTCTTTTGTGATAGAAAAATATTATGCTGCAATTGATTCTCTGAAGCTCAACTTAGCACGAAAAAGAACAATCTATTCAGAAATACATAAAGATTTCGGATTTCTACAGGAAACCATCCACAGGAAAATGACAAGATATCGCAGAGTAAATATCAGCTATTGGAAAAGTGTGCCCCTAATTTAGATAAAACATTCCTTGAGGAATATTTACTATCATTTTTAAGAGTGAATAAAAGTATCGACAAAGTAGATAAAAATAACAAAGCAAAAAAAGCACAAATAGAATGATTGAAGTCATGGGTCGGAGAGTACTGTTCCTAATACTACGATCGTTCTAAGAATTATGCAGCTACTCCACTAGAGAACGATCCTTTTCAGCTCTTAAGTCAATGAAAAACTTTTTGAGTTCTACGTTAAAAACAGAAAAAATGACAGGGGTTGTGGAGTCTTTCATTTGATGACTCTGTTAAGTCTGGAAAAGATATGCTTTTTTTTTTTTTTTGGTGTGTGAAAATTGCATTGAAGTGTTTGATGTAACGAAAATTAAAAATCAAATAATAACAATAAATTTGTCTAAACAAACTTTATAATTTTTTGATAATGTCAGAAACTTGAAAAAATGTAAAGGAAGGCAGGCAAAAAATCGTCAGTCTAGGGCCTTTAAATATGTGGCTTTATTGATTTTCAAACTGTTTAAACTGATGACTTTCTGAGCCACAAATGACACCGAGGTAGTTGTTTCCTAATAAGCCCAGCCGAAGCGAATTCCCTGGAAAAAGTTTATTATCCTATAGAACTGGATGGATCACCATATAAATCTAAATCCCGGCTGGTAGCGCTACGCATTAATAACCCGAATGTTAATTTTATTACTCCTCGTAAACATTCAAAAATTCGTGTCGAATTCGAGAGACATTTGGACTAGAATGTAGAAAGCCCCAGTGTAATAAGCCGCTTGTATTAAAGCCTGCTGTGTTTATTCCTATACATCTTTGCTTATTGTTAAAAAACAGCAAATCGAAGCATTATGAGGGATGTACATTTTTTATTGGGGTTATAATTTCTCACATCAAGTTTTCTGAGTTGTTTAAAAACCAAAAGACTAACCACATTGTAACGAATTTATTTTGCAATATCTAACGGTAAGTGACGGTATAGAGATTTATCGTCAACATTTTCCAGCTTAAGACCAGAGAAATAATAGCTCACTCGCGCTAACTGCATGTTTGTGATTTTTTGACATGAACAGGTTTATTTATCAGAACCTGATCAGTAACTTAATCCTCTTTAATTTTCCTTATTCGCCTCAGCTTTATGTACATTGCAAAGCATAAATTTTCAGTTTGTCTCTAATTCTTAGCCCGCAGAAACGGTTTTCAGCCGTCTGAGACCTCGATGAAGCCAAGCGGCCGATAAAATCTAGGAATGTTATCTGTTCATCTGCATGTAACCTTCAATTAAGTAGCAGCCGCATTCTTGGATCAGACGCGGCACAGGTCGATTCAAGATCCTCCTGGAACTGATACTCGGTTTACGGTTCGCAGCTAGGTTTCCACCGCGAGTTTCCTCGCCGCGAAAACCAGTTCCAGGCCGTAAACGCCGCGCCAGTTTCGCTTTCAACGGAGAATTCCTCGCTGAAATTCAATTTGTCGCTAGCGCCGCGCGAGCCGCTGAAAACTGCATTCTTTCATGTTTGTGATGTGGCGCTAATTCGCTTTTCTTTTCAGGTATGGTGCCATGTTTGTTTCTCCCGCTTGCAGAACCCCGCAACGGGTAAGTGGAGTTTTCGTGCTCAGCAGCTGCATTTTTAATTGGCAAGTTTGCATATTGTGCTTAATTGTGGCATAACTTCTCATAATTGCATGAGAAATGAAAATGGAGAGATAAATGTAAGCAAAAGCAGCCTCGTTTTATTGCGACCATAAACAAGCTGATCATTTCCTTTATTTAATGTTGTGCACAGCTTATTATACATTAAATTATGGTCAGATATTACGTTAGTTATTTTGTAAGCTCACATTGTGATAACACATGTAATCATAGACCAGAGCGAATCAGCATGGCAGATTGGCTATACACCAGCGAATTTCAACAGGTCTTATCGCTATAGTAAAATCAAACCGAACTTTTCTGTATTATTGCTTATTTAATTGCGGATAATTTGCTTCTGTTTATCAGTATTCAAGGAACAGACAAGGGTCGATGAGAGAAATTTGATATCGTGTGAACTGAAAGCAGAAATCAGTAGTTGGGTGGGGAATATTGTGGCATACCACACAATAGAAGTTACAAAATGAAATTACTAATAAAACTGAAAAAAAAACAGTTTTACACGATATTTTGTTATTGAACCGGAAAAGTATTAATACACCCTACACCAATTGGTAGAAGGGTTCTTGATTAAATAATATATAAGTAATAATATAAAATGAAAATATTGATAGGGGAATATGAAGCTGTGTAGTTAGTAATGAATTAAAGTGAATTCACAAAAACCTGGCCGATATATTCCGAAAAGAGTACAGCGTAGTCATTGTTCATATTTTATGAAAAACCAGTTCAATATTTATAAGTTAAATTAAATAAATGTCACTTAGGGAAATAAAAATGAAGACTAATACATCAATCTAATAGATAGACTCAAATACACATAAATTAGTGAAATTTGTCAAGTTCACAAAAAAAATGAACCCGAGAGAAGATTTAAAAAATATGATACAAACAAATTTATCACAACATAAATACCAAGTGTAAAAATAAAAGAGGGTAGTTTAAAAAAATTTATAAACGGAGCTAGTCATGGGATGTTTAAACACCGTACCCTATCAGAAGCCCTCAACTTCAAGAAAACAGCTCGCATTTTTTGTCATTTCCGTATTAATTTTTTGTATTCACTCAAACTAATTAATTTGTTAATTCCTGTGTTCTATCCTTATAACAAAGAATTTCTCAAAAATTGATTTCTAATGGGATAAGGAGAGTAAAGCCTATTTTCTTGGACTCTTAGATGCCCCTTAAGCTCAGAATTTGCTATTTTTACACTTTTGGAAGCTAACGTTGTTTGGGATTTAACCTTTTGACGATCCTGAAAATATTTATTTGTGGACTTAATAATCGCGAAATTCTTAATGGTAGTACTAAAGCTTTTCGTCCTTCAATCATCTACACACCCCTTTAATTTGCAGAAAAATAAAAAAACCTGGTGTGCAAGACCTTCCACAAGATTTACTACAACAAAATTATCCTTACGAAAACTTTAGTGTTCATTATGTTCGTGATAGTACAACTTATTTAATCTTTTTTAGACGACTATAAGATCCACTGTGACGTCACCAAAGAAAAAGGCTCCAAGTTGGTATCATCTTGCTACCAACACTATATTTATATATCTGGAGCATAATAAATTTAATTTTTATGACGTAGGATACTATCAGTTTCCATCTAGTTTTTTTTTTGACTTTTACTACTGCTGCAGCTAGGAAAAAGTGATTTCGAAACCCATTACTCTTTTATCATAACATAAAAGAATCCAAATGACCTAAACACCATAATATTACAAAAAGCTGAACATTTAAAGCTCATGTGTATTGTGCATATGCGTCGTTTCGCTGCAATTTATACCCATCCATATGTAAGTGTCTTAATAAAGTAAGGAACAGCTAACCACCCAGGTAGTACAGCCATGTTAGAGACACAACAACCGGTTTTTAGTTTTGAAGCAATAATTAAAATGCGGCAAAGCCCACGTACAACGAGTGCATTTCAGCGTTAAGGCTCGCGTTTATTTGCAGGCAGGTGCCGTAAGGCGAGCCGCGCCGATATTGTTTGCGATTGAGCAGGATCGGCTGTGAACTAGTCGAAGAGCAGGACATCGCGTTTTGAAAACTGCACGCTGTTTGCCCCATATACCTTATGAAGCGCGTAAAGTGCTCGTGTGCTGCCCGCTATTATCGCCGCCGGGCTGCACAAAGTGGGGTAGTGATGTAGGGCCGCAAAGGGTTGAATCCACCCCTCGGCCGCGGGAATGTGTAACAATGAGACACACCCTATGCCCTATTTCATAAAGATTTTTCGTCGCTCCCCTGCGCTCGGCGCTAAACGGGGTTTGTTGCAGGTTATCTTTATTAACATCGATTTTCGCTTTCCTTTCCTTGTCGCATTAGAACATCCCGCGATCCATTGCTGGCCCACAGACCTTGCGCCAAATAGTTTCCCTTTTCGCTCTTCCGGCTTGTTTTCGTGATAAAAGCCGTTCGCGCCGTCGGCGGTTTTAATATTTAAAATGCAAATGGGGAATTTACATGTTATCGGACGCTGCGTGGGTTTCCTCACTTCGGGGCTTCTCCATTCGATGTTGCGCGACTTGATGAATTGGCCTCGGCGATTTTGGGGTGGCTGGAATGTGCTTGTGCTCCGTCGAAATCAATCATATTTAAAATCGCATCAGCAGGGCCGCTTCCAGGTGCCGGCGGCCCGACTGATTTTCCAACGTTGATGGATAGATCTTCCAGAAATCGCTTTGCCGAAGAAAAGTGCAATCCGCCGGGCGCGTGGTAGGCTATAACGAGTGAAAAGTCATGTGAATAAGGTGGGTGGAGCAGAGCTTCGAGTTCATTTAGCTTTAGATTATTATTTATGAAAAGGGCGCGGCTGCGCATTGACAGAAAAAGTATGATTTATTGGCGTAAATGGCGTTACTTACTTATGATGCAACTTGTGATGAATTTTATTCAGATCTTCAGATAACAATTTCTATTGCTGTATTTGGACGAAACCGTGAAGTTTTGATTATCAGATTTTTATATGCTGTGTAATTTAGTCGAACCTTCATTCACTTAGAATCATTATTATTAGAAAATAAATAACAATTGCTTATCCTTAGTTTCAAAAATTTAAAAAGTATATATTTTGCTTATAACAATTTGTTTTATTATTTATTTTCCAAAGTAATTCTGTTATGAACAATAAACACACTATCAAGTATTATTTGAATTGGAAAATTTGTAATGTTTAAACTATAGGGTAACATAAAAAAATAAAGGCTAGTGACCGGATTTCTTTCATAAAACAATTAATTGTAATTACAGTTTTATTATTCTAAAATTAAAATGTTATTGAAAGTAAGTTTTTTCTGATCTTATAAATAATTATAGTAGAAAAAAATTTTGAAATTTTTTTTAGGAATATTGATTATAATACCAGTGAAAAAAATTGTCCGTTTACAAAGCATAAATTTTAAAACAGAAAAAACGCATGCTACCTTCTGCTTCTGTGTATATAGTAGGCTTATTGTTATTTACTAACATGTGGCTTTTATCCGTTTATTGAAAGAAATAAATGTAAAATTTCTAAAAATCTGCTTCTGTTATATCGAGCTTAGCTTACTAACATGCTATCCGTTTATCTGAAAGAAATAAATTAAAAGCTAAACATGCAATCGGTTTTCGACTTAGCTTACAAATAAAGATCTGAGACTATTAAAGCAAACATGCAATGTTGCATGATAAATAAAATTAAAAAAATACATAAAAAAACCTGGTAATTAGTATTTTAGATTTTTGCACTAAAATTGATAAAAACCACATATTACAAATAACCACAGGGGCAGTATTCAGACAGTTTTACCTATAAAAGGAGTAGTAAAAATAACAATAAATGCAGCATTTCAACTGAAGGTTACTAAATTAATGATACAGAAACCTGGAAAGCCACCAAACAAAACAACATTATAGCAGCCTATCTCTCTCTTACCCATAGCCCCAAAACTATTTGAAAAACTATTTCTCAAAATGGTAAACCAATAATAGAAATAAAAGAGCTGATTCCAACACACCAGTTTGGTTTCAGCAATTAACATTTTAAGGTAGACCAAGTCCACGGACTAACGAACTACAAAAAAGGTCTGTTCAGCAATCTTCCATGTTGCACAATCCTTTGGTGAAGATTGATATCAAGGATTGAATCATAAACTTTTCGAATTACTTAAGTCTTACATTGCAGATATACTATTCAAGATTAAACAAGAAGACATTTACTCAGGTTTGTAGGAAAGTAAGGCAGGAGTACCACAGGTACTGGGACCAGTGCTTTACTTTTTGTGCACCTCTACAACCAACCAAGTAACGCTAGCCACTTTGTAGATCACACTGCAAATACTAGCAACAGCCAAGGGCGCCTATAGAAAGAACAAAAATGCCGAATAAAATCAAATGACACCAAATCTGAGTACATCAATTTCTTGAACAAGAAGGACGAATACTTACCAGTAACACTAAACAACATTATCTTGTTAATATAGCATCATCATGTTAATATAGCAAATTGCTCGGAAATTAACCTGGATACTAAATTACGATGGAAGGAGCACATGAAGAAGAATTAAATATAAAATATAGAAAAATGTACTGGTTTCTGGAAAAAAAGTCCTTAGCTATCAATCCACAACAAAATACTTGTATGTAATCAAGTAATAAAACCAGTATAGACATACGGTTGTCAACTGTGGAGCTCTGTAAGTAAAAGTAACATTAATATAAACCTAATATTTCAAAACCCAATACTAAGGAACATCATAAGTGTACCTTGTATGTCAGGAACAGCGATATTCACAGACACCTAGGGATAAAACTTTATTAGAGGAAATAAATAATATTTCCCAGAAGCACGAGACCAACCTTCATGAACAAGTAAATATCGAGGCTTCAGAAGTCAAGGATAATTTAGAATTAGAAACAAGATAAGAAGGATAAAACCGTTTCAATTAGTGTGAAGTGACAGAAGTGTTAACACGAAAAAATTGTGTGCCAAAATACCGGAACTGAGACGACAACCAATGGATGAGATCTCATATAAACATTAGATAATTTAAGTTAGTTTAGAATTGGTGGTTAGTCATTAGACTATTTGCAATGTATATTTATTGAATTAAAAAAATAAGAAAATCAATATCGAGAAGATCCTAAAAATTGCCATCTTCCAAAGAGTTGTCTGTCACTAATTACCTTGCTTGTTCAACTTATATGTAAATCTTGATGAAAAAGACGCAGGATTATGGAAATACAGATACATAATGTATTAGGAAAACCTTTTCTCAAAAAAAATGTTTTAGTGCTGCCAACATTTGTTTCCGCCCCTCATTATTAGTCGTCTCAAAGAAACCTGTTAGAAGTTAATACTATGGATTACCTTTTTAGCAACAATTTCATTACCTTTGTAACTTCGTAAAACTAACATGTGTCGTAAAATTCAGGAAAATAAAAGGAAATTTGGTATGTGATGTCGAGGAAAGTCGAAAAAGTCAAAATTTGACTTATAAAGGATAATCTGCAGAATTAATAATGTTTTAATGTTGTTCTAGGGTGCATAATTACAAGGAAAGGGATCTTTGGTGTCCAGAAATTTATTATGATTGAACATATGTACAACGTCAACTTTTTAGTTACTTTAAAAAATTAAAAAGTGAAGTTGTAATAATAAAAAAAAAATTTAAAGCAAGCTATTTTTTATGATTCTTAAATTATTGTCATTCAAGGAGAACTTCGGAAATAAAAGATCTAAAGGTAGACTACGGAATCGATGGTTAGATAATATGAGAAACAACCTCAAAAAAGTGGGTATGAATATTTAGAGATTATTAACAGTGGACAGAAAAATTTATTGCAACAAGTGAAAGAGAAAGTGAGCAAGTCCGATGTTCAGGGGTCACCCTAACTAAAAGTTTAGTAACTCAGCAGGGTTATGGTCCTTAAAGGACTGTCAGAGTAAGTATATTATTACCATGTAAAAATTTTAGTTTATAGTTTGTAAATATGAGAATTATTATATTTACTACTAAATTAAAGAAATATGTTTTTATCTAACTTTTATACAACAGATCATATGTTACCGCAACAGCGTCATTGTAGTAACCACGTGCGTTATTGGCGCACGGAATATTCATATATTCATCGACAGTACAACAAGAACAGGAAAATTGAAGCTGTTTGAAACATAGCAACACCAACACATAAAAAAATAACACAAACATTCAAACTGTCATCAGTTGTTGTTAGTCATTAACTTCCACCAGAGCAAATTAACCCAAGAAAATAAAAAACCTAAATACTGAAAATAGCACCAATGTTGGGGCGAACGGACTCGGGTTTAATCCTGGGCTCAAATGCCTACTCAGTCGAACAAGGTCATAATGCAATCGTTTAATGCGCAGTGCTTGCTATATCGCCCTGCATCACAGAGATAGTGTGCAACGACCGGGCAGTGAGGGGAAAATACAGGAGTTTTATGCCCCTATGTGTGGCGTTAGGATTTCACTATTATAAATACTGAAAAAATCTAGGTATTCTTCTATTCATGATGCCAGATTATGTGATGTCAATTAATTCTGGAAAGTGCAGCCCCTTTAATTAAAATTGTAGATAGACATAGCCAGCAGTGTACCAATGGGTGGTTTCACTTTGAAACTAAAGAAACTCTTCTATCAAACCACTCCTCATTGTATTTCTACCGTTATCAGATGAGCTCAGCCGTTCTTTTAACATCATCGATCCATCTCATCTAGGAGTGTCCTACACCACTATTTCCTTTCAGGTCGCTATTCAATAATTTTGCTGTACAATTTCTCCTCATTTCAAAATACATGTCTGGAGTAGTTCCATTAGATTTGGGTAGCTTTCTTCACATTGTCTTTCATTTTCGTTCTTGACCTGATTTGTCTTTTAACACTTTAGAGATATTCCTAAAAATTTTCTTTCTATGATCCTTTAATTTATTTAAAGTTTACCTAGAAAGTAGTTGGTGAATATCTAAGTTTCAGCTCTATATATTGTTACTGGGAGTATACACTGATAGTGCAACTGAACTTTCAGGAGAAGAGATACATTAATCTTATTCGTTCGTCCCTAATTCCTAATTTCTTTTTCCCAACGTAATTATTCAACTTAAGTATTTACCTTCGTGTACTCTTTTAACTTGCTTGTTTTCTATTGATATTTGTTGTTCGATATCTGCTTTATTTGCCTTGAGTCTATTATCTTAGTTGTTTCTTCTATATTGTTTATTAACTTGTGTTTTGATTTTAATAAAAATCGCGATGTCGTCGACGAACTATAATAAAGTAATCTTTTATTGTTGATATTAATTTTCCAATTATTCTGTTCAATACTCTTAAAAGCGTCTTCCAATGTTAACGTGAATAGCCGTACTTCGATGGTAACGATGATTTTACTTGTATTTTCTTAAATCCATACCTACTGTGTGACATTCTTGTCGATTAGCGATAATCTTGTTCTAAGGCTCAGATCTTTGTCGTATCAAACGCCCTATTGTAGTTGAGAAAGGCTATCCAGATATGTATTTTTATTCTATTGTTTCCTCTACTAATTTTCTCTATTAATCCTGAGAGAGTACAAGTGTTCTATATTACCGCAACTTTTCCTAAACGCAGCTCGTTCTATTGGCTGGTAGAAACCCAACTTCTCTCTTATTCAATTTAATTTTCGAGAATTTTTAGATTTGTGAGAGCAGGCTAATGGGGGACTATAGTTATCCAAGTTTCCCTTTGTTTTTTTCCAAGTTTCGTGAATTAGAATTAGTAGGGGATTTGTCCAGTCTGCAGAGATATCCTCTTGTAGACTTTTATTGTGGTCTGCTTAACTGTCTAATCAACGAGTATTTTCTATTTTTACAAGCACTTTATCTTTACATACCGTAATGCTTCATACATTTCATCAGTATCTATATATAAAAATTCTTCTAAATTTACATTGACTACTTTCCTTCATTTAGTTTCTTCGTCCAATCACATAGAAGTTCCGTTTCATAGAGTGCTATATAAAATTCTTCAATCATTTTTTATATTTCCTCTTTACTATTTGTTGTTATTTTTACTTTATTTTTCAACTTAAAACTTTTCTTTTTTGTTGCTGTATTTCATCGAAATATTTAGGCCCATTATAGCTCTATAATACTTCTTATGCTAGTTTTGTTTTGTATTTTCTGATTAATTTTTTACCTTCTTCCTTGTTTTTGTCTATCAATCGTATTATCAACAATTATAAAACTGATTGCAAAAAGTAGTGTTTTTTCAAAACCGTTGCGATTAGCAACAGTTCATTAACAATATTTTAAAATTTGATTTTCATGTAGCTTTGAACTGCAAATACCTTTATTTGGATTTGCCAACTATTTTTCGATATTAACTAGACTAAATATACTGATACATAATCATATAAAGGGAGTCTTTCACAATTCTTAGACAAAGTGACAATATTTTCCATTTATAATATGTAGTTGTGGTTAATAATCAATAAATTAAAATAAAACAAATATCCGTAGTGTTGAGAACGAAAATGATAAAGAATATGGATTGAATTATATAAATTACGATTATGTTGGATATGTTCTTCATCTGCCAAAAAAGTTGTATGACGATAACGCCAAAACAGTTCTTCAATTTAGCAGTCCCGACATTTTTTCCTTTTCCTGTTTCTTCTGTATGAAGAATGGTATGGTGTTTAATATTTCTTCATTGCTAAATGATGTTCATTTGCAAATTGCGGCCGAATAGGCAAAAAAGCATAATGTGATTCTGTGTGAATGTTTTGCCTTTCCTCATTCTGTGGGTTTTGCCCGTTTTGGCTTCGCCGTTAAAGGACTCGCGTATCTAATCCATTGTTCTCGGCTCGCACAATGCAGTACCTTCGCCCAGCTGTCCGGATTAATATTCGCAATTAACCCAAATGCGACAAAGATTACAAAACGGCGAACCCAGCTGGCAAAGAGCGTTCTAACGCGAGGCAGCCTCGTCGTCGTGTCTTGCGCAACGCCGTTCTCGTGGTATCGGCCGGCCCGGCTGCATTATGCGGTCAGTGCATCGTCGTTGCATGTTGGATGCATGAGCCAGACTTGTTTTGCGTCCTTTTTCCTGCCGTGACTGGCTTGTAAACAGCTACAGCTGGTGCCGGCATCCTTTGCCCCGCCGGACGGAAACGCGTGCTGTAGAAAAAGACGACCGATGTTTACAGCGTTCGCTGCCCGAACAGGTTGGGTTCGCCGATAGTCTTTGTCTAGGAGGCTCCGCTCACAAAAAGCGAGGTCTTGGTACCATCGCCGAGCGCGCTGGGAGTACGCTAAAACGAAGGCAAACACGTAAGTTTGTTGATAAATTCATTACGGCCGTGCGGCCGCGGCTGCGGAGTCTGGGCTTGGGTGAGAGGATGGGGTCGGTCCTGGGTCGGCCACCGCTTGTAAACAAGGGCCGAACTGCTGCTCTGCCTTTGCCCGGAGATTTGGAATTTATACGCCTTTGTTTGAAAACGGCTCCGAGTTTTTCATTGGCAGCAGCTCCTTTGTGCATGTAAATTTAGAACGTCGCAGTACAGCACGTGGTTTGCACCAGTCATCTTGCTTTGAATGTTATCACTTTGAAATTGCAATGTCACGGTAGTGTTTGTAGATTAAAATCTTTGTGACATTATTTTCCTTCTTTAACTTAATATCCATTACAATACAGAAATTTAAATGTCACAATTGGAACAATAAAAGCAATAAGGTTTCAGTTTACGTATCGCCTAATGGCAAAACCGTTGAATAAAATGGAAAAAGAAAACCATGCACGGCAATAAGGTGATCGTGATCCAAATTGAAATTTAGGATTTTTGTGAAAAGTTTCCATCTAAACACCGTACTTTTAAGAACTGAGTTTAAGGAACATAGCAGTTCCTAATTTTTGCAGAAAGCCGTTTTTCTTTTAACGGCTTTGTGAATAGCCAAAATTGTAACATCTGGGATAATGAAAATCTCCGTGCTGTTAACAAAATACATTGGGGATTGGAGGAATCATTGGCCCAGACTTCTTTGAAGCTGACATCACTGTTACCGTCTGTTAATTGTGGATATTATCGGGATATGCTAAACAATTTTTCTTTTCAATGAAACCGATGATTTGAACTTAAGTGATGTCGCACAGCAAGTTCTTGGTGATGTTATCTCGTTGAGGGTGACCTCGATTGACCATCGCGATCTTGCGATTTAACCGTGTTAGACTTTTGTTTTTGGGGCTCTGTGAACGAAAATGTTTACAAACCTGCTGCGATTCCAGGATTAAAAAAGAACATCAGAGGTGTAATTGCTGAAATAGAGTCGCATTTATGGGAAACTTTGCTAAAAGAATGGTCGCATGTCACTTGACCGTCATCATATTTCATAGGTAAAGTCTGATAGCAATGAAATTTGGACTTGTCCAATATTTACTGTTTTATTCAGGAACAATATCCTGAAATCTATTAACTACAGTAACTACAGAATATTTTATTACAAAATCTTTTAAGATAAAGAAACAAAAGATTCATAGAAGTTTAAGTTTAAGTATAAACAATTACATTAAGGAAACGATCTGTAAAAACAATAATTTCTTCTAGGTATCAATGGCTTCTTCAACCTTTTTTGGAATTAGATGGTGAACTTTACGGATCATAAAGAAGACACCTATGACCTAATACATAAGTCAACAGTTCGGTCAAAAAGAACCAATGTCATTATTATCCTCTACACTATTGTCCTTAGGTAAAAGCATTAATTTAATCTGAAAAGTAATATCAAAACATGGCATATTAGACAAAAGATGAATATTAATATAAAATACGAAAGCAGAAGTGCTAGAAGTGCGCAAAAAAGTAATGAGAAGATGTTGAGTCAGGAAAAAAGGAACCAGAAAGAGAAGTAGTACTCTGAAGTATTTGGATTCTATTAATGTTAGTTTTACTAACACAGCCCCCACAGTTGGCCATCGTACGTCCATACTGGTTTCATTACCTGATTATACAGAAGTATTTTGTTGTGGATTGAAAGCTGGGAAATTCATTTCCGGGTACTTTGCTTTCTTAATATGTGCTAAGAAGCTAGTAACTGCTACCGGTAAGTATTCATCCTTTTTATTCATGAAATTGATACGCATAGATTTGCTGTCATTTAATTTTATTCGCCATCTTTTTGTTCATATTATGTTCATAATATATTTTATTCAAGGCTTGCAGTAGCACTTTTGTTGTTTCTCGAATGCTCTTTCCTGTTGCTAGTAATACAGTTTTATCTGCGAAAGTGACTGTCGTTACTTAGTTGATTGTGGGGACATCACTAATGTACAAGAGGTATTGCACTGGACCCAGTACACTACCCTGTGACAATCCTGTCTTTTGTAAGAGTATTTGTCTTCTTGTTTATTCTTGAATGTAAGGCTAGTAATTCGTAAAACTGTAGGAAGTACTTTTTTAATTTTATGATTCAATCCTTGAGCTCAAACTTTATCAAACGCATGTACAACATAGAAGATTGCTGGACAGATTTTTTTATACTTGTTAGCCTATGGACTTTTTTTGTGCACTTACAGGCACTGCAGCCTTAAGGGCTTATTGTGCCCACTACCATGCACTTATTCTAGGACATCCACACACACCCATCGGTTGAGCGAGACTCGAACACCGCGTCCCTAACCTATAGACTTGGTTTACTGTAGGATGTTGATTTCTTCAACAGAAGTGGTGTGTTGCAATCAACTATTTTCGTTATATTATTAGTTTTAACCTTTTAAGAAACATTTTTCAAATAGTTTTGAGAACGAGATGGGTCAATATAATGTTGTTTCATTTGGCCATTTTCCAGGCTTCTGTATTATTATTACTTTAGCCATTTTCCAAACGTTTAGTACATATTTTCAGTAGACATACCGGATTTATCAAGTTTTATGAGTTTTGCTATTCCACTTTGTTGTGACAAATTTTTTAAGTAATTGTTTACGGATTATTATAATAAGTAAAAAGTAAAATACTTCTCAAAAATATTTAATTTGGCGTTTACAGTAGCTTGTGATACATCCCAAACTACGCACAATCGCCCGTTCCCCTTTATAGCCTCTATAAATTTCTGTACTTGACTGTCTCTTCCTCCGTCACAAAACAGAATCCTTAAACGTGTTCGCTCCTTTGAAGCTCTCGATTTATGCGAGGGCAGTGGTGCGTACGCACCCCTTAATTGCACTGCTTGCACCTTGTTAAGCGATGTCTTCGGGCGCAAAGCTAACTAGGTGGTAAGAACACGCCCCAGCTGCGTGTTTTTATGTAAATTCGGATATCCAAGCCAGCACGGCTCGGTTAGTCTCTCAGCACCGAGCACATGCCGCTTGCTCTAATTAGGCCCGGCGTTCGAAACGATGTTATTGTGTTTGTGTCATCGCAATTCGGCTGGCGAAGGTCGCGCGATCGCGTCGCCGGTGAGAAAGTGATCGCGCGAGACAATTAATGGCCTGCCCACGCATGTTTGCGACAACAATGATAATTATACGCTAAAAGTAACGCCAATCGATTGCGTAGACGTTAGAACAATGCGCTATGGTAATTGTGCGGCGCATTTTTTCCGGGGAATTCGTTAGCACCGCACTTCAAGCAAGGCGGACGTACGTTTCGTCGGCGCGCGTCCTCATCGAGCTGCCTGGCCTATATCGTAATGTTCCGATCGAGCACAAGCACGAATTGAAAAGCAATCGGATGGAAACGATAATTAATTAAAAATACGTGCGGCTCGGTCGTAAATTGATGTTTGCAGAGATTTGGTTATGAGTAAGCATTAATTTTATATTAATGAATATTTGATTGTAGCGTCGGTTCATTCATAATAAACAACAAATTTTTATCGCCGTACATGGCCACAATAATCAGTAGGTCATTTCATAATTTCTTATTAAGTTTACGAGTATTCTTATTTGCTATTGCCCAAAACAATCTTTTTTATAATTAATCGACATTCACAGAGAAAAGCTTTCTTATGGAAATAAAAGAAAAACGCTGCACAGTGCTACAATAGGAGCGTTAAGCGTACATTAAGCAAGCGCTTGATTCAAATCTCCGAAAAGTCACAAGAATTCTGACTCATATATTAAACTAGTCGGTTTAAGTAGTTTATAGTGAAAACATTAAGACTCCACATAATATATTTTCATACAAATTACACAAATAAGTAGGCGAAAGAGTGGATGGCAGCAATAGAAAGATCCTTCAACATTCACTGTGATAGAATTGTGAAAACCATGATTGAGTCTTTCATAAATAGAACCCAAGCAGAAGCATCGTAATGGAGCACTACAGAATGTAATATTTTTCTATTGTTTCTCCCGAATACTGCATTTTGTACCAAGATCCGTAATTTTGCGACCACGTACGCTAAATAACCAAATCTCCGCTGAAGCTGAAATTGTTCAGTCCGGCTTAAATTAACACTGTGCAGGAATAAATGTTAAATTTAATACCCACCAATTGTTTGAGTTGCATTTGGAAACTAATGAACGAACCGCACTTACTCGAACATGTTCCTGCAAATGATCTTGCAAACTCATTGCTGTTCTGCACGCGATCTGTTTCTTCCACATTAGGGGTTTCTTCAGTGTCCTGTACTGGCAATTTCCGTTATCGAACTAAATCGTTGTCCGAGACTGGTCGATAATTCTTTAGGATAGAATCACCAGTTATTATTAGCCTCAATCTTCAATATTTGAGTTAAAGAAATTGACTGGAACACTCGCTGATTTTTGATAAAATTATATAAGATAGGCGATGTTCCAGGTGTATTCCGAACGGTCCTACGTTACCTCATCTCTCGATCAATTGAATTACACATTACAAATTAATTTATATGAATTTAGACGAACTACTTCTGATCATTCTCTCAGCTGATCTTTTGGTTGCAAAGCCAAACGTGCCCTAATGGAAACTACCTCTATTGCTTGACTCGAATTATGCACTGCTTATTGTTTCTCTAAACTCAGTAGTTTAGTAATCACTTCTCCCGTGAATGTCACATTGGGAGTGGCTTTACCACTGTATTAGCATGGCCTAAATCTTTGACCAGAAAATAGAGTACTTCTTTTAGCCAACTCCATAAATTTTGTTCTATTGCTGAATAGTATTACATTCCAGCTGACCCTGTTTCCTCATTAGCTGTGGTTGTCCGAGTCTGAAATCCTCAATCTGAATTTTAACGGGGTCAATTTGTATAACAACAGAAAAGCTGTCATTTCAAAAAATGTATTTCAGTATTTTTGGATAAACGGCATTGAAAAATTCTCCGATTCCAACTGTTTAAATATGTTGATAATTCTTGTTTTTTTTTTTGCTTTCTCAACTATATATTCGAATACGAAAATCGTTTTAACACGAACTCTAACTTTTAGTAACTCTTTCAACTAAGCTTACACCAACACTTGCATAAAAATGCAACATTCAACAACTCTCACCGTTTCTCAATGAAGACAAAATCTTTTGAGTTGAGGGATGTCTAAATCCGCACTCGGTCATTATTCCAAAATGCACTTTTAGAAACCTCATCATCCGAAAGACACATTTGGAGATGTTCCATGTGGGTCCGAAACTAATATGTGCCTAACTTCCAAATATTTTTTTTGTTATTAACTTCCAATGTATTAAAAAAGTTTTTATTATTTGTGTTTTCGATATATTTACTATAAACCATAACCTATTTTCAAGTAATAAGAGATTTTTCTACCGATTTTTTAATTCTTAATCTATTTTTTTCTATATCCTTACGTCCGTACTGTAAATCATGTAATCCTGCCACCAAAGACGACATGTATTGCCCCAAGACTGTGCCAAGAAACGACAAACTCAACTGTGTCGGCTGACATAATTTTTAGAGAAATTTTTGACAAACATCTCAGCATAATAAGTTACTAATGAAGAATTCGTAAATCTTGGCACAAGTTTCATGCAGTAAAACTTTATCTCGTGACACTTCGCCAGCTTAGAGACACAGACCATCTTCGTAAAATATTCAGTGGCACACTTGTTATTATCAAAAAACTCCAAACCGCATTTTGGAAAATATTTTAAGTTTTCTTCTGTTTTTATAACTATTAATGTGTCTGAGTATATTTAAGTCGCTTAATAGGTTGAAGCTCGTGTATTCTACAAGCAAAGTATATAAATAAGAATACTAGCTATAAGGTGTATTGGACATGTTAATCAGATAATATGATTGTATTTTCCAAACTATTAGCGTTCCCAATATCTTATTAAATTAATATCTCATCTCCAGTGTAGTAAGGTTAACTAATTTGCTTCGATATGCTTTACAGGATTTTCGAGTTGTGACGAAAGGAAACTCTCATGAGGGTTGTTATAGTTAGTGTCATGGTTGCGATAATATGAAACTTTGTGTGTAAGATTTGGATTTTACTACGATTTTGCTAATATTTTGTATACTTAATGTTTAGACTACTATTTAAGGGGGTTAATTTTGACTTTATTGGGATCATATTTGTAGTAAGATGATTTTGTTGTTTCAGGATGCGTGCGAACATATTTGCAAAGTAGAACTTGGCTAATTTAATGACATCTCCACTATTACCGGCTTTGGTTGCTGGGTATTAAATTAAAATCTTTAAGTGTTGAAAACAATAGCCCCGGGATTTTTCGGTCTAATTTAGACGTTGCGGGGGTGAGACCAATAATCTGTTTGAAACTTTGATGAGTGCTACTATTCAAAATTATTTTAAAGGCAACACTTCTATACCAAACAGTTCGAAAAGTGGTCAGAAGCTAAATACTTCTTCAACACTGAAGATTATGTTTGTTAAAGCTAATTCATCACAGGGAAAGCTCATTCATTGGGGTTATTCCGAAATCCCATTCTCACTCGTTTTAAATTATTTTAAGTCGAGTTAAGTGGTCAGTTTCATCTAGAAACAGGGTGGGGGAAAGGAAGAGGAAAATTTGCTAAAATTTATAAACAGCCACTTCAAGCCCATAAGCGAAGATCACAATCAGAGGCGGAGTGTTGATAGTACGAGTTTTATTATTTCTGGCAATTTGAATAATCTGACTTGCAAACCCAGTGTTAGCGGCACGCAGTATCTCAAATTTAATTTCATCTCGCCAAAGAAATCTGCAAAGAGTGAGGTTGTTCTCAAGTTCTTCGTAGTTTTTTCAAAAGCCACCTTATTTATTGCACAGAGTAGTATATTTAACGAAGAAAAAACAAAACTATGCAAGGCTATGGATAAATTGTTAAAAATAAAGCAGAAAATTATTCATTCCTTTATACTTCCCATGGTCAAATAAAAAATCTTCCGCATAAACGTTAAAGCGAAGCCGTGGTGGTTTGGTGGATAGGTCGCTAGGCTACGAAAGCAAGAGTTACGGGTTCGAATCCCGCTCTCGCCAATTCAAACGCTGGCATTTTTAAGGCCCAGCTCGACTCAGGCTGCAATAAATGAGTACCTGGAGTTCAAACTCTGGGGTAATAATAGACGGTCGGTACGTAGCGCTAGCCACGTTACTACCCTTGTGTACCGTAGGCTCTAGATTGTAGCAGACCTATCCTGTTACAACCCCAAAGGGCGTTCAAGGTCTGTTACGGGGATCTATTATAAATGTTAAAGCAACTGAAACATAGATTCAAACATTCATTAATGCAGTTTTTTTTATCAGAGAAAGAATGCCAGAACGCAAAACAAAAACTCGTTGGATTAAAATGCAGATGTTATAAAAACAAAAATATATCTACTTTTAGTTTCTCCCACAACTTTTTTATGTGCTGATTAATTTTTTCAAAATTCGGGCAGTGTTTTGACAGCTGTTCCGCAATTATGCGATTGAAAATTTTAACTTTTTCAAACTCCTGCTGATAAAGGCCTGCAGGTGAAAATCACCGTTTTATTAACTTTTGAAGAATTCATATTTCGTGTCATTCTTTTTTCTTGCATTTTTTACATTTTTTTTATAATAATACTCGTGTCAGGCATGAGTAAGCAGTGTGGCTTCCGCAACATACCCCCAGATATCCGGAAGCCAATTACCAATGGTCGTGCCCAAGGTCAAACTCTTCGTGAGCTTGCAGTAGTAGTGGTGTTTTGATGAAGTCCAAGGTTAGTCGTCCCAAGAATATATCGAGACTCTTTGACGGGAACGTTATCCTCATGGCAGCTAATATTTCTGGTCAAATTGTGTAATTCCCCGGACCCGAAATTACCTGTTCGTATTATCAAACCTCGTCTGCAGCAAGCTGGACTTGACTGACGTGGAAAACGTCAAGAAGCTAATGATTTCGAAAAAAAAACAAGAAGGCGCGCGCGGAGCGGGCACAGGCACACAAGAAGTGGGCGAGGAAAGAGGGGGGAAATTTGGCAAGGCACTCGTTTCAATCTCAAGTACCAGATTCTCACATTGAAGCACAGAGGCGCAAGTATCACGGTCTGGTGTTGTATCTTCAGCTGTAGCACAGGTCCTCTCAGGAGAATTCAGGACTTTATGGATCGCTATATGAGGATATCCTCGAGAACATAATACGTCCATATGCCATGCAGAACATGGACAGAGGCTTCATTTTCCAACAGTACAATGATCCTAAACATCTTTCGAAGCATATCCAGGACTGGTTCGCTCGCCGACGTGTGACCCTCCTCGACTGGCCCAGCCAATCCCCCGACCTGAGTATCATCAAAGGCTTCTGGGCAAAGCTGGAGCGTCGTCTGGTTGGCAGAAATGCGAAGAATGCAGATGAGAAGTGTACCCAACTCGAGTAGGAATAGAAGAACATCCTCCTCTCCCTCATTCACACTCTTTTGGACTCCACGTTTCGCAGGTGCCAGGGTATTATTGATGCCAGGGGTTATACTACTAAGTATTGGACTGTTGTTGTTTATTGGTTTCCAATGATATTTAGAGTTATTCCTGCGTTTTTACCTGATGCTTGTTTCGTAGCTCTATTTGATCATTTTGTGCTGTGCTAATAAGGTGTTTTGCTGTTGAGTTGAGTTCATTTTCTTTTTATCTATTATCTATTATAAAATGTGGCAAAAATACTAAGGATTGATATATTTGTGACCGGTACTGTAGTTTGAGGAACAATTTTGAATCATATGATATGTGATACCTTTCATGATGATTGTTAAATTTCTCTTGATGTTTATGATTTCAGTCCACATTTTTTTCATAGAAAATATTCAGCGGTGCTTTTCGTATTCCTTAATTTTTTATATTGTTGAACTTCTTTATGATACTACTGTATACGTACGACTACTTTTGGTAAAAATGATGAGTTCTTCTTTAATATTTACGCAAGATTTAACTAGAGCAACAGAATTCTAATTGTTAACATAAAAAGGAAATGCATTTACATCTCTAGAGAATTGCTGGAACGCCCTTAATCATTATGTTACTGACTGTTTATCATGTTTTGAAGGACAATGCAAAACGCGCTGCGGATCGATGGTCGCGAAAGAAAATTGTCTGACCTCTTTTTCCTACTCCTGTTGCCTTCTTTACTACGACGTTTGAGAAAACCGTGCGAGGTCACCTCTAAGGTTAAATCCACTTTGTTGGAGTTAATTATGGCTCAACTGCTGGAAACTAATCAGCAGCAGTACCTTGCCTGGCTGGCTAGCGCGGAGCCAATTTATTAAATTCCAACGGTAAAACGTCTCGAGCGCCGAGCGGCTCGCCAATTTTCGATCCGGCGCAATTTCGCTGCATTCCGGAAAACGCGGCGCGGCGCGCAGCATCTCGGCGTCGACCGCACTTTTCCGGCCGCTCAGCTGATGATCCGGCCGTCAATATCGAGCGCCTCCGGTGATCAATAAGCGGAGCCGTGCAACTGCCCGAGGCGCGCTCTCCGTGGCTGCGGTCCTGCGCACTGTCGTGCGAACGGCCGCCGTAAACAACTGCATGTGCCGCGGTGCTTGCACCGGGCGCAAAAAATGGGATGTAGGCATGATGAGGACGGTAACCTGGCTGGAGTCGGCAGACCGTGCACCCACTTGTTTGTACGGAATTGCTGCTGGGATGCACGGCGAGCAGAGCTGCCAGGAGGCGGCCGGGCAGGCGTCGGCGGCCTGGTACTCGGACCGTGAAAATTGAAAAATTTGCTTTCCTCGCGCGCGGGTTATCTCACGGTAATTAAGGAAGCCTTGCCCTCGTCTTCATTCAGCGTCTCATAGTTCGGAAACTTTAAAACTTGTTTAGACAGACATAAACGGCGCTGGAAGTTTTTGTGTCTACAACTTTTACGAGGTTAGTCTCTGGTGGAAAATAAATAAAAGAACTTTGGAACAACGGACCTTATTTATTGTAAGCACTGAAAACCCGAACCAACCTGTGTTTCTACTATTTATGTAAGGTCACTTTCTTTGAAAGTTGAATGGGGATAAGCTTGAATATATTGTTAATGGATCGTGAAAAGGCCCAATTTTTTTTAATATTCTGGGATGTTTGTATGTACAATATATTCTAGCAAAACCCAAGGTTACATATATTTGAGGTTTTAAAAGCAATCTGAGAGTATGACTGGGAATATTACTAAAATACCTCTCTGAATCATAATTGTGGTTTGTAAGAACGTGACGAATGTCTCACCATATTAATATGAATCAGAGCATTTTTTTTATTCATTTGTCTTTTGCTGCATAATTGTATTCTTATAATTTAATCCTTAATTTCTATACCCTAGAGGTAGTGTCGTAACTGCATTTTACAATGTTCTACAGAGCGCGTTACGAAAATTTCGATCACATGTTTCATTACTTAAAAATATACCGATTGATATTATATGACTACTCACTAATTTGAAAGTCTTCCTGTTCTGCATTTTTTAATCGCTGAATTTTCCTTTCCAAAGGAACTTTAAATTATTTTTAATTTTTCATGGTCATGTCGTAGACTCTTAAAAAATTTCTGCTAATTTACAAGGAATCGAATAACCCATTTTCTTTTTTGCGCGCTCAATCACTGATCAAACTCCATCTACCTCTATATGGATATGTTTTCTGAGAAGGAACTTATAGTTTAATGAAGGCAATATTCTCAGTAACTAAAGGTAGCTCGCCAAGGCAGTAAAATTTCTGATTTGTCCCCCACAATTGTCTGACCAGATAGTCAGTTCATTAGTGTCACTTATTAGGTTGTTGAGTGCTCACTTCAAAACACAGAACCAGGCCTCACAAGCACCTCGCGCCCCGACAGTTTTATTTTACATGGTACAGGGAGCTTTTCCATTAGTGAAATTTATAATTTTATTTTTTTTACTTTCTTCATTCGCATAAATTCGTCACATTGATCACAAGTGTCATTCGCTGGCAATTTGAATGAAAAATTGACATCGTCATTGAGGTGTCTGTACAACCACTCTGACTCGTGGATTTTTTTTAATTTGTAACCATCATACAACGAGTACGTTTTTGAATATTAAGTTCAATGACTAAATATTTTTTAGCAGACCGTTCTCTACTACTATAATGTCTTTCGACGACTTGGAAACTTTTTATGATTACGAATATTTCTTCGAGTATCTTCTGGTATTTTATTGCTTGACTGCTTTCTTTCTCTCTGATCAGACAGTGCTAAGCCCCTTTCAACTTGTTTGGCCAAAGTAAATGCACGCTTTAATCTTATTGCCAAGCACTTCAAAGAAATACCTCAAGGTTGAATCGAAATTGTGTTAATTTGTGTAAGTAAAATGGTTGTTCTGCGAGAAGCATCACTTGTCAAAACGCAGAAAGATATGAACTGACGCTTATAATCGTTACTGGTGCTTTCAATATAAAATTATTAAAGATATTGTGCCTCACAATTTTAATCGATATTCTCTGCACATTTTAGTAGTGACAGCATGCGTGGAGGTTTCAGATGTTTAGCAGGCACAAAGCTCCCTTTTTGGTTTGGTATTTCTTCCCTGCTTCATTTGCTTTTTATGCGCTTGCTTTAAAGCTCCAAAGTTTCATATTACGTTTTCTTTCAACGTAATTATTGTTGTTTGAATTGGAGCACTAAACCTTGCGTTCCATGGTACCAGCAGGTTCTTCGGTGGTACTCACGGTTTTCTAAATTTCAAGATGGTATTCTGAATCCTGAGCTGAATATTAGTCAGATATATCATCATTTCTTTGTTCCAAAAAGGTCATCAGCCTGAAAACAACAATTTTAGTAAAAGTGACTAAGCAAAACTAGAAACTAACATTCGTTAGCGAATTCTCAGCAAGTATTCTCGTTTGGTGGTATTCAGGGTTTTTGAAATTGCACAGTGTTTTGGATTCTGATTTGAACTGTAATCAGATATACCATCATTGATTTGTTCCGAAGGAAGTTTATTTATCTAAAGACAAATAATTAAACAAAAATCCTACCAGAAATTTAGGAAATATTACTGTTATAAGCTTAGAATGCTTACCTCTGTTGTAGCAGAAACTGTTAAAGACATAGTAGGATAGGGGCGAGATATCAGAACTTGGGAAAAATCCCATTGTATTTTCTATGCAAGCATACCAACCTACCTAGTGCAACTTTACTTTCCCAGTGTTGCTAAGAGGCAAACATATCGTAAGAGCGATGATTTCCAAATGAAGTAAAATAGGCTATTTTAACCTTTCAGGCATACTGACTTTATGACACTTTATCACTAGAAAATATGATATTCTTCGAGTTAGTTGCGACAATAACCCAAAAATCAGTAATTTGGTAATTACCGCACTTTAACTTCTGGGATACAGAATTTTTTAATAATATTTGCATAGAACTAAAACAGCATCTTCTCTGATTTCTCTGTTCTGTTGATCCAAATACTAGACTGATATTTGCTTACTTTCATACCTAGGCATTGTGTTAGATGTTTTAAGCTGTTATACATATAAAAATAAGAGCCTATTGCGTACGGTTTATCCGTCGCATTTTTCAACTTTTTATTTAAATTGAAAAGCAACTTCTCAGAAGTGGAATTCGAACGCACGCCCATAGAGTAGACTGCGGCCATCCTGATACCACGAAAATTTCTATTATAAAATTTATATGTATGAAAGCCCGGGATATCTGTGGAACACTGTTCCACGTTCGAACCTTGTTTTTAATTCCCAATATGTCAGAAACGTACAATAACTACAGAAGTGAACCTATCAAATTGCCCAGTGGAACACAGCTCTCATCGGTCTCAATTTTTCGTATTTAACCCTAATCAACTTTTGACTAATATACGATTCCGACGTTATGCTACGTAGCTTTAGTAGAAATTCTTCTAGCTTGTATTTGAGATCCTAATGTTAAACTTTACCAAAAATCTGAACAACGCCTGGAAGTACAGCCGAGTATATTTCTTCCTTTTCCAGTGTTTTTCTATGATATCAAAAATTCTGTGCTTGTGGTTCATTATTGTGTTTTCATTCGTAAGGACAAATTGATACGGTGAAATTAAACAAGAATCAATGCACTAATAACTATGAACAAAGCATATGTAGCATAAAAAGGAACATGAATTCCATATATAAGCCTCGAACTGGTTCTGAGCGTACCCAAAAGTGCAATTTAAAGCCGAGTGGGAGAATGGGCCAGGAAACAACAAAAAATACTGGGAAAATCTTCATAAAAGGACCACCTCGTAAACAAACAGAAAAACCGTTACGAACTATTATAGGTCTTTTCACAGGACATTGTTTTTTCAGAGGGCACGTCAAAGAAATAGGAATGTATCCATCCACATATTGTGCGCTTGTGAGGCTTTAGTTCACAGGAGGGAAGCTATTAATGGAAAACCAATGATGGATCCAGAAGAATGCAGCAACTATCTAGTAAGAAACTGGTACAAGGAACGTAAATTATGGAAAAAGTGTTGTAAAGAAAATAAGAGTAGTACAATAAGTCCATGAGGCTGCAGTGGTACCGGAAACCGAGGTTAATGGCTCCCCTAAAAAAAACCTGTAAACAAACGACGTTTTGTTCAAAATTTAGGTGGTCAAGTTGAACTGAATTATCGTACTTAAACAAGATCAGGGGGCGAAACTGTAATATATACAAATGTTGAAACTCATAAACACCTTGGAAACTCAAACTTAGACCAATCAATCAACTATGAAGGTCTCAGCACTCTATATATTATCGTTCATGAGATATGTCACTTTAAAATAAAAAAAGCAGGAAAACCCCCATTAGGGGTGTTTCAATGGGTCGGGTTTATAAGACATTCCTATTCTATTTTTTAATGAGGAGTTCAAAAAAGGTGGTCAGAAGTTTCGACCTAATTGTACAATTGATCACTATACTCAATATATATTACCTCTAATGATGTATGTTAATAAAGCTATATATTCGTAATGTTACGTACATCTTGACTGATATAATGAAACAGTAAAGTATAAGTGTGCAATCAGTTATAATTGACCGTTGTCACTGATATCAATATTTAAAAAAAGTTGAATCACTTGCTTACTTCCAGCTATTAGGTAACAGTCTCAAGCTAGTGGCGAATCAAATATCAACTGGAATTTTTTACGGGTCATAAGTTAAATGGAGATGGGTACGGTTTCTGAGCGTTGTAAGTAGAGATGCCTGAAAGGATTCTCTCCGTAGAGTACTTAGCGCTATTGTTTCTTTAGTATTTCAGTACAAGAACTATCCTAGTCCGTTGGGGATTCTACAGAGGGCATAAAACCATCCGAAATTTTGAGAAGACTTGGACACTTGGAAGTGTACGCCTGGCATAAACAATTTCTGTGAAGTCACCGATGTTGTTTGAGGACCAGCATTACTGAAGAAGACCGCCGATTAACAATTGTTGAAATTGTTTTTATCGATTTTTAGGCGAAACAAAACTCGAAAAGATGTGGATTTCCAATTAGAGACGTTATCCTGCTTCATGACAACGCCCGGCTGCTTAAAGTTTAATTACAAATTGAGGATTTATTTTGGACTACATTGGAATACTCTCCCTACACATATAAGTTATCGCTCAGATGTTGTCATTTGTTTGGACCACTAAAAGAAGCACTTAGAAGACGATGTTGCTGCTGAAGCGTTCGGGTGCCATTGGCTGTTGTCAAAAACTACCTCTTCGTTGGGAAAAGGTGTCTAAGTTAGTAAATTATGTAGAAAAATAACTTTGTATATTTGAATTTTTACGATGCTTCCATAATTTAAATTACGGTTTATATCCACGTGTAAGATCAACCAACTCCTATCGGTGTTGCATTCCTCAGTAGAATTCCCTCATGACTACTCACAAAAAAAAGTCCAACACAAAATAAATTCTTATCAATGGCTATCGCGTTTTAAAATTAGTTGTGTTTTCAACAGTTGTGCACGTCATTTGAAATGCCATGTCGTCCAGAAGGGTACGCACGCACGCACACGTACAATAGTTGCGTGAAATTAGCGTAAGCGCCCAATTACAAGCTTTTTGACGTTGTAGATAAGATCAAGAGCAATATTTTAATAAGTTTGTTGCTAACCCTCGAGCTCTTTTGAAGGCCTCCATCTTATAATCGTGCTATTATTTATAAGTTATACTGAAACTGTATTTAAATACATTGAAGTGCGTAGTGTTATCTTAGGATACGCGAAAAAAGTATAGAGTAAGTTATTACATTAAAAAGCACACAACCAATGATGATTCTGCGCAACTAAGTTGACTGCTAAAGAAATAACCTATTCCATCAAATGATAAATACACAATTTGGTCTGAATTGCCTTCATTGCAGATTCGCTGCGAGGCCGCTGCATAATTTAGGATCAGTTAGCTTCGTCTAATGCCAAATCTGTTTTGCATATTGTTTCATAACACAAGCCAAGTTTAATTATCTCACAAAAAAGAGACGAGAATAACAGCTAATGAATGCATATATTAGCTCTAGCTGTATCTCATTTAAAGTTGTATGGGAATTTTACCTGCCAATGAACTTGCCCGACTGACACGTGTGTGATATAAAATAAATGAAGCATTGCCTCGGCCGTCTGCATTTCTGCGACTGTCTGGCTTACACATAAACAAAGCTCCATATTCCTGTTTGTCTGGAATCAGTGCTTCAATCAAATTACGTAATCTTGAAATGCAGGAAACTGTTTTAGCGTCATATAGAGGATTGTTTTCAGTTGTTCGATTGGCACAAACCCTTTTTGAGACTCCCGCAAGTCTAGAGGACTGGGGTCTGGCGGTAATAAACGACAGCTCTGGTTTTCCTACCAGCGAGGCACTCTGTGCTTCCCAGAACACATCATGTGCACATGTAAGGCGCGAGCAACTCGCAGAGATGCGGTTGAATGCTGCGTTTTATGCAAAAGTTAATTGTGGTGTGTGCAGAGCAAGCATATGGCTGCTTGCGGGCGGTCATATTTTTAATTAACACCAGTTTTAACAGTTAATGTTTTAAATTGAGGGAGTAAATTCTGTGATAATCATGTGGTAAAATCATTGAAACTTCGGAGTGTAACATCTGTCACTATATTGTTGTTACTATTGTTTGCTTGCTAGAAAATTCTACCGGGTTGTAATTTTGAATCTAAAGGTAATGTAGAATTGAAATTGTACTTAAAGAAAGATATATGCTATGGATTTTTCTCTCAAGAGTTACAATGCTAATAGTGACTAAGCAGTGAATAGCAAAGCTGATAAAAATAAGATTGTTGTGGAAATTTCTCAGTAGCAACAAAACAATAGGTAACCAGAATAACCACTCTTTATATCTTGATTTAAACTTTAAGGAAACGCCACAGCGAAAGTAGTGGCGAATATAATTTATACAGTTCCGAAAACATGGTAAGGGCTTACTGTGACAAACAACACCCTTCATTATAGACGATTCTATATGAGACCTGAAGAAATACAAATAATCATAGAAAGTTTGAACTCTACCTTTTTGGTGGAATATTTGAAGATAAAAACCTTAGGATTTTCAAGACCAATTTTACGAAAAATCGCTTAGACATTTGAATTAGTCGGAAAATATAAAACAGACAACCTTCCAAGTTAAGCTCTTCCTAGTATATTTTACTGTCACTCTTCTGCTCGTTTTTGTTGGAACCAGATATGGTGCTTAATTGTACAAATGAGAGCTAAACAGGAAGACCGTAAAATAAATATTTCAAAATGTTCCTGAAAACGAGACCGAAGTCCTTAGTAAATTATTTACAGCAGCAGCGGAAACAAACAAGAGTATTGAAGAAGTTTGTTGAACTGCCGTAAAAGGATATAATTAAAAGAAGGAAACATCTCGACAATAAAATTGAGAATGAATGAGCTTCAGACGTTAGATGTAAAAAACTTGAAGCAAAAATGCGATTCAGACTATTGCCGCAATAAAACCGTGCCGAGGAGCTCAAAGACCGGTATGTATTGTACATACTTGGCTTTGAACATAATTTTCTGATTTATTTACGTTTGGGGAAGAAGAAATAGTTGGTTATAAAAAATCCACTTTAAGGAGCGCGCATTTATCTGCCGAACCCGGCCCAGACGTGGACAAATGCGCGTTCTGGTGTCTAGGAGACGTCGATTAATAATCAGCTATCATTTCGCTACTCATTAGGCGCTGCTTTAGTAGATCTAATCCTGGATATTACGCAGTAGTTTCCCGACGCCACAGAACAGCTACGCCGTCTGACGGCCAATTAACAGGTAGAGCTCGCGCCAATTAGACCGGCGAACGGTATCGGCGCGAATTTTAAATTCTGATCAGATAAGCCCTAGATATGACCTGTATCAGTAATTCCGCGCCGCCGCCGTAATTTCCATCCGCAATAAAGCAGCCGCTTTCCGCGTCTGCTGGAAAACGGCACGATCTCGGTTGTACGAGTTTGTTATTCGGAAATGCCGCCGCGCTGGCATCCGTCCAAAGCGATCTCAGTTGCATAAAATTGATGTCTGCTCTTCCGTTTTATTTACAAAGTACGCGGAGTTCGTAAACCAGCCGCGCTGGCCATGTTATTGGAGTCCCCCATCGGCGCCGTTTTCGGATTTATCGCGCCAAACATGCGGATTAATAGCGGCCGTAATCGCCGGATTTATCTGAGATCTACAACTGTAGAGATCCAATAATTACGATTCATTTCCGTTTGAAAACAAACCACCTGCTGCTGGCTCGGTGTTGCGGCGAACTTGGCGTGGGTATTCATTACGCCCAAATTTGAATTAAGTTTTGGAACGCGAGCCCATACTTCTTGGCATCAGGTGCTCTGTCTGTCACTGCTGTATCGTTGTACTATGTGACGAACAGGCTGCACATATATAGCAAGCGGACCACCTTTGAACAAATTTCGTTGCTTATATTTTACAGCCGCGAGAGCGACTAGTTGATGACAAACATAATCAAACTGCTTCAGTCACTCGTTAACGTTACATGGAACTAAATTTGGTTTAACATAATTTTATGCTTGACAGACTTTGGAGCAGATTTTTTGCTACGTATTTAAATGATAGTTTAAAAAGTGTATATATTTATTCATGTTTTAATCAACAAAAATTAGAAAGATAAGATATAAACCATCAGTTATTACTTTAGTCTGATGTTTAAATAAAATGATCTCCTCTTTTCGGAACAGCATAAATTCTGTTCATTGTTTTATTGTACCATCACACAGAACAATAGATGCCATTTAGTCATCAACCAGATTTGAAGATGGTATCCTGCAAATGTTTGCCCGCACGAGCGCTGCACTCCTGCAACCTCACCTTCAAGTTCCGCATGGGTTGTCGAGTCATTTCCACTAGTACTGCCGCGATCTAGTTGCGAATATTATCCTTCAATTCCTCAATACTCCGCGGCTTGAGTTAAAAAACTCCTGCCTTTAGGTCTCGTTACAGAAGAAAATCGCAAGAAGACAAGTCTGCTGACCTAGCCGACCACGGGATGTCACCATGTAATAGGATGAGGTGGCCTGGAAACATTTATTCCAGAACTTATCAAGAAATTCTTGCCGTATGTGCAATAGCGCCGCCTGGTTGGGACCACAATAGTACATTCCCATGTTTGTCGAGTCTGGGCTTCAGGAAATTGTGCAAAACATCACAACATAGCGGGTAGATGTGACAGTCAGCGCGCGTTTTGCTTCTTCAAATACAAAATACGGCTCTATGTTGAACAGTTCCACGCTGACTATGGAATTGTGGAGAAATACTAAATACCGATACCAAAAATTCTACTTATTGGCACAGCTCAATAAATGAAAATGAGCTTTGTTACTACGGGACACAACAGCGTCAGCTAGAACACTTGCTAACATGCCTAACATTTCTCTAAGTTCCTGGTGTTCACTACTCCACGCCTTGATGGACACTAAAATGTGCTGCTCAAATTTGCACGATTCGAATGCCTTCTACCGATACATTCCCAAAAAGGGAAATTATTCCGTCGGACCTTGTATGTTAACATAATAAAAAACTTTGTTGTTAGAATTCTATTGATATAGTTAAATTAGTTATCCAAAATATTAGAACAATAATCATAGTTATTTCTATTTGAACATTAAATATTTTAAAACATTGCTGTGCTCGTATTTAACGAGGTACTTATCAACAAACATATGTGGATTGTCTTTGATATTGTTATCATATATATAGTTAGTAGTAGATGGAACTTGACAATAGATTGAAGATTTATGACAAATTACTTCTTTGAAGTTTCAGTTTTTAAATAACAAATAGAATAAAACGAAATACAATAATTTTGTAATTATTTATAAAACTTGTTTTATTATTGATGCGTCGTGTAGTTGGTTATTGGGTTAAAAGCCGTGGTCGGAGTTCAGAAATGTTTAGAAGATTTTCCTCTGAAGATGTCCGCCGCAGTTGTGGACAAAACGTCAAGAGTTTCTGAACTCCGACCAAACGATGCAACATAACACCGGCCATGAAAGCCTTCGCATCTATTTGTTTTATTATTCATTTGATACATATCAGAAATGAGACGAAAGTTGAAGAACAAGGTTAAAAGACCCTAAATTTCATCAACAAAATATAGGATACTGTAAGATAATATCTGCATATTTTAGAACTCAAAAATATGTTAAAATAATTAACTCCTTAATTTTGTTCTTTGGAATTTTATTTTTTTAACCATTTGAATTATAAAGTACAAGACCTACAACATAAAATCAAATTATTTCTCTAAACTTAACAGAACTTTGTTTATTTTAGAAGAGATTAGACTTGTATCATAACATCTTAAAGAAGATAACATTTGATCTTTTATCAATATCCCGTAACCACTACATTGAAATTAAAATTAAAATATTTAATAGTGTCCAAAGTGAATGACAAAATGATCATTCCTTTCCATCTGTACCGCTTCTGGCTTGTTTGCAAATTTTTTAAGTTGGTCTGCTTTATTTTCTTTAATAGTTTAAGAATTTTATCTTTATTTTATTTACTATAATACAACGTCAAAATTAAGGCGTCACCGGCGTAATTTTGTTTCTAGCCAGAAAAGTAAAAAATTGGAACTCAATATATTGATAGTTAAAGGTCGTCATTTCCTAAATCAATATCTGTGAACTATCACCACTACTGAAAGATGATCTTTTAAGAACAGCTTTAATCATGCGTGTACTACTCTCCATATTAAGTATTTATAAAACAGAAGTAAATGTAGAAATATGTTTGCTGATATGATTACTTTTAGACTCAAATAAAGGGATAGATTAGGTACCAAAAACAGAAATAACAAGGGTTGAAAGCCAGCTTTACTTCAGATAAATGAACTTGAAATTGAAACAACATCAGAAGTTGCACATTTCATTAGCTATACGTAATATATATATTTTTTCAAATATTACAAGTTTTACTTATATATCCGATGCTTAAGTTGTCTCTTATATGGTGCTGAAAAACAACCCTCATACACTTTTTACTTGCTGTAACACGAACACACATTTTGGGAATTATTATTTTTCTAGATATATTTTATGTTCGTGTTTCTCAACCGTAAATTTTGTTGGCATAATAAAAACTTACATCATCTGACGAAAAAATATAGCGTTCGAATTTTAATATTCGTCTAGATTTGTTCTGTATGCTTAAGTATTTTAGCATAATTTATTTCAAGAAAGTGAGATATAACAAAATGCATAAATTTTTCAAGATTCAAGATTTCAAGTCATTTTTTGCATTTTATTGAAGTCCTTGGACATTTTTGAAATTCTTTTCTTTTAAACATAGTTCTTCTATTTCTTTTCTGTTCTCTTGCCCATTCCGAAACATTATAGATTTTAGCGGCTGTACGTGTATTATTACACAGCTCGGGAGAGAAATCTAAGGATACATCAATAGTCAACTGTCTTTGACAATGCTTCTGTCGTCTTTGTTAATAAAAAGGCTGTTGACTGTCAGTATTGACTATAAATCCAAAGATTAATGAAACTAGGTCAAATATAATAAGAGCGTTCGTAAAAGATGACGTATAATCCACCTCAATTTTTAGAAGGATCGTGATAAAACAGTTCTCAGTTAGAATAGTTTGGCTATTTCATAAAAGTCGATGGAAACTTTAGGATGAAATCCTAGAACATCTGAAACTTCTCCTCAACTGGAAATTTAATAAATAAAGTTGAAAATACTAACTTATTGTATCTTTATAAAACACAAGTCAAAAGTGCAGAAAGATATAAGTAACGATATAAGTAATTTTACATACGGTAAGTTCCTCGGCTAGTTTGAACCCTTAGTGAAAATTATTTTTTATTGACTGACGATTGGAATAATGTATTATTATGCTTTTTTGCATAATGAACTAATATTTCTTCTAAAGTTGTATATTGCGCTTATGAGCTCTACAAACTATATGTTAGTAGTCATTCCACTCCACTTTATATGTTATTGCTTTACAGTTGTTTTGTCATCAGCCGTTTCTTTCCACGTAATGCTATCTTCTAATCTTGTAATTTTCATGTTCTTTATATGTTTAATTGCTTGCATTTTTATCGTAGCTTTGGTTTTCCCTTTGCTTTTATTTGTGATGTCCATTTTCTTATCCTCTTGACTACTGAATATTCATTCGTTCTGACTATTTTATTTTTTGTTTTAATTACTCCGGCTATATATTTTTTATTTGTTAAATCTCGCGGTTTATTAGTTTTGTATGTTTTAGTTTTTCTGCATTTCTTTTTGTACGGCATATATTTTCTGCTGCGTATATTATCTCCGTTTTATACATTCTTAATTTTGATTTTTTGCTTATCCTTCTGTTACACGGTATTATTTTATATCTGTGAGAAACCTTGCATTCAGTTTGCACCTTTAGATCTATCTCTTTATTTCTATTGTTTTTCTTGTTTATTATTGTTCCTAGATGCTGAAGGCTTACTACTTCTTTCATTTGGAAATTATTTATTACTATAACCCTAGTATTATGGATTTTCTCTTTTCTAGCAATTTTCTATACTTGTAATTTGCTTGATTTATTTCTACCCCACCTTTTTTTTACTTTGTTGCTCATATTCTCTATGCCTACTTCAAGTTATTGTATATATAAACCACCATTTGTATAGACTTTTCTACTAGTATTTCTTTTATTTTATTATCCCTCTCATTGCTCTCTTATATATCGTCGCTCATAAGTCTTCTTGTCGTACTCCTTTATTTATATTAATTTTTTTATTAATTTCTTATGTGTAAGTGCTGCCGCTTTAGAACCTTTCACAGCCACTCCTATCATTCTTATTAGTTTTTCGGGTATACCTAGATTCCTTTCATGTTTTATGATCGCACTTATCAAATGTCTGTTTAATTTATAAATATTGTCTCCGTTTAAATATCGTGTTTGTGATATTTCTTTGATATTTGCTTCATTACATGAATTGCATCCATAGTCGATATGGTTTGTTTAAATCCTTTGTTTTATTTCATTTCCTTTATTTCTCATCAATTTACCACATTTATTATCTGGTCCTGCCATTTTCTATTGGTAAAAATTTCGGATTGTTTCGTTGAACTTACGTTCTGACGGCTCCTTTATTTCTTTCTGTTCTCTCTTTTTAATCACCTTGTACGTCTTCTTCTATTTCTATCGTTTCTTTTATATTCCTTTCATTGTTAATTATCTATGTTAGCACAGATAATTATTCTCCTTTTTTCCTTTCCTGATTTGCTGATATAACTTCGTTTTATTTTTACTATCGCTTTCTATCCCTTCGTCATTTTGTATATCCACCTCGTCTTCTTGTTTTTCATTACTTTTGTTGCTTCTTTACTTGTTCCTTAGATAATATAGCCATTTTAGCCTCGAGTTCTTTCTTTTTAGTAATGCCTCGTAGTGTTCATAAAACCATTCTTTTCTGTAGTGATCTTGTTTCTTTTTTATTATCTCTTATAATATTTTCGTTAAACTATTTTTTATATTATTGTGTTTTTCTGGTCAAATTTGTTTTATTCAAAATTCTTTATTTTGCCTTTGTGTGGTGACGGGGAAGGGAATATATATGAGAAAAGTATAGAAGCTTTGAAAATCTTATAAAAACATATTGCTGGTACTCCAGTTTTAAAGAAGGTATAATATTAATGGCTTAACAACTTTCTTACTTTTTAGTAACAATTTTTTCAAGTGATAGTTTAACATCTCCCACCATTTCTATTTTTGGATGTATTCAATATAACCATTGCTCTGATGTCTTGGGGTGGCTTCAGGTAGAATTTAGATTGAATGCCGACGAGATGCACAAAAGCGCTTGCCCTCTTTAAGCTTCACATTGTCTGGCTACGGAGACTTCTAAACACGGCTCTTTTCAAATTGGTTATGAAAGAAGTTTATCGTACCTGCACATTACGGAAAGTGCGGATAAACACCATTGTAGGGCAGCCAATTCCGGCTGATGAATGTTTGTTGTATATTCAAGCACAATTAATTTCAACCCTTAATTAAAAGCACGCCGGCGCGTGCGAGGGCGATAAAATATGGATAAGGTTAAGATTAATAATTCATTAAGCTTTGCATTTCTGGCGACGCCGGCGTCAGGCAAGGCTCCTAGTTTTTCGCGCGTCTCGTCGCTTCCCACAAGCAAAAATGGGCGAAAGGGCGGACGTTCCGGCGGATCGCCAGTAAATAAGGCCCGCTTTAATTAAGCCCGATCGATGCAGCGTTTCCGGGCGGCTCGGCGCAAAAAATACAGTGGCATCGCCTCAAATACCCCGTCCGATGTGAACTAACTTGGCGCGACGCTGAAGAAAGTAATTAGCCAAATTGGAACCGGAGGCGCCGGCATCTGTCGCCCTCAAACGCGAGCGGCGTACCGAGTATGCAAATGCGATGGGCGACGCTCCCCCGGCATAGGGTCGTGCTGGTCGGGTTGCTGGCGCTGGAAAGGCGCCCTTTGCCCCTACAAGTTCTGCAGATAAATCGAGCCAGTCTTTTTCAGCGAGCTGGATGTGTGTATGCGTGTATGTGGCACGGCGTCGCAGCTCGACAGCGCGGAGTTTCACGCCGACGTATCGGCGACGTTTCGAACGGCTTCATTAACCTATCTAGATCGTTATGAAGTATTGTTCTCCGATTAGAGCGACATGATAAAACACGCCACGCGTATCAGGTTCCGCTGCAGCTGATTATCTGGCTGCCGATGAAACAGTCGATTCATTGTTATTGGATAATAAAGCAGTCCCGTTAAAGTGCTTTCAATGAAGTGCTCATTTTGACTTTTCTCTCTTGACCGTTTAATGCCCAGCTCTCCTTCGTGCTCAGCGGACGTAAATTATGCACACCACGATCGATTAACTTTGTTAGTTTGTGCTCTAGTTGGGCCCGAATGCCTTTTAATTAAGTTTTGCTCGTTTGATCAATCCCGAACAAAACATTGTACCTGTATAAGAAGCAATATGTGGACAATTCCCATTCTATAGCTAAAACACCGCACGTCGGAGAAAAATGGAAAGTTTCCATTAGCTTATTTAGAAAAAGATTCTTCTCATATGAGAGGTGAAATAAAAAATTACAAAAAATGTTAATAAGAAAAGAAAAACTAAATATGAAATGAAGAAATCCTAATATATTCTTAAACGGAAAAAGAAGACTTCCGTAGCTAGTCTGCTAAATGTGTTTTTAAAAACGACACTTTAGAAAAGATAAATATCGACAAAAAGTGTTCTAGGAATAATCGTAAATCCACGTTTGGTGTTTGTTCGACATAATTCAAAATAAATTGATAAATCTGAAGCATTAATCGATTTGACTAATTGCGTTAGACACAATTACAGCCGCATTCGTTCATTTGCCAGCCGGGTAAAGCTGCACGCGTAGCCCATCAACGATAAACTGATCGAGCAGCGATCCTCAGATTATTCAATTAATTATTGTGATTAATGCTCCTCCGAAATCTCTCCCGAGGCGGGTGCACGTATGGCAACGAAACCCTTTATGTTTTCCCAGATTACTCAAAGGTTCCAGTAAATTAACAAAGCAGGGCGGGATTTGAGGTGAGCAAATATTTGATAATTGATGGATCAGACGTTTGGTGCTTAGTTAACTAACGTTTGAACGGGTTGGCTTGTGATTGCTGGATTAATGAATAATTGCTGACGTGCAGAAAGGCCGCTGTTGTTTCACCTAGGGGTTGAATGTGCATTATCGAGCGTTTTGGGTTCGGGTAATAAAAATAGGAGCAACTGGAATAATTCTATGGGTTCCATCATGCAAACATTATTACAAAAAATAGAAATCTTATATAAACGTTATAAGATAAAAATCCTTACAGCCAGGCTATCAAAAAACAGGTAGATTAGGTTTGTCGATTTGCGTCATGATACTGAAAGCTGGCAACTGAAGTGGTGTATGAACTAAAAATAAATACTTAGTCAGTACGTGGGCCAATAAAAGTGTCGCAGGTACATTAACGCTGAAAGTAACTGTAAAGGAAAATGTCACATTGTGCGCACTGCGGGACACCGCCACCCAGTTGTCCCATAGTGAATACATATATTTAACAGTTTTGATATAAATCAATATGACTTTCAAAAATGAATGAAGGAACAAAAAAAAATGAAAATAACATCCTACTGTAAGAGAACATGGAATTGCGAGAAAAAATAAAAATACATATAGATCGAATTACTCAGATAAAGAGGGCATCGAAGGTATAGAAGAAGGACAGGAAGATAAGATGCAAATAAAACTCAAAATAAGAGAAACAATCAAGAGTAATATTGAACAAAAGATGTAATAGAGCTAAGAAGAATTAAAAACAAAAATGAAACACGAAGGAAGATGATAAAAATCCTGAAAATGAAAAAGGATTTAAAGGGAACAGAGGATACATATTAAAGATTTCCCCAAGAAGATCAAAGAACAGCGGAAACACTTAATAAAAAAAAATGAAAAGAGAGAAAGGAAACGTGGCAACGACTACAATAAGCTTTATATAAAAGCGAAACGATGCAGATTAGATCAACTAGGATTAAGCACAGAAAATTGAATGGAAAAGAAGGATTCAAAATAGGGTAGCACAGTACTGAATAAGAAGAAAGGGAGAACGGTTATCGAAGAAACAAGACAGTGACAAAGAAAACGTGCCAAAAATGATGAGAAGCATAAGTACAGGCAGAAGACAAAAGAAAAACGATTAGTGATAGAAATTAAAAATGAAATGGAAAGCAGGACGACGATTAAAACAATGAAGAAATAAATATTAGAATATAACCACTCTGAGTGAAAAGGAATACGAATTAATACAGGAAATGTCAGTTCAAAGAATACAAATACTGGGCATAAGTGAAACCAAAAAGATAGGATTGGGAAGACTAAGAATAGCAGACAAACATGCCCCGTATTATCAGGAGTAAAAGCCAACAAAAGAGCAGCAGGAGGAATGAGAATAGTAACAACAAAAAAAATTAAATTTATGAACAAAATTTACCAACGATTTTAATTATTAAAAATGGAATTAGAAGAGAAATATAATACAGATCTGCGCACCATTATAAGGAACAAAAGAAATTAAAATAATTTCTGTACACAAGTACAATAGGTATTGGATTAAATAAGATAAAGGGATGGAAAAAATAATAATGCAAGATTGGAACTTAAGAATAGGGAATCAACATAACTATAGGATGTAGTAGGATGTGTAGGAAAATTAGAAATAAATGGACGTAAGACGTTGTAATTCTGACAAACAAACAACTTAATGATCGCAAATTCTTCAAGAAAACTACATATATTGCAGAAGAAAAGAAGGCTAAAAACATCTATGTCTACACACAAGAATTAAAGAAATTAGAATGGATAAGATAATTTATGATGAACAACAGAAATACGCCAAAATACGTATTCTAAAATTACAAAAACAGAATTGAGAGAAAAGTATCAACAAGAAACAGATCAAGTTTTTAGAGAAGCAAATAAGGCAATTCAGGACGAATTTCGAAGAATGATGGATTTATTTGAAATATGTGATAACTGAGTAGGCAAAATAAATATATGGGAAAACCACAGGCAGCACAGAAAAGAACAAGTTGATGGAATGAGAAGATAAGAAGCATGGAAGAAGTTTATCCAATCAAAATTGGAGTGAAACAGAATAGACATCACAGTGCGAGGTTAAAAAAGAAATAAGGAAATCAAAGCAGAAAAACTGGGAAGAATTTGGAATAGAAATGAATCACACATTCGACAAGAACAACATAAGCTTTTGAAATAAAATCAGAGCAATGAGAGCAGAGAAAAGCAAAGAGGTAAGGGGTATAAAACACAAAAACAATTAACTGAAAACAACAAGTGAAATATTATAACCTTGCAAGGAATATTGTGACGATAAATCCGAAAGATACAGAAAGAAGAAAATAATATAAAAGATAAAGAATGGGGAATGATATCAAGAAATAACAATTAATTAATTGGAAGGAACCTTAAAGAGCTTTAGACTAAGGAAAGCATGCGGTACTGAATATATAAACCCGAAATTGATAAAATAGATGGGAAAGATGGAAAGGGATTAATATTGGGAATGCATAAAGAGGCTTGGAAAAGAAACAAAGAACCAAAATATTGGAAAAACAATTTAGTTATCCCGATACATAAAAACGAGAGAAAAAACGGAATGTCAATGATTTTTAAGATTTATACCAGCATAATTGAAGGAATAATAAGAATTGTAGAAACAAAATTGGGAGAACAGGTAGCATACAGAGAGCGAAGACAAATATCGGTTAATATATTCGTATTAAAGAAATCAATTGAAAAGGAGAATGAAAAAGATAAAGAATAATATATTATTTTTATTGACCTCTTAGCGACTTTTGATACAGTAAAACAAAATAAAATATGGGAAATATTGAAGAAGCTACAAATAAAAGCCAAAATAATTAAAGTAATTAAAAGCGTGTATGAAAATGTTTGGGGAAGGGTGCAAATAAATGGAAAACGATCTAAAAGCTTTGAAATGGCGAGAGGGATAAAAGAGGAAGACAGCCTAAGCATTCTATGTAAATGAAAAATACAAGACAGACGACCACGGAATAAAGAAACTTAACACCATTAAAAATAAGTGCACTCCTGTAAGCAGATTATATAGTTCTGGTAGCAGACTCGCATACAAAATTACAGGAATTAATAGACATATGGTCGGAAGAGGTTGAAAAATGGAAACGGAAGTGAACACAGACACATGCAAATACGTGATAGTAAGTCAGAAACTAAGAGAAGGAGAAATGTAACAAATTGCAAAGGAGAAATAATAGACAAAGTAACCACTTTGCAGTAACTTAACATAAAGTAGGAATAAGATATCAGAAGTTAGGAAATAGGAAGATTCTATTGATTTTTATATTACATTTTTGTTTCATAATTTATTTTTTATTTAATCTGAAATCTATTCTACCATTGGACTATATATTTTACATTTATTATTTATTTATTTATTTATATTTTACATATTACACTTCATCCTTATGTGTTCTTGGTTTTTCCTTTTCATTGCTTGCTGTCCTTTGCCATTGTTTTTACTTCGTACCAATGTATTCCTCGATTTTCCGCCACTAGTCTGACTTGTTCTTCTAATTGTATTTGTGGATGTTCTACTTTGTTTCTTCCTCGTGTCCTCGCTTCATACATTTGTTTGGACATTACATCTTCTTTCATTCTCTATAGATATCCTAACTCTACTAATTTTTTTATAAAGAACAATACACGGAAAATTAGAAGTACAGGAAAAAACAAAGACACGTGACATATGACGATAAGAACTATTTTCATAGTTACACATAGTTTAGGATTTCCAAATAATATATGCCTATATGAATTATTGCTATGGTATTGCAGATGATTGTTAAATGAATGTATCAATTTTATCAGTCACGTTTTATATTTTAATAGCGAAGATATGTTGCAATAATTTTACTTATTATTCAACCTGTTGAGTCAGCGGCACATATAGCATGAGCTCCGTTTTTATTCGCTAAGAATTGTAGCAACGAATTTATGGTACGCCGAAGAAATGTAAAAAGTACAGAAAGCGTATTGATTTATTGCAAGTGCTTGTAATTCCTCCTGCGTGATACACTTAATGCCCTGCTGCTTTTGCAGAGCGGCCAATTTATACCTTCAATGCAAGAGCGGGCAACATGCTCCGTACCGCACGAATAAATCGCACCGCGCCAACCATTATTTAGCCCTAAATGTGGGTTTCAACAAAATGCTCCAAATAAACACATTCGTCGACGAAAAATTGAATATCGGGCTATAACTTACCATACAATGCGTTGCGTGTCCGCGCAGACCACTTTTCGCGGGAACACATGTTGAACAAGATGGTGCATTCATCTCGGCCTCTTCCTCCTGCAATTGCCGCACCAAATAATGCCCGGCATTTCGTATGCCCATTTCCTACCGCCACTTTCGAGCGCAACATGTGCTGGGCGAGCCCTTTGTGGGCCCGCTTTCGAGGCAGATGCCCCAAAGTCTGCTCTTGGGGAAGCGCTTGCGTTGGGATGGGGCGAATTAGAGTTCGAAGGTAAATATGGATCTTGAGGACGTATTTGTTCAGTCTAGACGTGGCTCGTCACGTTGTTTTGGTTATTCAGTGACGGCGTGGATTTGGACCGGAACCCTTTGTTTGCTGTTTTGTTGGTCGTGCGGCTTAGGCCATGATAATTTATCGTGTTAAAGGCATGCATCGGCACAACTCAAAATAAAATTCCAAAAGAACTCCGTGCATTACGGGTGGTAAAGAGAAATAAATTTGGAAAATATCAAACTTAATCTTCGAAGATACATCGACGGCGTAAGTAGTATTAAAAATGTTTAATAACTAATATTAATCGATCGATTCTAATGGAGCAAGTTTTAGATTGCCCAGTAGAATGGTACACTTTTATTACAGTGTTGAATGTTCGCATAGGCACAAGTGTTAAAATTCCACATGGGCATCAACATTGTCAACAGTCGTCTGGTAACATTCTCGAATGATTTCAATAGGAAGTTACATGATATGTCTGCCTAAAATGGCAAATGCGTTCCTCTGATTGATCCGAAGTTTTTGGTTTTGTTCGATAAATTTCTTCCTTCGCTCAATTCTACAGCAAAAAGTTAGATGGAGCGACGTCGGGACTTTACTGCGCAACATTTTGGTAATTAAATGTCCAACCGCTCTTCAACATTGCGTGCAAAATGAAAAGGGCTACCGTTTACATTCTTCTTCTGTCTACATGTTAAAGGATGACCACTTCCGCGAGCATTTCACGCACATCCTGTAATCATTAGTTTGGAATGGCGGTTCTTGATGGTTTTGGCATCAAGTGAAGCACAAAGTCTGTGAACACTGCACCACCATCTTTACACCTGCACACGTCGTAACGGCATCACGCCGTGTTAGGGGATGGGCCGTTGTTCAATCTGAAATATAATACTTAGGGATCTGCACTACAATTCTGTCACTTTAGAGATTACAATACTCTTTATTTCAATTATTAACACTCTTTAATGGATGTAGTAAAAGCGATGATACAAAAATAAAAAGTATGTTATAATATGAACATTGTACTTTTTAAATTAGCTCAGACTGGATACAAAGATCGAATCGGAGCATATGAAACATGGGACAACATAGGATTATTATTCTTTGATTATTAGTCATTGTGAATTTTTTTTGGAGATGTCTATTATACATTGTATTACCCCCATATTACAACCCATTTATATCTAAAAGGAACCTTTATTTGGTTATCAGTGACAGAACTATTATTATATACAATAAAAACTTATAACGTCTCACAAAGTTTTGATTTTTTTACGAAAAACTGTACCGCCTAGGAATGAAGGCACTCTGTAACAGCATCTTGAAGCATAGTGTCATTGTCAAGGCGATTTTTTCGCACACAGTCTTCATAGTTGACGACATTTATTTTTAATTGATCTTGCGAAGGACTAAACTACAAAACAACCTTCTTCTTCCACTCCGCACTGTCTACTGAACTACTACATACAACGCCACAGGACGAGTTTTGGTATTTCGCGCCTATTTCTCACGCATGCGCGAAACGAAGGTTTTTTTGAATTTTTCTCGTAAAAACGCGTGTTTTATTACCACTTATAAAATTTAAAAAGTGATACATCCACCACGTTGGGTAAGGAACTTAAAAATTCTATTAAGTACGCTATTACACAATTTTTCCTTGGCATATTGCTACATTCCTGGATAGTTGCTTCTTTTAATGTTTTTTTAATGTGAACACGTTACTACCTTTATTAACTTGGCGCGCTAAATAACCCTGAAAATGTTGAATAATATTTATGTCGGAAGATCTCGCTGGTCAAGGAGGAATCAATTGAAGGGTGAAACGCAGTCTTTGCCTGCCAATGATTCATCCGGCACGAGTCACCTTTGTTTTGAAACTTTTGTTATATTACGGACGTTACTCGTCCTGGTGGTCTTGTCAAAATACCTAGTAAGTCCAAATAACATAATAAACCCATTACCTAGTGATCTTCGTGATATGTGTATTTCTTTTTGAAGATCATGATAATAAAATGCGAACTCAAACTATTGTTTTGCCAGAAAAAGTATGTTCTTTCAGTATTCCGTTCATTGCTTATGAATCTTGGCGAAGTTACCTTGTGTTTGTTTATACACTTAGGTGAAAGAAGGCATTTTAAGATTTTAGTGCGTACCGGTTTAGTTTTCTAAACCGGAACCAAGCACTAAAATCTTAAACCATTGTAAAATCCTCTGTACGTAGCCATTAGCAGCAATTTTACAAGCTGTTGGGGTCTTGTCGCACATGATTTTCTAGATCTTTTTGTTTGCCCATAATTAAAAAATGAATTCTCTCCTACTTTTTCAGTTCCATTTATTTTTATCCTTATTGTGCTATTATTTGAACTTTTTTCTTTGCGAGCAAGGATTTTTTGATTTTCGGTAACACCTTTCCACCTGGCATTTTCCAGTTTCCAACAAAATTGTACGAATATCCGAATGCACACCGTAGCGCTATCCAGATGTCACGTAAAAGCGACGGGCATAATGCCTTCTAGGAATCTAGCCGCCGCTTGCACACGTGCGATGACTCAAACAATGCAAACATTCCAGATGTTTCCAGGCCCTTCTGGTAGACGCCAAATAGGCATAAATATCACGCAATGAAGCTGCCATGGGGAAGTCAAATACGGGTCTGTATAACAAAAATAATGTTATAGATAAATACATTAATAATTCCATGTATTGTGCACATCAATAATATTAAGGAATTTTGATTTCCTGCAAGTAAAATAAATAGGTAGTTTTAGCTACTGCGAGAGCAGAAACGCGTTATAATATTATGCACCACTATACTGTACTGTACGCTTGAAAGGCAGTTTGAGACTGAACACCGCGCGCGACCATAGTTTTGTCGCAAATGAAGGAGCCATTTCTTAAAAATGTTATTAGCGGCGATAAAAGTTCAATGCAGTTTATTTTGTTAAAACGTGTACATAAAATAACGTGAATTATTTAATTTTCAAAATTAGACAAAACTACTTTATAACATCTACGCGAAATAGAACATTAAATACATTTAGGGGTGCAAGAAATTAGAAGGGAATTCGCAAACTTTTAACGCTGAAGTACCGTGCAGCTTGGATTGACTTGTTAGAAACGACGTTTGTTCTACTTTTAAGGTATGGCATGTATTTGCACTTATAATTTTCGCTTTATAATTACAAATCATGGAATGTGTGACGTTAAACTTATATGCAATTCATTTAGTTTGACGTACAAATGTCTTCTTGAATAATGCTAGCGATACCGCCTAAGCCATCAGTATAACCGAAAAAAAATTATAATTTCAATCATAAACTGTTATAAGAACTATCGTGAAACAACAGATTTATAATTAAAAATGCCAAGTGTCTTTCCGGTTTAATAATAACTTTACGAGAATCTACCTGTTCTTATCTGTTACCTGATGATGTAATCTTAAAAAGAATATTGGGCTGATTAATATCAATTCACTGAGCCTTCAAAAGAGAGTGTAATCTGTAGAAAAAAGCTCAACTGTATTAGGACTATTACATCTTTTTCGACACTCTAAGAGTTATAAAGTTGATAAATTTGATTTGAAAATGTTAAATTTGAATTATTTCACATATGATAAATATTGGAAGAAGAATATCAAAGAACATGTTGATACCAATACAGATAGAGGGAGGGGTTAGAATAAAATTAATTTCATTTATGTTATTTATGTTGTATTATTACCCAATATGACCGATATAATCTTGAAAGATTTTCCAATATTTTTAACGTTTTTCTCATCGATAATATGTACAAACAGGTGAAGTGATTGTCAGCTTAATTTTAAGTACCTTCAAAAAATACAAAATTTCAACCGTCTATTGCTGTGGCTGGAGTTCTGAAATAGGACTAATCTAAATAGTGCTCGAAGTTTTGCTTTGAAAAAAATGTCATTATCTCTGTATCTTCGCTGTGTGTATCACTTGTTTAATCTTTGTTGCTGTTACACTGTAGAAACTGATATTGAAGCGGTTTTTAGTGCTAAAGATGAGAAATAAAATATAATATTGCATGTTTACTACCCATTTTATTTAACACGCATTAATCGTAAAGTAGATCAAAACAGCCTCCAAAGCAAATTTGTCACCGCATGGCGTTGCTGAAATGCACAGGCTTAAGAGTAATGGGCCATTGGTGCAGTGCTGGCAGTTAAAAACGGAAGGCTATCATGAGCAGCAAGAAACGAGCTAATTTTTTGGAGAGACACAATTACTATTTTGGACATCCAAATCAGGTTAAGATTGTGTGGTAACGCAGCACTAAGTCATAAAATTGTGTTTTGCTGGATATCGAAGTTTAAGCGGACAAAGACTGTAACACATATTATCCAATGTCAGACTTAATAACGGCAAATATGTGAATCATTTTTGATATACTCACATATATAACAGATTTGTCTCGTGAAACTTTGCACAACATATCTACGCAAAGACAATAAAGGTTTTGTGAACTACGTGTTTCTCATACTCTCACCGCTTAGCAGAAACAGAAACTTGTGGAGGTATGTCACCAGCTGTACAACAGGAACTTCGCGATGTTTTTTGAATATTTGGTCACTTTTAGGGAAGGTAACGCGATGGAAGCCATCGTCCTAATAAGGCACAACTGGAATTGTTTATTCCAAAACAAATTACGTCAGTTGTTTGTTTGGAAAAAATTGTGTTGTTGAATTGGCTGTACTTTTACTGCAAATCACTGAAGTGAAACACATGTTGAAAGTTGTCACTCTGTAAACTTTCGATTATACCGTAACGCAATGGAGGAGATAGCGAGCGGTAAAAAGTGCATAGACATTCAAAGATATTTTTTTATTGATAAATCGGTTGATTTACAATCTACTCTTGTATTTGCATAAGAGTATTAAATAAATGCAGACTTCTCTATTACATCTGCCATGAAAGATATATTAAGGTCATCAGATAAAGTTCGGTTTCTGATAAACCTATTGTGCATTTACGAGGCCTAGGAGAATTTTAGATTGAGTACGTTGTACGATGTTTATCCTAGATTTTTTGGCACACCTCCAGAGCTGAATTTTATACATCTTGATAGGCATCAGGATTGTTCTTTATAGTAGCTGTTTGTTTTCAGTTGATACTGCTTCAGATTTATGTTCAGTAGATTTGTTTGTATTTGGGATCCATTTGTGCCCTTTTTGATTTGAGGTGAGGGTGCCAGGTTACCTGTCTGTTAAGATGGAATTTTTAATACTCAGTTTTCGTTCTAACCGGCAGTGAAGTGCCCGTAAGTGTTACAGGGGGACTTGTGATTATTCTTGTCGTAAAAGTGACTTGTACAGATTTGACTTCGTTTTTTCTGATTCTTAGATTGTTTAAGTATGCTTGTAGCTTAAATGATGTGAAACATCTGTTTCGTCGTTATGTATGTATGGAGATTATTGCGGCATTATTATCGAATGTAGCGATTGTGGTACACTACCCTGTGGAACACTTGCTTTTATTTGATGGTATATAGAAAGTTGATTGTTATGTTTGACAGTGAAGTAATGATCGCTGTACTATGATTTTATTAAAAGATAATACGTGTTCGGCGTTTCTTTAATGTACATGATGAACCGATGTGCCTCACTTATCAAAAGTCTATTGGACGTCTACAAAAGCTACAGTGCAAAACTTCTTCCCTTCAGGGCTCTTAGCTAAAAAATTAACTATGCTTCAGGCTCTCTAAATCCTATTTGGTGACTTGGAATTAGGGTAGTTGTGTCCAGGTCGTCTTGAAGTTTTCGTAAGAGAAGCTTTTTCTAGCCTTAAGAAGTTTTCCTAGTAGGGGTAACAGGTTAATGGGGGGATAAGAGTTACATAAATGCCATGGTTTGTGAGGTTTGAGGATCGTAAGGACCTGGACATATTTTCATTACATAGGAAAGTATGACAAGCTGAGTATCTAGTTAAAGATAACTGTTAAGAAGACTTCTTAAAGATACTTTAGTATTTCTGCTGTGATTATATCCTATCTTGGACTCTTTAATGCTTGAGTACCAGTACTTGCTTCAGTAGGAATAAAAGAGCTAATCGATGGTGACAATTGGCATAGGATGTTCAAAAAAATCATCGGCTTTTCCCTTATCCCGTCGTACCCAGCTCTAATGAAATATAAACTCACTTGTTCCTAATAAAAGATTGTAGTGTCATTTTTAAACGCCCCAAGGATATAAAAATATATTTGATTTTGGGGTCCAATAGAAACATTTTTTCCAGTCCATATGTTGGCTCTGATAAGAATGAGATATGTAAACTAATTTTTGTTTGATCCTAAATTTTTAAAAGTAGAGTCTCACTGATAATTGGATAACTTAAATTATCCTTGATCATGTATAATTTTAAGTGTTTTCGCTTGGATATTGTCTTGATGTTCGAACCAAATTTTGTTCTGTGAAGCTAACTTTGTGTATTGTAAGCTTTTGATTTTTATCTAATTTCCTGGTTTATTCGCCCCAATTCTATTTCTAATTTTTATCTCGTGAAACTTGAATTTCTCACTTCATAAATAAACATAAAAATATGAGCTAACATATTGCGAAAACAAAATACCAGTGTAATGATGCGAGATAAGCAGTCCAAAACTACGCACAAAATAAAAACGGACGGGCAATAAATCTGTCAAGTTCTCCGCTAGAATATCGAACCTATTGGGCTCTTCCACGTGGAGTGCATTTCGATGCACTTCATGTTTGCGTCACCGATGCGCAGGGCAAGCGCAGCCACTGATTTATGAAGAGCAGTTTGCTTCATCTCAAATCTCGTGCGAGCTCACTGCATGTTTATCGGCGTGTCCAATTTTGCGCCGAGGAACTGAAGTAGCAGTGCGTGGCGATACACCTCGCCGCTTCCATTACGCAATCGGATCTGTTTAGTATTTTTGTACCGTGGCATTGTCACCTGCGTGGTTTAGTTTACAAACAATAAGCATTTTTTGTTGTTGATGTCATGCGTTTCGAAAGAAGCGTTCCGTATTTGAACATGAATTACGGCCTGCATCGTAAATGCAGATGAGCGCTTTGTTGCGATTTTGTTAAAATTCCGCCCAAGAAGAACATCAGTACCTGTTTTAATTATGTAATTATCATAAATTTCAAATTAGCAACTTCTGAAAGTCTAAACTAGTTAATTTTGAAAAAATGGCTGAATTAAGTTCCGTGAATTTAAGAACATTATGTAATTTGGCATCGATCATTATAATTAGCATACTTTGTTTTGTGGCTACACAAGAAATAACGTGGATTCCTCGTATTAAGTCGACAGAAATTATACTCACATGCTGCAGTAGACAACATGTTACACACCAACTTTTTGCTTCACTCCAACTAATACAACGATTTCTTATATTATAAAGCTACAACAAAGTTCATTCCGAGTGACAATGTCGTACAACTGGTTTTGCAGAAAACGCAGCTTTTATTGCGAGCACTGATTTCCATTTAGTGCAACCTTGTCATTTTCTTGACAAACCAGCTAGCTAACAGTCGCGTCGGTTTTTCTGTTCGAGCGCCGTAGGAGGTCCGAAGGGAAACGCCAGAATAGGTAACTGAAAACTTCGATGTAATGGATGGCAATTTATCGTGAGCTCCTACATTATCATACCTCACATAATGCTAGGTACATCATCATACAAATGAGGCACATTAAGACTTCCTTTGAATCTTCTTAATGTAGTTGGAGTGCTTAAGTATGCATTGTTTTAACGCCGTGGTGGCTAACTCAGTTATCTTTTTGCTCGGAATATGTATGTATGCACATCGCTTGGTATTGAAGCTCTATCAAATAGCCATAACGATAGGAAAACTCCAAATTGGCTTTTTCGTTATTTCGAGACCTATTTAGATAAAATTTTAATTTTCTACGCGATGTACTCGAAGGTCACACCTTCAACATTGGCGAGAGGTTCAACCATTTGTAGTGAATTTAAAATGCCAAAATGTAAAGCAACTTCTAAAATGTAGTTTTTTGAGTTCAACAATCTGTGTTTATTTAAATTATTGCCATAACTCCGAAACCATTTGTCTTCGTTGTGTTTCCTGTTGAAAATGTAAATGTCTCAGTAGTCGTTTCCATTGCTTTCTACCTAAGCCAAGTTCGCTGTACGTCATTTTGAAACTTTTAAAATTTTTACTGATTCTTCTCCTTGGCGTAGCTTCTCCATCGGAGGTTGCTTATTTTGGATGTTGCTGATCTGATCAGTTCATACTAAACCTGGAGGTTCGACTTCCGATTTTTACATAATTATTTGGAGTATATGATATTTGTTATTGCGTGTGATACGGCGAAAATATTTTTTAATTCTCTCTTTCTTCTTCCGCTAAGGCTTCTTTGAAAATTGCCTCAGAATATATGTTAAACAGCAACCACGATAATGTGCATTTCTTCTATATTTCTGCTTTTTCTTATAAAGAGTTTTCTGTCTTTACCTCAGCTGTTTCGATCCAATAAAAGTTTGTTATTATGTGTAGATTATCTGTAGATTGTCTAGTATCTTCAACAGCTTGTCTTGTTTAACATTGTTAAAGGCTTTTATTTCGTTTATGGAGCATTTGAAAGCATCTTTACACATCTGTACTAGCACATTAAATCTGCTGCGAAGTCTGAACTGGGTGTGGTTAATGAGATTACAATCCCGTCTGTGTGTGTGTGTGTGTGTGTCTGTCATCACGATAATTCAAAAATTAAAGCTCTGATTGACTCCAAATGGTATACAAGTACGTCAGATCAAAACATGAGTCGATTTTTAGCCAAATCGGGCAATTTTTTTTCATCGTATTAGTTAAAGGTTTCGGTAGTTGCAAATTTGGGTTTACACCATTCTCGTCATTTAATTTTATGTTGTATCTTATGGATCTGTCATGACAAAAATTGATGCATTCACTTTAAATCCATAATGTTTTAATTTTTGTGTTTTAAAATATTTAAGTATTGCTTACGTCCATCCCTACGACTTTTTTATCTTCATATATAGATCGTTTGTTCGTCTTCTTTGTTTGTCTAACATGTTCCTTTGTCATTTGATATTTTTTTTTATTTGTTTGTGGATTTCTCTGTGTTTATCTTTAAGATGTTTTTGTATTTTAGGAGTTATTCCATCATGGTCAGAATATCAGTTGTCTATCTTTGTTTCGGAAGTAACTGGGTTAGTCGTGTTATTATTACTAATTCTACGGGGATGTGATCAGATCCTACAGATTCAGGAATACGTTTTTAAGGCTTCTGCTATGTTTCTAAATTTCTTGTTTATTAATATATAGTCAATTGGTTTTTGGTGATATTTTCATTATTGTCATGCGGTTATTTCTACGTATATCTTGTAATTTGAAAAGTGTGTTAGTTATAAACAACTCTTCTATAGAGTAATACAGTGTTCTCTCACCTCTGTCATTTCTTGTTCCTAAACTAAACTTTCTAGCACTGTTTCCTTATGCACCTTGCCTATTTTGGCATTGAAATCTCCCATGTTGATGATAGCAGTCCTTGATTTTAGTATTTTCTTTATTTAGCTGTCTATAAAAATTCTTAATTTTATCGTCTTCTTTGTCGGCAGTTGGTATATAATTTAATTTATCGATAATTGAACTAAGATGACTCGTTCGGAAAGGGGTATAAAATTTAAAATAGATATTAGTGTTCGTTTAGTATTATTGCTGCCCTATGATGTTGGTAATTACTATCTGAATGATACATTACACCATTCTCGATCTGGCATTTTCCGCTTTTAGGCTCTCAAACTTTGCTGCTAGCAAGTATATCAATTGTGCATTAAAATTGTGTAACTTTCCTGACTGGAACCGGCCACGGATGTTTCAGGTGTCTATTTTGACTGTTCCTTTATGAGTGTTAAAACTGCTCATATTGACTGACAGGAATTCCAACACCGTCTCCCCAATGAAGGGTTTTCAACCATCATGATCGCTTTGGGAAATAATTGTGCGGTAGTTTTCTGTTGGTTTGCGCTCCTCAGTATTGCAGTCATGCTTGCGAAAATCCAGTGACAAACCGATTTTGGATCATTTTCCTTGCACTATGTTTTGGTAGCGATGGCTACTGCCGCCCTCCATCATATCACTATATGTGGCCACCCTTACTTAGTTTGGCCTGCAGGTCGACGAAGTTTTGGGACTGTAGTACGTGGAACCATAAATAATTCATTTGATACCGCTGACGAAAAGTACTACCTCTACAGCGACATCCTTACACCCTCTTTACCGATTAGTAAAAAAATAATTACCATTCTACCAAGAGGTTATAATTACTTTGTACAAGGAGACACAAAAATCGCTGATCAAAAATTATCACCATAAACTGTCGGGGACATTTCCGAAATCCCAAAGCGCCACATAAAATTCAGAATATTTACATTTACAATTGTAGTTCTTTCTCATAATCCGGGGAATTTATTGTCTGAGGTATCCACCCTAAATGTTTGCCTTTACAGAATCATTATTTTAAATTTTAGTAATGCTAAAAATGAGACCAGATGAAATTGCACTTTTGTAACACCCAATTTTATGGCTTTCTTTTGTTAGATTTTGAAATAAGTCTACCCTTTCAGCCATGTCGTGAAAAGATTTCGAAGGATGCAAATAAGGTTTTTTCCATAAGTTTTCAATTAAAACAATTAAAAACGATTTCACCAACTGGAGACACTTCGCTTAGTATAATTAGTCTGAAATCTCTGTGTGGTCGTCTCTTTTTGTGGGCGTAGCGCGTGCATTAGCAAAATTGCGTCACCGGCGCTGCGGTGGTCTCGAGACGCGGCCGATTAGATTAAAAGATTTCCATGCGAAGAGGGTGCTGCGAGGCTAGAACTCGTGGAGGCAATACATTATGCTCGGATAAGGGCGCGTGTCTCCCGGCCTGGTGCGGCCGGCCGAACAGCTGTGTCGCGGCAGCCGGCCGCGTTTTTTTGCTCCTGGAATGCCCGCAGGATCCTGAAAGGCTCGCCAGTTATACCTGCTCCTTGCGCAACGCCGGTCACGAAGACCGAAATGATTTCCGATTTTCGGCCGTGCGTGTTGGGCCGGGGGGCGCCGAGTTGACGGCGCGCGCGAAATGCTCCCTTTTCTTCTGGCGGCCGTTGGGGAGCGCGGCGGGCTGGTTGGCGGCGCGGGCTGCTTCCAGGAAGTACATGTGTTTGGTGGAAGATGCGCGTTGAGGGTCAATGTTGCGGCGACGCCGACTGCGGAGAGGTAATTGCCTTCTTCACGGCCGAACCTCGGCTTGCTTCCTTTCGGGGCAAAAAGGAGGAATTATAAGGTTTGGGCGCAGGCGGTTGTGTTTCATGTGGTTTAGGTTGGCTGCCCTCTTCTCAATTTCCACCTTATTACCAAATTCTAAAATATTCTATAGTTAAGATTACTTTTTGACTTCTTGTGTCTTCTCTGTCTTCTTATGTTCACATAATATTTGTGCCAAGTGTTTTTCTTTGTTCTCTATTTGGTTTTTTCTTTTTAATTTTGTTGACTTCTATTTTTCTATTTCTTATTTCTTTTTCACCACAAAAATATTTTAGATTTTTAGTAATCACAATATTTCAATATTTGAAAAACGTTTTCTTCAATATTCTTCACTTTTGAAACAATAGTAGACTATTTTATTTACAATGCGTTTCATTTTTATTTATTTTATTTTTCTTGAAATTCCTACATGCTTTTTAGTCGGCCTAAATTTCTAAATTTTCTTCTAGAAAAATGTATATTGCATTGTATTTTTCTTATTCTCATTATATAGTCTTGTTTAATCTTAATGTTGTTGGTTTCTTCAAAATTTGTTTGAATCCACTAGAGTGCTTGGTAATTCTATTATTATTCAGACCCGACCATTAAATGAAGTGAAATTTATATTCTGATGTGACCATACCTTCTACGTTCTTTTGTATTTTATAATAGTGTATAATGATATGGTAAAAATTCTACAAAGCCTTAGAATTTTCAGAATAGTAGACAATAATAGAAGAGCACATCCAAAGCAAAATTCGGCTAGACCAAGAGTTAAATGAATGTCTGAACATACGAGTACGACATTTTGGTGGAGAAAAGGCATTTGAACAACTCTAGTAAAGAGTAGGTAAATAAATTGAAAAGGGTTTTGGGCGCTAACTGCACTCTTTTGGGAATTTTAGTACGAAAAGTATTTCTGTAGGTAACATGCACCTAACATATCAAGGCCAAATTCTAAAACAAGGGATAAGTTAAAGAGATTGGGGATTAGCGCACCAAGTGTACATAACATTATATATATATATATATATATATATATATATATTTTTTTTTTTTAATTAAGAAGGTATGTAAACTTCAGATTGCTCATTCGTTTTCGTAGAAACAAATGGGACACAGAATAGATTAATGCAAAAATACTGAAAATCTGCGCGATAAATAAGAAAGAGAACTCCTTATTGGAATACGAGCTTAAAGAATTTCGTCCGGTTATAGGCTAAAGATCTGGACTTACACAAATATTAAGTTATATACGATTCGAGTAACTCGATAATTTTTAGGGAAATCTTGTGCAGCCTACTTACGGTCCTGGTTTAGCGTCTTAAGTTTTTGGATTGTTTCTCCAATTTAAAGACAACCTTATAGAATAGCAAGTGCGGATTTACTAAAAGTAAAGTAGGAAATATTTATTAGTTCTCTTATTTGGACGAAAAACAGTATTAATATTAAGGGAAATTAGCGTGGATGTGCGGTTAAGACGCTTGGATGCGATGTGGGCAGACCCGGGTGGCCTACTTAGTCACCAAAAATAATTTAGTACTTGCATTCACTTCGAACAAGGGGTAATAAGGTAGTCGTCTAACCTAACGACCCCGAAAATTCAGTTCGGGATGAAATTTCGCAGGTTAGTAGTGTACTTCAAGGGTGTCCACCCAGAAGAGTTATAAAACGCACTAGCCAGAAATTTCCGAGAAAAAGGGCTCTAAAGTTTGAAGCGCAGCTTATATACTGGTCGATTTTTATGTTATGGCAGCATAGAGAAGTAGCCGAGTCGGTAGCAAGCTTACTTGCCATTTGGGCGATCCGGGTTCGATCCTGCCCTTTGGGTAGATTTTTTTAAATGTTTTAAAAATTATAACTTTACAATAAAGTTAATGACCTAAAAATATTATTACGAATTTTAAGATATTATAACGTGTGGAGAGGTTAAAAATATTCGTTGTAAATTTGAGGAACCGGTTTCTACGTGGAAGAGTAAACTATAGCTGTTGCCCTCTTGTACATAGGCAGACGGTCAGGAATTTTCAACACCCTAACGGAACTAATCAAACAATGGTCTTTACCTGCCTTATTAATTTTACCCACCTGCATTTCTCTAGAAACTCAGTTCATTCTTGACTTTCACAGAGATTGGGGCATTCTGTACTGTGAAATATTATCGGAATTTTTAAAATATTGTGAATTAAAAATGTCTGTTGATGAAGAAATCGCGAAAGTATCAGAAGTTGAAGATGAAAGTCAAGATGAAGTCAAGATTCATTATACAGTGAAATGTCGAAGTTAAGGTTAAAAGATGCGGTCGTTTATTTTGAAACCTTGCTTTGAAAATAATTTGATTACATTGGAATCTTCAACTTTAATTTCTCGTAAATCAATGTTGATGGGTCAAGAAATTTACGAACGTACTATAGGCTGAAAAAATATTTGTGACTGATGAAGAACTTGCTCATGAAAATGAAAACTGTGACGAGGAACCTTTTAAAAAAGTCGAAGACCATAGCCCATCAGATGCATATAAACCAGAAGGAAAAAAAAGAGGGGTAGACTATCTTTTTGGATTACAAAATTAAATTTGTTAATATCGCAAAGGCTCACCCCACGTGGAATCACAAACATTACAAAAAAAGGTTGTAGCCGGTTAAAAAAGAAAGAATATTTATCCCAATGGGAAGAAGAAATAAAAAAAGGAGGACATCAATTTGATAAGTACGCGACAATCAATTCCTAGACACATGATCATTTTGTTGAAGCCCGTGAGAATTATCAACAAGTGACTACTCGGAATTTACAACAGTGGGTTTTAGCAGCAGCACGACAATCTACAGATTTTGAATATAAAGCGTCTGCAAGCTGGGTTCATAAATTCAAAAATAAGTATGGAATTCGTCAACGAAAAGTGACAAAATTTGTTTCAAGAAAAGAAACAGCGACGATCGAAGAAACCTTGGCTTCTGCAGACACTTTTCGAACGCAGACGTTTAAATTGAAACCGAATTTCAACAAAGATTTTGTTATCAAGACCGACCAGACAGGTAAATTATTGCCGAGTATTTATAAATTCATTTTTCTCTTTATTTTTACGACTCTCTGGCAAAATACTTCAATTTTGGTTGTCTTCTCTTTCCAGGATGTCAGTATCAGTCGGTGTACAACAGGACTCTGGCTGAAAAAGGAAGCAAAACTATTTTCGACAAAAGGCACGACATGAATAAAGTGACGCATACATATACCGCTCAATATGCTCTCACTCTGTCTGGAAATGTCTTACCTCAAGTATTTGTTTGTTTACAAGAAGCAACCGGTAACTTTGGCCCCCTAGTTCAAAAAACGGTAAATGAATATGCTCAAAAATATAAAAATGTCGTAATAACGTCTTCGAAATCTGGAAAGCTAACAACAGGACTGTATATTGACTTTCTCAACCGTTGTTTAAGGTTTTATGTGGGAAAAGATCACTTTCTATTAGTTATTGACTCTTGGGGTGGACAAACAAAGCCTGAATTATATGACGAAATATTTCTGGATGACGAGAAATCACCGACTTTTACAATTAAAGTGATTCCTCCAAAATGTACTGCTCTTGTTCAACCTTGTGACGTCTATTTTTATAGACAGGTAAAAAATCTAATAAAGCGTATACAAATTGAAAATAATAGAGAAATAAATTCCCGTGAAGACTATAAAAATACAATCAATAGTGCATCATCAACTGTCATCGCCAATTTTTAATGAAATGATCCGGTATGCCTGGTACGCTTCCAGGCTTTCTGATGAAAGAGAAATTTTCATGAATGTAAACGAAGTATGTTTTCCAACAGATCTTTTACAAAAAGGTGTTCCTTCATAAATTGTGCAAGATGCAAAACAATTTTTGTTTTCAATGTTTTTACAATGCTTATCATTCTAATGCTTATGTGTAAAATAAAAAATTAACAAATACGATATTGTAAAATTTTTTATATAAATAAAACCCTACCCGAAATTTTGTTATAGAATTTCTGAGGCTGTAAGGTCCCCTTGTAAGACGTTGTACTTACCACAAAAATGAACAGCGAGGACGAATTTATGGTAGCCTTAACTTCTCAGTTCACAGGTCATATTATTACGCCTTATGATTATTATTATTATCAGATTATTTTAAAAAAGTGAATAAACATGACTATAGTGCAAATTATCTAGTGACTTATGTGTTAAGATATGAAACAATAATTTTTATTTTGGGTTACGGGACCAATTCGTAACAATAGGATTTGTGGTGTGAAAGTTAAATAAATATTTCGTAATCTTCACCCAGAATACTGGGAGAATAACAACTAATGGTGAAATAAGCGTGTTCATAGTGGCTTTCATTGCATTCTGTTCCATACAAGATCATAATTTGCGCATTATCACATTACCTACAACCAGTACGGCACACACCCATCAGATGTTTTATTAGTTGGTACCTTCGATTCCGGTATTTCTTAACTGGAACCGGGCAATGCTTTACTGTTATGATTTTTCTCGAGAGACGAACATGTTTCTTGCTCAATGTTAGTCACGAAGCGGTCTAAGTGGTTTTCCATTTTTAAGGCGCCGCCGTAGATTTGTTGATACTCCGCCGGGTCTCTGGGCGAAAAGGGGGCGGAAAATGGGTGTGTAGCGGCTAACGCTTCGCGTTGCCAAAAATGTTCATTTGTTAAATTAGTAGAGGATCCGTTGCGCCGACGCGCCCCGGCGCACCGCGCTATTTGTGTTTCAAAACGGCGGCTGCTGGAAAGAATGTGGCAGTAGTAGTCAAACAAATGGGCGCAATAAAAACGCTACGACAGCAGGAATGTCATAGCTTTCCGTCCGACCTGCTGGGAATAATAATTCGGATGCTTCTTTAAACATTCATTACCTTGAAGGGTTCAAAGCAACGAGCGGAAGCTCCGCCATGGCGCGTTCTGTTAAACTTTCGTTCGCTTCCTTTTTGCGCGCCCACCGGGCGCAGTCGCTAACAAGTGCAATTAGCGGAGTTATTAGCGCGGCCGAGAGGTGATAAAGAGGAAAAATGAAATTCGAGTCGCACGCCCCGCGCATCCTGCGCGCTATGTGTAGAGCATCAGCATCAGGTTCCCAGTCGCATTTTTGTTGCTGATGTGATACATCCGGCTTCCCATTTACTTATTTTCATTATGAGCCCGCTTTCGCGGCGCCCATGCCCGGATTTCGCGCGCGCTCGCCGGGATAAATCTGAGACCGCAAGAGGCGCTGTCACGTTCCGGCTGCAGGAAGCTGTGGTTTCAGCTTCGCAAAAAGTAGGAAAAGGATGTTTCCAATGTCAGGGCAATTATTTGCTGGTGTTTCATACTCGTGTGACTAAGGTGCATTGGTCTGTACAGGGTTTCTTCGTTAAGCGTTCGCAGCCCGGGACCGCCGCCATTTTTCTTCTTATTTGAAGCTGGTAACTGTATATTGCGTGCAGATAATGCGGGGACTGCATGTAATTTGATCTGCAGGAGCATCTTTATGCCTACGTTGCCATTTCCGTTCCAGACTAAATCCGGCCTGCAAAACATCCAGAAGGTTTGTGGAACTGGACTTGTCTGATGGGGTTTTAATAATTTAAGGCGTTTTTAATGGTTTATTCTCTGGTTTCTTGCGAACACGTATGGTTTAAATGAAACATGAGACAGTTCAAGTTCTTTTCGCCATTTTTTACTGGCTTCGAATAAAAGCTGTCATTTTGGCTTCTTTCCAAACTATAGAAGTTGCCAATTATACTCGCTCTTACTTAAAAAGCTTCATAGTAATCGGAAGAATTACAACTTACAACATACAGAAACTTGTGTCATTAATTTTGTTTTTTTGTTCTACCTAATCATAAAATAATCGATGACCTGCCATTGAAATTTAGGCAAATTAAAATATTTTGATAACCTTCTAAAGCATGACCTGTATGCTGATGATTTAAAAGGTTTTAAATATAAGAAAAAATAAAAATAATTATGTATATAAAGTAGTACATTAAAATTTGATCTCCATCACCTTTTGAAAATTCAACTCGAATTTATTGGTCATCTTAACGAAGACAGACAGATGTTTTAGCAGGTTCGCTTCTAATGTAATTGTTGCTACTAAGAACATTCAGTTATGGTTATTGAGATGAAGAAAAGTATTATTATATGAATATATCATAAATTTATTTGAAAATATATAGATAATTGCTTAAAACAGTCTTTGCTTCACACACGTTTTCATGGCTATACAGGTGACCGAAAAAACTTTTCAATTGGTCGCCGAGAGGAAAAAGATGAAGAAGACGTGCTACAAATGGAAAACTCATGTAACAAACGTTAAAGGGGCTGGGAGGATCGTAAAAGTTAAGGCTAAAAAACACGAACCCATAAAGGGAAAAACATCAGGAGGAAGAAGACTATACAGTGTTACCTCACGGAAATTGGTCAGTTTTCAAAACTTTTTCAGTTTCAGTCCAGTATTTTTAATTTGAGCTACCAGTTGATCATTCAGGAGGAGAATGAAGTCTATCAAATCTGATACCTTCTTCTGCTGAAAGCTTCAACACTCACAGGAAGTGTTGTTCGGATCTTTAACTATTCTTTCTAATTTTGTATATTTTTCTAGTAAAAAAATCTTATCGTAACTTATACATATGTATTTATAGTTTTAATAACAGCAAATCGCGAGAACAAGAAAGTTTGCATATCTCCAAATTCTGTATTTTATTATTAAATTTGTATAATGGTCCTATTCTTCATTGAAGAATTGTTTCTTCATTTTTTTTTACTCTAAAAGATATTGTTGAGCACTGTTGACTGACAAGCAGTGCCAAAACATGCGACATATTCTAAGAACAATTTATTGTACCAAAGCACAGTAACATTTTTAATATGACGTGCTCCGAAAAATGATTATAAAGAATACTGGGGTCCCTGTTGATTTTTACACACTATTATAAGGATCATTTAGGTTTAAGAGAAGTTGTATGTAAAAACAACATCGTAAATTAACAATCTAACTAATGTCCATACTAAAAATCTTCTATCTTACTGGTAGCATACAAATTGAAGTTATTTTTTAGAATATGAATGAGCAATTTGTCAATTTCGAAACCTTCTTTACTGTGAAATAAAAAAGAATTAAATGATCTTTACCTTTTCTATTATTTTTGATATTATTAAGATACTTAATGAAAAAAATGTGATATTAATTCTTGGCTGACTTACAAAATAGCTCATATATTATGCATTGGTGCTACCGCTGCTGTTCATGATCACTTACGCAGTATGTACGTCGATTCCTTACTTCTAATATTGAAGAATAATTAACTTTCCACCGTTCTTTTTAGTTTAATATGTGTCAGAGCAATGTTTTCTTGCAACCATAATTATTGGGGATACCCCGTACATTTGGGCATGTTCCGACCTGTTGGCATCCTCCGGAAGGGGAAATTGACACAGGTATGTCCACAGATAATTTGGCCGGGCAAGTGATTCACCGCCGCAGTTCGGTTATATTAGTGGGCTTCTTGCCCCCCAATTCAGTGAGCCGAAGTGTCCTCCAAAGAAGTGCGCGAATGCTGCAGCATTAAGATCGCGAACTTAAAAGTGCACACCATAAATTTTTCAGTTTTCGTGGCTGGTGGCTATTCGCAGCCCTAATTTATGCTAAGTGGGCAATTTTGGTGTCGGGCCACTTTCGATAGCGGCCATGTTTTGCCAAGCCGTGGCTAGGAATTAGTGCAGCAATGGGTTAATTGTGCAGTTTCACTTTGCACTATGAGGCTTTCGCATTAGACGCAGGCATGCGCTTTCCTGTGAGTAATGAACTTTATTTAATAGTAAATTTTAGTTTGATTTGATCTAATTTTTAAACTGATAATGAGATGCTAGATTTTCTCCAAAAAAGTAATACATTTTTAGAAAAACAGGGGAATATATTGAAAACTTTTATATAGAACTAAAAAGAAAGAAAGCAAGTCTAATTTTCTCAGATGGAAGGTTAGGAATTAGAATAAATTTAACATCCAAAAACCCAATATTGATATTTAGTAGGGAAGAAAAAGAAATAAAGAAACAAAAAAAATGACATGCATACATAATTGAGTCCTCTTCTACCTTTCGGTATTGAGGAATGTCGCTTTTAAGATGTTTTTTACATTTTATTATTTTAATTTATTTTATTGTTTCCTTTGCTCGTATCCAGGTTATTCCTCTTCTTTCGCAAATCTTCTCCATTTTCTCATTCCATGTACTTCTGGGCCTTGACCTACTTCTTTTGTTATTATATATACCCATCTTCCATATTTTCTTTACGATTCTGTCTTCGTTCATTCTCACCAGGTGGCCAAACTAACGCATTTGAGCTTTCTCTGTATAGCTAATTCGCGGTTACACTTTCAACGTTTTCCTGATATCTTTTTCTAATTCAGTCTGTTAGTGTTACTTCTTCTATTTTCCGTAAGATTTGAATTTCGCATGCTTGCGGTTTCAAGTCTACCTGTTAACACCCATGACTCGCATCCATATCTCAAAGTTGGTATGAACAGTGATTTATATATTTTAATCTTGGTTTATTTCTTTCTTACCTAGAAAGGCGCTCTTTATAGCACTATATAATGTTGTTTATTCCAAGTTCTACATTAGATTTGCTATTTATTGTAGATCCTAAATATTTAAAGTTTTCTACTTGCTTTATATGGTGACTTAAGTTTTACCCTAAGTTCCTATTTTTCCTTTGAAATATTTATTACGTCTATTTTTTTAATATTAATTCTCATTCCTTTGTCCGTACTTCTATATTAGTGTGCAATGATTTTTCACTTTCAGCAAGGAATCATCAGCGTACATAAATTCGGCAACTGTAACCGTTTCTAACTTGCATATTTCCGCTCTTATATTCTTTATTAATTCTCCACATTTTCTTAATACAATTCACTGTTCGTACGATATTCCTTTTTGTCTTATGCAAGCTGTTTATTGCCTAAATTGCTCTTTTACTTTTTCTTCTAGGTTCTTCATTATTATATACCTTTCTACACTAACAAAAAATCTTTCCATATTAATGGAGCCAGCATAAAGATTTAATATAGTTTCTTTTTACTTGACTGCTTCATGGAGAAAATAAAACCTTGCGTACTTCGTCCTGCTTTGGAATTGTCCATTTCACTTCTTTCTTTGCTTTTTTTCTAGAATTGTTTCGTTTATTTCACTTGGTATACTTAACAAAGAGATCCCTCTGTAATTGCGGCATGATCTACGATCTCCTTTTTCATATATGGGTACTATTATTACTGTACTGTAGTTTTGGGTTATTATCTTGGATTTCCATATTTTTCTTAAAAATCGATATATAACTTCATATCCCCTTTCACCCATGTACTTCAGCATTTATCATACTCTCTTTCCATTCTTTAAGATTTAAGCTACAATTATGCGCGGAAAACTCCCTTACGATTATGAATACCTGCTTTAAAAACTACCCGAGGGGACTATATACGTGGATATTGCCAGAGCAAGCAATCAAATAGACTACATCGCTATTGGAAAAAGATGGAGATCGTGTATAGACAGCACTAAAACATATCCTGGAGCTGATTGAGGGAGTGACCACAAACTCCTAGTAGCAGAGATGTGTTTTAAACTAAAAATATGCCAACGATTAATTTAATCGGCACAAATATAATATAGTCTTCAGTGAATGCTTACAAATCAAATTAGCCAACTTTTCCATAAATTGCCAATTACCAAGATTAGGGTTAACGCATCATCTTAGGCCCTTTCAAGTTAAAAAAACGGGGTAAGACAAGGGTGTATTCTCTCTCCCATTCTCTTTAATATATATGGTGAATACATAATGAGGAAAGCCTTACAAGAATGGGAGGGAGGCGTCTCAGTAAGTGGAGTAAAGGTCAGCAACCTGAGATATGCGGACGACACTACACTCTTTGCATCTTCGGAGAAGGAACTAGCCGATCTGTTTTGTAGAGTAGAGTACGAGAGTGGACTGGTTGGACTGACTCACTATCAATAAGTCGAAGAGAAAAGTCATGCTCATCGACAGAAACGGTCAACTTTCTAGGACGGGAGAACTCTCGGATCTAGAATTTGTGTTTATATACCTCGGATCGTTACTTACTGACCAGCAAGGAAACGAACGAGAAATCAAGAGAAGCACTCAAATGGCTAAAGCTGCACTGAGCAAGCTGACACGTATTTGGCAGGACAGGAAGGTCTCCAATGTCACCAAGATGAGACTAGTCCGGACAATGGTTTTGTCGGTATTCCTTTATGGTTCAGAGTTATGGACGATTCGGGCAATAGAACGGAATAAGATGGAAGCCTTCGAGATGTGGTGTTCGCGAAGAATGCTTCGCATACCATGGATCGCCAAGAGAACGAACAAATCTATCTTCGACCAACTGCTCATAAAAACTAGACTATCCACGATCTGTTACCAAAGGATTCTGGGTTATTGTAGTCACATTGCCCGTTGAGAACTAGATAACCTTGACAAGTTAATGGAGATGGGCAAGGTAAAAGGAAAAAACCTTGCAGGCGGTCACCTAGCTTCTAGTCGGATAAAGTAACCGCCCTTACTGGACTCTATTACGACCGCTCTGAAAACCGAACGAAATGGAAGAACATTATACATATAACCACAACGGCCTTTCAAGGACACGACCTTCAGTAATGAAGTATGCGACCAAGAAGAAGTTTTTTTATTGTATCCTTTGCTTCCTCCATCTATGTGCCCTGAGTTTCTTTAGTTTACTTTTCTTTTCCTGTATTATTTATTTCTATTAGTTTTAACATTTCCTTGTTCTTTTGTTCCTTCGAGGTCTACGAAATATTTCCACCATCTATTTAATTTTTCGTCTTCATTAAGTAACACTTTCCCGCTTTTCGCCTATTGTTAGCTCTTCTTTTTGTTTGCGTATCCCCTTTATTACCATGTCCAGCATTTTTGCGTTTCTTTTCCCATCATTCTCCATTTTCTCTTCAAATTATTCGTATACTGCTCTTTTAGCAGCCAAAATTAAGTAATTTACTCTTTGCCTTTGCTTTTTATATTATTTTTTAAGATGACAGTGTAAATAAAATGTGGAAGAACAATCAAACAAATGTTGGATAATAGAGTTCTAGAGGAAAAAATAACTTATTTATTGCAAGTTTGTTTCATATAAAGAGAACAATCTTAACAATGTCTCGAGGTCAAAAGCAATAAAGGAAATTAAAGGATTACGAGGGAAAAAAGAATATTTGAAATCTGATAACTAAATTAAACGCTCGGTAATTTCATACTTCCAAGAGCTACAGGATCATTAAGATTGCCTACAAGACTTTCGGGGATCTGTTCATGGGCTGGCGTCCGGCCGCGCACTGCGTAATAAATCACTTAATAACTGTTTCGGTCGTATGCGAAGCTACATGTTCCCAGCGATAGTTGCGTTAGCTGTGCGTAACGTAGGGATTAGCAAGGTTTCTCCGAGTCAGGTGTTTGACCTTCTTCGTGGGATGCAGTTGCACAACACTGGCCAGCTAGTAGCGAGCAGCCGGCATTGTTGGCAAGCTGCTCCTCGGCTGTTGGCTGAGGATGAATCGCAAGAAGCTCGTTACGCGCGATGGTCGCTGCCGGTTGCATTATCGGTGCACTTCTAACCGCGCGCGGAACGCACGGGCCCCCGTCACTCTTGGGAAGCACCAAACGAGGCTGTCCAAGGAAAGTGGGGTCGTTATGACATACATGGCAGTCATCGGCGTCCGCTGAAGAGCCTAGCCAGCTCATTTTCCCTGCCGATTCTTCACCACAAATCGGAACGAGCCAATTAGCAGTGCATCGATTGTGTCGACATTGATAACGGACAAGTCAAGCTCTGGAGTGCGGCGGCTATAAATAGATGCGTTATTACGCGCAGCGTTGCGGGGTTAGTATGCGGTTCAAGATTCTTTGATTGAATGCGGCTCATTGTTTGGGAGAATAACAAGCGTTTTCCTTAAATGCCTCGATGTTTAGTAAGTGCCTGTTAACAAACAGCTAGGGCCATTATCGTTTCGTAACCGACAACGTAATTATTTCCTCAGATTTGTATCCTCATGCCCATATAACTTTTACAATTTTCTTCCATGCCACTCCCATGGCATTTCTTTAGTACCTTTGTAATAAACATCAGTTAAAAGGCCGATCCAAATCGTTTCATTAAGTTATGTATTTTATTTTTTTATTTTTCTCCCCTCTTAATATTTATACAGAAAAGTCATTGATTACTATTTCTATGTTTTGTGCTTTTTACCACAAGACAAGAATTTTTCTTTTTTATTAACATTGCGGTTTAAAAAGTCATAAATATCAATGAAATCAGGAAGGCTTTAACTCGCTCCTGATCTAACAAGTTTCCCAATCGGTTTTCTTTTATATAACTTCAACCCTGTCTGTGGCTGCTATATTGAAGCGACCCTTCTTTTTAAATCATATTCCTGAAAACATTATTCGATTCTCTCTTAAAATAAAAACATGACTTTTTATGTAATGCTATCGATATTTTAGATGTTGACACAAAATATAATTTAGTAGTTGCCTTTGTACAATTTTATTTTTCCAGATCGTGAGCATCATTTGTTTGATAATCTTATAATCTATAATTTGTTAATATAATTTATATGTTCTTTTAAAGTTTTAGGGGAAAGTTGAGGTATTATAATACGAAAATATTTTGTTTTAAATTTATTCGTTGCTGGTAATTCAAGGCGTATATGTTTATTTAATGAGAAAATTAAAAATTTTTTCAAGACTTGTTTGTGTATGTTATCGGTTCAATTTTATAACAAAGTGCTAATTAAAAATAAAAAATATTACATACGGAAACTTAATTTGTTAGCTTGATGTTTAATATCGAATACTTGAGAAATGCGTTTTTATCCAAATAAGTTTCCACTGTTGGTGAAAGTAGCCTTACATACTGTAGTACTTAATTGGATTTTCCGAATACATTTAATAGCCTCTGGCTGTTTACGAGGTACTAACGGGCAAGTTTTACAACCCCAAATGACAACTATGAGTATTAATAGATTAATAGAAGAAGTACTTAGATGTTTGCAATCTCAATTCGTTTTAGCTTGTTTTCAATTAATTTAAATATTTTGTCTTGAATTTTTAATTCTTTTTATAATCTGATGCTACTAAAGAATGTTTAAAGATAATGTGCAACAATATTGTAATTGATTTTCACTGAATTCAAGAGTCTCTAATTTTTCCTTCTTCTTTCTTCTCTCTCTTTCTCTCTAGCAGTTTTATTAGATTTTTAGCTTCGAGTTTTTGTAATAAAATAAAGTTTGCCAAATTTGTTCATGTGCATTACGTTTTTGCCTGATACTCTTGTACGAGTTTTTAAACCGATTTTCTTTAAAAAACCGTCGTCATTGAGCTTATTACCTTTCTTAAAAGTTATGATTCAACACTGACGCCATTTCTGATTTTTTGTATTCCCGAAATCAATTTTGGTTTTCCAGTCCCAGTGACGTGGACGGAAAATGTTGGGTATTATCTTTTGAATAATCAAACAGAGCGACAAAATTCTAGATTAACGAATATTTTAATTTTGCTCATAATGATATACATCCAGTAGTAAGTAGAAGCATAATTTGTTTCCCATCCAAATCTACCATGGCTTTCATTCTTGCGACATCTCCAATTAAAAAAAAATATTCGTTTAATAATTATGCTGCAGGGTGGGTCATTTATTGATAAGTTTATTAACAACATAATAGAAAATGTACACCACATTTGTATTTCAATTGCAAGAACTTTTTAAAAAGTCTACGATTTTTGTTTTGTTTCTAAGATATTTATTGAAAAATGTTGTGAGAAAGAGACATGATGCAAATTGATTTATTTAATTTTATGTTTTGTTACACTTTTGCTTAAAAATAGTTCTGTCGCTATTGATTTGTTTGAGAATATCTTGAAGTTTAAATTCACGTTATCTTCTGTTTCTAATTGAACCAAATTAAATCTATCTGGATTTACTTAGAAAGTGCTCATAATTGCTTACGAAATTTGTATTTTCTTAGTTTTTTCAGCAATTAGTTAGACGGATTAAATCATTTTTATAAAATAGTCGAAAATTGTGATGATGACATGCTTCATTGTTTACAGAATGTCTACTTTAGGTTTTACAGTTTACCCAATAAATAATGGTATGAGTTTCTCTCCAATTAAGTTAGTACAGAACAAAATGGTTAGTCGCCTTTTTAACTTATTTTTCTCCTACAACTTCCTTTTATTTCAAGCTTAGATAATATTTCGTATCTGTCGTCAATCGATTTTATTTAAAAAATAACTTGATAACATTTGTATTCATTTTTCAGCTTAATCGATATATTTTCTCCCCCGTTAATGGACTAAATCTCTCAAACTATCTCTTGTGGACAGAAAATTTGTTTACCTTCAATGCTGGTGCAGTTTTCTATCTCTGGAATAAAATGTCTGGTGAATCATTTCAATTCATTAGAATGTAACCCGATTTCCCAATCTTGAAGAATTTTAAAATGTTTTCTTTTAATTTTACAATGTTTGACAGATAATACTTTAAAATTTTACATTTCTTTACAATCTAAGTGGGATTTCTCATATTTACATTCTTAGGAATTTACATTGAATTGGACAGATTGATACCGTAAGCTTTCTCTACAAAGATTAGTGACAAATTGATGACTCCCAAGATTATCTCTGTAGAAACTTCCTAATCACCCAATTTTAGTAATGGAGTATATTCACTTAACATTTATGTACCCATTATTGTGAGGAATTCTTAATCCCAAAGGTCGTTAAGAAAATTACCTGTATAATCCCAAATACTCTGTAATATAAAGAGAATGGATCTTTTGCCTGCCCTGTCTTTAATAATAAAATATTCTTATATTCAACTATTGAAATTTTTGTGTTATTATATTGTATCTTTAACATCGAAGTACATATTAGACATACTTTTTAAATGATTGCAAATCTAACGGGTTTTAGTATGGAGGTGTCTTCACTATTAATTGTTAGATGTTTTTAAAGCCATGTTGTACTGTACATCATATTGCTATTATATTGAAAGACGATTTTGAATTAGATTACGTACGTCAGTAAAGTAGATGTTTATTGCAAAACATTTGTAATTTACAGAAGTTTCATTCAATATAGTATATACAGTATATATGTAATTTCTAATGAGTGACGTTTTAAAAACACGTGTGGTACAGTCTATATCTGAAGAAGCGTGTTCGACCCTAGTTCTAATCGCTAGTTATCAACATGTCTATTTATTAAGTTCTAATTAACGTAATAGAGAAATGTATTTTTTAAACGTTCTGAACAGAAATGTGTAGAATTTTTATCCGATAATACGAGTAATAACGCTAATGATCACTCATTGCAACAGTTGGTAATCTCCCATTTAAAAGTTGGTAGCAGATTTTCTTATCATTTGATTGCTGGAGTAAGCTCTTTATTACTCTCTTGAATCTCATTTTAGATATCAATTTTGTTTCTACCTACAAGGTAGAGGAAAATAAAGTCCTTAGCCAGAGGTCGTTATAATTTTATATTTAGTTATATTACATCAAAAATGTTTTACTTTTAAAAATAGATAGACATACGGAAAGAAATTTTGCCAAAAAAAAATTGTCGGTTATAATATTCTATGGAGGATTTAGAAAAAAATGTATACAAACTTAGCTACGGATAATGCACTACTCGTAGATCACTCCTATACGCCTTGAACTGAACTGCATGATTTGGATCCAAAAATAAGAGTTTTCGCTAGAGCATTGTTGTACCAACGAAACATTGTTGTAAGTCAATGGACATCTTGAAGGTTCCTGAATTATTAAAGCTAGTGTGTATACACGAAAAAATTGCCAATATACGTCTGAATAAAATCACGAAAATTTCCTTAAAAACTATGGCTATTGCTTCAATTTTAGAAGTGGCATTTTGACTGATGGCATTTTAGCACGTAACATATATTTCCATTAGTTATAAATATTAATGATTAACTATATGACGGTTTTTTGAATAACCATGTTATAAGAAATAAAATACGAAGTCCGTTTTGCGCTATTTTGTATAAATAATATAATGGTAATGTGACCGAAATTAAACATTTGTGGGCTAGAGGTTGTAACGATCGATTGCACAATTCATTGTTCAGCTACAGGTTATTGCAATGATTGTAATAGCCCGCAGTACATCGAGGACGTATCGGCTAGTATTGTGGACTTTTCATAAAACCTGTCATGTGATTAACGTAGTGAACGAGTCGCACCAACCAAATGAAAATATTTTTTATTTTTTAACTACGCATACTCTATGCGTGGTTTTTCCGAAAGTATCGGCGCAATGGTAATACAATGAAAATAATTTGCGCGACTGCGATGTAATCTGTCAGCCGATGAGAGTGGACTCTAATGAGCATGCGTGAATGAGGAGATTTCACTGGTTGAATCAATTGGAAGTTAGGCGGTGAGTGAGCACATGTAGTGTGCGATTATCGCATTTGCATCAAATGATGTGTGAAGCTGGAACATTTGTCCACAAAACAGCTCAAATTATCTTTGAAAGGAAAAGGTTTCCAGATGATCAATAAGATTCTATTCAGTTTTTCGCGATTTCAACAAATAGCAAAATTTATTGAACACTGAAAACGACTAACATAGATTTTATTGTTACTGTAATAGTAATTCTTTGTGTTATATGGCTTTGTACTGTACCACATATATTTATTTTTGTACAATTATTTTAATTTTTTACAATATACAATAATGCCTGTATTGTAAAAATTTATGATTTTTTTTGATGCCGTGGTATTGTTCACTCTATGCACACCTATGGTATGCTTGGATAAATAAAGTGCAACAATTAGTTGCACGCTTGAAAAACTTGTAGTTTATATGCACGGTGTTTTATAGGCCTTAAATTATTTGTGATTACGTATTTTCTTTACAAGGTCATACTAATTCAGATTGACAATCTTCCAATCTTTAACTTATTCGTCGAGATGTTTTAGTCTTTTCTCTTAAGTTGCCCCATTTTATAGTATTGTATTATATTTTCACCGTGGCTTTATGTTTAGTTATTCTATTACAAATAACGTTTATATAGCTATAGTACAAGAGACTGAAGAGATTTCATAGACAGTACGCATTTTTTTGAATTAAATAATATTTACTTTTTTTTATTGTATTTCAATGTAATTCAGAATTTTTGGAACAGATGTAATCGTACATTTGAGCTATTTTTTTTACTCCAAGTTGGATGTTTCTCATGATTATCTTTTCCTAAAGATATATTTCTGACAAAATATTAGAAGTTATATAGATTTCTCTTGGATGATAGAAAAGTGTTTCATATTAACATATTTCAGTGAATTAATTCTAGCATTATAGTATTAATGTCTTTAGAGTACCTCGGATTGTAAATAGATCGCCTTTTTTGGCGCGATTGAAAGATTTAAAAAAATGTTCAGCTAGAACATATAAATGTTCCATATTCCAGTTTTGATATGTTCCACTAACTTGATATATTTGACGCTTTATATCAACTTAAAGAATATATTATAGATGTCGGTAACCGTAGCCCAACATTTCACGATAAAAATATTTTTCTGCATCAGTATAGGGGTAAATACAAAACAAAAAGTGATACTTTTTTCTAAGAATTTTTAAGAAAAGTTTCAAGTTTGTCAGATAGTCAATTTTACATTATTTAAAGTTAGGAAGTTAATATTCACGACTTTATATATTCCAACAGTCCGATATTTCCTTGCTCTATGTATCTATTTTCTGTGGAAAGAAAACAGTTGTACCACATTTCATGTTCATTATGCCATTTGCCAGGCACATTCACCAAGGCTCATTCCTAGGGTTTGCCACAGTACTGGCCAGCTCGCTCTTCAGCTCACATTTCATTGTGGCCGCGCTCGCCCTCTCCATATTGCTGGCTCCATTAATCGTGAGGTTGCGTGACGCCGAAATGCCCACCTACGGGCCACTATTAGACGACGCACAAGAATCCGTGCAATCATACTCATTTCCTGCAAGATGAGGCGGCCGGATAAAGCAGTGCGATTGTTTCTGCATGTCATTACCTGACTAATGTACCGCCGCGTTCCAGGTATGAATCAGCGCGCGAGGTTCCTAGTGTGTACTATGGCGATAGTGACGGAAAGTTGCGGGAATAGGTGAAGGTCACATATCAGCGCGTTTTGCAAGCGCTGCAAGGCGCTATCGATTGAAGTATCGCAATATATTCCCTGTTTGCGAGTAAATTGCCGCAATATGCCGGCTATAAATTCCAGTTTGAAATAAATGCAGCCGTAATGCAATAGCAAATAATTCAGCTAATACTCCGCCAGGACGTGTAAGCTGAGCCTACGTATGAGTTGCAAGCGGATTTCTTTATAGCTAATAAAGACAATGTTCCTTAGAGGTTTACGAGTCGCTGGGCCTATACAATGTAGCTTTATTGATGGGATGGATGGCAGCACAACGGAATTTATAAACTCGGCGCCTCTCGTAAAATTATGCAAAAATCGGCGTGTACGCGAGAACTTTCAAAGGTTCTGTTAGGTGTCCGATTAGGTGTGCTTTATGCGGAGATTTCTATCACAGTGTATAAGGAAACACACCATTTATAACTGGAAATGCCTTGTCTGATCTGCGTACGTGCTGTTACCTAACCATGAAGCCTTCACTTGCATTCGTTTTGTGATTATGATTAAATCTTTGTCGAAGTATTATATAATGCAATCAGAGTTTAAGATTTGTATTTTTAAATTGTCTTATGCTTTTCTTAATGTAATTTTTATTTAGTGACTACAACAATATTTATTTAACGGTGGATACCGACAGGATATCCAAAGAACAAAGATAGTGCAAGTAGACTACTCGTTATATTATGATCATATTGTACCCACTCTGAAACCAAAAACTTAGTCTCGACACAAACACTATTAAGAAGTTTTGTTACATCTTGACAGTATTGAGGAAAGATTTCGGTATTCCGATGTTTTGTGAACAGAAAACTTCTACTTTTGAAGACCACAATTATTTTTAATGCTTTTTAGTTAGGCGTAAATTGTATTATGTAAACTATATCTTGCCAACTAATGACATATTCAAAAATCTCATAGAGAAAAAATAAGTGTCTGACCTTATCCACAACGTGTATATATCTTTACCATATCAAAAATTACAAAACATCCTTTCACTACGGGCTTATTAGGAGATATTTAAAAAAATCCCCCAGGAAGTCGTCATCCTCTTTCCATGAAGCAGTGGAGATGAGTTGTGATAGCACCACTAAGCTTCGTTTATGAGGTAGTATAATAGCCACAGGTACTTAAGGAAATTTGACTTTTACAGTATTTCATGTTTCAATAGAGAAACTGACAGGCTTAATCTTGAGCATAAAAGTTGTTTAGTACTCCTCTTAAAATATTTGATTTACAATGTCTTGGATGAGGCGTCTTAGGACGGATGATTCCAGGTAAGCACAAATATTTATCATTATAAACCTTAATGCAAGTAAACTTAAAAACTAATTTTGTGTCTTCTACTACCAGGGTTAACATTATAAAAGTCTGTAACGTGACCAAAATGAAGTAAATAACAGTTAGTTATTTAGTAGGCACATAATTTTAAAACAAATCTACAAGAAATGTTTCATGAACTTATTGCAATCTGGTTGAAAAGCTATCGTAATACAACTTCTAGACTAAACGAAATTCATTGTACTGCAGTGAATACATTTTATCAGACCGATCAGAAAAACTTTATAAAAAAAATGCCAGTAAAAACATTGCTACTAAATATTCCGCATATAAATTTGACATATTAAGCGACTATCAAATGTATGAAGGCAAAGATATATGGACATACTAATCTGTAATGTTAAAATTAAAATAAAGGGATAAAGGCAGTTGCTGCTTAAAAGAGATTTCACTTACAAAAAGGTCGGCAAGAAGACGCTACGATGGAAACACGCCATTTAATTAGTTGAGGAATCGAGTACGTTAAAAAGGCGAAAAATCTTTCATTTCTTGCTACAATATCCATGACGTCATAATTAAAGGATGGTTAAACAAATTTAAAGGATGTCAAATTATTGTTTAAATAAGATTTTTAACAATGGTTATAATATGTATACTTTTATCATCTAATTGAATTAATATTGGTTTAATTTGAAATCGAAGATTGAGACGATACTAGTTTTCTAATAAAGATATTTGACATAAATAAAAGTAGCCTTTAAGCTTATTTACAATAAAGGTTGGTGTCATTTTGGTATCTGGGTTTACCTGCAGTTGGCCGTCCTACAACAGTATTGTTTCGTCTAAAGCATTATAAATCAAATAGTATACGGGGAGCAATAAACAAATTTTACCCTCAATATTAGGCTTCTAAGCTTCTCTATAGAGACATGAAATACAGTTAAAATGTTGTTAAAAATCTTCGACTACTTTATGTCAGCCTAGAAGGACTTCCAAGGACAGTGCTGTAAGCTTTCAACAAATTATGTGTCTAATAGTTCTGACCTAATCTTCATGAACTATAAATTGTTATTTGTGTTTTAGAAAATAATCCAAAATAAAGGTTGTCTAATGTTATCAATACAAATTACTTTCCTATAAAAATAATTACAGACGTCCGTATTGAAACATTAGGCAAGGAGACTGACCTTAGGCTTCTATGCGAATAAACAAAATTTATGTGCTATGTTACAACATTTTGATTAAAATCTTATGTTAGTGTTCATGGTAAAATCGCAACGGCCAATAAAGGGAAGTGGCAAAGTATATAATTAACGAGCTGATCATTTAAATTACGGTTCAATAAACAAGAATGTAAGAAGACTTTTTAAGAACAGCAATGTATACTAACTTTTTCGTTTCTTGTATGTTAATAACATACCCTTCAGTCACGATCTATAAAGGTGTCGATGTGCTAACAGGAAAGCGCACAATGTCAACTACTAGTTTATCCAAGAACAGAACTCGAAATCACTAAAACTGTGTGAGCATATAATCTACCACAACCCTATCGAATCAGAAAATTCAATAGTGACGTTTCTTCCTTCGCTTCCAGGGAGTGACTCTGATATAAAACAACCCAAGTCATTGAAAACATTGGTAAAGGATCGCAGGAATGTTTTCGATGGTTGTTTTTCCAATAAAAAAACAGTGGATTAAGGTTACCACGTAAATACTAGTACCTCACCATTATCCCTACACTACCATAGCCTACAGCGACCCCCAATATATGCAATATATTTAGTGATCAAGAAAAAAAGTTGAAATATTATAACCCTAGAAAGTAGATCAGCATATCCAGACCCCCAGGACCTAGAGAATTAAAGATGTCTGGCTTTCAGTAGAAATATCTTAAAAAAAGACTCCATTCTTTCCGCAACCACACAAGACTAACAATGTTTGGCTTGCTTCTTAACAGAAGAAATTTTCGTTCAGTGGCTAGAACAATGTTAGGGATCATGTTGTAGCTTCATTACACAGCTAGTCCCAAAAATTATTGAAATCTGCAGTATTTACCATAAAAGTGAATATTTTTCTTCTCCTTGAGTACTCTAAATTTTTACTGTTTTCGCACAAAAATAAAGCAGATTGGTACCGCGGTAACTTTCCCACACCAAAGTGAGGCAGAATCACGACTTCTTTAAACCATAATTCTTTCATAAAGCTATCGTTATCTTTTAAAATTGTAGCAAGGAACTCGTGCAAGTCTTGCGCTATATATAACACCAAAACCGCGATCCAAGGGTTGGCTGAACTGGACCAACAAACTGTGTAGAGTGAGAGAAGAAATGATAACCGTTGTACGTAGAACTTGTTGCATTAGGTATGACTAACGACTAATGAGCCATTAATGAAGATTATCAGACAGCGTCGTCGCTTAAAGATAATGCGCTGCTCATCTGCGTAAAATTTGCTAAAAAAGGTTTAGGGGGATTAAAAGCAGAAGTATTAGGATTTTTTAGAAATAATTTTATGCATGCTTTTACTATTTACATGCAGGGCCGTTGAGTAGGGGCGAGGGTTGAATTCCCCGCGACCATGTTCTTTATGTTAATAAAATTTCTATTTTTTTAAATAATGCCCCAGGAGTCTGTTATTTTATTCTATCCAAATTCAAAGAACTGTTTTCCCCACACTCGAAGTAAAATACGTAATTTGTTGCGAAAATATCGAACCGTGCGGTACAAAAAATTATAATCACAATGGTAAATAATTTATACATTCAGTAAAAATGATACAAGATGCAAGAAACATTATACGTAGCCCCATTTTTCTTTAAAGTAAATGTTGGGATCTTGTTCACTTCTTCTATTAGGACGAATGAACTTTTGCTGCTGAATTGTAGCATTTTATTTGAGGTTATGAGTTCTTTGAGGAAATCTGGTTCGTTGGTAACAATCTGAAGCAAGTCATTCCTTCTGCTCTGGAAACCATTTCATCCAGTTTATCTTCTAGTCCTCGAACGTTCAACATTTTCCAGTGTTCTGCTTGTTGATTTTCTATGATGTCAAAATAACCCAGGCATCTCTGAATCATTTGTACCATGCCTTTATTCGTGTTACACTCGTAGTATCATCTTCGAAAGCCTCCCAAATCATTCGAACAATGTGTGTGATCGAATGTTTCAACTTCGTATTAGATATTCTACAAATTCGCTCGTCATAAATTCAACAATCACACTGTACGGGTGGTCATTCATCAGAGTTTAACTCCCAACTGACACAACCAGTGATGAAGTCTCATCGGTAGGTTGTGTTAACATTGGCTGAATATTTTTAGAACAGATCTCGTATATTCACCAGCTGGGTTGCATGCAACATAGTACAAGGCGGTAACAATTTGAATTGATTTATTACATGAGTTATAAAACTTGAAGAGTTACTTTGAATTCTAGCATAATATTGTGTAACAATTGCATTGTTATTAATAATAGATACACATCTACAAAATAATATTTTAGAGGCTCGGTAAACTTTTTCCCCAACTTTTTGTCAACGAACAACCCAACGACTTTATCGTATTCCATAGATCTTTGGTCAGCTTATTGAAATTTTTCTAAAAGCATTAAAAATTATCCAACTGAAAATTTTAATAATATCGTCCGCTATTTTTTGTATTTCATGAAATACTATCACTATTTTCCTAATTTTTCTATTGGAGCGAAAAATTAAGTTCTTTCGTACTTTTTTGTCTAGTAAGAGTTGTTGGCCTTGACATACAGCTTGTGGTAAATTTATAAAATGTATTGTTCTTTGTATTCCGTTAGCTTCATTCAGAAAGCTTAGCCGAAGATTGTGAAATATTAGAACAAGTTCAAAATTCTGATCACTAGAATTTTAAGTGTGTCTACCATTTTTTTTATCTAGTTGATGAAGTCTTCAGTGAAGTCTAGAAGCACAAATGTCACTGTTTTCTTTTTTATAATTATCTATATTTTAGTATTTTCTGAAGTAGATAGTACATGAAAAACACCAACCTAGACGAATTTTGAGAACTCAAAACTCCCACGAAAATAAAATGTCAATGGAAACGCAATGTTTAAGATGATATAGCATGGGAAAAGAAATAGAAGCGCTATTATCGAGAGAACATTAGAAGAGTGCGAATAAAACGGGAAAATGACAGCAATGACTAAGCACGAATCACAAAAATGAAAGCATAAATTAGTCGGTGGGATATGATGGTTAAAAAGAAAGTTGAAAAGCAATGCTAAGAAGGAGAGGAAAATTACATGATTCTGCTTACTGTAAACATTGAACAAATAATTTTTTTCCTAATTCAGCAAATTGTGATATTACTGTTTAAAAAACGGGAAAGGTAGGGTATATTTTGCTCTTAGGGAAATTCTTTAAATATGTAAATAATCTGGGACAGTTTTCTTTAAAGTAATGACAGGTTATCCAAATCGAAAATGTAATTTTTTTTTGTTCGCCAATTGAAGTATTTGTAGTTTTTAGAGGGCATAGTGGGGGAGGGTGGGGCAAGTTTTACTTAATGCCTTTATAATCAAAGGGAAAGTTATAAAAAAGTCTACAATTACTTTTGTTTTTTCTTTTTTATATCGTGCACTAATTTGCATTGGGATATAAAAGTTACTTTTAATAATGCAAATATACTTTGGGGGCAACCCAACCGCGCTGCATGAACAGACTTCGGGCAAAAAACATTTACACCTTTAAGCTAGGGTGCGAATGCCCTAAGGGACATTCTGCCATGCAACACATGCGCAGACAGTGCTAAGCAGCTACAGCACCACCACCCCAGTGTCTACGGTTCAGCGTGCGGCATAGGTCGGGCCTAACGTGCGCTTGCGAGTGCAAATGTGAGATGGTTTGTGCCTGATGGGGAGTAACTTTACGAAAGTGCGGAATGGTGTTAAATCAGTGTTAGGTAGAAAAGATCGACTGTTAACTAATAAAGTCATGATGGTGCACTTTAGAGGTTAAGACCGCGTGGTCGCTCGTTCGCGAACGAAACGGCGCGCGGCATACAATTCGGCATTCCTTTGCCATGATCAATTAATCAAAGTCAAGTTCAGGTGCAACTCGAAGCGGGCGAATCGCTTTGGAGGCTGCGCTTGCATCACGCATGGTTCCCAATTTGCCGCTCGCTTTTTCTCACCACGTGCTCATTGCTTCACGAATATGCTACGCTAGATAACTGTAATATTAGTACTAACATGTTTTTTGTTTTTCAGGTAAGAAACTCGAAGTTACTTTCGCCTTAGTCTGTATGTTCATGGTGAGTTTTTCGAAGGAATTTTTTAAGGGGACGTAATCCCATTCATTTGCATGCCAAATATTGCATTTAGATTTTGTAAAAAAAGGTTGTGGGAAAAGAACTTGCTAGGATTTGCTTTTACTATCATTAAAATCTGTATGTTTGCTCGTTTTTAACCTTCATTTATTGATTAAAACTTTTGGTCTACTTGTTTAGTGTCTATTTTAACACATTTTTATTTATATTTTCGATTTTCAAGTTAATTAGCCTTTAACGCGGGAAAAACTGATTTTTTTAATGTTGCCTAATTATCAACATTGAATATTGATAATACGAAATACACAATCTAATATTGCTAGTTTGTGGGTAAAATAATGAACGTCATCTTACATCCTACACCTTCGATATCCAGTCGACTTAATTTTCACCATGGTAAAGTGAGTCTCTGTTCATTAATTCTAATTAACCCATCCGCGCTAAAAACCACAAGCAAGATAAGTACCCGTCCCAACCTTTTTGCTGCTTAGCATGCAGTTTGAAGCCAATTATGCCTCTTTAATTTTATTTCTTCTGAGATAAGTGTAACGGCAGGAAAATCACATTAGTGATAATCGCGGGTGTTAATTGCGCGATACGCGTCCACTTGGCAGTTCTTCTGCTGCGAGCTTCCTGCTTTTTCGGCTGGCCGCGCCATGGTGCGCGCAGCACGTTTTTGCATGCAAATTAACTCGTCTCATGGGTGCCCGTAATTGCATTTAAATGAAAGTAATTTAGCCGCCGTTAATTATTTCTTAATGTCAGTCCTCGTATAGTTATCGGCGTTTGACGAGGATGGGCGGCAAGGTGTGTGTAATCCGCGTTTTCCCTGCCGGCAGCAGTGCATGCTGCAGCCATCGCGCTCGCCCGGAAGCTGCGGGAATTTAATAAACAGCGAGTTAATTAGCGAGCCGGCAATTACGGTGCATTTAATGAGATTCTTCGTATCTAATATGCAGCCGTCACTCGCGCGAGCAGCCCTGATAACTTCCCGCTGGTCGGCGCGGGACACGGCGCCGCCGGGTTCGGCCGGGTCAGTGCCGGACGAGGCCCCAGGGGTGAGAAATGGAGATACGAAAGTTGCAGACCTGAAGCTTTGCTAAATACTTTGCTCTTCGGGAATTTGTCTTTATACGATGTCAATATTAGGTAAACCAAGGAACGCGATGAGCTATTCGGGTTCATATTTGATCTGAGGATTGTTCGAAACCACTTCAAAGGGGTGGTTGTAACCTCTAAGCGGACGGATTCGTATTAAGTGTAATTAACGCCGAGGCTGATTATTTACTCTATTGGAAGTCTCTTGGTCTTATATATTGTACAAATTTCAAATAATAGATTTGTAGGTAACCAAGCAGTTTGTGATTTATTTATTATTTAATAGGAGTGTAAACCATTCGATTTTTAAGAACACCTTTTTTTTTTCTTTTAGTAATTCAATTTATATTAAACTTTTAACTTAATTTATACATCAATCTTCAAATATATGATTTTTTAAATTCTCCTGACTGGTGCGATGGACCAACTATTATTATGAAGAAAGATTCCACTGGCAGAGCAATTACCTCAGTGTTAATATATACATAAACCTGTTCAAGAAATTGGATTTTTTTGTTAATTAAATAAAACGCCCGATCTTCCAATTAATTACATCAGCATTGTTTGCAATCGAAGCTCGCTTCGGAAAAATCGGCGTTTCATTGATCGAACGAACAATTGAGAGTACGCTCCGACAATCCATTGTGGAAAGATGGAAGATAAGGAAAGCAGCCATTCCCACCCAATAAGCCCAGCGTAATGAAGGCAATTTGCGTGCCGGGAGTTTGCAAAGGTCCGTTTAAGTAATTGCGCAGAACTCCTTATTACAGGGAACAACCTGCGTTTAACGTTTCAAAAGCTCTCCAGCTCGCGGGGTTCGTTTACAATTTTTCAATTGAAATGCCAAACAAAGGCAAGTGGAGTGGATCGGTCGGCCCGGGCCGAAAGAATGCGCTGCTGCACCACCGAGGGCCGTTCTGCAACTCGCTAACTGTGTTTGAATCGCCCACTTGGGAACTTGGCTTGAAATGCTTCTGTACTGTGCGCTGCAGTTTTCCCGTCGTCCATTTGGTGGGTGTTTAATGAGCACAAACATCAAAATGCACGAGAGGATGATCCGTTTAATCAAACAGCACGGGTATGAAGAAGAGCATTTTTTGCTCTTGAATTGTCAAGATTATTCTTAATTCAACAACAATTTCATTCTTCGTATTTCTTAACTTCGTTGATGGCTTTAAGTTTTAGGCACATTTTATACAACCACCGTACCTTACTTTTGTTTCTTTAATGTCGGCCTTTTGATTTAACTTTCTTTCATAATCATCCAAGGATCTCAAAAGTTACCAAACATTTTGGTAACAGAGATAGAACTAAGATGAAAAAGAATAAAGCTTCCGGCGACTACGGTATTATGATGGAACCTATAAGAACCGAAGGCTACACATTGCTGGAAGTAATAAGAAAGCTATTTAATCTATGCTTATGGAGTGTCTAACACCCACGAAATGGAATAATGCAGTAACTATCCTTATTAATAAAAATTATCTACGGATAAACCGCTTAAACCAAATGAATAAACTATTCACTAGAATTTCTATCAGCCAAAAGGACAGGTTTTGGTACAAACGATCACTTCCAGTGTATCAAAACTCCTAGAAAAAAGTATTGAATACAATAGACCACGTGCCTCAATATTTATTGATTTTCCGAAAGCTTTCTATACAATCAAAAGGTGTAGCTCTATTGCTATCACGAGATAAACTTATAGATATATTTTACACTAATGCAACTGTAATGATTAAACTACATGAAAAAATGAAACTATAAAAGTATAGTCAGGCGTCACGCTTAATTGGGATACAGAAGGGATATCAATAAACGAAGAGGAACTAAATCATCTCCGTTTCGCAGATGATGTAGTTTTAGTATTGAATGACCCAGGAGAAATCACGACATTAGCAACTGAACATGACATTGTCTGTAGGATATTTGGCTTCGAAATAAACGCCGGACGAACTTAGTATCTAATGAAAAACCAAAACCAAATGCTATAGACGTGTAAATAACCAAGATATTCTCGTATATTTAGGTAACAAGATCACGATATCGCCAGATATCAAACTGCTGAAATATAGCTGCGAATAAATCTAAGCCTATGGATCCGTAAAAGACATTTAATGGTAACATTCCAGTATACTTCAAGGTATTTGATCATGACATTTTGAGCGGAAACCTGGACACTAACTCAAAAAACAGCAGAAAAACTTCAAATAACTCAAAGAAAAATAGAAAGATCATTGATTGGAGTAACACAAAATGAAAACATGGAAGGTGTTGGAATGGAGACCAAGAATTGATAAACGAAGTGTAGGAAGACCGACAACCCATGCGCTGGATAAACGATATCAAAAGAATAACAACCATTGAAGCACAAAATAGAATGACACGGAAAATTTTAAGGGATGACTATGTTCAACGATAAACGAAAAAAAGGCTGAATACTGATGATACGAAATACCTAACCTATGGTCAACAAGTGAGTGGTCCATTTTTACTCTTAATCTTTTGGGTTTACGTTTCTGAAGTAGATGATTCGTTTACGTATGATTCCCCAACATTAATAATTTTTCTTCATTAACTCAAATAAGTATTTTGCCACCAATTACCCAATTTCGCTGCATATTTACGTAAATTGCTTTGCTACTTTTTGAACTTGAAGTCATCATGTATATCGAGTGTTTACATTTAAATTTTCTTCGTTAAGTTAATGTGTCTTTTATTTTTTTTGTTAGTTCTACTTCTTTCCAAAATATAATAACCCTATGGTAAACTCCATACAACAGACTGAAAGCTCACAAACTTCGTTAAATATGCACGAAATTTTTTGCAAAATTTTTTTTGCAGCTTGACTTGAAGCGCCCACAAAACTTTATTACCCTTAATGTATGTTTTACTCTTCAAATTCCTGGAAGGAAACGAATGTTACCTGCGTTTTAATGTCCTATTCTTCCTTTTGCCATAATCACAGAGTATGTTCGCTTTCTCTCTACTAGGGTAGAATCATTTCTAAATTTCTTGGTGGTTACTGAACTACGGATTCATCAGCTTATACTCATCATTTAATAACAAAACTGAATTTATCTGAGCGATTGTTTTAAAAATTTATATTATCTTTCCAACACAACTACGATGTGACGATCACGCTATTAATTAAAATTCTGAGATATTTACAGCTGAATATTACTACACTAATAATTCGGAAGTAGTCTAGGGACTATGTACGATATATTTGTATATCCCCTCAGGAGTTGTAGCGTATAACTAAATTGTCTTTTAACAGTTTACTGACACATTACCTAATTAAAGTGGCGAAGCAAATGCCACGAAATCAAGCCAATTTAGGTCCGTTCGCTTATTGACATTTCCAGCTCAATACTGCAATTTGCGATAAATTATTTTATAATGATCTAAGGAAAGGTAAAGTGCAATGGAACAAGGGTTTTTCTGAACCTTAAATTCAATAGCACTTTAGCACAATAATAGCGTTTTCCATATTTAGCTGCCCTGGTCAAATGCAGTGCGCAGTTGAATGCACCCAAAAGAAGTGAATGTCCACATTTAGGCTCCAGGGCCAGGGAATTGTATAAATACAGCAGACCCAGACGCACTTTCCGGATTCCTATAAATACGCAAACGAGTTGCGTTTTTCGCGCACGTGCCGCCGAAAAGCGCTGCGTAACTTTTGTAGAAGATAAACAAGTGGCGTGTGCAAGTAACAGGTACGCACCTCGTCGATGCAGCGGCGACTTCTGAGCGGGCAAAAATGAGCATTCGCAGTTTTTCCGAAGGTTGCGGAGTTGCATAACGCCTGCGATCGTACATACGAGCAGCCGGCCATTACTCACTCCGTATTCTGGGGTTATTTGTCGTAAATTACCACCTCTAGCGCACCGTATCGCGTTGCATTACTTCCACGTGTTTACAAGGCGAGACCGGGTTCTTCTTTGCAGCGCAATTAGTTCGTTAAAGGCCAGGGTTTTGATTAATCGCGCGTCATCTGGCTATGTGCCTTTGTTTATGAACATATCCCGTACCGAGCCGCGCTGTGTAATTACAGCTGTGGATTTGCTTAATGCCAGTGTCGATGATTAGGCAAATTTATTGGGAATATGTAATGGAGATAAAAACTGGTGTGTACTTTATTCTTGTTCGCAATTGCGGTCCTTTTTCACACATTTATTGCTCTGAACTTTTACACTTAAACTTTAAATTTAAAAAGTACACCAAAAACTACTAATTTTAATTAAATTTGTCAGCGAGTTTACCCGTTATGGTCTTTTGGCGAACTGTCCTAGAAGAGTAATGATTTAATTATTGGTGTAGAACACTGAGTGTCGCTTGATAATTAGTGGTGATTAGTTGGGAATGTACTTAGGAGCATCGGCTTATTACTTTATTTTCTAATCGTGATATTTCCATGTTAGGGTTGCTAGCAGACCCGCAAATCTGGTTTTATATAGAAGTCTTTTGTTTTCTAATGGTAATGAGATTTTTCCCTGTCATCCAGTACATTTTAGAAAGTTTTAATTCCAATTGCAATTTTTTTATGTGGTTTTCTAGGTCAGGTGCCTAGCTAAGTGAATCCCTAAATATTTCACACAATCTTGTTAAGGTATCGGAGAGCTAATTACAGTATAACCGGTGGTCAGGTCTCCTTCCAAAGAGGAAAAATTACATGTACCTGTCATAATTTAAGCGATTCTTCGATTTTTTTTTAATTTCGCTAGAGTAGTAATGATACTATTTGTGAATCGCTGTGCAATCGCTGTGAATCGTTGGCAAGTTTAGGTCAAGATATATAATACCACGCTGGGGTACACCTGCTTGGATTGTCCGAATTGTTGATTGTGCGTCTTCAAATTTAATACAAAAACTTCTTTCCGATAGATATGTTTTTAGCAGTTTATACTACCTATTGGTAGTCTTCTTAATTTCGTATAACATCCTGGTGTGCCGTGGTTAATTTTTACAACTTCTATGCACTTGTTCTTGTGATACCATGATCGTTCTGAAAATCCATTTAGTATTATGATAACTGCGGTTGAGATTTAAAATGATTATTTGGTTACTGAAGATCAGCATATGATTAAGGTTTGTGGCTGTGTAAGAGATACTCAAATTTAATGCAGATTACCCTGCTGGCTTCTATATGGTTCTTGAAATCCTCGCAAGCCAAATACCAAATTACTGAATGGCGTTGCGGCGGAGCCGCTTTTTAATATATAGCCCTGCCAAATAATTTATTAATCGATAATAAGCGTTAATAGCCTTAATACGTCGGCTGTAAATACTTTTATGTGCTTGGCAGCCATAAATAATATCCTTACGACCATTTATCGACTGCAACTGTCCCGCAGAGTTGGTTATCCTGAATTAGCTGCAGATTTTGCTGCGTACTGCTACAGCAATTTTGCCGAGCAGCCACCGGAATGGCCGGAGCAGCATTGTGGCGCATCACACTTATAAATAATTTTCCGGACCGCCGTTGCGTAACGCGTTGCGAAATCGCGGAGCTAGCGGTCGTAGTAAAAGTTAAACGTCCGCGCCGCGGCTGGCTGCTGGTCCATTACGCTGTCGCAGCTGAAGAACAAAATGTAGGCTACTTGATGGCTGATAAATTATGCATTCACGCGATGCATGCACGATACAGGCACTCGTTATTAAAAACGCTCCTAAATAAATTATTAGCGGGCGCAGGGCATATTTTAGCACTTTATAAACGTTGACAGGTGCGGCGCAGTCACGTGCGCCGGGTTAATTGCCCTTTTGTTGTCGCTACCGAAGATTTCACACGTTGCTGGATCGCCACCATCGTTCTGACCATACGGGCGAATGAGGCCCAATTAAAAACCGATGTCAGTAACATCAAAAATTGCTGAAGGCGCACCTGCCTTTGGTGTTATGCAATTCATGTGCCAAATTAAATTCTATTTTGACCTCAAGATTCCAAACTCTATTATATTTTTGTCTAACGTAGATGTACTGAGCACCTTAGATTTTTTATTACTGCCTTTTTAAATATCTTTCAAATTGAGCACATTCGGCGTGGCCGAAAATTAAAATATAAATAAAAATATTTTAGTCATGTCTCTTCATCATATCATGTACTCCTTCATTTTTGGACTTCATATAAAGTTTTTGAACTCTGAGAGCGTCTGGCGGATATGAAACTGGAATTTATTGTGTGGGTAGTATTTCTACGAAGCTAATCTAAAAGTGTACATCACAATATCAATTTCATACATTTTTCAAAAAATCACATTTGTTGTTTCTTATATTCTTAACCATGTCTCGTCTGGAGTATTCGGTATAAATTACCAAAAGATACAAGCAGGTCCATCGGATGAGAGGAAGAGGGGGGTAAATTCCGGGTTTCTGGTTTTCAGTGATTCAGTAGATTTGTTTTTTATGTTTAATAAAATTGTTTTTTTTTAAATAATGTCATGAGAGCCCGTAATTCGATTTTATGCAAATTCAAAGAGCCGTATACAGTTCCCTGCATTTTCCACCAGTTGAAATGATACTTGATGTGAAATGCGTTGTCTATTCCGAAGATATAATACAAAAAATCAAAATTACAATAACTAATTTATATAATCAATAAATGTGGTACAAAAGTAAGGACTAAGGCTACAGTCCTGTTTAAAGTAAGCATCTTAAGATCCCATGCACTTCTTCGGAAGACTTCCATTGGGATGATCGTGCGTTTGCTCGATCGTGGCTGTACCACGTTTTAGCCCGCTTATGAATTTTTGGGGGAATCTGGTTTATCGGTTCATCTGACCCAACCAGTTAGCAATTACAGCGCGATGTTCTTTCTGCTTTTGTAACAGTAGCTATGGAATAATTTTGCCGTAACACGTTTGATGCTAAAATCTTCCCACAAAATTTTACACTGTAGTTGAAATCTTGTAGTTTTTGGACTGCCAATCACCGAGCCTTATTGATTGTAGTCCGTACATGTTGAACATTTTGCGATGTTCTGACAAAAGGCGGATTACTTTCAATAAATTCCTGGCTACCTGTGAATCTCTAATACCATCTCTTTATCTGCACCGCACTCATTACGTCGTTTCCAAGAGCCTTCCGAATCATTTAAATAGTTTCTGTGGATGAATGTTCCAGCTTCACATAAAATTCGATGCGGATTTGGTGCTTTATTTGGCCAGCCTGTACAAGTGTGACGATCACACGTTATATGTAACTATTCATACGCGTCTAATTCCAAACTGACGCGGTTAATACAGTCGTCCTTATTAACGCATGCGCATTACAGTCAACGCTCATCTTTTGCCAAGTTATATCGCAGCCGCGCAAACTGTTTTTATTATATTTAGTTGGATATTTTCGAGACAAATAGCACGTACCTATACATCGTCTATGCATTTGCATGGCAAAGCACCATTGGATAACACTCTAAATTGGTTTATTATATGAATTGCAAAACTAATAAAAATTAATTTGACGTTAATGTAGCATTATATAAGAATTGTTGATATTAATAGCTCGTAAAGATATAAAAACAATATTTCAGGGGCTCGGTAAAAAAACTTTTCTCCGGGCTAGGCCTTACACAAACTATAGGATTATGCCCTAGAGATTGAAAATGTTTTTCTAATACCTTTAATGTATACGATTTTTTACTGCAGTTTGCTATGTTAACTTTCCTTGTTTAGAAGAGGAATTAGAGCCAATGAACGAGTTTTCGTTATGGAGATATCGAAAAATGGAAAAGATTTCTTTTTTAATTTTCGTTTTGTGAAACGTTGACGTTATGAAAAAGGAAATGCAAAAGAAAATTTGACTATTAAATATATTTAATATTGAATTATGAATTTTATAGATCTTGCATTATTATTTAAATATTAAAATCGATTGAGAGCCGTTGAACCATGACAACGCATTTACGTATACCAGTTAGTTACCTTTGACCTTTGACCTTGATCTGTGTAGCCATTAATAATATATGCCTCTAAACGAAAATTTCCATCGCTTGCGGTTCGGAAATGTACCTCGATCGCGCCTGTCGGGTAAATTTGTCCTTCAATCGGTCTGAAAAGGCACGAACATTTGACCTTTGACCTGTGTGAATTGCGAGCAGTTCATAATTTTTTATATATATAATTATGAATTTTATAGATCTTGTATATTTTATTTAAATATAAATAGAGAGTCCGTAGAACTAAATAACAAAATTTTGTGCCTTTTAAGCTTGACTTAAAAAAATTAATATGTAGGTATTGGACCATTACATGATTATTATACATATATGTTTCTAAATGGTCTATGAAATGCCCAAGTACAATTGACCCTTTTCTTTTTCTAATTTGTGAGTCTGTTCTATTGTTATATGTCTTTAAGAAAATGAATTGCAAACGACTTGAAACTATAATGTTGCCTAACATATTTGTACCTTTAGGATCAAAATTTTGCTTTCTAAGCTGCAAAAGGTACATTATCTTAGTTACCATTTCATAATTATTTGGTTGTTCCGCCCCTTTCTCAACTGCGCTCCGAGGCGATGAACGTTTTCCTTTGCTATTAGCCACTTGCGGCTGAGTTAATTTATTTAAAACAAGATCCACCGCTGCCGACCGTACCTCTTGCAAGTCGAGGTACCATTATCATTCCACATAATTGAGATGAGGGCTGTTCCCGCCCGCTTTGCTGCAACTGCAGCGGCTAGCCAGCAGGCCGATGCTTTGCCTGCATGCCCAGCGGAAAATCAAGCACCACGAAAGCAACACTTTCATGCAAGCAGCGCCCGTGTTATAAAACCTATTTAATTTATGCCCCGAACAGCTGGCGAAAGGTTAGGTTGGGTTAGCTACATGATTTAAAAGCAGGTGTTGTCTTTCTGCCGTTGTTTCGTCGATGGCTGGAAACTGCTGTGCTAGACCGGGCGCTTTTATTGGCGACTTAATTTGAAAGTTGATGGAGGTAATGAGCCGGGTAATGGTAGTGGTAATAATGGCATGCAATCTGCTATACGCTTTGTGCAATTGGAGCTGTTCGAAAGTGTAAGCATTCCTTCGTTGACGACTAGCCTTGCCACATGGTGATTAGTAAATACAAAGCAATTATCGATTTGTGGTTGGGAACATCAAATTTATTGGTTAGACTTTTAAATTTTTCTGCACAAGCAACGGAACGCGTAGAGGAAAGTGGTCATAATCTGCAGTTACTACATTGCTCTCTTAATTTATTACGCTAATTCGCAATGATCTACGGTCATCCATGTATGAGCGAACGCTAAGTGGGATGCTAATGTGGGATGTAATAATTGGAGACGTTTCCAAGAGCGGCTGCAGATTACATCTCGCTATTTTATATTTTACTTGAAGTAACAAGGTAGTTAAATTTAAAGTGCTAGCAACTGTACACATTTGCATTATTCCTCTTAGTTACTTAAAATGCATGAATAAAATCTCACGACACTTGTGTTGTTGGTGCGACCACCCTAAAACGCTCGATCGAGTTGAATTCGCGCTTGCGTTAATGGTGATAATTAAAGTAATCATAAATTTGCATGCAGACGGTTTGCGAGATACGAGTACTACACCGCAATTATCGTCTAGTAAAGGCCACTTTCTTACTTTAAATCATTTTCTTATTTGCATTAAAAGGACTGAGTCATGCAATTTGTAAGTGATGACGAAAGGCTGAAAACTACGTGTTCTGTATTTGCTATTTATATCGATATCAAATATACCATATGCGACGAGGTAAACTGTTAAAATAATTGTGAAATCACAAACAGCGAAGTTTTTTTTTTGTTCTGGTACGCTTCAAAAATTAGGCCAAATTTGTTTAGTTTGCTGTGTGAATGTAACTGTTTAGACGGGGTTGATAAGAGTACAAAACGTAAGCCCATTCTTTGAGACGTCATATACTGTTTTATCGAAGGGGAAAATACATTTTGTATACGAGAGTTTTATTTATTATCATATGACGTTTAACTGATTGGGAAAAATGGTTCGATATTGTTCGCGAAAATCCCATCCTCTCAAATATCCTATGCCCGGAAGATCCCTGCATTCTTCACAAAGATGGGTTTGAAATCTTACAAAACTGACTTAGTGCTGTCACTCTGTCAGTGAAATATTTAACATATATGTAACTTATAAACGTGCCAGCGTGGTCCCATGGTTGAGGGACGGGCTGCGATGCTGACGGACCCGGGTTCAATTCCCGGTGCTCTCTGATGCCTGGTGGGTGGTCTACTCAGTCACTAAAAATAATTGAGTACCTGTGTTCATTCGAACAAGGGGTAATAATGGCGGTCGTCTTCGGCGCGGTGCTTGCCACATCGCCCCGCATCAGAGATGGTGCGCGACGACCGGGCAGAGAGAGCGAACGTATGAGAAGCCTTAACCTCTCAGTTCGCAGGCCGTGCTCCCACGCGGGGCGTAGAGCCTTACCATTATTATTATTATTATGTAACTTATAATAACAATAACTCTGATGAAACACATTTCCATTTTAACGGCCGTGTTAACAAGCATCATCGCCGCTACCAAAGCGCAATCATCAAAAGCCCTTACATGTTTTTTGGGATGTTACAAAGGCGCGTAATTAAATATGAAACAATATGTCGCAATGATTGAAAACTTCTTTATATATGCCTTGCAAGATTGTAGTGGTTTTTGCAGGATAGAGTCTAGTCACACTTACAATTCATTTTTGCTGATCGTCCGAAGAATTTTCCCGGATGAACTGATATCGAGAAAAGGTGACGAAATAGCATACGCGAAGCCATGCCTTATTAACGCCTACGATCTTTTTCTAATGGGGATTTCTTAAGAACAGAGTGCACAGCAATAGTTCTAGATCTACCGAAGAGCTAGAAAAATATCTGCAAAAAAAGTGCAACGATCACAAAAAGGATTCACCGTGTTATTTCAATTTTTTGTTTAGTTGAGTGCTAGGAATATAATGACTTGCAGTTTTCAGACACTTCTCTAAGAACTGGTTTGATATACATACTGTAAATATGTGTGTCATACTGTAATGAGATGAGTAAAAGAACTAAACTTATTTACAGAACAGTTTGTATAATAAAGAAGAAATACCAAAACTTACTAAAAACCCCCACCTGCCTTCGGTATTACTCAATTCACGTACCAGATGAAATTTGAATTTGACCGCTAAGTTCCAAGTCGTTAAATTTTTGTCATGTAGTTTTTAAAATTGCATTTTTAAATATATATGATCATTGTAAAGTCCATATTATGCCAACTTTCCTCTTAGTCTTAGTTTTTGCACTCCCTGGTAAAATTGTCGCATCAAAGCTTTATTTTGAGAAATTTTAAGGGTTTGCTGAGTTGTGAAGTTTTTGGGCCTGAATGGGTAACAGTTCGTCGCTCGGGTTTTTTTATTTTAGCCAATTTAAATAACATGACCACTCAAAATGTACTACACAGACAACTTAGGATTGTCAACTGCGAGTCTTTCTTCAAAATTCCTGTCGCGGGGCAAATCGCTTAATCAATTATTTTCCTTCCCTTTAAATATTACCTGAATTAATCTCGATAACACTCTTCAAACCATTTTTGAAAATCATCAACTACTAACTTCTATCTAGCTGAAGATGTGATATATCTGTGTATGGATTTAGATCGACGCTTAAAGTAAACTAAAGACATTCACTAAACTAAACAGCTTAAACTGAATTAAGCGGAGTGTACTGGCTGATTAACTACCAATCAAAATTAACTTTGAACAACAAGATACTGCTGCACAACAAGTTCTGAAGCCTATTTAGATTTCAATTCAACTGTATTGTATCACCGTATAATCTAACATAACTCTCGTGGAGTGCATTAAATCTAACTAAACTAAACTAAATTTCTGCAGCCGTCCGACTTAACTAGAGCCTTTCGAGGATTAAATTAAGACAAAACATACATACAAACTCTATTTTGAGGTTTAATTTCAAATGCAATTTATAGTTGTTAAATATACTACTTATTCCTCTAGGGTAGATTGTCGAACTTACTAAGCATACAAAAGAGACAGCAACTTGGTAGGTTATCTTCTTCTGCTTTTTTAAATTTAATTCAGTTTTATTTTTGGTGAGAAGTGCATAAATATGTTTATTAATTTTTTAATTTGCATTCTTACGTATGATAAAACTGTCCACACTTTTTTACTTGGTAAGAATATGCTGAAATCGTTTGCTAAAATAAATAATACGTGATTGTAAAGGTGTTGAAGGTCAAAGCAGTGAATACATAAAAAATTTGAAAATGAAGGGAGATGTTAGAAAAATACTAATTATATAAAAATGCATATATCCCTTTATACTTCATATGATTGTACCATTTTGGAGTATTTCGTTTTATTTAAAGCATTTTATTTTATTGTTTTAATATTTTATGTAAAGTAAGTGTGCTAACTGAATAAATCTAAATGCTTATATATAGGTAAATAATTGTCGCTCAAATATTTCTCAACCTTCATCGTTGAATTCAATTTTATCATGCGAAGAAGTGTTTTTAAAAAGATTTAAAATAAGGGGTCCAGATTCGTGTATGTTCATGCCAAAATATTTTAAATCTAATTAAAGTATATGTGTGGTACAATAAATTTAAGCCTACCGAGCGAATTTTAAGAGGATTCAGAAATTTCAGAGGCAGACAAAAAACTTCGTAAGTTGATGACAATTTTATCTATGTTGGTCTGATAATGGAAAATTGTAGAATCAAAGTTCCACACATTGCAAACAGTACTGCTTGGGAAATGATCTCTGCAATAATTTTCCAAAAGTGTCTCGACACCCAGTTCTCAAATGGCAAATGAAAATCTTTGCCGTTACCTAGAAGAAGAAAATTCGTTCCTGGAAAATATTATTGCGGATGATGAAACTTGAGTTATGCATTCATTCAGATTCCGATCAAAATTCTATGAGGTGGAAACGTCCTGCTTTGCTGCCGTCAAAGAAATTTAAATTTCAACTACACGCAACGAATGTAACGGAGACCGTGTTCTGGAAGTGTTAAAACCTCTTGCTGCGCGCCTCCATCAAAAAATCCATTAATAGTGACGTGTACTTCAAACTCTTTCTAATTTTGCACGATGAAACTAAATAAAAACTGTTTTTGTTGGACCGTCCTCATATTTAATAATTGTTTCATAGGCACTTATTACATTTTTTGGGGACTTTTAATATTTGTGAATTTTTACATTCATAATTCGATCCTATTGCATGTCTAAGTGTCGAGAATAGCTTGTTCATCTAATTATTGCCTTGAATAATATATTACTTAATATATTTTATCGTTTCTTGCTATATTTGTTCTTTTGTTTAATACTTCACCTGCGCTATCATCCCAAATTCTAGATCTTTCCACTCTGTTTTTATCCCGCACTTTTGTCACTTCTCTATTGTTGTTCAATGTTATTGCATGTCATAGCTACTTTTATATATTTATATTTCTTTCGCTGGTTTTGCTTTAAGTTTTTCTCTTATAATTTTATTTTCTATTCCGTTTTCTCTCCTGTTTCGTTTTATTTCTTACAAATGTTATCTCAGCTGCTTATCGATATTGTTTTCCTCTTTTCATCAAGACCCATGTTTCTCCATAAAACAATGGTATTTGGAAACGGTGTTTTGTGCGCCTACAATTACGTTTGCCGGATTACTTTCTTGTTTAAGAAGTTCTTGTACACTGCCTGGGAGACCTAATCTATTATATGGGGGTATTTACTATTCTACCCAGATATTTGTAATTATTGAGTTCTTTATGTATTCACTACCGATTTTTAAATAAAATTTTAATTTCTTGTTTAATATCACTGCAACTTTGGTTCATCAGCATTAAGTTGCAAACTGTATTAAGTCAAGACTTCTTTCTAATTTTCCAGATTAATCTGCACACAGAAAGGCACATGTTTCTAAGTTTCCTGCAGGTTTTTGTAACCCATATTAAATTTAGTTATTTTTTCTTGGCATTTTAAATGATTTCGTCAATTAGCGATAAGAAAAGCAGAAGGCTAATTACCGATCCTTGTTTCACAACGTCGTTTATAACAAAACGTTTCATAGATAAAATTCCCAGCTATGTTGGGTATTTAATGTAGTTCTTGTATTCTACTATCTTGTAAGTATTTTAAGATTTCTGGTGCTAGTTGGTCACAACCTGCTACTCTCCTACTTTTGTTTGCCAATATTCTTCAACCTCGTTAATTTTTATGTATTCATTACTATCTCTGTTTTCTCTTCGCATTTTGGTCGGAATGTTACAATTTCTTACTTAAGAATTATTAAGGCCACTTTTCTATAAGTATTTTTTTACCTGGCTAATGTATCTTTATCTACAAATAATACGTGACTTTTTTTCCTTTTATTTATCTTGGTCTTACTGCTTTCTGTTTCCTAAATGATTTTAGTGTCTTGTAGAATATTTTATTAATTTTCTTACAGCTCTTCTCTAATTCATTGGCGAATTGTATCCAAACTCCGTTACGGTTTTGTTTACGTTCATCCTTTGGGCGTTACATACTTCTCTTCATTCTGCTTCAGTAGGTGCTTCCAAAGTTTTTTATTCACTCTAACTTTTTTTAATATATTAATACAGTTAGTCCGCCATGATTTATGTTTTTTGGTTTTATTTGTACCACATATTTATTTTACTGTTTTAACTTAGTATTACCTTAAATCTTTTCCATCTCTTTTCAATATTATCATACTCAGTACTGTCAGTTTCTGAGAATTTATTATTTGTTTTCTTACACTGTTTTCTGATTATAGCGTTTCTTAATCTGTAGATCTTTGAAGTTTTATTGTCGTGGTCTAATGCTTTGATATTGTTCTTATCGTTCTTTTTTATTCTAGACGTGGTTTCATTAGATAGGGTAGCATCATTCAACATTACATTTTTTAACTTTTGAAAACTGCAAGAAATTACCGCCCTACCATTAAAAGTTAGCATTTCCTATAGCAAACTTATCTATAGTTTGAACCTTTGAGGTAAGATGCTCTTTTTGCTTAGTTTTGTGCAGTCTATGTACCTACACTTCCGATATAGAAGACATGGGAAAGAAGAAAAGAGACTTCAAGGAATAGGTCGTTTTTGAGATGATTTTAAAAGCAAAGTCGTAGCAAAACATAAAAAGTCACGTTGTAGAAAATGTTGCTGAAAGCATATTTCTGAATCATGAGTTGCCAAGTTGGCCGACCAGCTTCCACTAGCTAGCACTGTAGAATATATATAGGTTAGACCGCATGACCATCACATCACATCTAGTGAATTATTTTGAATTTATCATATTTACTTCCTTACAAGTGGTTGAAGCATCTATATTTACATGTTAATCAGTACAGTCACAAACCAACTTTTATTACGAATTCTATTGTTTCGTGTATTTTGCGAGACTCAAATTTTGTATTTAAAAGATAATCTCTATTGTGCTATATAGAGCAATTTTTTGAGAGCAAATATTTGCTTTGCAGTGAATGACATTACATGGTCTCTTTATTTTCCACTATGGACTTTGCACTCGCAGAGTGAAACAAGTACAAAGTGAAAAATTGTAATCTGCTTTAGATCACAAATTGTTACATTTTTCACTTATGTTAATTCCTAATGAATATCGTGTAGTTTAAAAATGTTTTATTGTTGTTATACACTTATATACACTAATAATGTGTAAATTCCACAATCAACTTTATGCTGTTGAGTTAACTCAGAAGTAACGGGTCTAACATTTTTTGAGTGAAGGAATCAGCAATGCATTACGTGATTCGATGTGAAATAAAAACATTTCGGTTTGTGGTCTTCCGAAAAGTATCAAATGAATCCCAAAAATCGGTGGTGTCTGAGCAGCATGTGAAAATCAGACTGGGTGCCCCCGTTTGCATTACGAAGTCCGGATGTCCGTCGCGGTGCGCTCGAATTTGGTTAGATACGACATTAGATAGCGGCAGGTGACATTGCGGCGCGGGCATCGGAACGGCCCGCCAAATCAAAGCCGTGCTTGAACTCTATTAATATTAATAAGGCAAAGTGCACCGTAATTTCTCAATTCATTGCAATTTCATATCTGATATGCCTTTTGCATTTCAATGAGCTGACGCGAACGCACCGTAAGTGCAGCTACATTAGGACGTGTTCTGCGTTGCAACCTCGCCTCATTATTTTTATATCTATGCACATATTTAATTAAAATAGTTTGTACGCGAGCTGCTAGAGCCTGTCGCGTACCTGTTGAGCGCGCCGTTTAATTTTTCCAATGAAAACGAACGGCCGCCTTGCCGCTCGATTCCTAGTTTTCGTTTTTTCAGCGCGAATGATGGATTGGGTCTATATAATGCGAAGGCTTAACTGATCCCCGCCGATTGAACTATGAGGAACTGCCTTGCGATAGATTTGTTGTATCTTTCAACACTTGTGGTATTAAAGAAACTGCCATTATTATTATTAATCGCCTTCGCGTTGATATATGGTGCCTTGATAATCAGGGCCAGACTTTGAGTTTTTATTAAGAGACAAGTGGCTTAGAATTGCGCCGACTATTTACTTGGGTTGAATAGAAACGCGCACTTTTATGCCTATTAAAGCTTGCCACAAAGAAATTGAATCCAAACTTAAAAATGGCAGATAATAACAACGATTTTTTTAATTAATTCTTAGTGAGTTCTGAAATCTACTCGGGGCTCAATGAATGTTTGATATGAAAAGAGAATAAATGACATCACTCTGGTGAGTGATCTGTCTAAAAGAGCTTATACATGCAAAGTCTAAACTTAACTGGGTCCTGTAGTCAGGTCTGATGGCACCAGACGTTTCAGTCTAGTCACCTCGTTAACATGGCTAGTATGTTGGAGTCCACTAACACTCTTGCACTGTACTTCACATTAATCTGATGGATTCTAGTGAAGCGTTGTGTTGGATGACTACATTAGAAACGTAATACAGTACATCGACAACTTTGCTTTGAAACGTCTGTTGGGAAAAAATGTTGGAGTTTCTGACGGTTCCCATAATTGAATACCATATATCCATACAGATTTCAAGGTGGCTTTGTATAATAGCAATTTGTTACCTAGGTATAGTTTTCATCTTTTGTCTAGAACCCAGTACATTTGACTTAGTTTTACCTAGCTGTTTTCTTTTGGTGAATATGTGTTTCTCGACGTCAGGCGACTGTCTAAATAAATCCCAAGATACTTGAAAGAATTCGGCAGTTGTTGATCTTTACAGGATATGTAAGTATCGTTTGGGCGGATTTAATTCGCCACGTTTTTAACCAATGCTGAAATGTGTTCAGATTGATGTTCAGGTTCTTTGATGTCAATCCTAGGTTAGTATAGGATGCCAAAGCAGCTTATATTGTTAATGTAAAGGTTCTTGTTGCTGGCAGATACAAGGACGCTACCTTGCGGAACTCCTGAATGTATAGCATGTAAATCGGTATACTCGCCGCCTTATTTCACTAAGAAGTATCTATCTGTTAGATACAATTTCAATAAATAGGCAAATGACGGAGACGTTTTTTTAGTTTGATTTGCAGACCGCTGAGTCACACTATTAAAAGCCTGAGATACGTCAAGGAGTTAGCAAAGTAATACAACTTTCTTATATCTTCATTGTTATGAGAGCTTGTTCAATTATCTTTGTTTTTTACCTAGCATTTATTTTATCGTTTTGATCACGATTAACCTCATGGTTTGTACTTTTTCATCTTTCTTTATACATATATTGTAAGCTCTTTTTAAATGCCATATTATTATTGAGATTAATTTTTAATGTAATGTTTATACTTCATCCGTTTGATTTCAAGGTTGACATTTTTATTTTTATATATTTTGTTTTTTATACCAACATTACATCTACGAATTTCTAGAAGGCACCATTTCATTAGGTGCCAATATTGCGAACTTTCTAATTAACAGGCTTACTAGATATTTTGTCGTAACCTTGAAAGTGTCCTTTATTTTCAGTGATGGGTTATTGCTAACTTATTACAGTTGTTTTGCGCCTCCAGGCTCTGCTGTTTATTTGAAATTCCTGTTACGCCTCCTAATAAATAGGCCGCGTCGAAATGGCAAAAAATGCCGCCCGGAATGTTATTACTGCCGAATTACGGTAACCTTCACCTTCGCCGAGCTCATATTTCTCGGCCGCGGGACGTCGCACCGAGCCGCCGGAAGAAAACAAAACGAAATTTCGCGAGGTCAAGTTTATCGCGCCGGAAGCCCGGCGTCGGCGCAGCGCGAAAGCTCATTTTCCGACGAAGGGAAGCATGTGGGCCAGCGGAAACCACCTGGGCGACTTGCGTAATGATAACTTGGGCCCGAATTCGCGAGGAACTGCAGCCTCGCAGGAATTATTTGCGTGATAATTATTCCAATTAAATTTAAATGGAGTCGGGCGACGCTCGTTGTGTAACCCTAAGATGCCTGTCCTACTTTCGGCAGCTTGCGTTTTTGCCGGAGGGGTTGCATGATAGCACGCAGTCGAATGTCTCGAGTGTACTATGCTTCGGGTCTAATGTTGCGTATCATCATACAGAACTTCATACTGTGAGTTTGAGGGGAAATCGATTAGGGTTATTGAAACCAGGGTTTTCCAACTTTAGAACTTTAAAATGTCACAGCCGCCATGTCTGTTGTTTAATAATTAAACATGTGACATCTGTAGTGAATAATGCATAACAAGTTATCAGTACTAGTTAATGCGTTGATTAGTTTGATGTCATTAGCAAAATTCTTGTTCTGTTTGAAGAAAGTCTTTCATTAGATTTCATTATCAATATAAACCACTCTTTTCCATCCAGTATCGGATATAGACCTCTCCCCCAAGTTTTTTCCCCATTCCAATTCAACTACTCTCTTTAAGTTATTCACCTCATTCTCTACTTTTCTTTCCGATCTACGGTCTTTAGCGCTGATTCTCTTTGTCATTTTCCTCATTCTACACCCGACTCGTCTCCATTTCAAAACGCCGAGTGTTGTACAATAATTATTACTTTTCTTTTCTAACGAATAGTTTCATTTCTAACGCTCCTATTGTTGGTTGCATCTTGACTAATTTATCGATTGTACTTTTGTCAAAGTTTCAATTCCATATGTGAGGACCGTTAACACGAATTTATTAAACATTTTAGGATCTGCTGAAGTTTGTCAAATGCTAGTTGCTTATTTTATTTAATTATCTGTATGTATTTCAGGGTGTTTTCTGTTATTTCCCCATATATTGTGGTATTTGCCTCAACGCCTTGGGGTGCTATTGTTTTAGGTTTGGTAAGATTTATTTTAGTTTACTCTATCCACCATAAACTGATATCTTTGAAATTATCTGTGATAAGCACTGCGTCAGCTGCATAGCGTAGGTTAAGCCTTTTTATATTTATATTTACAACTTTCTGATCTCATTTTAATTCTTTTGGTAAGCCTTTTAAGGCGATTATGAATAGTTTTGGGGGCACTGTGTCTTCCTGTTTTACACCGTTTTTGATTAGTATAGGTGCAGCGTCTTATATTTTGATATCGGTATGTTCCTAGGCGTATTTGATTATTTGTGTGTATCTGTGATTTACTCTGCATTCCTAGTGCAATTTCGATTGTGTCGAATGCCTTTTGATAATCTGTTCCTTTCTTTTTGTCCTCACTGATTGATTTTTTACCTACTCTATCGTGCTACTCTTTCCTGATTGTAATCGATTTCACCTTTCACTTTCTGTAAGCGATTCGTTTTTCTCATAACATACCCACACATTTTGGCCATATCACTTGTTTTGTAAAAATAAGCATTCTCTGTTTTTGTATTTTTGTCTCGATCCTGAATCTTACCATTGTATGGTAATTTCGTGTACTTACTATATTTAATACTGTTACATCTTTGACTCTGTTTTTGTCTGAAGATATAATATAGTCGTCTCGTTTTTTGTTCTGCCGTTTGGACTAATCTATATCCATTTACGCACAGGCTTTTTTAAAGAAATTATGTATAGTTTGGTTTTTACAAGAAATTTGTCAATGTTTTGCTTCTTTTATTTTTTTCATCTACTCTAAAACAACCGTTTTCATCGTGTACAACAGTTGTGGGGGTCTCTTTATAAAATTTTTAAATTTTGTTATTTTGTAAGTTGTAGTTTTGCGTTATTTCTTTTTAACTTCTGCTTTTTCATCTTTGTTCATGGAATATATCATGTGTTTGGATAGCTAGCTTCATCTTCTCACGCTAGCTTTTCCTTACACAGAGATTCGTGGCATTTCCTACCCTTTCGCCATTTTGGTTGTTACCGCAACCAAGAGTTTCAGGGGTGCTGTGAACTACATGAGTTATTTGAACGCACGCGCTTACCAGGTACTAATTCTAACTTGGGGAAGAGACGATGTCGAACAATCGCTTCTAACCTGAAGATCCACTCTTAATATTTTATTTTTCCAGTGCTCGTCATACCTAATAAGGATTACCCTATTTTTCACCTGGGGAGGCGAACAATGAGAAACTGAAAATCCTACATGGGTTTTTTAGATTTACGGTCACCATAATCGATCAACAAATCTCACAACTTATCTTATGGCTCAATTACTGATCAACGCATTTTAGTACGTTAAGCTAATGTAAGTAGTGAAAATAATATTGGTGTTATAAAAGAAAACGTTATTAAAAATCCACTCGATTTCACGATATTTTTCAAAAGAGCCGGTGCTTGAAAGTTGTTTTAGTCAAACCCTCGTTTTTACAGTAATTTTATATTAAGGTTAACGCCACTCCCCACTAGCTCCCATCATTATTACCCAATGAAGGCTTCGTTTTTGTTTGTAGTATAGTATGAACGTTGTTGATTTTGCAATAAATGAGTAAGAGTCAATAAGATCCCAAAATTAACGGCTATGTCGAGGAGCTTTCTCTTCAAATTATCTTGACTTCAATAGTTTTTCGTATTCTCACTGGTCATTGAAAAGACCATTGGTTCTTTCTTCAGATCTCTTCTTTTCATCTCTTTCCAATACTGACGATATTGATGGACACCTCTGTTAAATATTTACTAAAACCGATGATAGATGTGAATCACATGGATTTCTTCCAGTCAACAATGAAGCTCAGTTTGTTGCACAGCCTTTTGAGTAGTGACTAACCTTTCACTTAACATACTGTAGAACAGTTTAACTATAAAATTGAGCTTATCCAAAGATAGAACACTATCTGGCATTTTTTTGAGTTTATTTCACGTTTACGAAAGCTAAATAACTCGTAGCGGCTCAATCTATCTCCAGGAAGTTACTGAGATTCCTGGGTTAAAGAGATTTTTCTTAATTAGGTGGTCACCCAAAATGACCAACACCAGCCTATGTATCAATGTACATCCGGCCTTTTGCTTTTTGTGGTTGTAAAAAACGACCTTCGAAACCTACCGATGCCTTGGTTTTTGCTCTCTTTAATAATAGTAGTTTTCTACAAATTAATTCCTTTAGAAATTCGAGCTTTCTGAATAGAGTTAACGGTGCACTTACTTCGAGTACGAAGGCGGTTAAGAGTCCTTTCAATACCATTATTGAGATAGTAGAACGGCAACTATTTTCTTATACATTTATATTATTGAATATTCTGCTCATTCATAATGGAAATGGCTGTTTTTTGCCCGCACGTAAAGGACTTAGCTTTTGTAGCAACACAAATTGCAAACATAAAACAGTAATCTATTTCTGTTAAAGGCAAAAATAAAATAGAACGAAATCATACTGCTTCAATGTACTGAGATTAGGTCTATTAGTATATCAGAGTTACCCTCACATAGGCTATTGGTAATAGGAAAAATCATCAAGCTAAACTGCTTAAGAGTCTTCATGAGCTGTTAGCAAGTATATCATTATTTAAGATAAACAATTTTAAATAATTTACAGAATTTAAGGGTGGTTTCTCTAATATATAGTTGGTTCCATTTCTTTTCAAGAAAAAAAAACTTCTACATTATTGGAAATTCTGTCATATAAGCCACGGATAGTAAGAGTTGCGCTGGCCTTGGATATTCTCATCGGTGTTGTGAGCGGTTTGGGAGATATACTCCTGGATCGTGGATATATCAGCGTCTTAGTGGAGGTCATGGTTCCTTAAGAACCACAGGGCATGGAAAACGCACCAAATTCTGGACGATCAGGAGTTTTTGCGCCCAGTTCCAAACTGGAGCCGCATACGTCGTAATAGGGTGGATGATTTTTTTATATAAGAGCAGCTTGTTCCTGGAGAATGGGCTCCCGGAATGGAATAGGAAATGGATGGACTGTTTCGTCCAGGATATTTCCCTCCCAAGGATTCCGAGATTCATCAAGTGATCTCTCCGGTGAAGTGGTTTCTTGGTGGAGAACAAGACCGCTAAACTCTTCTCCGAGTTGATCTCATTCTTCTAGGTCTAGTCACTAAGAATGGTTTTAACGAGCTAAACAACATCATTGTATCTGAATATTGGGCCAGTGTAGTAGGGAGCGTTGTCAAACACAAACAAACTACAAACTGGTGAAATAATTTGGTGCCAGACTCCGTATGGTTTGATGCGTCAAAATTGTCGGAAATTCAATTAGTCGTATAAACTCTACCTACTGTTGGTGATAATTTAAACATTGTCTTTTACATATAATGCTCTATTTAAAAGTAAAACAACGAGCACCAGGTTATCTTTTGTACTTATGTTTTTATTTCATTTCAAAGTTCTATCACCTCTATTGGAAAACCCGTTAGGAAAGAATCGACTATTCGAACCGATCGCTGCACGTTCTCATAAAATTAAAATAAGTCAACGTTTGCCGCAGGAATTTTTTCACGGGCAAAACTTATGGCACGATTGTGTACAAACATGAAATGCATGTCGCTATCGATTTCGATGTTTTGCTGCAAACTGCTGGATTGATTGCTTTCGAGAACGCTTCGAGCGGACGTGATTTATTGCGCAACCGGTGAAATGAATTAAAGATGATAGCATATCGATTAAACAATATGTTGGCCACTGACTGTCTACAACCAGAGCTCTGCGTCCTTTATGATTTACATGCAGCCATTTCGCGCGTCGCGAAAATATGCTGCAGCGCGCGCGGCGCTCTCTTGCTGACACATTTTTTCCGTGCTGAGCGAATATTTATTGGCCGGAAAACCTTGACCTTACCTCGTAGTACTGCTCATTTTTTGCGGAGGAGTGGGCATGTCGGTGATTTAAACCGATTTTTGAATGGGCTTCGGCATCGCAACCGCAAACCTGTATTTTGTGGCCTTTGTCATGATTGTATGCAAAACTCGCCGTTTGCCCGGCAAGCCGCCTAATTAACTTAAACAAACAGGGAAAGTGGGCGTCTGCGGCGACTTTATTGAATTTGCATGCGGCAACGTATTATTTCCGCGCGGGAAAATGCATGTAATTTCGCAAATGACATCACTTTCGGCGGCAAAAATGCGTGCGACTGTGACAATTTCCTACGATAATGGCTCGAAATTGCGGGCCTCGCTTCGTTATCCGTTTGCCGAGACCTTTGACCCTATTGTGCGCCGCCGGTGGCGGTTTGCACGGGAACGGAAGTGTATTTTGGGACGTTGCAACTATATAGAAGGACAACACCTTTATGCAGTAATTTCATACTAACAGAATAACGTTCCTATGTATTGAAATAATTTTCAATTCTTTATATTATTTTGAAAAATCGTTGATCTCCATTTTTATTTCGGAGAACATAAAGAAAACAAAGGGTTGTTAGATTCAAAGATTGACAATTGTTCAAAAAAGATAAAAGCTGGCGTCGAAATTTGCAGTTCTTTGCATTATATCTGTCGATAAACGCCTATGATAAACTTGAAACATCTCTGTAAGGTTTGTGTCATTTCCCAGTTGTAGGGCGCCGGAAAAGTTTGTCATTTTTATTTGATATTAAGTCTCTTTTCAAATACTTAGAAACTTGATACATCGTAAAATGTTGATTGCTGAAACCGAGCTCTTGTGTGCGAATCAGCTCTTTTCTGTTTATTATTGGTTTTAGCATTTTAAAAAGCATTTTTATATTTAACTCAACACCCAATAAGATACTAGGGTCAAGGATGAGAAGAAAATTTTATTAATAGAACAAATAACTGTATGCGGAGTAAGTTATTTTTGTCAATTTCTCTTTTGTGTAATACTTTGATTTTTCTTTTTTCCTTGAAACGGATAGAGCCTATACTAATTTGAAAAATTTAAGTTCTCTTTTATATATTCATGAAAAATGGATTTTCAAAACGAAAACTTTAATAAGACATTTAAGGAAGTTAAACTTCACAATGCAAGAAACTCTCAAACGAAAGAAACTTTTTGTTTTGTGACGTCACTTTTGTACCACTTTTTACTACTTTCCATGTTCTTCTGTTTACAAATACAGTTTTTAGGTCTCTCTGTTGTTATTGTGAGTGTAGAAATCTATTGGATTTATTATATTTCAGAACTAACTTGCCAGCCACAAATACCCGCAAGTTACCAGTCACCGCTGTAGTTCAAATAAACATGTACTGACTAGAATGTAACCCCAAAAAATTATTTAATAAGTTTCAGTTTCAAAATTATATTAGAACAAAACGCACATTCGTATTTTTGTTATACTCAACTGCATTCAACTTCTTTTTCGTTCATTTTATAGGTATTAGGATGTTGACTTGTAAAGAAAAACACGATTGATGTACAAATATATATCTTTTAATCTACACGACGTCTGTGGTAGACAAGGAAAGTGTCTAGCGGTACACATTGACTACGCGAGTAGGCTGAAGAGCGCGTTACTACGGCTAACTGCAATCTAAACCTTTTTTTTGTTCTTAAATCACTCGAAGCTAAGAATCAACATTCAGCGTTAGTGATTGTAGGAGACAGAAAATATTTTCTATAATTTTGCCATGTAAAGCAAACCGAAAACCCAAATATTTTGGCACCGGATTTTTTCCGAATTTTCGCTCGGCTACAATTTGTTTGCTACTCTCACTTTTTAATGTATTTATTGTGTATTTTATTCTGTAATATTAGTATTAATAATGAAAATTCTGAATAGAGGAAACAAAACTGACTTTGCGAAATACATTTTTAAAGTAAAACTGCAAGGAAGGAAATATATAAATATGTATATATATATATATATAAAATAATAATGAATGGAAGTGACGTTCGCCATTTCGTGGACACTGAGGATTTACAGTGTCTGCTAATAAGATAACTGAATTTTCGGCCGTGATAGTGGATTTTTTAATGTTTTTACGAGTATAGGGCGCGTTATATACCCGGTGTTTAATAAATTCGTAGAAAGTCGTAGGCAAATTGTTTGTTGGGACGTACCGGCTTGAATAAGTGGTCTATTATGGCTGTGAATTCCCGTTAGTTGCTGTAAACATTAGTACAAGGTCAACTGGTTCTATCAGCAGCATATGTAAGATTTGTACGAAATTGGGACATTTCTTGCTGGTTACAATGGAGCGACTCTTTATAGTGCATTAAAAATGCTGGAGTTCGGTGTGTCTGTTTATAAACCCATGAAACGTTTTAAAGAAACGGGGTCAAAGAAAAATATCAGGCCATCCATATGTTGCTTTAAGAAACTGTCGGGTAAAAACAGTGTAACAAATACATCGAAATGTTGCTCAGAGAAGATTTAAAATATGGGAGCTTACAGAAAAAAACAAAGTTATGGTTTTACAAACGGCAAGAGCTCCGACAAATTCTTCACTGGCAAGTAGGTGACGAATTTATTTTTTCAGATAAAAAATTGTTCGTTTTGCAACACACTTTTAATTCTTAAAATGATCCGTCAACGCTCAGGACATTCCTGCTAACCGCGGGTATATTCCACGCTCTCAAAATACCAGTAGTGACATAGTTGTGGGGAGGAGGAGGGCTAATTTCCAAACGAGGCAAATTTCCTTTGAAATCATTCCCCCAGATGTCCGAGTAAACGCAGAAGGTGTTGCTTCCAACTACCCCAGAAATGTATGCAAATGACTGTTACGTGTTTGCCTAGAAGAACCCCCATTATACACTGCCCTCCTCGTCCGGGCTTGGTGCAAAAAAATTAGTCGATTTTATAGATAAGGATAAATGGTTTTATAACTTCCAACGCTGAAACCCTTTCAATTACTTTGCGCTATCATACTTGCTATCCAAGCTTCCTAATATTTAAAACATGGGCCAGTTCATATTAAAAGTGTCCGATGAAATGCTGATAGACAGTGTACGTACTGCGTGCAACGTCTTTTAAAAAATATGTGCTTAAGGGCAATAAATAGATTATCATATCGTTAATCATATTTATATTTGCCTGCGAACTTATTGGACTTATATCACGATTAAAGGTCTATTATTTTAAGTAAGATCGCTTTATATTGTCATTTCTTTTAATATGGATATTATTCTAAGAGTTCCGTTGAGGTGAATCAGTAATAAAAGGGACAAACTGTTGTAATGCTGCATTTATATGAGTTTTGCAAATTTTAATATTGACAAGAACCGGCTTTAAAGTTATCAGTTTAGCTTCCTTGAAGTGCAATAGTTTTTGGCAGAAGTTGCATTTATCTTTAATTTTAGCATCTTTTTTATCTCTGTTACTGTTCGAATATTTTCTTGTAATGAGGTTCCTGTAAAACATAACTCGATATATTCATCTTACATTTTTTTCTGTACAACTAAACCTCTCTTGTCGTTATCTCTTCTGGTAATGTGGCCGAAATATTCAACTGTTGTTGATAGACAATATCTTATGTTTAGTTCTAATATAGACGCATTTATTCTGTGATTTGCCGACAAAATCCTCAGGAGTTTCCTCAAGCATCAGATTTTTAAGGAGTTTTGTGTTTTGACGTCCATGTTTCGGCACCACATAGCGCTATTGGAAAATCTAATACTAAACATTCTCTTCTTAGTGCCTTTAGATCTATTGCGATCTTTCCATATCTTAATTAGCTTAGTCACTTCCGTCTTCGTACCTCAGTTGAGCAGTTGCCATCTCTGTTAACGTGCGAGTCCAGATAGATAATGTTATTTACAGCCTTGCCGGATTTCTCTTTATATTTTGAAGTTTGTAGATTATTTACCTTCCAACCATCTGTTACTCATACAATTGTTATAATGTAAAGTAAGATGTTATGAGATTTACATTTCAGCTAGCACTTTCCAATCCACAGTCCAGTCTTGATCTTATTGAACTCCAGAAAGCATATGTATTATATAGACATTTTAAACTCTTTTGTTTTTTCGATTATTTGAGGGGCGTTCAGAATTTCTACTGTTGAATATCAACTGTTCCCGCCGAATTCACCAATTCAGAAAATTGTTGAGGCGCTGCAGTAAAATTGCATTGTTTTACTAGATTATGGTAACGATTCTCTAGTTGCAGTTTTGTTTGATCAATTTTTGTAAGTCGGCACAACTACTGATCTAGTCCAATCATCCAGCCGTTCTCAGTTCTTTTGTTATCGCAAATTCTTCATAGTAGTTCTACTTATTTTCCATTAAATTGACTTAGCATTTCTGCGTTAATTTCACGATATTCTACTGATCTGTTATTTTTTAATTTTGACTTTCTTGTATAACTTTTCCTTCCAAAAAATATATTTGGTTCTTGTTCTGCAACTTTGAAGTGATGTTGTGGCGAGATTTCGAAGTCAAGTGGTCGTTGCATTTTCAGTGTCTGTGTCCAGACCTTAGAGGTCATAAGTTCGAATTCGTTTAAGTGGTGTTTTTGTTTTATTAGCTCTTCTAAGAGAGTTCCCCTTTGGGAGACTCGAACAAGGAAATATTTTGGCTCTGGATATATTTTACTTTGAGGGAAGCCATAAAATTGTCTAAGGCCACTTATATGAAGTATTTTTCTGTTGTTTGCTTTGTGGAGCTGAGATACGTGGTTAGGGAGTGGAACTAGGGTTAGGACATAATTTTCATCTATTTAGGAAGTGAAAGAGGAAATCAAGACTCGTGTGGGCAGGGTCATATCTCTGGAAAGTCTATTCTTCACCGGATTAGCAAAAAATTATTTACGCGTTACCCAAAAGAAGTTGAAGAAATATTATATAAATATTCATTTTTCCCAATTTTGTTATTATTTTTGTTTGTATCTTAAACATTTTTACACATGGGAGTACAATAGAAAAGGTGCATAAAATTTCTTATATTCTCATTCAAACATAAGATATTTGACAGACGAAATTTATGATTTTACAGAGTGGGACCTCATTCAACTCTGTTCTGTATTGTATGCTGCAACTTATGGCGCGTTCGTTATGACTTCAGCCGTATGCCCTTCGCGGCCACCTGCGGGTTTTCGCGTTAGACATTTTTAATCCGTTTCCAATTATGGCGGAGCTCTGTAGAGCTCCCTCGCGGCCTCGAACCTGCAAAATCAATGCAAACCGGCGCGTAATCTTCGGTAGCGCAGCCTTCTTTATTCATGCCACAGTAAAGAACGGCAGCAGGTCTCCGCAGAGGAAAGTTATGGCCTTCGTACTCATTAAATCTCTGCAAGGTTCATAAACGCCGAACATTAACAGTGTTTTCCATTTTATCTAAAGGACTGCAAGGTGTCGGCGCAACAAATCTACTCAATCTAGCTGTATGAATGTTCGACGTGCGAAAGTCTCAATCCCTGAAGTGAATAATAGTTCGTGCATTATTTAAGGAATGTTTTTCTGATGATCAGCCTCATTAATACGTATATCTAGTTGATACTTCGACCATACTGAAAGAACGAGAGATTGGCAAGATAACTTTCGACATCATAGAATCATTCTATTGGAGAAATATTTATCTTTTTCCGAGCCGATTCTTGATGTTACTTAAGGCATCGGTAGTTTTAAAAATTGTGCCTCGCCCGTCTCCGCCTTTTCTTGTTTGTTTATTATAATATGGGAGTTACTAAACGCGTGTAATATATTATCTTCGTTGAAAATGTAAAGTGATAGAAGAGTGTTATCATTTGTCACATTGATAAACCAATGAAAAAATTGTATAATGTAAATTAGTGTATTTGATTTGTTTGTCGACTGATACTTAACATCATCTTTTAAAAATGACACGAAAATTAGGTTGACATGATCGCTAACTGGTGCGGACGTTTTAATGATCTCAGCTATTTGTAGCTGTTGAATGAACGGATGATGTATAGCTCGTTCTATACGGGGTGTCTCAATTTCACTTTCGGTGACAAAATCGCCGTCTAATCTATGCTGAAGCATCAAAAGCGTAACAGAATTAAAAGAACATAAAGCTGCTGTCGCAGAAAAAAGCATCGCCGGGTTGAGTAATGATCTCTGTCGTGACAGCGGCGCGGCTAATCCTTCCGCCGTAGCGCCCTCCTAGAGCAGATGGTCCATTTGGCCCCCTTTATTTGAAATTTAAAGCACTCGCGAATTATCCGGAGTAAGTGGGCCGCTCCCGGGCGCCATCGCCGCAGACCATTTCAATTTCTAATATGTGGGCCGCCTATTTTTAGAGTCCGGGCAGAATCCGCGCGGCGGCCGGCCGGCTGCCATTCGCCGGATTTCAGAAATTCCGGGCCCCGGCGAATTCCGCGCCGGCATCTGCATTTCTCCGGCGCGCGGTTCACTAGCCTTGCTCATGCAACGAAATAATTAACGGCCTCGAGGAGCGACCGTATTAAAATGCATCGCAGATAAGATTGCTTTATGTTTGTTGCAGCGATTTCGCCATTGCGTTCGAACGCTTTGCTAGAGTTAATGACTTTATAGTTCAACGTCATGTAATCAAGATTGCCATGTCATTGGCTCGTTTTGCGGTTCATAAAAATTCGCTCTTTATCGGCCGGCGAATTTTCTCATTACGCTGAGTTATGGCAGCCGGAAATGCTCTAGCCGCGCTTTTTGCCGGGTTACTTATGAATTAATGGTCCTCGGGGCCGTTCAGTTTTGTTTCTGCCTCGTAATAGCGTACGCTACCAGACATCTTATCATAGGCATCAAACTAGGCCCGAGATGCGATTTCTGATGGCGCAAAGCGCGACGGGCATATCAAGCGCGATATGCACCCGCTTTGTTCTTGTTGTGGCGTGGATCGGGTGAGAGGTCAGCGGCGGTGCATTGAACGCCCCCTTGGGCTGCACTCGCGTGAGGTGCACCTTATCAGCCCGATAAGTTTATCACACTTTATGTTGTTGCCCAAGAATGCCCGGATTTCACGGAACTAATGCATTAGGAATTATCGGGGGTTTTCTCACCTGATAGTATTATACCCAATTTACAAATTATTGCGTTATTTGCGCCATGAAATAACCAAACTTACACTTACTTCGAATGGTTTTTGTGTATTCACTTTAGGATACGCAATATAATATTGAAAGAGAAGTTGAAGTCGATAAGGTTAGGTTCATAACAGGATATATCTTAATATTTTTGCTTTTCAAAAAGCCTTTCAATTAGAATGTAGAACCCGACTTAAAAAAAACAAATTGGATTTTGTCTTGGAAGAAGTACACAATAATGGATATTTGGACACATGCAGATTGCAGAAAAAATAATTGAATTTAAGACGAAAATATATATCGATCTAGAAACAGTCTTTGATACCTTAGCGTGAGAAGTGATATGAAGAAAAATGTGTCGACAGAATTAATTGTTAGAATCCAAAGTATATACCAAAAGAAGAACAACCTAGTAAGTGAACGGAACTATAGCAGATGAATTTAAAGCACACAAAGAAATAAGACGAGGAGGGATCTTCATATATGTTGTTGTTTATTATGGAGAAGGATTTACTTTCAGAAAAGACGCATGGCGATATGGAAAACATGATAATTGGTCACAAAATTAGAAATTTTCTGGGTATTAAATAAAAAACTCATAAGCAAACTATAAGACAGTTAAATGAGAATTTGGAGGACTATTGTAAATGCGAGTAAAATGAAACGCACAAGGAGTACTGAAATAAAACAAAGATTGCATAGAAATATACTGTAGAATTATATATAAAGAAGACTACTATCATGGTTTAGTGGACATGTTAGAATGAAAGAAGATATAATGCAAATGCTAAACATATCTGTAGACTTTGCCATTAGGAAAAAGATGCAGAGGTAAACCTAAGCAATCCTGGAATCAACAGATTAGGAAATTATAGAGGAAAGGCAAGACGAACACCACAATTAGAAGAGGACGCCGATAAGTAAGGTAATAAACATACAGAAAAAATGTTAACAGGCACTTTTATGACATTTATTAAGAATTTACAATCTACTTCGCTAAGAGAATCGAGTAAATCCATTCATATAGAGGTTATCTATGAAAGCGTCTGGGTGTCGTGTAAGTCGGTGTCGATAATTAGTAGAGACGGCATTTATTTTTTCAGACTGTCTTTGTTTCATCTGTATGTGTTTCTACCATGTTGGATGTTTATATAGGTGTAATCTTAAATATTTAACATCTCCACCATTCGTTGAGCAGATTCAGGTGGGTTTGCATGTTTTCAGATGATGTTACAGAATCGTTATCTGAGTATAGGATAGTAAAGTCATCCACAACTGCAGTAATTATGGTGTTTTCTGTTTCGGGTAAGTCAGCAGTATGTATAACGCTGTCCTACGGGACATCAGATTGTATGGAATAGTATGGAGAAAGTGCGTCATTGTTTTTCAAAGTAATTCCTGTCGGTGAAGTAAGTAATTATTATTAACCATATTTTTAAATTTGTAGAGTAGGCCTGTATGCCATACTATATCTAAGAATACTCAGTTACAATATTTCTTTTCCTCGATGCTCTTAAGTAGATATCTAATTGACTATTCTATGGGCTTGATGTACAGTCGACATATTTTCACGAAATACAAACTGGTAGTTAGGCAGCAAATTTGTTGATGGATCTTTTGAGTAATAGCCTCTCAAATATTTTATAAAGGCAGTAGGTTTATTGGTCTGTATGATAACGTTTAATAAGGAGGTATGCTGTTTTGCTGTATCATTGTTATTTCTGTATATTTCCATATAATAGGGAAGTACCAGAGACAACATTCGGTTGTAAATTGTTGCGAGGAGGACGAATGCTTTATGGGGTAGAATTTTTAGAATTTGTCCGGTTATCAGATCATATCCCGGGGCTTAGTGTTGGTTTAACTTGGCTATGTCAGTTTTACTTCTGCCAGAGCTTATTGGTAGCGACATTTGACAGGGTATGTCAAGAAAGTCTATATCGGATATTGGTTCTGCCGCTAGAACGGCATTGGATAAGTGAATTGCAAAAATGTCTTTTTTTTTGTTGGAAGGTGCCCGTTCGTTGTTGAGTTTTCTGAAACTTTGGTGATGTGGGTCTTTTGAATTTTTTGTAGCTTTCCTTAGAGTGTGAAAGTCATCTAGGTTTCGTGGTTAAGGGGGGGCTGCAATGCTGCAATGGGTTCATTCCCCAGTGCTCTCTGATGCCTAGCCAGTGGTCTACTCAGTCACTAAAAATAATTGAGTACCTCCGTTCACTCGAACAAGTGGTGAAAATCGCGGTTTTCTAAGGCCTGGTGCTTGCCACATAGCCCCGCACCAGAGAGCGAACATATGAGAGCCTTAGCCTCTCAGTTCGCAGGCCGTGCTTCTACGCACGAGTAAGAACCGTATTATTATTATTATTATTATTATTATATTATAGAGACTATGGTCATCAGTAATTAAGTTCTGGGTGTATGTTTTAAAGGACTTGTTTGAGTGCTGTAGTAAGTTGTCTGGACAGTCTTAGTTTTAGTAATGTAACTCGTTAACGTCTTTCTGGCTCGTCTTTTTTCACTTATTAGTTGTCGGATGTGTAAGGGAGTGCAAATGAAACTTGCTGTTTGTTGTTCGATTCTAGGAGTCGAGTGCCATGCAATTTGTTGTAATAAGCTAGTGAAGTACTGGGTGACGACGTCTAGATCTGCTGAATCTTTGATGCATATATTGATATTTATGTATTCTACAGATTTTTCTCCGTCGGTGTATCTCGTTGCCAGTTTTGGGTGGGGGTTTATTTTGGACTGCGAAGTTCATACTTGGAATAATGATTTCAATCCACTAAACAGTTTTGGATTGATATACCACTTGTTATAAATACTATCCCGCATGTGTGGGCCAGGTGTGTTTTCCGTTAGATAAGTGGGTGTAGTTGTTATCAGTTAATGCCCTTAGCAGGTTGCATATCTTGGTGGGATTGAGTCTTGAGACCCGATGGAAATGCTTGACGTCCCACGTCGACCACCAAGAGTTTAAAAGAAATTTTTGTTATATTCATCAGAAGGAATTGTGTGACACTAGACAGAAGTCAGATTTTTCGGAGTTTGTTAACAGGCACTTTGAATAAAAAATAATTTTAACCAAAGAATAACACAAAACGACAAAGATATTATATTACAAAGCAAATAAATGATAGGTATTGATATGACAAGTAAATACGCTCAACTACCACTATTAAATAATTTTTGGTGTTGTAGGCTGCAAGAATCAAAATGTCTTAGTTATAGCTTTTCAATGTATGTTATAATAGCAAATTGTAGCAAACAAGTTTGTTGAGATTATAATTTAACAATACCCCATACGAGACAAATGTGAATGCAAATTAAACGATCAATAGTACAATCGATAGGGGTGCAGCGTTTAAACCGAAGGGCTGCCTCTACCCCTTTAGAAATTTTGATGTATGGTCCAAATAAAAAAATATCCAGGCCTAGACGGCCTGCGGTGCGCGTCTGCATGTAGATTGAGATTTAAATTCAGCCGATTTGTTTTTAATACAGCCATGCTTGCAAATGAACATAAATGAATATTCACGAATCCAATCGGCGTCTGCGGCGGAAAGCGCGCTGATATAAACATTTCCGCCTTTCGGCTGTCATCGTCGTCGTAGCCGCGTTAATTCGATTACGCTCTCAGGCCTAATCGCGATCGCACCTGAGCTGTGCGAGCGCCGATGAGAACGTGTGCCGTGAAATTAAGTTGTCGCCATTTTTGCTCGCAGGTAATGAGCACCTGCCCGGCTCCGGCGGACTGACTGGACGCAATCACCCACCTATGCAAATGCCCGGATCGGACGTGCTTTTCTCGCGATTTTTGCGATTCCGTCCGCGGCGCAATTTCCTACGGCCGCGTTGCAATTAAGTTGTTATCGAGGCAAACAGTAATGTAAATCAATTCACTCTGCAAATTCTCCGCGCGCAGCTACGCGGCTGGAAGCCCATTCGAAGCCGCGCTGCTGCTGCTGCTTTTTGCTTGCCCCACCTGCAGTTGTGCAGCGGATCGCCGCGCGGCTGCAAATTACATTGTCCCGATAAGAGATAAGATAACTGAACTCCTAAATTAGACGCCAACCTAGGCCAACCCGAGCTACGAGTCGTCTCTCGCGGCATGCTGGTGACTGATGAGCCAATCTTTCATTTTAATGAAGGCTTTGATCTTTTCGCAGTTGCTAAGTAGACGCTGCAGCTTAGAAGGTGCCTGGGAGCATCTGAAACAGCATTTCGCTAAATTAAGTGACAGAAAGATTCGAGTGGAAAGTCTGGAAATTATTTCGTGGCTTAACATTTAAATTGAAAAATGTTCAGCAACAGCAGATATGGCTCACCATAAATCTACTGTACAGTTCGCTACCGGAATTATTCGTTAACCGATCATCGATTTGCCATAGATTTTTATGGGAATTTAATTAATCTGCTTTGGAGATTCAAAAAAATAAATAATTATATAGTTGCTTACTGCGTTTATTTGCAATAACAATTATTATTAGTCTTGTTTTTTTCCATTTGAAGAGTGTTAAAGCGTCTAACCAATGTCGATTGGTTTTCTCTCTTCTTCAGGATTTTTCGGATAATAAAAATAATAACATAGTCGTTGTAAAAATTTTCAAGTCTATTGACCTCAAATTGGTTTTGGTGCCATTTTAAAACTGTTGAGCTGACGCCCTTCTACTTCTGTAAAAGATATTTAGCAGATGTCGGGATTGGTTCTCTTTGGTTTTTTTTTTTCGTAAGACTCGCTGAATTTTTCTTCATTCAAGAGTTCTTGGAGTTATTCTGTCGTTAGATCATCTTCATGTCTAGCAGTTGTCGCAATTTCATTCATAATCTCCATTTTCTCGAATACAAGACGGACACAGCTTTCGCACAGCAGAATTCAACTGTCGTTGAGTGAATGATCCGTACAGCTTCAAGAATATTAATTTTTCTCAAAACGTCGAGGAGAATTGGCAAGCTACAAATTCTTGAAACCCCAATATTTTTTTGATCCATTGACTTAATCTATATAAAGTGGTTTTTGGAGGTAGAAACTGAAATGTCAGCCATGGAAAGTCTATGAGCAATTTATCTTCATGATCTTTTGGGTATTCTGGTGCATTATCCAATAGCAACAGTGCTTTCAATAGTAATTCATTGGTCTGGAGGTAATCCTCGATACTTACTCAGAGATGACCAGAGATTATTGCCAGATCGGAAGAAACGGTTATTGCTACGTTAAAGAGGGGATTTTTTCATGTATGTTCCTCAAAGAATTAGCTGCCGAGCTCCGAACCCCTCGGAGCTACGGTAGCTTAAAATAAGTGTAAGGAATGCACAGGAAAGTCGACCCGTATTCTATTCTTGATTTCTCCTCATGCCAAATGTTCTATGCATGCTACACTGACGTTTGCACAAGTCAGCGAATGGCTCAGCCGGTTAGGCGTCGTGCTTATAATCCGGTGGTCCAAATCACTTGCAGTCTTTCTTTAATTATAGATTTTTTAGAATGCTCTAGGGTTCTTAGAATAATAAACAAGAAGCGGCTTAAGCTTTATATAGCCACTAACGTAAGCTCGCAAAAGTTACGTACATCGGTCTTTCATTAATTTACCATTAGGATACTTTGTCTGCGCGAGAGTGGCGTTAGCTGCTAATATGCCGACTGGTGGCCGGGCGTCTGCTGCAACCGAGTCGGCAACAGCTGGTGCCTTTTGGACCCCTTTGTGAAGAAAATGAACGGATACCTGAAACTTATAAACAGGAATTGCCACTTTTTATCGTCGCTCTGAATTCATTAATGCCGAACTTTATTTCTAGCGGAAGAATGCATTTCTGATTACAGTTCTTTGCATGGAAAAAGCACAAATTATATCCTTAGCTTGTTCTGGAACCTACTTGAAGGGGAAGCTAACAAATTTCATAATAAAATCGTTATTTGATTGTGCAAGCTTGAGAACGTTTTTGAATGTTGTAATGGCGTGACCTGTTTCTCAAATGTGATGCATTATGTTTGTTAAAATATGAAAAAAAGTGATGTTATTTATTTAAAAATTGTTACGTTAATTGAATGTGGATGTCAACTTCAATGTTTTTAATATTTCAGTAGAATTGCGAAACCGAGAAAATGAGATATGAAATTAAATATATGAGAATTTTTTTAATTTATTATAAGACAAGATCTTTTATGTGGATTACAATCTGATCAATAATAGATCAATGAGCAATTTTGTTCTAACCTAAATGATTACGTTTGAAAATTATTAAAACTAAGGTCTTAGTCCTCACTAGTTTGCCTTGTGTTCTAGTAACTTAACTACACTAAACATAACATGTAATACAAATACCGCACAATGCTCTGCTTTCCACTATCACTATTTCACTAACTTAAAAGGCTTCGTCCTCTTGAGTCTTCTTACTAAGTTTGTGTTGTCCAGGAGCTGGATAGCCTCGGCATTCACGTGGTTGAGTAACTTTTGTTCATGGCTGCTGGCAAATTTGGCGATGGTTTGGTCACCAGTATCCATTTGAAAGTCCCGATGGATGTCTCTGTTTCGGCAGTACCAAGGTGCATCAACGATGTTTCTTAGTGCTTTGTTCTGGAAACGCTGTATCACTTAGATATTGCTTTTGCTGGCACAACCCCAGAGTTGGATGCCATAGGTCCAAAGCTTATATAAGAGCAATTTATTGTATGTGGCTAACTTGGAGTTTCGTCCAAGTAGCCAATACATTTTTTTTAATTTGAAGCCAAGCTCTTCACGTTTTATTTCGACATGGACTCTCCAGCGTAGTCTAGCGTCTAAGGTCATACCCAGATATTTAGCCGAGTCTACATAGGGAATCTGGGTATCGTTGATTCTGATAGGTAGATGTTGCTTCTGTTTGTTAGTAAAGTCTATACGTACAGACTTATTTTTGTTTAACTTGATACGCCAAGTTTGCTCCAGGTGTTGATTTTATTAACAGAGGTTTGAAGTTTCTCGGCAGCCTCTTCGTGATCTTTTCCGACAGCAATAACTGCGGTATCATCAGCAAATGTTGCTATTGTTTCATGTTCAAGACTCGGGATGTCACTAGTATATAATAGGTAAAGTACCGGACCAAGTACACTACCTTGTGGCACCCCTGCTCTGATTTCTTTTAATTCAGAATAAGTATTTTCTTGTTTAATTCTGAAATATCTTTCTGATAAATAAGATTGTAAGAGTTGTGAAAGTTGTGGTAGAAGCAGCTTCAGTTTGTGAAACAATCCTTCAGGCCAAACTTTGTCGAAAGCCTGAGCAGTATCGAGGAAGACGGTAGAACAGACTTATCTTCTAGCGATTTTTATGTACCGTTTGTGATCCTGTGGATTTGGTCAGTAGTCGAGTGGTTTTCTGTGAACATAACTGGTGGGAAGGGATCAGATTATTTTCTCTACTATGGGTTTTAGTCTCTTAAGGAGTATTTTTAAATATATGAGAATGAAGTATGAACCCAATCTAATCTCATGAAAACTAGGAGGATTCTTTTTCAATATTTAAAATAAAGATCTTACAGATATTAGAGTTATCCTAAAACGCACACAAAAGAGCACTTCTAAAAGAATATGAAGAAAAGCGTCATTGTATATAAGCTATGGTATATGAAGTCACCCCCCTCCCCCTTTTTCCTTACTCTTCTAATCGAACGGGGTCGTTTTTCAACAATAATAGCAGATTGCAGTTAACCATTGGAAGAATTTTGGAAAAAAATTGAAGCTTTCCCCGGCGCACTTCGGAGGATTGATGTTTATTCATGGGAACGTGAAGGTTGGATGGTTAATTTATGGGCAGCTCAAGAGCCTTCCTGGCCCGGACCGATCGCGAAACGGCCTTCGATTCCTCAATAGCGTAATGCAGGTTTTATGGGCCACAATAAAACCCAAAAACGGCGTTTTTACGAGAGCCTACGTGCCAGGAGGGTGAAGCCATATGGCCGGGCGCCCGCCGACCTCCTTTTGAGCCCGAGCTCCATGCACTCCTCTGTCTCGCACCGGCGTCCCTTCGAAGAGGATCATAGTTCCATGTAAATGACGAAGGGTTCAACAACCGGCGCAAAGGCAAACACGATCCGGTCGGCCGCTGCCGCCGGGCCCGACCGCCGCCGAGGCGCGAGGGCCGCTGCCGCGGTAAGATTAGCAGGGCAAGAATACACCCTCCGATCGATATGGGGGTGGAAGCGCGGTTCACACCGCCGAAAACACGGGCGGAAGCGCCGCGAACTGGGGCAGCGCGGCGGCGCTGCTGCGACGCCGCACGTAAATAAAAACAAGATCACGTGCGTCACCTTGTACCCCAGAGTTTGTAGATCAAGTTGTGGCCGTGCCCTCGAGACGAATGTGTTACTTGGGAACATTAAAACTGACAGCGCCGATTTGTAGTGAAGAGACATGAGAATTCGAAAATTCTTCATATCAGTATATCGGTTTTTAATTCTTCATTTTATTTTTCTATATTATAAAATTGGTACATCAGTTACTAGAGCAAACTTATATGGAAGGCTTGTTGCTACAGTGCACCACGACAAAAACCCTTTATTGACAATAGAAGTTGGAGCAAACCAAAATGGTTTGTTGGCGATTTCGGCGGTGTAAGTCGCTCTCGGCGAGATAAGTACATTTAGGTGCCATCCTGCGTGCATCAGGCTGTTTACAACAGCTGTAGCCGCCTGGCTGCAGCTTTACTTCCAATTTGGGGGAGCCAGACGTATCCCCAGCTCGACACCTCTCTATTAGGCCGTAAAGCAGTCAAGAAATCTCAGACCTCTTGAGATCGACACCATTTGCATGTTTACCGCCACTTATCTTCGAAAAAGAGTTGTTGATTTGATTTACTTCGTTCGGATGAAGGGTGTGGGAATTGTTGGGCTATGGCTCTTGACGAGCCCGAAAGAAGGGTGCGATGTGGCAGTTTTCGTGTTACGCCGAAGCTTACGGCCACTGCTGCAGTTTTCCTAGAAATGACGAGACTTGAATATGGTTTAATATGCATCTGAAAATTAAATTGAACAAACTGTCATGGAAAATTATTAATGAAATAAGGAAAGTAGGAATTGATGATGGTAAACTCTTGATTTCGTTTTGAAGCAAATGTTTCTTTATTCTTCATCAGCTTATGACGCAGTCGTTTTTTGCAATTTATATATACCGTAGATATTTTACAAATTTTGCAATACATCTACAGAAATCTTTCATTTTACTTGGTTCTGTTCAAAATGAAATTTCGAAACGCCTCTCGTATCTGCTTCTATCGATTTACTTGTTTGTTGTAAGTCGCTTTATCCGAAAGATTGGATTGGAATGAGAAACACTGACATTTGCCGCGGCGAGCTTTGAAAGCTCGGTGTGGTCGACAGTAAGTGAAGCCGACGCCGTCGGCACTCGCATAATAAACATAAAGCAGAGTAAGTCTACGTCAGGCAGCATAAAATGAAGATGGATAGTTAACATTCTAATATTTAATTATCAACTACGTTTATTGCGGCCGTAATGATGACGATAAATTTGTGCAAGCGACTATTTAGAATGTACTTGTCTATTTTATATTACTCGTGCGTGAACAACGTTGCTCTTCTACATTGATAACTCTGAGCTTGAATTATGAGGAGTGTGAGGGGATTTTAAGCTGCAAGTTTGTTTGGCATGAACGAGATACCTAACATAATGTTATTAATTAAGCGATTTTAAAAGCTGAAGAGAGTTAGCAAAAGAAACTCTTCTTCTCATCATCTTATCTTGAAGTTGATTTCTCCGATCTGTTTTATGTCGTTTCTTGGCATTTAAAAGAATATGAATTTTATATTATCAGCCCATCGCGTTTGGGATATTTCTGTTGAGCATCTATTCCCCATGATCTCCAATTTAATAGAGTTTTTATCCATTTCCCTTTCAATCTATCTAGTTATATTCCCATTTTGCCAGTCATTGTGCAATATCGTCTATTTTTGATGCACTACGTAACTATGTGTAGTCTTTTTATGGTTACGCCGACCATTTGATTTCATTAATAATGAACTTGTTGAAGGCCCAAGTTTGTATTCGCTACAGTAACACGGGAAGTATGCATTCGTTAAATACTTTTGCTTTTAGTATCTGTGGAATGTTTATCGCCATTATATAACTTAATTTGCTACATGTTGTCCATTCTGTTTAATGCACCTGTTTAATTCTTCTTGAGATTTTTCCCCTTTTTTATTTCTTGTCCAGGCTAGATATATTTTTCTACTTTTTTCATTTACTTACTTCCAAACCTTGCTCCTTAGAAACATTATTCCGTTCATTTAAGTCTTTCCGGATGTTTGCTATTAACACATCACCCAAGAAGGGATTTCTCCAGAAATTTTGTTTTTCCAGGAAGGCCTCTTAAATATGTCCCCTAACTCAAAAGTAAAAAGTTTGGAAGAAATTGGGCTCCTCTTCTTATACCTCTACGAATATTGGCTTTCTTTATGGTCTTTTTAATCAGAGCTATTCATCTATGGTAAATTCTTGTATTTACTAAGGAATCCAGTATAACCCAACTCTCGATGACATCGAAAGCTATTTTGTAATAAAACTAGGATTACAGCTAAAATTCTTTCTAAACGCGGCTTGTTCCTTCGACTAATAAAAATCAAGTTTGGCGTTTAAGTGCTTGTTTATTATATTTGCAGAAAACTTGTTGGTATGTAAGTTAGCGTGTGGTTTATAGTTATCTAAATTTCATACGTCCCCCTATTTGTATAAGAGAACGACTATGGTTTCATTCCAATTATCTGTAATCTCCTGTGTGAAAGCATGATCAAATACTCTCCATTAATACATATTTCTATACTTTATAGTCTCTGCAACTAATTTGTTACTTTTCGGAGTTTTTCTTTTTTCTTTGTTTTCATGTCTTTAAGGCCAGCTCCATTTAAACTTCTGTAATTTTCGGGATCTCGTCAGAGTTAACGTTTACTATTGTACGTGTTGTTGTTTTTATGTTCAGATTTAGATGTTTCGTTATATAATTCCTCTTAATATGACTTTGGTATTTGAAGAATTTAGTCGGTAGTTTCGTTGCTTTCAATAGATCTCGACACATATTTTTCGTATAACAAAACTTAATGTTTTACTTAAAAATATTTGCCTTCTTCTAGACCGTCTTCTACTTTTATTATTTGATATCTACAGATATCATATTTTGCCATTCTTCTAATTTTTTATTTAATTCTGTAAATTCTGTTGATTTTCGTTTCCTCTTATTTATGAGGAATCGCCTTTTTTTTTCAATATTCTCTAGATTTCTCCACTTAATATTTCTGTACGTGTTTAATGTTTCTTTATGGGTTCAATAACTTTATACGTTGTTTTTCACAGTTCATGTTTGGTCCATATATCAAATGTTTATTTAAAGTTGTTTGGTGTTGGTATTATAGTGTCTATCTCTTTTCTTTCCAGCTTTAAGCTTTTTTGTTTATTGCTGATCTTACTCTTATTATTATATATGGTAATTAGCTTAAATCACTGACATCTTGTACTATTCATTTCTATATCTAACTCGTCTTTTTTCTTGTTTTTCTTAAAGGACTTTGCATTATACAATTTGTTTTGGGTGATAAAGTAAACAGTCGTATCTCCTTTTGAATTCTTTTTCATATTCCTAAATTACCTGTGTATTTTTTTGTTCTTCTTGTATTGCATTCACCTTTTAATTAAAGTCACAGGCTATTAATATCTTCGTTGTTTTATGTTCTTCCACTCTATTTTCTATATTTTTGTAGAAGCTATCTACAATCTTATCGTTTTGGACAATAATCGATGCTTATGCTTTTACTAATCTTTAGTGTATTTTACGAGGCAATATCAAAACTATATATATATACACACACACGCCTCTGTTGCTGTTATTGGGTCGACAATAACTGTAAGTGGTGCATGCTTTCGTATAACATCAATAAGATATGATTGGCAAAACTTGAAAATTTATGTTTGTGTACAACTACTTTAAATGGCGAAAATTGATTTTAGTGCAAGTTTGCGTCTCCTTATCACCGATACGTAAACAGAAGTTGAAATGCCGGCTATCATACAGTGAAGTGCCCTAAAGAAGGTTACTTAATATGTAGTAAAGTTTACAAATTTACTTTTTATGAATACAGAACATGTCTACGAAAATATGTTGAATGTTCTCGTTGGGCTGTTCAGAGTATTATAAAACTTATTAAAGACACTGGATCGCACATAAATTGGAAGAGAACAGTTCGAAAGGGGTTCTGAACACAAATACTGAAAATTGATTGGGAGTCGTTTAAAAACCGGAAAACCTCTTTCAAACTCGTTTCCACGATATCTGTGAGAAGAGGGCTCGGAAAAGCAGAACTTAAATGGCTCTCTAAGAAAAGCAAAAAGCTTGTGTGTACAGTGGCTCTAAAACACCAACATTTAACAGAGGAGGATTGGTCAAATTTTCTTAAGGAGACACTTTAATATAATTCTCAACATTTAAATCATAAAGATTGTTGAAACAATGAGTGTTAATTATTTTTTTCAGTGTGTATTATTCACGGTTAAACACGGAGAGGGCGGCGTTATAATTTGGGTTGCAGGGTGGCCGAAAGCGTAGGAGAAATGGTTATTTGCGAAGGACTCGTGAACGTTGAACAGTATCTTGGTGTGCTGGAAGATAAAGAAGCATAACATAACATAACGGAGTCTCAAACAAATTCTTAGGGAAGAATGGGTGCTATAGCTCCTGAAGAGTGTGGAAATTAGTTAGGGATTTGCCCAAATAATAAAACAAACTTCTTCCTTTCGCTTACCCCCCTCTCTCTTACACATCCCTTTCTCCTCTGTTATTATTTTATATGTAGCACTCGTCTAGCTAGTAATATTTATTTTTGTTGTTTAATTTTTACGTTTGTTTTTATGACGAAAGAACATATGTATTGATTTTAGCTATATGCATTCATCTCCCTCCTTATTTTATTGTTTCATAAATTCTTAGGATATCTCATTTAATTTCCCCAATTCATATTCTAATTCTTTTATTCTATCATCAACCGACAGAGAACATGCATTATACGTTATATTTTATAATATATTTCTGGAAACCTTATCTCTTTCAGTACTTTTAGCTTCGTTTGGTCTTTTACTAGATCTTCTGCTGCCTTGAGAGGCAGTATTAGAGCCGCTCTGGATTAAGGGCGATTTTTGTTGAGGTACTGTCATCTACCACAAATATTAATGGATAAAATTTATTCAAATCCTGAAAATATTGAAATCTCAAACATATAAATTTGTATGTAATGATGAAAATATTTTTCTATATCATCTAAAGCTTCGTCATGGCTTCATAATAATTTAAAAAAAAACACCAAGATAATTATTAAGGAGTGCTCCGACTTCAATATATGTAAAAAAAAACGGTGTAAGGAAAGATATAGAGAGCGTTATCGCTCGTATTGTGTTGAATAACTAACAATGCTGATACTGATGAACTTCAGGTTTGAGATTATGTCGTTTAGTCGCAATCGCTTGCCAAAATCCATTTATAAAAGTATGGTCAATAAGGTTCTATAGTTGCATAATGTCTCGTCAAGGATCCGTGGGAACGTTGTTCTCGCTACGCTGAGTTCCAGAAACAAACGGATGATAATTGAATGGTGTACCCCTAACTTACCTGCCATCTCACGTATAGTCTGCCGATTGTCCTCATTTCTCTTCCTACTAAAGCCCGTTAATTTCACCGACCGTAACATTTTCGCTGTGGTTCGTTAAAGGTCGTTTTTTTTAAATTAAAAAATCATTGTAGGTACAGCGAATAAGTCTTGTATTGCTTCATCTATTTTCAGTACCAAATTTGAGACAAAAATATTCCTAGTATATCTCCATTTACACAAAGTATTCTATAGATCTCCCAATATAAAGATTCCTTTTAAAACACGATGGATGTTATATAAATTCCAAGGTTCCCTAGAAGCATTCGCAACGTACTTCTCCGACTGAAGGATCTCCTTTCCGTCCTCCCCGTGCTTGACAAAGGCTGAAACGTGAGTCTAGCCGGAACGGCATCAACTTTATGGTGGCACTATTTGCGCAGCCATGGAACGATTAGAGCACAATTCGGGCTAAGCCCGGATATGGATTGCCTCCTGGCGTCCGCCCGAATGGTCCTAAATAATTCAGGACTTCCTCCGTAACGCACACAGACAGTTATCAAATACGCTGGCTGCGATCGCACAGGCATACCGATTGTATTGTCGTTGTCGGGCTGAAATAGCTGTAAATTAAACAAGCAGTTGGCATGCTAATTCGCGCTAATGCGGTCGCAATAATCCGCTTTTTGCGGGCGCTACTGCACCAGATTGCTTTATATAACTTTCGGCCACTATCGCCAAATTACATAAAGCTTATGCTAATCGGCGACCTTTCGCACAGGTCAACACCACAGCGTTTTTACGAGATCGGCATAATATTTCTCTGCTGGGTGAGACTTCCGCCTTCTGATAATCGCCGAGGTTATGGGCTATCGCAGAAATGCCCAGCTAATCTGCGAAAGTTTCGGCGGTCGGCACATTTGTATTAAAATTAGCTCGCGACTTACGCATGGACGAACTGGGGAAACTCAGCCCGGCGTATAGAGCACTTCGCCGGAGTTGCTCATTGTTGGAACCAACGTGAATAATTGAGGCGCTCTCGAGCGCCACGTCTCGAATGAAATTTTCATGTAGCGGAATTCGCTTTCATGATTCGTGGAAGTTATCCAGGATATAATCGATTAATAATTCCAGCGCTATGTGCAGCCCGTTTCCTCGAACGGCGAACAAGATCCGAATGTATAAGGCTTCAAATTTCATTGTTTTCGCCCAGCAGCCGCTCGCTCGTTACTATGTTTGTGTTACGATTAGTTCCAGTAATGTGCCGCGGCAACGCTTTAAATGCTGTTACCTGTATGCGCTTTTAAAATTCATCGCGTTTCCGAGGAAGTCCCGCCCAGGAGCTTCCAGTGAGCGGAAGGTGCAGTCTTGTAATTCAATTGCGCTTTAGTGGCCCCTCTGAATCAAATCCCGAGGCTGCACACTGGCCAAGCCTTGAAGAATCGTAAACTTCAATTGAATTGATTAGTTTTTACTAACGGTCTAACTCTTTCATGTAATTAGAATTTGCTGAAACGATTGCTCTAAATTTTTAGTTGGTAACTCACAAAGCTAATCAACGAACTCTTTTTTCTGTTTGTCGCAACAGATCATCTGATCAATAATGAACATTTATTTATTTATTATATTAACCAAATTTGCTACGAAGATGCAATGATATATCACTAAAAATACAATTAAGAAAGTTTCATAATTTGTAGTGGCATTTTTTGAAGAGTTTCACTATAGAAATAGTTGGTAATGCTTCGTCATTTTGCAAAATATTCAGTAAAGAAGCTCTTATTGGCAATGATATTGAGCAATATTTCGATAGTGTACGTTGAATCTTTAACTTCATATTTTACTATAAAGGAATGCGCAAAACAATTTTGTTTGAACCGAGAAAGCATCCAAGTTAATTAGTTGAAGTGGTTTTGGTCGAAAAAGTTCGTCGAGCGTAGTAAAAGCATAGAAAGGCTTTCCGGCACAGTCGTGCGACGCATTCTCAAAGAGCACCTTCATATGCATAAGACTGGCGCCAGATGGACACACCAATCTTTATCAGCACCGTGTGATCTGTTGTGAATAATGTTTAAACCTCTGTCGCAACAACATAGAAGTTCTTCAATCTATTATTACAAGGGACGAAACTATGATCCTGTCCTAACAAAAAGAGAGTCAATAGAATAACTTAGATCAGACGAAAAATATCCAAGGAAGCCAAATGTCGATCAATTGACGAAAAAGATCACGGCAATGATCTTGGGATTCGAAAGGAATTTTGCTAATTGATTTTAAGGAAAAGGACTCAATACTGAAGGGAAAGTATTACGCCAGCTTACTGGATAAATTGCGTTACATTATTAAGAAAAATTCACCTGGCTTACTGCCCGCTTTCTGTACAATAACGGCTTTATTCATCATAAGGTTGTAATTGCACAGGCTGTTATGATGAACTGTGGCTTTGAGAAGCTTCTACGCTCACCCTTCAGTCCAGATCTAGTCAGAGACTACTTTGTATTTTGAAAGCTAAAGAAGGTGATAGGAAATTTAATAGCGATGAAGAGTTGTAGGTTGTTTTAATGCATTTTGCAAGTAAAAAATTGGAGTATTTTGTAAGGGCATTGAACTGCTGATTTGGAGACGCATTAAATGTCTTATAATGCATGAAGATTATATTGAAAAATAACCCTATTGTTTTATTCCTATCACAGGTGGACCAGAAACTTTTTGGCGCTTAACTTATAACTTACCCATTATTCAGTTTTAATCATCATCTAGAACATTAAAAAAATTGGCATTATCAGTGAATATTTTTTTTAAATTTATTACAAAAATATTCCTTTTTTTTAATTTTAACCCTTATAAATGTAAGTGCGTGAATCAAATAAAAACCCAAATTATGTTTTTGAAGCATTATAAAAATACAAATATAAAAAAATTATTTTTCTACATAATCTTCAAATTGAAATGACATTTTCCCCAACGGATAGGTGGTTTTTGAACCCGCTCTCATAAAATGAAGGTGGTTGTCACACCAGATGATAGCGCGTGAATGCTTTGACAGCAGCATCGTTTTTAAATATTTGTCTTCCAAGTTCTTCTTTTCGTGCCCCAAACAAATGATAATTGCGATAAGTACGGACTGTGGGGAGAGTGCCCCAGTGTTCAAATTTGGATAGTCGTCGTTTTCAAGAAGGTGACCAATAATGCGATTATTCTGTCTAGTCTCTCTAATGCTGGAACGACATTGATAACCTCTATTTTCAACTGACTTTTATTCTCCCAACAATTGTTTATGTTACACGTACGTTTAAATCTTCTTAAGGATGTTGTCTCAGAACTGTGCGTTAACCTTCTCATAATTTCGGACTGCTTTAGGCCCTCTGTCGTGGGAAACCTGATATAGTAGTGGCTTAAGGAGATTTGACATATTAAGAGTATTTCATGCTGCAATAGAGAAGATAGCAGGCCTATTATCGGCGACAAGCTTTATTAAATTATTTAATTTACACTGCTTTAAAAGGACGAAGTCATCTTAGAGTGGAGGAAACAGAAGCAAATATAACTATTCTTTAAGCTTATTTATGAAAAAAGTTATTGTGATATTTAATTTGGTCTTTGCAGTTGAATATCGTGGGATAGCATCAGTTCGCTCAAAGTATTGTAATTAAAAATAATAAATTTTATTGACAATATTGGACCTGTGGCCTTCTCTATCGAAGCTTGAAATATTGTTAAAGTAACTCTTGCAAATTGCGATTTGTATTTAATTTATAAGTATTAACGTCATCACATCCTATTGGTATAGATCTTATCATTGGTTTTTAATGTAAAAAAGTCATTAGAAAAATCATCGCATTGTGATTATGTTAAAGGAATGTGAGGAAGCTTGTTTGAGTAGTACTCCCTAGTGTTAGTGAAAAGAAACAATAATTTAAGAGAAATGTTGGTTTTTAGACATTATAATAGTGTAAGGCAGTTATTAGATAACATTTGCGAAATATTAAATAAATAAGGCAGTGGTCCCAATTAATTTGCTTTAAGGAATCTTAAGTTTAATATGTTAAAGGCTGCTATACCCATTTTTTTGAGGTTGTGGAAGGTCGTAACTGCTTCTTTTGTATATTATGAATGAAAAACTGTGAAATCAACTTGTTATTTTAAGAGTAAATGACAAGGGATTATTTTATTTCGAATCTGACAATAGCATTACAAACAAACCTGCAGAAGGTAATAAATACATAAGTTTGGGGCTGAAAATAAAAAAAGGAAAGTAGATAAATGGAATTGATTTAGCGGTACTCAAGTTGTTAGGCAGTATTGGGAACTTTGAAGTCTCTTTGCGTTTCGCCTAAACATGTTTAGATGAAGAACTTTCTAAAATTGCAAAACCTGTATGCATTGCAGTGGTGGGCGATACATATGTTCTAAAATTCTAAACCCAGCTGTGCTATTATAGAAGAGAGCAAAACAGAGAGTGAAAAATAAGGAATCCAAATGAACAATTGCAAAACCATTTTCGTTTCATGTAAATAAAAATGCGAATAAGATATCGAAAATTTGTCAGCGACGACCTCTCATCGCGAGTAATAGATTCCAAATAGGGGCTTAGAAACAGCTGTTTTGATAACTCTAGAAGTTTCTTAAGGTTTCAGTCAGGTCTCGAAGTTCTGGATGTTACATATAACGCGAATGTATGAAATATGAAAGTCGTTTTTGTAATCGGTCATCTTTGTTAATGCTTCTCGAGTGATTGTGTGAAGAAATTATGAACAGTAGAGAAGTCTCATAATTACAATTGTTTTGTAAGCAGATGATACATAACGACTATGAACTACTGTGGTATGGCTCAAATAATAATTGTTAATTATTTTGCTTGTTGGACATTTTTGAAGAATAATTTGGTTGAAAGACCTTTACTAGAAGTAAGCAATTGAATCTGTAGCCTTATGGGAAAATAATAAAATATTTCTGAACACCTTGTAACAATTCCATAACATTGATTGGGCATTTCAAAAGTCAGCAGTAATGCTATACTAGAACACACGGTATTTTTAACTTTTGATAAAGGGGGACAGGGAAACTCAGACTTTCTAAAAGCCTACAGTATTGCTACTGGTTAATTTGTACAGATAGTAAAGCCAACACCGTGAATAAAATGGTAATGGCAAATAGAAACTGCTAATAGAATGAAAATCTACAAAAACTTGCATTTTGATTTAAGTTTTACATGGTGACTCTTGTGAAGGTTCGTTGGAAAATGAATGAAATAACACCGAAATACAAGAAAAATTAAGTTTATTTGTATTAATTTAACAATTAAAGTGTAAATAGCTCTAGAAGAAAGGAAAGTCTGCTCGGCAGTCTTCTTAGATGTTGCACAGGCCTTCGACAAGGTGTGGCATGAGGGCCTGATACACAAACTAAACAAACTGCTCCCAAAACAACATGTAGAGATATTAAAATCATACATCTCGGACAGACTCTTCAGAATAAAACAAGAAGACCAGTATTCGGAACTGAAAGAGATAAAAGCAGGTGTACCTCAAGGTAGTGTACTGGGCCCCATACTCTATCTGTTGTATACCAGCGATTTACCGGATCTAGAGGGAATCACGGTTGCCACATTTGCCTCTACTTGCAGTAGACGAAGACCAAGAGTTATCCACTAGAAAACTACAAACAGCCAGCAACATAATACTTGACTGGACCAAACAATGGAGGATCAAGTTAAATGAACTAAAATCTACTTATGTCAACTTTACCAATAAACTGCTCAAACACCCGCTGTCTTTAGACATTAATGGTACCATCGTACCTTACGAGAACAACGCCAAGTATCTAGGCATGACTCTAGACGCCAAACTCAGGTGGAAAGAGCATGTGAAGAAGAAACGAGCAGAACTAGCCCTAAAATATAGACAATATTATTGGTTGATTGGAAGAAACTCCAAACTTTCACTCTCCAATAAACTACTGATTTACAATCAGATACTGAAACCAGTGTGGCTTTATGGCATACAGCTCTGGGGCTGTGCCAGTGATTCTAACATCAAGTGTATCCAAACATTTCAGAATAAAGTTCTACGAAACATAGTAAATGCCCCTGGTATATCCGAAATTCCGATCTTCACAGAGATCTACGAATTCCAACCGTTGAGAATGAGATCAAGAGGTTTGCTGAAAAGCATGAAGCTAGACTTCACCTCCATGTCAACGCAGAAGCTCTTCAACTGCTGGATAACCAACATCAAGTCCGAAGACTGAAGAGAAGAAAAACCACGTGACCTTGTGTAGTGCGTTGTGTATAAAAGCAGAGCACAGTGCGCGAGTGCAGTGAAGTACGCAAAACAGAAGAAGCCTAGAAGACATCATTGGATGGACTCTAGTATAGACAAATACCTAGTTTAAGATCTCAGATGAAAGTTAATGGTTAGTCCTATAGACTAGTTTTAACAGCAGGCACACAATGCCAAATAAAATCTGAAAAAAAAAAAAGTGTAAATAGTATTGAGAATCATATTAGTCATCAGCGACCACGACCTTCTAGAGCCGGGACCTAAACTTGCTGCAGGCCAACAAAACTTATTCCTTATCCACATGTATCATTACTTCCACCATGGAGGCTACTCAACTGTTCTTGAAGTTATGACCTTCGCCTCGACTACGCCCCACAAATAGCACTCAAGGGAATTGCAGTCGGGGCTGAAGGGTTGGCCACAAGCCAGAAGACCAGTGGTAATACAATTTGTTGTATAGCCTTGCCAGGATCTTCCTTATTTGTGGGCTGGATCGATGTCTTGCTGGAACACGTACTCTTGCCCAACGGTCACCTTCTTTATTCGGGGCCTGACGGCTGTCTCCATATATTAATCTAGATGTCGGCGGTCACCTTCAGGCTTTCCTCAAAGAAGTGAGGCGCCATGACAATCTCTTTGCAAGCTGTAACACCATCAAAGATGTGGGAAATTTTGTATGCATTATGTAAACACCCTAGAAGCATTTTGGCAGATCCAAAGGTCATTTTATTATCCTAGGTGGAGCTTCTTTTCCCCCGAAAAGAATGTCGGGAACAGAAAACTTGTAATGCAGGTCGCGTTGTACTACTGAACTGGTCGTCGACCTCTGTACGCCCATTTCTTTTGTCAGATGCTCCGCCCAGGATCCTGATAGATCTTTTCTTTCAATTTATCACTTGCCTTGCTATTAGATCGCTTGTCGTTGAGGTAAATGTAAATAAACAATAAAAGTAACGTTATTGTGCAGCTATACTTCGATTTTCCTTGCTTTGTGGCCTGGATCGGAGTCTTGCTGGAACACCCAGCGGGAAAGTTTGTATGCCTGGCGGTAGGCACTTCAGGGGCATTTTGGTAGATCCAACGGTCGCTTTGGTAATTTACCTTCCATTTCTAGATAATTGCAAGAACCCAGAACTGACGTTCAGCAGTGCTTGGACCGTTAACGTTCCGTTCATTTTATTGTATTCAGTCAACAGTTGTTGATTTCTTCGGACGGAGGACTTTCCGTGTAGGTCCGGGTGCACTGTTAGATTGACCATCTACCACGCTTATTTCTTTTGCCAAATTAATTATTCTCCAGTATCCTAATCAATCTTCTCTTACGATCAGATCTCTTGTTGTGAGTTGCCCTATGAGCAATTACCTCCTCCTGGTGATCAGATTCATTGTGGCTACGTCATAAACTTGTCTTTTTGAATATAGCGGGTTTGCGGTTATTTTGTCGACAATGGTAAGTTGTTGATTGTATGAAACCAATTTATTCTCCTAATTGCGCATGGCCATTAGACAGTCTTTTGACTTTTTCACAATACAATCTAAAAAATTTTGAATTTACCTCTTGACCACGAAATGTGTTTCAGAATATTCTTGAAATATAAAGTACACGTTGACTTACATACTCAACTAGTCCAATTTACATCAGCATGACAAAAAGATCTACTTTAGTGCTAAACAAGTTAAGGTGTTGGCATTTATATGTTTTCTGTTGTGCAGCGTATTTTCTGGATAGATATCAAGTGATGTTTATCCTAGCTGGGAGAGATCAATTTCCAGAAACATTGCCCCCGACGACCATTAGCATGCCACTTAACACCTGGCGGCGTTTAGTGGAGCCGCGCGCTCTTAATTTAGGCAGCCCAAATCGGCAGATGAAGGTGGCAGCTATTTCGGACGACCGCGGAAGTGCATCCGCCATAGAGCGTCTCGTAGCAGTTGCGAAACCGAAAAACGCTCGTTTGCTCAACTCGCCAGCGAAGGAAAGCCACACCAGAAAACTATCGCTGGCTCGGGTCCAAACAGCAGACAGAAGTGTAACCTGCCTGACCCAATTTCGAACTTGTGTTCGAACTCCAATACGTGCCGCCAACGCGCTCCTCCTCCATGCCGTTTCGTCTTTTCCGAGCCGGCGTAACGGCAACAGAACGGCGGTCTTGTTTACACGCGGCGCCGACAGTGTTTATCATCGCGTACACGCTCGTGCACACAGCAGACGGAATGGCTTTGATCAAAATATTGCTCAAGCTCCGCTCGGGCCGGCAAATTTAGCCCGACATATCGGAGTTTGTAGAATTAAAATTAGCCGATTTATAAAACGGAGCGTTTGTTTACGTGCTCAGATTCGGGCGATAAATCAGATTCCATGTAGCTTGGCTGGCTTGGGTAATCTGATGGAATAGGAACAAATTAATTACACGAAAGTAACAAGTCTTTTACACCTTCTTTCAATTAGGCTTATTTTCCCCCTTATCAGTAATCACTCATACTTAATATGCATGCGCTGATAATCGCCGCTGATTGCCGTAATGCATTCAAATTGAATTCAAAGGCATTCCCGTTTCTTCGTGGTTCTCATTAATATAAGCGATTGTTCTCGTTCCGAACCGCTTCTGGTTTTATTTGGATCGCATTTATTGTATCTTAATTGGGAAATAAAACGACCTGGGGAGCAGACATTGGCGAAAAACATCTTAATTTTCATTTGAGACACTCGGAGGGATAAAAAATGTAATTAAATCTCAAACACAATTGAAATTCCTACCCTTGTGGCATCTCAATTGATAATAGTTACTTATTATTCATCCTCTGTTGATTTTATCACACAGATTTTCTTCTGATTTTGATCAAGATAATGGGTGTTTGTCGTAAATGTACTCATATTTAAGTCAAAATTGCCATTAGCAGATTATGTTCTATGCCAAGGTTTAGATTTTGAAGAATGTGATACAAATATAAGAGTATAAGTGGTAATGAAGACTCACTAATTGAATATTGGATTGTTGGACAACGGAGTCGACGTTTGAAAATATTTTCTAGTTAGGTAAACACCGATTTTACCATTTACATCCACCTGTGTCTATATTCTCTACCAATTTTATATATACGCATCGTTTCCCCAAACACTAGCGCCAAAATTACTTACCAAAAGAAGTTAAGGTTGTTTGTAATGGTATGGGTGATGTCGTATGGCCTGTGGATGGGTGAAGTCGGGTACAAGTTTCATCACAACGGCGAAATGAAGCGTATGTGTATATTATTCGGATAGAGTAGTGTTATTACTATTTGCAAATATGTCCATTGCTTAGAAGGTTTCTATTGGCAGTGGGTCAAATTACTGAAGGTAATGAGCTTAAGGAACTCCAAAAGATCGTTATGAAGTATATTATTCAACACAAATGGTTTCGACTAATTTAGAGGTTTTATGAGTGATGTGAATTGTTATTGAAAGTATTAGTAATAAATTGTCGGTAGACACTATATTCTCCGATATACTCAAGGTCGGTCATCCTTGAATTGTTGCTCAAAGGGTAAACCTCTATATTGAGCAAATGGAGTCAACCTTTTTATATTTTCTTCTTCTTCTTCGCTCTTGTCCTTATGCCTTCCCGCGTCGGATTTTTCATATTTTCATGAGTGCCAAAACTAGCGATGAGGTCCACAAAGACAGCGTTATACACTAACGACTTCGTTCATCGTAAACTTATTGTAAGAGACAACAAAATAACCTGGGGATTAATTTATCCAACTGAAGATTTGCAATCAATCTGAATAACTCATACTAAAGATTGATACCATAAATCATGGAAGCGAAATATTTTGAAGTAATCATGTGCGACACTGTGAAAGTTTGCATATCATTCCCCAATTTTAAGTTAAAGGCGACAGTTTTCCAAAATCTGCACCCTGAGACAATCATCTCGTCACCTAGACAGTAGTTTGAAAAATTTTAATGTGGGACGTAAAAATTTTTCTAATTTATCTTCTTATTTTAATAATTTAGCAATAAAAAAACTATTTTTGACATTGTTGACTTCTATAAGTTGTACTGTGGTATGGTGGTTTTCATATTTTTACTTTGCTAAATAAGAAACCACTTACGGTATATTAGGAAGTAAATCGATTTAGGGATTTATTTGTGGCATGTTAATCAATTCCTTTCGGTAAAACAACGCGTGCTTCGCTATGGTTCGGTGTACTATTAATTTCTGACAACTTTATGCGCTCTATTGTAGAAGAAAATATGCGTAACGAACCGATAGCGACGGAATGCCAGCAAATGCAGCATTCTTGACCTAAATCTAACCTAGGAAGCAGCTATTGGGTGGCAACCAAGTTTTTATTTCATTGCGGCTTTATTAAGCACTTCTTGCTGCGTGGCATTGAAGCCGGATTGGGGGATTAATATGTTAGCTTCCCCTGCAAATTCCAAGTTCCAGAACTCGCTGGAATGTTTCATATACAAGGGCGCACTCGCGTGCTCTCCGCGGCGAGCCGCCATTCCCCGCTGTCTGCACGCAAAATTCCGTTATTGGGGTTTGCTATTAATTATGAATTTAGGTAGGTTTAGGCAACCTTCCACGATTTGCGACCCGCCTGTTGTGGAATTTGCGCAGGCTGTTGTTTATTCCCTCCATCACCCGATTACCTTAATTGTAGCTTCGTTTCGAGCTGCTGCAGATTCTTTCCGAATAACACCATCCATCTCATTCCGTACTTATCCCTCGCGAAGTTATGAATCCTGCAATCGCGACTGTAATTTCCCCATCTTCGCACACTTTACAAATTACTGGAGATGGCAGAACGGCAGATGTAGAAGAAACTTTTCGAATGTTGAGGAGACTATTGCATTTTTACAATTTACAGTCTTGTTGAATGGCGAAATTAGAAAAGGGGTGAACGTAACCAAAAAGGATTATTTTGGTGTATGTATATAAAGAGGCGAAACGGAATGAGTTGTGAAGTAAACTGTAAAATTAAATAAATATATAATTCGAACGTTGCGATGCCGGGAAAGATGAAAACTAGAGGAGATCTAGCGAAAATAAGGACACAAAATTACGAAAGAATTTTTTCTTCTTCTTCGCATGTTTGTTTAGGAAGGAAACAGTAGTATTACGGACAATGAAAGCAGTAGCAAATTCTTTGATTTTTTGAGAAATCTTTATAAAATGTTTATAGTAAAAGAGAAAAATGGCATTAACCAGCAGAATTGAAAAATTTAAACTAATTAGTATAATCTGCAAGAAATAATATTAGAATCTATTAAAAAAAGAAACATATGTAACAAAGCTTACTTTTACTTATTGAAAGTTTTGAAAAAAATCAAGAGATGACCAGAAAAACCTTAATAGAGCAAAGAAAGAAGAATGATATCGACGGTGGTGTGTTTACGCGTTTGTAGTATATACACGATCATAAAAAGAAAAAGTAATGCAAAAAATCAGATTGAATGTAGAATGATGATAAAATATTTCAAGTTTAGTAAAGAATGCTACAAATAAAAATGAATTAAATGGAATAAATAATTAATAACTTAATGATGGTGGTTAGTAATATAAGGAAGTGGAAAAAATTAGGAACGGAATTAATATTAACGTATTCGAGAACGTGGAAAAATTGTTAACCTTATGGTCCAAAGCACGTAGTTATGAAGCTTATGCTGTAATGATATTTTAATGCCCTTAGAACTTCATAGATTTCATTGTGAGGCTAGCAATTATCGTTCATTAATAATGGTATGTCGATGCTTGTTAGAACCGCGGTGATTTACGACAGAACGATCAATCCTTTGTTATCCACGTGTTTTCTTAAACATCGCTTGTGTCGTGCTAACCTACAATAGTAAGCAGTAGATGCAAAAGCACTGGCACCAAAACAAGGAACTGTAGCGAGCACAAAGGAGAAGAGAGCGCGCGCTCGGCCCCGCAGATAGAACGATGGAAAAAGGGAAGAGTATGCTGCGATTAATTCGTAAGGATCTTTTCGGCATAATTTCCCAGGGGCAGCGGTGGTTACATTCTGATTAACCTAATTGCCGATGCCGCGGGCGACCCTCATCGCACCATGATAGAACGCTATGATGATCGCACTGAATGGATTAAATTGGGAGTTAAAGTGAGCCGCTTCTTTTGATACCGTGATCTCGAACAAGTCACTTAATTTCTGTTGGTGTGTAATTAGATTTTATTGGAGGCTTCTTCCCCTTCGAGATGTATAATAGAGGAACGATCTGGGGCCGAATCTTCGTTGGTGCCTCCTGCATGTGGAGGTGCGTGGTGGAGTTGCTTTCATGTTTTATGAAGCAGCCGCGCTGGGAGACATCGCGGTTAGGTTTGTTAATATTTTAAGCAAATCTGGTTGGATTACTTCGTTAATATTTATGATTGCACTTTTTGCTGAAGTAGACGATGATGTACGTAATTTCTCTTATTGTGAGGGCGAAGGTCGTTAGGTAAGCGTAATTAATTTTTTATCTTTATCATCCAAGAATCCACCCTCTTTATAGTCTATGTATTGCGTAAGTATTTTTGAAAAGCAAAAGGGAATATTGTGAAAATCAAGAAAATATTAAGAGAGAAACAAATGGAAAAATGACGCTCCTTTTGCTTCGATAAGAATAGTAACTCTTCAAGTTATATATGCAAAGATATGGTGATTGGAATGACTAATGGCGTTATCTGTCAAGCCTGTAGGTAGGCAGATAAATGCTGCATTAAGCACAAGAACAGGAATCCCGTTTTTGCAGAGGTGCGCGTGTGAAATTAGTGAGATCACGAAGGTGCCGCTTCTGCCTCTTCGCGGCAGCTGTTGGTAGCATAGTACTCCGTAATGATAGTAATAACACACATGACAACTCCAGGAACTGCAAATCCAACACAATTACGGTAATCACCGCCGTTCTGGGCTGGATCCACCATCTTCCGTCTTTCAGTCTTTATTTTTGCCCCCGCCTCTCGGGGGAATGCGCGTTCCCACTGCAGCTCCATTCGACAAACCATCATTTCGTCGAAAACAATCGAATCAAATTGCCCAAACAGCCGTTGCTGCGCGCTGGATGCTTGTGAGCGACGCCGAAAGTTGTGTTTTCCCCTCGGTCGCCTAAACCTTTGATCTTCTTGCCGGGGAACTTTCCCATTAGGGTTTCGTCCAATGGAACCACTATAAATAGTTTCGTTGTCGGCTGATTAGGACGACACTGCTCTTGGTCCCTCGTTACAAGGACTGGGTGCAGAGCAGCAGCACGCATCGGGCCGAACTGGTTCATGGAGCGTACGCTACTTGCAAGCATTACCTGTGCACGTACTCAGCCCATTAAAATGCCGTACACATTTTCAAACATTGCAGCTCCTTTGTGTCTGCCAATCAAGCCCTTGTTGTCGACTCTCGGTTTCGAAGAACCTGCCGCCGCGCCGGTATGAGCGCGCCGATAATTAAATTCGTTAATCAAATTCCGACAATATTAAATCGCTGCGAAGACGCCAGGTAGTGTTACGTAAGCCGCGGAGCGCTGCTGGCCGATTTCCCGCGCGGCGCTCGCTGCCTGGAAAATTTCGAACCGCCGTCCGGCATGACGCATAGCGACATATCGAGATATCTACATGCATAGCTGCCTCCGACTGATTAGTTTGATATCAGTGTTCATGTGGTGAAGTTCAACAACTCCCTGCGAGCTACTCGTACACGTGTGCGCGAAATTGTGCATGGACGTTTTGGCGAGGAAATGCAACGCGGATAGAGGATTTCTTCCCTCGTTGATCAGGTATTTGTCAACCTCATGCTCTAAAAGTTCTGAACTTCATGAAGAAACCTGAACACGTTGCCTAGAGTCCCTGATACATGTCACTTACTCATCAATTTATAAGTCGCTTTTAAGCACTCTTGTTCCTAGTACTCATCGGATACGATCATCACAATATAAAAATGATTATATTGAAACAATTTTTATCTTTTATTCCGGAAATTATAATTTCTTATTGGAACGTTTCCGCTAATCCAATATTGAAATTGAATTTTTTTAAATATTGTAATACTAATGATGAAAGCAGTTGATTTTTTTTTATTTCTACAGTCTATAGGATTCAAAAACGTCACCTCCATTTTTTTTATAAATCCAAAATTTACAATGCATTCTCATCGGGCATTGAAATTTCCATTGAAATAGTTGCTTCTCGCTTTAAAAGAGGGCTGTTTAAGATACTCTTTGCTGTAAGCTCCACTACGGGAGGTTCTTAAAGCAGGTGTTGTCTATGTTTGTCCTTATTATATTTTTTAAATTGAAATTTGCTCTTGCACTGCAGAAAATTACTGATAACTATTGCGTTATAAAAATGGGAAACCATCTGAATGTGTTGGAAATCCTCAGCTCTCTGTTGCGTCAGTGCATAGGTTACTCATTATACTGCGGCGTTTGTAAAGTCCAATTTATGGTTTGTTTGGCAAGTTTACTTGGTGCATATTCTTGGCTGTCCACCACTTCAGCTGTATTGCTTGTCAAGACACTGCTGCATGCGAGGAATGACTTCTGCCGGGAGCTGATCTTCATTCCAAACGAGCAACCGCTTTACGTAATTCCGCCAGCGTCGTAATTCCCTTTTACAGCAAATGACGCTGCCCGTTTCTTTGTCTCGCTGCTGCCAGCATTGCATAAACAGGCAATGCTTAATTAGCCGCCGATGTGGCCTGGCGGTGCACGTGCTCCAGGAGGGAATTAAGTGGTCGCACCATTGTTTGCGGCCGAATCTCATTCTTATTCATGGGCATCCGATAAACAAACCGAAATAGAATTAACGGAACGGAGTTAGTAGGTTCCGAGATATTTTCGGCGGCTATTAATTTATGCTAATGGCTTCGCTGCTAATGTTTTTGTAACGACCGCAAGGAGCATTGTCCGCGTTGCGCAACTGCGAATTGTTGCCATTGATCACTGGCGACCGGTTTGGTTGTTGCTAGATAGTCGATTTCCCGCGCTATCGTCACGTTGTGTCGGTAACAGCGCAGGTATGCGACAGCCTCTCGACTCCTTCTCCTTTTCTAAGAACGTCTTATCTCCGCATGCAGTCGATAAACCACTCTGTTCTACTTATGGAAAGTGAAAATGCCGTGAGTCACTTCACTTACGTGCTGAATTACAAAGGAATTCCTATTTGCTTTTAATTAGAGGTGTACTTACGAGCTAAATGTTTGGTTATTTGGTTCATGACTGTATTCTTAGCTTGTTTAGTCACAATTTGGGGGGACTCATATGTACTATTTCATCTCACCCTCTCCAGTCTATGGTTTTTCTTCTGATAGTTAAATGACTGGAGGATTTTTGTGATTATTGAAATTAGAACAGGCGCTCTACTTTAAATGTTGCACAAATCATTTGGATGGATTAATTGGAAATGAGCAGCTTGTTAAATAAATATATATCCACTGGGTTTATGACCTTTTATCAATTAATTTATCAAATCAATTTTAAATAGTACAATTAACATATTTTGGGTATAGGATGTTTACAGACGTTCTATAATTGAAAAAAGAGTTGTCCTAAATGAGCAACTGCAATAATGAGAGTAACTAAATGAGAAGTATTAAGGAAAATTTTGTTTTGGTCGATGTCTGCTGTAGAACTTTTGTGGTGTATACTATAAATGCATGTGTCCAATTCCAAACCTCTTGAAATATTTAGAATAGTGTTCTTGTATTACCTGTTCTTTAAGAAGAAACAATAGAACAAATATAAGGAACAATTAATTTTTTGTGAAGCTTCTGTAATGGTAGCTTTAATTTTTTATGCGTCCAGAACGTACTTTAGACGTTAGACAGGCATGAGGCAGCCTGGGACACCCGTAATTATGCGCATCTTTATCAGATTTAGACTCATTTTACCCTCTCATTCTGGACGGTTTCCTGATCGTATCGGTTGTGTTTAGGACAAGACTTCCACCAAACTGAGATAGATGCTTAAGTAACCAACCCAGAAGTGTAAAGATCCATTTTCTAATTTAAAACTCGGCATTTTCTGTATTTACCTAAAATATTCTTGAATTTATTTTCGACTGTCGAAATATGCAAAATGTATGTGTTTTTTGATTCGGCATGTCAAAAAGTCTCCTTAATACGATGGGTTTTAGGAAGAGACGACAACTGTGGTTAAATTTATTTAAAGCGAAAGTTACGATTTGGGGTTCAGATGTACTATTTTGTCTCTCCATCTACGATTGGTTATTTCTTCGTCTTGATCTTTTAATCGAGACTGAAATTAGTACAGGAGCTTCACTATAGAATTTTCATAAATGGATGGATCAATCGGAAACGAGCAAGTTGTTAAACATTTAAATATCCACTAGATTTTTGTGGTATTATGACTTTTAATCAATTAAAGTTTTCCTGACTTAATAATCAATTAATTTTAAATAGTAGTGCATAGATGGTCGACCTTAACATATTTGGGGTATAGAACTTCTTGAGACACTTTATGATTGAAAAAAGAATTGTTATAAATATACAAGTCCATTAATTATAGTATGATGTAATAATTAAGGAAACATATCTTTTGGTTGATGTATATATCTAAATTTCGTGATGTGTTTTGAATTGTTTTTTCTTTAGGTTGTTTAATATCAATTAAAAATCGTTTTCTTGTATCTTCTCTTCTTTGAAAAAACAGGCAAACGAAGAACAATTAAATAATTAATTTTTTTGTATGTCAAGGATGTACCTTGGATTTCAATCAACATGATAAGGACAGCTTAGTTGGTGTCACGTTGGTCTAAGTTTTCTGGATTTTTTTCTTCTTCCAGAACGCCAGAAGTTATGCCCAGTTTTTCCAGATTTTGTCAGTCTCCTTTTCTATGACGATCTTCCGATCAATTCGATTGTAGGGTAGGATTTTCACCATACTGAGGTTCCTTTAGTGACGAAACCATAGCTGTAAAGTGGGCGCCGATGAAACCCTTTTCATTCTTTTCCAACTTAAAACTCTAATTATCTAAAATGTAGCGAACTTTCGTTCGGTAACTATCGAAATATGTAAAATTTGTATGTTTTTTATTCTCTATGTCAAATAGTCCCCTAAATACTATGAGTTTTAGAAAGAGATGACTGTGGTTAAATTAATTTGAAGCGAAGGTCACGATATGGAATTTAGGTGTATTATTTCGTCTTAGCATCTATGGTAGATTGTTCCTTCTTGATCTTCTAAACGAGTGGAAGTAATTCTATTGTTATTGAAATTGTAACGGGGACTCTACTATAAACTTTTCACGAATCATATGGATAAACAATTGGAAACGGGCAGTTGTTAAACAGTTAAATATCCACTAGATTTTTCTTGGATTTGTGACCCTTAGTAATTTAAAGTTTTTTGATTTTAAAACTAATAATTTAAATAGTAATCTAAGGCCGACGGACTTTAACATATTTGGACTATAAAACGCCTTGAGGTGCTCCACGACTGAAAAAAATAATTGTAATAAATGCACAAGTCGACAATAAGTAACTAAATGAAGAGTATTAAAGAACAATTCGTTTTAGAGCTTTGTGGTATGGGATATAAATACATGTGTCTAATTATAATAATCTTAAATTATTTTTCCCTCAGGTTGTTAAGTCAGTTAGAAATGGTATTCTTGTATCACATCTTCTTTAAAAAAGAAAACACCCAGAAGAACAAACACAATTTTTTGTGAAGCTTTGTAATGACAACTTAATTTTTTTTATACATTGAGAATGTAGTTTGGATGCCGGATATTATGATAGGGACAACTAGGCTAGTGTCACTTTGGCCTGAGTTTTCAAGGGTGTACTTCTCCCGGGACGCTAGAAGTTTTGCCCAGCTTCTCCAGATGCAGGATCTTGTCAGTCTCGTTTTCTACGAAGATCTTCTGATCGGTTGATTGCGTTTAGGGTAAGACTTCTCAGGTTGAGATGATGCACCTGCCTTCTTATTGGCGAAATCAGAAGCGCAAAATGGGCGCTGATGAAGACCGGGGTGTTTTCCGATTTAAAACTCGACAATTTCTCTATTTACTTAAAATGATCTGAAGTTTTATTTGTTAACTATCGAAATATACAAAATAAGTGTTTTTTATTCTGTATATCAAAAAGTGTCCTAATGAGTTTTAGAAAGAGATGACAACTATGGTTGAATTTATTCGAAGCGAAACTTGGTGCGGGTGAGAAAGTATGATGTTTCCAAAATAAATTCTAATATTTGTTACCAGTTGAACAACTTACTGTTAACATTGATGCAGTTGGAAAAATTTTCTTCCTGATATTTCAGCCGCAGCAGAACGGTCACCAAATCACTAAGTGGGAGAAAAAGCGATGAGGATGAAGCAGTGAAGGGGTGGTGATGCGGCGGGACTCGCAAAAACCTATTTGTAGTTTCTTTTGCATCAAGCCTTTTTACATTTTGCAACAGATTCTCTTTCAAATGAAATTTTTGCTATTGAGATTCGCTAACTTGGCTGTAAAATAATGATCCTACTTTAAATTAGGAACTGTCATATCTAATCTTTATCTTTAAGTAAACTTCTTCGACTAAATTTGTTTTTTCCCTTTTTAGTCAGATATGTATTACTTTGCATCTTGCTCTGTTAAAATCCTATTTTGGAAGTTAGATAAAAATAAAAAACTGTAACCGGAAGCGAGGTTCGATAAAAATGTATTTCATAAAATGGAATATGGAAGTTTCCTTAATGAGGTCGTGAGGAAGAAAGTAAAATAAGGAAACCGCCAAAAACTTTCTACAATGGATAAAGCAACAGAAAAATAGGCCGCAATATGTATAAAATTTGGCGCAACGCAAAAACGGTTTAAAGGCGAAGGCAATTTTAGGTGTACAACAAATTAGACTTGAAATAACAGTCGCAATATCTTGAACGAAACGCATCAAAGTTGATTCTCAAAACTTCGTTAGCTCATAATCAGTTTCTCGAGTTAAACTTCCATACAAAATGCTTTATTAGTGTCCGGAAAACTTGCAAGTTCGATCAGCGGAAACTCCATAACCCAAGGCTTAACGGCAGCGAACTCGTTAAAGTAGCGAAAGAAAAGCGATCGCGCTAGACGGAAGCCCGAATTCATTCAGGTGCGTTAACAGCAGCGAATTGAAAAAGCCGATAGTACTTGAAAAGTTTTCGGGAACAAAAAGCGCCGCGGAGCTAACAGGCCCTTGAAAGTCGGAATTTTCCGGGGCAATTTCGCCAGATGGCGGCCGGCCGAGCAAAAAGTCCACTTGTTTGTTTTCACTTTTATGGAGAACTCGCGCGGTGTTTATCTTTTTCGGAAAAGTTTTTCTTTAATTAAGCCGGGCTTCGGGTGCTTCCCGACTTAGTTCTACTTGGAATTCGTTAATTACGCGATTTACGGAAAAAGTCTCGCGCATTTTTGGACTGTTTTCTCTCTGTTTACTCCATTTGTTCAAACAGCAAAAGTTGTGGTAACACTAATCGACGTAAGTCCTTCGCTTGTTTACAAATATAACCGCAGATTTTTTTAACTGAGCTACTTCGTCAAATCTTACCAAACTGCGATTGAATTGGACTTAAAAACCACACATGTTGAGAAGAGTGTATTAGGTATCTTAAATTGAACTTTCGTATATCGATCTAATGGACATTGAACATTTCAGTTTGTATTACGCGTTTACAAAAAACTTTCTTCAACTCCAGCACTTATTAAAGGTGCATTTCGTAACATCTATGTTACCTTTGCTGCTCAGAAAGCAACGATTTAAACTTTTGCTCTACCTCGTGGACTATTAATTAATATAAAGTACAAGATAAATCCAAAAAGTAATAAGATTGATTAGAGTTCTTTTAAGGAGAAACAAAAAGGAGTCGAGTGGAGCCAGGTTGGGGCGGCGTTGCCGCAGTTTGTTTCGTCAGAATCTCTTTCTAGTAGTGACCCATTGTTCCGTGGTGAAGAACCCCGGTGCAACGTTGAGAGTCTGTCCGGATGGTACGAACTTATGGGCAACACCTTTATAGTAAAAAAGACAATGATTTGATTTGCTCTTTCCAGTCTTCTTTATTTGAGGAGACCCGGTAATATGCTACACTTCGGATCGCACTCAAAGATCCACTTTTCGACACATGGTTTTTTCATCGATGAAAACCTTTGCACATCTGCAATTCCGTTGTGATGATTTTATGCACAAAGAATTTTGAAAGTCTGACTGTCTGTATCAATCTAACACTTAGACGTTAGTCAGAGGCCAAAACCGTTTTCACCTTAGTCACATCGTCCAAAATGTGAAACGTTGATAGGCGTCCTGTGCGTTGTTTAACCACGTCCTCCTTTCTTCGAACGATTTGTCAATAAAGCACCCGTAGACTTTCTGTATCATAGCAAACGTCTGAGTTAAAGATTTTTCGGGTTTAGCGCAAAATTTGATGGCCGATTGATACTGCGCTCAAACAAGAGATACCCACATATTCGGTGAAGATTCGAAGACAAATGAGCTGGGCCATAACCGTTAGGCAAAGTCTTCGCTCCACAATCCCTCTGCTTGGACTACAAAAATCACTCCCGTTATTTTCCGGACGTACCTTGTATTTATCAAAAAACTTTTAATTGATATTTTAGATTAATTTGGTTTAATTGTATTCTAAATATTAACGATCACAGTTGTAATACTTGTCACGCACCTTTTGCATTTTTTAAATACTGATAATAAATACTTTAGCCTTGACTATTTCATTTAAAACTCATGGATCTCATGCTTGTACATTCATAATAGAAAGATAAGGTGTTTTCAATGTCATTTCAACTTTTAATGCTGTCTTCATTTTAAATGATTGCATTTTTAGAAACCATTAAAGATATTTAAAATTGCTGTTTTAAAACATTATACGATTTATCTGATCATGATAATGGAGTTTTTCACCTGCCTCCTTATTCTGTTTCTAATAGTTTTCTCAAATATTTCCTCAACACTTGGATATTTTAAAGCCGAAAAACTACAATGGAATTTCTCACTTATTTCGATTGTTTAAAGACAATTTTTATGGAAAAAACAATGTTGAAATGGTAATCTGGAGCGTAATCATGATCAATTTCAATTACTACTGTAGATCGATTCTACAAACAACGAAGTATTGGTGCTTTTAAACAATCACAACTTTTTCCATCTCTGTTTGGGAATATTTTTAAAAAACGACTTCTTCGCTTCATGATCCTTATGCTCTTTACAGAGCGCCGGAAAGAATAATTATAAATTCATTATTTGTTTTTCTGCGAAGTGTTTATGGTTTTTCGATCTACATATATAAGTAATCAAATGGCAAGTTTCTTGTGCCATTTAGTGATGAGTTATACGAGGTTGTTGTCCTTCATTCTTTTTCTCTTGAGTGCTACAGCTGTGGAAATATGTAGGACATAAATCTTCGAATACTTGACGAATACAGACAGTTACAGAGAAATTGGAATGTTGCCTTGCTACCGAAAGCGTGCCGTTAGAAAAAATTAATCTTAGATTGAACAACTAAAACTATGTCTTCCGTTCGTATAATTATATTAGTAGACAGCAGATGTTTCTATCGCTCTAATGGAATAAGCATTCATTCCTTTATGTTCTTATTTATTTTAATTTCCAAAAGGAAATGGGAGATGGTATAATTAGAAAAAGCTTATGAAGGTTTTTCTTTTTTGATAATTATTTATTAAATACACCGTTAACGAGGTCATTAAATTGGAGGATAAATTAGGGCAGTGTAATGGACACTCAAAACTTTCGGTCGGACCAACCTTGGAACTTGGCGGGCTATCGATTAACTGTCGAAGGAGTCTTTTTCGAGCCGAACGAGGGTAGGCCAGCAAAGCGCGCGCCGGAATACAGGTGTACCTCCTGTCAGCACAGCTGATTGTCATCGGTGCGCGCAGCCTTGGACTTGCAAACTGGTTTACTCGTTATTGTTACGTGTCGCGCACATCGCGCATTAATAAATTACGGGCCGATTCGATTTCCGCGGCGAAAGTAACGCGGCGCGCCGAGCCGGCAGCGCGTCTTGGCAAAAAGGCGCTGCGGCGTGCGGCTCGGAATCCCGGTTCGGCGCGAGTAATCGCGCGGTCGTGACTGGCGAGCGCAGTTTGCGCTTCTTGTAGTTTTGGCTTTGGCGTAGCGAAACCGACTGGATGTGCGCCCGTGGCCTAAAAGCTGATGAGTCGTTGCGTAAGGCATTGCAGTTCTATTTTGTACGGGGGTTTCTCGAAAAATTTATAATAAGTGACATATTTTGGATATTTTTATTGCCACTTAAAATTTTTTGTTACTCATCTCTTTTATTTATACATAAATGCATTTTATTGCGGATATACGGACAATTGACTAACCTAAAATCTTCAAGAAAATGCTTTTTCCCATGAAGGAAATTCGTGGTCAACTTATATGTTATGATCAATATTTCTGTATTTTCGAAAAGATATTTATATATATATTATATATTATAAAAATATATATTTCCTTGCTTTACAGAAAATTTAACTCGCTATCACGATTTTTGCATATTTTAGGGACTTTTACAAGCCTCTTGTACGAAGACTAAGAAATATATTAGCATTGTGTTGAAGAAACAAACTGCCTACCAACTTTCAGTCAATGCGATTTTATAATTTAATGAAAAATGAGAAAACATTTCAAGACAATTTCCTTCCTCGAGTTCATTCTGCTTTGTTTCTTTTCAGTCTTTCAGATTGTTCTTCCAACCTTTTCCTTTTTTTGGTTGTAATATGACAATATGATTTAATGCCTCTTTCGTTTTGTTGCATCTGAAAATGGCGGATCAATCTTTTATATAAACCTAGCCAAATCGGTTTGATCTTCCATTTATTGGGATTCCTGTTGTAGAATCTTGACAGTGTTAATACAATTACTCTTTCATAATGTCATCTAAAAAGAGTTAAATGTCATGAAGGTACGTTGTTCCTGCTCCTTAGTGTTCTAAGAGTGGCGTAATTTCTTAGTTATTTAAATTGTGCGGCAACATTGGAGCATTCAATCTCGATAGTTCCATCTCTTTCATTTTATTTGAAGCGTATCTGTTGATGTCTGTCGTTAGATATCTGATATTCTTAGTAATGTTTTAAGATGGGATTACTTATGAATCTTATGAGCAGCGCAGGTTTTCCAGTGTCAGGTTCCAGTGCCATTGCATTTTGATGTTGCTGAAACATCCCTCGTGGTGAATTGTACAACGAAACGAGAAGTATTATGCCGTTGTTGGTGATATCGACAAATTCTTTGTCATATTCTGTTTATGCTGATTTTTCGTCAAATAACTCTCTATTGTTCGCTTCTTATGTACGCATTTGTCCTTCGGTCTCCCCATCTTTACAGAGACCACCTGAATTCTCCAAGTAGGGCTATTAGGCGTAATCTATAAAATCATAGAACTGGTCATTTTTGTTGATTATGACCAATTAAGATGATCTTCCTTCAACAACGATGTGTTTTATATACTTCATTGAAACTACGACGATAACGGGTATTTCTAATTTTCAGGGCTAATTTATTAGCGCACTTGATCTACGAACTCGTAATTCTTAACATCATTTGCAGATTTTTGATAATAATTTTATTTGTGTTCAGTATTGTATTGAATATATCCATTTCGGTCTCATAAATATACATCAGAATGAATTGTAGTTGGTGATAATTATACACGGTATTTCTATTAACTGAGGCATTTCGTTGTACACTCAATAAGTGTTGATTCTAGTATTTTTGACCAACAAAAATTTATTGTAATTTTGTGTGAAGTGAATGAAAGATATGTTTTGGGCGGTTTGAAATATTTGCTTTGAATGACTGTCGCAAAACGACAAGTAGTAATATATCTGCTTTTAACCCTATACTTGTATTTTCTGAAATGGAGTTTTATCATCTCTGGTCTCGTTTCTGTATAGTTTTCTTTTTCAGATTGTTCCTGAAGTCTTTGTTGTTTCTCCGTTGTTCTTATCATCTTAGTTTTCTTTGCACTGGGATCTCTTTTGCTTTGTTTCTTTTTTGCCTTTCATCTTGTTCTTCTAAGCTTTTACTTTTCTGTTTCATAGTTTTTACCCATAATACCAAGGTGGTACATCTTGGTGTTGCTTCGTCTCTTTAGTTTTTCTGCTCTTATTTTTTCCTTTTTTAAATTTAGTTTGTGATTTTTTGCCTTCTTTTTTCTGAACTTTAATTTTTCTGTATCTTAGCTCTCTAAAATAGCACCATTCTGATTTAATATTTTTGTTGGTGTTTCTAGTGACAGAATTACGATAGAGTAGATATGAGTTTGAACAAAACGTGGTCAGAATGCGTGCAAAGTATTCCCAAGCCATAGAATTTTCATGCTACTTCTAGCAATGATATCTTAATAGTAATATAGAATGGCTTGTGATAGTTGGTATTGCGCTAATGGGCAAAGAATACAGCGAATAGTTCATAACATAAAAATTTGATCATTCGAAGGTTTCGAGTGATAGTAATTTTAATAACAGTATCCTTATTAACTTAAATCAATGTAATTTAGTACTTTTAATATTGCTATTATTAATCGAAAAATTGCAATTTCAACGAATTTGAGAAAGGATGGGAAAAGTACAAAATTTGCAAACACATAGGCACAGAAAAATTCTGATAATAATGTACAGGTTGGACTGACAGTATTTAGTATTGAGAAAGGAATAAGAGTAATACATTCTACATCTGTCTTACCTAGAGGATTGTTTAGGCAAGCAACTGTAGGACGTCCTAGAAGGCGGAACTTTGAATAGGAACAGGCCAGAGTGCCTAATCTATGAAGGTGATGATGATGACGAATTAAGCTCTTGGACATATTCCAGTGGCAAACTTTTCCTTAACAAGATGCTTAAGTGGCCCATGTTTATTAGAAAAATGATCAGATTTTAAGTCAACAAAATAATGACTTTTATAGAGAATATAGTTATCTATTATTCCAAAGGTATTTAGCCAATAGTGGATAGTATTTGGTTTTTTTTTAAGTTCTATGAACAGAGTTTCTTTCGACATGATCTTATGATCTTATTAGCTTAGCATTACTGAATTCAAAAATTGAAATGTTGACAGAACACACTAAAAAAAGACTGGGAGGCTTCCAAATTTTTTTTACTGGTTGATAACTTAGTGATGGGTGTTTTGAATAACTTTGGTTCTTAGAAAAACATTTCTACTTATGGCCTTTCCCAGTAAATTTGAAAAACAAGAATTAGAAGATGAGGGAGTATGAATATAAAGATTTAATAGATTCGACTGTAATAAAAATGTAAAACTACACTCTGTATAAATTTTCTTAACAAGACGGTCTTAATAAGAATATATTTGAATGCTGACGGCGGTAATTGTTATTCACTGCACAACATGCTAGGATTATCTGAAATGTATTTACTTCTTCTCCTCTAATACTTCATGCCATTTCGAGCGTCGGATGATGAAATGTATTTACAAAGATTAAAAGATTTTCCGAATCGGCGTTTTCTGTATGCTTCTTTGTGCTTGTATTTGAGAAAAAATGAATTCTTAACACATAGCGCGCTCCTGAACTCGTATGTTAATGTTGCTGCAAAGCCTGCCTTCACCTTGAGCACAGTCCTTAATTAAGGATTTTGGCGCTGTTAACAGATCTTTGACATGTTAACGTGCCCGCCGTAATTGGGCGGCGTGTTTTGGAAAAAGCCGGACGGAGCGCCTTGGCATTGTTCTCCGCACTTCGGATGCCCATCCGCATTTAAAAATCACCGACTTTGCTAATTAATCTATCGCCGGCGCGGCGTGACGTTCTTTCCAGGAATGCCCACGATTTATCCGCTAGTTTTCCTTCGCGGCCGCGGTTATCTCCGCTTATTGCGTTTACGTTCGCTATCGGCCGGTTATCAGGTGTAGTCGTTAATTCAACACTTCTAACAGTTGTGGAAACTGATAATGGCGGCTGGATGTGGGGAGAGCGCAACGTGCAATCAGGCCGGGATATTTATAGCAGGTTACAGATAGCAGGCGAGTACTTTAAATATTAGTAAATTATTGGGTTCGCACTAGTTAGCTGGTGGGGAAAATCGGGCCGCTTTCCCTCCGCCTGCAAATCCTAATATTTAGGAAAATACACGCGGGGCTTCGACGTATCGCCGTGTAATTTCCCGCACAACAGTTAATAATTTACTCCTAATTGGACATGCGGAAGAAGATTACGCAGGCAATATGATTAACGTCAAACTGTAAATTACTGGCAACAGCCAGATAATTGCTGCAGATTTATTCTACGCTTTTCTGCAGCCATGCCTTAATCCGCCTTTTTGTTCCAGGTAAATTGGCGGTTGCGTTCGTCGTGTGATGCACGGTGCTAAGCGAAATGTGGTGAGTCTACCTGAGTCTACTTCCTGTCGAATCGGTTACTGTCAGCGCCCAGTAACACGATCTCTCTGTCCGACACAAAACATCTTTTAATTACATTCGTTATTCATGGTCGGGCGCGCCGGGTTCGAAATAAACATTGTTTTTAATATTTTAATTGGATCGCACGGGTCGTTTGCTTGTGTTACGGCGACGTGCAATTAAAGCTCTGCGTGCAGTTTGAATTAATCAAACTTAGCGTGGCTATTACGTATCGGATGTTTGCAAAGTAGCTAGTGATCAGCGAGTTTGTATTCAATTCGGAGTAGAATTTCTTGTCACTTATATTTTGTTCGGAAAAAATTCTTTAAAGAACTCCAATAATGTTGAACGTCATTGAATGAAGGATTTAACGACTATAAAAGCATTTGCAACCATTTGTACCCCGTTGGTAATCAGCAGACCATCGGATGTTAGAAAGATTTCTGTAGAATGCTTTAACTGTTTGTTTTTCCCTCTTTTGAAGAGCTCACACCGGCAATAGGTAGATTTTTGAGTGTTGCAAACATTCTTTTCAGAACGCGTGAAGGATTTCTTTTTCCCATTGAAACACATTCCTTTATCAATAAACAATCTTGGAAACAACATATGTCGGAGAGGTTTTTTTTTAAGAGCACTGTATGAGTTTTTTCTCTTTAGAAAACTTGAAAAAGGAACCTATTAATAGTAAATAGACATTTGGATGTCGGAAATTTTTAGATAGGATAATTTGTTTTCCTCTTTATTAAAACATCTCGTAGAAAAGAACTGGTAAAGCTAAGTAACACTTTGGATGCCGGGAGTTTTCTTTAAAAAGTAATGCCTATTTTTCATCATTTTTTTGAAATACTTGTTCTATGGTCTTTCAAAATAAAATCTTGTCGGAGATAGGTAGATATTTGGATGACAAAGAACTCTAGTTAAAAGAGGTAAGTTTGAAACAACGCTAAAGATGAAATAGTTTCAGATTGCATTGGATTTCGGAATTTCTAAATTTTATTAAATTATTTACTCTACTTATCTATTAGTTCAAGTAAAGTGAATTATACTTTTAAATTTTTATTTTAATGGTTTACGTATATGTTACAATTTTCTTGGTCCCATTCAAAAACGATCCTACGGTAGGTAAACTTTTTTTGGTTATTAAATTTCCATTACTATTTCAAGCACGTATTTTCTTCCGAAATTTTTTTTCCATTCTTCTTTCACTTGCTAAAATTCTACTTTGCTCTGTGAGCAATTATCTTTAATTTTATTGAAAATATTTTATAATTCTTGGAGATATACAATACATTTAAGCGATTTGGATGATAATATAGGAAAAGAATCACTAATTTTGCGCGCAGAGCTATTTTCGATTTAATCGTCAACCAGAGTATGGCACTATCTTCTTCTTATATTACCTTATCTTCAGCTGAGAACGTTGACCATCACGTTGGCCCATTTTATTTTGTCGGTTGCAATGTGACTGCTGATGTTCGCGACTATTGTGGTAGTCTCTTCATCCAGGATGGTCGGCGCCTTTGTAGGCTTGTTTTACTACCCCTGATTTTACCTTCCATAATTAGTTTAATGGGTTCATATTTTGGACCTTTGGGCTATATGCCCGAGGTTTTCTTTTCTTTAAGAGCTCTTTCTTTTTCTCCTTTTTGCATTACTTCTCTATTTGTATGTGTTGTGCCATTAAGATTTTCCACATTGAGAGAATGTGTAACCTCTTAATACGCTAGTTTGTATCTCTTATGATCAGTTTGTTGTTCCATAAGAGGTTTTTCAGTTTATTAAAAGCAGTTACTATTTCTATCGGACATTTAGGTAGGTTATACTTGGTACTCTTTGGATATTCTCTTCTTTTTGAATTACTTCATTTGTATTCATGTTTTTGTTGAGGATCATTATTTTTGTCTTGTTGGTGTTGGTTTTGATTCTATATCTCTTGTACTACTAATTGCAGATCTTCCTGACTACCCGCTAAGGGCACCTTGCCGTCTGAATATCTCAGGTTATTGATAATTTATGCATTTAGTACAACTCATTTCTCTATATTTAGCAGCGTATCTTTAAAACAATCTGAAAAAATAAATTTCTCAAAATCAACAGAGCTGACATATCTGCAGGCTAAACAACATGATCTAAAATTTTTACGCACTTAAGCTGGTTATTAGATATTCTATTGTCTAGTTTACGATAACCATCTTGTGTATTACTCGAAAGAATATTTTTAGTATGTGGCTCATAAGACTTCTATATTTTTCGCATTTTCTTATGTGCATTTTTTCGGGTCTAAATGATTGCAGATATAAGCCACCCTTTTGGGATGTTAAATGCTATTTCAATTTTTCTTTTACTTATTATGTAAATTCTGTCTTCTCCATCTTCATCTTTAAAAAGTTCTTCCCACGGCTGTATTTTGTCCTAGATACTTATCTGGATTCTACCATTTTTGTCTGTTATGATTTTTATATTTTGTTTCCTGTAGTGTTCTTTAACACTATGTAAATTACACTGCTATGATGCTCTTAGTATATCTGTTTGAGTTAAATAATTTTTCTTTGAGTAATTCTGTTTGGTATTAGATATTCTTGATAGTTTTTCACATTTCTTCTTTTTGCCATCAAGTCTATAATTTTATCTGTTATCTTTTAACTTCCTTTTTTGTCGTTTTTTTTATGATAGTTTTTGTTCACATCATTTTTGTTTTATGTCGAATTGTTATTTTTAAAATTATATTTACCTTCATACTTCTTCTATCGGATATTGACGGGAATCCCCTTTTCACAGCGTTTCTATTTTCTGCCTCCGCAATACCAGCTAATATGGTGGTGCTTCTTTTATTGTTTGGCTATCTAACATCACTGCATCCAAGTATATTTATATTAAATCTTAGCATATCTTGTAGTAAATTGTGGAATTTCTCTATTTGGTATAAACTTCGAACATTCTATGTGCCTATCTCCTAGAGATGTTGAGTGTTGTTGTACAACCTTTGACAAAAAAATTCCGGCCGTAAAAAATAATGTATTTAGCCTACCAACTAATGGTTGCAGGTCTTGTCAAAATTGGAGGTTATGGAAGCAAACAGAGAAATCTTTATCTGGAATACTTCTCAGCACGTCTGTGACGCATCTTCCTTTTAGCGGCATTTTCACACGGCTAAACCACAAAAAATTCACGCAGCGACAGGTTACTGATACAGTAGTAAAGTGCAATAAGAGTCACTATCCAGATGCCACAAATCAGGACGGTGTTGTCGAGTTACAATCTAAAGTTTTGGTTTATCGTTTATCCTTCATAGTTAACGAAAAGCTAACTCTGAGATAGTTTTGTACTGAATCTCGGCCTTTTCAAAATTAGTTTTGCCATTCAAAGACACAGTTTCTCGATAATGGCTCGTCGCCATATGGATACTGTATTGTATTTCATGTTTTACTAAGTGTTTTCCGTCGGGATCTGCGTTGATCATCTCCCTGGTGTAACTTGCAACTAAATGCACCAACAACTCGAGTAGTGGATTGCTAAGTACAGCCCTGTCATCTCGTCAGTTTATATGGAAATACTAGCACACTTATCAGGTGATTAAATAACAACCATTTCTTGTGTGTGAGTATGGCAGATAAATAATGAAAAATCCAGTTCTGGAATTTTTCTAACAAAGGTTGTAGTCTGATTTTGCAAGCTAACGTTTTACTGGCCTAATTGTGAATCTTATTTCTTGTCGGATGAGACGATCATTTTGGCTTTTTGGTTTTATTTTAATTTTTAGAATTGTCTAGTTGAATAAATGAAATAATACTGAAAAATATCAATTTTTATTAAATTTTCAATTTTTTTTTACACATTTTCCATTTATTTTAATGAAAACATGCGAATTGCTACAATTTTCTATTTAACATAAATTAGTTGTGTCGTCTTTACATATATAGAAGAAATTAATTCATACTTTTAGGAACAACTCGACGCGAATTAACAAAAACCTGCATGTTGCCTAATTTATGAATGAATACTGTGCCGACAGCAAAAGGTTATTGTTAACTAAAGATTTTGAAGGTTACTTTACCACGCTATTATTTCTAACACACGATTTTACATATTTCATATGCGAGTCGTCTTTGGTCAATTGCATAGAATCTTTTCTATTCACTATCTATAGCTAATAATATACATGGTGTGTTGATAAAGTTTTAGAATAAAGTAGCTGATTTATTTTTTCTTTTATTTTAATATATAATTAATAAACATTTATTTTGGAATTTTTTCTAGATTTGATTGATAAATATTAACATCAATTCTTTTGTTGGTTTGAAATATTTTATAAATTTTATGAATAGAGATAGCTACAACGTCAATTTAGATTTAAAATCAACTATTTCCCAATGTTTCAAGAAAAGATAATAACACATTCAAATGTGTAGAAACTAATAGTTATCTACGTGTTTATGATCATTCTGCTTATTTTTCTCCTACTATCTGTCACATCAATAGGTGAATTAAGGGAACAAGAACTTCCTAGCCCCCCTTGTAAACCATTTCCTCAAATGCCTAGAAACCACATCCGCGGTGCGCTCGCGTGACATCTTGATCGCTAATATGCTAATGCATATTCGTTCCAACAAAACATCCGTTGAAACTTAAAACCAACACCTCGCCGGAGCGGTGGAAAATTCACCCCAGGTACTAGAATATTATCCGCGCGCCATCTGCGCATTGATTGCGGCTTTTTATCGCACTTCCTACTTATGTAAAATTTTATTGTTTGTGTGTTTCCTGCCGGTCGCCGCCGCTTATGGCCGGCTCCAATCCGAGTGATAAATGTTTTATGGCGCAGATCGGGGCCTAATAGTTTGATGGCGATTAATTAAGACCGTCGGCCGACTCGACTTTGATTTGTAACTGGTGGCCTCTTCACTGCAGCCGGTCGTAATGGGCCTTTTATCGCACGGGATGTCTTAGGCTAATAAATTGAGTTACAGAGGAAACATCAGATAGTTCTACAACGCATTGAGGGGTAATTAAAGTACAGTTCGGATAAAGAAGTGCGGCGCAGGGCAGATTTGGCTTAATTAAATAGGCATTTTGAACTAAATATGTGTATGAACGGGAAAAGATATTCTGATCATTGATAACAGCATCCAAAATGTGGCTTCCGTTTTCCTATTACCTAATTGAGGACTATTTCAGAACATCTGGAAACTAAATTAATTTAAGAGTTTGGACGTACACTATTGCCTGGCATAAATACAACTGAAATAGTCTTTTGCTTTTTACTTCTTAGTTTTAAGATCAGTACTTTTATCTTGTAATACATTTACTCACTATAATTAAAATCAGAGGAAAACGACTGGACAAGTTTCTGTATTACCGCATCTGCATTTCCCTTTTTGAAAATGACTAAAATGGTACGAAGCTAGGGGGAATTATAACAAGTTTTTTTACGATTATATTTTTTTAGAAACGGTGTTTGATACTAAAATTCTTTCTCGCGGTTAAATATGAAGATAGAAATATGTAATTGTAAATTCAGTTTATAGATTTACTATACACGAGCAAAAATATCCTATCAGATTTGACTTTTATGTTTCAGCAAATGTTGTCTTATAATATTGTTTTTGGTTTTAAGGTGTATCCTTTAAATGTCTTTTTAACATCAGTTTATATTTGTGGAAACCCAAGGAAAACGAATTTTGTTTAATTTTCAGTTGATGCGATGGTTTCAATTAATTTATCCTGCACAATTCAATATTCTTTGATGCCCTCAAGCTTAAATCGCCCTCTCTCAATTTCCATTGTCCAATGGTTTGAGGTACTAAATTAATTACTAAAGGGAAGTTGTCGGTTTTAAATAAAATAAAAACTGCATTGTGAAGTTACTACAGTCGGGTATTTATAGTATCAAAAATCAGTTCAATTTTCAGACATTTTAAAAAGCATGAATCGTTTGCAATGATTACATGTGCTACATTACCATTGAATGCATTAAAAATATAATAAACGATAATCCTGTCCACGGCAAGATTAACTCAGCACTTCATTTCGACATCTATACTCAAGCGAGTTTAATTTTTGGACTCTGTTTCACATTATATATTTTATTATATTGTATTTATATCTATACACCTATCAACATATGTTATCGAAACAATCTGAAGCATAAAAGCATTTTTCTGTGGTAAACACAAGTACGTACTCTTGTTTTTAAAAGTACGATTGCCCTTTTTATAAGTAAATTAATTTTGACACGAGTTATAATCAAAATTCCAGGCCACTTGTTTTACATGAATGTTACGTTCGTAAATACAGTAGCAATTTTGAAATCTCAGGATATACCAAAATTAAGGGTCCAACAAATGGCTTTCAATTTTAAATTCACTTTAAACTTACAGTCTTCCTACATTTATCAGTAGTTGAATGTTCTGGTTTCAGAAGTATTGATTTATAACTAGGAGTGCATAGCAGGATTTTCGATCCTGTCTAGTATAACTGACAGAGAAAAATTTTATTGCCGCGGTTTCTGTGATTATGGGGTGATGTACATATGTGCTGCAAACAAATGAATTCCTCGAAATGCAATCTAATACTTTTTGAAAGTCGTTTTCTTTTAGAAGTGTTGTTTTTATAAAGGGATTTGAAGAAGTGTTCGTATGTCACCAGCTCTTAAAGGCACACAAATGAGTATTGTAGAGGTAGCGTTACGTCCTCAAGTTTCTAGATTTCGTGCGAATAAAATATGTGGCAGAATGCCCAATCGAGAAAGAGACAAGAAGCTCGGAAAGTGTACTTATTCGAAAAAATCCAAACTTAACACTTGGTCAAGCTCGTCTAAAACTTGACAAAAAAGATGTTACAGTAGGGCTTATAACAATCAAAAGACGTTAAAAGCTTGCAATATTACATGGCAAAAATGATCAGGAAACCATCGAAAAGCACCTTGAAAAATTACGTTTGTGAGCAGAAGGAAATTTAGAGAGGGGTTGAAGCAGTGTCATGTTGAGATACTGGCAAGACGTCTTTTGAGCCGATTCTGGTCTATACTTCCTCGTTAAGCTGCATCTTTTATAGTGTTTTAGCGAATAGGGATTTTAAATATCACACTTCTTTACAGATATTAATCACGGAGTAGATGGTTAAAATATACGAGTATTGTTTGCCATGGTGTGGTCAAAAATGGTACGAAGCCGTTAATAAAGATGGTTGTTATAAGAAGATTTCAGAGATTGCAGCAGGCGACGTTCGACTAGAAAAGGGAAAATTAAAACAGATTAAATCAAGCACAAACTAAGGGGTAGTAAATGCATATTATTGTATACCGCCCAGTACACTAAGTCGTAGCCATGCGATACTGGATAGTAAAGATTATTAGACACATCACTTTAGTCAGGACGTCATAATGTTTTGCATGCGCTTTATGAATTGTATTTCGTTTTATTTCTCATGAAATATATTTTTTAAAAACTGTTAGACTATGAATAATTTAATGTGTGTAAACCATAAGTCACAAAATAAGTAGAAGATATCCTCGGGTCAAAAACGAAAACTAAGCTGTTAATACTCGTAATAATCAGAATACTAAAACAGATGCCGTTTTAGTTACGTATGATGGTCCAAACATTTTTGATCAAGCAATTATTTTGATAAAAAAATATCTTGATGTAGAAATTTCTTTCTATGGAATAAAGGTACTAAATGGTGACTAAAATGGTTAACGTTTTCAAATTGATACAATTCAATAAGCTTTTTCATCGATTGAAGTACTGTAACAAGATTAGATATGAGCAGAAGTTTAACAACTTCTTCTGAGATATTGGTCTTAAGTGGGAATTGAGAATATCAATACTTTGGACTAAAATTAACGAGATTTTCATCAACATTGTCATCTGAAAATAATTTGTATTAATCTTGTATCATACACTTAAAATCAATAAAGTCGTCGTTACAGTTTTTAATTCCATATATTGTTTGTAGTAAATTATTATATTGCAACTGCAGTTTTGTGTCAACAATGATGTATTAGATACACTATTTAACAAATCTGAAAAAACTGCAGGGAATTGATGAATAACGATTTGGTTCTTTTATGTGAAATTAATAGCATAGAAAAATAATTTACAAAAAATACTGAACTGTTGTGTTTTTAGGTCAAAAATGGTATTTATAAATTCATTCTCCTTTCCGAGTAACTATAGTTTATATCTACGAGTGAGCTTTTATTGCATTTCAAATTATACTACTATATGTTTGACAGTAGGGCCTGATCAACTCATAGATTGAGTAAGCTGCAGCCTAAGCCGTCAGGATTTGGGGGGCGAAAAATTTTGAGTTGAGTAACAAGCAACTAAGGGTTCTGATTGGAAAAATCAATAATAAATAACCATGACAGCTACTCTGGACACAAATAGTGTATTTACAAATTTATTAATAGAATTCGGGATCGTAAAATCACAGAATACTGAAAGAAGCTTTGTACTGGCAATATATTCTATTAAAGGGTGTGGCCACTGTAAAAAAAATTTTTGGCTTAAACGATAGTTTAATATTTTATTAAGAAGTGGTTTCATTTCGAAAATTTTTGTTAACGAAGTGAGAGCATTATACAAAATATGCTTATTAGGTCTGCGATGGTGATAACAAGTCATTTAAAGGCATTGTATGTGCATAACCTTACAATCGTTGCTTAGGTGGATTCACTCAAAACTGCAATGCAACTTTCAATGCCACGGATCATGGCTCGGAAAACCATTTCCAGTGACAAAAAACATTGGATATAGCAGAAAATTTGTCAATTTGCATTTTTAACGATGGGTTATGCAGTGTGATGGAAGTGATGAAAGTTTTAGGCATATCAATAGGTCAAAACTGTTATCATTTTTGTATGGAAGCCGACCAAGTACACATCTCAAAGACAAAGTGGTCCTAAGTGACAAATTTGCATTTGTTATTAACAATTTTCAACAAATTTTTAGTAATTTAAAAAATTTTTTTAAGTGCTTGTAATTTTTCGAAAAAATATTTTCAAAATATTCTATGTATTTGCTCTAAATGAGTACCTACTAAAAATCACCAGAGCGCTTTACCAACTTTTAAATATTTTTATCTCAAAAAAATATACATGTATAAGAGAGCCCAATAGATTATTTTTCAATAAAGTTATTTTCTTATGCCAAAAAAATTGTTGAACTTACCACTTTTTCTTAGCACCGCTTCCTGTGAACTGCCAATTCATGGCGAAATATCAGGCTTTGTGAGAAATGACAACTTCTTGGATTGTGCAGGTATGATTTTAAAATTCGATCTGTTCATGGCGAAACAAGTAGGAAAATTGAAAACAGAGGAAGGGGTGTTTCCAAATACAACTGTCAGCTGTTTAAGAGATTGTAAATGCTAAATATTATTCCATAATTGTGCACTTAACGTCGGATGTGTCTCGCGCAGACCAACTAGCTTTTGTAGTACGCTATGTGCGACTTACGGGAACTTCTATTGGGCGATTTTTAATTTTATTCCACTATAAAGGTGAAGAGATGGCGAATGCCCTGTCTGTAGATTTTGTAGGTCTTGGTAACATGTCTGGGTGCTATAGGCGTCTTTGGACTAGAATAATGGAAGTAGATACTTTAGCCTCATACATCCTTTGCGCAGGCCGCTCTTTACAACTAGTTCTATTGAATTTTTTTCTTTAGAACAAAAAGTCGATCACTGTTTTAGTCCTTCAACTAAAAATCGGATATCTTCTAGTCTCGCTTTAAAAAGGACTCCTAATCTTTGAAAACTTTTTGGCAAGCCATGCCTGTGCTGTCCCGGGAGGTTCTTGATGGTGTGACACATTACCCATAATAGCAGTCAGGCTAAGGACGCGCAATATGAAGTAAATGTGGTATTGAGAAAACAAGAGTCTTGAAATGGCATTTGTGGAATATTTTGGAACAATGTTTTTGTAAAGTCTCCTAAAGTAAGCCTTCAAGGAGGAAGTACAGGCACAACAAAGGTCATTACTTCATTCAGTACTTCAGAAAATTTTATAAACATTCTTCGAAACGCAGATGGGTTTTCAGGGTTAAAAACAAGGCAAAATTTATGTTTGAAACTTGACGTCTACAAAACACACATTATAAGAAAAAGAAACCAAAAGTTTTCTTTAATGAAAACTGATATGGAAATTACGAATTTTCTGGACGACAGTCTTTTGTGATAGAAACATATGCTGCTATTGGTTCTTTGGAGCTCATCTTGGTACGAAAAAGAACAATCTACAGGAATACACAAAGATATTTCGCATTGCTATGGGATATCACTAAAATAGAAAATGACAGAAGACGGCAGAGGGCAATCAGAGATCAGAAAAGTATGCTTTTGATTTAGATTTAACAATCCTTGTAGCATTTTTAAAATCCAATAAAAGCATTGACATCGAAGGTAAGAATACCAGACGAGAAACAATTAAAACCACAAAGGCTTTTAGCATTGTTGAAGTCGTGGGACGTACAATCTACTTTTCCCAATATTGTCATCGTTCTAAGAATTTTTCTAAACATGGCAGTTACTATCTGTACTGGAGAATAATCCTCTTCAGCTCTTAAAAGAGTGGAAGATCAAAGTTAAACTAAGAAAAAATGACGAGTCTTACACTTTTATTTATTGAGAGCGAATTTCTAGTCTTTCTTTTGGTGACATAATCCAGAAATTTGCTAATTCGAAAAACGAAATGTTTTTTTAAATAATAGTTTTTAAATGAAATGGACATGGAAGAAATGTGAGTTAACGCGGGTGAAAAGTTGTCATACTAGAGCGCCACAAACCTTAATCAGGCCCTGTTTGACAGTGTTAATATTTGGCACTAAAGATGTTTATATCGGTCAAATATCATTGCTGTGCATCTCATTTTAAGATGTTTAAGTTCAACGACATCATTCGCTTCCTATACTCGACCAAAGATGGTCAAAAGCAACTGAGAGTCTTCAATGTGCGGAGACCATATTTAACTCATACCAATGACCATTTAACATATCTGGGACGTTTAGCGTTCTGAACTTCACAGAAGCGGCGTTAAACGAGGCGCGCCATTAAATTAATTGCCGGTTGTTCGGACCTTCGGAAAGGAGCCGGCGGCTCGGAGTGCCTGCCGGATATGCAGTGATACCGCGTTCCGAAGAGATAGTGCAACGCAAAGTAGGTACCACCGTAGGGTATTGATCCGTAGGCCTCTGCCGGTACAGTCCGCGCGGTACAGTCGCGGCGGCCGGGTGCGCCGTCCGCCGCCCTCGGCCCTACGCCCTCCTCCCCAGCGCAGGCCGTAAAAATTAGATGAAGCGCCGTGCGATGCGGTCGTGTTCCAGCTCGCGCCATTTCGGCGCTCCCGGCCTCCGAGATTGCGCCGCCGCCCGTTTGCGATTTTTAATTGAATTCCCATCGGCGCGCTTATTCCGGCGGACGCGGCTGATGAATTTGCGGCAGAATTAAAATCACGACCTTTGGTCCGCGCGGCGTTATCCGCTTTTGATGCAATATCCTCCTTTGTTCCCTTCGCGCGGCATCCGCCGCTGCCGCGCTCGCGAGACCAACATGGATCCATTACTTCACAATGTTGTTTATGGCTCTTTCGGAATACCGGATCAGACTTCATGACAGGGAAGAGTCGAGCCTCTCCACCCTCATTATGTTGGAAAGGCAATGTAGTAGGGATTATTTTGTTGCTCTTTTACGCAATCCTCTTTAATATCCCAAGAGGTACGAAAGAATCCGCAATGCCGAAGCACTTTGCATTGTGACAAGTTGAAGTTTTAAAAAAGCCATAGGTTGCTATTTTTTCATCTTTTTGCCTACCATTGATAGCTAATGATATTTCATTGAGCCCATCTACTTGTATTTTAAACATTTTAACTAGTGAAAAGTTGGAAGAAGGTACATGTTATTTTTGGTTAAATTTTATATTTGAATTAAAAAACATAAATAAATAATATTTACATATATGGTTAAGTAACCATAGATTATTTTGCAGCGATAAGAGTCATTTCAGCACTTTTTTGCTTCTTAAAGTCATTATACATCTTTTTTGAACCAATGAAACTTTTCAAATTGCAATAAGTGTCAGATGAAGTTGTTGTAAGCAAGATCTTTACAGAGATATACAAATGAAACAACACAGGGTATCCCAAAAAGTGTACTTACTCCTTAAATGACGAACACTCAATGTTTGTTGACTTAGACCATTTTGTGAATGCTGTCTGGGAAGAGGCATGGGAATGGAGCATTTCCATCTATCTTAAGTTAAAAGCTCAATCAATCGACGGGCTACTTTCATCAAAATTTGCCCGTTACCAAGACCGTTGAGAAGGAATTGTATTCTCCGAACCCGTGGATCTTAGAGGTCCCGACAAGCTACAATAAATTAGTGTTGATACACAATTGCAACCTTTTCCCTTACATTTGCATAGAAGCAAAACCCGTCTGTAGGCTGTAGTTCGTCATTCCATTATATATAACAATACTTTCTGTTTGTTATACTGTTGAATTAAGGTTAAAGATATTTGCGTATATGCAATTTATGTTATATCAGTCCCGGATACGGTCGGAAGAATTTCGCAAGATTTTTCGATTAGTAGGTTCCGATCTGTTTAACATTTTCCTTCATTGAATGGAGAAGCGATTCTCAATTTAATTTTAAGTAGTTAGTTGCCGTCACCAGAGGTATGGCAACGAGGAAAATATACAAGTTTATAAAGGTGCTCATAGTTTTATTGTCACTAATATAGCCTTTATTGAAACGGCTACATTTTTTATTATCATTCAAATAATTCAAGTAATGGCGGTAATCAAGTAGAAAAAAGAAATAACTGCTGCAATTGGTAGTGAAGAAAGCAGTACCAAAGGCTTAATTTTGAATTTGAAATATTTCGGAGGAATGTGGAGTGATATTTTTAATGCAAACATTTTTGTTGTTGAAAATTTTACTTGCTAAAATAGGCAAGTTTAGCGATTCTTATTTGATCAATTAATTTCGATAGTGTAATCCAAATATTTGCTAGTGCAAAAGCCGGGAAAGTTACATTACAAAGTATGTATATACAATATTCCTTTAGTTTAAGCGTTTCAGCACTACGAACGATGGTATGAAATCTCTTTTCAGCGCTCTATTTGGCACTTTAAAGATTACGTTTCTAATAAATAAACTGCTGGTGCTATAAATAATACGGTCAATGTCCAAATAATAGAAAATACCTTACTCGCAAGAAATCCACTTTCTTCTGCTCTAGCACTCTTTTTTTGTTTATCTGATTTTGTGTTACTTTAATATGCATGTTCATTAGCAGATATAAGGATACATTCATACGTTGTATAGAAGAGTAGATTAGTAATGAAGAAAGCGATTCAGCCAAGCAGATAAATTTATTGCAAAACTACTGCTTGATCTTCTGCTAAATTAATGTTTAGCATATGATGACAGTGTAAGATTGAGTGAACACCTTTTCATCATTAGTTGTATTTAAGGCTATAATGAAGATTGTATATCAACAAATATCAAGCAATATCAGTTCATACAAAAGCAGTTCTCTTTCGTTCTATGTGAAGTTCCATACATAGTATGTATATATATAGTATATTGTACCCGTAAGTGTCGAAGTTAAAAAGAATAGCAAACTCTTTTGTAGGAATGAACATTTTGATTTCTGTAATAGTGGTTTACCTCTACTGCAATGTAACGCTGTTATGGTATGTAATATTGTATGTTCTTGAGTGTTCATAAGGGAATCTATTAATCCAGGATTTTTTCAGTACTAATTTAGATGGGTAATCACCTACCTTTCTATTTGATTTCAATATCATTCTTACTTCTAGTCTTAAATAGTTACTTTCCTGTAGATCTCAAAAGTGTTCTAATTCTTTTTAGGTCATTCTTTTTATTCTAGCTAATAATTTGATTTGTTTGTAAGTTTTTTACACAATAATATGCAAAAATTTAGATTGTGATCCTGCCATTTACCCGCCTTAAATGCCTAGGATAACACACCTAAAAAAACACAAAATGTTATAGACATATCAGTGATAATATAGCAAATTGCCACTATAGCTTTAAATGCATGTTTTGCAGCTATGTAATTTTTAAGTACCTCACTAAGTAAAATAAACAATTAAGAACGGTTCAGTAATACGCCGCCGGAAAAATATATTTAAGTTAGTTCAGAACATCCTGTAACAAAATACTTGTAAAGAGTGCCTACAAATTGTCTAACTGGCTATTAATTAATTATACAGAGTTTTTAATGGAAAATATGCTAAGTAGCAAAATAAAGATAAATAAATATTAAATTATGAAGATCCCCACAGCTTAAAATTAGGCGATTGAATAATGGTAAAAGTTTTAAACGCAAAAAGGGAAAATTTATATGTGTAGTTTATCATCTCATTTTTAATATATTATTTAACAATTTTTTAAACATTAATAAAGCGTAAAGATATAAAAAATGCTTTATTTTCGGGGCATGGTAAAAATTTTTTACCCGAGCCAGACGTTGGTTCTCGACACCTTTGTATGTTACTATGGTACACTATTTGAAATGTACCAGACGTTTCAATGTGATATCGGATATTAGTATTGGTCACCTTAAAACAGCTCTTTTAAAAAAATTGCCATTGGTGATGTTTACCTAAACGTGCAACCTGAATCCATCAGTCCACAAGTCCAAATGTCGTGTGGTGGCGCTAGAATCTACTTTCAGCAAGATAGAGCACCTCCCAACTAACATCGTGATGCGACTTTTCGGAACAAATATATTGAGCTGAGAGGAGGTGTTGAATTTCCTGCGCGCCCCTAGACATCACTTTTTTATGGGGATACTTCAAAGATGAGATTAACCGCATAAAACCAGCAACAAGAAAGAGGAAATTGAAAACAATCCCTTGCAAATCTAAATGAAATAAAATTTATTGTCATTTAAATAGTTAGTATATTTTTTACGACACCCTCCAATTTAGCTAATTTCTTCTCTTCCTTGGTAATCGGTATCTAACCATATAATTAGAAAACGTAAATAATTTGATGTTTCTTGATTCTGCCTTTAAAAAATTGGGTTGTATTTTCAAAGAATATTTAAGGCCAGAGATGACAAAAGATCTTTTATTTGCTAAATCACGGGCCTTACTTGAGATTTGCAATTTTTTAATAGCCCTTTTCACGTTTTCCACATCCATATTTGAAAGACTTTGTTTGGACAAATTAAATAAGCTGTTCATTCTATTAAAGAACGACGTAGACCCTACTACGTAAGGTAGAGGATATTATTTATTCGTTCAGCTTGTATGTGTCGTTACAGAAAGATATACGACTATAATGTTGGTTGCCCTATGTCTGTTCTATAATCTTTGAAAGGAAATGAAAATCATTTCGAAGCGAATGAAGCCATTCATATTTAGTACTTCAGAAGAATGTTAATGACAATGACATTTAGTTTATGTGATATTGAAAATTCCAAATATTATAATAGAGAAGTTCTGTGTAAGCTTATATAGAAGAGAAAAGAATAAGTGTCGAAACAATTCTAATTATTCATTTTAAAAATAAAAAAGTGCTTGCATGGTTTTGTTGAACTTTTAAAGATTGTATGGTAAGATATAATGCGTTCATTCGAACAAGGGGTAATAATGGCGGTCGTCTTAGGCGCGGTGCTTGCCACATCGCCCCGCATCAGAGATGGTGCGCGACGACCGGGCAGAGAGAGAGCGAACGTATGAGAGCCTTAACCTCTCAGTTCGCAGGCCGTGCTCCCACGCGGGGCGTAGAGCCTTACCATTATTATTATTAAGATATAATCCTTTATTCTTCTATCACGTGTCCTTTTACTTTATTATTTTTTTTTAATAGAACGTGGAACGACTAAGAACTTAAGACTTAAGAAAGTGTAAAATCTTTAAACGTCAATGTGAATATGCGTTTTTTGTTCTGTCATCTTACACATTTAAAAAAGGTAGAAAGATTACTGAAGAGAACTTTAAAGAGGTTTGACATTGTCCAATGGTATTGTACCAAATGTTGAATTAAAAGTTGCTGCACTTTTTTTGTACTACAATCATTCACATTTTTACATATTTTCTTTTTTTTTTTCTACCATATCATTGAACCTAAGTAAATTTAATTACAGATTGCAGTTTTTATTTATTGGGGATTATTAATGGTCTTTAGTAGTTCTAAATGAAACAATATAGTTTCTCAGGCTAGTCTATCTTTTAGCCCCATTAGACATAGTTGTACAAATTGTTTTGTAAACTATGCTAATAAATTGTACAATAAGACATTTATTACATAAGTTCTACACAACTAGCCATAACAAATAATAAAAAACAAACAATCAAATGTTATCGAGACAATCTTAGACTTTTGCGACTGGAAAGCAGAGTTGAAATAAAAATGAAACTTATAAACGTCAACGGCGTTTTAAGAACCATTTATCATGAAGTTAATGTTTCTGCGATTTAAAGCCCGATAAAGATCGTACAGACGTGTCTACTGTTTTATCGGGTCCAATTTTCTCGCTTCGCCCGGCACATGAACTCCCCCAATCCGAAATTCAATTTTTAGGCACTTTTACAAAGAGGAACGTTGCGAGGTCTTAAATGCTGTCAGTCTTCCACTTATCGATAACAAGCGGGGAAGTTCGCTGCCTTTTCACGAGCGAGAGCGCACGTGCTCTTATTCATTCAATTTTATTTGGGCCGCTGAATGCTGTTGCTAAATTAACATTTAAAAATAATTAATAACTAGAATCTTTATATAGAAAACTAATGACAAATCCCACAAGAGCGTTAAAGAAGTATAAAAGTTATTTTTGTTACTATCATCTAATAACACTCATTTTGGATTACCGCCAAAATATTTGTTGCGTGAAAATGTCTGCATCACTTCAAAAAGTAAGGAATGCACAATTTTGAAATATTTCTCGGGCCTTTTGATCTTTATATTGCACAGATGGCCACAATAACTTTTTAGATACCACGATTGCTATCTTTTGCAATAAGTTTTCTAGGGGATTAAAATTCATGTGCTGTTCATTTTGTTGATGTTCATTCAGGATTGAATTAGTTTTGATTTCCACTGAGCAACATGCCATTCTGCAATACTTTAAGGTATCTTGTGGCATTCATTATCCCAGCTACGATTTTGGTAAATATTTTTCTCTAAGAAACCTAACATACTATTCTTCACTAAATAGCACCTTCTACTTTGCACTGTCCTGCACTGCTTTGCTTTGTGGTCCAGTTTCTATAATTTTTAACCCCCTGTCAGACGAAAGCGTTTTTGTTTATCAGAGGCAAATAGCTTCAAGCCCATATCCTCTTAATCCATAAGCAAGTAGTATTCGTCTTATGGTGGATACACACACACAAACATAACTTAGTCTCATATCAATTAGTTTTTTTCTTCTTAGAGCACCATCATCTCGAGCTAAGTTTTTTCTAGTCGCTCGCGGTTTTCAGCAATTTTCTTTTAACAAATAATGAACGGAAATATTATTCAAGTAATAATAACTGTGGGATACGAAAACTGTGTATTATAACTAAAAATATTGTGCGAAACTGATGCGGGACTTCACGCCACTATATATTTATAACTGTAGTTCGGTGAAAAACAGTGCAATTTGTTTTGCACGTGCACTGAAGTATGACACATAAGGTGTATTTCCGCATTAGATTTGTAAAGTATTCAAATGTGCATGACATGTGTTTCGCACTTCTCTAATATAAGAATGCAATATGTGCAGTCGAAACAGTTGCACAGTATCTATTTATATGCTCTTTGATTTTATAAAAACTTTTGTTAGAATCAAAAAGAATCCAGTTTCGAAACGTAAAAGTGGATAAGGGAAAACTGATATTAATCTTGATATAGAAGAAGAATTAATTTACTGAACCAAGTATGCAACAAGTAAATTAAATAATAAAAATGTAAACAATACAGTAGTTAAAACGGGTATAAATCGAAGAAGAGCTGAAAAGGGTCATCGTCAAAGCAAACAAACAAGCCTTTCCTATGACATTAGTGACTGTATTAATTCATCTAAGAGAACAAATCACAATGTTCTTGATTTTTCTGTCTAAATATTTAGGCAGAATATTTTATTATCTCGTATTAGTGATTTTTTTCTTTAATTTGTTATTTTACTTATCCTGAAGTATAAACAAGAGTTCCAACATTCTTTTTTTGTATTAACCCCCTATAAGACATATTCTTTGCGGTATATTATTCGAGTTGTATAATATATCAAGTAAATTTTAAAAATCTAAAAGGAAGGCTAAGCGCCAGTGTGGCTCTATGGTTGTGGCGCGTGGCTGTGGTGCGGATGGACCCAGATTTATTCTTGGAGCTTACTGATGGTGGTGGGTGGCCTACGCACTCACTAAAAGTACAAAGGCCAACAATGGCGTGGTGCCACACCGTCGCACATCAGAAATGGTGCGCAACGATGGGCGGAGAAGGCGAATATATGAGAGCCTCAACCTTGTAATTATTATTATTATTATTAAAAGGATCATTTATTTAGTAGTCAAAACAGACTGATATATTAAATAGATGTATGTGGAGGTACGAGATAAGCGCAAAACGTTCCGGATCGATTATATTCCAGGGTTGATACGAATAAAACTATATAGTTATTTTCCAATTCAGTCTCCAGGTATTTTAACACTTTTATTATATCTCGAAATTAACACTTCAATAGATATGTATACTCATACAATGCTTCAAAACAGACTCCTGCAACTCTTTATTGTTGTTAAATTTCTACTTCAAAGGTTTTGTATTGAGAGTAGTTTCTGAGGGCTAGGTCTGAGCTATGGAATGGATGGGAAGCTTCTCAAAACCACAGTCCTGTGCAGCAACTTGGACAATTGCTGCAAATTTTTCGAAACAATAGGCCGACCTGTGCAAACGAATTTTTTTTCCTATTTTTTTACAGTGGAATGTGAAGGCGAAGTTTAACCGTACACAAAGGTGTTGTGCAGAAAACTAAGAGTTTGACTTAGCATGCCTCCTCTTTTTCTTGATAACGTGACGCAATTTATGCAATAAACTAACGTGATACTATCCGTTTATCACCGTTTCCCTTCTTAAAATCAATTACCAAATATTCTTTTTGAATCCCTTTTTCGTTGATCGAGCCACCATTGCCGCCCTTGTTTACGCTAATCTATTGATTTTTGTTAGGACAGGATCATGGCTCCATCCCCCATAACAATGAAATGAAGAACTTCTGCTTTGTTGTTGCGACCGATGTTTGAACATTGTTCACAATAGGTCGTGCGTTGTTCTTTGAACCTTTGATAAATAAAAGTTGGGTACCCATTCGGTAGTAACCTTATTAATATGAAGGTGCTTGCATATGGAAAATGTGTCATTTCGGAAAATCCTAACCTTACTGATAATTCTTTTACTTTTAAACGTCTGTCTTGCAGCACCTTACTGTCGACGAGGCCGACGTATTCTTTCGAAAGCATTTCAACAGGCCAACCTGTATGTGATTCGTCTTCTATCCTTTTTCGACCCAGACGAAATTGTTTTCCCATTCGTTTACAATGGAATATGAAGGCGAAGATTAACCGTACACATCATCCAAACGTTGCTTAATATCACTGCGACTAAGACCTTATTAGAGAGAAATTGAATTATGAGCCGGTACTTGATTTTCAACATTGTGCAAAATAATGCGGCACTACCAACTCATGTGGCGGTCTAATACAACTAACACAAATCGGCTACTGAAATTTGTATGAATGTTCAACCAAAAATTACGCTAGCTGACGCTATTGCTATTCTGTTTCTGTTATTATTGGAACATAGTCAGACAGAAAACTTTTGACACTTGCCTCGTATAATTATTGAGCAAACTATACATTTTATATAAAGAAATATTCTTGGTTTGTGAAAATATCTAATAGTTTCAAAAGTACTGCCCAATTTATCTGCCAACTCATCTATTGTTGGTTTTTATTTAGTAGAACGCTATCGAGTTTGAGGGAACCTATGTATTTTAATTTTGGAAAACAAGGGTGATGATCATGCTGCTCACTGCACGGTGACAAATAGCCACCAACTTTATTGCTTACTATGCATGGGATTAGCAAATCGGCTGTTGCACTTTAACGCAGCAATGCAGCGCAGCCGGGCGCGCGAGCTACAGCTCCACGCGAACCGACATTTTTACGCCGCGACGCCCGGCGCGTTTTTGTGTACCATTTCATCGCGAGAAGCATAAATCTGATTTTAATTCACGCCGTTTCAGCGGTCGGCAATAAAACGGGCGTTCGCAAAAATGACAGCTTTATGATGCGCCGGCAAATAATGAATGCAATGTATGCAAACGCCGGCGCACCGGTCAATCAGCCGCACATGCAATTAATATCGAACAGCGGGGGCATATTGATGCTAGCTGTTCGTCGTATCTCATCGGCGGATAATTTTTCAAGATTAGCATACGTTGTGTGTAAAATATTTGAGACCGGCGATCAAACGCGGAGTGAAGTGGAAACAAACACATCTGTGCATTACCAAACAGCTAGTCACGGCTGAGAGATTGCAGAACGAAGCTGGTGCGAGTGGGAGGAGGATCTAAATCAAAAGTATCGTCTGGTGTAGAAAATAGAATTAGTCAACTTAAATTTAAATTTAAACCGTGTCGCATGTATTATAAGAGGCTCGATTAGAAATTAATAGAATGTCGAATAAAACCTGTTAAGGTTTTGCCGAATTTGTATATAATCAAGAGGAATGAAAAATTTTCTGCCAAACATTTCAGTGCTCCTGATATCAATTTTTGGTTGTATAATTTTTTGAAAGGTAATGCGGCGAGTTTAAAAATAACCTAAAATTTTGATCTTATAATAATTTGGGAATATTATTTCTATAGAGTGATCCAAACTGAATAAAATGTTGGAAAAATCCGAATTTTAATACTATCAGTTTAAAGTTACATAGGAAATATGCTGCCGGTCAAATGCCCTCCCAAGACCCCGTTGACATGGGACCATTCCTTTAGCAAAGTTTTTCATAATGTTTTTCCATAAAATCACCTCTATTTTAAAAATTACATGTCAGTTCCGGAATCGTAACAGATTTGTTGTCATAAACCCTTTCCTTCAAATAGCCGCAGAGGAAAAATTTAATGCAGTTATATCGCCAGTTTCGCTCTACTAATAATTTCTCCAGCCCACAATGACACCAAGTAGTACATTTTTGTGGATGCATTGGATTTTCGTGATCATCACGCGTATTTTCACTACCCCAGATGCGACATTTTTGACCACTCGCAAACCCATTTAAATAAAAATGAACTTCATCGTACAACCGCCTGTTGACATAATCAACTTGAATGGTACTGATGCCTTTACCATTTTTTAGATACCAATCGTACAAATGTAAGCTTCTAACGTTCATAGAACACAAACGGCCCAAATTCTAAAGTTCAGTTTGGATCACATTTTAGTGACTATAACTATACTGGAGATCATTTTCACTAGCAGGTGCTCAATCATTTGTTTTCAGAGAAATTTTATCGCATTGTTATCTGTTTTATATTGTCACCGTAATTATGAGTTTTATTAAATAGCCTGTTTTCGTTCTATTTGAAAATTCCCATTTCAGTGTCTGTGTGTCGGTGTTTAACATCAATTTCTTTGTGTAAAACCTTTTAATCGCATGGTGAAGAGTTTGTAGAGCTTATTTAATTGGTCATAATCCCTTTAGATCTTGTAGTATAAGAAATTATAGCGTTGTTACAAGATCGCCGAGGACAACGTGAAACGGCAAGAATTGTTGTTACGCTGTACAAAAGGTGTACTAGCGCTTTGGGGAGACTAACCTAATAACCAGAATCCGGTCGGAAAAAAGTCACTACCCAAAACGATGACCGTTTTTTGGTATTCGCAAGTTTATGGAATACAACAGCTTCTGCGAATTGGATGCGAAATCAATTCCAATAAGTTCGTCTTTTTCTTCTTCTTCACTCTTATCCTTATGCCTTCCAGCGTCGGATTTCAACGTCTCAGTTCTCCTTAACCCATTTCTACCATTCTTTTTTGTCTCTTGCTAAACTTTCCATTTTGTTTATTGTCTTTCCTCTTGCCTTTTCCACATCAATAATTTGACTTATCCACTTCTTGCTGGGTCTTCCTTTTCTTCTTTTCTTCACACTTCTTGCTTCGAACACTTTTCTGCATATTCTCTCTGGTTTCATTCGTTGTATATGACCGTACCACTCTTTTTGATTTTCTTTACTATTGGTTCTTGTTGTAAAGTTTCTCTTATTTCCTCATTACGTACTCTATCAAACTTTGTCTTATCCGCTATTCTTCTTAAGTGTTTCATTTCTATGGCCGTTATTATACTCTCATGTTTAGTTAGTGTCGTCAAATTTTCACTGGTGTACAATACTGTTGGTATTGTTTTCAATAAGTTAGAGATGTAAATGTTAGTGAATAGACTGTTAGAAGAAGACTTTGTGCTGGGGGATTACCTTGTAGAAGGATGACTACCGGTCTACCATTGCAACACCGGCATCGAATTGCAAGGTTGGCTTTTGTCCGAAATCATCCGGGCATGGATTAATAAGGAATGGAGCAGGGTACTGTTTTCGCGTTTTTGCCTCACTGGATCAGACGGACGTCGGCGAGTGTGGAGAAGACTCAAAGAAAGATACACTACAGTTTGTATTGACCAGCGACTTCCATTTGGCGATGGGTGGGTTGTGGTTTGGGTGGGAATATCTTCATAAGCACGTTGGTTTTCATACAAAATGGCATTGGACAGCTCACAGGTGTACTGTGGGGGTTCTACAAGATCATGTTACGCCTTTTATTATCACCATGGGCAAGCATAGCAATTTCGTGCCAAAATAAAGCTAGACCTGACATAGTCAGAATTGTCAGAGGGTATCTTGATGATGTGGGTATTAGGCGATTCGAGTAGCCAACCCTTAGTCCAAACATGAATCCTATTGAGCATGTCTGGGATGAGTTAGGACAATGTATCTGAAGGCATACACCAGCTCCAAGAACTGCCCAAGAACTGAAACAGTTGCTATTGCAGGAGTGGAATAACATCGACCAGAATGTGATCCTCAACTCAATTGAAAGTATGCCTCGTCGATTTCAAGCAGTAATTAACGCAAGAGGAGGGAATACACGTTGTTAGTGATAAGTCTTTTTCGTTGTTTTACTTTCGTCGAGCTTCCTTTAAAATATAAATTTGTTACTTTTTCAAAATCAATTGTAAAAACAAAAAAATGTGCTTTCTGATTCGGTATTGAATATTAAATTTAGCCTACGAAATACGGTACAATGATTTACAATTTACAAATATAAGTGTTGACTAAAAATTCTAAAAATATATCACAATTTCAAGGTGACCTCAATTTTTTGGTCGCCAGTGTAGTATTCTCTACCCTTAGAAATAAGGAAAACAGTATTCTATATGAGTCTAGGGTGATAACTTTTGACTAACAGTCATATTAACGGATTCTCATGCAGTGCACAAAAAATTCTAATAACTTTGACGTTGACAGAGAAGACTTCAATTACACTTTTTAATGGGTGAAAAATTCGCACCAACACAAAATTCGGAAAGCGAAAACAAATTTGCCCGCATGTGCCGACTAAAACAAGCACATTTTTTGAAACTGACGATTTTTCTCATATCTAAGCGCCTTTTTTGCGTTCGTCACACGCGCAAAAGCGACAAAAAGCAGTCGACGCCACAAAAACCGCCCGCAGACGGGCACCATGTCCCCTGCATGTGTCCACGTGAAGCCGAACATATGATCGCCTATTTTTACGCGCCACACGCGACTCGGCGCAGATGCTGCCGCCAAAAAAAAGCGCGCGCTGGGCCAATTCACGCGGCGCCCGCGCCCGTATGCGCGACGCTTTCGTGTCAAAAATAATTACGCAATCTGCAAGTCAAATCGCGCGTTGCACGATGACCGTCCGTCTTCGAGGAGCGGCGCGCGGGCACAGGTGAGGGCGGCGCGCACCCGGAAGTGTACGTTTAACACCCCCAGCTGCACGACTTCCGGCCGCTATCACCTCCATCTGTCTCACGCGATAAGGCGCGCGCCCTCGCCCGTGATAGTTTTATGATTTTGTTCTTGACCCTGTTACTCTGCATGCATAATCTAGCGAACCCTGTTAAGCGCGTCCTGATTTATGCGCACACGGCAGTGCCATCTTCAGTTTGCAGATCGCGAAGAAGAGCAAACCCTGAAAATAACTTGTCTCATTTTGGTACCTTGTACTTAAAAATGAAACAACAAATAGATAAAAGGAATGAAGGCCTAATCTTTTAATCAGTTTATAATAAACAAGACAGGTGTAGGCTACCAGTTGTTACACTACAAGCTTATCTTAGTTTGAACGTTTATAAAATTTTCCCTTCACTTGCTCCAAAAATATTTTTATAGGATGGTTTCTTCTTAATCTTTATTGAAACAGAACGGAAGGGATTTAAATTTGACGGACATATTATGTTGGAGCATACATCCAACCCTAACGTTGCAGTCGGTTGATTGATGTTTGGAGCTGTATACATTCTAAATGAAGTACACTTAAGTGGTCGTATACGCTACTGGATAAACGAAAACCCACAACTTCGGCTCTATGGCTTAAACAAAGCTTCTCATGATCATTTTTCGAAGCATTTAAAAAATTGATGTAAAAAACAAAAATAGTAAACATTTAATTGTCCTAAAAAATAACGATGAATTTCAAGGCGGCAGAGGTATGTCAACAGTAGCAATTAGCTGACGTTAGCACTTAGGAGGGTGACTTGAAACATCAAATGCCACTGTCCCAAGGGACTACCAAATGTCAATTTGGACATGTGGCCGCCCCCTAAAAAATTACAATAGAACGCCGTTTGAAAGGGATTGCAACGAGGATATCTAGCCTACACTTGATTGAACCCCGATATTTGTCAATTAAAGTTGAATTGTTATAAAGGAGTTACATCCAAATGGGGAAGACGGTGTATGTGCATATGTGACTGTATACATACGAGGTAGCTCCAAAAGTAAGTTGTATTTTTTGTGTGAAAAATTCGAATTTCTACAGGTACCTGCAAATAATTTAACGATGTGTGATGAAAGATGATATCAAAAACAGCTCGTCTATCGTAAAGGATTATGCATGTGATTTGGTATTTGAAACGATCACTTTACTTCAATGTATAACTTAATACATCACCCTTGTCTTGTCAACTATAATCCATAGTTTATCCCGTCAATAAAAACACTTTTATCTTATGACAGATTTATGTGTATTTTTGCATTTTTGAATGTCTAAAATGGTTGCGAGGATTTTCTTTGTAGTTCGGCGAAAACACAATCTTTCTCTATGGTACTGTAAAGAGTTTATCTTTTAAAATAGTCTAGAACTAATCAACATATATATATACATACAAAGTAGAGAATGTGACCAATTAATCCACTATCCATTCCAGGTGAGTCACCTCAGAATTCACGAATGTTCATATCACCAAACTTCACATTCGCTGTACAATTTAGTTTAGTATCGTTAGGGTTAATTGACACCCGAAATGAACGTATCTGTCCAAAATCTAAACAATCTAGTACAATTTGGGGAAAATGACTGTACTGGCAGAATTGTGATCACATACACAAGACCGTCACTTATTTCACATTTTTAATACTGAGGAAATAGATTACATTACAGGGTTGGTGGAACTATTCAAATAACTAAAACCTACATAACGATCACATATGTGTATATTATCACAATATACTTCGTAATGGCTGCTACGGCTTAGCAACAGACGAAACAATTTAGCTTAAAATACCAGTCACACTGTTACGGTGGCAGTATTTGTCAAATACCTCACTTCAGTGATTTCACCTTGCATAAGTTTTAAAGGTCAAAACTAAAAAACTAAATGGGATTTTAGAGTATTTTTTTAAGTAGTTTGAAGGCTCTTTTCTACCTCCATCCATGATTCTTCTATTGTACTTGATATTTCTTTTTATATTTATTATTTTTGTTATTATATTCTTACAACTTTTGTTTTTGTGTCTTTATCTTCTTTGTTGACGATGTTTTGTTAATTATTTAATATACGTATTTGATTATGCGTTAATGTAGCCTCGCGGTTGGTGCTCTTGGATATGGTGCAAATATACCTGGGTTCAGATGTCTGGCGGGTAGCTTTATCCGGACATTGATTAAGACCATGGCAATTCTCACGTTACAGTTCTGTTGATGTTAACCAAAACCAGTCTCCAAAGGTTCTTCAGCCAGAAATGGCGTCTTGCTCTTAGGCCTCTTTTTGCCTCTAGATTTTCCTGCAGGAATACTCAAGCTATTCAAACATGTCGCTTAGTACTCCATTGTTAGTTGTGTTCTGTGTAAGAAATCCCGAGTATCCGTCTATACAGCCACATCTCGAAAGCGTTTACTTCATCGTTTTTGTTTCTGCACATTAGAGAGGATATGTTGATTTCGATACAATTATACATTTCATATTCGAGTTGTTTAGGCTTAGTTCGTATTATTCAGAGTATATTTTACGCGTTTATACATATAAAAAAAGCGTATTGCGTACGGTTTGTCTGTCTGTCCATCTATTCTTTGCTTTGAGATTTATAATAACACACGTCTGTTTTGTTTATTTGATTTACAATTCGTTAATAATGATTTACATTGTTCCACGTTCTAGTTAAAAAATTATATGTACAGAGTGGCGCGGAACCAACTTACACATTTCAAATCTTGTCGTTGTTGGCTAGAAGGGGGGGGGGGGGGCTGCCATTTCATGACGTGCGCGGCCGCGATATGTTAGTCGCAATGGAACATTGGAACGTGCAACATCGTTCGTAGTTATTACAAAACAAATTCTGTCACGAAAGTGCAGCGTGTCTATCGACGAAAGTTCGATATTGGTCGACATGGTCACGTACCATCTCGCAATACCATTTTAGCTTGGGGGAAGAAATTTGAATAAACTGGTAGCGTGTTAGACGTGAAGCATGGATCTCCATGAACAGTGCGGACGCCCGAGAACCTGCAAATAGTGAGGGAAGCTGTTGAACGCAGTCTTCGCCGTTCGTCGCGCCAGCAATCTCGCATTTTAGGCATCAGTAGAAGACATTTAAATCGAATGTGAAAAGACATAAAATTTTACCCTTACAAACTGCAACTTTTGCAACAAATTAACGAAAGAGACAACAAAGCAAGACTTGCTTTCTGTACCACCGTGAATGGTTTGTTACGAGAAAACCCAGATATTCTGAATAATTTGCTAATGACCGACGAAGCACATTTTCATGTTTCTGACTGGGTAAACAGAAAATGCGATACTGGTCATCAGTGAAGCCTAACGAAATGTATGAATAGCTCTTGCACTCTCTGAAGTGACAGTTTGATGTGGAGTCTATGCTTTCAGAATTGTAGGCCCGTATTTCTTTGAAAATGACAATGAACAGTGACCGTTGATTCAGAACGTTATGTGACTATGTTGGAAGGCTTTGCTGAACAGAAGTTACGACAGCTTGACATTGACCCTAAAAACCTGTATTTCCAACAGGATGCGACAACAGCCCACACCGCGCGAAAAAGTATGGCTGTAGTTCCTAAAATGTTCAGAACTGTTATCTCTCGTTTTGACCTCAGTGTACCAGATTTCTTCCTGTGGGGGTTTCTGAAGACCGTGCGTTCCGGAGACATATCATGAGCATGCAAGAACTCAAGCAAGCCATTGGTAACGAAATTGCAGCCATTGATGAGGCTCTACGGAGGCGACATCTTTAAGAAACGTTTGCAACAATGCATTGATGCAAACAGAGACCATCTGCCTATGTGGTTTTCTAAAATAACCTTGTAATCGGTAGTAAATAAATGGCATACTTGGTAGTATTTATAGACACTTTTACTTATTTTTCTCTGATTTTTTTATATAATATATGACTGGTTGAAAAATGTCAGTTGGCTCCACGCTACCCTGTATAAAAGCCCGAGATATCTATAAAACATTGTTCTACATTTTCACCTTGTTTACTCTTGTTAATAGTTGTTGCAGATCTTCTAACTAGTGGGCCATGATGAGAGCGTCAGCTGCATAACATATGTTGTTGATATATTTTCAATTGATTTTTGTTCCTGGTTGATCTTCTAATTATTCTTGAAAGGTTATCTCTGGGTAGAGACTGAATAATGTTGGAGAGGGGACACATATTTGTCATACATATTTTTTGTATTATTTTTTTATTTCTGTTATCAGTTTTAATTTTAGGAGTCTGATTTCATTAAAGGTTAACCATAAACTCGTATCTTTCTTATCGATGGTTGCTGTTCTTAAGATTTCAATTAAGTTATCATGCCTTGTTGAAATCAATGAAACAAATGTGTGCGTCATAACTCCGAATGAGTATTTGAATTGAAAATGCAGCCTCTCATGTTTCTATGACATCTCAACCCAAATTGGGTTTCTGCTGTTATTTTCATATTTTTTTTTGTATATATACGGAACTTTTTCCAATAAACGCCGGTGTGCCACAGGGAAGTGTTCTCGGACCACTATTATATGTGTTATATACTACAGACTTACCAACTACGCCAGAAACTTTGATAGCAACCTTTGCCGACGACACTGCAGTCTTAGCATCTGATAGAGATCCCAACATTGCCTCGCAGAAACTACAAACTAACCTCACTGCAGTCCAAAACTGGTTGAAAAAGTGGAGAATTAAAGCCAATGACACCAAATCCGTTCACATAACCTTCACCACTCGCAGAAACACGTGCCCACCTGTTTATCTAAACAATAGCCAACTTCCACAACAAGATGATGTGAAATACCTCGGACTACACCTCGACAGAAGGCTTAATTGGCGCAAACATATATTCACAAAACGGAAGCAACTAGGATTAACCCTTACTAAGATGTACTGGTTAATTGGGCATAAATCTAAACTCTCGCTAGACAACAAACTTCTGGTTTACAAAACAATAATCAAGCCAATCTGGACGTATAGCATCCAACTCTGGGGGACTGCGTCCACTTCAAATATCGAAATTCTAGAGCGTTTCCAAAGAAAAGTGCTGCGCATGATAACAAACGCACCTTGGTTTGTACCAAACACGGTTATCATAAAGGATCTTCGTATCCCCACAGTCAAGGACGAAATTAGGCGTTACAGCTCCCAATACAGTACTCGACTTAGCGCCCATCCCAACATCCTCGCAATAGATCTTATGGATCCGCCCAGCGACAACAGGCGTTTACATCGACATGTGCCAAACGATCTGCCAACCAGATTTTGAATTCTTAGTTTACTTTAAGACTAGTTATAAGTTGTAGTTTGTAAGATTTTTCCCGTTTGTCACACAAAGCCTATAAGCTTATCTGTTATAGAAGTATTCTGCTGAGCATGCTTCTACATGTCTATTAAATTATCAAATGACTTTGCTAAATGTACTTGTACAGTTGCAAATAAATAGGATGTTATATATAAAAAAAAAAAAAAATATCCTAAGGTGTATGATTTTCAAGAAAATATTTATTTTAAAGTTATAAGGCTTATAAGTCTTGTTAGTTGGTGATCAATGTAGGTTTTAGATGTTGTTTTTGCGGTATAGCAAGAAAAGTTGAAATTAACATTTTTTTTTCAGTACAGTGCCAGTGTTTTATATGTGGTTGAATAATCTGACTACTATATCTCAGAATTCATTGGAGTCACTTAACAGCTTATAAACTTAAAAATTGCTACTTAGACACTAGAGAAATAATTGAGTACTTGCGTTCATTTCTAACAAAATAATAATGCAGTCGTCAAGGCGCTGTAATGACGACAGGACAGTGAAGATGAACACATAAAAGAGTCTTAACCTTTCAGTTTGCAAGTCTCACCATTTATACATATTTGATATCAGTTATTTTACTTTCTAAACTGTTTTGGTGGTTGTTTTAAACTAATAAAGTGTCTGTAAACTGCCTAGGTTTGATTTTATGTTACAGCATCTCGTGCTTTTTTAAGTTATACAGATATGAACAGATTGCATGTTGAAACGAGCTGATGAACTGTGATGATAGGAATCATTTTTTAATCTTCATGTCTATAAAAGCAAGATGCGAAGAAAGTGGGTGAAAAGTATCGAACCAAGCAATGCTTTAGATCTCTAAAACAAATATATTTCCTGATTTTATTATGATGTTTCTTTTTTATTGAAAATTTCTTTTCAGGAACTTAGATGTTTAGCTGATTACGTTTGTATTAACCATTTGGAAAGATTGGTGTTTTTAGTGTCATAATGTACTATTATTGATTTCCAATCTAGACTTTTGTGATCTCTTAGATGTCATCAGCCATATTTCTTCTATTTAGTGCTTTTCGTATTGAAAAGGTGAGTCCTTTTTTCTATGTATTTTGCTCTAAATTGTACAAATCTTGAATTTGATCTTTCTGTTGATTCATCCTACCTCAATTTCACTTTTATTCAATATTTTATTGGACCTTTAGTAGAGTTGCTCTGTAAAAACTTTTCATCATCTGTTTATATTTTTATTTTGACCAAGAACTAAACATTTTTTGGTTCCGTTTTGTACGCATGTAGATTAAAAGATAACGCCGTTTATGCAAATTGCACGACGCTTCTGACCCAATGCCGACTGTTAATCTATTATTGAACCTTCAGGTACAAGGTTCGCCTACTAAATTATGGCCTCAATAATTCAGCGGCAAACGAGTACGCTTAACAACGTCCTGCATCATCGGAGACAGGAATAATTCAACTGGCCGGTGCCAAAGCGCCTGGTCGAGCGTCGGACGTTGGATACGGCCGTCCTCCGGGACACGCCAGATGGCTCTCCGCCGCAAGTAGCGAAACTGTGGCCTGGAAGCCGCGATGCCTCCTGCATGTTCCGGCGTTGCGTAACTCGCGCTCGCGACTATCGACCCGGATCGAATGGGCAGCTTAAACTGTAATAACGCCGTAAATTATTTCGGCGCAGCCTTGCTCTTCGGCAGTCGCGCGGCGGGCGGTTTTCATTTGGCCGTGCATTATTCACGCGGGGGCTGATGAAAATTTCATGGTCGGCGATCGATTGCGCGACGAGCCGCTTTTTCTCGAAGGGCACGGTTCGTCGCAGCAACTTCGGGCTTTTTTTCGGACTTATCACCCTATGGCCATTTCACACGCCGAATAGTTTCACCGGGTGCCTTTAGATGTGAAGTTTAAACTCACTTAAAGGGTTTCTGGAGGATACCATTAATAAAACGCCAGTGTGGCTGCGCAGTAGAGGCGCATGGCTGCTGTGCAGATGGACTAGGGTTCACTGCTAGGCTCTGATGCCTGGCGGGTGGCCCACTTAATCACTAAAAATAATTGAGTACCTGGGTTCACTTCCAACAAGGGGTAATAATGGCGGTCGTTTAAGGCGCGGTGCTTACCACATCATCCCGCATGGCATATGATGATCGGGTAGTGAGCGCTAACATATGAATACTTAACTTCTCAGTTCGCAGGCCTTAATCCCACCTGAGGCGTAAAATCACACCATTTCACCAACCATCCACAAAGTGAAATGAATCTTACAGAATCACCTAGATTCTCTCTAAAATAGGCAACGGCTTCGTTGTGTGCAGGTCTGTTATCAATAATGAAGGAAATATTTGACTGTTGACTATAACTATCTTTGAATTTTTCTGTAATACATCTACACAACTATTTTTGTAAGTCGCCGGAGTTTGCTTTAATTAACTTCAAAGATTTACTCATATCTTGTTCAATTTTTCATAATTATATTGATATACAACATAAAATCTAAGTGAAATTCACTAGTTTTGTTAACCAATTCGTATTTATATCGTTATAATACACAAGTTAAACCAGCTGTTGAGTGTTTGTTAGAAACAGCATTATTATAACTTTTGCTGTGCACTACTTTGTTAAGTGTCTGTTTATCATATATAATTCTCTTGATATATTGATATATAAGTGAAGATTGTTTGTTGAAAAATAGTATCGAAATAAATTGTATCTGCGTCTTAGCGTTACTAATAAATTGGGGCAACGGTTAAATCAACTATTTTTTTCTTGTATTTTAAAAAACAGTTACATTCAATTAGTAGGCTTTTCTGTTGATTTTATTATGATGTAGTAAATGGTGTAATTATTTCTGGGAACTGATATGCTAACAATGGTAAGGCTCTAACGCCCCGGTGGGAGCACGGCCTGCGAACTGAGAGGTTAAGGCTCTCATATGTCTGACTTTACTACTCGGTCGTCGCGCACTATTTCGGATACGGGGCAATGTGGGATGCACAGTACCTTAGACGACCGCCATTATTACCCCTTGTTCGAAGAGAACGCAGGTACTCAATTATTTTTAGACCGAGTAGGCCACCCTCCAGGCATCAAAGAGCTCCAGGAGTAAATCCGAGTTCGTTCACTCCGCAACCCGCACTTCAACTATGGAACTACACTGGTTTTGGACTGATATACTACTTTGTTCAAAATGAAGGTGACTGTTCGGATAAAACACATAATATTTATTTATTCATCCAAATTTATTTTGTCTCCTTCAAAGTAATCTCCATCCCCTTTACGATACACATGCGCCAAAGTTTAACCAATCTTTGAAACACTTTTCACATTCACTTTTTAGAATTCCCATCAGTATCTCCTTCTATTTTTGTTATATCCATTCAAACGAGTCAAATGGAGTTCCTTGGTTTTTTAATCTGCTGAACAGGAAAAGTCACGTGGTGACGTATCTGGAGAATATGGCGTGAAAAACTGATGAATTGCTGAGTTTTGCTGACACACATTTCAAGCCCAAATCGTCACTTAAAAATTGCGTCTACTGACTCTATTGATTAGTCAACATCTTCAACAAGCTTTCTTACACTCAAATGACGATTTCCTATTACTTGATGGACTAGAATGAGGTTCATCTTTTGCAGATTCACGACTTTCTTTGAACGACTTATGCCACTGTAATACAGTTTTTCTCAGTAAAGATTGATCACCAAATGCTTTCTGTACCATTTTCAATGTTTCAGTAGCGTTAATTTCAATTTTGACATTTACCATATAATGCAACTTCTTTGTTCAACAATATTATACATTTTAAAAATCGAAATAAAATGCTGCAGCTTATAAATTACTTGGCATGTCAAACTGGAATTAGGAGCGAATATCACTGAAGGTTTGTCAACATAAGAAAAACGTTTTTTGCATTACAACTTTTGCGCGAGTTCCAAATTAAAAAGTCACTTTATGTTTTGACCAGAATAGTAATGTTAGCACTAATTCAAAATTGTCTCGTCTCATAGATTTAGAGCGGAGCAAGGAAAATGCGCCGCTCAGGTACCATCTGCAGCTTAATTTCGGCGAGCTTAACCGCGGGGAGCCGCCTGGCGCGGGCGAAATTACTCACTTTCCGTCTCCCGAGATGAAAAGAAGTCCGAGCATCTCTCGCCGCGCCGTAAAAACCAGCCGCTTTCAGTGAAGGGTGGAGCATTTTGTTGCGCTGAGAGATAAGGTCGGGATAAGACTTCTTTCCCTGCGAGGTGTTTTCAGCCTACGCCAGCTCGTTTCGAGGGCGCCTTGTGCTCTATTATGTGGGTATTGAACGGGGTTCCGAGCTAATTAGCGAAGAATTTGGGGTACGTTAAGAGCGACTTACCCTAACGGAGGTTTTATCGATTTTGTTTTTTTATTTATATTAATTTGGGGAAGCATTGGTCTACCAAATTTTGTTAGAAGGTGGTTTCCTATCTGCCCCCTTACTTTTTACTAAACATAAATCGATCAAGGAAATTAAATTCTCACGTTTAATTCATGTCATTGATTTAAGCGTTACTTTATTAGATTAGGAACTAAATTGCTTTCTGCGCGAATTGGGCGCGAAAGGAACTCTGTTGATAATTTCAAAAGCTTTCTAAACTATTCAAGAATGTGACACATTTTTGTCGTGGTGAATTTAATGTGGCTTACTTGCTTTTTCTTCGTATAGCTTTATCTATTTTTAACAAGCAATATCTTGGTTTTTTTTCTTTTTCTCGTTCCTGATAATGCTTTTTTTATTTTTTTTTAAATATTCTATCGTTATTTTTTTGTCCCCTTTCAGTTTTTTTCGAACTGCCAATTTTTGCATGTTTTCTTGATATTGTTTATTATCATTTTTGTTTAAGAAGCCGTTAGATGATTAAAAGAAAGAAAAACAGAAACACATTAAAAATATTAAAATACATGGGAGAAGCGGGATTGGACTTGCCATTTAGAGTTTTAAACTTATAATTTTTCTCAAGATGAGAAGACTATACTACCTATAGATAAAAATTGATTTGATAGCAAGAACTGTAGTAATTATCTGCCTATTCGACGTGTCTAATAAACCTTGTTAGAATTCTAGAAAAGAAAGTAAAAGAGACAGTTAAACACCAAATAAATAATTTCCAGAGCGTATTTAGGCCGGGCTATAGCACCCAAGACCAAATATTCAAGCTACGACAAACAATAAAAAGAAAATAAGATACAATAAAACAGCTCATGTATGTATGCGACATAGATCTATTAAAAGTTTTCAATAAGTAACCGACAAACAGGATCTGGGAAAGTGCTAGACCTATAGAAAAACAGAAAATGTAGAATCCAATCAGCGAAGGTGTCAGGCAAGGAGGATACAAAGCCGTTGCTTTTTTTATACTAATGAACAACATTATGCAAGATTGTACTGCGAACTTTAAGAAAATGGCTGTAGGACACAATAATCTGTAAGCGAATGTACATTTGCAGACGATATCGCAATAATTGCAGAATCCGAAGAAGCACTACAAATTAACTTGGAGGTTTAGCACGAAGAACTTAATCAAGAAACATGAATATAAACACAAATAAGATAAAAGTTATGATAATCTCCAAAGACCAAAAACAAACTTCAATAAAGTTAAACAACCAAATATTGGAACAAGTCGAATGTTTTCAATTGGCTGAATTGTAGAGAAAAGAAGAGACATAAATAATAAGGCAGAACAGGTGTTCCCGGCATTAAAAAGAAGATGTATTAGCAAGAAGGAAGTCTAACAAGACTAAACTAATAGTACACAAGGTGATCCACACATCTATTTTCACCTATGGCTGCAAAACGTGGGTACTCACCGAAAGACTGAAAAAAAGACTACAAGCAGCGGAAATGGAATTCCTCGGGAGAATCGAACGGTACACTAAACTAGCCAAAATTACTGATAATGAAATCAGAAGAAAACTCTAAGTTACGTACAGAATTGCAAGACAAAATAGTGGAAAACCAACTAAGATGGTGCGGAAATGTTAGGCAAGAAACACAGGGGTAGGCCTCAAAACAGCATGGAATGAAGCAACAAAAAAAATATTAAAAAAAGAAACACACCACATGGATAAGCAAGCGATAGGAAGGAATGGAAGAACTTTATTACCTCTACACCTCCTATGTAGAATAGGTCTAGATTATGTATATATCATTTATAAGTACATGGATTGAGTTTTACTTCTTCATTATCAGATAATTGAGGTACTTTAATCCTACCCAAATTTTTCGTGTTTTTATTTGAAGATTTTCATCAACTTCAAAGTGAAATCATCATTTAATAACTAGAAAATTAGTCACCTAGACATAATGAAATGTTTTATGGTTTAATTTCGTTTTCAAACGTTTTTGAAGTTGGGCCGTTGTTGACACTCATTCATAGGGTCACCTTCTATAGTTACAAATTATATCTCGTTGTTTTTCATTATTTCTATGAATTTTTTTTTACACATATTTATTATTCTAACTATTAGTGTTAAGTTTGTTAAAACTAATTTTTAAATTTTGTGCGATTGTTACCATTTTATTAACTTTTCCTTTAAATAAATTTTACAATTTTCTCTTGGTGCATTTATCAATTTTCTTTCAATTTCACTACCTTGTGATTAAAATTTTAATATTTTTCCGATGCCATTTTATTATTTTTGTAGATTTCTAATATTTACATAGTTTCTTCTTCTTAAAACATTCTTGCTTTTTATAATTTTTGTATCTTTACTTCCATTCATCTATATTAGCTTCACTTATCTTTTCTCTTGTAGTCTGTAGTCGAATTATTTAAATTTTTTTATCCCTTTTTGTGAGCACCAGTGGTTCACGTGGTTGAGGTATGTGGCTGCGGTGCGGACCTACCCGGGTTCATTCCTGAAGCTTTCTGAGTGCTGGCGGGTAGCCTAGTCAGTCACTAAAAGTAATTTAGTACCTGTGTTTATTTCCAACAAGGAGTAATAATGGCGGTCTTCTAAAGGCGCAGTGCCTCGTATCAAAGCTGGAGTATGACTACCAAGTAATGAGGGCGAACATATGAGAGCCTCAACCTTTTCAGTTTGCAGGCCATGCTTTCACGAAGGCCGTTAAAGCCTCATCATTTTTGAAGTTTTCTTTATATCAGAAATATCATTAATCTTAACCTTGACATTGTTATTTATTATTATACTTATTGTTGTAATTGTACTATTTTATCAGCAACTCATTATTGTCTAATCTTTTCGTGTAGTTAGTTCTTGGCTTGATCGGAGTTTGAAATTTCTTTTTGTCCACAACTGCAACAAATTAAGTTATTGTTTGTTGACATCCTTGGCATACAAGGTATTTGAATCTAAGCCCTATAACCTTTCTTTTCTGGGAAGCTCTAACGTTAGTAATGTTAGCAACCCTCAGGTGCTTCTTGATTTATAGAAACTTAATGGTGACCTAGGTATGGTTGCTGAACATACCAAGGATGGCGGCGATGTCTTCGGCGCATGATATCAGCCCTGCGACAAACTCCAGGAAGATGCTGGTCTTCCGAATTGACACCGCTATGTTCTATATGACTCTCAGAATCGTGGAGGAGTCCATGTACTGGAGCCATTCGGCGATGGTGGTCCAGCCCTCGCTCGAATGTGATAAAAATTATAGTGGGGAGCCATTCTTGACGTCACCAGATTAGTTGCTGACATAATAGGGCTAGGTGCTGACGCAATCAAGTCGTGGCGAGTAACATCTCGGCATTTGCTGGCGTCATTCTCTTTTTCACTGTATGCTGGTGAACCAATATTTGGATAAATTTAATCAGTCATCCCTGTATAATCATACGTGTCGCTAATGTTCTTTTGGTCTGTTGGTGGTCGTACGCCCCACAGCCCAATGTAGATTTGATCACACGAATATGGTATGCAATATACCCCTGATGTAACTTCTGAGTTTCTGTAGTGGTGTCATGGTATCTACCTCGAATTCAGAATTTTCCCTATCCGCTCCGCGATCCTGTTAATGAAAGCAAAAAAGCTTTGCTTACCACGACAGATTTCGGTTGTGTTCTGCGTGCTCATCTATTAGGTTTCATTGCTCTTTATCTCCTTCATTGAGTAGCCATTAGCTTGTAAGGCTTGTCTAAAATGTTTTAATTCCTTATACAAGAATGGAGGTCGACATCTTCGCCGTGCTCAATCTATCAATGTTTTCACACCCACTCTTTTTTGACTTGGATGGTGATTCGACTGCTTATAGAGGTATCGGTCCGCACGTGCGTTTTTTGTACAAAAATGTGTTGTGAATGTACATCTTGCGATCTCAAGATTTGCACATCTGGTAAAGCAATTCTCTTGTTCAATTCCAGTTCCATGTTAAATTGTACATTTGGGAAGTATCGAATTCAGATGTTGAAGAAATTGAGGTAGTGTGTCTTAGGTTACTATACAATGTGGGATCTTATAATCTCAAATAATTATATTTGAGTGACTGAGTCTGCTGATTCTTTTTTGCTATAATAAAAACAAATGGATGGCATATATGTGATATTCTTCACAATTTTATTTTTGTTGGTTTAGATATTTCCTAATTTTTGTTTCTTCTGGTATTTATCCATATTTTATGATTGATATTAACTTACTCTTTTCGTAATCGCTCCGACTGTAAGCAGTTCTTAGCATCGTGGTTACACAAAGCAGTTTATATTGCAACTAGGTGCTTTGGTGATGAAGTTTGATGCAATTGTAAATCAATTTAGAGAATAGCGAGTGGCGGAGTGCTGCCAAACAAAATAAATAAAGTCACATACCTGTCGAATGCCTTCTTAATAGCCGCGGCGACCCGTTCCGCGGCCACACACAGACAAATCACGTGTTTATATTATTGTACGATTTGCATGTCATGCACCAAGTGCGTGCGATTCAGCGTTCGTGCGTACGGCACCGCCGCCGGCGCTGTTGTGTGCGCGGCGTCGCCCCGCGCGAACCGGAGCGTTCGAACTGAAATAGCAGCAGCGGAGAAAAAAGCCCTCTTGGACGATCTTTTTCTGCCGTTTTCGTTTTTAGCCGATGGTGGGGTGCTTATGGTGATTTCATCAGATGGGCGCGCTATCAGAGAATGCAGTCGCTCGCGACGTAGTACTTAGCTTGCATGCCGCACTCCACCTTGAAACGCTAGTTACCGCTGTCATCGCCATCATCTTGCCCGAAGCCATGGCGATGATCGGCAGGAAGAGCTTGAAGCGAAAACGGTAAGAGAGTTTTTGCGACCACCACCAGGCCCGCATGCGTCCCCGGCTGCCCCATTACGTAACCATTCCTATGCCATTTCCGAAGCGTGGGCATGTCGTGCATGTTGAAGTCCAGCCATGGCGGTTCTCGGCTTATTGAGTGAGAACTCTGGGTATAAGCCACAGCCGATTCATTCAAACTGGGGAGTCCGGCGTTCCGCACGAACAACTTTACCTTGAGGAGTCAACGTCCCTTTGCTTCAAATCTGGACTGCGGGACACGACGCAGAACAATTTTACTTCGACCATTCTGCGATCACTTTCTGTTTGCATGGTTGTTTCTCGAATTTAATGTGGCCCACAATTTCTAACATTAGCTTTTCAAATATACTATTTGAAATTGTTTGATGCCAATGGTGTTTTCTAGAGGTATGCTATGTTATTATACAGAAACAAGTGAGAAATGAATTTTAGAAAAAAGTCTGTTTTTGTTAATCTATAGGCTAATTACATGGTGCCATATTGTACCTTTTTAGTTTAATTTAAGTAACTCGGAACAAAATGGCAATAGAAACACACTGTACATATATTTTGGTTTAATAACCAAAAAACATTTAGTTTTATTATTGCCAAAGGATTTTGAAGCCCGGAAAAACAATTTTGGCATCCAACTGTTGCACATTTACCGAAATACATTATTTTTACTATATGTTTGGACGGACAATTTTCTGTTGATATTCATTGCATTCAAATTCTTCCATATGTCTAATGTCCCCGAAATGTTTTATAGAGATGTTTTCAGTTGTCAGCACTCTCGAGCTTCATTGAATTGAAATCTATGTTATGATTTTTTCTTGTATTAAATTCTACAAGTCTACATTTCATCTATTGACAATACTGTTGGCATTATTTTAAACGACCCCCTATAATGTTTACATCAATCATCACACAACCAAGTAGGAATAATAGAGTGATCCAAATTGGACAATTTTTTCTGAATAAAACATAAAATACTGGAACACTCCGGTTGCTATTACTGTAGAGACATGACAGTTACCTATGAAATACGACGTCGATCAAATGTTCTTCATGACTCTACTGACATGTGATCATCCTTTTAGTGAAGTTTTCTGTAATCTTTTTCCATAATTGCGGTTCTATTTTAGTGTGATGTTCCTTTTTAGCCCTAGTATTGTTGTAGGTTTGTTGACATAAACCCTGTCCTTCAAATAGCCCGAGAGGAAAAAGTCTAATCGAGTTAGATCGCACGACTGCGGTGACTAATCTATGTGGCCCCCTGAGAGATAAGGAAATTTGGTGTTGTGTGACGTGTGACACCATCATGTTGAAACCACATGTCATTCAAGTTGGTTTTGTTAAAAAAATTCAGCATTTTCCAATAGCGTATACCATTGATAGTAACAGCGTTGCTAGCTCCGTTCTCAAAAAAGTACGGACTAATGATTCCTTCAGCGCACAATGTATACTAAACAGTGCATTTTTGTGGATGCATTGCTTTTTCGTGAATAACACGTGGGTTTTCACTGTCCCAGATATTACAATTTTGACGATTTACAAAGCCACTTAAAGAAATGACCTTCATGATTCAATATAAGTTTTTTACAAAGATCATAATCAACTGCTATGGTCTCTAAAACTCAGTTTACAAATGTACGGAATTTCTGGTCGTTTTTGAAGGACTTTTCCAAATGTACAAATGCAAGCTTCCAACGTTCACAAAAAGGAAAAAGTGGATATTTCAAATCCTAAAGTTTAATTTAGTACAATGGAACATTTATTGTCGTTATAAAAAGAGATATCTTAGGGAGCAGTTTTGTTTCTTTTTAATTATCTCTGTTATGCATACATGGAAGTCGCCAATTCGAAAACCACCTGTCTGCATTACGCTGCGCTTTTGGCGGCGGCTCTTTTTGAGATCCATGTCCGAGCGGCCGTCGTGCTGCAGTAGCCGACTAATTTCTGTTACCTGCTTATTAACCGCGACGTGCGCGTTTTTTTATTTATCGGCGATATTTTTTTTAATGCGCCATTTAATTTGCAATCTGAACTAGTACATTAAGCAAATTGTATGGTGGTAATTTGACATGTATAAGAAAGCTCGGCAACAAACTTCTATAACAATTAAGCTTTTAGGCTTCTTGTGTTTTAGGGACAAAAACTTACAAACCAAGACTTAAATCTAGAACTTAAACTAAACTAACTACATAAACATTTAAAATCTTGTGGCTTATATCTATTTAGTAGCCTATCGTTAATGAGCTGGTTCACTGGTACTTCATTAGAGTTAGCACTATGTTTTAAACTGTAATGGTGAATTTCGTTCTTGACGATTGGTATTTGGAGATTCCTTCTGATAGCATGTTAGATACGAACCATGGCGCGTTCATTATCAAGCGTTGTACCTTAGCTTAAGATTTCCGTCTTATCCATATCTAGATGTTTTCGCTTACCAAAATTGTGCTGAAACCAAGTAAGTCACCTGTCGAGATCCATCCCAAGATATTTTATTTGTTCTTGTTATGGCAACTGGTTGTTGTTTAGATAAGCGTGGGTAGGTGAGGGGGGTTAATAGGGTGAAGGGTATGTGAACAGACTTAGTTTTATTAGTCTTTGTTTTCCGTTTATTTAACCAATTTCTATAGAAGTAAGATTTGTTTGCAGTTTCTGTGAGGCAATGGTAGGATCGCTGTCTGAAGCTAGTATTGCAGTGTCATCCACAAAGGTTGCTGTTAGGACTTTCAACGTGATGGGTAGGTCTGCAGTATACATCAAGTACAATAGCGGGCCAAGTACGCTGCCTTGGGATACTTCCACTTTTGTTGGGAAAAATTCGGTGTATGCGGATTCAACTTTACCGCCTCTCGTGGAGGTGGGATTTTAGGATTATGAAATATTTTGTTGGAAGAAAAGAACGTAATTCGTACGGGAGACCAGTAAACCATACCGTGTCGGAATCTAAGAGAGTTTAGCTTTAAAAGTCGTTTTTTACCACTATAGATTTGTTCTACTGTAGAGTGCATTTACCTAAATCCAAGCTGATGTTTAGGCATTGTCTCATTATTCCGAGAATTGGAAGCGGTCTCTTAAAGATAAGTATGAGATATGTTAGGGAGGAGTTTTGTTTCTTTTTAATCATCTCTATTCTGCACACATGGAAGTCGCCAATTCGAAAACCACCTGTCTGCATTACGCTGCGCTTTTGCTGACGGCTGTTTTTGCATGTCCGAGCGGCGACAAAATGCAGTAGCCGCCTAATTCGTGTTCCTGCTTACGAGCCGCGACGTGCGCGCTTTTTGGGCTTACCGGCGCCTCAAAAATCATGATATGAGCTGTCGTCACATCAATGGCGCGCCGCGCGCCCGAGTGAGATATTAAGTAAAATCGAACTCGTTCCGACATCGCTGGCGCTCTGGTTTTTGCGTCACATCTCTGCGCCAGGAGTGGGGAATGTCATAAATTGCCGGTGTTTATCGAGCACGTTTCTAATTAAATAAGAGGGCCTTTGATTAATTGCCGCGGCGTTTAATTAAAAATTAACGGTTTGCATTAGAGATCCATTGGGCTAGTTGCGCAAGAAGAGCCGTCTCCGGCTGCAAAAACGGCGGCAGCCGTTTACTCTCGATTTATAATAAATTATTCCTAATTGGTAGGTGCTAGGAGACCGCAGGCTTTTCTTATGCATCAGTGTCATTGTGTCATCTGCTTAAATTTATCTAGTGGACGAGCAATATGAATTCATCACTTGTACAGGAGGAAATGATTTTTTTTAAAGATAATCAATCTGAAGTAAAATGCAAATTATGCACGTTTAATTAGTTTTCCATATAAAAGTCATTGCTCGAAAACATTTCCAATTCGCTTTAATGCCAGATAAAACATCACCGTTACTACTGGGCGGAGAACAACCTCCTCCATTGCTATATTTCTAACCTACCGGCATTACATTTCTATGTGGAATTGTTGCCGCTCCTCTCCACTGTTCTTTACAATCCTTTGTGATTTTTTGCTTTCTCTACTATTTCTCTCCATAATTTTCTATTTTTAATTTTTCCTCTCCAATTGTCAATTGTTTTTGTCCTCTATTACTTGGTCTTCCCATCTTGTCTTTGGTCTCCCCCTTGGTCTCATTTTCTGTGGTTTCCATTTCATTATCTTCTTCGTAATTGAGTTTTCATCTTTTCTATTTATGTGTCCATACCAACGTATTCTTCTGGCTTTTATTTCTTTTACTATATTTTCTCCTTTTAGGAGATCCTCTATTTCTTGGTTTGTTAATCTTATATATAATTCTTCGTTTGTCTTCTTTGGTCCATATATTCTCCTAATTATTTTTCTTTCGAATATTTATTTTTTTCTGCGTCTTTATTTGTAATACACATGGTTTCGCTTGCATATAATACTGCTGATCTTATTGCAACCTTGTAAACTCTCATTTTTGTTTTCTTGCTTATCTGTTCACTTCTCATAATTTCTTTAAATCTGTGTAAATTGTATCCTGCTTTTATTCTTTGTTTTATTTTCTTCTCTCGTTTCTATTACTTATTACTGTTCCAAAATATTTAAATGTTTGGACTTGTTCGAATTTACGTTTTCCCAGTGTTATTTCTAGTTTATTTTCTGGTATTTATTTACTTATTTTCATATATTTGGTTTTCTTTTGATTTATTTCCTACCTTCGTTTTCGTGCTTCGTCCTCTATTTTCTTTGTAATTTCTTCCAGGCTTCTTTTGTCTCTTGCAACTACTGCCATGTCATCCGCATATGCAATTACTTGTATTGATTTTTCTATTGCAGATCCTGTTATTTTGCAATTTCTTATTACACCTTCTAATGCTACGTTGAACAATGCTGTAGAAAACCCATCTCCCTGTCTTACGCCTTTTGTTTGTTTTACTGGTTTTGTTAGTCCTTCTTGTGTTATTACCATTGCTTGTGATTTGTCCAGTGTCATTTTAATTAGTCTTTTTATCTTTACTGGTATTCCTAGCATGGATATATCTTTCAGTATCATTTCCCTTTCCAGGCTCTCAATGGCTTGTTTAAAATCTATGTACAGTATATGCAGCTCAATTTCTCTTTCATAGCATTTTTCTATCACTTGATTCAGTACGTGTATTGCATCCACTGTAGATTTCCCCTGTATGAATCCATTTTGGTAGTCTGCTATCTCTCCTTTTATGTATTTAGTAAGCCTGTTTAATATTATTAATGATAGTACTTTGTACTCTATGTTTAGTAACATTATTCTTCTATAATTATCACATTTCGTTAGGTCCCCAGTTTTTTGTATAGGCATTATCATCCCTAGTCGCCACTCCTCGGGCATTATTTCCTTCTCCCATATTGCCAATATTAGCTCGTATATTCTTATCTTTAATGCATTTCCCCCGTTTTTTAACATTTCATTGTACATGCCATCTGATCCTGCTGCTTTCCCGTTTTTTAGGTTGTTTATGATATTGTTAACTTCCTCTCGTGTTGGTTTTTCCACTGTCTCTTCTTGCGTGCTATTTGGTTCGTCATCTTCATTACTGCCTTCTTCTGCTATTTGTATTTGTTCTAAATATTCTTGTCATTTCTTTTTACCTACCTTCGTCATTGTTTTCTTTCGTGTTTGCCGTCTTATTTGTCTGTATAGTTTTGTGTTATTCTTATTATCTTTTTCTAACTCATCCATTCTTGTCTCTATCCATTTCATTTTTTTTTATCTTTTATCAGTTTTACTCCTTCTTTTCGTATTTGCTTGAACCTTTCATAATCTACTTCCATGTTTGTTCTTATCCATTTTATTCTTGCTTCTCTCTTTTTGTTGATCATTTCGTCGCATTCTTCATCAAACCAATTTTTCTTGACTATTTGTTTTCTCTTTATGGTTTCTTCTGCTGCATTGATTATTGCAGTTTTTATATTTCTCCATTCCGTTTCTATGTTTTCGTTTTTGTTCCTACTTCCTATTTGTTTACTAATTTCTTCTTGGAACTTTCTTTTGTTATCTTCATTATTTAGGCTTTCTACGTTCCATTTTTTAAATGTTTCTTTGATTTTATTGTCTCTTACCATTCTTAACTTTGCTTTTACTATTACTAAGTGATGGTCTGTGTTTACGCTGGTCCCTCTATATGATCTAATATCCTGTATTATGTTTTCTCTTTTCTTTTTAATCAGAATATGGTCTTGATTTCCTCCGGTTTGTCGTCCTGGTTTTGTCCATGTGATTTTGTGTTTATATTTCGTGCTTACTATAAATACTTACTATAAATAACTTATTTTCTTCTGCTAAATTACTTAATCTTGTCCCGTTGTCGTTGGTTTTTTCATGCAGCGTTTCTTTGCCGGCTACGTCTCTTATGTGTTCTTCCTTTCCTATCATTGCATTTAAATCACCTAACACTATTAACGTATCGTGTTTTGTTATTTTCTCGCATGTTTCTTCTATGCTTTCATAGAATACGACCTTCTCTTCACTTGATGCTACTTCGGTTGGTGCGTACGCGTTTCTTATTGATATGTTCGCTATCTGGTTTTCTATCCTTAAGTATGAAATTCTACCATTTATTTTCTTAAATTCCAATATTTGGTTTCTGAATTTTTTGTCTATCATGAATGCTGTTCCATTATATCCTTGTTTTTCTTCTCCTGCATATATTATTGAGTATTCTTCTTTGTCTGTTCTTCCTTCTTTCCATCTCACTTCTTGTAGTGCTAATATTCCTATTTTATATCTTTGCATTTCTTTGTTGATCTCTTCCATTTTTCCTACTTCTAGTAGTGTTTTTATGTTCCATGTCCCTAATTTCGCCATATTTCGGTCCTTTTTGCCATTTTTTAATTTTTATTACATATTATTTGTTTATTTACTTTATCTTGTTGTCTTCTTTTGCTCTCCATCCCGTTTTCATCATGCCCATATTCTTTGCTTTCAGTTGTCATCGTTTTTGTTTCCGCCCGGCTTTCATTTTTTACTAGTTTTTTGAATCGTATCTTCTTCTTATTGTTTTCGTTATGTTTCTCAGGGTTTCATTTAATGGTTCCCTCTCCTCTACTTGTTTTTCGGCTAAGTTTATATTTTTATTTTTATTTAGGCATTTATCAATTTTCTTTGTTTTGCTTCCATGGGGTGCCAGCATCGTTTGTGTCCAGCTAATCTTTTTTGGTATTGCTCCTTTTGGTGTTTTGTCTCCTTCGTCATCTGTCGATCTTGTTCTTTTTTTGTTTTCCTCGGTTTTTTCGATCTCTTCCTCATCTTCTCTATTCTTTTCGAGCTCCTCAATTGCCCATTGATCTCCATTTATTATTAGTTTGTCTTCTATTATCAAAGTTATCTTATGTGGTACTAGTTTTTACTGGATGTCTCTAGTCTTTTTATTAAGGTCTTCCCTGATTGTTACCTTAGTTCCCCTTAAGGCTGCTGATTTCTTTAGTATTTCTATTTTCCTGAATCTTGTTGTAAGGCCCATTTTGATTGGTCTGTTTGTCTCTCCTGTTCGCATCCCTATTCTTTTTATGAAGTCGATTTCCTGTTCCTTAATGTTTACTCCAATTTTTCCAACTACACTGCTCAATATTTTTTCCCTCATCATCCAGATATCTTCTCTTTCTTCTTCTGGAATTCCGAAGATTATAATATTCTTTTTCCTTGTCTCGTTTTCTAAATTTTCTATTTTTGTGTTTTGGGTTTTTATATTTTCCTCAATCTTCTTAGTTCTATCCGTTTGTTGTTTTAGGTTTATGCTCGTCTCATCCATTTTCTTTTCCATACTTATCAGTTTGTTCATGATGTCCATTAGTGTTGGTTCTTTGCCTTCTGCCATTGTTTGAATAAAATTACGTGGTCGTTTTCGATCTACCTAAAAACACCCCGTACTCTACGCCACTGCTTATTTCTCGCGTTTATAATGGTTATTTCCGGATGCGCCAATCCCGTTCCGCGACGTTATGACGCGCCCGTGACGTTTGAGGTGACGTACCCGTCGCCTGTAAAATGGTAGGCACCTAATCTGCACAAACTTTCACTGTTTCTGGCATTTCCGGCTTTGCTGATTTTCGCGTTGACCGAACTTTATGCACACACCAAACTATGGCTTCTCTTGTCATCGTAATTACGGTAATTAAATCACAAAGCCACAGCAAATCTCACCGTACAAACTATCAACTTAACCTCATTCTTCTTCATATATTTCTAGTATAAAATGTATTAATGAAGTGAAATTTATTTTATAGTAACAAGTTTCAACAAGGAGGAGAAAACACTTTTTTTAAAATTCTTTGCTTTAAATCTCTTTTATATACCTACGTTCTACCCCGTATAACGCAACTCGCTAATTGCGAAAAATTACGAGTCACCTAACACGCTTTTCATTAAGTAATTAATTAAGAAATTGCATGGTAATGAAATTCATTACATTTTTCAGTTTATTTAATTAAAGGGAAATTAATAGCCTCAATGCTCGTTTTACCATTTTATCTCTGGAAAATATTCGATTTCCAACAGGTTCGTTTGGCAAACGACTTTCTGTTATTGTTGCAGAACTGTCATTTCGTTTCACCTGCTTTATTGATTTATTTCGCGATTCCTAAGATATTTCCTTCTAGGCTCAGCTTTGCCGAATTAATGCTAGCCGGGGCAAAGGTTACCCAGAGCAGCTGCGCCGCCGAGGAAAGCCTGAGCAGAGGCGGCTGTCGCAGAATTGATATTTTCTGCAGTGCCGTCGGATGCCGACCGCTGAATGTTAATAACCAGCACACATCGTAATTATAGTTATTACATTTATGACTATTGAGGCGCTCGAGGGGCAGGTATTTGTTAGAAATGCGCCGTTTAATTGCGCTTATATAATGCGCAGGCGATTGCCAATAAAATTTAATTTTAGCCGCTAATAGAATTTATGTTATGGGAAATTGGAAGGATTTAATGGAAACGCGACCGGTTTGGTTATGCCATTCTTTGCGCCGCTGAATTTACGGCTGGGAATTGTCTTTCTGTGGCGGTGCTCGCGGGTCGCGAATTTGCTCGTTGGCGTTGCAGGTGGAAAGCTAGCAGGCTAATTGCTTTTTAGTTTCGGCTAATTAAAGCTGAATAAAACTGCAATTTGAACGAAACGCCAATATCTGTATGCGGTAACAAAGCGGACTGAAGATAAAATGGGAAGAGAAACTTTGTGACCAAAAATTGTAACGAGAAAATAGGAAGCAATTAAAAATCGCTGTAAAGTCCAGTTTAAAAAGTAGTAATTCCAACGGCATTAAAAAAAACTTAATATACTACATTACCAAAATACTCTATCATGGCACTACCACTGTAATCTGAGGGTTCTGAAAAAATCCTCCCCTCTTTGAGCAATGTATTGGTGGACGGCGCTCGAATCGTACATCATTGAGCAGCACAAGGCATGCCATTTTAGTGCCCATCTTGCCGTAGAGTAGCAAACACCACGTGTTTATTTTAAAAATAGTGTATTTATGATGGTGCCACAATGATTATTTCGTAGACATTTTTGGTGTAATTCTTAGTTCTCACCAATAAAACCATAATGTGGGTACACAATTTCCGACAGACTGGTTCAGCATTAAAATGGAAATTATTTGGTAGACTTCTACACATAGAAACTGATTGTGATCCATGAACTTAAAGAATGTGACTGTTACGCCCGGTAGGCTGCTCCAGCTCGTACTAGCTAATTTTCGTTTATCAGGATGCGGCAATAAGCAAAATTTTCGGTATTGGATCCCACAAAATCCTCGTCAACTCCATGAACGACTTCTCCATAGTCAGCGCGTAACTGGTTTGTGTGCTGTTACGGAATTTGACATCATAGGGCGGTACCTCTTGATGAAGCAGAACGCGCCGTGGCTCATATGTACCACTGCGGTTTCAACAAGATGGGGCTACCGGACACACTACAATAAGTTCTGGGACAAATGTTTCCCGGTTACCTCATCTCATTACATTTCCGGGTAGGTCATCAGACGTACCCCCTTGCGATTTCTTTCTGTGGGGGCACCTGGAGGCTGAAGTCTTTCAATGCAGGCCGCGGTAGCACCACTGGAAATGACTCGGCAACCAATGCGGAACTTTAAGGTCAGACTACAGGAGTATATGACTTGTGCTGGCAAATATTTGATTGATGTCTAAATGACAAGCAGTGTTCTGTGTGATGTTAAAATAAAACATTGAACATAATTTATGTTTTTTTCATTGCTGTTTCTAAAGGAGATCTTTCTGTCTAAGCCTGTAAAACTATGACCGTAAAAATAAATCAAGGGCCTTTTCCTGTGAGTCTTCCTCATTTATTTAGATATATAACTGTTAACATCTAAAGATAATTTGCACGTTGTGAAATCTGGCTAACATTCGATAACATGTACTTATTATAATGTTCTACAGTTTATGGAAGAGGATGGAGGGTTGACCTATGTATTCTTCAATGTTTAACAATGCAAAAAAGAAAATGGACAAAAATCGAGTTAATATAGCAAGTGCATCATAACATAAAATATGGCCTACTTTTTAAGATAACCAGATGTATTTATAGTTGTTACACCATTTTTGGTGAAGTAATTATCGTTGTTGTTTAGTTTTAACTATACCAAGAGCCACTTTCTGGTAAATATATCTATATGTCACCTGAATTACCTTCTGTCATTTTTTCACTATTTGATATTGGGTATTAGTAAGTCGTATTAAATTTTCTCTAAATATCTTAAATGATCTTAGATGAGAACTCCATACATTTGTTTCGGAGCTAATGACCTATCCCACTTGTTGCCTAGCCTAAATAATAATTATTCCTTATCATTTATGATTAGGCAATGAGACATTTTTAACGAATATTAAATTCTAGTTTTGTGAACCTACACGCTAATCATTAGGAATAATCACAATTACAGCTATTCTAAATTACATTAGTTTTTATCTTCTATTTGATCAATATTAAACTTTGTTTTGTTGAGAAGCCGAAATTTAACCCACAAGAAAGATATGATTAAGGTCTAATCTCTAGTAGTGCAATAAAAATTGATCCTGCGATCATTATATTTTTCTTTGTCTTCATGATCTTGAACAGTTTTTCCATTTTGTTGCGCAGTAGTTCAAAATTATAATGCTGTATTGCTGTTTACTTTGAAGCATGTAATAGTGATTTGTGGTCTCTGTAGGACACCTCCATAGGATGAATATGAAAGTGGGTGCAGTCTTTGAAACAACAAAGGTTGGCCTTTTATTTGTAGTAACGAAGTAAAACACAATCTGACGGAATTTTCTTCTTATAATCAATTATCTTGCTCTGTTGGTAACACAGAATTAAAAGTGCATTTTGCCTTCACAATTGTAAGTTACCTTGGTGTAATAAGAATATTACTTACTTACTTATTAGACTGGTTAGCCTCGGAATTAAATTCAAGATTAACAGCAATAACATTTATTATCATGACACAGAGAACAATGTTAAAGACAGTTTTCTTAAATATGATATTAAATAAATGTCAAAGAAAAATTTCGGTTCTGAATTGGATAGGTGATATGGTCAACGTAATTAGAGTTTATAACATAATGAATTTAAGAACTTCGTACATATGATGCATATGATATGTTTAAGATATTGATTAAGAGTTAATAAGTATAATAAATTCGAAGGGTTTAGTAATAAATTTATGGGGAGGATTTAAAAAGAGCCATATGTCATGAAGGTAAAACTGGATCAAATGGAATTGACCTGCTAGACAATTTAATAAGAAGTTTCCATTTACATTTCATCTCTTTTTTCTGGGTTAGCGATATTAAAAACTAATTACTCTTATAGGAATATAGTAAATAAATACCGTTTGAATAAGTTAGTGATTTTAATTTGGTAATCCCATATCACTAATATAATATATCTAGGAGATATATAGCGGGCGAGGGAGGGGATAGAATTTTCAGAGTTCGTGATTCTTAGGTATTGGTATTTATTTTACCAAAACTTTTATTTCTTAAAGGATGCCCGGGAGCCCGTAATGCAATTCTAAGCAAATTCAAAATGAAAAGATATGCGAGGAGAAATATATGGTCTATTTATAAAATGTCGAGACAAAATTATAATTACAATAACATAAAAATTTATATGTTTAGTAAAGATGGTACAAGAGAGAAGAAACATTGTACTTTATCTTCAATCACTTTCAAAATACCTTGAGATCTCACACACTGACCTTGTTATGACTTGTGTGTATATTCATCTGGCGTGGCGATTTAAGAATCTTTTATTGGGATGACTGAGCGTTTTTTTCTGAATCGTAACTTCACGCTTCATCTCTTGTTATGACCTTATTGAGAAATTCTGGTTAATTAATAGCAATCGGAAGCAAACGATTAGCAACTGTAGTCGCCGATTCTTGCTAATTGTAGCCCGTACATGTTTAACACTTTCCGGTATTCTCATTGTTGGTCATCCAAAGGGTGAATTACTTTTAATAGATTCTTGGCCGTCTCTAAATGGTTTGTGCCAAACCTTTATTCGTGATGCATTCATTCTATCGCATCAAAAAGTCTTCTGAATCATACGAATAGTTTCTAGCGAGAAAAACTCCAGCTCAGTCATTGCAAATGCAACGATCAACATGTTCTCGTTCACTCGCATCGAAATCCAAACTGATCCGACCATTGAAGTCGCCTTAATTCACGCATGCGCGTTACTCTCATCAGCTGCTAAGTTACATCGTGGCTGCTCAAGCCATTTTCATTGCACTAACTTGATCTGGAAATGTTTGGGTCATTGTACGTTCACCACATGGCACATGCATACATCATAGTGGGAGACGATGACGATTGGTTTATTATACGAGTTGTAAAATTTCGATTTTAGTTTAATATTATTCAACAATTGTTTTGATATGGATAATACGTGAAGATATTTAAGAAATCTTAATATTTTAAGGGCTTGGTAGGAAACTTTTTTCTAGATCAAACGTTGATGCTTGTTGCCCATGACTGATACAACCAATATTGGTAAAGCTGGTTCTTCAAATATTGTATTATGTATTTTGAAATATATTTGTAGCATGAAAGTTTCTTTTTGTATTTTACGTACTATTGCATTTCAATTATCTATACGTTTTTGAAGTACACAATGCGACTTGCCATCTATCTATACATTTGAACGGAAAGTAAAGTAAAGTAGGCGTGCCCTAGGATCTTGATTTACACGAGGAGGTCCGTGCGTAGTAATCAAAGACAGCCTATAGATTTGAACGGAAAGTAAACAAAGACGACTGACATAAAATTTGGCGTGCCGATACTCTGAGCTTTAATTTACACGAAGGGGCCCGTGTTTGTGTACGCGCGTCAGAGCCGCTCTTGCTCCTTGCCGAATGTCCGGGCGGCCGCGGCTGTCATCAGGTCGCTGCATTGCCGAACACAGAAAGTGTGTCTACCACGGCGATTTGATTTGCTTGCGCCGAGCGGAACTTTGGTTTTAAGATAAATTGCTCTACGTTCCCGATCCAGTAAAAAAAGTCGATCCAGGAAAAAGCCGATCCAGTTAAAAATTTGTACGTTCCCATAAATTTGAGATAAGGCGGGTGGAAAATTGTCAGCCTAGAATGCCAAAAATACCTTTTGGCGGGTAGTCCCTAGTATATAATATGTAAAAAATAGTGACAATGGCAATTCAATAGTAGATAATTTTGAAATTTGACCGGTTACGTGAAGGATAATTTTCAAGGGTCTTCGATAGAGTTGTCAGTACTTTCCTGGTCATTTTTTGTTTATCCGCATTTGCTTTGTAATACTTCCTCATTTTTTATTTATACCATTTATCGTATATATTCCATAGAACAAATGGCAATGAATTTCATTTTGGTTATATATGTCTAGGGTGGAATGAAAATTAGGAAATAATTATTGGACATTGGAACTGCTTTGTAAATTGATTCTCATACTTTTGATATTCTATTTGATTAGTAGTCCGTATGATTTTGCAAGTGTTATTTATGCCTTACTGCTTATGGTGAAAGTGTTAGGAAAAAGCAAACTAAAAGTAGATAGTTTGTGTAAATAATAACCTTGAGGGTTGTACAAAAGAGCAATTCCGGCCTATTTTTTGCGGCGCTTCCAGCAGCACACTCGAATCTCCTTGGGTTCGGCGCGGCTGCCCGGCAATTTATCCGGCGCAATACATTGCAATTACTCAGCCTACCCGTGTAAACGCTGCGCTGTCCGTGTACTTTTCACGAGCCAATGTTAAAATTTCGCCATGTAATACCTACCTCACGTTCAGGTGTAGTTGCAGGAGGCAGACTTGAAATTTACGAGCTGGACATGGCTGCACCTGTACACGTATGCCGTAGTTGTCCACTTTAAACCTGCTGGATTTATACGCTCATGTGCGCATTTAAGTATCGGAAGACCTGTATTCGAGTTACATTTTTGTTTTATGATTATTGTTGTAATTGAGGCGAACACGCCGTTCCTCCAGTTTATGACTTTATTATTGCGCTTATTTGCTTACACGCTGAGAATGTTAATTAGCGGCGGGGCACATATTTTATGCGCGGATCGCTGATAAATTGTTGTATGAATTAGTTGTTTCCGATGCAATTACTCAGGTTTATAGCTTGCTTGCGCTTGTCTCCAATTGTTAGGCGACCGCGCGGAAAGCCCGGGAAGCCCGGCAATTTCGATTATGCCGCGCAAGAGATAATTGATTAATTATCTCTGCTCTCATTCATTTTTCTGAATTGTCACCTGTGCCTTGCCGCACGTCGCCATTAATAAGCAGAGGCGTGACAGCCGATTCCTATCTGGGCCACCTGCAAACCGAATTTTGAGCACAAGCTTGTATTTTTGAGGCAGGTATTTGTTTGGCTAAATAACTAATGGGGCAAGTTTCTCCTCACGAACAGGTGCGATGCATGACGCTTTCCAAAGCATTGGGTGTCTAACAAAGGCTTTAAGGTTGAAAGGTAACTATACGGGGGTCACATTATATGAAACACTGAACATAAAAAGCATTAAGTCCCACGATACAAATCGTAGCAGAATTAATCTTGAAAAAATGGAAATGTAAATGTTTTCCCATCTCCATTACTGATTATAGCTTCACACCTTTTTTCCATGCTTTCGACAAGGTTTTGGCAAAGATTGCCATAACTTATTAACTCGAACTGATAGCTGCTTGCTTCACCATGCACACTGGCTTTGCTTTGAGCTTAATTTTCGTATACGACTACACATTTTAAATGGGATTAACATATGGGGTTTTACTGACAGTTCCATCATAATGATGTTACTCTGTTGTTTCCAGTGCACAGTTTGCCGAGATATTTAGGGTCATTGTCTTTTTGCAACACTCAACTTGTTATGTCAGAAGCAGAACACTTTTCAGCAGACTTCAGCAAGGATTTCTGATAGTTGGTGGACTTTTCTGGCAGTTAAATTGTCCGTAAACACTTTTATTTTGCACTGAAGAATTCTATTACTATTCTCGGACCACGCTTTCGATAGGGCAGACCACGCCCAGAAGGAACATTGTCCCAATTTTGATATAAATTTGCCTTTGCCCACACCAGGCGTTTTGCTTCGTGCTTTTCTGATAATGAAGTTTTCTTCAAAGCTAATTGAAAAGAAATGTTTTTTTCACTCAGACGAATTCTTGGGGAATTTCATTTGAACGCAGCGCAATGTACGACTTGGCTTGTCTTCAAAGAGACGTAAGATCGCTTTATCTTTCTTCGTTGTTGTGACGTGGACTATTTCGTTCCGGCAGATCATTTACATTCTCAACCTTCAAATATCGCTTTATCAACTTCTTAACGAATGGCTCCGATTTCTGCATATATGTTGCAGCCGCTTTGTACGTCAGTTTTGGTTTTTCGTATGATTCACTAAAAACACTGTCCCGTATCGCTTCAGGAATTTTGCACTCCCTGTACAGATATCGAATTCGTTGACATCAACAACATAAATGTGCCAGTAAGCTATATACTACACAAAAAAGCACGAAATAAAGATTCAAACTGATTAATATAAATGGCGCTGCAGTGCCTCTTTATCAAATGACGACAGTCACTTTCTTGTCATACAGACTGGAAGATCGACAATTTTTTGCAGAACACCTACCATTCCTCAGATTTGTTTTTATAAACCCTTTTTAGCTTTTCTGTTTTTTTTTCGAAAATTCAAATTGAGCGTTCCTGATAACTAAACAACTCCATCCCACTGAATTTACGAGATTCAATTTTATTTTCGACTGTAAGTACAGGACGTTTTCCTGAGATGACAACGGGTACTTATACATGCATATTATAACATGCACTAAAATTTCTTTGCCACTTCGATTTTCATGGCCTTTAGTGATATTTTACCGAGCATGATTTACCTTAGTCTTAGTCCCGGGAAGATCGCCTGCATTATTGAATATTAGCAATGCAGCCCGCCTGCCCACTTCAACATTATAATAATAGGAGCGATAAATCAATATCTAGTTTAATTAATAGCTAGTTCCACGTTAATTAGTACTTGATATACCAGACGTTCATTATACGTTATCCTATTCCTTTAAGTAATTCGAGCGGAAGTCGTGCATTAGAATGTTTTCCTCGATTTTATATGAAGACTGCATAAATCACTTTTTGTTTCTTCGCGCTTTTGAATGGTCGCGGGGTATCTCGAAAGTGATCGTATCTGCTGTAAGTAGATGGAGTTGTTTATTATTTACTTTACAATCAGCAGCGGTATCTATTTCTATCGAAGGTTAAACAATTATGTTGTCTATTTGGAAGTTATTCGATTATCAGATATCAAATCCTCGAACGTTTAAGAGATTGAATGTAAAATTAATCATAAAAACAGAGGTGCGATTTGTAAGTTTAATATATTTTTTAATAGTATTTTCAACGAGATATTACGTAAGTTAACCATTTTTTATAATTTTGCTTTTTAATTGTTAATAAAAAAATTAAAAATCTCGGCATAACAAAACAAATTTATAATTTTTTTTATATATTTTTTTATTTTTTAATATAATCTGAAACTTAAATAATTTTTTTTCAACGACGCCCCAGCATAATTAAGATTTTTTTCTGCAAATTGGTGGGTCTTGTTTCACGAATCTTTATTGTTGTTAAAAGATTTGTATAATATTTTCTAATTACTGTTTACCATATTAAAGGTAATCAATTGATAAATGATTTTGGCATCCCAAAAGATTGATGTTAAACGTTTCCTGCAGATGGAAGAGCTCTTCTTTGGAGCTGAACGACCCGCTTTGATTGCCTTTTGATTCCGGTGTGTAATGATGAATACAGGTCTCACCCATTCTCATCCTGTTATTAGAATACGTTTTTGTTCTTCTGTAAGCAAGTATGGCACCCACCTTGCCCAAAGCTTTTTCATATGGAATTCTTCATGCAAAATATATATTACTTACTTTTTTGATATGCTTACAGCTTCAGCAATTTCACGCACCTTAATTCTCCGGTCATTCAATACCATATCGTGTACTTGTTTAATAATTTTTACGGTTGTCACACTTTTCCGCCGTTCCTCACGGGATCTTCTTCAAGACTGGTGTGAGCACCGGTTAAACTTGCCAAGCCATTTTTTAATTGTTACATACGGAGGAGAGCAATAACCATAAACTCTGTAATAAACTTTCTTTTTTCACGAAAAATTTAGTAACCGCGCGATATTCAATTTTAGTTTCATTGTTAGTTTAAATTGTTACAAAAGTTAACTATTTGATAGATTGAATCACAATTTTGAATTCTCTTAAAAAAATTTGTCATCTACATCCAAGAAATTTTTAGACCACCCTGATATATGGTAGTGGTAAGGCTCTAACGCCCCGCGTGGGACAACGTCCTGCGAACTAAGAGGTTAAGGCTCTCATATGTTCGCTCTCTGATGCAGGTACTCGATTATTTTTAGTGACTTAAGGCCATCCGTCGGGCATCAGAGAACTCCGGAAATAAACCCGGGTCCGTTTGCATCGCAGCCCGCGCCTCAACCGCGGGACCATGCTGCAGATTTGTATACTAAGATTTTATATTATAGATAGCAGAAGTTTATAATGAAATATTGATGTCACGACGATAAATCAAAGACCTTCTGTGCTAAAATAGTAATCACCAAAATGTTTGTGCCGTTTAATTGGGAAGGGAGATAAGCTGAAGGATTTCTGATGATCGATTATCTAAATAAACAAGAGAAAATGTTGATTTATATATAAGGACGATATTTATTGAAGTGAAATTTGAAGTTCTTTTAGATTTATCGCATTTCGTAATTTTTGGACATCAAACAAACCTTCGACAAAGTATGACATAAATGCTTATTATACAAGATAAAATTTTATCTTCTAGGTCAGAGCTAAGAGTTTCTTTCAAGGAACAATTAGTCATGAAATCTGAATGCTCCATCGAACTTAGTCTGAAGCTACATGATCTATTTTTCTGAATATACGTTTATACGTCTTATTTGAAGAATATATGGCCATCCTTTCATCTAGTGAAATACCAACACTAGCACCAAAACGTCTACAACCTCACCTCAATTTAATGCACGATTGGACCAACAAACGGGGAATAACGGTTAATAAAAAATACGCATAAATTTTTTTCAAAAACTAACTTAAAGAACACCCCAACATCGCTAAAATTCGAATTTAAAAAATAGCTTGGGATGCACTTGGATCAGCTTGGATCAGGAGGAGATCGCAACTACCCCTCTCAAGCAAGTTACTATTTTGCAAATAATCACGAAACTCATATGGACATCCAGCCAACAAGTTGTTTACTAGCAATCTGTACCAAAATTTAAGATCCTACGAATTATGACTGATGGGCCGTAGTACATAAGCAATGATGCTCTCCACATAGTTTTGATGGCCTTTTCTATTTCTTAAATTAGAATTTCTGGGCTTTCCTATGAATAGTTGTCATCCTTTTCTTTGCCTTTTTCTTCTTTTCATTTGTTGTCAGGGAATAATTCAGTTAGATAGTTTTTCCATGCTTCTTTCTTCTCTTCAATTGTTAGCAGGGCTGTTTATTACTTTTGCTTAAATTCCCGGAATATTTTTTTGTTATAGCTTTACTTAACACGTATATATAATTGAAAGCCGTCATATTTTTTTTAAATACTTTCGACCTCCTAGCCGGCACTCTTCTTTTATCCAATTTTCTTTGGCGTCTCTTATTTTGTTTTTAATTGTTTTATCCGTTATTTTTGTTGATTTGACTGCTTATAAAATTTTCTTTCTTTTGTTAGTTTAGTATTTCTTCTGTTATCGTTCATCTTTTTCTACACTTACATTAAATTGTTTCTTTAAGGTTGTTGCGGTTTATAAGTCTTTTTTAAGTTCTTTGATTTATTTGTTTTTGCTTTAATTTTCTATTGGTGGATTTAATATCTGTGCCGGGATATGTTTTACACTTATTATAGTTGTCTCTGGTTGATAAGAGCAAAATCTATTTGATTTCTTGTTTGTTTTTTTTTGTTGATTATGCTGTGGGAATCCATGTACATATATAATCGTCTAGGTCGCAGTGAAAATCATGTATTAGTTACAACCATTTTTTTGCAGGATTCAATCAGTTTTTCACATGGCTCGTTCTTATATCCCAATTTCCAATGATATATTCTGCTCTTCTTTTTGCAATTTTTGCGTTGGAATCACCGAATTCAATATTGATCTCATGTTGTTTTATACTCTTCATAATGTTTGTTCTACCTCTGATGTCATTACATACACTTGTATAATGTTTATGTCTGTTAGTGTCTGTCTTTTGCACTTCTTTAATATGAGTATTGCAGTGTAACATTGATTGCTTTGTAGCATCACCAGAAAAATAAACTGTGGCTTCGTTTGTGAATTTAAATGCACCCTAATTTTTTCATCTGGTGCTTCAAATTCCTAGTATGTCTATTAGTGTTTCTCTCATTTTGTATTGTATTTGCTAGCCTTTTTCATGCCAAATTCGGGCATATTATGTTCCTATTTTGGTTGGTTCCTTTGATATATTTAAGCCTAAGATTCTTTGCACTCGTTGGCCATTAAAGGCCTGCCGGGGACTGAGAGCCGTTTGATTAATTGTCTGCCATTTTGATTATTTTTGGAAATCTACTGTGTTGGCTTCCCCTTACCTTACACGTCGCAGAGTTATGACCGAGATGACATACACAACTACCTGATACGTAGCTGACCTACTGGTCTCAATATTTAGCTGCTTCCAGACCTACAAAAACGTTGCTGTCCGTTTGCAGCTAATTTCGGACCGTTCTGTATATTTTTTGCCTCGGTACTCGCCATATTTGGTGAGCGTTTCCCTATAAGCTACTTTAGACAACTAAAAAATAAATTATTATCAAAAGGAGATCATAGTTGAGGGAAAAATGATCTTTGAAAAACTTCGCACTACTAGATGACGACGAAAAAACGTTGAACAAAATGTGTTGCGTTGTTTGAATCAAAATTGTTGTGATATATAATGGTGATCAAATTATAATCAAGTTTTTGGCCGATCATTTCACAATCTCTGGGAATAAAGGCAAAACGCATTCAAAAACCTTACAACTATTATGTTATGAGTCCTACACTCTACCACTGAGCCACTGACCACTTGACGAAAGTCCTCTCTTAAATGCAACACTAACTAAACTCAGTATTTGACACCAACTTTAACCCCTTAGCCCCCGAGTTGGCAAAAAATTCTTTCACAGATGGTTTATTTTAGCTTGATATTAAATTTTTAAAACTAATATTGAAATACAAGGAGAACAACTGAATATATCGCATCGTTAGATAGTAACGAATTTTTTTATTGTAATTCTAGAAGCTTTCTTATCGTTTCCCATACTTTAGTTTTATATAAGAAAGTGTGATGGGAATGATTAATAGTTTTTTATACACATACAGATCATACATAAAAATTATCTTCAATTGTTTTGTAACTCCAGCTCAAAGGTAACAATGACGAACGCTCACTTTGTGACAACTCATTTTTACCGCGTAAAACTCATTTGAATAATACCATTGTCATTAGCTCAGGTGCAGGGCCTCAACGCCCCTTCCTCCTTAAATCGCCGATTGGAAACCATTCCGGCTTAATTATAGTGAAATTGGAGATGCTTCCGTGACCTTGCTGCAACCCGCGCTATTTTTGCGGTTCCACAGGAAACTTCAAGGTCCGCCCATTAAGCTAGCAGAGCTAGCGAAGCGGAGTTTTATGAACGTTGGACCTGATCTTAATCAGAGCACCATTGTAAATCTCGGCAAACGACGTGGTACGCCTGCTCGCTTTTTATTCGCGACTGCCGGTGCAAGGTTGTGGGCATAAATGTAATTGGATGACTGCTACATTTCGTCTTTCATGTATGGGTTTTCGGGCTGCCGGCGAGAATAACTGCAGTTGAATCAGATTTCCTTGGAGGCGAGGGGAAGTTGATTGGGGTTCCGGGCCTCTGTTCTGTCTCGACGAGTATATCGATAAAATTTTAGGGAACAAGGATATGCTTCTGAAGATGAATTTCATTTCGGATATACATTCTAGAACTGTACCTCTGTTCATCTATGTAGAAAAAATGGCAAGCGTAAACTTTCAAAATATTGACGTTTTCTTCCTCTAATGTATGGGTGTAATTCTAAAAAGTCTTTTATTATTGAAAAAGTGGCGACAGAGAGCATAACCAAAGAAGATCTCGGAATTGCAGATAAGAGGTCGTCACCTCCACCACCAACAAGCTCGGTAATGCCTTCAAACCTTCGTTCTAACGGTTCTTCTAAGCGAAGAGTCCCATTTAGCACTGCGTAGGCTTGTGGGAGCGGGGAAGAGAAATTTATGGCAAATTGGAAACGGCAGGGCCGAACTCTACGCACGACACTGCGGCAGAACCGGCCGGCACGCATAAACAGTCCCGATATCGAGAGGACAATGAACGCTGAAGTGCGATGCTCATCTTTCATAATCGGAGGTCGACTTTCAAGTTCTTCAAGTGCACGCACGGCCGCGGACGAGATAACCTCCCGTCCTGCCGTCGTTCCGGCCCTCGGCGCACGCATATTCATGAGCAATCTCACAGGTGCTCGCCATAGCACGCGATTGATTGAGCGGCCGCCTCGCTTGTTGGATGCGCGCCGCGCGGACCATTAATGCGGCGGTGCACGCTGTTTTTGCGAGGGACGTTTGATATGCCGCAGCGGGCGGAGGTCGACAAAGGGAGCCAGGTCGCGGTTATTTACGGCGGCCCATGGGTTCGCGAGAACAAAGGTATCTGTGTAGATCTGCGTGCCATGGAAGCCCAGCCCCAAATCATAGTGGCCCGGGCTGCAGACTGCTAATTGATTGAAAGCCAGCTTGGATTCGTTTTTTCCCTAAGTTTCTTATTATATATTCAATAACACCAGTCGATCAAAATGACCCTTTAGATATGGAAGACAGGAAACCGATTTGGTCGTTGCGTTGAAGAAAAGTAAGGAAGATCAGAAAATCAGAAGAAATCCAATTGCGACATTTTTATATTTTGATAATGCGAAGCACTAGATTTTCCACACCTTTTTGGTATCTTGTAGTTTTGGACTATGCATTCTTTTGTCATTCATATATTTTATAATAATAATAAAGATGAAGTGACGAAAACGTAAAACAGAACAGAACACTATCGAATAACTTTTTTAGAATCAATACTGCAATAGATGACACGAATTTCAATCATTGTATGAACGTAGGGAAAATATTGAAAAGGAAAACAAGAAAATGAAGAAATCAGTATAATGTTAAAGACACTTTTCAACAAAGCTGCGAACAGGAAGTGAAAATGAAAACGAATTGAAACTTATATCAAAAGTTGTAGTAAAACTGCTTTTGATGGAAGGTTAGATGCTCCATATGATCTTTCGATTGGTTCGACCCTTTTTCTACAACTTCGTTGCTTTTTCTTCCTATGTGGTACCCCATATTCTTCCACTTCTTTTCTCTTTCTTTTCTTTTTTAATTTCTCTGCTGACCAATATCATGCGACTGGGCCGTCATAATTGACTTTTCCCAATAATTGTTCTCATTACTTGCACATGTAGTGTATCTCATCTATAAGAACATTTATCGCTATATTCATTTCCAAGATTGAGAGTTTAATTTTAATGGGAATAATAAACTCGTGATTTGTCAGAAATATTGCATATAAATAGAGTGCTTTTAGGATCTCTCTTCTAAGGGAGAAATTTATGATCTTTTAGTTGGAGTGAAGAAGTTTCCAGATCAATTTTTTATTATGTTAATTTTTTATTATGTAATTAATGGAACAGCTCGAAACAACACTATCAAATAGGAGCACATAACTCGACAACTTCGGAATTACAAAACAGTGAAACTTTGGAAAAGATTAGGTTTATAAATTGCATCACTCGACTTTTGATTATTATTTTACTTCAATTGATATTTCCTAATAAAAGGCCAGAAATATGACACTGAAAAGTTACTTTATTTTAACTTTGAGAGAAAAATAGAGGAGGGGGTAGTTTAGTGATTTAATTTCTTTGTCGAGTTTTTTAGTTTAGTGCAGTGATCCCTAATCGCTTTGCCCATGCTCAGTCTAAGCATCCGTAAAATTCTGATCCTCCTCTCCCCTTGACATGTAATTCTTTAATGTTCAAAAAGTAAACTCATATTCACGTGGAGGAAGCCTAAAAGATAAATGTCTTGGTCTAAAAAAGATTGCTAAGAACATGGGGTTCATGAAATAAAAATCAAAGAAGGAGAGTATTTTAAGTAGCCAGCAAGATACCAGGAGAAATTTTTACGGGGATGGAAAATGAAAGATTTCTGTTTTATTATTTTTGTAATTACGCTTCCTTCTTCGTTATCATTGTAGCTGAACAGTTCTTGAAAGTTTTCCTTCCATCTATCTATTATTTCTTCGTCATTTGTTATGAACTAACCGTCTTTGCTTTTGCATATACTTGTTCTGGCTTGGTAGCCCTCTTTATGTTTTTACCTTTTTGGTAGAATCTTCGTGTATTCTATTTTTCGTATTATTGTTTCATTTTTTCTATTTCTTATTTCAAGTATTTACTCTTTTTGTTTCTACACAAGTTTTGAGAATCTTTGTGTGCTATCCTACATTTTTCATCATACCATTTATTTCATTTAGATTTTTTTCTCCTATGGTTTCGTTTATCGCGGTATGCACTGCTGTCGAAATACTTTCCCACTTATCTTGAGTGCTTATGTTAGTATTCCATGTTTCTCCCAGCAGTGATGCTATTTTTTGTTGGTATTTTACTTGACTTTCTTCTTCTTGCTGTAATTTTTCGCTGTCGTATACCCTTTGTTTGTTGTCATTTTTATGTTTTTCTTTTTTTGGCTTGTTATTTTTTGTCTGTATCTTCCTTGTGCTAGAATATGGGCCGAGTTACAATTTGCTCTCCGATAGCTTCTCCCATCGATAATGGTTGAAGCATATCTTTCGTCTATGAGGAAATCATCTAGCTGGTTGCGAGAATTTCCATTAGGGTGTACCCATGTTTTCTTGTGAATATTTTTGTGTGGGAATCGCGTGCTGGAGATTATCATATTTTTTCCCATTGCGAAATCAATGAGCCTCAGTCCATTTTCATTGCTGATATACTTGCTGTGTTGTCCTATTGTTCGTCTGTATACTATTTCCTTTCCAATTTATAGATTTAGATTTTCCAGGATTATTTTGGTGTCGTGTTTTGATATGTCATAGAAGTTGTTTTTTTCTCTTTCATCTGCTTCGTTTGTTGTTGCGTGGCGGTTTATGTACGTGATGTTATGGAACTTGCCTTTCATTCGTAGTATGCTAATTCGTTCGTTTATTGCTTTAAAATCTGTTATCAAGTGTATTATCTTCTTGTTTACTAGAAATCCTATGCCTAACGTGTTGTTTTCATTGCCACTGTTGAACAGTGTAAACTCTTTGAGGTTTGTTATCTCCTTTCCTTCCCAACGTATTTCTTGTAGTGCTGCTACGTGTGTTTTATATCTTATTAATTCATTTTTGAGTTCTTGCATAACTGCAACTATATACAATATTAGCGCATTCTACGTTGGCAATGTTGTTGTTATTTCTTTTCCTTTTCCGTAACTAAGTTTTTTCCATTAATCAGCCCTTTCTCTCTTTCTGAACTTCGAATTTTTGTAACTATAGTTTTTTTCCCGGGATATATGTTTTTACATCCAAGGGAAGTTAGCTCCTTGCCTGACCCCCTTTTCGGAGAACCATTTCTCCCGCTCTCGTTAGCCACAATCTCTTCTTACACCGAGGTTGGTTACATGATCTCCGATAGGGTTAGTCGAGTTTTTAGGGTTCATCAACCCCTACCTTAATATAGGGGCCGCTTGGAGGTGGGAGTCGGAATTAGATAGGATAAGCTATCTGAATGCGGCGTCCTATATTGCGCGTATACTGTCCCATTGAACCCCAAAATATTCACATTCTTTAATTGCATCCATTAAAAATCGGTTTCCCCCTCCCTTCCTCACGTAGCGCGCGTGCCCTACGTTGAGAACCGAATTTTCTGTTGGAAATATTTAATAAAAGAGTTTTGCGTTTTATGTTATTGTATTAAAATTAAATCTGACTTTCTATTTTCCTCTGTGAATGTGAATCAAAGTATTTTTCACCTTCAAAACTAAATACAGAAGTAGACCGTATAAGATTACGTCCACATATCGTTATATTTTTAGTTTAACCATAGCTTTATTCATTTAATTCTATCACCTTTATTCTCTTATGACAAGAGAAATATATAAAACCCTAAGATTTTGATCATCAAATTTGGGTGAGATTAGATGAAACATCCTCTACTTCTGTTAAAATGATTTTATTATGCAAAGGAAAAGTAGCAAGGAATGCAGATCAAAATTGATCCATTTTCAAAAATTCAAAATTGGAAAATTTAATTTTTGTCAATTGACCGCATTTTATAAAAAAAATCGAATATTTGACGTTCTCCAAAGGAAGGAAACGCCAAAATTGACGAAAACCTTCAAGCCAGATAAACGACCAGCAGAGCAGTTTTATGGTTTACGAGTCGGTGGCTGAGTTGTGCGCTTCTAGTAGACTCCAGGCGATTATCGGAAGTGTGGAAACCGCAATTAGTTTTAGACGCGTTTAATGTTCCAGATGGAAATTGTAATTATGTAAATTACGAGCTCGTAAACAGCGACACGTATAGCTGCACAATAAAATCGATTAATGAATATCACCGCCCGACTACAAAGGGAAGATTAAGCGGCGCTTGCGGCCGCCTCTGAAAGCGCAGTTCGGCCGCGATTTCTGCCGGTTTGCCAAAAACTTTTTTATTTGAGTTGCGGAAAATGTGTGCCTGGTTTTTTAGTTCCCATAACCTGAAAAGTATTGAATTTACAATTTTTTCAATACTCGTGTAGTAGTACATGAAGAGTTAATAATTTGCTAGAAACATCAATTATTTTTTGAAATCGATATTTTTAGATTTTTCTTTCTGAACAATTTCGTCTTCATGACACATCAAAAAAGTGTGGCAGCTGCAGTATGAAAAAAATTGTTATGGTCTTTCGTCAGTATTATACTAATATAAAATTATATTAGTATTATTTCTTTTTTTCCGATTTTTTTTTTTTTGATCAATACAAAAACATTTTTATGTTTTGAGTATTGTAATTTTTTCTATTCAATTCAGGTTCCTCTAATTTAGATTTTTTTTTATTACTTCTAAACAGAAAGCTTGACAAAAAAAGGCCAAAAGGGCCATTCCGCTTTCGTTATATGTACGTTTCTAATATTAAATTTCTTTATATAGCAAAATCTTTGTTTAGCATAAAAGGAATTTTTAGCTTATAAAGCTTCAGGTTGGTTAAAGAATGAAATCATATTTATGAACGTTCAACTTTTTTATGTAAGCCAATTTGGTTTTCCTTGATCACATTCAACATCCTGTATTCCGCTTTTTGCTTTCCTTTCCTGTTGAAACTAGGGCAAAAGTTCAGTGCAACTTCTAAAAATCAACTCCAAGGCCAGGATGTTAGAACCTTGAAGGATCGATAGCATTACTTGCGAATGGCCTTAGACATCCGGCTTGTTGGGAGAAAGCAATTAATAAGGTCTCTGTTCATTTTTGTGTTACGCTTGTAGAGGATTTTGCCAGTTCCTGTTGTCTTCATGCGGTAATGTTGATCATATAATTAGATTGTTATGAAATTCTAACTCATCTATATTTATCATCTTTGACATTGATTTAGCTTCCAAAGATCTATATTACTTGGTTATTAACTAAAATAAGAATAAAAGAGTTGCCAAAATTAATAACTACAAAATATTGCTAATAACAGGGCCGCTAAAGGGAAAGTTCTCATCACCGAGATAAGGTTTCAGTTCTGGACTGCCGAATACGTTTTGATTTGACTGAAGGACTCATGTTCACTGCATCACCAACTTCTTGTAACTAATCGAACAAGTCACATCCCAAATCAAACATACCCTCTTTACCCATGTGATCGAGGTTCCCTTTTCCATCATCTGGAAATAAACCAGTAAGTTTTAAATAGCTTCTAATATAAGTAGGTGTATAAATAAGTTCGCAGCTTTAGATTTCACCTGACTCAAATCCCCGTTTATATGTAATGTATTAGTCCGCCCTCTTGCGGTTTTAAAGCAATGACATTTGGCCTTTCGAAACATCATGCGATTTGGTGTTTGATGCACATAACCTCAATAATCAGCTGTGTTCACCATGGCAATCACAAAAGAGCATATTCGATTTTCTAACCACTTCGCGTTTCATCTTAAGAAAAACACTGCTGAAGCCACCGAAATCATTTGTGCTGCATATGGTGAGAATGCTGCAAGTCATGCAACGTGCAAAAAGTGGTACCAAACATTTCGCTGAGGAGAGTTTAGTCTTGAAGATCAACCACGCGCTGGAGGCCCTCAAACATTTGACACGGATGAGCTGGATCAAAACAATGCGCAAACTGAAAAAGAGCTTGCATAACAGCTTGGCGTCACTCAGCCAGCCATTTCCATATGTTTGCATGCAATGGGTAAGATACAAAAGGAAGGCAGATGGGTTCCGCACAAACTGTCAAAAGACAACAAAAATCGACGGCGTGACACCGCATTCCATTTGCTTTCAAGAAACCGAAAAAAGGATTTTCTGCATGAAATTATTACGGGCGATGAAAAATGGATCTTGTACGACAATCCCAAGCGCAAAAAATCATGGGTAGACTCTGGCAAACCTTCGACATCGACTCCAAAGTCCAATATCCACGCCAAAACGAATTTGCTCTGTATCTGGTGGGATTGGAAAGGTGTGCTGTACCATAAACTCTTGAAACCAGATGAAACAGTTACGGCGGATCGCTACTAACAGCAACTCATCAATTTGAACGACGCAATCGAAGAAAAGAGGCCAGTTACTGGACAAGGAAGTCGCAAAATCATCCTGCTCCATGATAATGCCCGACCACATCTTGCGAAGGCGACGCAAGAACACATCTTTGCGTTAGGCTGGGAACTTCTCCCACATGCGGCGTATAGCCCAGACATAGCCCTTCCGATTATCATTAATTCTGGTCGTTACAGCATCACTTGGCTGATACGCACTTCAAAACATAAGAAGAAGTCCGAAAATGCATCGATAACTTTATCGTCTCGAAGCCGGTGAGCTTCTATCACCAGGGAATTCGCAAGCTACCCGAAAGATGGCAAAGGGTCATCGATGCCAACGGAGAATACTTAGATACTTAAGCTTTTTTTGTTTGTAAATAAAACTTTAATTTTGCGGAAAAAAGCTGAGAACTTATTTATACACTTAATACACATGATATTGTTAAAACCCCAGTGTGAGAAAAACGTTTTAAATTTCTTGGGCAATTTAAACTATGCTGACTGACCATGGTCGTAAATTTATTTGCTATAAGCGCACTGTGGAGTTTCCAGATATCACTTCCTAAACGTAGTTCATTTTGCTACCCTGTTATAGGGCAGATATTAAGCGAACAATGGGTTCAGATTTTTCCAGTGCCAAAAATAAAGCTTTTATCGATACTAACTTAGACTTGACTATTGATCCCAAGTTTTTTAAAAAAGGGAACCTTCATTTAGATTAATCTGTTTTGGCATTATTTTACTAAACTCTTAAGATTTAATATCAAATCTACATGTGTATTAGCAGTGAACAGGAAGAAAGAAAAGGCAAAAGTGAAAAATCTTTAACTTTACATATACAAAGACCATCTCAACCAAAGCATGTTCGAGAGGATTAATTGGTAAAATGATAAATATTCTATGGTTGATCTAAATTTGACGTCGAATTCAAAAAATAGGACCTGGTGATTCCAAGTTGGTATGCCCTTAAAATGTAAATTAGTCTTGGAAACAGTTTTTACCACTACTTTTTATAATGGGTAGCGAAATTCATGTATGTGGTAACTAACCTTATATAGCCACAATGTTTATATCACATTTTACTGAGATACTATCACTCGGGCCATCAAGTGAAGGTCTTGATATTTCAATAAATAGACCATAGTGGATAATTTTGAATTTATTAATATTCCAAGTAAAGGATCAATAATCAAAACAAAATATGCAAAAGAATGACCACTAGAATCATGGATAAGGATGAGGAATTGGTTGAAAATTACAATCAGTGTACGGAGACCTGAACGAGATTATTTACGGGATTATTAACAGGCACCGGTATGTTCGAGTCAGGACATGATGAGATTGAAACACCAGAATAAGGTATGATAGTTGAAGTACCATGGCAAGAAAAATAAAAGACATTATTACAAAATACAATAATGGTAAAGGTGACTTAAATGCAGAACTTACAAACAATGGCGGGGAAGAGTAGCATAAGAAACTGTACATACTACTACAAATAATATTAAAAAAAAGGATACCTGTAGAATGGTAAACTGGACAAAGTGATTACAATACACAATAAATGAGACCAGAAAGGAAGAACTAGATTGACGTTATTGAATACTACATAAAAAAACTAATGAACACCATAAAGCATTTAATAGTTCAATACCAATATGGAATTTACTTTCCATTCGTATGTATAGGCTGTTTTCGTTTACTACGCACGGACCTCCTCGTGTACTTCAAGATCCGAGGACCACGCCACATTTCGTTGTTTATTTTATGTTTAAATGTATACATAAGATTGATGTAAATAGAGAGTAATTACAGATACAGAGCATTACAAGCGAATAAAAAGATGCCAAGAAGTAAAATACTCGGAAGGAAAACAAAAATAAATATAAAACAATAATAAAACTAACCACTAACTATGGTACGGAAATAATTACAATTACCAGGAAACGGGAAGAAAACTGTAGAATACCAAAGAGGAAAATATGGAGAACGATATTAGAGTCTATAAGACCTTTAAATTAAAACAAGAAATTGGGGAAGATACAGCCAAGAAAATAAAGTAGCAAAGGTGAGATGGTTGAGACTTTGTGCAGACAAAACAATTTTCTCAATTTTAGAGTTAATAAGGGAAGAAAAAGGGAAAACCAAGATGTTCGAAAGATTGAGATTAAAGATTGGAAGACTAAAGTTTATGATAAAAGACAGTGGAAAAAATTGTAAGAAGACGATCGATCATACCCGCATAATGATCTAGAAAGCTTCACCAGGAACGGAGTTACTCAGCTTGGGGTGTATAGCCATTATGTTGCGATTGCAATAGCGCATAGATAATAGATGGTAAAATTTTAGCTCATAGCCTAGGGGATGCAAACTTACTTTCCCTTAAGAGTTTACATAAAGCGTTTGAAGGTGCGTAAGTTCCCACATCACTTCTTCCTACTACATCGAACCTCCACCCCGTGAAAATCTCCCCTCGCAGCTAGGTAACTTGATTAGCGGCGCATTTGTCGCAAAAATTACCGCCGCAGCCCCCATCAGCCGGGCGGTTGGGAGCATTTAGCGTCTGCAAATTTAATTGGCGGGGCATGTGTTTGGCAGTTGCACAATGACCAGACCGAGCGCGCACGCAGGCCGCAGAATTAACGAATTGACCGGAAATATTTGCGGAGCGGTTCGCGGCGGTGTTTGCAGACGCAACATTAGGGCGCACCTCGCGTATACATTATGCCCGGGGGTCCATCAAATTGCGTAGTTGCCTGGAAAAATGTTTGCTTTTCCGGCGGCGGCCAGGTCCAGATACCCAGCCGGGACGCGGCCGGCGCGCCCTCCGCCCATGATTTATCGGCAGCGCGCGTTCGATTTATTGGCCCGCTCCGATTGAAACAAAAACGCGGCCATTAATTCCGCGCGCACTCGAAACCGCCGGCAAATAAATATTATGAAATAAATAAATGTCGCCGCGCCGAGTGTCGTTAATTTGTTGTTGAGCAAGCCGGCACTTGAACTTGAGCGCCGCGTATTCGACACTGACCATGCCCAAGCCGGCGTATGTGTGGCAATCCTTTATTTATAAACACTTAGCATTTTAAGAAATCAATGACTCGATGCACGAGGACTAGTAAAACTGGTTGGCCCCATTTAAAAATAGCGATTTGTTGGTTCGTACTTTCGTACCTGGCGCCTTGCCAGTTGCACCTTTTATTCCGAATGCAACCCTCTGCTGTTCAAGGCTTTTGGGTCTCCGTACGCAACGGGACTGCATGGTATGACTATTTTCAGTCTTATAAACTTCAGATCATTTGTAGTAGCATTGCTCTACTAACTATTTTAGTATAAAATTTCAATCTATTCCTGTTGTTTTAATATCTATAGTAAATATTGTTCCAATTGCAATCTTGTAAATCTGAATGCTGGACAAATCGTTATATTACTCCTAGCAACTCATAATGTTGTTATTTATATTAAGGTGTTGATCTAAAAACACGAATAGATCGAAATACTAAAGTATGGTGTAGAATGATGCCAGATGGACCGTTATCATAAAAAAAGTATTTTTATTCTGCCTGAATGGCCTTTTTCTTTTTCGTTCATTGCATTCTTTTTCTACTGCACATGTTTCAGATCCTATTTACATCTGTTTTGCAAATTTCCACAAAACATGAACTCTACAGCGTGAATTGGAAGGACCACCTCGAGGGGTTGAGCAAACCTAAAAAATAATAAAATGAATAGAAAATTAATATCAAGATTATGATAGGGTAGAACGCAAAGCTAACCATGTCGTTAAAGGCAAAGACAGTTTTCGAACTACATCCACAATTTTTGTAATCGACATCGTTAGGGGCATATCAATTAGCATTTCACTTCGGGAAAGCTTCAAGTATTTTATTACAGTCTATGCAATTTTTTGTCTTATTTTTGACATTTATAACTGCAAGATCTTCTAAGATAAAGGTTTCTCCCCAGATGGCACAAATTTGCCATCTTGGAAATGCATACAGGAGTCAAACTCCGTCTTCTCTGTTTTAATAATTTTCGTCGTCTTTTTCCTTTAATTTGATCAATACTGAATATTCTGGCCAGTTTCACCTTTTCTCCATCCATCTAACAACTTTACAACAAAGTAATAAAGTAAACTTTACTGCATTTTTCCAAAATAATTTTGGATTTAAATCCAAAATAAATATGTATAGGCTTGTGACAAAGATTACATGGTTTTAATTTTCATATATTATACTAATCGCCAGAGCGTCTAATACAATGGTGTTTTCAATAACAAAAAGATGTTGAAAAAACGCGGAAATCACAGGAGCTATTATTAATTGTTGCAAAGCATCCAAGTTTTCTAATTATATAAACTCCGGTTTACCTTATTCGATGATCCTCGTAACCTCATTCTATCCTACTCAGAACTAATGGAACTCTCGCTTGAATCAATTTTCTTCTATAGTTAATGTGCATCAAATTAATTTTTTGGTCGCTATGTTTCCAGTTAATGATGTATTTATTTGTATTTTTCTAAAAATTGAGTTTTCTTATGTTTCTGTTAAGAGTTTAAAATAAACCAGAGCGCGAAAAGACAATGATAGTCCAAACGTTGAAAACTATTTTAGCTAAGTATGAATCCAAGTGTGGAAGGGACTCCCTTCAACTCCCGTCAACCAGTACATATAGTTCTTGGTAAATGATGCTCTTCTTTGATTTGAAGTTTAGTATAATAAAATCTGATTTTTTAGAACTCACTGCTTTTTCCAGAACATTGTTATATGCATCTGGTAAAATTGCAGGCTTTTGTATAGACCATTTTTTGTTCTGGGTCATATTCAGATTTTTCTAGAATAACCTGGTTCTATACCAGTTGTATAAATAAAGCAGGTAACAATCTAAAGAGACATGTCTATGAAAAATGTTTTCCTTCATTTTGAGGTATTTAAGGGTCTTTCCAAATCAGTTTGAAACATCTCTAACCAAGTAAGAACAACATATTTTATGATAAAAAATCTTTAGCTTATAACAACTGTTCTTATCTTAGCGGGGCTATTGTAGAGGCATCTTACGAGCAATGCTTGGTGTGGGTTCAAGAAGTGCTGGTCTTCAGTTGGCTAATTTATTCCTAATTTCCATAAATGTATTTATTTATAGGTTCGGTTAACTTTCTGCTATTGAAGACCTACAATTATCAGAATTAACAGAATATACGTTATTCTGTTTACATAATTTTCTGGCTTATTTCAAAGAATTAAATTCTGCCGCCTCCTGTAGATTATTCTGGTCCGAAAAAGAGTAATTGGGTATTTCTTTTTCATGTCAAAATGCCTTTGGTACTCTTATACAAATCTAAATTCGAAACAAATTTTCCTTTCATCAGTACTCAAAATAATTTTCTGTTAATTCTTCATCTTTACCATTGTGATGATCTTTTTTTTTGAAATGTGTTTTTGCAAGCTACCGCGTGTTACATGAAGATCTTTAATTTCTAATATTTGTATTACTTGGCAAGATGTGGTCTTTAGTGTTTTCAATTTAATGGTTTGTTGTAAGTAATCGACATAATTAATTTACCCATATGAATGTGGCAGGAAGTAGTTGTATTAGAATTCATGTAATGGTTTTCATCGAATTTAACAAAGACTGGTGCTAGTATAATCTCGCTCTAATTTTCCAGCTCAAATGTTTTGATCGATCATTCCTTTAGTTGTTGATATGTAATTTTTACAAAACTTACTTAATGTGATATCTGGTACATTTCAGTAAGTTAAAAACCTATAGCTGAAGACCTAAGATATTCTTTCTATGAAAGCTTTTTGTTGGGTTTCATCAACACATAGCAATATTTATTGGAGCTCCAGCTTTGTAATTTGAATAACTAATTATAAAATACTCCAATTTATAGGACATCATTTTGGTTGTACTTTTCTCAATATGCCAAACCATGTACCATTCTTCAAATAAGAAATTAATACTAAACCTTGATTACGCACTTCTGGTGGCAACGCAAATCAAACTATCGCCTATTATTGCGAGAACAACTTTATGGCAAATTTGCAGACGTTTATGTCCTTCCCCGCAAGCAATTTACGGTTGCTTCTCGCGCTAGCATTTTTCAGTTGGCTGAATTGTCCGAAGTTTCTCACGACTGTTCTTAATTTAATGGCATAATTTATTGATCGCATAAAGAGCAGCAATTAAATTGATATATGGGCCTGCATGTTTACTATATTATGCGTGTTTACAAATATAATTACAATGTTTTATTTACAATGTACGCTGTCGTGACTTCTTTCTTTTTGATGCGATGGGCTGGATGGGGGTCTCGCACGGGTTGTGGCGTTTTTTGAAATAAGTTTTTCGTGCCGCGGGTAACGGCTTAGGAATATCCATAACATAAGAATCGGTCTTTCTTAAGACTCGCATCACATCCTATCAAGATATGACGAGTCCTTCTTGATTTGGTCAAACAGGTCAGCCACAATGGTTTTCATTGATGTCCCAACTATTTTTGGTGTTGTAGTATGAGTAGGAGCATTGTTTTAAAATAGTGTTGCATCTTTGAACTGCGTTTCTAACGGCAAATTGAAGAAATCCGGACATCTACTATTGGCGTGTCTTCCGTATAACAAATTGAAAGCAATCTTTTTGGACTGTCTTCCATAGATAATCATCAACATCATCTTTTTCCTCGTATGCCCGTGGGTGTCGAAGTAATTTTCTACTACCATTGTACTACAAAATTTCGCCATTTTTTACGACCTCTTGCTAATATTCTTGCCTTTTCCCATGTTTTTTCTTTAAGTTTTAATATTTCTGCTATGGCGTTGTTCCAGGTTACTTTGGGCCGTCCTCTTTTGTTTTTAGCTGCTTTTTTAGCTTCCCATACTTTCTTAACTTGTTTTGTGGTATCCCCCCAATAGATAATTTATAATAAAATTCTCTGATCGGTACAGACGCGTTAGCTATCTGCCATTTTAAGGTTGTTTAAGGGTTTGTTTCACTCCAAAAATTTTTATTTATTTAGTCTCATTAGTTATTGAGTCGCAACTAATAAGACTTCGTTAAGGCTCTTATTTTTGATTTCTTCTTTTTTGCGAGTTGCAGTTATTACAAAAGCAGCTGCGTTTTCGCGCGCGCGCCAAACGAATTCTAAACTACCAGGAGAAGATATTGGCCTCGCTTATTACTTCTCCTGTTTTTGTCGAAAATTACGTGCGGGGGTGCACGGCCACCCTTGCGCGGCATTAATTCCATAGCGCGAGAACAGGTGCGGCGCGTCAGCCCGCCGATGCCGTTTTGAGTCGCCGTTTCCTATTATTTCTCCAAATAATGCGGCGGGCGGCGGAGTGCATCTCGCGCGGTCTCCTTTTAGTTTTTTACGTGGCACGTGCTGTCATAATGGGACTCACTTCCGCTGCCTACGCTCGGGCTTCTATTATTGTTTGAGATATACGTAACCTCGTTATGGTGGCATTGAGTGCGCTCTCCAGAACAGGAAATTGCCCCCTCTACGCAACGCGAATTAACGTGGGCAAAAATGATTGCGCCGAATGAATATGAGAAATTTGCTAATGATCTGGCGTCTAAAGTACAACCTAAAGAAGTTCTGTGAATTAATGGCAGCAGCATCAGATTTACGTTCAAACAAGTCTTCAGTTCGAGTTTTCGTAAGGTCAAAATTGTTTCTCATTGCATCAATATCAGACGCGATTCTGGAATTGACTCTATTTTGCTTACAACATGAATATGTAATGTATAGTACCAAACCATGTATAATATATCTACAAATTAATTGTGCAAAAACAATAAACCGTAAGACTGACAATACTTCATGTACGAGACAAAAGTCTACTCAAAATTATTTTAAAATTACATGAATATGAATATGAACGTTATCTTCTTTATATACCTAAACGAAAATCATTTTATATCAAAAATCAACTGATAGTATATTTAACATCATTTTCTATTCTTCGTTTTATGCGCCTTTTAGAAAAACTTAATAAAACAAAAAAAATTAAGACATTTTATTAATAACGATATCAGAACAAAAGATACCCTCGTCAGTTGCGTAAAGGGTTTTTTCACAGAGGACGTAATACTACCTGAAATTTTGAGAAGAATAGTTCGTCGACAACACCTTTAAGGACGATTCAGGTGTAGGCGTGTTATAAAGAATTTTTGGGGAGATGAGAAGCAATAGTAAATGAACGTCACCGATGTCACCCAAGAAACAGCGTGACTGAGGATAATATCTACATTATTCGCCGCCAGTACCAAAATAACCGCCGATTAACGGTTACTGAAATGGTTCTGTCAAATTTGCAACAAAACTTGAGTGTCGTCGGAAAAGACGGGAATTTCCAACCCAAGGTATCTCAATAAAGCTGCCCAAATTTGACAAAAAATTAAAAATTTGTCATGGACTACACTGGAACACCTTTTCTACAGCTTAGACTTATCACCCTACAATTATTATTTGTTTGGACTACTAAGAAATGCACTTGAGGATAGAGGTTCGACGATAGTATTTCTGTCGAAGCATTTTCGCGCGCTTGCTAGCAGCAGAACTACCTTCATTTTATGATTACTGGACTAAACAACTACGTAAAAGCCAGGAAAAATGTATTTCTAAAACAGATGATTATATAGAAAAATAACTTTGTGTCTATATATTTAGGATGCTTCTATAAATTAAAAAATACTAATTCTGGCTTATATTTGATTTACCTTTGTGTATATAAGTAAGCAAATGATGCAATATTTAGCGGGTTTGTACATTTCTTAATGGTTTAATGGTTGGTTTTTTAAGCAGATCACCTGCTAGATCAGTGGTTCTCAACCTTCTTTTGACCTGAGCATCTCTAAAATTCTGCTCAACCCTCCCCCCACATATTCAAAGAGTGAACTCCAATTCACGTGGAGAAAGCTTAATAACTCATTCTCAAATTGCGTCCAACGTTAAGAACCACGGTGCTAGATGCGGTTCGATAAGGTTTGGCACAACGGCCTCTTCTACATCCGTTCCGATACCGATGTTCTAGCTGATCTGGTCCTTCCTCTTTGGTCGAAAGTTCCGTATCAAACTCGGTGGCGTGAAGTTATTAGAGCGGCGTCTCCGAGATAGCGTCCCTCAAGGCTCAGTGTTCTCCTCGGCGTTATTCAACTTTTACGTCCGGAACATCTCCACAATATCCTCCACGACGATCCAGTATATAGATGACACCAACGATGCTGTCAAGCTCGATGGCGATCCGGCGAATCCTGGAGGAACTGGACTCGCTCAAAGTCTGGTGCAGCACGAGGAGAATAGAAGTGAATGTCGAGAAGAGCTCCGCGAACACATAACTGGGAGCGATCTTAAATGAAAAATTCACCTGGAAGCCGCACGTTAAAGAAATCGAAGGCTCCCTCCTCTAACCTGAGAGTCGGTTGTCCTTGAAACTGGTCGTGAACATACCATTTTTATTTTTTTTATCTTGTGTATTTCTAAAATCTAAGCCATAGGAGTCTTTCAAAGATTTGGCGGAAAAACTGTGTTTTCATTTGATTTTGTTTTCTGTATGATGTTTGATGGTAGGTTTCCAGTTGTTATGATTTCCCCGAGAACGTGTTATCCACTAGATTTCTTCAATTTTATTGCAAAAGGTCGTTTGTAATAATTGCTGTTCAAAAATGAGTTTATAAAATATTGAGGTACTTGCAAATAAAACAAACAATTAGAATACGGGAATTTATTGAGCTCAATGCATGACTCTTAAGCAAGATACAGGGTGGCCCAATGAGTACGTCAAATGAAATTTCTATTTTAAATGGTTGTGCCTAGTTCTGGGCACGGTAGTTTTTCCCGCTTCGAAGCTCAAAATTGCGAAATTTAAAATGAGTACGTTAGATAAGATTTTCATTTTAAATTGTTGGATCTAGTCCCCAACGACGAATCCACCGAAAAAATTGTCCTTGTCTAGCGCGGTACTTTTTTCCCGCTTCGAAGGCCAAAATTTCAGAAATTAAAATTCTGAGGTTTTAACCAAAATTTTTTTATCAGTAGATTCGCGGTTAGGTTAGGGACAACGATTTAAAATGAAAATCTCATCTACCGTATCCATTGGGCCACTTCGTAGAAGTAGATAAAAACTAACTATAAGAGTAAGTCTTACATTCAGGACTTGAATGAACAAGAAAACTTTTTTTTGTTTAATTTTGCATTATAAATATCCTTGATACTTCTTTTTGACATAATGATACTTTTGTTTGTATGAATAATCTAATATTTTCTTTTTTTGTTTGTTTTTTCGATATTATCTTTATTAAAATTATTATTAATGTGTCGTCATTTAAGAAAGTGTTAACATATGTTCAAAAAAAAAGCAAAAGACAGGTTTTTACTACCTTGGTTTTGCTTGGTTGTCTCAATACGGTCGTATAAGTGAATCTGGGAATCAATAACATATTTCTCTGCGATTGTAATGCGGAATGTTTAAAAGTAAATAGTAAGGTGTACTCCCAGGCAACGTTCGTCATCCCTGGTAGTGTGTACTTCTGAATGTTACCTTACGCGGTAATTTTTGGCCGTTAAAGGCCTTCGGATGGGCCACAAAAAGCGAGCGAGTCCGGTTAGAATCGTGCAGCAAATAGCACACCGGAGATTTTCACCCGTCCCACGTGCTTCAAAGAAGATACCTGCCAGCCTGACTTGTAAGTTGCACCGTCCAAGTGACCTTGTATTAGGTCCATTGACCTGTTTTGGTCTCCCTCACTCCCGCGCGGGCCCGTATCGTGCTTCCTCTCTAATGCTGGACGGCGTGCTATTTCGCCCATGTTATCCTTGTTGCACCAACGTGACACGCCCCCCCGCCCTGCGCCTCCAGTTCCGACGCGCTTCGTCCACCTTCAATTCCAATTTAGGCGCTCCTAATCGCCTTTTTGCGCATGCAGGGACATCCTTTTCCGCGGTGACAACTGTTAAATGCCCTCCGCCCTGCTTCGCCGCCGCCGCGCCTTGGAAAGGTGCCATTTAACTCTCCGTCCGCGCCGAGGAGGTTGCAGCACCCCGGACTCCCATCGAATACTTATTTGAGCTGCTTTGCATGCGCCTGCACATGCACACCGCGATGCGAGGCGCATCTTGGCACACGCCAGCGCCTATATTTAGAGGAGGTGCGCCAGTTCGGACGTATTTTCGCCGAGTGAGTCACCGGGAGATAAAGCCCAAAAGTCGACGGCAATGCGTCCGTGTTCGTTTACCTCGAAGTAACGGATCCGTTTTTTACGGCTTCGATTAATAACGTCCTCGTAGGAAGGTGCCCGTCGCCGTTCTTCTCCGGGATCTGTGCTGCATAAATTTGCCCGAAGTTAATTAGAAGCAGCATGGGGCTGTGTTCTCAATTGTGGGGTCACTTGTAGTTGCCTCCAACTGTTGTTCTGTTGGTAGAACATCAAACATAACAAGCGTAAGATAGTACTATATACAAACAACTGTGTCAACGACGATTTATGACGTATCCAATCTGATCTGTTTTGAAGATTTGAAGTTCTTTTTGACGAGACCAAAAATGTTCTATACGAGGATAAACCGATAGGTTTATTAAAAATGAAAAAATTTCTTTGATTCAACGTTTTTCCAGCTTTTCTCAATATCATTACAATTTTGAAAAACAAATTAGTTAACTACGACAGGCGTAGAAAGAGTGTTATCATTAGTTTGATCCAATTTTGTTGAGAATAGAAACAAGTGCATTGTACTCAAAACTAACGTTTTTTTTTTAAATATCTGAACTCATTTTAAACAAAGATATTTTTTTATAAATGTGTCCGGTAAAACTACTTTTCTCACCTTTTTACCTCTTCTGGTCGTATGATCAATTTGATGTCGTTCCAAATCTTCACGGTTTGTTTTATGTATTTCTAAAAAGAAATTGTAGTGCTTCTCGTTGATGACTTATTTTTAATTATTTCAATTTCTTCATTGTTTCCAATGCAATTAATAAACAATAATAATTTGATAAAACCCCTCCAAGCCAGATAACATTATTCACCATGCACTCCTCTAGAAGAACATTCCCCAGCGCTATCTTCCTACAACGATCTCGTTACAAAACTCATTTGTTAGGCTTGTTAAGCAATCATTTACTGGTATCTTGATCGATACAACTGTGTTATGACATTTATCCCACTTTTTCATTGCTTGTGTCGGCGCGGTAAAACTTTGACTCCCATCTGCTCAAGCGTCGTGTAATTGACGGAATCGTTTTTCATCTACACTCGCAGAAAATAGAATTTGCTTCCGACCATCACTGAGCGCTAAGGTTGAATGAATTTTTATTTAAAAAACGACGAAAACACGAGTGACGCCCTAAAGCATGCATATGCTGATGTTTGTAGTAAATTCTATTTTTGTTAATGTGACACATATTGCGAACCAGAAGAAAACGGGTATTAGTAATAGACGATAAATATAAGCGTTGGTGTAGAAGTTTCCAGCGTTGAATTGGTGTAAGATGATTAAATATTTGACGACAACATAATTGCAGCTTATTTTTCTTATCAGTCGAGAAGCTTTATCCGACACGCAATTTTGAATAAATAAATAACAGGGGAGCCTTTTGATTATATTTCTCCTAAAACCAGCAAATCCATTATGTAGATTTTAAAGTGAAGTGCAAGTTTCAAAACAGATCTCTCAACGGAAATGGTGTAGAAAAGTAAGAGCAAGGAAATCGATGATCAATAAAAGGTTATTTCGAAAATGATCCAATAAAAATGAAAATTTGTATACCAGCCCCATCCTTGCGTATAAATGAAATGTAAAATAGTTTGTCATAGTAATGCACCGCAATAGCGTTACCACTTGTGTTTGACAGAAGGGGTTCCAAATAGGTTAGGGGAAGCGAGGGACTGATCAATAACGGCTTTAGACGGGGAATTGTGTTATGGGGTAGCCTTTAACATCTATGGTCTTTCCTAACAGATTTACTTTAGGATGAACTCAACAATTTGCTTTAACCCAATAGGGCCATTGCCTTATTTCAGTATTTTCTGATTTTTTAATGGAGAAAATGAGTTTCCCCCCCAATAATTTCAAGAAAATGATAGAAAATCTTATAAACAACACTTACGGTGTAAATTTCTTTGTGTGGTTAATTATTTAGAACGAACGTATGCGCAAAAATTTTATATATAACAATTCATTTCAAAAGGAGACCATGGAAAAATTGCTGAAATAAAGGAAAATTTTTGACTATTAATATATTTGTCGAAAACTTATCAATAATTAATTAAGAATACTTATAGATCATACAAAGTTGGTCGGTGCTTTAATAAATATTATTTTTCTTTTATTTCTTCTTGTACTCTTATTGGGCATCGACTGATATGTAATTTATCGTCTTTCGTATTTCTTTTTGCTTCTAATCACTTACACTGTGGCCGTAGATTACTAAACCATATTTCTTGTTAATATTCTAAAACTAGTAAATCCACGTTGCTTCAAAATTGTGAAGGGTTTTACAGTGTAATCAAATAGCACGGACGACGGCCAGGTAAGAAGTTGCGATGCGAAACTTAACAGTCTTATGGAAACATTTGCTTTTTATGGATAAATGCGCCACACATTCCAAGTTGCAATTATATAATAACTAGAGTTTCTGCCTGCAAATATGATAGGTGTTCTACAACCAAGAGACGAAAGTGTCTTAAAGAGCACAAGAGTATTGGAAGAAGAAACGGGCTAAATTTGTTGAATGTTTGAACTTCACGCATTCAACATCTTGGATTATATTGAAGAAGGAACAGTTATTAGCGCAGCTGTTTAATCTACCATGAATATGATTCGGAACCTTCGTAAATAAATGAAGGAGTGATGGACCAGGACACCACAATTAAGTCATTTGCACCATCCTGGTCGGTACATTCGCATACCGTATCGAACCTTTTATTGTGGGTCCGATTGCAAATCGCGCCTTAAAAAGCCAAACTTAATGGGAAAGAGGGCGGCATTACGACACATCTTGTTAGATCACGTTCCGTTAGAACAGCTTCAGGTTAATACTAATTACGACCAAAGTCATCCAACTTCATATCTTAAGTAAAAGTTCGTACCTTAATTTTAATTCTTAAATTACTGTTAGATTTATAATTGTAAATATTATTTAATTTTTATTAACTTTCAATTTGAACTTCAACAAGGTGCGATGTATTTTAAGTACAAACGTCGAAAACAATTTTCTTCAAGAAATCCTGGGACTAGATGAACCAGGCAACGATCCAACATTCTAATTAAGGCCGATGTCAAGGAGGAGTGCAGTAATGAGAGATACGCCGCTGAAATTGGACCAAACAATTTAACTTCCTAAATTTTCGACAAATGTCGATTTGGAAGATTATTAAGACATAGATAACCAAATTCTTACCATAAAATAAGTTTTAAAAAATGAAATTAATTTTTTGGAATTATATGTAATTATTGATAGGTAGTACTATGAAATTATTCAAAAATGAGGTAGAGCGTGTCGTACCTAGCTATTCTATTCCAAGTAACGATATTTTCTATACAGCAATAAAAGAGCTTTGTCTTTTATTCGTCAAGATTTTAACTTTAACTTGAATGGTATTTAGAGAAGAAACTAAAGTTTAAGTTTTTTGTTACTTTCGTTTCTGTTTTTGTATTATTTACATTTATATTTTCTTTTTCTTAAAAACAAAGATTAAAGTCTATAAACGAGCAGGTCATTCGTTTAAGGCAAACTTAAAGCTTTTGAAAAGTCCAAATATTTGATATTGACGAAATAGTTTTTCTAGTGAATTTGAAGATTTGATGTGTTGGTGCGTTTTGCAACAACTGCGCTCTTCTTTTCTATCTATTGCACTCTAGTATATTGTCTGTTGTTCGCAAACGAAAATTATATTTTAGTATGATTTTTCTCTTTGTTTGTTTAACTTTTCTGGGGAGTATTTTAAAACAGTTTTTAAAGGATATATATTGAATATTCTTTCCTTAACAGCACGAAAGATATATAAAAATATGAAACTCAAGTATTATAAAACCTGCATATACACGAAAAACGTTATGCCATCGTTTTGCCAACGTTTGTCATCAAAAGTTTGATTTTATTATGTAGTGTTATACGAAGTAAGCACCAAAAGTTTTCGGCTTGACTATGTTCCAGTAATAATAGAATCAAAAAATCAGCAACGTGTGACTTTAAACTTCTGTCGCAACAATAAATAAAAAGTTCTTTAATCTATTGTTAGTAGAGATGAAACCATGGCCCTGTACTATTATCCCGTATCAAAAAGACTAGATGAAAAACGGCTAATGAAAGCAAAGGTGACTCGTTTGACGTAAAAGGTCATGGTAACAAGCTTTTGGGGTTCAGAGATAATTTTATTAATTTATTTACGGAAACGGATACGGCGGTAAAAGGATAGTAAATTGCGCGAATTATCAAGGAAAAAGGAGTCGCACGCTGAGTTTGCCTTGTGCACGTTAATTCCCTTATTCATAAAGCTGCACTGCCCTGGTTGTTGCGAAGGACTGCGGCTATCTATTTCCAAAACTGAAGAAGAACCTGCGAGGGAGAAAATTTGACAACGATAAAGAGTTGCAGGAGGCTGCTTTAGAGCATTTTGTACATTTTGAGATGTAATGGATGTGTTAAAATAATGGTTTTCAAATAACGCTGACCCTTGGCTCAAATGTTGAGGGATTGTGGGTATTTTTCTATTTCAATAGCTTCGCGAATAATTCTACTAGTGCGATGAGAGTTGGGAGCGAGTGTTTTGGAATTGGAAAAATTAATTTTATGTCCGGTTTGGCCACGATAAAAGAAACATCGCCATTTCATACAACCAAAGAATGTTCCTATATACTGTTTGATATTTGTCTTTTCGTTTGGCCTACGAAAGTTTGAGGGATCTGGTAATAAGGGATTTTCAAATAAGTGGATCTAAGCAGGGTGATGGTGGGATTTTGCGTTTAGATGATTAGTATCGGCGGGTTTTATGTAGACATGATAGAAACTGTCGTTGGGAGGATTTTTTGTTATGAGGGTGTCAAAGAAGGAAGAGAATTGTTTTGTGAACTTAATGTAGGTGTGAGGTTTATTTAGGTTAGAAATAAATTTAGGAGACGTATCCTGTCTATAAGGCCAGATAACAAACGTATCGTCAATGTGCCATATCCAACAGATAGGTTTTAAGAGAAAGAAAGCTTGGGTCATAAACAACTTTCTTACGACAGGCGAAAGTGGGGAACCTACAGGAGGAGCACCATTGGTTAGGAAGGTAAAATAGATTTTGAATAGGCAATGGTTAATTAATTTGAGCGAGTCGTCTTCTAGAGTATTATTGCTTTTTAGAAGTTGTAAAGGGTTAGGGACTAGAAGGCAACATCTAAATATTATGTCATCTTTACGCATGAGAAAATATTTGAGAATGGGATAGGAGTTTCTTCGGATATATGATGACGTTTGTTCTATTAGAGGCTGAAGAATTTTGGCCAGGTATTTGTAGGTGAACCAAAAGACTTCGACAATAAGTTGTAAGGGAGTATTTTACTTTGTGAATTTTTGGGTGACCGTACAATTTTGGTATTCCTAAATATAAATAAATAAAAGACATTGTTTTATGGTGTACATTTCACCGTCTATTATGAGTTTGTTTTGGTCTATTATTGCATTCTGTCCTTATAATCTAGCTTTCTTCATATACGGGGTCAGTATTTTTCTGTTTTTTTTTTTTTTTTTGCTATAATTTTCAGACATCCAAATGTTTCTTTTAACTTTTTTATCGTTATTAGTACTTCTATTTTATTACTTCAAGTTTCAAAATCTATCAAAATTGGTCTTGCTGTAGACCTGTTTTGCAATTTATTTCCTGTTCTTCTTAGTTCTCTCATTTCGTTTTCTGTATTTATTTCAATGTCTATTTCGTTTAATAATTTCCTAATATTATTTTTGGTGTCTATTTCTGATTCAGTTTCTGTTTCCTTAATTCCTTGCACGACGATCTTATTTTTTTGCGTTTCGTTTCCTCATTTTATGTTATCATTCTCTAGCTTTATTTTCTGTAATTCAGCTTGAAATGCATCAATAATTCTATGCGTTCGTTGCGCGTAACCATTTTTCCAAGTTTGTTGTTGATGTCCTGTAAAATTTTTTACATGTTGTTTAATTTACGATTCTTTATTTAATGACACCGTTCGGTTTTTGTTTATTTGGTGTGTATTTGTGATACTGATCAAATTGAAGAACAGCAAAAAGAGCAAACAATAACAGAACAATAACGAAAACACGACGAAGGAAAAAATAAGGAAAAAGGCAGCACGATAAGCCAAATGTCGCCGATTAACGAAAATGGAAACGCAGAGAAACATAGTATGAAAAGGAAGAACAGGAGTAATTACTACGACAATAACACAAAAAACTAAAATGTATTAAAGGGGAAAGATCAAACCATGACGACAAAGGTAAAGAAAAAAGGCAATCCAAAAGAGATCAAAATAACGGAAAAAATGGAGAAAATATACGTAGGAAAGAATATGCAAATATAGGGAAATGAATAAAAACTGAAGCAGAGTAATAAACATAATGAGATTAAGATAGGGACATGAAACGTACAAAGTAGTACGGGGAAAGAACAGCTAGTAGAAGAAATGATACAGCAAAATATAGAAATACCCGGAATCTTAGAAACAAAAAAGAAAGGAAAATATTTTAAGAAAATGTATAAAGATACTGGATACTATGATCGGGAGTAGACATGAAGGAAAGAGCAAAAGAAGGAGTAGGATTAATAACTGCTCCAAATGGACTAAATGATGTAATACATGAAGACTATGTAAACTAGCGAATACTAACAGTCAAAATGAAATTGATAGACGAGGAAATATGGATGCGAAAAAAAAGAAAAAGATAAAATGAAGTACAACAAGAAATAGATAATGATGGAGAAAAGGTAATAATAATGGGAGACCGTAATAGCCGAGTTGGGAATAAGAATACGAGAATAAAAAAATGTATGGGGAAAACGGAGAACATAAGAGAAACCGACTGGTGAACAGATGATATACGAATAAAAATAAAGAACTAGAAAGATATATGGAAAAAATACCTAAACGCGGGAAAAGTCGAAGATTACGAGGAATATAAAGAAAAAAGAAAAGAAGTTGTATTATTAATTAATGGAGCTAAGGAAAAATCGTGTTAGAAATTTGGACATAAAATGACAAAAAGCTATAAAGAGACTAAAGAATTGTTCTATGGTGCAATAAAACAACTTAGGAAGAAAAAGGAGCACAGCATGTAAAATATCAAAGATAAGAAAGGATACATAAAGGAGATAAAATAACGAATAGACAGAGAGAGTATTTCGAAGAGCTAAAACACACGGACGTACAAAACCAAGAGGAGGGAAATGAAAAACAAGACGGAATACAAGAGATAGTTATAGAAATTATAACAGAGGAAGAAATAGAAGAAGCAATGAGGACGTTAAATGAAATAATGAATTATACATTGAAAATTGCAAGAATACCGATGGATTGGAAATCTGACATTATCTTACCCATATATAAGAAGGGAGAGAAAATAAATTGTAATAATTACAGAGGAATAACGTTATTAAGTGTCCCAGGGAAACTATTTGCAAAAATAGTAGAAAAAAGAGTAATAAATAAAGTTGATATAACACTGGAAGAGACGTAATGTGGATTCAGGAAAAATAGAAGTACTCAAGATCTTATATTTTTAACTCGACAAATAAGCAAGAAATTGAGTAATAAGAATAAGGACACACTCATATATTTCATCGACCTGGAAAAAGCGTTTGATAGAATACGCAGAGAAGATATATGGTAAGTGTTGCAGAAAAGAGGAGTAAACAGAAACACCATAGAAGTAATAAAGGAAATACGAACATAGTAAGAACAAATAACGAAGAATCCAGGGAATTTGAAGCTAAACAAGTAGTCAAATAGGGATGTGTATTGAGCCCGCCCTTATTTTCAGTGGTACTAGACGATGTAATAAAGAAGGCCAAGGAAAAGATGAGAAAATTAAGATTAGGATACTGGCAATTCAGACAAACACATCGAACAGAACTGCTGTTCGCGGATGACATTGCCATAATATCAGACACCGAAGAGAATTTACAACATAATCTCAAAGAAATAGACGAAGAACTAAAGAAGATAAACATGAAAATGAATACTGGAAAACAAAAAACGATGATAATATCTAACACAAAGGAAACCCACGAAATAAGACTGGACGGAAAACAAACGGAGCAAGTTGAATTTTTCTAACATTTTGGAGCAATAATAGAAGAAAACGGCAAGGTGGACTAGGAAATAAATGAGAGATTGGGAAAAGCGGGAAATACATTTAATACAATGAAGGGTAAAAAGGGTAAAAGAGAAGTACCGAAAAAGATAAAGACAGTCGTTAAAAAAGTGATGAGGCTAATAATTATATACAGCAGTGAGACATGGACAGTAACAGAAAGCCAAAAATCGAGAATCAACGCAATAGAAATGCAATTCCTAAGAAGAATAGAAAATAAGAAAAGGAGATATAAAGTAAGAAACCAACAAATAGAGCCAATTAATGAAAAGGACAATTTAGATAGTTTGAATTGCCGGATGAAAGACTTACAAAAAGAGTGTTCGAAACGCGAGTGCAGGGAAAAAACAAAAAAGGATGTCCAAGAACAAGATGGTTAGACAGAATCAAAGAAGAAGCAGATAAAAAGGGAATAAAATGGGAGGGTATATGAAACCAAACACAAGATAGAAAATAATGGAGGCAACAATACAGGGCTCAATCCCACTAGCCTTACACCTGAGGATGGAAAGGCTTAGGACTAAGTAAGTAAACCGAAAAAAGAGGAGGAAGTCATGTCTTAATAAGCATTTATAGAAGTCAAAAATTCCAAAAAACGCTTTGTAAAAATTGATGTTAAGCAGAAACCTCAGAGTTGTGTTGCTGTCATCACAGTTTGTGAATCTGGTATTTTCGCTGTAAAAATGGTGTACTTCTTTTGCTTGTTCTTCTCTGGGTAATAATTTTGTTCTGTTCCGATCAACATTTCGTTTTATTCTTTTCATTCATGGAGCCGTAGAGCCGTCCAATTGAATTTCCTTGACCCCGGCCGGCCAGATGGGCGCAGGGGGCGTCTTCCTCTCCGGCCCGGCTTCGGAGGCAATTTCGCCCGAAGGTGAGGGTCGCGGCCCGAGTTGGAACAAAGCCAAGAGCAGGTCGCAGGTTTCGATTTCGTCGGCCGGCGGAACTCGAAAATGGAAACGCGGCAGAATTCCTGGGTGGCGCTAGGTCCCCGGTAAGAATTCCAGCGCCGTGCGCGCCGTCCCGCCGGATTTAAAGGTGGGCTCGCAAAATAAACATTTAACTGTGACGTAGCGGCGGTACACAGGTAGAAATGGTCGGTCAGGCCGACGGTCGCGGTGCCGAACTTGAACCCGCGGCCGGCGGCCTTGGACGGCGCGTTCACCTCGGCGGCGCGCCCGCTGCACTCTGGGTTAGTGGACCCGTCTGTCGAAACGCCAACGGTACCGACTACTGTACCCTTGGAGTGCGCGCCGCCGCTCCGGGCCGCTCGTTTCGCACGTTATGATATTAAAAGCGATATCAGTTATCACTTTCAACGGCGCGACGTCAGCGGCCGCGCCGCGTTCGGGTAGGTCGCCCGCGCGCGCACACGCCGCTTTCGGGAGCGGAAGCGGGTACCGCCGAAAGTCTAGACGCACACGTTGCGCTTTCGCTCGTTATGCATTATGTGGGGCTTGTTGTGTCTATTGTGTGTCCGAGGAGGAAAAACAACAATGGAGGAGCATTCCCTGCACCCGGGTTGGTGTCGATGTGATGCAACTCGATACAATGGCTCTTTCAAGGACAGCTTCGCACCATTCGAGTTCGTCAGGCCCGTATTCCTCCATACGCTGTACAAAGAAATGGAAAACTGAAAAATTATGACGGTTTAGCTGCAAGGGTAAAAGTCTAATTGAAGATCCTCTAAATTAACAAAGTGTCAAATAGTAGATCGTGGTGTCCCTGCAATTTATCTCATCAATGAATGCTTAGTTCTTTGGTAGAACAAATTGCAATGACATCCATCAGCTTGTTAACCGTTTTATCTAAGGGCTTTCAAAAGATACTATTGCTAAAGTTAAAACCAATTTCAAAAAAATAAAACCCCGTACCAAGACACCAATTCGGAAAGGTCATGGTATAGTGCAACCGATTCATAGAGCAGTCACAAAAATTAGCCACGACCTACATTTAAAACGGTACTGTTCGTCGGTATTTTCAGATATTGGCCAGATCTTCGATAAGGTCAACACACCTTTCGGAAAGATGTTTTCATGTTACATTTGAAGACGTATAATCGTAAATTCGGACAATCCAAGCAGTTGTATCCCAAGGCTACATTACGGGTCTTGTCTTATAAATTCTTTATACAACAGACTTGTCAAGTCAACTACAATACGGTTCTGGCATCACACAATGATACTTCAAAGAAAACAGTTCATGTAACTTTTATTTTCCAGAAGGAAACCTGTCCGCCAGTTATATTGGATATCACTCCGATACCCCAACAAGATAGTGTAAAGTACTTGGAAATTAATCTACATAGACGCCTGATCTGGAAGATGCAGTAAAAAAAATTCCAACTTGGTTTAAAACCACATTAATTTCACTGCTTGATACGGGGAAAATCTCAGTTATCATTAGAAAACAAAATACTTCTATATAAAACAACGATAAAACCAGATTTAGGGTCTTTTAGCAATTTTAACTTGGAAATAACGATTAAGGAAGAAACACATTTTTTTAGTTTTTAGTGCACTTTTCCAGTTAATGCAACTACAACTTATAACGTAAAAGAAGTAATGCTAAAAGGTATTACCTTTTCATAATAATTAAATCATTTACGGAATATGAATATTTAACATTATCCAATATTCAGGACAATAAAAATGTGAAGAAATCGTTCTTTTTTCTTGCTTTGACTCTTATATTATACGCTGCCATTTCCCGGATTGTATTCATTGTACCTTCAGCTTTTTTTCATTCTTCCATAGTTGTGTTACAAATCTTTGATTAATCTTATTTACTTTTCTCTTTTTTTCAAATATGTTTTTATATTGTAGAATCGGTAGTCGCGCTCAATTTCAGTTTTGCTTAGTTCTTCATACCCAAAAATATTGTATGGTTTACTGTTTTTGGTCATTTTTAAAACAATTTATGTTTCTATTCCGTGTCCTCTTCTACTTTTATTTCCATAGCCGTTAAATCAATTTGTCGTGATTTCATATTTTCAGATTCTTGTGTACCTACTTCGGATTCCTTTGTTCTTTTAGGTGATTTCGGGTTTTCTCCTTGTATTATGTCCCCCCCCCCCCATTGTATTAGTTAGTTTATATGTCCATTCCTCTCTTGTTCTTCCATATTATAGATGAATTGTTTTTGTCTCTTTTTTATAAAGTAACATGTGCCTATTATTATTCACTTTCATGTTTTACTTTTGTCAACATTTAGTTCTTTAAAGTGGTAATGTTTTATAGTTTTATCTTCATTATTGCAAGTTCTATCGTCACCATTTTAGTGTGATCATTCATTTTAAACTTTTTCTTGTTTGCGCTCCTTGTTTTAATGGTTTTTAAATAATTTTAAGATACTCTTTTCGATACTTAGAAGTTACTTTTATTTATTTAGGGTATTTCTTGCATTTTTTTATAATTTTGGTGCAAAGTTTCAAATGTTCCTTATGTTGTGCTTTTTTATTGTCTTTTGTTGCGTAATTGCCTATTTTTGATATTCATATTGGTTTTACTTTTAAATGTTTAAATTGTGCATTCTTATTAAGGTTTCTAGTTCTGATACTTAACATGTTTCGTTTAATATTTTTGATCTTATTTATTTTACCTTGCGTGTGCTTTAAAAGTTTCATTAGCTATTTATTCCGGCTTTCACCACAATTTCTTTCATTGTACATTTACTTGACGAATGCTTTTTAAAATGTACTATTGCAAATGTTTTTTATCTTGACTTGACCAGCAGGTTTATTAAATTTTGAATTTGCCCTCATTTTATAGTTTTATCTATTTCCTTGCTGCCTTTATAAGCTAGTGAAGTCGCCATTATTTACGCATGCGTATTGCAGTTCACTCTTAATGGTTGCCAGGTTACATGGCAGCCGCATAAATTGTATTTAATGTATTAACATTTGTTCAATATTTTCGGAACAGACCACGTATGAAATGAAAAACCTTCGCTTTGGGCTTTCATGTAAGATAACAAAGTTAACAGAACCGGGTACTAAATGAAATGGACCTCCCATTATTTTCTGTTGGAAATAATTATTAGAAGACTATTTAATTCGTTATATAGGAATTTCTTTTTTGATCTTTTTGATCTATTGTTTATCATTCAATTCTTTTTTGGTCAACGTATGATCAAATTCTTTGTTTATCTAACTGATTTTTTATTCAATCTTTATTTCTATATCAATCGTTATTGAAGAATTAAGTGTAAGATATACATTGCTGAATTAACGAAATACTGATTGTCCAAATTTATAGTTATTAATTAATTTTTTATGTAACCAATTTCTTCTTGTTGTAATAGAAGGGTAAAAGTAAAATAAGCGGAGTAATTTTAGACTTGTGACAGAAATTGACCAAATGTAGATGTCAACTGCTTTTGTGTCTCAAGTACATTAAACTAGAGCAATCTATCGAACATACGTGTAAGTTTCAAGGCCTGACGTAAATAAGATTGCAGACACGTTTTTAAGAAGATACTGAATAAGGCATAGAGCAGAATGTTCACAAATACTTAACTTGATAATTGAACCTATAAGACTTCAACCCTTCAAATTCATGCACTGCTTACGCATGGGTTGTTAGATGTGATTTAAGTAAAAATAATAATTATTTTTACGCTGATATTAATGATCGCATACATTGCTTTTAACCATGTTAAAGATATCCACCACTGATGTAATATTGCGGCTGTTTGCCTAACATTGAACTTTGTTTTGGTAGTAATGAATAATAACATTTTTATTAAAATGTATATGAAAAGCCGCGAAAGAAAAACATTATCACAAATTAAGTTTGGATCGTTATGTAAGACTTCAATTTATTCTTGATCTTTGCCTTTAAGCGGCTTAGAATAGCCCGTCCTTGCTGCTTTTTCTAGTTCAAGCAGACCTTTGTGCTTTTTTATATCGCAACCATGTTCAACAAACATCTCAAGGAGACCCGCATCGGATTTGGGATCCCGTGTTAGTATTTAATTGCTCGTTTTATAGCGAAAGTGTTTTAAGGACTGTGTTACACCATGGCTGCGATGGGATATGGTGAAACTGCGCAAACATAGTTTTTTTTTAGATTCGTTTAGTCATGGTTTAGTATATTCTTCTTACTTGTGGAGATCAACGTTGCAGTAGAACTTTAAAAGTGTGAATTGTATTGGCTTAAAGTAACTCTTTTCTGCTTTTCCAGGGGAAACGACGTTGAGAATTGATTCAGATTTATTTTTTGTAGATCAATGACATCGTCTTTGGGCTGTTAAGTACTGTATTGGTGATTTTTTGCTTCTAATATATATGTAAACTTGCAAAGAGATTCTCGATACTTCATATATAACCAAACTCCTATTAACTGTTTACTGGATGGGAAAAGAAAAAGAAGACTGCACAAATGATTAGTTGGTTCGTTAGTGTAATTGGGATTGCTGTAAAGGGTAGCTATTAGCGGCTTATATAATTTGTAACGTCCGTTTTGCTCTACATCTTGGTCGAAAAAAGAGAGATGGCCAATTAGCTAACTGTTCGGAGAGGAAGCGATGGCCATATACGAAACAGGAAGTGCGCGCGCTCAGGTTACGTGATCCAAGCGCGGTAGCACCTTACACAATCGCAGTCATAAAGGAGTATTATGGCAAATATTTTACGGTTACTTTAATGAGACGTTTATGAGACCAGGCGCGCAATTCGTCGGCGTTTGGTTTTTCTCTCGAGCGTCGCAGGATGTACCACAACAAAGTCGCTTCCTTCGCGGCTCATTAGGCGTTTAAATTTGGGTTTTATGCCCGCACGGCTCCGATATTCTTAAGCGCAAATTAATTACGTTCCTCAAATCAGCCCTATAAAGTTGCACGCGAACTCTGTTGCACCATAGGAGCGGCCTGCATGAGCCAGATAAACTATTGTCATTCGGCTTAATGAAGCGACAGATGGCGACAAAGGATCTCGTTTAATGGCCGGAATTTGAATCTAATGCTGGTTATTAGTCGCAGAATTTGTTTTCGCTGTTCGATGCAACGTGGCAAATGGAAGAGTTGTGTAACTGCTGCATAAACGATAGCAATAGTTCGCTAATGACCGGGCCAAAGTGCCAATTACGAGATTTAATACCAATGTTGCGCCATAGCCGGCTTGCATGTAAAATGTTCAGGATTTTCTTGTTGGCCCAAAACCTAGCACAATAACTGTGTGAACCTATTCTGAATCGAACGATACGGTGGAATTTTCCATTTTCAATCCAATTGCCTGTATTTCGGTCTGATGCTTGAGAAAGATATTTAAATCATTATTACACTTTGTTTACGTCTGTAATATTTTTCTGGTTGGGCGGGTCAGTCATAAAGAAGGAGATGAAGATAATAAGTAGCTTATCTGCAAGATTACTTCAATGTTCGTCCCTTTATGATGATTTAGTTTTTTTTTTAGTCCATTTGCAAATTCCAAATTAAATCCAATGCTGAAGTCTGTAGTCGATTTGACCCAAAGTTATCCCCCGATTTCTACGTTATTTAATGACGCTATTTACAGCTAGGGCTGAATTTCCTAACACGACCATGCGACTAGCAGTTCCAGAAGTTGTGTAACTATTACTTTGATGACCAGTTACTACCTAGGATTATTAACAAGAGAATACCTAGAAAGAAGAAACAAGATGCACAGACACGATCGAAGATAGCAAATTAATTTAAAAAGATCACGTGTTGAGAGTGCCAAACAATCCTTCTGAACTTTATCACCTTTTTTAATAAACTGATTCTCTATAAAGGACCCCTCAAATTGTTTGAAAACACCATCTAGGCAATAGCAGTTTATCTAGTCTTTGTTTTTACAGCTACGAGGTAGGAAGATTCAGATTTCCTCTATTAAAGGAGTAATTTATACTGACTTATCTTTATTCACGTCGGATTACCATTGAAGATAGGGTTGGGAATTTTACCCCAACACTTCTTATTACGCCAACAAAGTTACTATCGATTTAAATATGATTACTGACAAATAGCCTTTAGAATAGTATAGTTAACGTTCTAGTTAAGTACTTTGAACTACGCACGCACATGAAACACAGAACAGCATTTTCTTCAAATGAAGAACGTTTATTGCTCAGCGGTATTAAATCATGATTTAACTTCAACATTTCTGATAAACAGAGCACCCTGTGAATTTCTATTTTTAATATTGCCATGCAGAGGGTGGTCTGAATTATGTTTCTGGCGAAACAATCCTTTAATCAAGTATGACTTTCATCAATTGTAGTTCTCAGATGTAATGTTGTACGTCGATGTGTTGGGTTAGCTTATAAACTCTGAATTAGAGCTTTGATTATTGCACTTAAAAGAGTATATAGGGCCTGAATTATCAAGACCAAATCTGTGAGAAGTCTTCGAGTACAGATCTTGACTAACGCATATCTGTTTGTAGGTTTTGATTCTCAAAAACTTAAATTTCATAACTACTATATTTGTTTTAGAATGTCAAGAAGTATTTCGACCCCTTGCTGGCGAATACACCTCCATTGGTTCAAATTAGTCCGAGTAGATCGGGTTGATTCATGTTAACTGGGACTGACTTAACACAAGTTTTCAACAGTTTTCATACGTGATGTCGTTCATTGTCTTTTTGCAGGCCGATAGTAATATTGGCGAGACCTTTTATTTTGTTCAGCAATATCCTATATAACTAGGTCGTCACTTGCGATCGTCGTGAAATGCATAACGTTTATCTTAGCGCTTGCAATTTCATCTCATCATTGGTCCAAGAATTACCAACAGATCATAATGGATATCTTTAACTTCATTTGAACTATTGTTCTGCCATTTTTAAATATGATTGGGTGTGTACCAGCGGTAATTATCTTGAAAGTTTTGAATAGCCTTTATTTATAGTCATACGAGGGCTAGTACCAGACCTCTCTATCTATTCATCAAAACTTGAAGCTATGCAAGCAGCTCCCCTGTTCTCTTTATCTAATCGCAATTCCCAAAAATATCTTTTGTAGTATACGATATTTGACCTTAATGTGCCTCACTATATAGTAGTTATAACACTTTTGCTTCTTTTGTAATTTCCAATTGTTGATCTTTTTTATTGCTTTTTTTGGTAGACTTCTTGTGAGAGCTACTGTAATTTTTTAGAAATTATAATTAATCACTCATATAAAATTGTAGTTTGCTCTAAAATCTTTAATTTTAATGTAACAAATAAATGTAATGTTAAAACGCCGTATTTATAACTGAAGTGAACATCTTGTATATGAAAGTCATTTAAACTTGTGTGATACGTCGTACATTACACCACGGAATAATAAAGATGTCGGTACTAAAAAACACATTAAGATATTGCGAGAAATAAAACGTGTATACGAAATTTATTGTTGCAAATTACATAAGCTGGCATAAAAAGTCTAAATAGTCTTGCCGTGTTCCGCAGATATGTAAGATGCCTTTTCGCAAACATAATTGGTTCTGTTAGTTTCACTCCAGTTTCGACAGAATGATGCTGGGGGCAAATAGAAGGTAATACTTTGCATTTTAAATTTTGTCGCTCCCTACAGATGTACTCACGTAGAAACTGTACTGTGAGTTAAAAGTCTACAGCATCAGTTTAGCCGTTGTTGTCATTCCATCTCGGTTATGCAATGATTCCGCTCTTACAAGTGCAGTGGGTTGCCTAATCGTTATAATAATATATTTGTAATATTGCACTGATATAAATTCTCTAGTTTGTTATAATTATAACTAAAACAGTATTATTATTAAGGAAAGTATGCTTTATCTTGAAACCAAAATGACAGGAATGACTTCAACTTTTAGAATTATTCTGCAAGTGGAGATGCTTGGCTCAGCTATAGTAAACCATTTTATGAGGGTTCGCGTTGCTGTGTCCTCAGCAGCACTTGGGTTGGTTTATAGGCCCGTTGTAAAATCCGGCGTCGCCGAAGGAATGTCAGGCCGTGGCCTTTTGCCCGAAAACATTCAAATAGAACTGTCTTGTAAATCTGCCGCCCTGACAGCTATGACAATAGGAAGGCCCCGTCCGGCAACAATTTAACACGGAGGCCTCTTCGGACGCTGGGCTCCGCTTATCCTCCCCGACCAGTTTCCGCTGCCGCGCAATTCATCAAACTTTTAATGCGATTTTCATACCGCCGGCTGATTATCCAATCAGCGGGTCGCGGTAATAATGTTGTTACGCGAATTCCCGAAGGAGCTCGCTGCCGGAATGCGGCCCGGTCGGAACAGCATTCTTTGCCTTTACTGCGATCGTGATTAATAATGCCCAAATTGATATAATTAATGCAGGCGGGGAATCGCGGCGCACGAGTGCGGCGTTACGCAATTACTTCTAATCAGCCGGCTCCGCGGCCGATTTTTCAGGCTTTTGGTTTGGCGCCCAGGAAATCATTGAGCCCACGGTGCGAATTTATTTGTAAGGCCGTTAATCTGGCTTAGATCGGATTAGATGGCGAGGCGGTGCCGGCAGGATTTTAATCATCCGACCACGGAAAGCAGATGAGGGAAAACGTTGCAAAACGGAAAAGAAAGACCAGAGAATATTTCAGAATGTTGAAAATTATGTGCTAAGATAGTAATGGTGAGGACCTAACGCCCCCCGTGGGAGCACGGTCTGCGAACTGTGAGGTTAAGGCTCTCATATATCCGCCCCGTCGTCGTGCACCATCTCTAATTATTTTTAGTGACTGAGTAGACCACCCACCAGTAACCTAAGCCCCAAGAATGAGCCCATGCCTCAACCACGCCGCTAAACTGGCATATGTACGAAGATACTTAGAAGTAAAATGATCATACCTATGTAAAATTAATCAACAAAAGAAAAAGAACAATTAGAAACGCTGGAATGAACACAAGCATATTTTAATTATTATAATCGTCCTCGTTTGTATATGTTACGATTCTTCCTATTTAATTCATCTACATTTAAGCGCATGCCAACTAACACTGATAAAAATTCGTCCAGCGCAAGGCGCCGAGGTGCTTTCGGGGCACATTAGGGACAAAGTGCGTATCATACTCGAAGCAATCTGCTGAATACACAGGTTTTATTTCTTTTATAATGGATCCCATTATCATGCGGGCTAGAAAGGGAAAGGGGGTGCAATTCCCCGAACCCGCCGTTTCGAGGGGCCCGACCCGAGAAGGTCATTATTAATATTTTTCTTTTTGCCATTCGGTGGTTCATTAAATTATTTCCCCCAACCCAGCGGCAATTCTTGAAGGCTTGTGACGTGCTAGAAATGAGTTGCCGTGCAAGGACGCTACTAACCGCTGAAATAAAGGTACCTGAGGAGGATTGATGGGGACGCGCGGACGTAGGTGCATGATGATAATTGAAACGTTATGGAGGATCGTGGCTGGATCGATTCAAAAACGTGTATAACGAGGACCATCATGCCATTAGTTAATTAAAGTCGAAACATAATTAGTTCCTGTATCTAAGAATCATATTAATGGTGGATTTTTATTGTTAAGATTATTTTTCAACTTAGAAAAATAGTTGAATAAAGAAAACAATTGATCGAAAATCTTCGAATAGAATAAATTACAAATTTTTATGTCTCTTGATCAAAAACTCAACGAATGTGAAGTTGAAATGAAGACCTGGCAACTTTATAAAGGAAGAAAAAAAGACAATTTGCATTAATAAAGCATCAAAGAAGTATACACATCATGAAGATGTTTTGAAGCCATTTGGTTGTTTTTCTTTACTTGACCGTTGCAATCTACTGTAAATACGCATACAGTTAATGTAGATGTTAATTTTATTAGACTATTACTCTTGAGTTCGATGATGTGATTGAGTTTCTAGTCCTTAACCTCCTTCTTCTTTGGTACTTACGGTTGGCATCACTATTTAGCTTGTACTTGTATAGACTATGAACGGTTGGTATCGTGCATTGAGAAATAAACTCCTGGATGGTGTTGCTATGCAGGATTGTTTTTTGCAAGCCAAAGAGCGTCACAGGTGGTCTGAAGTGCCCGATTTTAATTTACCTGGAGCTTATTAACGTAGGTCTTCCTCTTGTAGAATGCAAAAGCAAAGAGTTCTCTTTCTCTTTGTTCATTGGTAAGTTTATTATTGAGAGTCGCCTTTAAAGAAATGGGTTTCTCTTCAGGATATTTCCTGGTTTCTGAAGTTTTTCAGATCGTCGCTCCAACAAAGTTATTCTGTGCGGATAACACGACTGCGGTGCTTTTCCCGCCGTTGATTTCCATTCTCCATCTTCTGCACTATTTTAACAGGTTATTCGGCTCCTTTTGAATGCGTCATACTACTAAGTAGGGCCACAGGAGCTTAGTAGCACCTTGATGTCGTCTATATATTGTTTCATAATTATCGTAGGCATCATCGCCATTTCCCAGATGTTTTGCAGATCAAGAATCAAACTAGGGAGTACCGCTTAGAAAGTAGTGCTTTAATCTTTTACCTGACTCTATCGATAATAGATATACCTAATAGATATTCCAAAAAGTATTTATTTAGGGAAAGATAATGCATTAAAATTATATATTAAATTGATATTCGTTATAAGGCCAAAGACGAAATATTAGAATTAAAAATGAATTCAATTGTGTGATCAGGAAGATCGGATCTTCAACTGATAAAAATTGTTAAAAATCTATCTTTCTGCGAAAGAAAATTGTAATAAAGACGTAATAGTGTACTTCATCGTTTGTACTAGAAGCTTTGTTTCTTTTTCCACCCATTACATATTGAAAAGATTGATAGTTTTTAAAAAAATAACATATTCTAACAAAAGTGGGGAAAACGCAACGGATAAGGTGAAGTAGATGTCTGCCTAAGGGTAAAAGATAATTGCCGGGTCGGTCCTTTTTAAAGCGTGGCTAAACTATCCGGAAATGCCTCTGGCCAAGGTATGTGGAGTACAGACAGGTAGACGGCGATTTTGGCGCAAAATTGCCTAGTCAGCCCGACACGTGCTTTTGAGAGGTTGCGGGCTGCGACATGATCGCGCGCCTAGTTTTTTTATTAGGGATGAGAGTCCAACGCTTGAAGATAACATCGAGGACGAAATCGGTTACGTGAAGACGAACGAGCGTTCACACGAGCAGCACGGTGAACGCCTGTTCCTTCCGCTCCTTCCTCTTTTTTCGGCAGATTAAAAACCGGCTGCGTCGTAAATCTCGGCGCACGTCGGTACATCATAAACATGCCACGCGGAGTATAAAGAGTGAAAAGTGGTAATTAAAGCGCACTATGGTTGGTAGAGTATAAATCATTTCATTTAGTTTAATTGCGCGTATTAGCATGGAACGGAAGATGAAGGGGTGGGAATTTGTGAAGAACCAGCTTGCTAGCATGAGAAAAGCGCCAACGTGGAATTTTTGGTAATTTCTTTCCTTCAACTGTGGTTTTTATCTTTTTGTCTTCACGGTTAGCTGTAACATCTAGTATACAAGAATCCTGATGTTATTATATATAACACCACATCACATTAAAAATTTTCTGTTTTGATAATATGTTCCTATTCATTTTATTTTAGGCTCGTTAAAATAAATAAAACGTAGTTTGGAATGAACTAGTTATTCCGTTGAAACGAACACTTAGATTGTTCACTTGACTAACTGGTAGCGAAATATGATGATGAATTGCAACTCCAATTTTATGATCATTATCGCGACTTTATCCGTTGTATTACCATTCGAGTATGAAAGGATTTTGTTATTTCTGACTTTTAATTTTTTGTTAGACCAATTGGACCAAAGAAAACACCGAGTTAAGAGTAAAGTTTTGATTTTGAAGTAAGCAAATACATCAAATTGAGATTCTGTTTATCCTTTTTTATATCGCAACCTTAGATTGGAGACGCCCCAATATTTCAATGTTTGAATTCGAAGCGGTGCCCGTATGACCAGATTGGTTTCAATATTGTTTTATACACCAACAGTTTGTTATCCAGACTAAATTTAGGTTTTTGTCCTATCCACAAATACATTTCGGAGAGCGTAATACCTAGAGGGTTTTGCTTACACCAAGTAAGTCTCTTGTTAAGATGCATCCTGAGGTGCTTTACTTTTTCTTGTTGTGGTATCTGTTGTTTAAATAGACCGGAGGCCAATTGTCTCTATGGGCGGTGAAGGTTATGCGGACGGACTTGTTTTCTTTAGCCTTTATTTTCAATTTCTTTAGGCAATTTTCGATAAAGGTAAGATTTGTTGCAGTTTCTGTGAGGCATTGGTGGAATTGCTGCCCGAAGTTAGTATTGCTGTATTGTCCACAAAGGTTGCTGCTAGGACTTCCGGCGTGGTGGGAAGGTCTGCAGTATATATAAAGTGCAATAGCGGGAAAGTGCTCCCGCTTTTATTGGGAAAAGTTTAGTGTATGTGGATCCAAGTGTCTCTCGTGGAGGTAGGATCTTAGGATTATGAAATAGTTTATTGGAAGGAGAGAGCGTAATTTGTATAGGAGACCAGTACACCATACCTTGTCGAAAGCTTGAGTGATATCATGAAATGCCGCTAAGCATAATTATTGGGCTTCAAAAGTTGCTTTGATTTTTTCTACCTAAATCTGAATAGATGTTTGGGTATTGTGTCATTATTCTCAAGAATTAGAAGCAGTTTCTTAAGAACAAGTTTTTCAAACATCTCGCAAACATTGGGTAACATGGTTTATACTTGTAGTGTATCTTTAGGGTACTTCTGCTAAATATCATGAAGCTATTAAGGCCGGTCTAATTGAAAGAAGAGAATACGGGATGCATATAGATCATACAAGGTGCAAGGCAAGGTTGTATAATATCCTCGTTTTAGGGAAAATTACTAATCAGTTACTAATTTAAAGAACTCATAAATTTTTATTAGTAAAGTGACAAAGACAGCTGAATATGTGCTACTGATTTATTACATCACTAATACAAAGCTAACGCCAGTGCGGTCTAGCGTTTGAGGCGTTTGACTGTGATGTGGATGGACCCGGGTTCATTACTGGGCTTTGGCTGGGATATGGCTCTGTCCTGCTGGAACTAGTGGTTCGCAACCATCTCCTGGGGTCGAATTAATTTTTGCGTTTATTTTCTCGCACCTTGTATGATAAATCAAATTAGCTGGTTCACAAGAGGTTTGGATCAGAAGAAAAAGAACCGTATTCAGAAGAATGAGTCATAATACCAACAGCAGATTGAAGCTGCTATATTCTTGGCTATTCTCTGATTTATTTAATGAGAAACATACGCGAACAGATTATTGTAGGATATTAAACGCGTCATGAGCAGATCGGTTAAAGAATGATGAATTATTTTGAGAAAAAAGGAAAAAATATATTGACCATAGTAAAAATAAAAGATACAGGACTTAAGATGCTTAATAAGAAATCAAAGCTGATTATAGGTATCAGGAAAAAGATGCGTTGGGAAAAAATCTATAGCCCCAAAGTTTTTATTTAATGATGCAACAGTTGACAAAGTGATGATGGGCAAGGTGGTCCCCAATAAATGGAACAGGTAGTAGTTGTAAATAAATCTTCATCAGCTGAAATTTCAAAACCTTTTTTAATAGGTCGGTACTATAAAATCTAGATAAAATGCTAACTTTTTCCGTTTATGGTATGCTGTGGGATGATTGAACGTCTCACCATTGATCTCTTGCAGAAAATAAATTGCATTTTCTATACCTCCATTGAATGCGGAATTTCTTTTTGCGGCACCTTTATGATTTGAGAACATCAATAACGCATTGATATTCAAATGAAGTTCCGCAGAAATTACGAATGCAATTAGTTTCTTTGGCGAGACCAGCCCGAGCACCGGCTCGGCCGGAGTGGCGTCAGCCGCCGCGTCGTCCAAGGGACAGCTGTTCCGCGTTGATTCCATTGCGAAATTTATTACCGTGTCATTACTGCAATTTGCACGAGCCTGTTCTGCAGTTTTTCACGCAATCTTCACGCAATCCATCTCTGCCAAACGCGCCTCGGCTACGTGCCTGCTGGTCTTTAATCATGCACCGGCGTGTGCGAATGTGCGAGGCGGCGCAGTCCTCAAACGTGTCACCTGAAGAGCCTGCGTGACCCCACGCGCGCCGCCGGCGGCCTTATTAATTAAGGATACGCTCGCTTATGGAAATATCCCGATCGGCGTTCAGATAGCGGCCGGCAGTTTGTAGCGCCGTCATTTCTGCAGCTCCGGGTGATTAATACGGAGGCTGCTGGGGCGGCCGGACTGATTCCGGTCTGCTCGCGAGCGCGATCGATGGCCAATTACCGGCCGAAATGGAAATCGCGTTCTGCAACGGTTCGTGACGCGCCGCCATCGGGCGTCGATCGCCATCGCGATCACGATCTGTGTGATGTCATCGCGCGGGAGTACCCCGCAGATATCACTCATTTGCCTTCGAGCACCTCGCGCTATTTATACGCAACCACACCCTGGTTACGGTAATTCGACTTCCGCCCACGCACTTCCTGCTGTCCGGCGACAATCGCGTGATTACACTTGTTACGACTTTCATTCACCATTGTTCGGCTCGCGTACAATAGAGGCCTGGCGGCCATTCGCATGGGTTTTCGCCATTTTGCTTCTATCCGTTGGAAAGCTTCTTCCCCATTTTTAGAAACAGCAAATTATGATAAAAAATGAGTTTTGGAGAATATTTAATAGAGAAATGTGTTCTTACCCAAATATAGGGTGATCCAAATTGAATTTCTCGCAGTTGCGTTCTGTGGACACATGGCAAAGCCTACCAAAAACTACCAGAAATACCACACACTTGTCAAAATTGACAGGTTTTGGTGTTAATTTCTTCAGTGAACTAGAATATCACGAGAAAAAAATTGTATTTTCTTTTTCTCATCTTTCCATAGAATCCATCAAATAATATATGTAGTCTCTAGTTTCTGACTAAATGGCATATAGCTAACCAACAGTTTATTGGAAGAAGCACTTTTGTGTTTTTGAAATTTTTAGCTCTATTCTTACTTCTAACACCTTGGTTTCCAATGTGGAGAACACGCCGTAATTTTTTTTTTTTGGGGGGGGGGGTTAAATTTAAGATTGAGTTATTAATGGCCTTTTAGGCTTTCTCTAGGTAAATAGAAGTGCACTTTTTTAATAATAAGAATTATGTCACAGGGGGAGGTAATTAGGATTTTAGAGATGCTTGAATGGGGCAAACCCAAAAAAAGTCGGATGTTTATTTTTTTTTATTTTTTAAATTTTTTCTCCATGAGTTTCGTTACTCATCTTCATAGTCTCTAGGTTTGTATACCTATCGAGTTCTTTCTTTTTGGTTTATGTGCGTGTTTGATGTAATTAAGTATTACTAAAGTTCTACTGGTCTAAAAGCATTATAGTCTTCTTTGTACGAAATACTTTTGTTCTGATAAATTTGGTCCATATTTTTTCGGCCTCTAATTATTTGATAACTAGTTTTGTCGAGAGTTTAACGAGCTGTCGTTAGATACTAGAGATCCTCCTGTCATTGCTGTTTTGATTAAAGAAGATTCAATGAATAAGCGCATTGTCTGTCTGCTTTTTATCATGGTCGAATAGATTAAAGTCAAGTGTCACTTATTTTTAACTGGCGTCTTATAGGTCAGGCACACGTTTATCGCTTTATTTGTATGAGCTGTTTTAGTAATCACTAGTATTTAGGCCAATCTATCGTTGAGGTTGAGAAGGAAATTCAGTTAGTAGAAACATCAATAATAGTTCAATCTAAATGTTTAGTTGAAAGATCGGAAAATTTTTTAAAGGCACAATTTACTGTATCTATATTTTTGGTTCTCGCTTTTGTTTTGTTTTAGTTTTGCCAAATTGATTGGCCGAGTTTCCCTAAGATGGCGCTCACTTTTCCGTTTTTTTTTAAAATTTTTAAGGTTCATAGTTGTGGTGCTCATTTTTACCTGACTACGGCAAAACCAAAGGAGAGTTATGATTTTCGAAGTCTATATTCATCTGTTCCCTCGTAACTCCTAAACTGCTCATCTCATTTTGACAAATGAGGTGTTGGATTGGTTTGATGTTCCGCGTGACGTCGCGTAGTATGCAATATGGCGGATAAGAAATAAAAATACGCATAGCAAGATAAGTTAATGTGCACATTCCAATATACATATAATTTATATAGTCGCAGACCCCGAAATGGTTTAAATAAAAATAAAGTTATGAAACTAAAACCTGACTACGACTTTAAATGCCCTTTAAAAAGTTGCAAACAAGACTTCGATATTCATATAGCCCCAGTCACGTCATTTCAAACAAAAAATAAGACAAATTACTGATGACGTATGACTGGGGCTATACTAAAACTTTTTAAAGGGCATTTAAAGTCGAGTCGGATTTTAAGTTTCTTGACTTTGTTTTTATTACACACAATGTTGCCACGCATACTTTGTAGTTTCGGCGTATAATTAACCACCACAGAATTTTAATATATAAATCGATTTGTTGAATTATTTGAATTACTTCTATCAATGGTTGTTTTTTTTTTAATTTAAAATAATAAAGCGGCTTCAAAATTATTGTTCAGTCATTTTCTCTATTTTAGTAGCTCTCGTGATCGTCCGTTCTTCAATTCCTCTGAAGATGACCTTTTTTTATTACTATTCTTTTATGCAATTATTTCTTCATAAAGAACTTGCAGCGCTTAGACTCTTTGTTGCTTAGTTGTACTTCAATCAAAGCAACCGTTTAAGAGTGTAAAGATTTATTAATGATCCAAAGGTTTATTTATGGTAACGTTTCTTCCCTCCATTTGGTTATCTAACATAGTAATGATTTGAAATTTTGGAATTCTGTTTTTGGATAATTAACATAAACGAAAGTATGGAGTGTCAAAAATTGTAACATACTGTCTAAGTGAACTTTTTACGTTTTCATTGAATTATATTTTTAAGAAACATTTTTCTATCTAAAGAGCTAGCCGTTATGTCCATAGTGAAAAAATAATCAAAAATTCTTTCGGAATCTAGCGACCTTCAAATATGGAACCCAGGTATTTTTGGCCAACTTTGGGGAAAAATTTTTACCTAGCGTCCATTATGAAAAAATGAGTTAAAACTTATACTGCAGTATATAAGTTGATGGAAGGCTGTTTAAATTTACATCATCCATTAATCAACAATGTTAAGTTCTGCCCGAAACGATATTTATCTTCTGCCAAAGTTTATCTTATCAGTAATGGTTTAGTTTTTTTGTAGTTTTAAGTAGCAACAATTTTTTCTTGCCCTGGACCGATTACTTTTTATATTACAGGCAATGTCATTTAAATACATTTTAGCCCCAATTGGATTTTAGTTCAAAATTAGAAGATATAGGTTTTTGATAAGTAAATTTATTCGTTTACTCAAGAACCTTTGGCGATCTGCTCTGTTGTGGTATATAGTTAGGGTACTCCTCAACGGTTCTTCATCAGAACTTCTTTTTACATTTATTAGCTGGAATGGTCTTCTTAATCCAAGATCTAATAAATCATTTTCCTGGTTACCGAAAATGGGCTAAACTAAAGCCTAGATTTTCTCCATGTTTATAATGCTTGTAATAAAAATAGCGTTCACTTTAATGTTTTTATTGAGACATCTACTCAGGTTTCGAAGCGCCCTTAGCGCACCTTTTCCTACTAAAAAGTTATAGGAAAAAGAAGAAGAAATTACGTGACCGTGCGGTTGAGGCACTTGGCTGCGGTGCGGACGGACGGATCATTGGCCTACTCTTTTTTCTTTGGTCGTCTTATCTGTACCTGCGTTTGTTCTAGTCGTCTATGGTCACATCGTTCCATATCAGAGATGGCGGTCGACAATCTAGCAGTAATGGCGAACATAATAACCTATCAGTTTGCAGGCCATGTTGTTACGCGAGGTCTTGTAGCCATTATTAGAAGTTATTTGTCTGGTTCATTCAAATTGGACCAGTACAATTTTTCATTTAACTTTTCTGATGTTGGTCACGACGTTGTCTTATTGTTAGTCTTTTAGAATTTTAAGGAAATACAGGTTGGATAATATGGTCGATGATCAAAATTGTTTCTCTGTCTTCTAGCTGTCGTTTAGAACTCGAATGATCACATTACACCTGTTGAAAAGAAACAGCGTTGTAGACAACTGTATGCCCGGGTATTGATGCATCTCTTCGTAACTAACATCGGCATGCAACGGTTTCTGCACTTTTGCCCATAAATTTTTAAAAGCAGCCGCACAATAAGTACATGCCGGCAATTATTAATAGCCGCTGTTGCCGCATCGACTTTCGCATGATAAATCATCTTCAGCAGCCCGCCCATTCCATAGTCGATACGGCAGCGCGATTTTTCTGCTGCGCCCGTTCCCTCCGACGCGGCTTTCTCGCGCATTTCCATTTCCGATGCGCCGCACAATTGCAGCTTGTGCAAGCGGCCTCAAACACCGTGTTAACTGCTCGCAGCGATGTTTATAGCTGTCCAAGGTCCATGTAGTCAGGTTTTAGAGCGGAGAGCGTGATTAGTTTGTATTGCAGTTTTAACACCCACTGCGCTAATTATTTGTTTGCTGGCCGAGCGCGTGGGCCGCATTGTGTTTCTGTTTACCTCTGCCCCGGCCGTTTGCATTGCGCTGCACAGGATTTGCGAGTTTAACAGCCGCCACTATGCATTATTCTTCTTCTTCCTGCAGGAGATCGAACCGAACTTGGGCGGTAAGGGTGGGTCGGCCGCAAATGTTGGAAGGCTTTTCTCGACTTCGGATACATCGGCGTTTTTACAAAAAGTCAGGCGCATTATGCGCAACGCTCTCCGCAAACAATTACATAAATATTGCCGGCAAGGTGAACATGTGCGCAACACATCCAAGTCTTCTCGATTTTCCCTTCAAACGGCCGCTTGTGAAAGCGGCGATTTATGCGCAGCTGTTGATTTTGCGAAAACTCCTGCTTTTGGAATGGACGTGTTCGACACGAATGTGTAACGCAATGACTATATATCGCTGGTCAGTTCTGTTCGACGTACTCCTTTGCACCGAACTATGTTTTGCTCTTTAATGGTCTGTTATGTCAGGTAATAGAAATAATGATAATGCTAATGACGGAATTAAATTTAATGACTCTATTTAAATAACGACTGAAACATTACGGTTGTTTCCTGTTCGCTTAATTGCCAGCGTCGCACTCGCACGAATTAATTGTTGCTGGACTTGGGCTTCCACTCTTACAGCTTTTTTAAATTCCTCAAGTCATCCTTGAGGAAAACGCGGGTGTACATCGTAGAACTGCGAAAGCAAAGTCCGTCTCGCTGACGTATACCGACCACAACCGATTCATAGATTTGCAGTCGATCCTATTACGAGTGTAATTCGGTACAAATCGTTAACGAGGTAATTTGAAATAGTAATTCAACTCTAATAATGAAATTCGCTTACTCTTTTAATGGTTTTAGTAATTTTTCAAATTAAATTATTGAAGGGTATGTACTCTAATGTGCTGTTATTTTATTTTTGATAGGTTCTTGTAAAGACGTCATAAATTATACCACTAATAAAGTCAATTTTGATTACAATCTTTTGATTTTGTGTAATGATATCAGGAGCCGACTTTAAGTTCTGGTATATCGGGTTCTATCATTGTTGTTGGGATCGAGATGATGATCTATTGATGAATTCATTTTCTTTGCAGTGGCGTCGCAGTCTTGAGCTGCACAGACTGCAGCGGGAGCAGCACAGCGTCGAGCGACATCACAGACCCGGGCTCGCCCTTCAGCACAGCGTCCAGCAACTCGGAGGACTCCGCCTCGCAGCCCGCCAAGATGCCCCCGACACAATCGGCGCACCACCCGCCTTGGCCGTGGGCGACGGGGGAAAGTCCGCCCATCAAGAGACACACTCCAGATAAGACTGCCTTCCCGAAGAGACTAAAGACCGAGAACGACGCGTCGAAGTCGAGCGGCGACGTCAGGACAGTACAAACGGACGCGAACTGCCGAAAACCACCAGCTTGTCTGAGTTCAGCATTAAGCCATTTGGGCGCGCTATCGCCGGCCGGCGGTCAGCCCGCAGCCAGCAAGGGCGTTCCTGGGGAAGTACCGGCCGCGACGGACTCCAGCTCCAGCAAGGCGTTGCAGGGCGAGAAGCTGGCCAAGAGCAAGAAGGCACCGAAGAAGCCGGAGGCCGTGGTCGCGGCCAAAGCGCAGGGCAAGATCACCGAGTACTTCAAGTCCCAGATGAAGGCCAACGGCATCAAGAAGGAGCTCTCTAGCGCGGCAGCGATGAAGCCGAGCGCGCCCAAGAACCCAAACTTACACAAATACTTCTCACTAGTCGGAGGACTGAAGCAAAACGTTAACGTGAAAACGCAAAACAATCTACGTAAGATAGATGTACGGACTGTAAACCCCACTATAAAGAAAGTGGCTGCCGACGCGAAAACTCGGAAATTGTCGCCGGTTACCGTTCCTAGAAAAATTTTACCTGCCCCTAGCAAAGTATGTGATAAAGTTACAGTTAATAGTATAAACAATGTTAATAGCGTTAACAACTTTACTCCCACCGTTACACTTACGACCCTCGCCATCCCGCCAAATTTAACGTACCTACACGCAAAAGCACCAAAGCCCCCCGACAACTTCATCGTGCAACAGTTCACGGCCCTTACAAGTGATAAAATTAACGCCATTCCAATAGTCAGTACCCCATGCATAAACACGATGATACACCCCATCCAGAAGATCACCACCATCAACAACTTCAACTGCATCAAGCTGAACGCTACTGTAGTGCCTATCGTTAAACTGAACACCTTGCCTTCTAAAGTAAACGGGTCAAATTTCAGTAGTGTTGCGTTAAATGTTGAGGCCGGAGTGCCGACCGTTCTTCCCACCAAGCCGAAAGTCAGCGAGTGCAGCGTGCAGACGCCCGTCGCCACCGCCGTCACCGCCGCGAACTTCACCCCCAAGCAGCAGAGCTCCCCCAGCGCTACCGACGCCGAGGTGGTGACGCAGAAGCGCAGGCTGGAGGAGCAGTCGGCGTCGAACTCCGACAGCGGCGTCTCCACCAAGGATCAGCTAGAGGTGTCCGTGAACCATGCGCCCACCGTCGAGCCCCAGAAGTCGCCCATCCTATCGCAGCCAAAGACAATCAGGTTCCCGGCGAAGCAGCAGGACAACAGCGAATGTAAGGAGCACAGGAGCAGCCACTCCAACGACTCCACGTCTTGCCGGTGGGCGGAGTGTCACGCACAATTCGATACCAGTGGGGCCTTATTAGAACATCTACAGGTAAAATTTTTGGATACCATGTCGATATGCTGATGGCTTTCTACTGGAAAGGTAAACGTCTGTTTCAAAAGATCGATCTCTGTTTCACATTTCTATCTGTTGCTATTGAAACAAAATCCAACTTGCTACTTTTTAAATACTTTTTACTAAACAGACAATTCTCTGAATCCCATAGTTTTTCCAGTTTCTTACTTTTTCCTGCTTTTACATCTTCTTGGCTTATAAATCCATTTAAAGTGCAATCAGATTATAATTGAGCAATTTTATCCATTACATTAACCGTAGCTATTCTGTGGAGTGCATATTCATAGTTTAAACTTCTTCCTCTTTTTCGTATGGTAGGCAGCAAAACGCTAATTATTAATTTGATGTCATGTTGCTTTCCTTGCATTCATCAGCATAAGATGTGTGTGTCATATCGGAAAGAGTATGAGTAAGAAGTCATGTGGCGCTGTGGTAAGAGCGTCAGCTTGCAATTATTTTTAGTGTTGAGATAGGTATGGTGAAACCATTTATAGCAGAAAGACTGCTCCATGAACTAGAGTAATAAAATCTCACACAACACATTGACATACAAGTTACACAAGTGAGTGAAATTAAATGTGAATGAATGTGACAATAGGTGGTAGATCAGCAGAAGCTTAGTGTGCACGATCGTCAGAGTCACCGCTTCCTCCATAAAATGTTGATCTAGCACTGCCTGAATAAAAGCAACCTCTGCATCTACATGGAAAGGTAGAAGAGGACAGGATTATGTATATGTATGTATGTATAAACTGCGGGAGAAGACAAACAGATCTGCATATAGAGCAGTATGAGGTTAGATACTGCCTCATTTTGTGCTCCATTTCATAAAGTCTTACCAATAAAGCATCGTTTTGTTCAGCAATTACTAAAAGAATTGCAATTGGAATTCTGCAGACCTGTTTTGTAGGTAAATGTTCCATTGATCTTTAACCACGTGATTAAATTTGTTTTATTTTTTCTGTATGTATTCTTGTCATCTAAGTACATTACGATTTTGCTGTATTTTCATTTCCATTTACCAGTTTGAATATACTTTTCAGCAGCACAACGTTCATCATCATGTCAGGGAAGTATTAAGCACAAACGTTTGCTTGTTTACTACATATTTATGTGATATTTTATGTACATAATTTGTTTCTCGTTGACACCTTCTATAATAAAACAACTTTTTGTAGATTAAACATGTGATATCACAAGCAACCCAAGAGCAGTACGTGTGCCTATGGACGGGATGCAAAGTACACGGACGCACATCATGCTCTAGGACATGGTTGGAACGCCATGTGTTAGCCCATGCTGGAACGAAACCCTTCCGCTGCATAGTGGAAGGTTGCGGGATGAGATTTAATTCACAGGTAGAACTATAAAAGCAAATTCTATATGAATGGATATTCTACTTTTGATTTTACTTCAGCTGGCTCTGGAGAGGCATGTGAACGGACACTTCAACACGGATGGTTCGCAGAACGGAAGCGCCAAGAAGTCGGTGGAGAATGGATCTGTCAAGCTCTTCAAGCGCAACGGGAAGAGGATACGTTTTCGAAGGCAGCCCTGGTCAGGTGGGTGTGCTGTAGCATAAAATGGTAATCCGCCTAGCTAACATGTTGCTTCAATGAGCAGCTAGGATGTTCGACTTCTTTGATAATGGGATAATGGAGGGCTTGCAGCATCGGCTGCTCATGATGACCGACGCGCGCACGCATGGACAAAGGGAAGCCACCATCCCGGGGGACACTGTGCTCTTGCACAGTCGGATTCTGGCCAGCAGGATCGAGAACGATGGAAAGAAGAAGCTACTCTTGCGCTGGCACCCAGCTGATATGTAAGTCTTCGGAAGGATGGTGTCACGTAGTAGATGTCGAATGGTGTTTAAAGGGTCGTAAGTCGATAGATTTCGTGTTTATACGAGGATTGGTTAATTAATTTGTGAAATCAGAGCTCATTCATTCCGCAAAATGGTCTGAAGGTGACTTCATTTACTCTCAGCATACTGCTTGATGTTATAGAAGTAAAATTATTATTCTCACTATTTGATTCGTTTTTTTGTGTGTTATATCATATAAATTATGGTAACATAATTAGGTGCTAGGCTTGTCCGAGTATTTGTTAATAACTTTTTACGTCTATCTACCAAATTGCTTTTTTACTAATTTTTTTATTTATACCAGGTAAACATGGCTTTAATTTGATTCTAGGTTCCTAGATACCTGACCTATTGAATTACTAAAAATAATCGTGTACTTGCCTTCATTTAAACAAAGGCTAAAATGTGGTTGTCTAAACCATAGTGCTTGCCATATCAGAGATGGTGCGCGTTGACCAGGCAATGAGGTTCTAATCTTTTGCTTTGCAAGTCTCTTAGCAAAGTGCAAAGCCTTACCAATAAACTTTATTTCTTAGAATGTATATTTGTTAACGGTACCAAAATGCTTTCTTATGAAGATTATAAGTGGCTCTACTATATTTCTTGATGCCAACTAAAGAAATACCGATTTGGATATTTTACTGTTTCTCATCATTTAAACCTCTGCATGATTTGAAAATTGCTTGACATAACTGATTATGATATTTTAGCGTGCCATCAGACAATTCTGTGTGCATAATTTTTTTTTTGACCCACACTGTCTTTAATTATAGGGACTTTTTTTATTTAAAGAAAGCTTTGTTTATGGTCATGTGATAATTTTATTAATTAAGGTCTCTAAATATTTTGTTTGAAAGGTAGAAAGTTTATTTGGCTATATAAGAGCTAGTCTTCATATGTTAATTTTAAATGTTATTGTGATGTATGTGATACCAGTGCAAATTTGCTTTTCGTGGAGGCATTTTCACCCTATGATCAGAACATCATTAGTAAATAGCAATTTACAACCTTGTGTGCTGTGTACTAAAGTAAATTTGAGTTAGCGTTACCCTTTTGAGCTTTTCCTGCTTTTGATGAAATGTAAGCCATTTTCACAGAATCTTGCATTAATGTATTTTGACCTCTTTTTCTCCTTGCACTTCCGTATCTCTTTTGTTGCTCATCCTTTTCTACTTCAAGTTTTCATTTTTGTATAGTTTTCCCTTCAATTATGCACTGCCAGGATTTTTTCATTGTCTTCACCATTCTTAATCTAATGAAATAATGGATATGTTACTGAAGTAGTTTCAGAGCATTTGCTGGTTTATAATTAATTTAGTGATCTTCAAACTTGGTGGATTCTTGGATATCTCAGATCATAAATTTCCTTGAGAATCTCATCTTTAGAAAAAATTGTCGATTTTGTAAATACATGTAGACCAACTATTATAAATTTTTAGTTTTTCTTGGAAAATTACTTGATTTGCGTAATTTTTGGAATTCTAGGTTTCCAAATAACACAGTTATAATGCCAATACTTGGCTGGTATTTTTTTTTTTTTGCTTTCCTACTGTGTACATATTTCACTGCAATCTAAACAAATAGACACAAGTGAATAGAACAGAGCAAACAAGTAGTAAAATTTAATTTTTTTAATGTGGATTACATTGAGTGGTGTTTACTATTATTTGTTCATGATGTTTATTTGTTGGTGTCTATTTAGATTTGTTTGCAACCTCATACAGGGTTGTCCATTAAGGTAATTTAAACTTGATAGAAAGGTTATATTTATATTATTACAATATTTGTATTTAATTTTTTTTAAGTAGAATAAATGCCATTACATGTAAAAAATAATATCAGCCAATTGGCTTTGCAACTATGTGTAGCAGGTTTTTGGGTATCAGATGCAGATCTAGCTAGAAGTTATCTTTTTGTCGATAAGATGTCTTGATTGGGTTTTATGCATTGTTTTGTTTTTCTGGATACTTGGTTTGAGGTCATTGCAAGTTGATCAATGTTGACCACATTAGTGGAACCAATTTTTGAGAGGCGTCATTAAGCGAGCAGTACTGAGTTGCTGGCTAACAAGTAGGGAGATTAGACAAGAAGTCCCAGTTTCGTCATTTTTATTTTTACCCTTGTTTTTGTTAATTTAATTCCTTTTTACGCCTACTTTAAGGATTTTTATTCCCTGGTGCAGATTTTTTACAGTTATGAAGATTAAAAGAAGCTTTTTTATTAACAGTATAATATTAATATTTTGCAGATAAATCTTCAAGATGAATGTTATTTATATTTTCAGAGTTTAGTTTCCTATTTTGCGTAATCAGTTGTGTTTCAAGGTACTTCTTAAATCTTGCTAACTGCAATTGATTGAAAATGAAGAGTATATAAAGATAATTTCCATTTGACTGAAGACTCAATTGTATATTGCTTTTGCTATTATCTTGTATTGTAAAAAGACGTAGGTATTACATGACTGATTGGAAATGGATTTTGTAACTAAATTTGCATATTTTTACCCAGACTAGGAGTCTTAAATTAGTATAAACTTTTCATTATTAATAAATTGATTAATTATTTTATTTATTTTATGTAGAATTATTTAGCAATTCCTCTCGACATTTTTTCACTTCACATTGATGATTGGTGACTGTTTGCTAATCAGTTCGGAGGGGGCCTAATCTTTTTTTATAATTTATCATTTCTTTTTTTGAAAACAATTAAAGTCCATTAGTTTTTCGGACATTGTTGACGGTAGCTGAATGGTGTAGTTATAGGCAGAAACATTTATTCAGAGATAATTTTCTTTGGACTGATAGTAGTCTCCAAAATCCTTGTAATTCAAACCTGATTGAACAGTTTGCATCATATCTTTTGACTATTAATCTTGTATGAGAGACAAATGATCTACCGGTTTCTGGGATTTTTTTGTAATTTTCTTTAGCTAGACCCTGAAAGTTTTGAATTTATTTGCCATTGCCTCATTTACAAGTATGATTATTTTCTATCATCTCATGTTTTGTCACTGTTTGGCTCACTATCTGTTATAGTAATGACTTGAAAAGTCATATTGTTAATATCTCCTGAACAGAGCAAATACCTCTGTGATATGGCAAGTTTTATCTTTTGTTTTGAAGCCTTCATTAAAGGACTTTTGAGCTCAGACAGCATTTTTTTGGATTGTGCAAAGATAATGTACCTGACCGATGGGACTTATACCTAATCGAACTTAAGCTAATGCAGTACTATTAAAAGTATACAAAATTGAGACTTCCTGGTATTAATAACATTACAGTGATAAAATCTAGGTAAGAGCAAAATTGGTAATAACAGTTTTTAAACCCAGGATTTTTTTTGTTTTACCTTCTTACTCCCTAACTAACTGCGTCAGCACTGCTTGCTTTGATGTCTTTTTAAAAATTGACTTTACTCGTAAATGGGAAACTTTCAGTGGCCTAAAACCTGAGTATTTACAAAGATAAAACCATTCAAAAATCTCATTACTGCACCTCATCTGCAAGGAAAAATAACTCTTATTTGAATTTGCATCCTCTTGTTGTTAATGATGCAACTGTTGATGACGTTTATTTAAATAGGATTCAGTTTCATCAATAACGCCAGTAATATTGATTTATAAGTTACCTGTTTCTGGAGATTTATGTAGCTGAAGAAGAAATAGTTGAGCCATCAGATCTCACGAAATCGATGGCCAATTAATGTGAAATAATTTTTCAATCATCTTTTCATGATCTTGTTGAAAGGAGGACATGTTTCTAAACTAAAAATAATTAATCATTGCCTCTCAATGAAACCAATTCAATGATAAATTTGAATTATTTCTACATGTTTATTCTAAAAATTTTATGATTATTAAACACAATTAACACATATAGCAGCTCTGAAAATTAGACCATCCATAATGAAAAACCCTGTATATAGAATCAATATTATAACTTGATCACTTTTGTGGATAATTTTTATAAATTATTCAAGTATTCATTTTGTTTGAAGGACCTTTAGATGGTGAAACAAGACTATGGTTGATTGAATTCGTTCTGTAGAACTTTTTGCCCTTCGTACTTGTTGGAGTAATGATTAACACAACGTTGCTGTATGTAATGATGTTATAGCTGTGATTATTATTGTGCAATTGTTTTTGCTGAACGATCCGCAAATTAAATGATTAGCCCACGTATAAAGGTATTTCTGTGTGTATTATAAGATAAAGGTACATATTGAAGAAAAAACGTAAGTAATGGTTCCAATGTTTATGTATTAACTTGGTTGAAAATAATTACACTGCTGTGTCAATTAATGGATATGAGCATTGTTTTCAATATCACTAAAACTGTGAATGTCCAATGTTTTGATGGCCTAGTTTTGTTGTTCTGCATATCATCATTTCATCTTTTTTCGCTAAAGCGTTCATACTTATTTCCTTTTTTTTACAAATTAGTTTGGCCACGTAAGTACTGAATACAAAGAGTAAAATTACCAAATTGAGAGTAATAATGGTCTGTTAGTTTAATCTGCTTACCGCAGCATTTTACCGATGTTTGAGTAGCAGCAATGAAGATTATTCATGTGCTTAAGTTATGGTTGCTTTGCCTCATTTCTAAGGATGAAATTGTACTTCCAAGTTTTGTTAATGATTGTCTCTTTTTGTCACATTAAATTATCTCGTATTTTCATCTTTTGGAAGTACAGGTGATTATTGCTTTTTACAACTTTTAGAGAAATAGGTCTTTTTAGAAGTTAGGTATTCTATTCATTGGCTGCAATAGTCTCTCGCCACTGTTGAGTGAGGCTGGGGTCATAATTTATAGATATAATTTTATATTCAAATATTTCGCTTTGTCTAGGAGTGTCATTACTGTACCACAAGTGTTTTGTGTGGTTTGTAACCATAGCTTTGTGGTAATAGAACAGGATGCACTCTGATCTCTTATTTTTATGTACGAAACAAAAAGTTTTGATTTGTTCCTGTATACTGGGAATGGAATCTTCAGCTTTTTCAGTACCTGTGTTTTTTGTTAGTAGAATTTAGGAGTGTTCGGATATTTCATTAGTGGTATCAATTGTATATTGATTAAAATTTCCGTTTTCTACATTAGCGTCCAGATTCCCATTCTTCAATTGCTGCACAACCTTGTGCATTGGAAAATTAGCTGCAGTTCTGATCAAAGCCTGCTTCAAGTGTTTAATGTTGGGGCATCTATATCATGTCTTTCAAAACAGATCATAGCTTAAAATAGTTAAAATCGGGCTGCTGTGGTTGCAAAATTGGATAATTTTTTTTGAGTTAGGTTTAGATTTTTGTGACCATATGAGCCAGCAAATAATTTGTTTGAAAAGTTTGTTACAGGATGGATTGATGATACATTGTTAGGCTGCAAGGATTTTTTGTTGATAAACAGGATTAGTACTTTGCTAACCGCTATTTTGACTTTTTGGCCCTATTTTTTAAAAGCTGCAGTCAACAATCATTTGGTACAGCGCTAAAAATTCAAGTCTTGATGTGATTAATTGACGTTTAAGTCATGTTTAGCTGCCTTAATTTTCTGCTTCTGCGGTAGATTTTTCTGAATTTTGACTTTTGATGGCTTTCATGGCATACTGTGCATAGACACCCAGATCGTTGGTGGTTTTTAATGTCCCCACTTTCCCCCAATAAATCAATGCATCGATATACAGATCTTAAGTGAATAGAGCGATTTGAAAATGCCTTTTTTCTACTTTACTCTTATGTAGCACAAGTTCTTTATCTGTTCATTCCATAACATAAACAAATTCAACTTTGAATTCGTTTCACAAATAAATATTATGAAGGTTACTTGTCAACTCTTGTGAATAGGTGCATTGCTTTAGCAAACATCAAGCACAGAATCATTATTAGGATTTTGATGATAATTGTAAGTAGATCTAACGAGGTAAGATTGGTGGTTTAAGAAAACAGCTGTAGGAATATTTGAGCTGGATATATGTAGTTTAGTCGAATATTGCTTTATTGACTTTGATTTTAAATGTATTGTGGATGTAAAGATACACAACAAAAAAGGAAGAGGTACAGGTAAAAGAGTGTAGGCATGTTAAATGAGCTTTCTATTAGAAGCACAGGCACTGTAAGGTGGGGTAGATTAACAAATCAACAGATTGAATGTGAAAATGAATAAGCTGTATATAACACCTAATTACAAATTCTTACCTCACCTTTAAAATCCCGTTAGAAATATTTTGTTTTCAATTTGGAAGACGTCCATCTACATACTGTCTATTTTTATTGATTTTTTTGAAATGATTAATTCTGTGCGGTCAATTTAAATTTTTTTCTTCCTAAAAGGTTTTATATGATTCAAATCATCACTGGTTAGAATGTTTAATAGGTAAATGATCTCAATAATTGGAGTTTTAATCAAAACTTGCTGTCTACTTTTACCTATGATAGTTGCTTTCAGCCTTGAAACTATTGATATGAATATGCTGTAGCATCGTGGATGTATTAGTATTAATGATTCATAGAGTATAAATATGCTTAAACATAGAAGAAGTAATTTTCAAATCAATATCAAAATTTTAGTAAAAATTTTATGTAACCTATAGAATTAGAGATTTGTGAATTTTTTGGATCTCATTGAACAAGAGAAACTACATTTTATTGCTGTTTTGCAGTTAAACAACTAACTCTTATAGGTCTTAATTTATTATTTAATTTGTTTTCTTTAGAGCAGAATAGTTGCTTGTGACGCAATGAAAACTAAGCTCTATTGTTGTGTGATCTTTTGCCAATATCTTTGAAATCGTGTACAAAACAATACAGCAAATAATTGCCGAGTTTTAAACTACATTTACATAATCACTAGTATCATCAACGACGTTTAATTGAAATTCAAAGGCTGTACTATTGTTTGACGGTCACTTATATTATCACTTATAAGTGTCACAGTTTTCAATATATTCAGATTGATGCCTCTGTACGATTAATTGAATAGCAGTGTACATTAACGAAATGCGTAATTCTGTTTAATATATTCTTTGGTTTTATGTGGTTGTTAATTGTTCCCGTCACTAATTGCTGTGGAACCAAATTTGAAAAAAGATTTTTTTTGTCTGAATTCGAGTTAATGGAATGGTACCGAGTTTCGGGCTAGATTGGGTGGCATAGCTACGTCAGAATTTGTATGTAGATTTATTGTTTACACAAAGTTTATTTGTTGTTAATATACAGTCGGAAACATAGTTGGGTTAATGCATCGAAATATTTTGTTGTAAAATGAATTATTGTGGTAGGTCGCAGATCAAATTCTGGGGCATAGCATTTTTGTTGTACTAATAAGTTGGTGTTATAATAAAGTGTCACGTAGTGCACTTTCTAGCCATTAATCGCAGGATACCCCTTGTATTGTATTGATCAGTCTATGGTATTATACCAATGTGTGACAAGTTTTTCCTTCAGGACTATTATAAACTCCACTTTTCAAGGAAGACTTTCTACCAAATTATAGTAGGACTTTGTAGAAATTTATCTTAAATCTTTCAGTGAGTTTATTCATTTCAATGCCATAAATTTAGTTACAAGGATGTATGCGTTACAATGTTGAACATGGAAGGGGTTACTTTGAAATTGTTACCATGATATCAGTGGTGCTGAATCGTCAAAAGCGCGCCATTGGTCTTCACAGATTTAAGTACTAAAGCGAATGGATCATGAATATGTTCTACATGTTCCAAATCAGACTTATAACATTTATCACAGTATTTTCCAATGCTAATTAAAAGTTCTTGAGCATCACTGTGGCTGAGCAGTTGAAGTACTTGGTTCAATTTTGGACAAAGATACTTGGTAGCTGTGTCCACTTCCAACAAGGGATAGTAGCACGGTTCTCTAAGACATGGTGCTTGCTGCATTAGATATAGTGTGCAAGGACCGGATAGTGAAGTTAAATATATGAGAGTCTTAACTTCTCAGTTCGAACTCACTATTTAGTGAATTATAATTATACTTTGTCAAAAATTTTGTGGAGAGAACCAGTAGGCACCAATAATCATGTTCCATATTACTAAGCTCTAATAATACGTATTCATATTGGTTGTCGCAGCTACTATAAGTGTTAACTAGACGCTAAAAATCCGTTTGTATGAGTGTAATATACATCTATGATTCCATTTACATTCCAGGTGATGTCCGGTGATTAATGGCTAAATAGTGTAGTTACTTATCCTGTTATATCACTTCTAAACGTATTTACAAAAGCGTAGCTTTCTTAACAAAGGTTTTGATGATACAACTATTTACTTTTCTGATTCAATTCTATTTATACTAATTGCATTATCATGGGTGTTATAAGTGTGAATTTGGAAATTATCGTCTTACTGAAATGTTATTGCTAATTAAAATCATTTGCATTATGCTTTGTAATTACATCGACATAAAGTGTGTGCTTGTTGCTACTGCAATCGTTTTATTCAAATTTGTATTAATGTCAAGTAGGTTTCTATTAATTGCTTACATATAAACAATAATTCTCATAATTTTCTTAACATATAAGAAATATTTGTTTCTTAATGTTAGCTCTCTCATATCTTATTTCAACAACTAAGTACTCTGTTATTTAGTACATAACTCTCCTTTTCTAATTGCTTATTTTTCATCATATTGGTTTGTGATGATTTTCGATAGTAATTTACTTGGTATATATACTGGCATAGAGGTTGATTTTATCATTTTTGCAAGAGCTTTATGTAGGATATTTTCTATGTTTGTGTCTTTCAAAAATAAGAGACTATGATTTACTTAATTTTGAGTAACACATTATACATTTTGTTTGTCAGTTGTGCCCTTAAATGCTGCCAGTGTATTTAAGGATCATAAGAATTTCATCCTTGAGAACTCCTTTCTGACATATCTAACGCAAGCAGATTCGGTCTTGCACGCAAGCTATACAATTTCTTCTTTATTTTTCTCCTTTTACTTGTTTTTATTACTTTCTTAAGTCTACCAGGCTTTTTTAATTGTATTTGTAATATATTTTTGCTCTGCGATGTCCAGTATACAGAGTTTTTATTGTATTTTTAAAATACCAGTTTGGTGTTTACATAGAAATTTTGTAGTTCTTGTCTTATATTTTTTTTGTCCGTCTCTATTGATCTTTAAAATCCATTTCAGGTGTATTTTCTATTGATTTTGTTACTGTGCACATTTTATCACTTCCAATTATTATTACATTACGTGTAGCATAGTTAAATTTATAACAATAAAGTTTACACACACTTTCTTGTTTTTCACTTTCTGCATCTTCATAACAATGGAATCTCTTAAAGAGCTCTTAAGACGCTAATATTTGCTTAACTTTCTGTGCTTGCAGGCTTAAAATTTTTAGAATTACTTACGTGACTAAATGTTCCATGCAGAGCTTAAAATGCTATTAACTCGCGTGTAAATCTTTATAGAATTTTTAACAGTAGTATAAAACACATTGTTGATACTTATGATGCTGCAATTCTTTCGTTGATTTATGTCTCTGTGACATGAAAGGTTTTTAATACAGTGCTAACTCCTCGATACGACGCTGGGTTATTATAATAAAAATTGACGCGGTGTTTTCTGCAGAAGTCGTGATCATGCACAAATATCTAATTTTTACCAAATTTGTCACTACTCAAAAACCTTGTTACTTGTCACACTTAGTGAATAAGTCTTAATATAGATTTTATGATACTTATTTTAATATCTTCTTGAAACTGGATCAATCAGAAAGGATGATTTTTTAATCCCCACGTACTATCATGTTGATTTTTGTGGTTGTATACATTTATTTGAACTGGTAATGCTTCAGTAAAACTAAGTATAACCAATCTAGTGGAAGTTATTGAAACCACCTTTTTGTAGTAAAGGTGATCAGTAATTTTGTAACAGGAGGAACAGAAGAAAGAGCTACATGGATTTTATCAATTCTCAATATCTTTTTCTATCGTCTGTGATAACAGAAGGATTTTTTTGTTAGGCTTGTTACCCCCATTGAAACTTATTGTAGCTACAACTCAGCAAGCATAGCTTGGCATGTGAATCGGCACAGATGAAGAAGTGAGAGAGTCTCAGTTCGACAAGGACATCGGTACGGGTTCAGTTGGGAAAGGGCTAGGTACACTTTGTGACAAATATTATAATCAAAAGGCTTGGTGCAAAAACCGGTCAATTCCACTTCTCAAATAGTGGGTTTTTAGTGCATAAAAATTTATATTTTAGCAATTTTATAACGCAAAACTCCATTTCTTTTACTTTTAAGCTTCACTAAGCAACTTCTTACCCAAATAAGTAATATTTTTAAAGCAAAAATGGAAAAATTGATAAGAAACATCACACTTGGTATATTTAATATATTTATTCCATTCTTGAATATAAATTAAACCGAGCTTGTAGCTCTGATAAGAGCTGATTTTAACTGCGTTTAATAACGCAATGATTTTCACCGGAGTGAACACAACGAGAAACAGACAGCAAGTGATTTCCGACAGTGGGAGGGATGCTCGTCTACTGCACATCCACCCACCATGTGCCAAACTGTTCTTGCTGAGCTGTACTAATATGCAATTTTAATTTTTAAGATGTATGAGTTTTCAGTGAGACTTGAACTCGCTGATGCACTAGATTTTCGGACAGAGGAGCATTTGCTTGTGACCAGTTGACCACAGTGGCAGTCTTATAACAGAAGGATTCTTAGATCTTTCTATCTATACATTATGCACTTACTTTTGTATTTATAAGAGGAATTGTTGATTATATTTCACAACGGACATTGGATGTTTCCTCACTTGGAATTAAATGATCTTTGTGAGGTTTTTCTGTCAATTTTATTTGTACAAAGTATCTGCTCATTCTGCTGTTTTAACAAACTGTTTGTATCTATGTGCCCTTACAGTTTTAGCATTGTGTTATACATAAAATTATTCGCAACTTCAAAGAACTTAAAACGAAATTGTTAAAGGAATTCTCAATAAACAGATTTTCTTTGTTTAACTACAGTTTTACTAAATGTTAAAGTGGCTCTTCTACATTTGTCTCGTCTAATGATCCATACAAGTAGTATAGAAGGTTGTATATTTTCCTAACTCTTTTGGAAGGAATGAAAACTGATCTATAAAACATACTTAGTATAGAAGTGAGCACAGTGATTGTAGTCTTTCGTCTTTAGTCAGGTTTGTTGTTGTGCATGGAGTTATACATCATAGGGGATGACACTAGCCTGACCGGGCGACGATTTTATTTTGTTGAAATATATGAAAGTATGCATGTCAAAGGTAAAAGTGAGATACTCCTCTAAAATAAATGCTAAAATTTCTTCTTTTGTTTATGTGTGACTAAATATTTTGTGGATTCACTGATCTCTCGTTATTTTTTTATGAATATGAGTACGTGCAACACAGCCATCTTCCATTATATGAATAAATGATAAGGCTGGATGTGTCCAGGAGTGTGTGCAGATATCAAGATCAGTCAGTCTGCAATATCATCCACAAATGGTTGGAACTGGTGAATAAGTCTACCATCTGTTGAAACTGTGAATTTCTTCTTTTACTTCATTTTATATGTCAGATTTATTAAGGGAAGGTATTCAGTGGATTTTCATGGTTTTTGCAAACGCCTTGCAATACCATCCTGCTAAAACCATGTTTTTTATGAAATTTGTTCAATTATCCCCAAGGGATGAGACATTTCACATTCTACTGTTATTTTGGAGCTATACAGAGGCCCTTCTTTTTGATACTTTATGTTTCTGTCATGGATGCTTTTGCGGAAACTTAGAAATGACGATTCACCTAACAGTGCGGATAATACATCGAATTTTTTTTATAATAATAACACTACATTTAATGTCACTATATGTGCCCTTATGGGTATCCAATATATTTATATTTGAAATAAATTTACATATAAAGTATACAAAACGTATCAAGTGTAATATAAGAGGAGTAGCACAAATAAAATTGTTAACTTAGCAAAGCTATCGAAGGTTTGCTCGTGGTTATATTAACAACAAATTTCTCCGATGATTTTACATATTTACTTTACCACACATTTTTAAAATATTTTAAACTTTCCTATTCATTTACTTGCAACCAATTATTATTAAGAAGATACACAAGTTTAGAATTTCAATGAACCAAGTCTTTACTTTATTGCTTCAAAGTTTTTTTGGTAATCAGTATATGATTGAAATAATTTTTGATGTAGCCAAAGCTAAAGGATTTTATGCCATCGAAGAATCGTTTTATTAAGCATAATTACGAAATTGCACTTTTGGGTATTAGGATGTATATATATGAAGTGAAATACTAAAGTTTCTTTATGTTGCAGCTAATGAGCATATGAAAATTAAATATCATTTACCTAAATTTATATTTTAAATCAACACCGACGATGTGTTAATTTGTAGTAATTAATCATTTGCATTGCACCCGTGTCCTAAAAGGCCGTTCCGAAATGGAAATTACAAGAGCATAATTTGAGAGCACGCAAATAAATGAAGAGGAATGTGTTGGGCAAGTGCAGTATTAGGTTTAAGTACTCGCTTAATTCTAGTGCTCCTGATTGTAATAAACACTACAGCCACTGAAGAGCAACATATCTTTTTGCAGCGTCCCAGACGAGTGGGTGCAGGAGAGTGAGTACAGTTCGACCAAAACGGTGTGTATCCGGACATTGCAGCCCACTGCGAAAAACGCGCTCCGGCCACTGTTGTTCCCGCCGCACAGCAGCCAGATCGCCCGACACAAGCAGCGCCGCAAGCCCCTCAAGAGCACGTGATACAAGAGCCACCCGCAGAAGCCTGTAGGAATGTCAAGGGATCACTTTGTATAAATTGTCGCATTGTCGTGAAGTCTTTCACATTGTACAGTAGGTTGTATGCATTGTAAGTATTGTAAGTTAGGTAAAGCACGGGAGACTGCTCGACCGTTACAACCAGCCCTCAGACACTGCCATGTCACTGGTTATAGTTGTTAGTAATCAACTAGACTAGCGCAATTAACATAGTCATATATTTTTAGGTTGTTTTATAGTGTACTTTGTGTGTTCGCATTTATTTATGCAACCGTTGCTTGTAATTTCGTTCCAAACTCGACGGGCATAGCGCGGAAGCGTGCTCTTGCCTGACAAAGCATAATAGCCTGAAATTTATAAAATTACTCAAACAGAGGGATGTTTGTGTTCCCACTATACTCAGCAACCAGAACAAAACAGCAGAAAGCTGCAAAATCACTTAGCGATCGTTCAGATTTAATTTTATTTCAGGTTTAGTGTCTTAGTTTATGGTTTGGAATTACGCATAGGTAATTTCTTTTAGGGACCACAAATGATGTGTTCAGTAGGCATGATGGCTTTGGTTTGTCGCTTGTAGCCATCTTATTCAAAAGGAAGAACTGGAAGCGTTTTTGTTTGAACGAGACGTTTTGGAAGAAATTAACTTAAATTTAAGCAATAAATTAAGGTTCGAAGCGATGAAATGAAGTGGAAAAATTCTCTTCCAGTTCTTGCCGCATAAGAGGTAAATGTACAGATCTTTAGTAATCTTTTAGTTAATTTTAATTGTACGCCCTTTATTCTTAAGCAGCCCTCTGGGTTGCCGTGTATTTTAATTTATTAAATTTCAGGATATTGTTTTGTGTATTTAGTTTATGTTCGTGAAGATGTGTGATTTACTAGTATTTGTACATGTATGCATTTGCTCGCATGTTTATTTAATCGATCGATAAGGACGCATAATTTAACAATCACTGCCAATTGACTGCCAGAAGTCGCAAAATTCTAGAGTAAATTAGGAAACTGCCATGACGTTTTCTTTCGAGCTAGTGCCATTGGAATTCCTTGACGTTTCGTCGATTCAGTTTGATGACAGAAAGTAGCATATGTACGTTCTTTGTAGGATGCTAGATATACGGACTAAGTGTAATTATGACTTATTTATTCCCTATTAATTAGTCGCGTTAGTTTTACGAGCGTAGGTCTTTCTGTTGTCAGATTCGAAGCTAGGTGATGACTGTTCATTAACATTTATTAACGTGGTGTGTTCGGTTTACACATTTTGTTAGGTGATTTGATGTATATTTTTTAAACACACTTGATCTCTTGCAAGTTCACCCTAAGACGAGAAAATTCTGCTGCGTGCATAGTTTAATTTTGTAACGGCAATTTATTTTATGTAACGTAAATTTTTACTGTAGCAATGATTAATAAAACTGTTTTAGCGAGCATGCGCTTTGGTGGGATTTATTCGCGTTTTCGAACGGAGTACTGACGTACTTAATGACAAAATTTTTCATCCGAAGCTCTAAGATTATTGAGTTGCTCATTCTGTTGACTGAATTTTCGATTGATTGCGTGCCGCGTTTAGTTTTCAGTTGATACGGAGGTAGCCGGTAGTCCATTCACACGTAGCTGCACCTCGGCTGGTTGCGACTACATCCTGCACGTAATGTAAATAAGCTGCGCGACGTGGGTATTCGTTCATTTTCCTGCAGCGTGTAGTTGTAGCGACCAATCATTGCATACTTAAGGTTGTACCATAAATATTTTTACAATAGCAGTTCGATGGCAGAAACGTCATTTACAGATAAACTGTAATGTAGTTCACAAAGTAGCTTAGTTTTAACATGTTTGTATCTACCGAGCGACACAAGTTAAATGCGCGAAAGAATAATTTTGTAAACTATTCTTTTACACTGCATTTAGATCGTCTCAAAAATTTAAGACTGTTTCAAATGATATCAAATATCACTTAGGTAAAGTTACTTTCATTTTCACATTGGAGATTGTTCTTGGATTGCGTATCGTTGCATTGAGTAGAAAGAGGCTCTGTAAGGTGTACATCATCATTTTTTCGAATTTAAATGCTTATATGAATGTATTAGATAGGCAAGTAATTGGAAGATGATTACTGAAAACTGTAATTGAACTCGGAGTATGTGTACGAATCCGTTTAATTAATAATAATAATAATAATGCATGAGATTTGCACCCTCGTTACTTTTGTAGCACACCGTACACATGTTTACATTGTGTTCAGTTATGGTTTTTTGTAATGACTATATGGAAATGTTTGAATTTATTATAAGTGTTAGTGGCTGATTAGAATATTTTAATATAAAAGGAAGAAATGTGTAAAAAGCTTACTGAATGTTAATGAAAGTGTGACAAATAATTATTGATTATTGTAAAACCTTTATCCTAATCGGTGTCTTATACTAAATTGGTAGTAAAACACGGGTACTTTAGAGCCCGTATTTTACGGGTTGGTTACTGTAATTGCATAGGATAAATAGAATGTAACCGAAGTCTCTAAAGTGGATTGGTAGATATAGCACAAATGTATCGATTGCTGCATGTAGAGAAACTTTGTGGGCAACGTAAGTTTAAAGCTGTAAGAAATGGTTGAAACAATTTCCAATTAGTGTTCACTTGTGTACATATGCTTAGAGTTATCCGTTAATTTGGGGTCGCAGTTGATACCTGGAAAATTCTGTTCTGTTCGACAATTGGTTGGATCGGAGACAAATTCTACCTCATTCGATTCTTAATAGTTTCTCGTTTAGTCTGCAGAGTATTTGAATTAATTTAATGTTTTGTAACTGTAATTTTTGTAGCTCTCCTGCCTGTTGAATCGAAGACTGTACGTGGCGGCAATGCTGGCGCCGCCTGCGCCGCGGCAGCGTTGCTGCGTTTTATTTATGTGATTCGACAGACTTTTCTACTTACATATGTATCTATTCTATTGAAAATAAACATGTAAATAATACTCTATTTGATTTTCCTGTGTACGTTTTTGTTGTCCCGAAATTTGTAAACTCGTTTGTGATGCACTAATCTTTCTCGCACGCAATTTCATGCATTCATGCGAATAGACGTTATTTTATACAGAACTTGTGTAAGGATGTAATAATCTAACTTCTATGAGGACATGTAATGATGCGTAGATTGCAATTTGGATCTAAATGATGACGGAACATTGCTAAAGCTGCTAACAAAAGATTAGTCGTAATGAATTGCAATTTGTATTTTGTGCAAGATTATTATTTAAAGGAGCCGATTTAAAAGGAAAATCAATTTACTGTAAGTTTTGTACTAAAGTGTTGTATTAAAAATATCCCAAACATGCAAACAAAAAATAAAAGATGTTTGAGTTTTTCTTCGACGCTCAGTTCTAGTGTGCTTATCATTGTTTAATGTTATAATTTGGTGAACTGGTGACATGAAGCTGATGATGAGCTCAAATGATAGGGAATTGGACTGTGACGTGAATTTGTTAAATGTTCCTTATTTTTTTTGTTTCTGTCTTGCTCAAAAATTCATATAGCATTCTTAAGTGATTTATAACACGTTATACTATCACCTTGCCACCAGATTTTGTTTTGATTTTGGTAATTCAAAAATAATGAGTAAGAAATATTGGATGTGGTGAACCTTTACGTGTTGCATACTGAGAGGCATTGGCACACAGTTGACTACATTAATCCCATAAGACATAATTTTCCTTTGTATGTCTTCACTGACCGTGAGGTTTATAATAGCACTAGATTAGCTGTGTTCTTTTGCAAGATATATCTGTGATCCTATGCAGCTTCATTACCTTTATTCAGTATTTTGATTTCACCTGCATTTGTTATTTGCCTAATGATAAACTCTGAAACTACACAACGCAAGAGGAAATATCTGTAAATTATAACAAAGTATAACAAAGTTACATTTATGATGAGTCCAGATGTACAGAAATGACTCGGATGTAAGTCGAAGCTTGTGCTTGTTTATTACTGTTTATACTCTTGCTTTAATTAATTTGCATATTTTTATTTTCCACACTAAATAAGTCTGGTCAGTTGTATATGACACTAAATTCATTTACTGTTTTATTTTATTCACAATACAGTTGAGTTCAGCAAATCAATAAATAAAAACATAAATATGAAGCTTTAACTTATTTTTTCTATAATTGTATTTGTGATTAGGTAGAACTTCGATTTCCATGTTTTCGTATATATTGCTGGTCTTACATTGTCCATTACTATTTATGGACATTTGTTGTGTGATTTTATTATATACTCATGCCAGGCACTTGTACTGTAGAAGTTGGTTTTGCTCATAGCTAGTTCCTTCTTTTATGATATGTGCTTCTAAGTTATTTTTGTACTTTTGTTAGGCAGCACTTCCATTTTGATTTAAAAACTATTTTTTAAACTAATTTGAACCTCGTGGTTTGTGTAAGTTGGAAATGGTTCTGTATTGTGCAGTTCACGACCCCGGTGATCTTTAATTCTTTAACAATGCTGATGAGTGTTTGTGCATCTTAAATAATTCATCTTTTTTTTAATTGACATTTGCTTCTTTCTGTAATAATAATGTGGTTGTTGTATTAAACAGGGTTTAGGAAATAATACATCCTTGTGTGGTAGCTAGCTTTGAATTTTGCAGAGCTTGTTTGATGTAGTAAACTTGACCCAGTACTTCAAACTCTGGTTATTTCTGATATCTCTCATTAAAATCTTCTATCTTCAATCACCGAGTTTGTGAAGTGATATAATTCGGTGTGCTTTAGCATTACAAAATCAAATTCAATTACTGGATCATATCTAGTGCCTAAACAACACCAAGTAAAGGAAAGAAAGCTGGAATAAGGATAAACAAGGAGAAATAAAGCCATTAGCTAAAGTAATAATCAGGATAAAGAGTTATTAATACTAAATTAAGTTAATCTAAAATATTTTAACTACTGATAAGAGATGAGAAAACAAGACTGTAGAAAACTGACTGCACAAGTTTTGGGATAGCCAACACACTGTATGAGGTTGCGGTAGATCGAAATCAAAAAATGTTAAGTTATAATTACGATACTAATTATAATGATGCGGAGAATTCCTCGGCTGATGATGGCAAAAGGAAAAGAGAGGAGGAAAAGGAAATCTCCCGAAAAAGCAAAAAGACTGTTAGATCACCAAGAAAATCCTGAGAAGAAAGAAATCGAAACTCATCAGATGGGGAAGAAATGGAAGAAAAGCAACAAAAGATCAAAAAACAACGAAGAAAACAAAAAATCTGGAGAATATAGACGAAGAACAGGAGCAGTCGGAGGGAATGAACTGATAAATATGATGAGAGGAATGATGAAGCATATCAAGGAATTTCTGAAAAACCAAAAGAAGCAGCAAGTTCAGATGCAAGAAGATCTAAAGGAATTAAAAGCTGATCAACAAAATCGCTTCAGTCAAATAACAGAACTTCAGGAAGAAAATAAGGAGTTCCAAGAGGTAGTAGGAAAACTAGAAAGCAAAGTCGCAGGAATGGAAAGAAATGAGAGAAAAAATAATATTATAATAATAGGAAAGGAATTAAACCAGAAGTGGAACAATTTTTGTCAGATGAGTTGGGATTGAAAGTGAAACTAAGTGCGGTAATTAAAATAAACCAGAGGAAAAGCAAGAACACGACCATGGTTAGGTTTGAAAATTGGGAAGATAAACTAGAGATAATGAAAAGCTGAAAGGGAAAGAGATATTCATCAATAACGATCTAATAGAGGACGAAAGAAAGGTACAGAAAATTATAAGAAACTACGCTAAGGAAGAAAAGGACAAGGGTAAGAGAGTCATAGTACAATATGGACAGGCAATAGTAGAAGGACAAGCCTGGTAGTGGAATTGGAAAACTGGAACTTTACAAAAAATAAATCCCGACCAGGACATTAGTTCAAAAAAACTGATAAAAATAAGTAATGGGACTGGAAGCAAATTGATGACGGAAAGCAATAGAAACGGCAAAACGAATATGGATAAAAGAAAATATCAAAAATGATTTGTAGCAACAAGGAATGTCGATGAACCTTCAAGGAAGGTGCACTTCTTAGATTAACGCAAGTACTATAGAAATATGAAGTGGACGTCCTAGCAGTAAAAGAGACCAAAGAGATTGGAAATGAAATAAAAGAAGTGGGAGAGTATATATTCTTTACAATTAAGTAATCTAATTTACCCCAATAATAAATAGAATGTGTATGATTAGGTTTAGAAGTAAATATAGAAAGACAAGTATAATATAATAATAATAATGTACATTGTCTTTGGAAGAAAAAGACGCAGATGAAAAGAATCGTATATGTGAAGAAACAGGAGAGTGATTTGACAGAATTCCAAGATATGACGTTAAAATGGTAGTGGAGGACTTTAATGGGAAAATAGGGAGAGAAAAATTATATAAACCAGTTATAGGAAATCATAGTAAACACATGGGAAGTAATGATAATGGGAAACGAATGATAGATTTTGAACGAGATTTAAGAATAGCTACAACATACTTCCAGCATCGTAGCATACATAAAGGGACATGGATGACATGAGACGAGAAAGTTGTGAATCAGATTGATCACATGATGATAGAGGGGGAACATTTGAAGTACATAAACAATGCTAGAGGTTACAAAGGTGCCGAAGTAGACTAACCACATACTTGTGAGAGCAGAAATAAAATATAGGAGAAAAAAAAAAACAGCAAAAGTAAAAATAAGATATCCAGTGGAAAACTCCAGGATGATAATATAAGAAAGGAATTTCAGACTAAAAATATAACAAAATGAACACTGGGAATATAGAAGAAAAATGGGAAAATTTTGAGAAAGTACCGGAAAAAAGAGGAAAAATATTAAAAAGTGAAACAAGAGAACAAAGAACAAAATGGTATGACGCGGAGTGTAAAGAAACAACGACGAAAAGAAAATAAGCACGAACAAAAATGATACAGCGGAATACAGAAGAGAACGGAAAACATTACGAGCAAATTAGAAAAGAGGTAAAGGAAGTGTGTAGGAATAAGGAAAAAGGCTATATATAAAAACAAATGGAAAATATCCAAAACAACTTTGCCAGAAAGCAAACGCGAGAATTCTACCAAGAAGCGAAGAAACAGACGAAAGGTTATACACATTTTCTGCAAGAACAAACAAGGGGAATTAGTAGGTGGGTTGAATGAAAACTTACAAAGATAGAGAGAAGCATTCCAGGAAGAAAAAGAGGACGAAGAGAGAGGAGCAATTCAAATGAGGATAGACAAAAAAGAAATAGAACCATTGAATCAAGAGGAAATCAAAACAATCGTTCACAGTTTTAAAAATGGAAAGGTACCTGGGTAAAATGGAATAGCAGCCGAGACGGTAAAGGCAGGCGGAGACAAAGTAGAAGAAGGGCTATGCAAGATAATAGCAGATGTGTGGAAAGAGGAAGTGATGCCAACAAGGTGGAAGGAGACACTAGTCTCCCTGATACACAAAAAGGCAGACCAAACAGTCTGTGAAAATTATAGATGTAGCATATAAGACACTGACGGTGGCTATAAAAAATAGGCTTAACCAGATAGCAGAGAAAAAGTTAGGAAAATATCAGTGTGGGTTCCGAAAGAACAGGTTGGTTACAGACCAGATTTTCATATTACGTCAAATAATAAACAACAGTATAGATCAAAAAATAATGCTTTATATTCTATTCTAACTTTAAGCAAGCGCATGATAGAATAAAAAGAACAAAAGTACACGAAGCATTAAGAGAACTAAAGGTACCAGGGAAATTAGTGAGATTAATAGAAATGACATTGGAGGAAATAGATTATAAGATCCTAGTACATGGGGATATGACAAGGGGATCCGCTATTCTCAACAATATTCAACACAGTGCTGGACAAAGTTATTAAAGACACAGGAATACCAACAACAAGAATAATACATAACCAAATCGTGGCATATGCAGATGATGTGGTACTTTTAGCAAGAAAGAAAAGAAATTTAATGGAAGCAGTAACAAGTACGTGGTAGTGAAAGAGGACCAAAGAAGAGTACAAGATACAGATCTAGAAAGTAGTGAGATATGGAAAATGAATAAAAAAGAAAAAGAAGCCTTAGAAATTTGGGAGAGGAAGATACTGAGAAGAATATTCGGCGGAATAAAAGAAGCAGAGGAATGGAGGAGAACAAATGAAGAAACAACCACCGATAACTACAGTGACAAAGTCACAACGGATGAAATAGCTGGGACATGTTTCATGACTCCCAAGACCTACAAAGCAAGTTCTGAAGGGAGGAATTACAGGAAGACGAAGAAGAGGTAGACCGCGCTTGCAGTGCAAGGAGCTAGTGGAAAAGGATTTAAAGAATTAAGAATTGAAAACGTGTAACAAAAAGCAAAGTACAAGAAGGAATGGAGAAAAATTTGTAACAAAGCCATAGGCCCAAGTAGCATCCAGAACTGATATTAAAAAAATCTTCAATTATCATTCAGTTATACAATCTTTCAACTAATTATATAGACCACAATGCATTGCTTTCTATGAAGCCTTAATTGAATATTGCTGCCCTATCAGATTGTTACTGTAGAAGCTTTTGATCAGACGGACTCCTATCCCTTTTAAAGTATTCAACAATGAAGATATTGTAATGGAATAAAATTTCTTGGTGTAACTTACAAAACATTGGAACAAACTCGTGCTGATTTTTTATTGCTTCTACATGGGGAAGTCTTTACTCTATTAATTTCACTGTGTGCAAGTGTAGTATTAACACATCAAATACGAAGATGAATTTACAACATTTAGCCACTACTTGTACGCGTTACATTTTCAATTGGCTTTTCTACTTGGTAGCTTCATTCAGGAAATCTTCATATTTCTGCAATGTCTCTAATATGATTTTTCTGTCCCTTCGCGTTCTTCATGATTTAAGTTTGAACATTTAAGGCCTTCCTCAGATTTTCTAATAATTTTTTATAGTTCATAGACATGGTGTCTATTTTTTTCTAATTATGGAAATTTCCATCTATCTTCAATTTTGTTTAAAGTTTCATCTAAAATTTAGTATTCCTTGACGAACTAGACATTTAAGGCAATGATTCTACTTTTGGTTGGGTTAAATGAACCTGCCGAGATATAAATACTGAATAGATGTGATAGTTTAACATTTAGTAGCTTAATAAAATTAGATGTGACCAAAGTGATTAATTAAAAGTAATATGGGACATCCATATACAAACCTTGTGATAGGCTACGGAAACGGCTATGTAGGAACAAAAATGTTGGTAGTAAGCGATGAATATCAATGAATGCTAATGGAATTAGACATAGAAATTAAGAGATACAGAAAGATGATTGTTGCGGCCGAAAAGTGGACTGTCTAGTAATTTCAAATTTAAACAAAAAGGAACTTGAAACAAAAGCTAAAGCTAAAACATTAACCTGTGGGAACGGCGCTTTCCCGCAGAAATCGGTTCCCTGTGTCCTGGGGGATCCAAAAAGAAGAAATAAGGGTGTGGGTAAAAAGATACGACAAATTACCTCAATCTTCACAGCGGAGCCGAACGGTAGCGTCTTTCCTGGTGCAACAAGGTTTCTTTTTGATGCTTTGCCGGGTCAGACCAAAGAAAAAATGGACCGAGATTTACCGGCAAAAATTTCAACCCCGAAATGCAATCGGGAAACAAAAGGACCTCCGGGAAGAGGTTAATCTGGTCGGCAAAATATTGAATTTTGCCACAAAATTAGCTTTCAATAAAAACGGCTTCGCAGGAATGAAAACTTCTGCCGCCAATCAACGCCGGAGAACTCTGGAAAATTTATAGCCGGTCGCTCGCTTTCTAAAACTGTCACAAACTAAATTCAAAACGAAGCCAAAAGAGCCAGGCCAGCAAGGCTAGACGGGCCCGAGAACAAAAAGGCAAAAGGCGGACGCGAACGCTAACAGCAAAAGGCGAAGCGAACGTGGCCCGCGGCCCAAAGCCCGGCTTGTATATCAGCGCTCCGCGTGGTCGTGTAAATTCGCCGCTGAACAAAACTAAATATATATATACAGGAGGGAGCGAAATACGGCCGGCCCTAATTTTAAAATTAAGAATAAAAGTAATTGGAGGTTGGCGCGAACAATGATGTTAATCGGAGGGGATACGAATCAATTACAATAGTCAAATCTAAGTTCTGACAAGAGGAATATGGTCTATGGCGTTGTTGCAGAGAAGATAGGAATTTGCGACAACTGAAACAAACAGAGGTAAGCAAAAAAATTGCCATTCTATTTAATATATTTATTTAAAACAAAGGTAAAAAGTGATGACGTACTTATATATGAAGACGAAGAGAAAATCAGAGCAGGTGAAGTCGTGGATCCATATTGCATATTTCCAGAAGTACGTAAGCATATTAGTAGTGAGACCTTGTCCAGATATACTTCCATGAATAATGACTGGCGTATTCCTGGAACAATGAAAGATTTGTAAGCTTATCCTAATACAGAACTCAAACAAGCAATGGGCGAAGACTTTTTGTAGCCTCTTGTGTCTATCAACTGTAATAGAAAGGTTTTATGAACGAATTATAAATAAACAGCTAATGGAAGAAATATAAAGGACTATCCAACACCCATTATAAATTCAGGACATAGATAACAACGGACAGGCTGCGCAAGAATATCGCGTTGAAAATTGAAACTACAGATAACAGATAACAGAGATAATCTACAATGCAAAAAAAATTGTTAGCTCTTGTTGTATAATACGCATAAATCTATTGATTTTGTAGTACAAATTTCATAGAGAGCAGAAAACCGGGGTTAAAGACTACTCTTCAGCAATAGGAAAAAGAAATTTGTGAAAACTAGAAAACAGAATTATGAAGAAATAAGTTGATTCTTCAACATATACAATAGGTCACAAACATATATCAACACATAAAGAGGTGGAATACTTTCTAAACTCTTACGAGATATGATTGTTTTCGGATGTATTTGCACAGATGTTTAATAAAAATCCACGGAAACTGTGCATATTACGAAGCAACAAGTACATAAAATCATACAGAGTAATGAATTATAGAAGAAACGACATTAGGAAGCAAACAGTAAATTAAATTGGAACACCTTTTCATTCTTTTTTAACTGGACCAGTCTATGTTCATGATTATCAAAGGAGTGTTGGAACAGTGCACGTGTTTCACCGTTGTGTGCCTACTAGTGATACAAAAACCGTTCTTGCTCTTATTTGACATCCCTTCATAGAATGCAATATTTTATTAATTATATTTACTTTGTGGTGTGAGGGGTGTAAGGGGTCCACTAACACCTAAGACCCAAAGGCCAACCCCACCTGCACGAGTGGCAAATAACTTGCCCGGTACACCCTGCTAGATAACAGACGGGGCTCTGGCGACTCAGCATCGGGGGATATAACCTGATACCAGTTGTCCCGACGTAACGGGGCCGATGCGGCTGGGCTAATCACCCACACATTGTAAACAGATGCAGAGAAGTAATATGAGCCTCGGAACAGGACGGTCACAACGAAGACGACAGGAGCGAAATCGGATAAGATTTGGAACATGGAATATCACATCTCTAACAGGAAAAGAATTCGAAATTATAGATGAAATGGAGAAATACAAGATTCAAATACTGGGAATCTCAAAATTAAAAAGAAAGGAAATGGAATGAAAAACATGAGCAAAGAGTACACTCTTAGATATGCGGGCACGCCAGTGCGAAACAGAACAACAGAAGGGGTAGGAATACTCCTCAGCAAAGAGATAGAGCGAAAAGTAACCAAATGGGAAGCCAAAAATTCCAGAATTATAATAATAAACTTACAACTTCAAGAGGAGGTAGGAATAATCCAAATATACGCACCCACGCAAAACGCCACCGTACAAGATAAAGAATCCTTCTATGAAGACCTGCAAAGATCCATAGAGAAAATACAAAACGAAAATAGACACGTACCTATTATATGGGATTGGAATGCCCATATAGGAAATAACGTAGAACAAGGACACGGAACAATGGGAGGTCATGGTCTAGAAGGTGAAGTAAATGAAAATGGCGAGAGAATGATATACTACTGCATAACTAACCAACTACTAATAGGAAATACATAGTTTAAGAACAAAATAATACACAAAGTAACATATGAAGCAGAAGAACTAGGACATAAAAGTATGATAGACTACATCACGTACACGGGAAGTATGAGATATGCAGTGAATGATGTAAAGGTAATAAGAGGGGTGGAGCTAAATACTAAACACAGACTGGTGATCGCCGACACAAATATTAGGAAACCGCTTAAAGAACGAACGAAGAGCTATACAAAGATCAAACTGGAAACACTAGAACACCCAGAAAAAATACAAGAATATGAAAATAAACTAACTGGAAATCTAAACAATTTGGAAAAATTCAAGAAGCCGAAGAAGGAATTCAGTGGACTATAAACAAACGATAGAAGGCTTTTAAAGATACACTAACAAAAACAGCAAAGGAAGTCTGTGGAGGAAAAGAAATAAAACATGGCCCAGCACATAAACGAACAAAATGGTGGAACGAAGAAGTCAAGAACAAAATCAATAACAAAAAAGAAGGCTGGAAGAAATATATAATAAATAAAACTGAACAAAATAGAAGATACTACCTAGTAAAATGAAACGAAGCAAAGGAAGCGGTAAAACAAGCAAAGAAAGACACATGGGAGGAATTCGGTAGAAAGATAGAAGACAACTATATAGAAAACCAGAGACAGTTTTGGAATATAGTTAAGCGCCTAAAGGGAAACAGAGCACCAAAAGTGCGGAATATTAAGGATGAGACAGGAATGCTACAAACAAGAACGGTAGAAATACTGAAAACATGGAAAGACTACTACACAAAAAAATTTAAAGAAGACGAAACAGAAATACAGAGAGAACAACAACCTCGAGAAGGCAATGATAATCAAGACACCGAAGAAGAAATAGCAGAAGAAGAAATACTGGAAGCCCCGAAGAAAACAAAAAATGGTAAGGCAGGAGGAGAAGATAACATAGCTCCAGAAATGCTGAAAAAAGGCGGCCCGACCGTAATTAAATGGATGAAAGAGATAATACAACAAGCATGGAACACAGAACAGATCTCGAAGGACTGGGAAAATAACATAATAATACCCATTCATAAAAAGGGAGACACCACAAATACAGACAACTATAGGGCTATATGTTTATCTTCAGTAGCGCTAAAAATATACACAAGAATAGTTGAAAAGAGACTAAGAAATGAAACAGAAGACAAACTAGAAGAAGAACAAACTGAGTTTAGACCAGGAAGACAAACGCAAGACTATAAATATATACAGTAAGAACCATAATCGAAAGGCTATTAGAGAAGAAAAAAGACATCTACCTACTCTTCCTAGACCTAAAAGGAGCATTTGACCAGGTACCACACAGATACATCTGGAAAGCATTGAAAGAACTAGAAGTAAGCCCAAAACTGCGGAGAATAATAAGGAACATGAATAGTAAAGTAATTGGAAAAACAAGATTAAATAACCAAGTATCGGAAGAATTTAAAATGGAAAGGGGTATCAAACAAGGTGACAGCCTAAGCCCGCTCCTATTCGTGATGTACATGGACTACATATACAAAAAATGCAAATTAGAAACAAGAAACACCCACATAGGATACCATAACCTAAACCCAGTAATGACACAAAACCTAATATATGCCGACGACATATTACTCATGGCAAGGAACAAAAATCAACTACAACAAAACATAAACATATGGAAAAAAAACACCTAGAAGAAAGTGGGATGACCATTACTATAGAAAAAATAAAAGTAATGCATGTCACAAAACAGGAAAACGAAGAAGAAATAGATATACAAATAGACGGGAAACAGATACAAACAGTACAAACATACGAATACCTAGGAGTATTAATCAGTAAGGATGGAAGAATAGACCAAGAAATAAAACACATAATAAACAAAGGAAATAGGATATACTATCAAGTAAACAACACATTGATAGGGAAAAAAAATGTATAAAAGCAAAAATGCACTTATATAAAACAATATACACCCCTACACTTCTATACGCTTCCGAGACATGGGCGATAACAGACAAACATAAATCCAAAATAACAACCGCAGAGATGAGGTATCTAAGGCGGATAGTGGGCAAAACAAGAAGAGATAGGGTCCGTAACAAATCCATACGAGATGAACTAGAAATCACACCGTTGGTAGAAGAAATAAAAACCAAACATCTACAATGGTATGGAAACCTGGTCAGAATGAGCAATGAACGATACCCAAAATGAGATGTTATGGAAGGAGAGATAGAGGAAGACCCAGGCGAAAGTGGGAAGACAACATCAACGAATCAGCAAGAGAAAGAGGACAGACCCTAACACAAATCCGAACCCTTGCAAGGGATAGACACTCATTTAAACAACGGCTCAAAACCCCGACACCGTGAGGTACAATGGGAGAAGAGGAAGCAATTAAGTAACTAAGTTGTGGTGTAAAGCTGTCTCCCTTGGATAGTCGTTTTCTATATAATTGGATTTTGTGTAGTTCTGATACTTCATCGCATATTTCTCTCTTACCTTCTACTGCCTCTTTTACCTCTCGTTCCTCCAGTTTCCTCTTAGCCTGCCTTTCTTGCGTTTTCCTGGAATTTTTGCTTCCTACACCTTGTCTGCGGTTCTCCCATTGTTCTCTCTATGTAAATATTTCAACCAACCCAACTGTTTCTTTTGCACTATAGTTTTGGCTGATTGGTTTTTAAAACCTCCATAGATACTTTGTTTTGAATTTATTCTTTGCATGTTTTATTCTGTATCTTTTATATACTTCAATTTTGCTCATGTTTTTTGTTGTTATCCATAACTCACTACCATATGTCAAAATTGGCACCAACAGTTTCTTCTTGAACACCTTCCTTCAGTTCCTCCATTTTATATTCTAAAAATGTGAATATAATCTTATTAAATAATTTCCCGGTAGCTTCTACTCTTTCTTTTATTTTCAGATTTGATTTGCCGTAGCTGTTTATTTTTCCCTTTATTATTAAAGAAGTTTGTGGCTAGGTAGCGAGCTTAGCTCAATAATTCGGCTCTGTGGTTTTTAGTGTTTCTTTACGAGATTATCGTATATTTGTGCTTGTGCTGGACAGTTGAAGATTACATGTGAGGCTGTTTCCTCCTCTTCATTACATTCTGTATAGATGTTTGGTTATGCATACTCCCAAATATTTATAGGAATCCATTTGCTTTAATTTCTTTTCTTCTGCTATAATACTGCGTATCTTTAATTCTGTGCTTATCGTGGTTTTAGTTTTCCCTGTAGTGATTTTCATGTTCTCTTTCTTCAGCTCTGTGTTATATATCTTTACGGTGTGCTATAATCTATCTTCTCTTCTATCGAAGATTCTGCCACTTCGATGATTTTCATTCTCAATTTTCCTACTTTGTATGTTTTAGCTAGTTTCTTACTTGCCTTCCTACTTCACCCGTTTATAGCGTCGTCAGTTTCTTTTTCACTTATTTTTCAACGAACTTAAAAAGTTCGTTACTGAATTCTATATGTCTGTCGGTCTGTCGGTCTGTCGGTCTGTCGATCTGTCGGTCTGTCGGTCTGTCTGTCGCTGTCACAAAATTATGGATTTTTTAAAATTTTAAAATGGATTCTTATAGGAAATTTTACGCTGATTTCAAAATCGAAATCAAAAGTTTCTTTCTCGAATAGTTTTCGAGATATTCGACTTCAATTTCGGGAAAATTTTCGACATTGCGATTAGAGTAATTCGTAAAGAAAATTACGCTGATTTCAATAATGAAATCGAAAAAATTCTGTCGAATAGTTTTCGAGATATTCGACTGAATTTCGAAAATTTTCGACATTACGATTTTAAACGTGATTCTTATAGGAAATTTTACGATGAATTCGAAATGAAGTCGAAAAATTCTATGTCGAATAATTTTCAGATATTCGATTTCGAATTTTCCCGAAATTCGAAATCGAAAGGTTTTTTTAAGTTCGTACTGGGATTGTTTACAGAGCAATCTCTTCGCCGACCCCATGTTTTCTCTTAACTTCATTATAATTTTCTTATTTTGGGCTTCATTTTGTTGTTCAATTCTTTGTCTACTTATTCCTTGTTCTATCTATTTATCTTCCTCTAACATTTGTCAGAGACCCTTTTCTTATCGATTAATTTCTTCTTTTTTTGTTGGTAAGTTTCTTTGTTTGCCCTTATGTTTTTTAATGTTGTTTTCTTCTTTACTCTCAATTGTTTTAAGGTCCATAAAATAATTTTTGATTTTCTTTGTAATGTCTTTCATTTTGTTTTCAAATTATTTCTTAATTTTTCTTTAAACTTAGTTCTGGCTTACTTCTGTTTATTATAATTTTCTGTTCTTTTGCTCTTTATTATTATTTCCTTTTTAACTACATTCCTTAACTCGACGGTTCACCAGGACGTTGTTTTTATATTTGTATTTCCGGTTTTCGTTAATCCACAATTTCCTTTATCTGCTTCTAATATACTCCGTTTTATGTGTATATATTTTTTCCAAATAGATGCGAAGGCTTTCACGACCAGGGCATCGTGTATTTGGTTCTCGGGCTATAAGGCCCTGGTCGGAGATCAGATATTCTTGACCTTTCGTCCACAACTGCGGCGGACACCTTCAGAAGAAAATCTTCTAAAAATTAAGTGACTGTCTCGTGTGTTTTTGCTTTTGTACTCGTGCGAGTATAATAGGGATGGTTGTTGACGTCACCGGGATGGTAGATAACGTGAATATGATAGCTGCGACGTCAATCCCGATTGACAGTCACTTAATTTTAGAAGACTTCTGCACTCCGACCACGGCCTTATAACCCGAGAACTAATCACACGATGCACCATATTTTTTCCAGTTCTTTTAAGGTCTTTGACATATTTCTTTAATATCGTTTACTTTCAGTTTGTAATTTCTGATTTTTTATTGCCTTGGCTTTACCGCCAGAGTAGCTCTAGTGGTTGAGGCGCGGGCTGCGATGCGGGCAGACCCGGATTCATTCACTGAGTTTCCTGATGCCTGGCGGGTGGCCTACTCAGTCACTAAAAATAATTGAGTACCTGTGTTCACTCGAACAAGGGGTAATAATGGCGGTTATCTAAGGCGCGGTGCTTGCTACATCGCCCCGCATGGTGCGCGACGACCGGGCACATTGAGTGAACATGTGAGAGCGTTAACCTCTTAGTTTGCAGGCCATGCTCCCACGTGGAGCGTTAGAGCCGTACCGTTTATTATTATTATTATTATTATTAATTATTATTATTATTATTATTATTATTATTATTATTAGTATTATTATTATTATTATTTTTATTATTTTTATTATTTTTATTATTATTATTATTATTATTATTGCTTTGGCTTTATTTTCTTATTTAGGTTTAGCATGAAGTGATCACTTCTAATTTCTGCTTCTCAGTTTATTATCACATCTTCAATTTCTCTTCGTATTCTTGAATTTTATGTTTTAATTTTGTATTTGTTAGTATTATACCGTTTTCAAAGCAGAACTGTATTATTTTCCCCATTATCTGTTTTTTGCCTCTTTTCCATGGGTACCTAAATGGTTTTTATTCCCCTGACATCTTTACATACGCACCCATTTATGTCTCCCATTATCATTATTCTGTTCTTGCTTTTGTTTTACATAATTGCGAACAATTCATCCTTAGTTTCTTTTAAGGCATCGTCATTTGGTTCATATGCTTTAATCATTGTTCATATGTTTAGTCCAATTTTACATCTACTGTTAGTATTCTTTTATTTTTCTTTCTATTTTTGCTGAAAGCAACTGTCGACCTTACTTTTGCTTGTGCTTTACTCCTGTCTAATTCATCCAATCTTGCTTTTGCAATCTCCAAAAAATCTAACTTCTGTCCTTTTATATTTTCTATTAGTTCTTCTTCTTTTCAGTTTATACTTCGGATATTACATGTTCCAGTTTTTAAATATTTTTGATGTTTACGTTACCTCTGATTTCTTTGGGTTATTAATATTTTTTCATTGTTTATGTGTCCTTTATCATCTATGTTAGTTTTCAGTAATCTTTTTTCCTTTCCTCACTTTTCTGTTTCTTTTTTTATTCTCCCTTCTTTCCTCTATTACATTTTCATTTCCAACTGTCGTTTTTGTTTTTTGTATGTTTTATTTTATTTTGCTTTTTATCTTTTGTTATCATTATCCTTATCGGCCCAGATATACGGTTCACTTTTGACGATAATCTTGTGATATCCTAGCTTGTTATTTTGTTTTCTTTTTGTTGTTCCTCTTTTGTTATTTTTTTGCTTGTATATATTTCTTTTTTTGGATTATTTTTCATTATTCCTGTTTACATTGTATGTTCTCAGCTTTACTATATCTATTGTTATTCTTCTTTGTTGGTTGCTTTTTTGATCTCTGCTTCAACCCCTAATTTGAGAAATTGGGTAACTGCTTCTTGCTTTTTTGTTGGCTATCTCACTTTATTCTTTTAGTTGGTTTTCTAATTTATCCATTTTCTCATTTAGTTGCTATTTCACTTTCTCATTTTTCACCCATACTTATATCTTTTCTTAAGTTTCTAGAGTCCTCTGTGTTTCCATAACTTTTGTATAACTGAATGTAACAAGCTTTTAATATTAGTCTATCCTCCCATCTTTGTCTCTTATTCCATTATCTTGCTTTGTTTTGTGCTATTTCCTTCGGTCTTTTACTCCGTAATACAATAATTTTTCTCTTTTTCGTTATGTGTTTTTGAATTATTCCGTTTTTGTTGTTTTGGTAGTAATCTAATTATTTTTTTACTTAATTTAAACGCTGCTATTTCTTGCTCTTTTATTATTATTATATTACTTACTTACTTACTTACTTAATCCAAAACCTTTCTACCTTTCGGTGTAAGGCTATTGAGCTGAGTTGTGCTTTATGGATTCGGGCTTGTCTTGCACAGTTCTCTCCACTTTTTTCTATCCTTTGCTGTTGTGCGAATTTCTTCCCACTTTATGTTTCTTGATTCTGCTGCCTCTTTTAATTCCTCCTTCCATGTTTTTCTCGGTCTTCCTATCCTATTGTTCCCTTTTGGTCTTGCTTCAAACACTTTTTTCACTGTTCTCTTTTTGTCCATTCTTATTATATGTCCCAACCACCCCTAACTGTCTCTCTTGCACTGATACCGCTACCGCTTTAGTTTTTAAATTTTCTCTAAATGTTGTGCTCCTGATGTGGTCTCTCTTTGTTTTGCCCTCTATTTTACGCAGGAATCTCATCTCCCTACTTTCTACCCTGCTCCTATGTTTATTCACTGTTGTACATGATTCACTGCCATAGATGAGTATTGGTGTTACAACTTTTTTGAATACTTCTACTTTTGCGTCATTTGGTACTTCCTTTTTTCCTAGAAAAGAGGACTTTATGGAGTTAAATAGTCGTCCTGTAATTCCTACTCTTTCATTTATCTCGTCATCGAGTTTTCCATTTTCCTGTATCCATACACCTAGGTATTTGAACTTCTCTACTTGTTCCAATTTTCTTCCCTCTATATATATACGATGTCTTCTCTTGTCTGGTGCTATTACCATTGTTTTGGTTTTATCTCCGTTTATCCTCATGTTTTTCTTTTTTAGTTCTAAGTTGTATACATTAATATTTTCTTGTAGGTCTTTCTCACTTTTTCCGAATATAACCATATCATCATCAAAAAGTAATTCTGATATGTAGATTTTTCCATATTCCAGCTTCCTACATGGTATCTTCTTATTTTTTTCTTGCATTCTTTTATTGCCTCATCTAATACTAAATTAAATAGCAGCGGGCCGAGTACACATCCCTGTCTTAGGCCTATATTGGCCTTAAATTCCTCCGACTGCTCGTGTCTCGTTCTTATTATGTTTCCGCTATTTTCGTATAGTGCTTTGATTGCTGCTACTTCTCTGTAATTTATGTTTGCTTTTCTAGACACTGCCATATTGTCTCTCTTTCTATTCTGTCGAAGGCCTTTTCCAGATCTATAAAACAGAGATGTATTTCTTCCCTTTCTCTATGACCTTTTCACTTAGCTGTCTGATTGTAAATATATGGTCTTGTACCCCGTCCTTCTCTAAACCCACTCTGGGTGTCTTCTATTGTCTTATCTAGTTTGTCTCTGAGTCTAGTTTCTAGAATCCTTGCGAATACCTTCCTGGGATACTTAGTAAGGAAATTCCTCTGTAATTACAGCATTCTCTTCGGTCTCCTTCTTATATATGGGTATTATGATTCCTATTTTCCATTCCTTCGGTACTTTTCCTGCTACTAAGATGTCGTTGTATAGTTCTAGTAACCTTTCCTTGCCTGTTTCTCCCATGTATTTTACCATCTCTGGGGTAATTTCGTCTATGCCTGGGGCTTTTGCTAGTTTGAGTTTCCTTATTGCTATATCCAATTCTTGTTTTGTTATTTTGCCTTCTGCGCTATCTTCCTCTATTGAGTTCGTATCTTTTCAAGTCGGTATTTTCCTCCCTCTTCTTTTTCCAATCCTCTCTGTTCTTCCCCTGCTGCCAACAAGTCTTCGAAATATTGTTTCCATCTTTCCATAATATCGTTTTCCTTTGTCAGTACATTTCCTGTTTATCCTTGATGTTTTTGTGGGTGTAGTTTTCTTTTTCTCAGTTGCTTTAAAGTTCCGTAAAATAGTTTCTGGTTGTCGTCAAATTCTTTTTCATTTTGTTTCCGAATTCTTCCCACGCTTTCTGTTTTGCTTCCTTCACCTTGTTTTTACCTGCGTTCTTTTCTCTTTGTATAGATTGTAGTCCTCTTCCAATTTTGTTTGTAGATATTTGCGCCAGCATTCTTTTCTTTTTACCAGTGTTTTTATGTCAGTTGTCCACCATGCCGTTCTTTTAAAGTCCGTGTTTGTTACCTTTGCCACTCCGCAACATTTGCGCGCTGTTTTATCATGCATTGTTTTATCGTTTTCCATTTATCTTCTATATTTGTTCTGATATTTTCTGTCTCGTACTCCTTTTTTAGGATGTCTTGGTATTTCTTCCTGATGTGTTCTTCTTGTAACATGTGGCTTTTAATTTTCTCCTTAGTTATTTTTCTATGTTTCTCTGTCGCTTGTTTTTGGCCCACCCTCATATCCATTTGGAGTAGGTAGTGGTCGCTGCCTATTTCCGGTCCTCTCTTCGCCTTAACATCTTTGATTTTTCGCCAATTCTCCCCGTTCACTAGAAAATAGTCTATAATTGATTTCTCGTTTCTGCTGTGTTGCACCCTTGTGTATTTGTGTATGTCTTTATGTACGAACTTTGTGTTCGTTATTACTAAATCATTTGCCACGCAGAACTCTACAATTTTCGTACCGTTTCTATTTCTTTTGTGCTCTCCTTGTATTCCTAAAATTCTCTCTATGCCTCTATTATCCTTTCCTACGCTTCCATTTAGGTCCCCATAATTATAATATTGTTTCCTTTCGTATCTATTACTTTTGTAGTTCCTCAAAGAACTGGTTTTTATTTCCACTTTCTCGTCTTCATCAGGTCCGTACGCCACAATCATTTGCCATGTTTCTTCTTTTCCCTAGTTTGACTTCTACTGCCATTATTCTTTCATTTACATACCTTTCATTTATTATTGTTTTCATTTTGCCAGGGTGTACCACTAAACCCACTCCCTTGTGCCCTTTCAGATTTTTCTATTCCTGACCAAAGCATCCAATATCCTTTGTGTAGTCTCGTATGTCCTTGCCTTTCTTCTTTGTCTCTGTTATTCCCATAAAATCCAGCTTTTGTTTCTCCATTTCTTCTATGAGTTCCTCCTCCTTCCGTTTATACTTCTGATGTTCCATGTTCCTATTTTTATATACTCCTGCTTTCCTCTTTTTGTTTCGTTTCTCTACTCGTGTCCGTGTCCTTTGCTCTGTTCGTCATCTTTTGTGTCTGTTTTTTATTTTCTGGGTACTTAGTTTTTGAGGAGGAGTCTCTTCTATGGCTCCTTGTTCTCCTTCGCTCCACTTGTAGCAAGTTCCGTCTATTATTATCTTCTGGTATCCAGTTTTACCTCTTTTCCTTCTGCTCTTTTCGCTCTTGCTATTTTCCTGATTTCCGCTTGTATTCTTCTCTCGTCCTGTGTTTGATCGTTTTCAATGTATATTCTTGTTCCTTTCAAATATTTCTTGTTTTGCATTACTTCCTGTTTTTCGTTCCAAGAATCCATCTCCACTACTGTTAGTGCTGGCTTTATGGTATGTACATTTTTATTTTGGCCTCCACTTGTAATTTTTCTTCGAGGAACTCCATCACGACTTGTTTGTTATTCTGTCCTTTGAATTCAACCCCTTTTATTACAATATTGCATTTCCTTCTATTCTTTTCCGTTATCTCTAGTTTTCTTTCCAGCTTTTCTATTCTTTTGATTAGGTAGCCTTTTCCAGCTCCCACTTCTCTTCCTTCTTCTTAAACTCCTCTCTAAGCTCCTTGTTAGCTTTCGTGTTTCCTTTATTTCCTTCATCATCTCTTCAAACATTATTTTCAGCTCACTTATTTCCGACATTTTGGTATTCGCTGATCCTGTGATTTTTAACAGGGGGGATTTGTTAATGTTTTTTCTCTTGCTTTCTCTACAGAGTTCTTGGTCCAATTCTGTGCTGCTATTTAACTCCCGTTCCCTTTTGTTTGTGTTTTCCATCCAGTTAGCTCTTAAATGTGATCGCCTAAGATTTGTTCAAGTTTTATAGCACGCTTATTTGTTTATCTTTCCTCTGAACTCCGTTGACCGCGGCCTTTATCGCTATCCGCACTTGCACCGCTCGCTTATCACACTTTCGCCGCCCGTTCGTTGTCGTCCGCTCTAGGTTTATTCACTGCATTGTACGTAAAATCACAGAACGCTGCACAAAACCCTTTGTTTTCCTCTTTTTTCTTTTCGCCACTAAATCCGCTTTGTTTTATATGCACGTTTTACGTCGCGTTGAAATTTACAATTTCATTTGGTGTGGTATAGCCCGTATACGGTATTTATATATCGCCACCTGCTATAAAATTCGCGTCCGCGCCGTCCGACATCCAAAACTCAACTCCAAGGTTTTATTAGTGCTATTATATTACTTATTTCATTAAAACTTAAAATAAAATCATTAATTTTTATCACTACACATTCATTGAATTAATGTCTTGCCTAAATAGAATATTGGAAATTGAAAGGTAAAATTTATTTAAACTCGCCTCGAAATATGTTTATTGTACTTATATTCTACTTTTTGATTGAAAAAGTTTTACGAATTCTAACGGGCTGCATAGCAAATTCGAATCTCAGTTTTTCCCCATGGGTTGAATTGTTTCGTTCTTTTTAACTTTAATTTGGGATTTATGAACCAAACGAGAACTAAGTAATAGAAATGCGGTGTTGAAGTCTGTGATTTTCTATAGAGTAGCAGCTGTGAGATTTTTTGTTTCAGAAAAATTGTTTGTTGTAGCGAAGTGTAAGTTTAATTTTTAAATTTATGATTGTGTTGGTTTTTGGGCTATTAAGTGGCAAATTTATAAGGGGAAATTGTGTAGCTGTCACAGCTGATTTAATACAGAAAAAATTATTGGGCAAGTTACGATCGTTTAAGTTTCGTTAACCGCGTTTCTCCGGGGAATTTTAGATATAAATTGTATTTTAAAGCGCCAATGTGACTAAGCGGTTGAGGCGTTTGGTTGAGGTGTGGACGGACCCGGGTTTATTATCGGAGTTCGGCCTTCTCGGTCACTAAAAATAATTGAGTGCCTGTGTTCCTCCCTTTAAATAAAGGGACTAAAACGCAGAAGCCATTGCACTTTTTCGTCTTGAATCGTTGTTTTATTTTGTTTTCCTTATATATTCAGGGAATCATTCTAAATTTTGTTCGGTAATCAACTTACGGAAGAAAAGTCAAAAGTCTGTATGAAGGTTTGGGTTTCGATCTTCCAATTATTTTGCTTTTGTGATCTTACCTATCTAATCTTTCACATCCCGCTATTTCATTCTCTTTGTGTGCCATAGTTATAGTTATCTGCTGCTATGAGTTCCAATGCCTAGATCTTTTTAGTTTCTCCTTCTATCACATTTCTCTACGTATTTTTAGAATGTCTTTGTTTTCCCCCTGTCGGTTTCCATTTTTTATGTAATGTAATATATATCCGAGCCATCCGTATTTCCTTTATTTTATTTCCGTATTTACATCTACTTGATTCGTTCTTCTACCTAGCTCTTCATTACTATGATTTCGACCACCACAATTTCAGTATTCTTCTCAGACACATTTACAATTTACAAATTCCTGTCGTTTTTATTTATTGCTTCCGTAACCACCTACTATTCCGACCCATACAACTCACCATTGTATTAAAAATATGTAGTTTTAATATATAAATTGCGTTCTTTAAATCTACCATCCTCAACTGACATCACACTTCCTAAGTATTATAAAATATCTTTCTGTTACCATACCATTTATTACTAAGTCAAACATATATATTTTGTCTTCTTTGATGTTTATCCTTAAGTTAACCATTATTGATTTCTCGACTAAATTATTTCATTTTTTTGCATACCCTTGGTGTTGCTCCAGTTAAAACCAATATGATCAGCAAAATCCAAAGTATTTCTGTTATATTCCATCCTTTTCACCTTGTTGTTTTCTCATAGTCCTTCGCAATAATTTATTCAGCACCAATATGAAACGCAATGGTGAGAGGATGCACCAGTCTCTCACTTCATACTCAGTTTGGTAAGCTCGTGATGGTAAGTACTCCATTACATTCAACTGCTGCATTTGCTCTCATGACCGCCCTGTCGATATAGGATCTGCAAGTCAGTTTTCTGTTCAGAATCACCCCCAGGTAGGATGTTTCTTCCTTCCAAGGTATCTATTTTCCAAAGATTTTGACGTTTGCTAGTAAAGTGGTCTTTTGGATAAGAAGAGGACCGCCGAACTTCAACTTACTGTCCTGTACACTTTCATCTTTATACTTGTACGCGTGTAGTACCAATGGTGGTGCAAGATCATTACTGACGTCACCATGTTTATTACTGACATCAGCGGGCTAGTTGACGTAAATCGGTTGCTTGCAGGTAACATCTCGACATTTGCTGACATATTCGCTTTTTTTGCCCCTGAAGAACGATAAACCAAGATATAAGTAAATGGAATCTGTGGTTGGTGTTAAAATTTATTTTTATATTTGTAACTTTCTAGGGGCTTTCTGTATAATCTCGGGTAATAGTTGCTACAGTTATACAAAACTTGTGTTTGCCCGAACTACATCTTGTCGCCAGGACTTTCCAAGACATGTTCAGCAACACCTAAATTTTCGAGTTGATTGAGGCATAGGTGCCGCTGGTGTTCCTTTATTCTGGTGATAATCGCACGGCCCGTGGTTCCAATGTAGACTTGTTCACACGAACATGGTATATGGTAAACTCCCGGTGTATCCTATGGGTTTGTTGTGCCCTTAATTGGCCGAAATAATTCTCGTATTTTGGTGTTGGCAGTGTAGATGATTTATGTATAAGTAAAAGTATAAGGTAAAACAAGTACGAACGTGAAACTCCTTTTATACCAATGTCCTGGGCTTCTATACATAAACAAAAATTTGCGGCCACTTCCAGTCTCGAGATTTTCCGATCAGGCTGATTTTTGGCGCCTGGACTTGATGTATGGTTTTAGTTGCATATTGAAAACATTATGTCTCTATCTATCACAGATCAAAAAATTTAAGGCGCGACAGATGTCAGAAATGACAGAAATAGAAGCTGGTCTCCAGCCTGGAAGCTGCCTTGATCAAAAGTTATAAGGAATGATATATCTGGGTCCGCCAAAACCCTTATTGCATTGTTCTAGGAGATCCCATCTATGCCAACTCGCGGATGTGAACCCGGTAGGCCATAGGTTTTCGAATGATACCCCTCTTATGTCTTTAGGTTCAGTAATTCTCGAGTTGAAAGACGCGATAGACGTCCGCACCGATTTCATTAGGCTTCCCTTTCAGGTATAGAAGCCTAAAATGTACATCACGTACCAAAAATGCTTGCTGCAGTCTGTTGAAAAGTGCTTTATTTCTGACAAAACAAGTTTGGCGCTGTAAGAAGACAATAATCCTATATATCGCAGCAAACTGTGCAGTTCGTGGAGACAACAAAATAACGTCACTATGATGGAATGACCGACAATGTCCCCAGATGTTAATCCTATTGAAAATATAAGGTGGTACGAGAAAATGAAAATCAACGGAAAGCCAGTGTACACAGTGAAGCAGCTGTCATTTCAAATTAAGGAGATATGGCAGTCTTTGCCAAATGAATATACAAAAAAACTCGCCGAAAACATATTAATGGAGGTGATTGGACCAGATATTAGGTAATTGCGCAGTAGCTCATTTATGTTTTTTGAGATTACGTTGTTATTGAACTCACTGCATCAAGTGATTGCACACAATCGGTTTGCTTGGGGAATGGAAGAGACGTCCGCAAGCAGTGAATTTTCAGCGCACCAGGAATTTAAGAGCACTCGCTGCAGTTCCTGTAATAGCCAACCACGTTAACTACGCGGCTGATTAAATCAAATCTCACCGCTTATTAATTCTGCAGATTTGCAGATAGCGCCGCTAACGATACACTCTATTTGCCAGCGTATGTTAGCGTACACGTTCAGATCTCATTTTTTAATCAAAAGGCCGTTACGGCTGCAGTGTCGCAATTAAAAAAATATCCGTTACCGACTAATAAAATGGATGGTAATCTAATACAACCGTTACTGCTTGAACCGTGCATGCTGGCTTAATTGTTGCCTGCGTTTTTATTCACGACGCTGCGGCGTAACAGCCAATGCCGTATTATTTAATAGTTCACCTACTTCTGTGATCTAAATATATGCGGGTTTGTAAGAAAAGTTTGCAGAATATGGCGTTGGGGTACGTTTTAAGCTTGGTTTGCTTACAGTCAAGTTTGTCCAAACATTAGAAAGACAAATTTATAAACTCGAGGTTTCATTAAAAACTAAAAACGTGTTGATTGAAACTTAATGAGAGTCTCATTGTTAAAATAGTGGAAATGAGTAAAAATAATGAGATTGAGATCGAACCTTGAGATTCAAAGAAATGTATACTTCAAGACAATTTGTAGGATAAAACGTTTCACATAAACTGTATCTAAAGCAATATTAAGTCTAACACCTCTTTGACCTTGGTTAAAACTTGTTACGTAATGTTTTTCATTTGAAACCTTTGAAAGGTTTTCGTTTGAGCGAATGGAAGAGGTTAAGAAACTTTTTAATACAAACAATTAATTTTTCAGTCTCTATAAGATGACTTTATTAAATTAGAAAGAAATTTTCCGCCGTGTTCTTCACAAAAGAGTTCTCCATATTAACGATATTGTGAGATTTTCTCGTGCAAGTTACGTTATGAAGCACGGATTTCATCTGCTCTATGCGGGAAGAAAGAAGAAAAATAAATTTAGCGCATTTATCTTAGGATTAACCTACCTAACACTCCAGATTGTGGCATAAAAGAGACTTAAGAGTTTTTGATTACATTGTACAGGGTTGTCGGAAAAGCCATGACGGATTTTTTTAGGTCAGAAACATCATCGCATCCGGCACATTTGTTATATATTTTGACAGATGACAGTTTAAACTTCATTTGAAACAAATAACTATCTGATTTGGTTACGTCCTTCAGTTCTTACATTAAGTTGAAAATGGAAGACCAAACTGTGCATTTTCGGCATATTTGGCTTTTTTATTTTCACGCAGGAAAGAACGCAAGGCAGGATTGTGAAAAATGCCCTACAAGAGCGTCAGTGTCGGAGATGGTTCGCTAAATTTCGTGCTGGTGGTCAACAATTGGTCCTCACAGCGGAAGGCTCGTTGAAGTTGATGACGATCAAATAAAGGCACTGACTGAAGCAAACCTACCTTCAACCACTCGTGACATCACGGAGACACTGATGTTTCATCATTCAACCGTCCACGACCATCTCAGAAGCGGCGATTCATCAGCGAGCTCGATATATGGGTTCCGCATGAACTTGAAGTCCATCTCACCAACCGCATCAATATCGCTGATACTCGTCTTTATAGCAACAAAATCGACCCGTTTTTGAAGCCTCGTGATCAGCAATGAAAAATGGATTATTTATAACAATATTCAACGTCAACGATCGTGGTGCAGAGGAAAAGGGCCAGCCAAAACAACATCTAAAGCCGATCTTCACTAAAAAAAAGTTATGCTCTTAATATGGTGAGACTACAAGGGTGTGGTACTTTTTGAGCTTCTACCGCGGAATCAAACGATCGATTCTGTTGGGTATTGTCGTCAACTGGATGATTAAAATACATCCAGAACTCGCCAATCGCACAGCATGATGTTCCATCTTGACAATACGAGACCACACACAAGTTTGGTGACTCGCCAGATGTTTCTGCAGCTTGGATGGCAAGTTTTGGCTCATCCTCCTTACTCACCGGACCCTGTCCCATCAGATTACCATTTGTTTCGTTCTGTGCAAAATAACTAGAATCGTAGATCTTTCGATTCTAACGAGACCATCAAAGAGCATCTCACCCAGTTCTTCGCTGGTAAAGAGCAGTCCTTCTAAGAGCGCGGAATCATGCAATTTCCAGAAATATGGCAAAAATCATTAATACATTATTGGTTGAACTTTGGTATATTATTAATAAATAAGTCTTGAAAATTACCCAAAAATATGTCATGACTTTTCCGATTTTCCTATAGAAAGCTTGTTGTTTGTTACACTCTGGTTAATGTTTTCAGGGAAATAGACCTTAAAGGTGCTATCATAACTCATATCAATGTTTTTTAAGACCTAGTTTCTGGTATTTTAAAAATTAAAACATTTTTACATCAAATAAAGGGTGGTCTAATTTAAAAGCGGAATTTAAATTTTAAATAGAAAAACTTTTGAATTCACTTTTTTGTATATGGGTTTTTGAAATATTAATACACACGATCTTTGATAAAATATGGAAAATTATGCCTGACAAATAACCACTCCGACTTGGCTGCAAATCTTGGTCTTTTTACAAGATTTTCGATTATGATTTCGCACATGTTCTTATGAATTTCATAGATAATACGTCAGATATTGGTGTTGAGAGAATCAACTGTTGTGGACTGCTAGTGTAAACCCCCACAAAAAACCGCACGGTGTTAAATCACAAGATCTTATTAGCCAGTTGATGTCCGCATTGTGTAAAATTACGCGACCAGGAAATTGCTGGTAAGTCAAATGTATTGCCCAAGTGGTGCCAATAAAACTGAGTTATCATACGATAACGACCTTTAAAGAAGTATAGGCTGATAATGATGCATGTCTGAAATCTACACTAAATAATGACTTGCTGGGGGTGAATTTGCGTTTCATGTATTACGCGAGGATTATCCAAACCCCAAATGCGACAATTTTGTTAGTTTAAGAACCAGTCCAGTTAAAACTTCGCATTATAGCTAAAGATGATTTTTCAGATAAACTGAGAATCCACTTTATGTCGGCAGTGAGAAAACTCTTGCGTTATTTTGTGTGCATAAAGGAGTGAGTTGATGTTTTCGAATTTATAGCGGCACTTTGACTCACTATGGCATTAATATTACGAGATCATATCCCACGCTGATACGAAGTCTTGCATCTATTGCTGATTTGGTTTCATTAAACATATTCCACGTACATTCTCCCCAAAATTTTCACCGAATGTACAATGCCTTTTAACAATAATAACTAGCTGTTCTTTTGTATAGCGTCCCATATGTACTAATCTAAAGTTGCGAACTACCAACTAAAAAAAGGTGTAAAATTTAAATCCGGATGTTTAATTTGGACCAATCTTTACTTTTTTTTAGAATGTAATTCTCCCGTCCAAACTTAGGATTAAGTGATTTTTATTTATTTTTTATTTTTTTTAATATAACACCAATGGTGTATTATTGGACAATTAAAACTGATCTTTTAGATCAACTATTAATTTGTTTCTGATACATCTTAAAAACTAAATACTTAACAACTATAGTCCGTCCATCAATGTACTGTAGATATTTCTGTCTACTATACGTACTCTCACTTGCGCACAGTGCTCTGCTTTTACACAGTCACTTTACACAAGCTCAAATGGTTCGGTTCTCTTCAGTCTTCGGATTATATGTTGTCTATCTAGCAGCTGAAGGGCTTCTACGTTTTCGTGAAGGTGTAGCCTGGCTTCATGTTTCCCAGCGAATCTCTTAATCTCTTCAATAACTGTAGGGATGCCTAGGTCTCGATGCAAGTCAGCATTGCGTACATACCAAGGTGCATCTACTGTGTTGCGTAGTACCTTGTTCTGGAAAGTTTGTATGGTTTTGATATTGCTATCTCTGGTGCAACTCAATAGTTGTATCCCATATAGCCAAACTGGCTGTAATATCCGGTTGTAGATCAAGATATTACTATGTATCGGCAGCCTGGATTTTCTCCCAATAAGCCAATAGAGTTGTCCGTATTTTAGTCTTAATTCCCTTATTTTCTTCTTCACATGTACTTTCCACCTAAGTTTGGCATCTAGCGTCATGCCTAGGTACTTGGCATTGTTCTCATATGGCACAGTGGTACCATTTATATCTAAAGACGGTGGATCATTCAGTCTTCTGTTCGTGAAGTTGATATGAGTAGATTTTAACTCATTAAGCTTTATTTTTCATCTTTTAGTCCAGTCAAGCATTCTGTTGCTGGCTTCTTGTAGTCTTTCAGTGGCTGAGTTTTCATCTGAGTCTACTACCAGTAGTGCAGTATCATCTGCAAAAATAGCCACCGTGGTTCCCTCCAAATTTGGTATATCACAGGTATAAAGTAGATAAAGGCTGGGCCCCAGTATACTACCCTGAGGTACTCCCGCATTTATCTCTTTTAGTTCCGAGTGTTCGTCCTCTTGCTTGATCCTGAAAATCCTGTCTGTTAAGTATGATGTTAGTATCTTTACAAATTGCTCTGGGAGTATTTTATTAAGTTTGTAAATCAATCCTTCGTGCCAGACTTTATCAAAAGCTTGCGCGACGTCCAGGAGCACCTCGGAACAGATTTTCTTTTCCCCCAGGGCACCCTCTATTACATCCGTGATTCGGTGTACTTGATCTATGGTTGAGTGCTTTTGCCTGAATCCAAATTGGTAGTTCGGTATTAGGTTGCCATTTTCAATAAGTGGCTTAAGTCTCTTAAGGAGTAGTTTTTCGAATAACTTTGATACGATTGGTAACAAGGAGATAGGTCTATAGGACTTAGCATCGTTGGGCGGCTTACCTGGTTTCGGCAGCATAATCACTTCTGCAACTTTCCAACTAGCGGGTACATGTTGGAGCCTCAGTGCTGCATTGAAGAGATAAGTGAGCATGACTATGCCTTTCCTAGGCAACTGCTTCAGGATTTCGCCAGTGATCAAGTCGTATCCTGGTGCTTTTTTTTGGATTTAGGTTTGTTTTTATTTCCATGGTTACTTCCTTTGGAGTGATGGGAGTGATGTTTTCTGTTCTTGAGTTAGCCATATTGTTCAAGGTTATTTACTTGCGTTTCATTAGGAGTGAAGATAGCTGCTAAATGTTCGGCAAACAAGTCAGCTTTCTGTTTATTGGTTTTGGCCCATGGACCATTTCCAATTCTAACTGGTGGTATTGACGATATAGGTCTTTTGATTCTCTTAGTAGCTCGCCAAAGCGAATAATTAGTTTCTTCATCTGCCGTTAGGCTTTCCAGATAAGAATTGAGCGGTTGTATTTTATTATTTAGAATGGTCTTATCTGAAGGATGTCGCGACTGTTGCCATGTTCTTCTGGCTCTTCTTTTTTCCTTGACTATTAGTCTGATTTCTACTGGATAACTTATTCCTTTGGTTTCATGCTTGATTTCCCCTGTTGTGCTGCTGCCTGAATAAGTTTGGTGAAGTTTTCAGTTTCGGCTTCTAGTTCATTTGTTTTTAAGCTAACTCCTAAGTAGATTTTGTTTTGTAGTTCCGATTCAAAGCTTTCCCAGTTTGTAGTTTTATTCACTAGTGCTGGTCGTGTATCCTTCTTTATTATCTTCTCACTCAGCGTCATAATAACTGCTGAGTGATCGGATTCCGAGTCGAATTTTTCCTCGAGTTCCATGAAATTTGGTGAAACTTTTCGTGATATAAAGAAGTCCAACAAATCCGGGATTTTATTAATGTCAGTTGGTCAATAAGTCGGCTTACCTGTAGTATGATAATTACATCCTATTTTCTGAACAGCTTTTCTTAGCTCCCTACCCTTAATAGTGGTTAATCGCGAGCCCCATAAACATGTTTGGCGTTTAGGTCACCGTCCATGATGAACCTTTCGCCTAGGTGCTGAAGGAGAGCTTTGTAATCTTGTTGTTTAAGACTGTGCTTTCGTGGGCAGTAGATTGCTCCAACTGTGAGTTTTTGTTTGGTGGATTTGATCCTTAACACGGTAAGTTGCATATCAACAAGTTGTAGATGGCATCCTTCGAAGTGGTTAATGGATTCTTTGATAATAACCGCACTTCCTCCTATTGCTTGGTTATCCGGATGGATTGTATGGTAAGTTTTGTATCCTTTACCTTTAGATAACTTTGAGTTATCATGCGTGTCTCTGAGATAGACATTAATATTCTGTAGGTTAAGAAAGACTTCTAAGGGCTGTTTTTTGTTGAGAACGCCGTTGACATTCCATGTAGCAATTCGTAGATCTCCTTTGTCCATTATTTATTTCTGCTTAGGGACGGCACCTGTATTTTTGGCTTCTAGCTTATCAATTCGATTGTTCACTTGATTTATAGATGTGTCCTGCAGCATTTGCATTATTGATGGTTCAGTTTGAGATGTAGAGGGGGTGGATTGTTCTCTTTGATTTTGTGCTATTTGAGAATACGATACACCAGATTTAGTTTTGTTAGGGACGAATAATCTTTGTTGAGGTTTCGTTGAATTCTTTGCCTTTAAGGTATTGTACCTTCTTTTTTGCAGTTCTTTAGCCACTATGCATCCCCTGTAGCTGGCAGGATGGGCCTCAGAGCAGTTTGTACACTTTGCAGGGGTATCTTTTGCCTTATTGCAATCCACTGTCAAATGATTTCCTGCGCACTTTACGCAGGAAAGAGTGCGTCTGCAGAATTTACGGGTATACCCATATCTTTGGCACCTTTTACATTGTGGTATGAGTTTGTTAGCTTTTAGCGCTTCAATTTTTACCTTCATGTGATTTAGATATCGTATTTCAAATATTTTGTTTATGTCTTCTGTGTTTTCAAACTCCAACATATACAACGGCAAGCGAATATATTTCGTTTCGTTTTTCTCTGTTGTCTTTTTGAGTTTCTGGGTTACTCCTATTGATTTAAATCCTTTTTGTAATAGTTCTGACCCCATAGCTTCCGCGTCGCATGAGTGGTGCAGGTTTCTCGCCATAACGCGTACAGACCTAGTGGCTTTATTTTCGTATGTATGCCACTCTAATTTAGTTTTATTCATTAATGATGTTAATTCTCTATATTCTGACGCAGTACTAACATTTACTTTGATCTGATTATTGTTCAGCAATTGATGTTATAGTTAAATTTATCAATTTGTAGTATGGCCTTGATCTCTTCATAATTTTTTACATTCTTATGATCGGTGGTGGTTTTACTGTTTTTGTTTTTTCAGTTTTTTCTGTTTTGGATTCTGGGCTGCTTTCTGGTTTCTCTGGCGACTAGTTCGCTTTACGTTTTTTCTTATTGTTGGATTTGTTTAGAAGCCAATCCGTTTCTCTTTTAACGAGATTATCTTCCTCATCCGAATTTTCAGGGCTATAAGATATTTTTGTTGGAGTTTCCTTTTTATTTAACTGCAGTAGTTCCTGGTTTTGTGCCTGTAGAGAACACATTTTTAGGTGATTTATTTCATTTATAGCCTGCTGTAGCTGCGCTTGTAGATTGATAACAATTAAATTTTCTGGTGTGTGCGGGGTAGGTGTTAAGACAACACCATTATTCTGATTTATACCCGATAAAGTTTGTTGTACCGGGAACATATTTGCGCTAATCTGGCGACCCCGGTCAATGCCGCGGGTAGCCTGATATCACTTCACTCGCAATGAGTACTTAGATTTCACGTTGTAAACACTTTGAGAACGTTCCGAGCACGTCCTAACTCGGTAAAACTCAAACGACGAATGGATTTTTATTTAACTCCATTTTGTTAATAACAAGGAGACTCAGGCTGTATATATCGATAATTTTTCTCGATCACATTTTGTTTTCCTTCTAGATGTGGCTAAAGCATTTGACTAAGTTTGGCATGAAGGCCTAATCACGGAAGTAAAAAGATGCTTACCAATACAGTATGTGTAGCTCTTAGAATCATATATAATTCGGCGAATTTTTCGGCAAGAAGATAAATACTTCGAACTTAAAACAATAAGTGCTTTACCATGCGACATTCCAGTAGCAGATAACATCTTACTAGCTGCATTTGGTAATGATACTGCAATTTTAGAAGTAGGGAACGTCATAGAGGAAACGAGAGCTAATCTCCAAAGCCTAATAGATAAAACCTATAAAAATAAATTAAAGCAAATCTATTCATGCAACTTTACGAACAGGAAAATAAATTATCAACCAGTAGAATTCAATAACAACACAATTAAATATAGAGGAACCTCCAAATGCTTGGCTTTTAATCTGGATGCCAAACTTAAAAGAAAAATGTGAAAAAGTAAATTGAGGGATAAAAACTTAAATACAAAAACATGTATTGGCTGTTGGGAAGAAACTCCCACCTTTATTAAAAACCAAATACTGGTCTACCAGCAAGTGTTTAAAACAATATAGACATATGGTTTTTAACTGTGGGGCTGCGCCAAACGAAACTGTGATGACCTCCAAGTATTCCAAAACAGAGTGCTAAAGAACATTTTAAGTCCTCTTTGATAGGAAAGAAGAAATCAAGAAGGTTGCCAAGCGTCACAAGACCCACAAATACTCCAATGTTTCAACTACTAAACAATTAAGCTCTAGTACTACGGCTCAAGGGGACCAAATTCTTTGAGCTTGTATAATAGTGTAGTGAACAGTGTAAAGCACAGCACAGTTGGAAACTAGGATGGAGCGATGGTAACTTAGTAAATTAGATTAAACCAAGACTGTTTATTAATCTTAGGTGTTGCGGCCGAATCGTGCCTTTTCTTTAATTAGTCAAAGTTATTTTATTTTAGTTTAAATTGGGACTTTACCCGCTCTCTGTTGGTGCCGTTTGAAAATACATATGATACATTATCAGGTATGTCGCCATCTGCAAATCCAGCCATTGTTCCATTCCGCCTCGATTTGTTCACCCGCTCTGTACTCGATCTACCTTCCCGCTAAAACCGCATTATCTTCTAATCCGGCTTACGCCCTGGATGTGCCTTAGACAAAACCATCCTTTTGTCTGCTGTCTCTGAGTGTAAAATCAACGCTCCGACTGAAAGAAAGGACGCTTTGCACGAGTCGCTCCCAGGTCTTCCTCAACCGGTAAAGAACACAAGCAACAGATGTATATTCTACCTTATTTCTATTAGCGGATCCGTTTGCGGGGAATTGGGGGAAAAGCTGTTTCGGAGGCGAGAAAGACCAAGAAAAGAGGTGAGTGTTTGCCTTTTATCCATTTTTTCCTAGCGCATTTTATCTTTTGCAACCAGCATTCAGAACAACGCGTTCCTAGAATCGCGTAATCAAATTGGTCTTTCCAAGTGGGATTATTAAATTGCTTTAAAATTATATTTAAAAATATATAAGAATTTTAAAAGGTTAGGTTTAGAACATTCTATAGCAGCCAAATATTCTTGTTCTTTCTTTTGCTTGCTTATATCCAAGAGTATCAACGCCCCAGTTATATTTCGTTCCTTTATTTACATTTTCCTTTTTTCGTAATTGTGAATTTTAATAATTATTAATTTTTAATAATAATTTCTTTATTATTTTCATTACATTGTAAAAATCTTGTAAAATGTCCGAGTCTGATTCAGAAACCAAGTCGACCTCATTTTGAGAAAATTGGATGATTTGTTATCACAGAGATCTTTAAATTATTCTTTTTTGGTCAAATTGCATAAGGTTGCTGACCTAGTTAAATTGAAAGCCCGAATGGAAATTCTTTCCGATGTAGAAAAGAAATTTTTACATTTCAAACTCAGATAATAAATGCAACCTTTCTTTGGAAAAAACAAAAGGGGGATGTGCTGAATACCCAATTACCGTTTGGTGAATTGATTTTTAAAATCAAAAGTTTATACATAAAATTGAAAAAACAAGAATGAGTGGAAGGTAGGCTACGGTGGCCTGTCACAAAACATGGAGGTGGAAATCCGTGAGGCTGGCCCCCGAGATTCCACCGCACTGCTGGTCAACAATACTTCCACAAATCTCGGAGCAGAAGGATCATTAGTGATAGTCCGTGCTCATAGTTCTGGTGCTCACGTTGTGGGTGTCTGTAATTGCCTTATTTGTCAACCGCTGGAGAAAGATCTGATTGCTGGAGCCTTACCAGTCAAAATTTCAGCAATCCTACATACCACCGTGTCCCCCAGGAATTACTCCCCAACAAAGAATGTCCTCCTCCAAACACAACGTAAGCTGATTGAACGACAACCTGTACTTTGGTCTACCGTCGCCCAACCCAGCGAGAAAGCCAAAGCAGAATTCAGTATTTGTGGGGAGTTCGACGATGGCTTTCACGAATCTCCCACGCAGGGTAAAATCAACTTTAGACATCTAATACCTAGTGCTCAATGACTCCAGTCCCACATCGATTTCCAGTTGCAATTCTATGCTGCCCATGATCACTGTGTATAGAGATCGGAAGCCGTTTATCTCGAAAAAGAGGCCTAGCCTTCCCGGTTGCCGAAGGCCCTCAGTGGCCACAGACCGGGCGCTGCTGACCCAATACCTATATGGAAGAAATGCCGAAAGACCCTTGTTTTTTGGCGCCATTGTAACATTACCAGTTTTGACCATCCGACCATAAGCTTGGATCGGGGGACATCTATCACGATAGAAAGACCTTCGTACGTGGTGCACCAACCGACTGTGAGCTTCGACGCGCCTTCAGAACAACCGTTCCTCGTGGTTGAACCCCCTTCGACCAGCCAAGAGTATCCCCCTACAAGTCTACCAGAGGCAGACCTGCGCTTTTCTCTCAGCTTTAAGCAACCACCAATCAGTTCATAACGACCGAAACATCCCAGAATGGCTATTAGCTTCGACATCAATACCATTAACTTTGCTAGGAGGTCTTCGGTGCCCGACTCCGACCAGGTATCGCCCGTAAGCATCCACCTTGATGAAACAAAGGCATCGCTTCTTCAAGGATTAAAAAGCTCTGATGTGTGATAATCTACTTTTAGTTAAGTTGTTTCACATCATAATTATTAGACCACTTTAGAAACTAAAGCTGTATCAATTTGATTACGCGATGCTAGCAACGCGTAGTAGGCGCTGGTTACGTTAGGAAAAAAAAATAAAGAAAAAGTCACTCACCACTTTCCACGGTCTTCTTCGCCTCTGGACACGGCTTTTTTTTACGATACCCCCCAATTCCCAACAAAAGAATCCACTAATAAAGAAAAGGTAGGCTACACACCTGTTGTTTGCGTTTTTAACCGGTTAATGGAAAGCGTTCTTCCTTTCGGCTTTGGCTTAAAAACAGCGGACGGCTTCGTTAAAGGCACATCGAGGGTGCAAGCCGGGTTAGAAGAAAATGCGGTTTTACAGCACCAATAGAGAGTGAGTAAAGCCACAATTTAAATTAAAATGGAATATCTTTGGCTAATTAAAGAAAAGGCACTATTCGGCCTCAACATTACGATTTGGTTAACTGTATCTTTTCATGAAAAAAGTCTTTTTTAATTCTTATTTTGTGAGTAGTTTTTACCCCCCCAACAAAATGTGTACTAGTAAGTTCGTTTCCTTTCTAAGTTTTTTGTCAACAATTAGTGGTATGTTTGTAGATGAAGAAATGGGACCAACTGTCTCCAAGAAGGGAGTAATTTAATCCTTTTATTTTTTATATATTCACCTGCCCATTGTTAGGCGTTTAATACATATAGTTTACTTAAAATTTTTACAACAAATATAATGCTTGCAATGAAAAATATTGAAATAGTTCCAAAAATTTCGTTCTTATACTCAGAATTGAAAGCAATACTCAAATAATTTCTTACTTTTATTGCATTATAAAAAATATCTCAAGAAATGTTGTTGACGTAGTAGACCATAGACAGAATTTATGATCATGCGAAATATAGGAAATTTTAAAATTTTTGAAATAATCTTTAATATGATAGAATAAAAAACAATATGTAAAAAAAGTACTATAATATTTTAAATAACAGTATGATTTTTTAAACACAAAAAGATTATCAGTTTAAGTACAATATATTGGAAGGTACATAATATTCTTTTTATTAGTAGCAGAGAAAAAAAGGACAAGCTAAAAACTTTAATTTTAAGAATACTTACGTTTTATAGTCTGATGGTATAATTACAAGATATTGTTAACAAAAGAATTATCCAAACACGATAAATTGGGGTGTAAAATGAGAACATGTGTATATAAGAATTTACAAGTGAGGTTATTATTTTTTCATTGACTTGAATAACGTTGGGAATTCATATACAAAGTTGAGATGTTTTATTTCTTCATTTGCTTTGTTTAGACATGTTGTTCAAGGTCGCTTTTTCTTTATTTGAAGTCTATATCATTTTTATTCTAAAATAATTACCTCCATTTAAATAAATGAGGTCCGCTCCTAGCAATATTAAAGTAAACGCGTGTGAGATAAATTCTCTGAGACAAAACTCAAAATTTTGGGCTGTATCGAGATATTACAATGCTGTAAACTAAATAGAGAAGATACAATCATCACATAATAAAGGACAACCAGGGAAATTTCTAGGATAGACAATTTTGAATGATAGATATTCATAATAATATAGTTTACGTTTGTAGACAAGAAGATAAACCTCCGAGGAGTTGATCCTGGTTAGTTCTTTACGCAGCGAACGCCTGATTTGTAGGCAACCCAGCAAACGCAGAGCAGTATTAAGAGTAAACAAGTACGTCGTGGAACCCCGGTTCCACAGATTTCCGAGGCTTCTATACATAAACAAAATCTCGAGATTTTTTGATCAGACTAATATTTGGCATCTGGACTTGCTTATTGTTCTTAGTTGAATACTGAAAATGTTATGTCTCTATCACAAATCAAAAATTATAAGGCGTGACAGATGTCAGAAATGACAGAAATAAAAGCTGGTCTCCAATTTGGAAGTTGCCTTGATCAAAAGATATAAGGAATGACATATTGAAGCTGGGTCCGCTAAAAACTCTTATTACATTGTTGTAAGACATCCCACCTATGCCAGCTCGCCGATGTGAACCCGGTAGGCCATGGACTTTCGAATGATACCCCCCTTATGTCTTTAGGTGCAGTAGTTCTCGAGTTGAAAGTCTCGGCGGACGGACGAACAGACAGACGTTCGCACCGATTTCATAAGGCTTCTCTTTCATATATAGAAGCCTAAAAGGCAGGACGAGATTTGAAGAAATTTCTACGAATAAACTGAGAAGAAGAAGAGAATCGGAATTTGAGGATGAAACATTTTGTAGAATTAAAAATGCATCAAACACACCTGTAAAAAAGCAACAGGAAAGTGATAGAAACTTGGATAAGTTATTAAAAATGATGGAAAAAATGACAGCAGGGGTGAAGATGACAAGAGAAGTACAAAGGTAATGAGGAACTGAAAACTTTAAGAGAAGAAAATGAAACGATTAAGGAGGAAAATGAGAAAATGAAACTAGTAGAACCAACTACGAGAGCGGAATATTTAGAGAAGGTACAGAAAAAAAAACAATGCGTTGGTATCGAACCTGAAAATAGACACAGAAAAACCAGATACGCTAGAAATAACCATGGATAGTTTAATAAAACAAAATTTTGAAATTGAGATATCTATTGCCTCAACATACTTAGTGAAACTGGAGACAGTAAGGTGAAAGAAAATTGAGGCATAACAAGGAACAGAAAATTTATATTAATCAAACGGTAAATGAAAGCCTAATCCAGAATTACATCAGAGAAAGAGCTAGAAAAGAAAAAGGACTAGGAAATAAAGTAAGAGTTCCCTTCCCTCTATAAACAATAAGGATAGCACATAAAATCCCCTAGCCGCCCGTTCCTTCTGGAAAAAACAAAAGGGACAGCCAAATTTGACGTAGAATGAATCCGCGATCAGAAATTTAATAAATCCAGTGCTAATGGCCTAAAAAATAACCCCTTTCATTTTAGAAATCTATACACAGTCGAGAAAAACCATCACAAATCCCTTATAATACATAAGCACAGATCCCCTAGCCGCCGGTTCCCTATGGAAAAAACAAAAGGGGCAGCCATATTTGACGTAGATCCCGAATCCGCAATCAGAAATTCAAGAAAACCAGTGTAAGTGTCCTAAAAATAGCCTTTTGTACAACGAGCAAAAATTTCGCCTGAACAAATCAGCCCAAAAAGCGCGCTTTTCACAGTGTTCGATTGGTCGAGTTCGTAGTGCGTTTACTTCAAAATACGAGGTTCGCGGGTTCAATCCCTTTGGCGGTTGCCCTTTTTTGCAGTCTTTTGTAATGGAAATACAAAAATTTAAAAATTGGTACATAGATCACTTGTCAGAAAACAACAAGTAATTGAAAAATTTGAAATTGAGTAGAGAGAACACCTTAGAAGCTGTAAAAGAAACGAGGAACGAGAAATGGAACTCAAAAAAACGAATAAAAATGATTACGGGTACCCAAAAGAAGGCGAAGCAGGCAAAGAAAGCGGATAAGAATTAGAGAAAAAAACGCATACATATATATATATATATATATATATATATATATATATACATTTTACGCAGGAGCAATAAAAGATTTAGGGGCGGAAGCAGATAGATACAACATTTACATATAAGCCCTACAAGAAACTAAATAAAAAGAAATGACAGTTGTGGAATTAGAGAAATATATCCTGTTTAATAGTGGAAACGAAAGGAGGACATTTGGAACATGTTTTTAGTAGCAGAAGAAATTAACCCTTAAAAAGTAACGTCATTTTTGGCACCTTCAAATGGTAACGACGGGTCACTCGTGTCCGGCGCTTTAAAAAGAGTGCTAAAAAATCTGAAAAAATGATATTAATGATTTGTTAATTTGTTTAAACAATATAATTAAATAAACAAATAGAAACGTGAAAAATTCACCATTTTATTAAAAAAATCATAACTTTGGATCAATATAATATTTTTTAAAATACTCAGTGGGAAATTAAAACTGAAGAATAGTACCTTAAGGAAAAAAAATATTGCAAATATGTATAACTTAAATAAATGCTTAAGTTTTGAGCATCAAAATCGTGTTTTTTCAAACTACGTAAAAAGGTACTATTTACAATAAAATAGACATAATATTAATTTTGATCAATTTTATTTATCAAAACGATATGAATTATACATGTTTAATACAAAGGGAAGAAGAATTATAAAAATAAATAATTACAACGCTGAGATCCAATTACAGTATGCAATCAACGCATAGATCATACCTATGCTCTTCGCACACTGGCGTACGACACTTGCTGCAGCATAGATAAGTTTTTTCCATTTTATTGGGCTTAAGAGCATGTTGATTATTTTGCTCCTCGTTCTGGCCCAAAATTTCGCGAAAAATTTTCAAAATTATAAAAAAAATTTTACTCACCTTTCACTTTCAGCACCCTTAAATGGTAACGACGGGTCACTCGTGCCTTTTCGAAATTTTAACTGGCTCGTACAACGGTTGTTTACGTACTAAACCATCGGTACTTGGGGAGGTAGTAGTCCACTAGTATACAATTTTTTTAAATATAATTTTGGCCCAGCCCCTTATCCCCTCCCCCGAGCTGGCAAGGGGAGAAAGTTTTGCCGAGGCACGAGTGACCAGACGTTACCATTTAAGGATTAAATATTTGGTAACTAAATTTACTCTGATCAATGAAAAAAGAGGGGAAGAATATATTTTACGAAAGACTGAAGAAGTTTCCGATAAGTTCCCAGGTAAATATAATTCTAGGAGACTGCAACGCAAAAGTGAACGGGAAAGAATGCGATCAGCAAGTAATAGGCAAGCACAGTAAACATGAAATATCAAACCAGAATGGGTTGATGCTGATTGATCTGTCACTGATATAACATTCCCATCCAAATGATGAGTATTAAGTAACAAAAATAATTTTGAATAGCAAAGGCAAAATACTGTGCTATGCGTGCAACGGACACGGTCAGGTTCGTTTTGTAATCTTTCAGGGCCCCGAGTTCCTGCAAGTCCACGGCAGCAAAATGTCTGCGAGTTAGTTTGAACTTAAGACTAGTAATGTCAGACCTTGTTTAGTCGATGGCGCGTCCTGTTTGCAAAGGCGACACGTTATGAAGCGTTCGAGTATCAGATATCACGGGGCCTAAAATTACGCAGCACACTGCAGCGCACAATGTTCAGCAAAAGTGAGTTACGTTTTACAATAGCAGTTTTCTAATACATGCGGGAAAATTTGCAGAGCAAGCTCTACTCTACCACAATTTTATAGCTCATCAGCTATCCTTAAAATGCATAGAAAAATTGGAGGCTCTTGGCATGATCTTGGTATATTCGTCGTACATTTTTTTATTCTGCTTAATTTACTATTCATATTAAGTAACGAATATTAACCCTAGCATACTACTCTGTTACTTGTGATGTACTTGGCTTAACAGGTGATGTAAGAAAAATTTAATGTCTATTGGCGCCACATTGGCAAGCGTCCTACGGGGTCTCCATTGGGTCCACCTTTCACGGAACCAGTCTTTGGTTGGGAACCAGGTTGCTTCGATCCGTTGAGTGTGTGTGTGTCATCGAGAACTATAAATAAGAATTAGAAAAACGTATACTGAGTCAAAAAGATGAACCTAATGGGGACTCTTCTCTATGTGTGCGCCGCCAATATGGTGATTTTGCATGCCATTCAAACAAGCAATTAAAAACGAGTCCAAGGATACCAAAATTATTGACTCAAATTCATCCAGTTGTCTACTCTCTTGCCTGGGTACGCACCGAGTGACTAAAAGGTGACAAACTGAGGGAGATACTTTCGCCTCTGTCCATAAATACCTGACTTACCATACGTTTTATGAGTCCAGGAAAGCTGCCCTTACCAGATTTTTGCTGAACCAAATTTTGTAGGCACCTGTGAAACGCCATGTTTTGTATCATAGGAGGTGTTGCCCGTAAAAAGGAATTTTTGGCATCTTAGGCTGACAATTTTTCACCCGCCTTCTCTAGAATTTTTGGCAGGTGGGAACGTGGAACAATTTATTTACAAATGACAACAGTGGGATAAGTCGGTGCGGTGACCTTACGAAAGTAAGATATACAAAACGATCCTGAAGATAGGCAACCAAACGTACGCTCAAGGCCCAGTCACGTCACGCTTCATATCACCTGTCTTTGTTTACTTTCTGTTCAAATGTTAATAGATATTTTTTGCTTGTTAGCTCGTATCTACGTTAGTTGCAAATAAAACTATATTATAAAAAACATATACTGGTCTGTGTATTGATTTTATTCTGTTTTCGCCAGATGTTGGATGGTGAGAGTACTTTCGGCACTGAAATCGGTATTTGGAATTAAAATAGTTGGCAATTAATCTAACTAGGGATGATTACACTCGTGAAACTGGATAACTGTTGAGTAGTGAAGTACACCCCGTGGGGTTGCCAGTCCTCCATCGGGCGCCTCCCCAGGTGGCGGATTGGGGAATGTCGCTCAGACATGGGGGGTACTGGAGAAATCAAATATCCGGGGCAGACCGAAACTAGCAACAAAGAGTTCTATATGGACATAATGGTGGGCAGCAGTATCATTATTATTAGGTTGATGCTACTGAATAATGAATTCCCTAAGGGCTCAATTATAGGTACTTAAAAGCACAATTGTAGCAATGAAAACGGTTTTAGGTCTGCGACGAGGAAGGCAACGGAAAATCATCTCATTACTTTTCCTAGTCTAATTATCATGGTTGAGAATCATACAGAAGCGATCAAAGGGTGTTAAGAATCCTCCGGTCAACAGTGAAAATTGCGACTTGGAACGTAAGAACTCTATATGCTGCGGAAAAATTAAAAAGACGCAACGATAGAGATGGAAAGACTAAACATAGATATACTTGGAATGAGCGATGTGCAGTGGCCGAAACCAGAAAAATGCGTTACAAGAAAGAAAACTACTACATACTACAGGAAATGACGATAACAGACACCGATACAGAGTAGCTATAATAACTACTCAAAAAGTAAGTAAATCTGTAGTTAATTTCATACCCTACTCAGGTAGAATAACGATGCTACAACTGCAAACAAAGAAAATGAAATTAAATCTGATACCACTGTATGCTCCGACGACAAATAAAGATGAGTAAGAACTCGGCAAATTTTATACGGAATTAGAAGAGTTACTAAACTCCTTAAAAAATACGAAATGACAATCGTTATGGCTGACTTTAATGCCAAAGTAGGGAAAGAACCAGTAGAGGAATATGTGGCTAGGATATGAACGCGGAGATCACCTAGTTCAATTTTGTCAAAACAATGAAATTACAAACACTTTCTATAGAATACTAAAACGCAGACTCTATACGTGGAAATCTCCTGCAGATAATCAAAATAAAATAGTTAGAAATCAAATAACTTTCATACCATTATCAAAAAGATACAGAAAACCCATCACGTCAGCTAAAACTTATCCAGGAGGCGATATAGGAACCGACCACAATTTAGTTGTCATGACAATGTTAATAAAATTTAAAAAAATGAAAAATCGAATAACAAAACAGTAGATTGCAAGGGTTAAATAATAAAGAAATAAAAGAAAAACAGCGATAAAATAAAGCATGCAAAAAATAAAAATTAAAAATTTATTTAAACAAATATTGATCAAAAATGGAAAACATCTCAGAAGGTATTAATAACAGCAGCTAATAAATATCTTAAACCTGAAAAAAAACATAAAAGGTGGATGACCGAGGAAATAATGACACTTATGGACAAAAGAACATATAAGACAACTAATCATAATAAGTATCAACAGACAAAATAATTAAACAGAAAATAAGGATAGATGAAAGAGTTATGGTTGAATGAGCAATGCAAAGAAATAGAGGAATATCAAACAAAATATAACTTCTTTAATACACACAAAAATATAAAAGAAATCAGGTCTAAACAAAACAAAACCAACAAGTATGCTGATTGTTAGAGATACGGATGGACATTGATAGTGGATATTAAACAAAAACTCAGAAGATGGACAGAATACAGTGTGCGACTTCTTGTAAGATTTCGTTCTCGTAGGGCATGGGGGGTCTTTTCTCAATAGTCATCTGATTTGGAAAATTGACTCTCTGAGAGTGACCGGTGATCTGGATAACGCTCAGTATTTGTATCTCTCATGATGAAGTCTAGCTGCAGCACTACCATTGCATTTGCATTCCCTATAAATGAGGTGCATGTTAGCACATTCCTGTGCAGTGTACCGAGATGGCATCGTGGTATTCATAGTCCACAATCACGCGATCAACAATTGACACTTTAGTTCAGAGGAAAGCCAGGTTCGTCAGAAATCCGAGTCTAATAAACAAAGCCAACGTTGTAAGCACGAAATCAACACGAATACAGAAAGATGCGCAGTAAACGAATGAGCGTAACGTACTATAGTATTGCACATTGTGCCTATGCGTCACTACTTGGCTAGGATGGCGTTGCTATTCGTTTCACTCACACTAGTCGAAATGGCGTGTCTACCCGTCTCACTCATCTTGGTAAAAGTGGCATCACTATCCGTCTCACTCAAACTTTACCTTAAAACTAATGGGTCTTAGAAATAACCTAGCGTGCATTAGAAGCGTTTTAACTAAGTAAGAAGAATTAGCTTGAGATCGGGTTTCATCAGAAAAAAATCTGGTGTGAACATCACACGATTTTCCTTATCCTATTGCATATATATGTATATGTATATATATACAGTCCAACACTCGAAAGCTGATTAAAATAAACAGTACAAGATAATAATTGACTCATACTTAAAATTTTGCTACGTCACTGAAGGTAACCGTGCGAGCTCGGCTGCACAGCCTTCGCCATTATCGCCTGCGTGCTCCCTCCTAGCGGGCAAGCGCCCCCCCCCCCCGCAGTCGGCCCGGTAGCTCTCCGAGCGCGCTGTGATTGGTCCGTTTAATTAATTTTTAATTGGCTATAACTTATTTATTTGACCTCAAAAAATTTCATTGTAATTTTTTGTTCGTCTCGCTTTGATCTATCCGGTAATATAAATTTCCCGAAACATTTTATAAACACCCGGTATATTAAAAATCCTGAGCTTCAATTTTTTGCCAGAATTACCCACATAATAGGATAAGGAAAGTCGTGTCATGTTCACACCAGATTTTTTCAGTACAATCAGTTAAAGTTAGGCGATTGAACAATGGCTAGTTTCGACTTTTGTCGCTATACCAAAGGAAACTAATACTAAAGAATGTAGTGAATATCATACAATATCTCTAATGAGCTACACGTTAAAGATATTTCTTAGAATAATACATAACTGACTTTACAGTAATCTTGAAGAAGAAATTAGTAACACTTCGATGAGACTCAGAAAGGGACTAGGTACTAGAGAAGCCTTGTTTGCAATGAGTATCCCAATCCAGAGATTTTTAGACATGAATCAGGACTTATATGCCTGTTATAGTGATTTTGAGAAAGCCTTCGACAGGGTTAAACACGAACAATTAAAACAAATATTAGAAAACAGAAACTTAGACAGTAGGAACATCAGAAACATTTTCAATCTGCACTGAAAAGAGAAAACAAGAATTAAAATTGATGGATAGCTAACAGAGGAAATCCAAGTACGCCGAGGAGTACGCTAGAGCTGTATTCTTTCACCTTTGCTTTTTAATTTGTACAGCAAAGCTATTTGTGATGAAGCTCTAAGAGAAGCAGTAGAGGGCATAATAATAAATGTGAATAATATCAGGTATGCAGATGATACGATTATAATGGCCGAAAATCAAGAAGATTTACGGCACCCAATAGAAAGTATGAACCACCACTGTAACAATTACGGACTAAAAATAAATCTAAAGAAAACAAAACTTATGGTAATAACAAAAAATAGAAGTGCTACGAGCAATCTAATTCTTGACGATGTACAAATAGAGAGAGTGTCAGAATACAGATATTTAGGAATATGGTTAAAAGACGATGGCAACCAAACGAAAGAGATAAAGTGTCGTATTAAAATATCAAGAACAATTTTTAACAAGATGAGAAAATTTCTCTGCAACTGTGACGTGACTATTAATTTACGACTCCGCTGTTGAAGCCTGGATATTAAAACAAAACATAAAAAACACAGAAGCCTTTGAAATGACGATTAATGAAAATATCATGGACAGAACATAAAACAAGTACCGAAGCGCTAAATCAAATAAACAATAAAACATGGGGCCGGCGAAGACATTGCTCTGTAAGCAATCCCAGAACGAACTTAAAAAGACCTTTCGGTTTCGAATTTTCCCGAAATTCGAAATCGAATATTCGAAAATATTTGACGTAGAATTTTTCGACTTCATTTTCGAATTTAGCGTAAAATTTCCTATAAGAATCCATTTTACAATTTTAAAAAATCTCAAATTTTGTGACGGACCGACAGATCGACCGACAGACAGACATAGAATTCAGTAACGAACTTTTTAAGTTCGTTGAAAACAGAAGTTATGAATGCAAACAAAAAACGAAAACTGGAATATTTGGGCCACGTTATGAGAGAGGGCAAGTACTCATTGCTGAGAAATATAATCCAAGGCAAGATTAGAGGGAAATGTAGCGTGGGTAAAAGACCGTCTTGGTTGCGGAACTGCGTGAGTGGTGTAATTGTAGTTCAAGTGAATTATTCAAAAGAACAGTAGGCAAAGTCAAAATAACCATGATGACTGCCAATCTCTGGTAGAAGTAGAACAAGAAGAAGTACAAATCACAAAGAAAATTGTCTTCTTGCAGTTTTACCCTTTAGATGTTTACAAGAAATTAGACACGTAGAAGAAGGGAGTTGGGCCACCTGTTTTGGTCCTCCAGATCGATTGTCGCAGTCCTACCCTGCCTGAAGAACAGCTAGCTGGCTGCGAGTCCTGGCTTGCCCGTATTGTTTGGTCTGCGAAAAAGGAAACGTCCTGGCCTGCGAGCAGCGCAGCGACAGCAGGACTCGCGCGGCACTCGCGCGCGGACCCACCTGAAGCTCGGAGCGGCGCGCTCGCGGCCTGCGAATCGCCCATCAGTTCTTCGCGGACGGTCGCCCGTACGGGACCTCTTGTGCTATCATAGCGGTACTTCGACTGGTTTTTAAAGGTTCGATCAGTTACGCGCCGCTGCTGCCCGAGTGTTGTGCTTCGAGTGTGCCTTTGTCGCCGCCGCCGCTCCGGGGCCGCGGAGAGACCGCCCTGCGGGGCCCTCGCCTCCTGGAGATCGTAAGGTAGGAAGAGAAATTGCATCGATCGGCCGATCGGGCGCGCGTTTGGCGCGTGCAGTGCTCTGGCGCATAGTGGCGCACGGTGCATTTTAAGAGCTTTGAGCGATGCCGGGACCGGCCGGTTCGGTCCTGCATCCGGTAGGTCAATGGGTATCGCGCCGGCTGATTTTTAAAGCACCTCGCCGAAGTATTCGTTACTGTTATGTGCGATTGTCTATCGCGCCGAGATCGCCGAAAGCAGGTGCCCGCCGTTCTGCTGTCCAGATGTGTTGGGCCTTCGAACTTAGAATTTTGGTCCCACACTTGTTAATCGTAGCCTTTTAGTCCGATACTGACACCTTTGGTACATCTGTTGGTCTGTAACCTCTCTTCCTTTTGTACTAGCCTTGTTATATTAGAAAATTTTCTTCGCATTTCCCAGGACTTGTTCTGTAAATGCCTTTCAAGGACTTAATTTGTATGTTATGTTATTTTTGTTTATTTATTGACTTCAGTATATCTAAACCTTGTAGTTTTATTTAATATCGGCAACTTTTTTCTATTTTTAGTACGTTCTTTATTCGTGTTAATTATAAACTACTGTATTGTGTAGGTTTTTTACAAATAGCTTATAGGTGCCGTCAGGCCCTGTTTAACGTTTTTGGCATCTTGGGTTGACAATTTTTCACCCACCTTCTTCCAATATTTACCAGAAATTGTTTAAGGCACTTCGTTTCTCTTGTTTCACGTTTATCTTAAAAAGCTTTTCACTGGTAGCTGAAAAGTATAGTTCTCCAATACATACTTCACCAACTTTGTTAGAACGACGGTAGTATTGGGGAAAATTCCACGTTCTATGATTTCAATAATACTAGGAGTCTTTGTAGTTCCAATCGTTTTTGGTTTTCCCATTTGATATCTCATAAGAATTACAAATCATTATGTATTTATTTATTTAGGATGATTGCAAAAGTTCGTGCCCGATTTTATAAATTATTACAATATTTTGTATTTTAAATCAAAGGGTTTTATCAATTAATTATATAATCACCATTCTTTTTCACGATGATTTTCCAATGATTTCAGTTTTTCTATTCCATTCTTATAGAACGAGGTCGGTTTGTTGTCAAAAAAGTCTGTAAGGTGGTTTTCGACAGCTTACAGAACTAAGTGGTTTTCATTTAAACTGTTTTGTAAGGAGCGGAACAAATGAAAGTCTGAAGGTGCAACATCAGACGAGTATGGAGGATGCTGCAGGACTTCCCATTTCAACTCCTGCAATTTTTGCAGCATCTGTTGAGTCAGATGAGGCCTAGCATTGTCATGGTGAAAGATGACACCCTTTCTGTTGACCAAAACAGGACGTTCTTCACCAATAGCAGCATCAAGTCTGGCTAATTGTTGACAGTAGATGTCTGCTGTTATTGTTTCTCCGCGCCTCAAAAGCTCAAAATGAATGATCCCCCTGCGGCCCCACCAAACACACAGCAAAACCTTCATTGGATGCAGACCAGCTTTTGCGACATGATCTGTACCTTCGCCGGTTTGTTTCCATGTGCGTTTTCGTTGCACATTGTTGTAAAGGACACACTTTTCATCGCCTGTTACCAGTCGATCCAAAAACGGCTCATTTTCGTTCCGTGCCTGAAGTGAAAGAGCCACTTTCATCCGGTTTTATTTGTTCCTTCCCGTTAAACAGTGCGGTACTAAAGTATCAAGCTTGGAGATATAGCCAAGCTTTTTTAAATGGCGTAACGCGTTGGACTTGTCAATGTCTAGCATCTCGGCTATCTCTTCAGTCGTAACTCTTGGATGTGTCTCCACTAGAATACACATAACGTCGCCACCAAGGCCAGAAGGTCGACTAGAGCGAGGTTCATCTTCCATAGAAAAATTGCCTTGCCGAAACCGTCCGAACCACTTTTTGACAGTTCTGAGCAGGAGCACGGTCTGAATATTTTTTTGAGCCGTTCCAACAATCAGGCCCTTCCTGAATTCATGCAGCATCACATGCCGCAAATGCACTTTTTCGACTCCCATTTCCATGCACCTATTGCACGAGTACGTAAACTTTTTAAAGCGTTTTTTTTGCAAGAAACGGACGCGATTTTTTGTATATCATTCACAAATCGAATGACACACACATCAAAACAAATGCGCAATTTCTTATAAGCAACGTCATCTATAAAATCGGGCACGAACTTTTGCAATCATCCTATAGATTGTTCTTTTTCGTACTAAGCTTTAGAGAATCAGCTACAACATAATATACCTTTATTACTGACTGTTGACCAGAAAGTTTGTAATTTCATTCTCTGTTTTTACCAAAAGTTCGTTTTGGTTTCTTCTTTCTTAGAATGTTCGTTTCGTGGACGTCAATGTCACATATCAATTTGTCTTTGTTTTCTAACCTTAAAACCAAACTTCTTTTGGAAAGTGTTTATAAATTCTTATGAACTTTGTTGTATCTGTACTTTCACCTTGAAGCTTTTTACTTACTTTTCGAAACTACAAAAGAGCATTGGTCCAGAAACATACCGTTAATGTCATTTCAAGATTCTTTAAGTTTTTCAATATCACATTTGCTTTATATTGTGCGTTCTTGATTTGATCACTATCATCTGTTAGAGCGTCAAAGATAAAGAGTCCTTTTTAAGTTGATATTGCAAGATATTCCATCTTTTCGTAACAAAAATCTTATAAATTTGTTGTTTTAATAAAAAATTTCAATAGAGTACTTGCTGCTCTACGTAGCAGCAGTCGACGAGTTGGAAGAGTGGCCCAAGCAAAGTTTGTATGTGGCCAGAAGATTTAAATCTTTTATTGTAGATTGAAGACCTTTGTAGCACACAGTCGTGTTGCTGGCATTGTCGTAATTCTGTTTTTACGTATATTTAGATCGAGATCTACAAAATCTACGGTCAACGTTACAGAATTCGCAATTTCTTCAACGTTGTGATCACAATTAGAACAAACGTAAAAATTGTTCAACTGGACTTCTTCCCATATGTAGGACATAGCGTACCACAAAAGTTAGTTGGTCTGTGTATCCACAAGCGTCCACAATTTTGGAATAATATTTGGCGTTTACAATCTCTTGGACAGTCTGCCTCAATATGGTTCGCTAACTGTATAATGAATTCATCGACAGTTGTCCTTGATAAACATGTTCGGCCATAAAAGCATCGAATTTTGAAATTAGTTCTACACAGCCAAAAAAATTTGTAACTAAGCCTTAGTTGCTAAGAACGCCGGTTCTCCATAGATTTTGCACGGCGTACAAAATACTCGTCCAGTAGATTTTGAATAAACCAACTAATTTCGCTTGATGGGTCCTCCATTCATCAACTGACTGGTAAAAAATCTTTTTTGAGTGCCATATTGTTATTTAGATTTTATAGAGTTTTGTTGAATGCTATTTTGAGGTACCAATTCACCAAGTTCATCATTTAGGCACCACAATGTCGGGCCATCGAGTGATATAATTGGGTCTAACTTTTTTAGAGTATTTTGGAGCTCTATGAGCTCGAAGTCTTTTACAGATGTATATTGGTGCTTTCCAATTTGGACTTGCAATCACTTGGTTTTCTAAAAAAATCTCGATCATCTTCCCACTCATTGTCTAACCTTTATAATAACTGAAATGTGAACTAAACAACGATTTAATTCGTTGCTAAGCTATTCACAAGAGCTGCATTGCTGCACAATCATAAATTATAATTCTATAACGCAGCGGTCAACGGTTACTGTAACAGCACTAATTTATTTTCACTACTGTTAACTGTATCCTCATCTGGCCCATCTTGAACGAATTCGGTTCTGGAATTTGAACTCGTGAGCGCCGCTAGAAATAGCGCGAACGGCGATCGATTATTCTGGAACCATCTCGAACAGTGTTTTCATATGTTATATCTGTTATAATATAAATGTTTTTAAAAATTTATTATATGTTGAGCTACGATTTTAAAATATAACAGTTATAACGTATTCAAGGTTTCTCTGATTGAGCATACTTTTTCGTTTACTTAACTCAAAATTTTGATTTCCCCCAAATCCTGGCGTCTTAAGCTGCAACTTCATCAGCCTTCGAGTTAGTCGCTTTTAGATTAGAGTGAAGATAAACTATGTACCTGGAAAATTAAATTCTAGACATTAACGTGGAATAGAAAATTAAGAAGTAATGTTTTTTGAAATTTTCTTGAAATTATTTAAAAAATATTTCTCCGTTTTTCAAATACACACAAGTGCATTTATTTTGATTATTTTATTTTAATTAAGGAACTCATTTTCTTTTAGATTTTCTACGATTTTTTATTGAGATTTCGTGCCCCATTCTTATGTCCATTTAGAGCATCATAGCAAATGCACAATTAAAAACAAAAAAATTTAATTTTACCGTAAATATTTTTTTTGTTGATAGTTTTACAAATTTTTCTCTTCACATACATATTTTGATGGGTACTGTAACTGGTTGATCGGTATTTTTTTAATTCTCTTAGTTTTCTTGTCACTTTTAGATGAAACCGGCCTTACGGCCTTACTTCTATATATATATATATATATATATATATATATATATATATATATATATATATATAAAGGTTGCTCCCCAAAAGGTATTTTTGGCGTTCTACTCTTGACAATTTTTCACCCGCCTTCCCTTAATTTTTTGCAAGGTGGGAACGTATAAATTTTTAACTGGATCGGGTACGTGGAACAATTAACTTACAATCGAAGCTCTTCTCAACAGAAGCAAATCAAATGGCTGTGGTCGCGGCCATTCGGCAAAGAGCGAGAGCGACCCCGACGTGCGTGCACGAATGCACGACCTCCTCGTGTAAATCAAGAATTCTGACCACCGCCACATCAAATTTTGTCAGCCGTCTGTTTATTTTCTTGTTCAAATGTATAGATAGATTTTTTGAGATGTATTTGTTGCTTTTTTTGTAGACATATAAGGAATTCTTTCATTTAACATAGTTCAGTCTCCTACTCAACAGCAGTAGTTTGCTGCTCATTTGTTTTATGTTACATTATTAGATTTTTTTATATAATTCTTAAGGTGGCTTTCCATTTGAGATTAGCTTCGCGAGTAATTCTCAACAACTAGTTTCTGGAGGAGGAGCATCCATTTGAGAATCAACTTTGGCCAGATTTACTGTTGGGAGCTTTTGTCAAAAATGCTTTACGAGTAATCTTAGAATTTGTATTCTCTTGGTTATTTTTGAAGAGTAGTCGATATGTCGGCGCCAATACGGCCGCGTGATTGAAGCTGTTGACTGGGGCTCAGATGCTTGGTGGGTGGTCTACTCGGTCATTAAACAGTAATTGAGCACACTTGCGGTCATTTCGATCAAAGGACAATAATGCGGTCGTCTAAGGCGTGGTGCTTACTATGTAAGGGCGAATATATGAGAGCCTCAACTTCTCAATTCAAAGGCCTTGTCCCAACTCGTGCTTAGAGTCAATATATCGTTTCACTATAGGAAGGTCGCGTTTCAAATGAAAAGGAATAGAATATTTGGTGCCGTTATAGTCATACTTATTATTAGAGGAAATACAAATCGAAGATGCACCACAGTTTTAGAATTTCTTTGTATTTGGAAGCTGTGAAGCGGTAGGGTTTCTTTAGGAATTTTCAGGACCTAAAATCTTTATCAAGGACACCAAAATAATTAAAACAATATCGGTACTTTATTGTGTGATAACGACTTGTCCAGTCGTATAAAAGCTCATCAACCCCATGTTTTCCTGGCATTATTTTGTTGGTATTTAGATGCCAATAAATTTGTTTGTCTAGAAGACTATTATTATTATTATTACAAATTTTATGAGAGAATTGCATTTATTAGTAGCAGTTTATATGAGAAATTGAAACATAACTCTACACCTTAGGTATTTATATCTTCAATCACTTTCTGGTAGACATGCCAATGCTATACTATTCTTTTTGTTTTAAAGTTCGAGGATTTTAACAAACAGATTTAAAGTAGTGGTAAAAATTCATTTAGGAACAAAATATTTCATTTGAATGAAAATGAATCTGCCTGTGTAGGAAATTAGATGATTCGTTCATTAGATGTCTGATTGGGAATTGGGCGTGATTAAAAGTAACTCGGCAACTTTTGTTTTCTATTGAACACCAGGTAAAGAATTCGTTTGACAACTTCCCAAAAAGAAATGGCAGATGAGTTTAAGGGTGAATTGTAATGGGAATAAATCCACATAACGAGGTAGAAGTACTGAAAATTGCAGTTAAAGCTTACTAAATTGGATCGCGTTTAATGCAGCTAGTGTTAGAATAACATATTTTAATACATTGAAAGAAGGCAAATTATTCAGATAATTTTTGCGCATCGCTTTTACATTTTTTTATACCCCCCCCCCCCCCTCTCCCCATCGTGAGGTACCATAAAGTATAAAATATTGGTTTTATTTTTTTATTGCGCTTATTGTTACTGGTCTGTAGTAGTGGAGGAGTAAGAGTTCATTTTCTAGAATAATTTTTAATTCTTGGTAGGAGACTAAATAACAGTGTGCACCCGCCATTTTATTGTCAAATCTTATGTAATCCGGAGCTTGGAATTTAAATGGTTTTTTTTTGCAAATTGCGGGTCGCTCCCAAACCGATAAATTCGGATTCGGCACCCCTTATTGTGTGTAATTACGGCATAAAAAGAGGACGTATGCTATCTTGTCTAGTTTTTTACATATTTCTTTAAATTACAAAGTTTTCTTTGAACTTCTCTTTGGGAACACGTAAATCTTAGTTTATCTCGGAGAAACTTTTGCTTTTTTATTCTGTCTCTGTATTTCATACGTTTTATATTTCACAATTTATTCAAGCGTCATTATTTTTTTACTTCTTTCGATGACCAATTTTTCGCATTATTAGAATGCGAATGAAGTTCGTATATGAGAAGACAAAAAACGTATCGACTAGCGAGCATGTTACCAATAGGTCTTTGCTTTTCTCGTAGTGAGACACTGATGCAGAGTATCTCGATAATAACTTGATCTTCAGTGGACGAGCACCCGTGCATAAGAAAATCAAATATCGACAAAAATCTTAAGTGTAGATGTAAAGTGGCAAAGATTACAAAATTTTTCTTTCTTCTTCTCTTTTGGTTTAGTTTGGTGTCATTGTGTGTGAAAGGTGGGTGAATCACCCGATATACCATCGCTTAATAAATTTTAGTTAATTTGGTGAACACATTTGTGTCGGCGGATTCTTTTGCTAACTGCGGAAGAACAAAATCTCCAGTGAGCCGCCGAATTAGGGAGGATGGAAGGAACATTTGCAACAGTGCTTGGGTAAATTTGACTCGATTCCTTCATTTGCAGTAATGATCATTTACAACATTCATTGATCCATCGATTACATTATTTGTTTGACGTCCCTGCTGTTAGAAACCAAGTTTAGTATTTTTTAATTTCGATTTTTGCCTTATTTACTTTTCATTATTATAAATCATTTTGCAGTATTTTGTAGATTTTTAAAAATGACATAATTATAATAGTTTGGATTTTAGTCACTTGTGGGTTACAGTGAATATAATTTACTTCCCTTATTGTTTATAATTAAATTATAATTCGACTACTAACATCAAACAGGAAATTAAGAGGTGAGGGTTAATTATGTTTTTAAATAGCTTGAATATGCTTGAAAGCATTTTTTAAAGGTTTTTTCCATATATACGAGTGCTTTTATTTTGTTTATATTTTTTACATTTTGTTTTAATAATGTACCTATTATTCTCCTTCAATTTATGTATAATTTTTAAATTTCCTGCTTTTCCCTTATCTTTGTGCCCATTTAGAGCGCCGAAGTAAATACATAGTTGTGAACACATACATTTAAATTCACCATAATTTTTTTTTTCGGTGGTTGGACAATTACAATTGGTCGTTCGTTTCGCTAAAACTTTATTCTTCTATTATCATTAGTATGATACTTTTCTTTCTAAATATTTTTGATACATTTTGTAGGTGTCTGATCACATTTTTGGTTTTCATCATTTTTAGATAATTTTGGCCTTTCTGCATTTTCTCATATTTGTAATTGGAGTTTTGTGATTTTTTTTATTGACGCTTAAATCATTTTTTAACTAACATAGTTCAGCCTGAACAGAACTAATTTATTGATAAATTGTCTCACGTTATGGTGTTTGGCTTTTTATGCAATTCTTAAGGTGCATTTCCATTTGGGATTTAATCGACAGCTAATTTTTTTTTATTTAGTTTATTACTATTTACAATCTATATAACATACAATAAGTAAATACAGGGTCACTTGAATAATAACAATAGGGCGTGGCTAATAGCATGTGAGAGTATTCCAACGAATACCTCTCTGTTTTGACTTCCTAAGGCACAGCGGTTTTAAGTTGCAACAAAACAAAGTCATTAAAATCTGTGAGGCAAATCTAAAGGTTTAAACCTTTTTAACCTATGTGTTTTTTCACTATTGTCGAGCAGATTGACTGCATAGGCGTTTGGATGGTTGGATAGTCTAATTAAATATTTAGCACTACACTTCGCGCACTGTGTTTACTTTTAAGTCACTTAGGATGTCGATGTTTCTGACAAAATAGGGCGCATCACATATAACACGAAGCACTTTATTTTGAAATCTTTCTATAGATTGTAACGAGGAAGAGGCGGCAGTTCCCCAGAGCTGAAGTCCGTAAGACCATTAGGTTTAAAAACAGTTTTATAAACTAGCAGTTTGTTTGTTGTTGATAGTTTGCACTGGCGGCTTAGCAGCCAGTAGTGCTTACGGAATTTGAGTCCCAGTTGTTTCCGTTTTTTCCATATATGACTTTTCCACGTTAATTCTCTGTCCAGATGTAGTCGTAGGTATTTAACTTCTTGAACCTGCTGGAGTGGAGCGTTATTTATAAAAACTGGTGGGATGATCCCTCTACATTTTGTGAATGTGATATGTACGGATTTTTCGTTGTTGATTTGGACTCTCCATTTTTGCGCCCATTTTTCTATTTCGTATAAGTCCCGCTGGAGGAGTGTAGCTGCGATTGTTGGGTCCTCATGTTTAACTAAGATTGCTTTGTCGTCGGCAAAAGTAGCGGTGGTAGAACGGTTATTCCTGGGAAAATCCGCTGTAAATAGCAGGTAGAGCATAGGACTTAATATGCTTCCTTGAGGAACGCCTGATTTTATTGGATGCCCGTCTGTAATTTCTTGACCATGTTTGACTTGGAAGAACCTGTCTGATAAAAAGGATTTGAGAATGACAAAGTAGCTGTGTGGAAGTGATTTCTTTAATTTGAATACTCTATCGAAGGCTTGGTTGTCGTCTAAAAATGCGGCAGTGCAATACTGCTCGTCTTCGAAAGCTTGATTTATGACGTCAACAATCCTGTGGACTTGTTCTATCGTAGAGTCGTCCTTACGAAAACCAAATTGGTGATCCGGAATAAGTCCCATGTCTTCAATAATCGGCTCTAACCTCTTAGCAAGTAATTTCTCAAATAGTTTGCCTAATTGTGACAATAAACTTATTGGTCTATAAGAGGAAGTAGCATTTTCTGGCTTTCCGGGTTTAGGTATTAATATCACTTGTGCTACTTTCTATTGAGTTGGTACGTGGCCTAACCTTAATATTGCGTTGTAGATCATAGTTAACATAACTAGGCCCTTGCGAGGAAATTGCTTGATAAGGTGTCCGGTTATAAGGTCAATGCCTGGTGATTTTTTTGGGTTTAAGTTATAATTAATTACTTCCTTTATTTCAGAGACTGTAGCTAGTTTTGGTAGGGGTGACATCTGGTATGGGGCATCGAGTGTTGTCTTTATCTCTGCTTCCTCTTCAGAGGTTTCAGTTGAAGGTAAAGGTTGATAGACTGATTCAAGGTACGCAGCAAATGTTTCTGCCTTTTGTTTATCAGATCTTGCCCAAGTTCCGTCTTCTTTTTGAATGGGCGGAATGGGCTGGTGTTGACGCTTGATATTTTGGTTGCTGTCCATAGTGAGTAATCTGAAACAGGTGTGGCGTCCAGGTTAGCAAGGTAATCTTGAAATGAATTGTTCTTAAGGCTTCTGATTTGTTCTTTTAGCTCGTTAGACGCTTGGTTGTAACGACTTTTATCTGAAGGTAATTGTGAAGACTGCCATATTCTTCTCAACCTTCTCTTATCGGCTATTTTTTTCTTTATTGCTATGGGGCATTATTCCTTGACTCTTTTGATGTGAATTTCTGGAGTGGCTTCCATTGCAGATTTCTGTACTAGTGTGGTGAAATTTGCTACAGCTGATTCTAAATCCTCAATGGTTTTTAGTGGTATCTTTAGATCTATTTGGTTTTTCATTAATGCCCTGAAGTAATCCCAATCAGTGTTTTTATTATGGAGCTTTGGCGAGGGAGTTTTGTTGGTTATGAAACTATTTACTGTAGCAATAACAGGTGAGTGATCTGAGGATAGATCCCAGCAGGATGCAATTGTGAGGTACCGTGGCGCTATGTTTTTTTCTTCGGATCAGTGGGCCAGTATGTTGGTTCGTAGGTTGAAAGGTGTCCTAATCGGAGTTCTTGTACAACATTGTATAGGACTTTACCTCTACCTGGAGGTGAGATTCGAGAGCCCCAGAGCGTGTGTTTTGCATTATAATCGGCACCTGCCATAAACCTGTTGCCCAGTAAACGAAAATAATTGATAAAACCTTCTTTATTTGTGGGGTAGTTCGGCGGACAGTAGGCAGCAGAGATCGTCAGTGGTTCGTTCCAGTCTTCTATCATGATGCTTGTTGCTTGTAGGAAATCTCTGAATTCTGTTTGGTAGTGCTTAATTTGTTTTCTAATTAGAATTGGTGAGCCACCTCTTGCATGTCTTTCCGCGTCAGGATGGTGGGTCGTATAGATGAAGAAGTTGGGTATTTTAAAATATGTTTTGCTAGAAAAGTGTGTTTCAGATATGAGCATTATATCTATGTTGTTGTGATTGAGAAATATTTCGATCTCCTGTTTATGGTTCGAGAGTTTTTAGAACTTAGTTCTTCCCTAAGGAGTTTAATTTGATTAGTCAGCTCATTTATGGTCTGCTGCTGGGCTTGGATGGTTAGCAGCATTGCTGTTATGACTGCAGTTAGGTCGTTTGTTTGTTGAGTTATTGGTTGTCCAAGGGTGCAGTGCTGAGGTACGGTACTGGATGGAGGGGTGATGTTTCGCTTATTGTCGGTTATGGCTGCATAGTTTAAGGATTGTTGTGTTTGATGTGTTGGTATTAGTTGGTTACGTTGGCTTGCTTGATATGTTGGCTGCGTGCGTATTAAATTGATAGGTTGGGGGTGGTTTGGGTGCCGTCGGGATATTATGACAAGGTATACTTTGCATCCTTTGTAATTCGCTGGGTGTTGTCCTTTACATAAAACGCACGTAGCTGGGTTGCCGTCCTTTTTATTTTTTGAGCAGGTAGGGTAATAATGTAAGCCAGCGCATTTGACACATCGTGCAGGGCGCGTACATCTGTTTCTTGTGTGGCCATAACATTGGCAGTTTTTGCATTGCGGCCTTTTCTTAGGTTCTTCGAACTGAATCACAGCATTTCCTAAATACTTAATTTTGAAAATATCTTTATTATTCTCTTTGCGTTTTACGTCGATGAAGAATAAATTTTTCTTTTGTTTGTTTTCTTTGTTTATTACATTCATGATGTTAGTAACTTCACGACCTTCGTTTTTTAATAAATCGGTAATAGTTTGAAAGTCGGTGGAGTAATGGAGGTTTCTTAATACCACTCTGTATTTCTTCTCCTCTTCTAAACTGTACGTATGTCTTGCTACTTTATTAGCAACGAGTACGTCACGTATTTTTTTGTAGTCATCGACATTGTTTATTTGGAGTTTTAGTTTGTTTCCTTGTAATAACTGATATTTATAATTTTCTTTTTTTATGTGTGTTTCGATTAGTTTAATTAGAGGATCTATTGCTGAGATGTAATGTAGGATAAAGGGAGGGACTTGAATTTTAGTTTCCCTTGTTTGATTTTTATTATTGGAATTATCCGCATCGTTTCCCTTAGCAAGTAGGAGGTATCTGTTTTGAATTAATATAGGGGTTTTGTTAATTTGTACTGTGTGGTTTTCGCTTGTATTTTTTCCCCTCTTTTTCTGTGATCTTTCTTGCTGAAAGTCGTTTAGAATAATCACATCTTCTTCGTTGATTTTTGGTGGACATATTATCATCTTCATCAGTGACATAATGGGACTGATGTACTGTTGGATTAGATGACGTGTTGACCGTCATTTGGGAAGTGGACGGGGCCGTTTGATAAAGCGAGGCGGTCGATATTGTCGAGTTTGGATAAATTTGGTTTTGAGGATATGTGAGGCCAGGATAGGCTTGACAGAATTGTTCGTTTTGAAAATAACCATTGGGAGCCAAGGTTTGATACTGCGAGAATATTTTATTTGGGTTTTGTAAATTTTGGATTGGTGATAACGTTTGTAGCTGTGAATTCATGAATGGCATTAGGTAATTCGGTTGTTGGGGAGGTAACATGTGTGAATATTGGGGTTGAGCCGGTTGCGGGTACGTATTATTATGTTGATTAAAATGAGGGAGGTTATTTGAGCTCCCTGAACAGCTATCGCTGTTATCTTGCATTTTAATGCTTGAAAGAAAGGTAACTTACTGTGCAGTATGAATTAAATTATTAAATATATAAATTTGCCTGTCCTTAAGCAAGGCTGCGGCTCCGCTGCTGCGATAACACAGGTATAGCTCGGCACGCACGTCTGCTCTGCTTGAAGGCACTGGCTCAAGTTCAATGTTACTTTGGTGGAATTTACTGTCGAGAGCTTCTTGCAAGTTTGTGTTTTGGCAAGAATGCGTCTTAAGCACTTTTCTTATCTGCATCCACTCACTCAGTCATTTGTGTAGGGTACTCAATACGTCGCTTCACTATAGGAAAGTCGCAACAGCTATGATCATTCTATTTCAAAAAAGGCTGAGCAAATGAAGTTCATGGGTCAGGCCATGGATAATAGAATATTAGGTGTCGGCTATTGCAAATCGAAGACTTGCAGCTGTTTTGGGATGCTTATAGATCTTCAAGCGTAAAGTAGAATCTATGGGACCTAAAACATTTAAAAAGGACAATAAAACAAGAAAATCAATAGCGGTGCTTAATCGTGTGGTAGTAACTTGAATGCCCGGTTGTAGAAACCCTCATCAACTCCGTGTTTTCCTGACGATGGATTAAAACTAATGGTCCGTTGGAAATTTATGGCGTTGCATAAAATTCCTCTGATATGGCGTTATTTCGTTGGAACTCGTAGCTGTTAATTATAAATTCGGTTATGTAGACGCCTAATTTCTGATAGGGATGTGCGTGCTAACATCAGTTTGTATGAGAAATTGTGACAAGCCTACAGTTCAGTACATCCTCAAATAATTCCTGGAAGACATGCCAGTGCTTTATTATTTTATTTTTTAAGCGTATGCCCATTATTAAATGAAAAGTAGTTTCGTCGTAGAGGCCATTGAATGATTAATTGAAGATGTGGTACCTGACCGAGACTTTGGCGTGATGAGATAACTCAGGAAATTTATTTGTTCCATTGGAACAAGGCACAATAAATAATTTTCAACTTCACTATAAATGTGGTAGATGAATTGGTTTTTGAGGTTGTAAAAGAAGCTTTTTAACTATTTTTTTACTATTTTGGTTTTGGAATCGAGCCCGACATATTTGGAATCTGGGTTCCAATTGTGTGGGCTTAGGAAATAAAAGGGGTGGTATGGTATCCTGTTTTCTACAACAATTTCCTCACGTAATGTTTTAATGTTGTGAAGTCTTTTTGAAGCTTCTCCTGCGGAACACGAAAATCTTACCCTTATCTCATCCAAAGCCTTTAATTTCTTTATTTTATGGAGGCATTTGGAACATTTTGCATTCCACAAAATTTTTTGAGCTGTATGCAATTTAACAGAATTCCTTTACTTCTTCCGGTGACCGATTTTCCATAATAAAATCTTCATAGCTGCTTTCAGAATTCGAGTACAGTTCGTATATCGCAAACTGCTGTAGGAGGGCAGAAAGTATGTCTTAACTAGCGAATATGTTGAGACATGTCGGCTCTTAGTAGATCGCGATATACAACGGCGAGTGATTAATATCAAGAATATCTATATAGGTAGACGGATCATCTTCTGCTGAAAAGAATCAAGTAATCATAAAAAAATCTTGATCGTGATTTAAAATAGCAAAAAGTTATGAAGTTTTTGTTTCTTAATTTCTTGTGATTACTTCATTCCTTTCTCTGCCTTGGTTTACTCTTATTGTGTAAAAGGTAAACGAATCCCTAGACACAGCATCACTCAATAAATTTTGAATAATTTGGTAGGTAGATTTGTGTCAGATGTTTTGTTTTTTAACTGCGGAAGAACGAAAGCTCGAGTAAGCTGCTGTGTCACGCGGAACTGAAGAAACATTTATGACAGTCTTTTAGTAAATTTGGTTTGAGTCCTTCATTTGCAGTAATGATCTGCTGATCTAATATATACTTCCTTGTCAATTAGATTATTGGTTTGATGTCAAATAAATTCGTTATTTATAATTTTTCCTTTTTTTTTTGATTTTTGATGCCTTGCCACGAAATCCTTTATTATTATGTTGATCTAAGATGATATTTCTGTGAAAATCTTTATTAATTTTAATTTTTTTGATATTTCCTTAAAATAAAATGAACTTGTAGAAATAAACAGAAAACTACATTGAAAATGTCGTCATATATTTCTCACAAATCTGCGAAACCAAAAGTTACTTTTTTTATGTTATCTTTGTATACATAAACCAAAATTATTATATCTGAAAAGATATGTGTTAAGTTGTGAAATACATTGGGTGGCAAAGTTTGTAAAGAAAAACGAAGACTCGAAGGAGGTTTTGACATATTTAAACACTCCTTATATAATAAGGTTTTAAGTCTTTTGAATTTTATTGATAGAATGAAGACAGTTAAATGTTTATTAAAATATATTTTGTCGGCATTTCTAATATCTACTAATTTTAATTTTTTATTTCTAATAATTCTCGAAATTATAACGCATTAAGGCAATTTTGGTGTTTAAATTATTCCGTTGAGTTCCTCAAGAAAAACAAGTTGTTCACAGACATTTTTTTATTGTTTTATTCACCCTTTGTGTGCTCTCGCCTTAAAATGTTATTAATATATAGTTTTTGTACCAATTAATTTTTGTTTATCATAACAATGTCTAGCATTTAGAGTTTTTTTATTTTGCAGCTTTTTTTATCGATGTTAACTTTAACATTAATAATTTTCTTATAGCAAACCTCTCAAAGTTGTTTTTCTGATAAACTGATTTGCGTTGTTATTCTGCTGTGTAGTGCAACAAACAAAAAATCCTCATTACTCTTGAATAATTGTAACGGGAATTTTTTTTCCTAACTTAGAGACATTTATCTTGTGTTATTAGAAATATGCAAGGTCTGACGATAATTAATCGGATGCTTTTTACTATAATGCGTCTTGTTTTCCTTATTGGCACACAGTTTTGCGTTTTTCGTAATTTAGAAAATCTCACGTCTTTTGTCGCCCTGATAACTTGAACCAGAGCGCATCCATGATTACTTTATTTGTTGGATGCTCCTTGTACACTACTTGCAGTGATACTACGCAGTTTTATCTGCACGCCTGAATAAGCGCCGAAGGAATTCCACTTTTTGTTCGGCTGTGGCATTTCAGCCGATTTATGTGTATTGACACTGCAGATCGCAGGTTCAGAACGGCGCAGTCCGTGCGTAGGACGCGAAAAACCTTACTAATCGCAATTCGTGTCCGTTTAGCGCTGCGAAAGGCGAGGTTAAAGTTTAATAACGGTGCTGGCGCCGAAGAAAGTCGGTTTTCACTCTCGCGTTCTCTCCGCGAAGCGCCTGACGTAAGCCGAATCTGCCCGGTGGACTTGAGCCACATCTGGGAAAAGTTACAGTTACAGTTAATCTCCGTGGTGGGTTTTAATAGATGTAAACACCAGTTGATCGATCGCAGCGAGTTATGCAATGAACGAGTAATTTTGCATTTTAATGTGAATAATAGTAATTACCAAGCTTTCGGTCTTTTTCGGATTTTTGCATCTCAAGGAAAGCTGCCGTTCAAGCTCTAATAAAGTAATTAATTTGTTAAAGTTACGTTTTCATTATTTCTCCTTTTTTGAATTCCCGTCCATTTATTAATGGTTATTAGGATGCATTTTGTCTTCTATGTTTTTCTGTGATAAAATCGTATTACATGCAAAAAGAAATTTTAACCTGAAATATTTCAGGCACTTCCCGTCTTTATGGGTTATTTGTAATGCTAGCTTTTTTCACTGATGAAAAATTTGTTGAAATTAATGAAGCAGAGAAATTATTATTGTTTTCTTGTAATAACCAGAAACAGATAACAATTTTGCTCATTAATAGCGATATATTGACGCTTTTTTGCAAATGTGTCTGATTTTCATTCAGTAGCTTGCAAATTGGTTTAAAATTATATAGTAGTTAAGTAGATTTTATTTTACAAGATAATTTTGTAGATGAGTCAGCCTTATATTTGCCGGTTTTTATTCAAAATGTAATTAACAACTGGAAATTTTTCAATTTTAAATTTTAATCTAAAAGATTTTTGTAGTTTGGTATTTTGCTTCGTTGCACTAATTGTGCTAAACTATTTCTCAAGTTTATTGTGTTTGCTTAATTAACTCCATTACTCCACAACCGAGACTCTACAGCACCCTGTGTTTAGCGGAGTCCAATTATACTAAGAAGTCCGCTCATCTAATACAGCAATAGCAGTAACCCACCCAAAAAGGATACATGAGACCATTACAACGATAATGCACTTAGTATTAAAATTATTTGAAATTATTCTGGAAGGTTGGTAGATTGCAAATGCACGAGTAAAATAATTAAGTACGGAGGACAAGACGATTGAGAGAACAAATTTTCTCACTTTCCAAATACTTTTATCTTTAGATAAAAATTAATCTAGCCTTCAGGAATGATGAGGATATTAAAAAAATATATGAGATAAAGGGGTCTATTAGGAATTAAGCTTGAAGTAAAGCCATTAAGAAAACTTAAACTAATATTACAATGCAAGAAATGCCAAAGTTATGAACACACGCAGAGTTACTGTAGTAGGGGTCGGAGGTGTGCAAAATGTGCTGATTAACACCATACGAAAGAATGTAGAATACCAACTGTGAGGAAGCACACTCGGCCAACTACATAGAATGTCTAGTAGCCAAAAAGTTACAACAGATAAAGAATAACGCAAGTAAAACAGTAGAAATGGAAAACAAAACAAATCACAAAGCAGTTGGGGTGCAAAAGTACTCCTGGCATTGCCAAAAAAGCATTGCAAGGCGATTTGTGGATATAAAATCTATTACGAAGTCTGATGTCCAACAACAACAGGAAAAAGTTCGAGCAGTAAGAAAAGTGAAAGTAGAAGTAGAAGCTTCAGTTTCCAAGAAGAAATAATGAATTTAAAGGCAGCAGAATAGCTGGAATGCCGCGGAATCCAACAAAAACAGAACGAACTGCAAGTATTTTTAAATCTACAAAAGATTTATATACGTCTTATATCAGAAACTCATCACACGAAACAATCATTTAAAATTTAAAGAATATAAAATACTATATATCTGAAAAACTAGAAAAGGAAGTAGTGATATCAAAACAAATAGATACCAACTACGAAAAAGCAAACATAAATACGATGAACTCTAAACTATGGCTATAAACGTCAAACAGGTGGACAGAATATTACAGTTACAGTAATCTATTGTTACAAAGCTTAAAGGATAGATTATAATTGAAGGGGGGTGCTCAATGCAAAATATCTAATATGGACTTTGGCCCACAAATAAAGGAAAAGAATTGCACGAAGCCGCAAATGAGCTGAATTGCATTTACCACTCCACAGGAAAACCCACCTACGTACTACAGATGAAAATAAACCACCAGACGCGATTGATTTCTGATTTACAGGAAGGTGCCGACCATCTACATTGATATCGGAGAGAATTTTGATCTGAGCTTCTATTATACTGTGATAATATGAACATTATACGAAAACATGATTTTTTAATTATTATTAACGGAAATGATCTCACCTAACACTGACCAACAAATACACAGATGGGGAAATCTTTGAGGAAGAGTTCAGTAACAGAATTCAGCTCAACGTACCCCAGCATGTCATAACTTAAAAGGACAACAACAGACAACAAGTATTCCAGCAAATCAAGAAGCTGGTTGGGGAAGAGAGAAGAACCATGCAAAAATAGGACCAGATAATAATCCTAGTAGATAAAACTAATCCAATTTGCGCAACAACTAACTCGGAGATGACCAGAGATGATTGCCGGATCGGAAGAAACGGTTATTGCCACGTTAAAGAGGGGATTTTTCATGTTTATCCCTCAAAGAATTAGCAGCCGAGCTCCGAACCCCTCGGAGCTACGGTAGCTTAAAATAAGTGTAAGGAATGCACAAGAAAGTCGACCCGTATTCCATTCTTGATTTCTCCTCATGCCAAATGTTCTATGCATGCTCCACTGACGTTTGCACAAGTCAACGAATGGCTCGGCCGGTTAGGCGTCGTGCTTGTAATCCGGTGGTCGAGGGTTCGATTCCCATCTAGTGCAATTTTATTTTGCTTGAATGGAAAAGTGCTGGTAGCGGAAGATGCACGAAATAAAATTGGTTACCCCATAACAGTATCAAAAGAAATTAAGAAAAATATAAAGTCAATAATCATGGGGGGGGGGACTATTGATACAGTAATCTAGCAAAACCAGCATACCTACAAAGGTTTGGAAGGCCATCAAACCATACATCATATTAACCATCTCGAACTTACCGATAATTTCAAAACTAATTGAAAAACTATTTCTGAAAAGGCTAAAACCAACAATAGAAAGAACTGATTCCAGCACATCAGTTGGGTCTCAGAAATCAATATTCTATCGTAGACCAAGTCCACAGGCTAACAAGTATCATCTGAAAAGACTAGAAGAGAAGTCTGTTCAGCAATCTTCTTGGATGTTGCACGGGCTGCAGGACTGAATTATAAACTTAGAAAAGTACGTCTAGACAAGTTTCCGAACTGCTAAAGTCTTGCAGATAAGCTATTCAGAAGACAAATACTCCGACTTGGACAAAATTAAGGAAGGAGTATCACAGGTCAGTGTACTGGGGTCAGTACTTTATCACTTGTACACCAGTGATATGTCTACAATCAACCAAGAGGCGATAGCCACTTTCGCATATGTTACCGCTATACTAGCAACAGAAAGAAGGGTATTGGAATCAACAAAAGTGCTGCAGGAATGAAGTAGATTTATTGCCAAAAAAATACTGCCCAAAATTAAATGGTAGCAAATATATGCATATCAATTCATTAACAAGAAGGATGAATACATACTAGTAATACTAAACACCATCGTCTTACCAAATGTTCATACAGCAAAGTAGCTGGGAATGTATCTGGATGCTCAATTACTATGGAATGGCCACACCAAAAAGAAAAAGAAGAGTTAAGAATAAAATGTAGAAAAATGTACTGGTTGTTGGGAAGAATATACCAGTTGTCAATTTACGATCAAATATGGTCGACAACTGTGGGGTCGAGTCAGTAAAAGTAATAATACTAAAATTCAAATATTTCAAAACAAAGTACTAAATAAATAAAAAATACCATAAGTGCATACTGGTATGTCACAAAAAGCGATATCCACAGAGACCTAAGGATAAAAACTGGATTAAGGGACATAAAGAACGTTGCCCAGAAGCACGAAATTAGGCTTCATGAATATGTCAACATTAAGGTTCTGCAACTCTTGGATAACGCAGAATTAGAAAAGAAATGCCAGTGTAAAAGCAGAGTAAAAATGTTAATACCGGAAAAGTGGGTCGCAGAAGGTAACCGATGGGCGACATCTTATATGAACATTAAATAATTTAATTTTGATAAGAGTTGCTGGTTAGGCTTACTTAGACTAGTTGCAATATAAAAAAACTACACAAGCCTTGCGTCCTGGTAAGACTTGTTGTGAATTCACCAATCCCTCTGTCGACAGCCGAGCTTTCCCGTTCGTATGTTCCATTGTCATGTTGTCATTCACGTTCAAGTACATGTTAGAAGCATCACGTTATTAGGGACAGATTGTTTTCGTCAGAACGTTGAATTGCACGATAATGACGGCTCGGGCGAGCGGAGTGGAACAAGACTCCCATCAACCTTTGGCGAATTGCGCGGTGGACACGCTCAAGGTTGGTAGCTCTATTGAGATAGCCCGAGCAGCTCGGCGCACATAATAATATGCTTATGAGGCTGCATTCGGCTACTGGACAATAACGACCGGTTGTTCGAAAAGCGATCTCGCGACGCTAATACCAGCCGGTATTTGTAAGTAGGTTGAAGGTTATAGATAATAAAATTCGCCGGCATTGCCCAACCGCATTGTTCTGGCAGTTTTACGGCCGCCATTCATGACACGAATACTCGGTCCGGGCTGTATACGGCCGCAGTCATTTTGGAAATCTCTTTTGGCGTGCGGTATTTCTTGGTATGGCATTTTGCTAAATTGCGAAACTAGCATGTAGAAGTAGACAAACGGTTGCTATCCAACAATGTCGCCATAAAAACTGGCCGGCTAGGTAAATCTGCATTGACGACTTTTAGCCGCAAATTTATCAAAGAATATAAATTGTTCGCGTGGTGGGCCGTCTAAGTGGCTTTTGTGATCAATGGGTTGTTATTTCCCGCCGCAACCGTTCGGGGAGGCGTGTACAACTCGAAAATCTTGAGAAATTGACGAGATTAATTTTGGAAAACTAATTTACTTTGTTTTTTTAGATAGTCGAGCTATCTTACAAATTATTTATAGAAGATTGATGTGTACCAGTGGCTATTATGTTCCCATTGATTAAATTGTATATTTTTGCTGGAGAATTTTTATAAACGTCCTATTTTTTGTTTTCTCTGTGACACTGTTATATTGAAGAAGCTAGTCTCAATATACAAATGCAATATAATATCCGAATGTTTCTTTTATGTTAATTTTCTTAAATAAGTCAGATAAAAAAGGCGATAGGCCAAGCTAGCCGAAAGTGTTCATTGACATCATTGAAAAAAAATATATTAAACGATGACGTTCATCAGTCCAAATAAAGATCATAAGAGAATTTTGGCCCGAATGTATTAAAATAGACCATAGCTCTTACCAGAATTAAATAATTGTTCACAAACCATAGGCAGGTGTGTTCTACCGCTTTATGGTACCAAGTATTGTGCATGGGACTCTTAATATTTGCTATTTCTCTCTATCCCGTGCTATTTGTATTAAAATTAGCCCAGTGACTTTTTTACACGTTGTCGTACTACCTCGTTCTGGCATATCTCTTGATCTCCTTTCCGACTATCGTTTTCGTCCGTTCCTCATTTAGCCTCCTATGGTATGGCCTGCATAGTTTCATTGCATGTTTTGACACAATGACACAATTCTGTTATATCTTTATTTTAGTTTTTGGTCTGACGTATCGTTCTTTCTTCTCAAGGTCACCATTATCATTTTGCTTTCCAATAACTAACAAGAAGCTTATTTGTGTCGAAATTTGTGTTCCACACGTACTGATTATATAATTCTGAAATATTGTGATATTTTTACTTCTTCATTTCCTTAGACACATCACTTTAGTTTTGGAACTGTTGATTTTTAATTATGTCTTCGGATACTTCGTTTAGTTGTGGCAGCATCTCCGTTAAATCTTTTTCATGTTACGAATCTTAGATTATCATTATTTTCTCTTATATATTTATATTTTTGTTTGTCTAGTTGAGTATTTGAATATTTCTTCCAAGTTCAAGATGAACAACTGTGTAGACAAGCTTTCTCCTTACCTAATTTCTCTAACAATAAGAAATAGGTTCTTTTTGTTTGTTTTGCTTCGCTGTTGATTTATTTCTTTAATTAAATTATTAATTAAAAAAAAACAAGTGAATTCTTCCATTTCTGCCCATTGCTCTATCGAGTTAAACAATTTTGTTGTAGTCAACTAAACGTAGAGATAAGTGATATTCTATATATTTTCCTATTAGTAATAATAATAGTTTCCCGTAACAGGCCTTGAAGGCCCTTTAGGGTCGTAACAGGATAGGTCTGCTACAATCTAAAGCCTACGGTACACAAGGGTAGTAACGTGGCTAGCGCTACGTACCGACCGCCTATTATTACCCCAGAGTTTGACCTCCAGGTACTCATTTTTATTGCAGCCTTAGTCGAACTGGGGCATAAAAATGCCAACGATTGATTTGCGAGAGCGGGATTCGAACCCGCAACTTTTGGTTTCGTAGTCAAGCGAACTATCCACTAAACCACCGCAGCTCGCAAAACTTTGGGGTGTGCAGAATAGAACACTCGTTTTGTGCAATGGTAAGCAAGCGCTTACTACACTGAGCTAATGTACTACCTTTTTTTTTCTAATAGTACTTTCGTAAATAAAATGTAGCTGTAAGTTTTCCAAAGGTTTCTTGTTTTACTGTTTGATAATCACCTAATTTTCTAGATATTCTATTGCTTGTAATGTTTATCGATAATTTATGCTCTTGTGAGAACAAGCTGATTGGCCTGTAGTTCTCTAGTAGGAATAGATCTCCTGTTTTTTTTTAAATACACATTTTTTAGACACATACTGAAGAGCTCCTTTATCTTTGTAGTGTCTTGTGCCTCTTGATTATCTTCTCGCATTATTGTTTTATCTAGTATTTAATGTGTGTATGATTTACCTCTCGTGAATCTCGGAGATGTCTTTCCACCCACCATTTAGTATTTTTTCATCTTCCTTTATATCTGATGGCTTTTTAACTTGTGACCACAGATTTTTGTAGAATTATCCAGAGTTTTCTAGATTTTTACTTTTGTTTTTGTTTCTCTTCTTCACATGATGCGCTTAAATATTCTGCTTCTTACATTTTTTCTTATCTTTCAATATTCTTCAGTATGCTGTCTACCTTCTTTGTGTAGATTTGGTTTACGATTATAGATTGCGTTTGCTTACTGATGAGAGGTGATTGGTGGTTAGTACGCTTTCTTCCAGTGATTGTTTCAGTTGCCTGATATGTACTTTGGTTTCAGCAGTTTTCGTATACGTTCCTTCCGGCATTCTCTGGGTAGTTTTTGGAGGGGTTACGATTGTTATTTTTGTTCATACTAAGCGATGGTTGCTTTCAGATTCATAACAACACATCGAAGATAATTTTTCTTGTCAAATGAAAGTCAATTTTGTTACGAGTGGTTTTGTCTGGACTCGCCCGGCTCAGGTTTCTCTAAAATTCGTGTCGTATAGTTAATTGCATTCCAAGAAAATTGTAACCATTACTTCTCTGTTGTTTCTTCTTCTATCCTTTCCGTAGTTTAATCGAGTGTCTTTTACTTTCGAATTATGGCATGAAAGTCTCCCGATCATTAATTGGTAATTACTTCTTTCTGCAGTTTTATAGTGTTGTATCGATTTGAACAATTTTCGTTTTCATTTTCTTATGTACTTTGATTGTGAGAGAGGTTATCTTCTGATGGATTAGAAAGTCAACCCCGCCTGTGACCTTGATGTCCTTATAAAATAAGGTGTCCAATTTTTCCCCGATTTTTTCCTGTACTTCTTATTTCGTTAAGATCTATGTGCGTTGTTTGTTACACTTCAGGTTCTTTAATTTTTGACCCTCATAGGGACAGTCATTAAAGTTGTTACTATTGTTTCGTTTCTTTTATCAAACGTAACGGGTCGCGTGCACCCTCCCCTGAAATTCTTTTCGGGTGTGGGCAATTTCACATCGATTCGGCGAACTTCAGCGAATTGCTAGGGCCTGTGTCGTCAGCGGAAGCAGTTATTCTAAAATATCAAGCAGCCGTGCTGAACATATCAGTTTACGTTTCTTGAGCAATGCAACGTGCTTATATGTTGCCAGGGCGGTCGTTGTCGCAGTGTGTCCGTGCGGTTCCAAGAATTGATTGGCCGACGAGCCAGGAAAACATGCTCCGCCACAATACGTCCTTTCTTCATTCTTATCTATCTGACTATTTTGCAACAGTCGGGTGGTAGGAAAACGCCCTGTTTCTGATAAGGGCAAAGGATGCATATACTTGGATAAAGCAAGGCTCCGAAGTAAAAACCGGCCGAGTTTGAAATGTACAGGACAGCCTAGCTTAGCCTAGCTCGGACCAGATTTCTTTTACGATCTTGTGCCTAACAACAGTTTTGTTTGGGCTAGCGGGGGTTGTTTGAAATTGGTTTGGTAGAAGTATAACATCTTAAAATAAGTACAAGGGGCTACTAGCTTCAGATTTCTTCTACGACCTTGTGTCTGTTCGATACTTACTTTAGCTGACTTTATACTATCGTTTAATAATATCGTTATGCTTTGTGCTTATAGGTAAAGTGATATTAATATAACATTTTAGGGGGTGAGGAACCCTTGTAAGCTGTTAATTTGTTGTGAATAATTTTTTAAAATGTTAATTATTATTAAGACGTCAAATCTGAAAAACAATCTGTTCAAATTATTATAATTGATTTGGAAGGAAGTTTTGGGTTAATTGAAAAGTTTGTTCAATCGAAATTTGAACGGCATCAGTTATTTTAATCATTCAAGGTAAAAATCATTACTGATCCTTTCGTAACACATATATATAATTTAGCATAAATTATCGGCAGAAACGATGTTTTTCTAAAGAATAACATTTGTTTCGATGCTGCTTTGAAAATTTATGTTCTGGAGCTAATTTATCCTTTCATTTGAATTTCATATGCCACTTATTAATTAATTTCCAGGATCCTTAATTATGACGATGTGTTTATGGGCCATTAAACACATGTAATTACTTTATGGGTGTTTTTAAATGTTTATTTTATAATAAGTTGTTTTATGGAGATTATTTAAATTACTTGAATTATAAATTATCATTATTTTAGTTAATTTTTCGTGAAGATCACAAGCGTGAAATTGAAGATTTTCCTCTTTGTTGCTTTATGTTTGTTTATGGTAACAATTTTTAAGCCTAACCAGTTGCGCAGAGGCAAGCTCTAGAGCCTTTTCCAGCTAGAACAAGCCGTGTAGGTGGGACGGCAATTTTTAATGTTCGGTCCAGCTGTAGAAAGTGTCAGGCAAATGTTACGACTTTCAACACCATTTAATCCCAACTTGAACTACTTAGGCCGGCGCAATGGTAACGCTAGGATTGGGTTTCCTATTCCGTAATCCATTTCCACGCTCGTTCTATAATTAGTCCTAGCTTAAACATGACTAAGTGATCGCGGCTCGTTTGTCGAAGTGCTGGATTGGGGTTTCGTTCTCAAATTGGCAAATGAATCACCAGCCTTGCACGGCCTTCGTTCCAATCTTGATAAAAGAATATCAATTAGTTTAAAACCGCCAATGACTCGCGAAAGTCATTAATCAAGCAAAAATGCAAGTGCAAACTTTCTACACGATGTTACGCAACCGAAACGGGAATCGAGCCACGAAGCCTCCAAAATGGGTAATAAAAAGGACACCTAATTAGGAGCCGTTATCTTTCACATATTGGCGGGGAGTTGAATAAGCTCATTTGGAAATTCGTTTGAATCTGGTCATTAGTGATAAAAGGTTTGAAAGTTTAAATTGGGAACTGAATAACGGAAGCCCCAAAAAACTCACACAATTCGCGTCCTCTGTAACTGTTTTTTCTTTTTTGCGATCGATGGGGCCTGATTATGAGGATTGGTAGTAAAAAAACGTAATTTTTGCCATTAGTCCATCTGAATGCAACGTTTTGGAATTTATAGATATTGAAAATGTAGAAAAAATAACCGCCGTTTTATGGCCAGCCATGAATCGGGCTAAATTAAATTAAACGGAGTTGTTGCCAGTGTTCATTAGAGGTATAAATGGCTGCACGCATTACCCAATTAAGTGTCATTAGGTTATTTCAATTGTGGTTACCAGAGTTTGTTTTTGTTATTTTTTTTAGGTAATAAAAGTTTATTTATTTCATTTTAATCCTGACAATATACGTGGGTCTACCATAAATGTTTAGTTATGATAGTGAACACTATAGTACCTGTCAAAGGTTTATTACAATGAAATGATTGAAATAAAAATACTTTAATTGAAAACAAATTAACGAAATTGACTGATAAAAAGTTTTCAGATTTAAACATTTCTTGAGAAGTGAAAATTGTTTACTTATATACATAGTTTCTTTTCAATTAATTAAAATACATTGATGTTGTTTAATTATCTTATTGGTGTAGAATTCAAATTTATTCTGCTGTTTAATTTATTTTTTTAATAGACTCATGTATTTGGGTAAGTTGTGAGACATTTACTTTTCCCTGTCGTGTTAACAATAAGAATTTGCTGTCAAATTAATTTTATTTTTATATGACCTTTTTATTGTTTCCTTTTTCTTTGTTTCCTTTTTCTTTGTTTCTTAATATATTGCTTCCTGTAAATTACTAATTTATCCAATCCGGGAGGTCGTTAATGAAATGTAAACATAAACTATTACCCCAACTCTAACTAATCAAAAATATTTTGATATCGTTAGTAAATTGATTATCGTAGTAACCCGATTAAGGATCGATAAAAATAACTGCAATAAGTGAAATGGAAAAGCAATAATATTTGACAATATTTCAAATTATCATACAAAATTCTGTTACATAAACTTATGGGAAAAAATTGACAATATAACAGATTTAATCATATATATTATTACTAAAGAAAGATGAAAGTTGATTGCCTTGAGGGAATTGGAAAGAAGAGAATATTTGGAACTTTGGTATTCTATTACGTAATTATGTAGCTGTTTTCAAGAATGCATTGAATTACTAAATCATGAAAGACATCATGGAGTATAGAAGATGAAAGAAAGCCCTTTGGATAATCAATATCCTATGTGGGGCATTTTCTGCTTCTTTTTTTAGTATAACTAAATTTGGGGTTATCAGGAAGATAACAATTGTTAAGCATTCTTTACATTTTAACATCAATTTTTATCAATATTAAGTGGCAATAGGTGATTACTATTGTAAAATGAAGAAAGAAGAAAATGGATGATATGTGTGTAATAATTTCGTTGTGGATGAAAAAATCTCTGACATTTTGCAAATTTTCTTCCGTTTTCAAATGAACACAAAGTACGGGTGAATTGGAGAACTGAAATCTATAGGACAAAATAAAAAAAATTGCAAATAGATAAAGAAATGTAAATCTAGCTTTTAAGGGACAGATAAAAAAGATGATTTAGAGTTGTTATGATATTGCTGAGATCGGTGATAATGCTCTAGTTATTATTTTTTACTTTCAATATGACCAAGAATTTTAATAGAATTTATCATTGTAGTAACAAGCGAGTTTAATAAGAATATTATTATTGTGTTGAAATAATGAAATGCCATTTTAGGGTCAAAAAGATGTGTGGTACAGAGTTGAATATTAAAATGTTTTGTGCAATTACATGTTTGGAGAAGATTAAAGCGTTGTAAGTTAAATATACAAGCAAGTACAGATATAAAATTTTAAAGGTTTTCTTCTAAAGATGCTACAATCTTCTACCTTAAAGATAGTATTATCAAGAATGGAAGAAAGAAGAAGTCGAAAAACGAGAGGAAGAATTTTTGCCTAATTCTGATTGCACTGATAAAGGCTTCAAAAGGAATGGTCTGTTTTGGATGGTTAACTAAATGGCGAGCTCTTCTCGGTCGGTGTTTTGATGCATCGTGTTGTTAGTTCTCGAGTTGTTAGAGTGTGGTCGGAGTTTGGAAATTCTTAACGTTACGTCTACAACTGCGGCAGACATCTTCAGAAGGAAATCTAAAAATTAAGTTACTGTCCTGTGCGTTGTTCGTACGCGCGTGGTAGGGATGGTGGCGAGAGACTGTTGTTGACGCGATCGGGATAGTTGTTGACGTAATCGGGCTAGCTGCTCACGTAAATCGGGTCGTTGCAGGTAACATCTCGGTATTTGCTAAGGTTATTCGCTTTTTCACCGCATGCCAGTTTGTTTTTATGCCTTAAAAGCTGTACCAACGGCACCTCCACCTCAATCAACCCGAAAAATCAGGTATTGCTCAAGATGCCTTGAAAGATCCTAGCCACTAGGTAAGAGTACGGTCAAATACAACTTTTGTTTAATTTAAGGAACTATTACCAGAGATTATACAGAGAGCCGGTGGAAATTTATAGATATAAAAATAATTTTAACTGGAACGGTGTATTCTACGAGAGATTGCCGACCTTCCAGTAACTTTTTGCAAGGTGGGAACGTGGAACAATTTATTTACAAATGCTAACAGTCGGATAAGTTGATGCGGTGACCTTACGAAAGTGAGATATGCAAAACGATCCTAATGATAGGCAACCAAACGTTCAGAGCTCAGCTACGCCACATTTTATATCAACTGTCTTTGTTTACTTTCTGTTCAAATGTATAATAGATTTATCCAACTTGGTTCACTACTCTTAAAAACTAAAACATAGACCGCCATGCAGCGAAAAAGCAAGTGACGTCAACAAATGCTAGATGTTATCTGCCATGTCCTGATTTAAGTCAGCAACTAGTCCGGTTACGTTAGCAACTAACCCGTTGGCATCAGCCCCCCACCAGTATCCCTACCATAAGCGCACGAGTATAAAAACGAAAGCTCAAGGGACAGAACTTAAATTTTTAGATCTTCCATATGAAGATGTTTGTCGCAGTTGTGGATGAAACAACCACGGTCTAACAACCCGAAAACCAACAACACGATGGCATCAAAACTTTCATAGAACTACTTATCAGAGTGTGATGGTATACGTTCTGGTTTTTAGAATGAATTTAATTGTTGGGAATATTTAAGTTGACAATTGATTAGAAAAAATACGAAATTAACCAGAAATAGAGTATGCTGATGCTTAATTGATTTTTAAAAATTCTAATTAAAATATATCGGAAGTATAAGACAAAGGAACAATAGATCAACACTTTCTGTGTGGACAGCAGAAAACGGAGAACTTCTAGTGAAGGGTGTAAGTATACCGAAAATACAGAGCCAGTGTTGACTTTGTGACCGAAGGTCGAATTATTATCCTTTTAAAAATTAAGTGGAACGATTTAAAGAGAAGTGCTCGATTTTAAAGCTTGTCCACCTGAACTGTTGGTGACATAACTCGGGGGCAAAATAAAAAACAAAACTAAATATAACCTAATAAATTTTAATTTTGATTTGCATAAAGCAAAAAGCTATTCATTTATGTGTTATTTATTTATTGAAAAAGGCGCTATCTGCTATGCATTTAACAAAAATAATAATGAAAAATGTCTTATAGTCACTTATGTAAATTATTTTATTTTATTTCTAATAAAAATAAAGACATACCATACCTTACTGACGTTGAGCAGGCCCCTTGCAAAATTATTTGAATGTGCTTATTAGTAATAAAATAATTTGAGTGTGAATTGGGAACCTCAACGGAGGTTTACAAAAACTGGCCACCCTTGCTCTTAAATTCCCGTACTTTGCCGCCTCTTTCCGTCTTAAAATTAAAGCAGTATGGTTATGTTCAACAAGAGTTTTATTTACAATCATAAAATTTATATAGCGCTTCTTAGCTAGTAGAGAATCATGAGCAGACACAACAGCTTGCAGTGAACTGAAATTGTTAATTGTTCACTTCCATTTATATAACGCAATTGAGCCGTAATTGCATTGACTCCGTAAATTACACAATCAATTAACTGAACTGCTATTAACCTAAACGTTGTGTCATTATAATTACAGTCTTCGGGGTTCGCTTGTGTTATTCCTTTATTTTCGTTTGCTCCGTGAAAATAATTGCGCCGAGTTATTTGTTTCTATTAAGCGCTCTCAGACTGATTTATCTCCGCAGTTGATTGCTTTAATTAATTCGGCGCGGCAAAAATTGATTTGAACTGAATAATTCGTGTACCAGGGCCGCTATAAACTTGATTGGTGTGGAGAGTTGGCGAACTTGATTGACCAATTTGGCTAAAGTTTACGAACATAAATTATCTTGAAGTCCAAGTAAGATAAATCTGGAGGCATCGATGCCTAAAAGGACAAATGCGAAAATGTAAATTCAGATCTATAAAGGTTAGCCGTTAAATAAAACATTCAAAGAAATTATAGTAGGGCAAAAATGACTGTGTAGGACGATGAAGGGAAGAAGGATGGAAAAGAATATGTGTTTTCAGGAAATGGTGTATATGGGCGGTAGATTGATCTTTATTACTTATTGGGTCAATACAGATGTAAGTTAAATAAGACTTCCCAGGGAGATAATATTGCTAACAAAGTCTTATCCTACAGGGCCGTCGAGGTGAATCCGGAATTTTTTAGGTTTCCCTGTTGGGTAACACTCGACTTGGGTAATACTCGAATCCCTTCGCACGGGTAAATCGCCGATAGAAATTATTACGTGGCTAGGCTACTAAAAAAGTCGAACGTATGACGAAGCCAAGAATTATAGGGAATAGAAATAACTACCAGGAGAAGCTAACTGTAATTCGTCCAAGAATTGAAAAAGGAGATCGATCAGGATCCTGGGCGGAGCATGACTGACCCGGCAAAAAAATGGGCGTGGCGAGGTCGCCTCTCAGTCTAGCATTGGACCAAGACCTGCACTATAAGGTTTCGTCCTGAGGAACCGCCAACTGTTGATTGAGAAAAATAAGGATAGGAAATTAAAGGCCTAAGCATTGTTGAATGTCATCAAGCACGAAAACGCTGGGTTTATGCTGTTCTCTTCGAACGAAAAGAAATGCAACCAGAACAGAAAGGTGAATCGCCAAAATAATGCCTTTGAAGTGCCCTTAGTGTCATTCATACAAAGTTTCTTATCTTGGTGATAGTGCTGGACGAGAGTTCATGTTCTGGTAAGACTCCGCTCCAACCCACAAGACAAGGTAGACCCGGGTATTACTATACAATTTGTGTTACCACTGGTTCTTCGGCTTGTGGTCACCCTTAAAGCTCCTACTGCAATCGTTTTGCCTATTACATGTGACACGTGATCAAGGTGAAGGTGAATGATACGCATCATCGGGACAGTTTAAGGATTTCTATCATGGAAGTCATGACTTATATAGACAAGGAGGAAGTCGTGCTGGCCTGCATGACATGTTTGGGTCACGGCCGTTAATGGGGACTACATTTAATAATACCATTTACTAAGTTTCATGTAAATCAATTCAATTTTCTTGTATTCTAATGTTATTCTCATTATTCATTTCCCCATATATACATCGATGATTCTGTATAGATGTTTGTTAAAACCAGAATGTTTGTTATGTTTGGGGCTATAGGATGAAGAAATTATAATTATCTCAATTATCATATATACAATGAAAACAAAGAATAACTGACAGTGGATGATTGCAATGTGGATATTTTAAAGAATGGCATCTCTGGTGTATTAAGAAATTCAGTTATTTTCCCATAAAAGGTTGCACTGCAGCAATCATCGGAACCTTTTGTAGCGAGCACAATTCCAGCTTCAGCCGAAACCATCAATTGTGCCAAATTACGAATTATATGTCTGCATAATGTGCGTGTATTTTAGGCAGCTTTGATATTTACAATGCATTAGTTAACCCACTTTCACCTTTTTCCAGCTACGTGCGGCTACTTGCAAGTTTTGCTCGTTAATTCTGCACCTTCGCCGAAGCGCTTGGTTTCAGGTCACGTCCCAGTGTTGATCTAGCGGCCGCGCAGCCAACACCCGACCCGCCACTGTTACCGATTTCGCGAGGCCATCCTCCTGACTAATCCCCCAAGCTGCCGGGCTTATTCGGGGACACAATCGGGATCACTCAAAATACCCCGTGCACCGCGCGCACGTGGGACGATCTACTTTCGCCATTCCCGCCGAACACATGTTTTCCATTAGGCCGCGAATTCGCTCCCGCCTCAATGGCTCAATGGAGAGCATTGAGGCGCGTATTATGCAAAGTGCGTTCGGCCGGGGCGTGGGCCTGATTGATCGGGTCGCTGTCAGCCAGGTGGGTGTACGCCGATGTCGCTTGCCATATTAGAGGAAATCGGATGAAAAGGGATTTCCAGCTCTAATTAGGAGCACGTATCGTGCTCGGCTCTATCTGCGGGGTCATCTCCGTTCAGCGCCATTGTCGTGCGGACTTGGGCCTCGGATGTTCTACCCTGATATTGACAGTGATTCGCGCTGAATGGCCGCCTCGCCGTGGAAATTTGAATGTTTAATTCTTAGGCTATTTATACCTTGCAGCTGACGGAAGCGATTAAAGGAATCGTTAAAATTCATCACAGGTGGAAGCGTATTGAGGTTACTCAACAGGCCTTGACCAAAACAGGGAAAACCTTTTACTTCTGCAAGTAACCCCTTTTTAGAATTCTGCTTATAAAAATACTAACTATCTAACAGCTAAAAATCCTACTTGTTATCCATTAGTTTTGCTAAATGTTCTATCTGAATCAACATTAAGTTATGATAATTAATGTAACAGATTTATCCTTAATAGCAAAACCATAAAAAATGAGGCAAGACACAAACCAAAATCCGTTACGAATTATCCTCAAAATGTCATGATTAAATTAGAGGATGTTTCAAAATAATGGACTCAATTTTGTAAGTTTACCATTAAGACTAGTGACAAATATGATATATATTACATTTGATTTTATCGACATTAAAGTTTATAAATGATCAATGTGCCCCCTTTTAGCTTTACGGATAACATGTAGATGCTAGCAGAATTCATCCCATACACGCCGAAGTATGTTTTGTGTCACTCAGTTCACCGCAGCTGTGGTACGATTTCTTAGTTGGTATAGGTGTTAGATAAACTGATTCTTTTACTATCCTTACAAAAAAAAATCGCAAGATGTGTGATTAGAAGATCTCGGGGGCCAGAACATAAGTACCAAGTCTTCATTCTCTATGCGACCTATTCATCGTTAAAGCAGAGATTTATTCAGAAATCGTAGATGCCAATGGGGTGGAGTTACGTCCTGTTAGAAAATAAAGTTTTCTGAATCTATTCATTTGTGGAATAAGCCAGTTTTGCAATATTATGAGATACATTGCTTCACAAAAAAAGATCCATAAAGCTTTGTTCTCGATACGGTACAGAACACATTAATTTTCGGGGAATGATGTTCCATTATTGTATGTTGTGTCGGTTCACATTCCCGATTAGGTGTAACGTTGCCTCGTAATTCAAAGACAAGAGCGACAGAAGAGTGTATAATTATTAGAAAATTTTACATTCTACTTACGTGAAGTTCCTGTATCAGTTGTAGGCGATATGGTTTCAACTTTAAATGACGCCTCAACACACACCAGACAGTTGTTTGTGGCAGTCAAAGTTCACTGCTCATTTTACGGGTTGACGTTGTTGGGATACGCTCTAAACTTTTCGAATTTGTCCCGTAATCTCCGATACGTGCGATCAGTTTGTGCGTTTACCTTTACACATGCAGCCAGTTTGATCAAATTGATTCCAACGACAAATGCTCTTTCTTATTCGCCAAATTTGTTTTACTGAACTTACAAACGCAAAAAAAAACTTGTGTTGGATTATTGTCATCTCACTCACAACTAACCTTGTTGCACGTCCGTAACTAATGATAGTAATAGAAACCTTAGAACATCTGCTTTGAAAGGTTATGTGAATCGTTCACATACAGTTTATAGTTTAGGAAATATAGTCCAACATTTTGAATTACTCTCTATAATGGGTAATATGGATTTCGCCAACAACCTGAACTAAATACATTTAAATTGTAGCGTCAGTACATTTATAGAAATGCAGCATTTATTGATGATCGAGCAAAAAGTGTATATGAAGCGACTAAACCAGCAATAGAAGAAGATTAATTTTCCGTCTGCTGTCATCTAGAGTAAAGGGAATTGATAGATTGATTTGGAATACTCAAGTTGTTTTGCTTTAAACAGAAATTCACCACCTGCTTCCTGACTCTAAGACAGTCGTCATTTGTGTTGGATAAACAATCCCAATCATGGCTTCATGAGACGAGGTCTTTCAACGTGTTGCCATTCAATAAACTGACTGTTTTTTTCTGGTGTCTTCTACCAACATCAAAATTTTGGTGTAACTAGTAGTCACTCAAAAAACGTCTCCGCATCCACCTTGAATAACTCCAGCAGTTATTAGTATACTCTCACAGGGTTCTGTTCTTGAGCGGCGAGAGTATGGTGAAAACATTGTCTACAGACTTATAATCTTCTTCTACATCTCTATGAAGACGGGCACACTCTGGATAATGTGTGGCTTCGTGAATTTTTGGACGCTCGTTGTTTTTGCCCTTTTTAGTAGCCCTTGTCACTTTGTATGTTAATGTCCAGCGAAATATAATTTTGCAACCCTGTGCCGTTTCCATATGTAGTTACTAACCTCATATGAATGTCCGAAGCAGTCACCAGCTCTTTCTGAGGGAGCTGCACCGTTTATAGCTGTTTATAATCATCTACTTCTGGCTTTCGTTTTGTTCACAATTGTACTCGCGCAAATAACTCGCTACTTTCTGTGCGATCTAGCAACCTCAGATAGTGGCACCACGTGGCGCTATAGTCTAGTGTCACACAAACGCGCATTTTAATTTGCTACACAATTGGACTTTTGAGAACAAATTGAATAATTTAATCTCCCCGATCAAACTCGATTACCTTTTAGTGTGATTAGTAGCGTAATTTGTTATTTTGAATGAAGTTTTCCTAATTTTTCTTTTTCACTAATATTGTAGGCGCTATATTAGATGTTCATGTACCAGCAGATGATCGGGTGGGATCCATTTCTTCTAAATTTGCTCAGCATTTATCCACAGCGTCATTTGGCAATTTTCTGTGTGCAATTTTAACCGTCTTGTTATAGCATATCTTTATAGTAGTTGCGCTATATTAATAGCTATTGGTCGTCATGTATATGCATTGGTATTTCTAGTTGGAGTTTCTCTCGACTCCTGCTGGCGTAGACGTTGTTCAAATTTATTGCGGCTTGGTTTTACAATAGCCTTGTTTATTCGATCCACGCAATTTTGCTACCAATAAGACCTTTGTACTGTTTTGGTAATTCCAGATTATTTAGGTTCAGTGTTAGCGGTATAGATGTACGATAGCTAATTATGCAATCAGATGGGTTGCTTGTTTCCTACCATTTTGAAACTACTCTCTTCTCTTCCAAACGGTACTAACCTTAGACATTCCCTAACATAATCAATTTAATAATGACCTACAGTATAAGGAATGCTGGGTATGTTGACTACTGTATTCTCCTAATTCATTAATGGTAATTATTATAGAATTAAGGAGGGGGGGAATGTAAGATGGGACAGTCCTTCAAATAGTAGCTATTAATTAATAAATGTTCTGTTTGGTTTTAAAAAGCTGTATTTGAATGTTTCAGCACTTCGCAAAAAATTGAAGGGTTTGCTAGCCGCTGCTATATATTCTCTAATATATTGGTTTTTTAAACATTGGTTTATTCCTTTTCGGAGTTGCTTGGTATACTTTAAAACAATTAGAAAAATCGCACGCTGCTTTGTCTACTGATGTACTGTGCCATTTCTATCAAAATATGCTGCAAATACCAATTTAACGTTTTAGGTATTTGATATACTTATATTTAGTGGTACATGTAATTATTAATCACTTAACTCTTATCTTTGAATTATAACCGCTACTACAATTGGTCGGTTAATTTCAGTTGATAGATGTGATTCTGACATTAAATTCTTAACTATGGGAATAAAATAAACTCGCAATTAACATATTAAATGTTATTTGTTCGCTGTCCCCTCTTAATTATAATGTTTATTTGTTTAACAGTGTTCCTAGCTGTATAATACGAATTTAAGCAATTGGTGATTACATTCTGAATCTATGCATCGAAAAGGTTTGAGAGCCTTGCTGAGTTGGACTTTTGCAAATAATAGTGAAGCTGCAGTGACTAAAATGGCAATTTTAAGACGTTTCCGAATTAAAAATGGGAACGACCGGACAGAAAGAGGACAGTACTTGCTTGTTACAACTAATTTTCAACTTTGTACTTTCAAAACTATGTTAATTAACGTAATTTGACGATAGAAATGGACATATTTTGGCGTACACATAGAATTTTGCTAATTTCTTTGAGAGTACTATGAATCTTCATTCTAGTAGATAGACATGTTCATTTTATATACATTTAATTAGAATCTAGTTTTGTATCTAACAAAAATTGTCAAAATTCGTCATGCAATGTATAATAAAAAGTAATGAGTTTTTTTGTATAATATGCTTTCAAAAATTGTGCCGTTATCTATAGAAAAGAGAAACAAATAAGGTATGAAAATTAAATAAATACAAAATGAATCAAAACTGATACTGTCAAGCTGAATTATTTTTATTGTAAATAAATTGCTACGCACTTCTTTGTCATCAAGTGTGAAAAATGACACTACGTTTTTATGCTCCTCTTTTAACTTTACAGCCCAATGTGTAAAATATTCTTTATCACAACTCTTAAAGTTTATGTAATAGAGATCGGTTTTTAGCTCGAACGTGGCTGACAGGTGTTGAAAACTGAACTTGCTCTTCATACATGTATTGTTTTCATCTAGTCTAACAATTATTGCAAACTGATTAATTTTTCCACTTTAAATATAATTGTCTTCTAAAAATTTATCATAAGTAATATCGGAGGTTTTATTTTATCGGAGATTTGTGGCCAATTAAATAAGGAAAAAAAGACCCATAACTCTCTATGTTCTTATTTTGCGCAAAACTGTACCAATTTATTTATTAAGACCAGGTCTGTGTACCCCCAAATCTACTTTTTTTGTTTGTAAAAAATATTTATGGTGGTGCCTTTACATTTTATTGACTATTTCTAAATTAAAATTGAACAATTTACAAACTTAGATTTTCTATTACGAATATTCCAAAGTTTTAGTTTTACACTAGAAGGAAATATTAATGAAGTTCTATTTTAACAATCGCCTGATAATTGTTGGCTCATTTTGTAAATCTTTTTAATGTTACTTTGAAGAAACTAATACTAAATTTTGCTATTTTCGTTTTTCACATAATTATAATAATGTTGAAAATATTGTTGCAAGTGTGATGTCCTATAGGCCTATAAGTCTACTACCTGTTACCTCTAAACTGTTTGAAAGACTACTACTCAAAAGATTAATGCCCATTGTAGAAGATGAACACCTTCTACCGGATCACCAGTTCGGGTTTAGGACTGAACATTCAACCGTAGAGCAGGTCCATCGTTTGGTAGATATTATAAATGCATCCTTCGAAGCAAAAAGGTACTGTAGTGCAGTATTTATCGACGTCAGTCAAGCGTTCGACAAAGTCTGGCATAAGGGGCTGCACTATAAACTAAAGAAATGGCTACCGGATAACTACTATCGCATTCTAAAATCCTATTTACACGATAAACTATTCCAAGTTAAATACGAAAATGAACTCACTAATCTTATGCCCATAAATTCTGGTGTGCCACAGGGTAGTGTCCTGGGACCGCTCTTATACCTCCTCTACACGGCTGACTTACCGACTTGTGAAACTACCACAACCGCCACGTTCGCGGATGATACTGCGCTGCTAGCTACCGACTGTGACCCAATTAGAGCATCAGCAAAACTGCAGAACAGGCTCAATACTGTTCACGATTGGTTTAAAAAGTGGCGCATTAAAATAAACGAAGCGAAATCTGTGCACGTCACATTCACTAAACGACGTGGTATATGCCCGCCAATAATGCTCAATGGACAGCAAATTCCGCAGGCCGATTCGGCTAAATATCTGGGAATACATCTCGATAAGGGCCTTACGTGGAAAACACACTTGTGGAAGAAAAGACTACAATTAAATTTAAAATTCAGCAAGCATTACTGGCTACTGGGTAGAAACTCGAAACTTTCTCTCGACAACAAGCTGTTATATAGAAGGTCATATTCAAGCCCGTGTGGATGTATGGTATCCAGATATGGGAAACTGCTTCATCTTCCAATATCTCGATAATTGAAAGATTCCAGTCAAAAACACTCAGAACCATCACTAATGCACCATACTACATAACCAATGCGGACATTTACAGTGACCTAAAAATAAGTTTAGTGAAAAGTGAAATAGTTAAAAATAGTGAAAGATATATCAATAAACTAGAATTGCACCCCAATCATTTAGCTTTAAACCTACTAGATAGCAGTGAACACAACCGCAGACTTAAAAGACACTACACCTTGGACTTACCCTTCCGGATTTAGTACTAGTATTCTTACATTAAGTTACAGCAGTGTGATGTTTCATAATTATGGCACCCGTATTTTACTGTCTCACTTTTGTTTTATGTGCAAGAATATAGAAAATGCAAACTTATATGTGGTTATTTCTTCAACCCCATCGATAATCGCTAGTTGCCCATGAAATAAGCATTTTCTCATTGTATAAATGTTTTAGCGATAGTTGTTATAAAGGAAACACTTTGAAATGTAAGGACCAAATGATTTGCTTTTGGGGTATGTAGAGGTAGATGGACACTCCTAATTAACTTGACTTCTAGTATTTTTCATATATTAGAAAACCACCCCCATTGTCAGGTTATTATTGTACAATTCCAGTGCTCGGTTTATTCGTGTATTTTTCACATCCAGATATATAATGTATACTTTGACAATATATTTCTTAAAACAATTAGTACCACATGGTATTGAAGTCATTTGGGTTGGCCTCGAACATTTTCTGCACATTTATTATAGCGCTGACAATACAATATAAATATTTTCGTCGTCGCTGCTATCACATTCATTAACTTTCAGAAAGATACGATAGACATTACTATTTTTTATTATAAAAAATGCTTACTTCCGTTCTTACAAATTATTTTTAGATGGTTTACATAAATATTAGCATAACGAATTTAAAACTTGATTTAGTAATAATCTACCGATTGTGTACATGTTACCACATGTACACAATCAGTTTAATTATTCTGACAGAGTATCTCACTTTTATTGTACTTCTATTTTTTTGAACTTAGGGTATGTCTTCCTTAATGGATCTATGTTCACTGCAGCCTATGGCTTATTGTGATTACTCTAATAAAATAAATTCACAACCAATCTGTAATTGATGTCTCCTGAATCAGCAGATACAGGTCCTTTACAGGGTGTGTCTGTAAATCTTCCAGTTCCAGGATTCGTTTCCCGAATATATGTTGCCTTTTCCTGCACAGCGCATCGCACTTGATTAGGATATGTAAGGCTGTTTCTGGTTCCTTGCTACAGAGTCTGCATGCAAGCTCAGCATTGAATATATCAATTTTCCAGAGGTGTTCTTTAACATTCGCATGTCCTGTAAGAAACCCTGTGGTTATCTTTAGCTGTGGCCTAGTTAGGTTAAGGAGTTCTGCAGCTCTCTTTTCGCAAAGTCCCTTATTGAAGGTTTTGCTGAAATAACGTCCTGGTCGGTTCTTCCAGTACATTCGATGATGAGTGTGTACTCTCCTTAATAAAGCTTCGGGCAGCACTTCGTGAAATCACTAATGCAGGTTCTAGGCCTATATAAGCCTCACTAGCTCCTTACCTGGCCAATTCATCGGCTTTTTCATTGCCGTAGATATCGCAATACCCAGGTGCCCATAACAGGTTCACTGTGTTGTGTTCTGGCAGTGCATTGAGTTCGTGTACTTCTATTTACGTGCACTTTAGATTTTTTTGATTTTGAATCAAATCATTAGAGGTCTTTAAAGCATTTGAAGACGCCATCAATTATTTTTTAAACCTTTTGATAGTGTAATTCTCAAGTAATGGGAAGGTGCAGACATTGGTATAGTTTACTTCAGAACAATTATCTTCAGAATTACTTAATTGATATCGATGATCTCACTTGGTCTTAATGATGATAAATTTAGATAAAAATTTCCATGATTTAATACGACCTAATTTTGAAAATCTCATGTTTGTTTTGCTATGTCTAAGTCTATCTTCGTTGATTTTTAGTGATTTGAGGTGTAAGTTGAAATTGTTAATTTTAGAAGTTTCATGTGTATGCCTGTTTATGAAAAGCTGGAGAGGCAGGCGTGTAAATAGCCGTGCCCTCGTGGTGCGGTGTGGGGAACTAAGTACGGCCCGTTTTGAAAAATAAAACGTTGAGGCCCAAAACGTCCCTTAAACGGTCGGCGGGAGAGCGGATGGGGACGGCTACCGATATCAACCGATAAGTAATTGCCAAATCGCTCACCTGTAATCGGCTTCGGCTTCGGCGGCGTTGGTTTCATGGTGGCCACCTTGTTGCGATGTCTTCGTGCCTGGAACACGACCGCACTGGCCGAGATGCTATGCGGATCGAGTATATCTTGCGGGTTGGTTAAATGCGACCAAACTGGCCGCGTTACGGGTCGAATAATGTCTTGCGGAGTTAAGCACGACCGAATTGGCCGCGTTGCGGATCGAATATATATTGCGGGTTGGTTAAATGCGGCCGCACTGGCCGCGATGCGGTGCGAGTATGTCGCCGGGCTTCGCGCCTGGCTTAACGGTAGATCATTTGCGGGAAATTTTAATTGGACAGCATTTTTCGTCTCAAAGGGTGCCGCCGACGGCGTATGCAGACTCGCCAGCTGAGCAAAAGCCCATATGCCGTTTTGTGTGCAATAGCAAAACGTGGCGGCAGATATCGAAGCCACCAGCATGCCGCCGCGATACACAAGCGGTTCAAGGGCGAAAAGGCCGCCACACCAAAAGCATTGGATTCAGTTCAGCACGACTAACTAATCAGAATTAGGACTGGATGAAAGAGATATCCATAGAATAGTTAATTTAAGTTAGAATCGGACAACACTTATCGAATTATCCGAACAGGTGCGTATCTTAAAAGCTGTTGGACAGGGATGTGTCCTTTAAGTTATATTCTGAAAAAGAAATTCAAAAATAGCCTTCATAAAATCATTAAAATCATAATACCTATGTAATGGCGTTGTAATTATTGGGTGCTAATTTAGAGGATATACAAGAAGTTTTCATCTCAGTTGAGCAACGCGGCACAACCATGGGTTTGCGATGAAATGTAAAGAAAACGAAGTAGTCAGTAGTAGGTAAGAAAGGTTTGATAATTAGAAATGCTAGCATTGAAAGAGTTTCCACGTCTAAGTATCTAGGCATTTTGGGTAAATGAGAAGTGACACCCATCACTGGAAGTTCGAATCAGAATATGACAAACGAGAAGAATATTTTAAAAAAATCATAAAAAAGAAAATGTTAATATGCCGATTACTTACAATTTCTCTTCGTTGCGATGTTCTGTATTTAGTATACTTCTATACGATGCCTAAACTTAGGTCTTTACTGGGGTATGTTAAAAATGTTGAAAGTGTTTGAGATGTCAGCTTACAGGTGTTCGAAAATACTAGGGGCGTTCATGATAATCAGTGAAAAAGTATTACGCCAATTCAATAAAGGAAAAAATCTGAGTATCATCAAGCAATGAAAAGTGCAATATTTCAGCCATACCAAATATGAACTTTTACATTTATTAATGGGGTGTGGAATGGAAGGAAAGCGCGACGCAAGTCGTCGTAGGACATTACGGTTGAAAGATTTGTGCCGATGATTTAATCAGAGTCAATTTTTAAGAAAGTCGTGGATAAAGTACAAATCATGTAAATGATCACCGTTGTTCTAGGAGGATAAAGCACTTGAAAAAGAAGAAAAGGACAAAGATTATTAAAAAACATACAAGTAGTCGTTAAAAAATTGGGTACCTAATTATAGATGCAAAATAATGAATAAAAATAAAAGGAAAACATGGATGTTGAATAAAATAGGAACAAAAATAATCACTTAACATACTAAAAATGATGATACTTCAACAAAGTATACGAATATTGGTTTAGAAATGTACAATTGTGGTATGACAGCGTTAAAAACTTATTCTAACAAATTAACATTATATTGTTGTTTCCTTACATCATCCGCTGTTAAAGATCTAACTGTAGTCTTGCATACACGGTGTTTGACAATTGTCCCAGAAAACCCATACCACTATGTTGGATGAAAAGTTTGGAACAAAGTCCTAGTATTATAATTTGGCCAGTTGCATGATTATCTGGTAATCACAGGTAGTAAGCCAGCTTGTGAGGAATTACCGCTCGCGGTGCGTTCAAAAAGGGGCGGAGATTAGTGCAGCCGAGAGAAGTTTAATGCAGATACTTTTACTGCTATAAACTTGAGTATTGTGGAACGATTGGTTCCGCGCATTTGTTTTATTTAGCTCGCTCAATTTCTGACCGCGCGACAGTTTTGATGGACCTTGCGACGAAGCACGTTTGATGAAGTTAAGCTCTTTGCTCCCTCTCCTCTTTACTCGCGTGCTGTCTTTTTTGTTCCGGATTTTCCATCCAACATGGCGGCGTGGGTTAATTATAACTTATTGACTAACAAAATAAGAAGATAGTGGACCCACAACTACTAGAAATTAATGGTACTACTATACCACACTCGACCAACGCAAAATACCTCGGCATGAATCTGGACGTCAGACTTAGATGGAAGGAACATGTCAAAAAGAAAAGAACAGAACTAAACCTAAAATACAGACAGCACTATTGGTTGATTGGAAGAAACTCAAAACTCTCAATCTCCAACAAAGTATTAATACAACCAGATCCTAAAACCAGTGTGGCTTTACGGCATTCAGCTCTGGGGCTGTACCAGTGACACAAATGTTAAGTGCTTACAAATCTTCCAAAACAAAGTGCTGCGTAACATAGTGGACGCCCCGTGGTATGTACGCAACTCAGACATCCACAGAGACCTTCAGATCCCAACTGTGAAGGAAGAGATAAAAGGTTTGCTGGAAAGCATGAAGATAGGCTCCATCTTCATGTAAATCCAGAAGCATTACAACTACTGGACAACCAACATCATGTCCGAAGACTAAGGAGGAAAAAACCCGCTGATCTTGTGTAGTGTTGTTGTTGTGTAAAAGCAGAGCACAGTGCGCGAGTGAAGTAAAGTGTATAAATCAGAAAAAGATTAGAAGACATCATTGGATGGACTCTAGTAGACAAGTACCTAGTTTAAGATTTATCAGAACAAAATTAATGGTTGGTCTCATAGACTAGTTTTAATGGCAGGCACAAAAGTGCTATTTAAAAAAAAAAATAAATTGACTAACAAGGTAAACGCGAGCTTAGTGGGATTTGAACCTCGCCAAAACATGGGCAGAATTTATCGGATCTTCAATAATATCTAACGTTTCTCATTAAACTAAATATTTATTTGAAAGAATTCTTCTTAAAATCGTTCAAGATAAAAAAAAATTAGAATTAAACCGACTACTAGTTTCGTTATTCCAGGACAATAATTAAAAGAGAGCATTTTTGCCCAAAAACTGCACTCCCCGACCTCGGGCGATATTTGCGAACCCTCGCGCCGTAGATGATGCCGAAAGCCATTGGAGCGGCGGCCGCCGGCTGGAATTGCAAAACGAAATTAACGACCGCCATTTTTCCGGCGGTTTCCCGTAATGAGGAAACATCCGATGGACGAGCGAAACGGGCATTTGCATGCGAGGATCCATAATTTAGGGTAATTAGCGGGCTCCTGTATGCCGGTGTCCCCGCTAACGCTTCGGATCGCTGAATCGCTACTGCGGCATTGAAGCGGCCGCAGCAAGGCTTTCAGGGGTAATTACTGCCGCTTCAGTATTTCAAAAAGATCGCTCGATCGAGCGCCGTGGCTGCGAAGGTAACTGCACCGAGGGCAGGCTAGCATAATTCAACAAGCCGTGCCTACCGTTGAGTACATTGTGAAGTAATTAAACTGCGGAGTACAAGAAAGAAGAAATACATAATTAAACATAATTAAATTTTGTATTAAAAAATTAACAATAATCAGTAGCGAGTGGTACAACCATTTTGAGTACAGTCAGTTAAGTAAGAGCGTGTTCGGTATAATTAGTAGTTAGTAAAAGGTATGGCCCTAATTCTTTTGTGAGTCAATAGAGGGAACCATTGTCTTGGATGCTTTGTCACAAAAGGTTCAGTTGGCATTGAATTTTTGCTAGAGAAACGTGTGAAGCACCATGAGCGCCGCGTACGCGTTGCGCTACGCTACGTTCATCTGCGCCCACCTGAAAGGTCCCAAAATGTCTCATACAGCGGCTGCTAAGTACATGAACAAATCGAAAACATTCGTCAGCAAGTGGGTACAGCGATATAAGGAGACAAAAGACTTATCGGAACGTGACTGGATAGGCAAAGTGTCTCCTAAAGACGAAAAACAGATCTTGAACTTGTTTTCGCGAAACCCGGGCTTAATATTGCGCCAAGGAGCAGCAAAATTCATATCGTACGTAGCTATCCGGAGCCATCCTCGTGCGCATGATATCAAATGCCGTAGTTCAGTGAAAAAACCTTTGTTAAAAGAAAATTATGTGACGAAGCGACGTGCTTGGACAAAGGACAATATCGACCGAGATTAGAGCAATGTAATTGTTACGAGCGAAGCTTTTTGTTTGGGAATATGTTATCGTCTCGCGAGCCTGGTCAACCTCAACTAAAAGGTTGGTACAGCGGACTGTTAAACACTCGGTGCATCTTTGGGGCTGCTTCTCAAAACTGGGTTTCGGAACGTTGCATCTGTTCGCGTACAACCTAAATGCTCCAAAAATGCTCGAGATTTATAAGAAATATTTGTTACCGATTGCCGAACGTTGGTTCATTAAGAAAAACGAGGACTGAATCCTGCAGGATGTGTGGGCATACATCAAGCACAAGCTTCGTAGAAGAAGTGTTCACTTTGAAGCAGTTAATGCGAGAAATTCGTCGCATTTGGAGGTTCTTGCCGGATGAATTCGCCATCAATTGCCATCAATATGCCAGGCAATTGTCGACTCCGGTGGTGACTGGACACATTATTGATACAATAGCATCTTTGTTCTGATGAAGTACAACGTACCCATGTATTTGAAAATGTTTTTAAGTAAATTTTTCTCTACATTAACTCGAACACGCTCTTACTTAACTAACTCTAATATAACTATAATAAGTGAATAAGTTATAATTGCAATAGAGACACGCTTAAACTAAGACTAAGTGAGACCACTACCATCGCATTAGGGTGAAGCAACAAACTATCTCGATATCGTATGTTAAGCTTTGTAATTTCGGTTATGGTAGTTACATACAGATCTCGATGGATACGGCCTTCAATATTGCTTTATACCGAACTATTTTGTCCTTCAAAGATAATTGGAGATATACTTACCTGTGTGGATTTTTACTAAAGATTAATTAAATTTAATTTGTTTTTTTTTTTATAACTACCAAAATAGTGTAAAGAAAAGTCGAATGTAACTGTATGAATCTCAAGAGTATTGGTAGTTTGCGGCCACAAATGATATAAGAAAAGGACAAGAAAAACTAATAGTGTGTGCGACACCATTTGTTCTTTGTTTTGAAAATTGTTCTAGAGTAAACATTAGCATTAAAACTGTGTTCGATCCAAACGGATGACATGTGTATAAGGGCAGTTTTTCAACTAATAATGTTTATGAATGCTTTTTAACTTGTGAGCTAAGGCTGACTGGTTTTACGTATAAAATAAATTTGTTGGGCTGTACCCTAATTTCATGTGTACACTAATAGTATACATCTCTGCCTGAATCTCCAAGTAAGCGTTGGTTCTTCAAAATCCACACGTAGTCGATATTTGAGAAAATAGATTTATTTAATAGATCCCTCAGAAAGAACCCGCATGATTTGACTGAAGCACAAGTCTAACGCAAGGTTGGGGTTTACGAAGAAGTGCTTCAAACTCCTAGTTTTTATAGGATAATTCTGCGAAGATGTGATACTTCTTCATAATTCAGACTAATGAACAATGTGGCTTTCATGATGAGAAAAAGCACATTCAGTGGTTCGTCGAGACCGTTTAGGCCATAAGGTAAGACAGTATGTTTGGCGGAATTTTGAAGGAATTTTACACTTTAAAATTTAAAAATAATCGAGTATTCGTTACCTTGTTCTAATTAACAGGACCCGAACTTTGTTGCAACAAGATAGCACAAATCGAGTTTGGTGCAGGAAAAATTTCAGGGTATGCGAGGAGTAGAAGTTTGGCCGCGCCCATCATATAATCCGTATGTTGCTCCATCTAATTTTGGCGAAGTTTCAAAGTGATGTTCTAAGACTTTTCTTCTTAATTTTAGTTTCTCCCTTGAAGGGTGCTGATCAGCATGGTTGTTTTGATTTTTCAGCCACGCGACTATCTTGGGCAGCATTCAAAATGCAATTGGTGCAGTAGTTTTCTGATGCTTTCCGCATCTCAGCATCCCAGCCGGCTGGAGTCAAAATGTGACCATCGCATGAGATTTATCTAATTCAGCCTTTAAGGAAGTCAATCTTCAGTAGCCTCAAATTGGTATGCCATTGCTGATGCTAGTTTTAGCCTCGGCACCTACCATTATCTAAGAAGCATTCCCCTACCCGCCACCTTGAGTAAGCGCCAGATAGGGGGCTAGCAACCCGTCACGAGGTTTTAAGACTACAAAACTAACTTGGTATGAAATACAGCTTCGAAATTGTACTATACGAATAAATACTTAGAATATGCGCAATTTGGATGTCTTAATTTTATTTTTACCAGATAATTCTCACGATGAATGTCTTTTGTAATTATACCACACAATTACAAATACTCCCCAAAGAGCTAAAAAGGTTACTAGGTAAAATCTTCTATACAAATGTAACCAATAAAAAAATAACGATACTATCAATTACTATGACATAACTGAGAAAGAAAAATTAATAACTTAGCAATAGCGTTTTGCAAAACGTCTTAGTAACCAAAAAAATCTTTATAATTATGCTTTTTATTATTTTTATGGTAATTGATACCGCCTGGTCAAAATCCCGAATAAACCCATGTTTTATCATTATATGGAGGTCAGTTCATATAAAATTTTTGGTTAATTGAAACTGAATATGTTTCAGAATTACTCTGTTATGTTGGATGGTCCTGGTTAAGAATAAAGTCGAAGAGAACATAATTTATTTACTAATTGAAAAAGTGTATTCCTCATGTTCAAACCATCTATAATTCATTTTCTTTTTTAATCTTCATTAATATGTCCTTTTTTGAATCGCCCAATAATAAACATATTTTCTTCTGTCGGTTTCTTCTCTAAGACATTGGTTAAGATTATTTATGGTAGTTTGATATCACAATTTATTTTTTTAAATGTTCCGCTTAAACATTCCTTATTGCATTTTAAAGTTACCTTCGGTTTGGTTGTATGATCCGAATTATTTTTGATATATACCTAGTGAACTAAAGAAATCTTTTGTTGATAAATGTTAATCGGAAATTTATTGAGGCATCTTAAAAATACAAACATTGAAAGTAATTTTCTATGCATAATCTCCTAATTTAAAAACCCAAGCTTGCCGCTTTCAAAAATTGATAATAATTGTGGCACATCCAATCGTGTACGAATGCTTCGACAGCAACATCATCGTCAAATCTTTGCCTTCCAAGTGCTTCTTTTAGTAATCCAAACATATAATAACCGCAGGATTGTAAGCATGGACTGTAGTGTAGTTCAGAATAAATTCTCACTTTTGTCGAGTTTGGGCAGCTGCGTGAGGGGGGGGGGACGTGTTCGTAAAGCAGGATAACGTACGATTACCTGGGCGGCAAACAATGCGAATATTCTTCTACTGGTTGCCAAGAAACATCGGTGACCCTTTTCATTTGCTTTGCGCCCCTCTAAAATTGTTCTTGCCTTTTAAGCTTCAGGCAGTTTTATGTTGTTCGTGAGAAACATTACAATGTATTGCTTTGACATCGTGATGCTGGTTAATGAAGCGAGGTAACCTACGGAGGAAGGAGAGATAACCTACAAAGCTCAGAAGCTGCTTCTATCATAATATCACGTGCGTAATTTAATAGGTTTTTGATATCAATCGATGATAGTATTCAAATTCTTACATGATGCCGTCGTGTTGTCTTAATGAATCACCACGTCATCAGCTTGACTACGTACTCTAAGAGGCGCCTGTTTAACCAACATAATTTAAAAATCTATAGTGCTTGGAAGAAGTGATTTCAACAGTTTAAGAATAAAAATTTTGATTTGTTTGTTGCCCAACGTCATAGACAGACCGAGGAAGTCAAAAAAAAAAAAATCTGGAAGAACTTTTGGAAAAGGGGTTTGCGACAAGGTTGCTGTCCGCATACCCCTTTTCCAAAAGCAAAAGCTCGTAAAGAAACTTTGATGAGCTATGCCATTGTTTTTCAGATTCAAGAAGAAAAATTTATTATACCCGGTGTGTGTTGGCAGACCTCTTCTAGAGGGGGGTTATTTCTAAGATTTCGATTGTACAAATATTATTATTTACTACAGTCTCTCTCCATCCCTCTTCCTCATTTGCTTTCTCCTCTCGCTGTCCCCACTTTAAAAGTTGTTGAATTTTCTGTAATTTTAACATGTCTCAAATTTAGATCAAATTTTACATGTTTCGTAGCTGTGTATCTAGGCACGCTCTAAAAATTGTTGGGGAGGGGATCGGATGAGATATAAATATTTTTGATTCCTAGCTTAGGTCACATTAAGTTTTTAGTAGATTTACATCATGTCACTATGTTAAGAAATCTACTTACCGTGTGGGAGACTTTTTTCCACAAAATATTTATTATAAAACTGCTAACAGCAGGAGTTTGTATTTTCGCAAGTAAATGCAGAGCAGCGCAAACTATCTGTAGTAGCTTATATATACCTGCCGGTAAGCAGATTCCTGTATATTTCAACCGGTGATTTGTATTTTTATAACGTAATATTAATAACCAAGAACAGGTTAATGGGGTACCGGTTTTCGACGACAGGATTCTAGTTTATAACAATAATAAGTTGTACATTTAATACATAATATGCCATTTAACTTCTAGCATGTCTCTTCTGCCTTGTATTTTTTGATAATTGTCATATTACCTGATATTAACCAAGGACAGGCGAAAAAAGAATTTAACAATTTTTTTGTTTTGATTTAAAACTGGTAGTAACGTTATTTAAGTGAACCGGCACAGCCTTGAGAACATCGAACTGTTAAACACCTGCGAGTTCATTTTCATTTCTACATTTGGTTGTGGACCACGACTATCTTTGGTCTTGTATATAAATATTTAAATTTATTACGACCAGACTGATCTTACGTATATCCATACATTTGCAAATCTGATTTTTAAGTTACGTAGATTAAAATTTGACTTTGCGCCGTAGGAAAAATATTAATATTCTACAATATACTAAGAACAACATTATCTGACTTATCAATACTAGTTTTTCTTGTCATCATAGACTTTTAAAGTTATTATGATTTCATTTGCTGAATCCAAAATGATATCCAAAACCATCATATATTTGTAATACACTCTTCAAGCTGCGCTTGTTTCTAGAGGCCGATCTGATTCCTAACGCACTTAGATTACAGCGCGAACTCTGTCCAGCCACAACTGGCTGTAACTTCTCTTGACTTTTCGTTTTTGCTCAAATACTTGTGCACTTAATCTAAAACACTCGCGGCATTAATGTGTCGGGAAAATTAGTAAAATCTTGGCACATGCCGAGAATTCTGTAGATGTTTACGCCCTATTCTGCCATCGGTCTTTCAGGGAGGCCCGGATCTCAGGAGTAGACCCTTAAATTGCGATGACATATATCACCTGGGAAAAGGGCTCTGAAGTAACAGTGAACTCGACAAGATTCTTGATTAATTTCGTAAACTTATAGACCCATTGGTAAAATAACTCTCAGAATCGAGTTTTTGTTGCCCTCCTTCATCTTCGGGGATGGACCGGAAATGTCGACTGCTCTTTTGGGTTTCTAGGGAGATATGTTTGTTTTTACATGGAAACTATTTCTCGATGCACATAATTTACACTTCTGGCATCCTTCCTTCTAATTTTCTAATAGAATCACTCTTGAAGTACTTACAATATTTTCTTAATCTTGAACTGTTTTCGTGACGCCGTATTATATGGGAGAAGTAAGACTTTCTTCGCCTGGCTTTGCAGAATTAAGATTCGACTTAGATTCAGCATCGTTGACGTCCTCGAAGGTACCTTCGAAAAAAGAATATTCTATAACTTTAAGAAATCCGACTATGCCCATTAAGTCTTTACTACTAGGTTCAATGTCGTCTCGCCTCTCGGCGCTTTAAGTCATAATCCAGTCTTTGTTCTCGCTGTAGCTTCTGTAGCTAACCACCAATCGTCAAATTCTCGCAAAACTTTTCTTTAGGGTTTCTAAAGATTTTTTCACAATTTTATCAGCATGGCTTCTGTTGTTATCTTTACATATTCCCATTTTTTTCAAACTTTCCAAGTGCTCTTCCGTGTTCTCATCCAATTCTCCTCTAAAACCTCTGAAGTGTTCTTCTGCATTTACCTTCAGTTTTTTTCTTAGCTTTCTGGAATATTCTTCCGCATTTACTTTATTCTTTTAATTTCTTTTCTGGTGATTTGTTCAAACTTTCGAAATATTCTTCTACTTTTACTTTTTCTCTTAATTTCCCTTTTAAGTTTTGGGGGGTCATTCTTTCGTTTTTGTCTGGAATTCTAGAAATCATAGAACATTCTTTAAACTTTTCTGGTAGGCTGTTCTTCTGAGTGTATCCCCAACTCTGTTATTTCTCTCTTAAATTTTCGGGTTGTTTTGTCTTTTAATTCTGAACTGTTCTAATTTCTTTCAGGATTCTGCATTCATGCGTATGGATCCATGTTATTGAACAGATATGTGTTTTGGTTCTCATCTTTGTCGAGTAGAGCTTGTTTAAATTTTTCCTGTGATCTTTATTTTTCTGGTGATTTTTTTAGGTCTGCCACTTTTAATTAATACAACTTACCTTGATTTCGCATGGTAATTTATTTAACCAGTTCGAGTTGCTATAAATGTCACTTCTGACACTGGTTGTAACAAGCTCCGTTTATGGGCTCGATTTTTATTTAACAATATACAGGTATTTGTCTCTATAATGGATTAGCAGCTAATTAACTAACGCATTAAAAACATCTGTTTCCTTAGGAATTTTGATCACCACACAAACTGCTGTTTTCCACAACTCTCGCGCACTGTTCCTTTAATCGTTCCTCGTACGCTTTCTGATCGGCGCCCAAAGATTATTGAAGTCTTCTTTCGCGACGAGCCTAGGACTTGGGAGTCTACGCGAAGATCCGCCGCTACGACAGTCCGCAGTGATTTTACAAAAACTACTGTGAATGTTTACTTTTAATACAGAAATGAAAGGTTGTTTGGGTAATAAAGTAGATCAGGAAATTGAGTGATGAGTTAGTGTTTGCTAAATTTATATTAGAAACAAATGTTTAATAGAAATTTTACTGTATCTTACGATTTACTTTACTTTAGGACATTTTTCGAGTTTTTAAATTTTACACGTTTTAGTTTATTTCTTTCCTGGTGGAAACTTTGTGAGAAGTTCCGACTCTTCAGTGGTTTCTGGAAGTGCTAAGTATGCATGTCTTATTAGTTTATAAGAATGGATTCGGGACACCGCGGATGGCAGTTGTGAAGCAGAAATGGCAGGCCATTTTCTGCTCTGATTGCTTCGCATCCTTTTCTTATAATATAGCCAGGAAAATTTTAGATTGCGACAGTGATATCGGCTAAATAGTTGGAAAGGCGTGCTAGATTGTGTTGTATCCTTATGTTTAATACGAGGATTGGCTACAAAAAGTCATTTTTGACGTCCTAAGCTTTGCAAGGTGGGAACGTGGAACAATTTATTTACAAATGATAACAGTGGGATAAGTTGGTGCGGTGACCTTACGACAGTAATATATGCAAAACGATCCTGACGATAGGCAACCAAACGTACGCTGATAGCTCAGCCACGACACATTTTATATTGGCAATCTTTGTTTACTTTCTATTCAAATGTATAGTAGATATTTTTGACTATTACTGAAGGGGGACATTTAGACCGCAGAATCCGAGAAATGACTTATGGATCCTGTTGGAGATTGGTGATATCGTCGGGAATGTATCGTGTGTGAAAAGATAGAGAGAATGGGCTTTTAATGTAGTGCTTAAATTCTTTCTTAGATCTGTTTTTGGTGAAATGACCAAACTCACTATTACTGTTGTATTAAATGCTTGCGATCGATGTGGTATCAAATTTGTAAGCGATTTACAGGATGACCCATTATGTTGAGCCTAGATCAAGATAGATTCTCTACTGCCTTCCTGCAACCTGCTACTTACAAACAATAAAATGTATCTCTTGTTTTTATCTCTAAAAAATATTTTAACTTTTACTTTATAAGCTTTTATTTATTGACTGTCCACAAAACAATTATAATTAAAGCAAAGGTTGCCACGTGTATTTGAACGGATGTGAAGGACGAAGTTTATTGTAGCTTTGCTTGCCTAATATCTATCAATTTAGTTTCTTCTGGAAAGATTTTTCATATATTTTTTAGAGGTTGTAGTGGTTTACTATGTGACGTTACAGTGTTGTGCTTATTTTGATTTTGTAATTACCATTTTTGGGGTAGAAATCAATTAATACATTTGGGACTAGATTTTCATTTGCTTTATACATTTTCGTTGTGGTCCACCATTTGTAAGCTCTAGGTTTTTTGGTTTTGTGTTGCTTTGTCCTTAGACGACATTTGCTATATTTAAATCAAGGCCGCAATATTGAAATTTGAAATTCGCCAGAGCTGATCTGCAAATATGTGGTTGTTTACCTGTCGATCGGTCATTAAAACGTAATTTGATTGTAGGCAGACACCTGACCCGAGGCGCGCCCGAGGACCGACGGCGTCAAATTATAATAATTTCCGCTCGGGCCGCCCGAAGCCAGGATTAAAACTTAAATGGCGCGTATTCATCCCGAGTGGGTTATTCAATTAGTTTCAGCCAACGTTCTTCACTTCCAAACGGACCGTCCGCGAGTCGGCCGTTTTTTGAGAGTCGTAGAGGTTTCAAAACGCACCGTTCGCAGGAACAAGGAGCGATTTACATATTAATGCTCTGGAGTTCTGTCTGGCGCGGGCTCGCGATTTTTAGGCTCGGCAGCTTTGCAGCTTTATATTTAAGGATATGGTTGTAGCCAGCCGCGCGGCGCAATTTCTCATGGTGAGAATGGAAATAATCTCGAAGTTATAGTGGGTTGACATTGCACACTTCATATCCAACAGGTTCTGCGGCTTTGTGAGTCACAACATGATCTGCAAACGGGCAACGAGAGGAACGGCGGAGCATTTCACATGTGTTGGAGCAGATGCCGCCTGGAACACTATCGGTGTGAGAGCTGCGCCTGTACCTTAAAGAATTTCTGTGGAAACTGGGCTAATCAGCGATTTTCTTTTAGACGACTCCCGGCTGAAGGCGCAGATGAAATTAATCTTGGTGATGTGCCTGGGGAGATAAGTCGCAAAGGCGAGCGAGCTTTCTACAGAACTATTTGTCACTTGCCGCATCACATATTTTAAATGCGACATGAAATTCAAACCATTTTCTGTAACGGGTAAAATATGGAGGGATGATAACGCCAACCGACCGGTTTTAAGTGCTTAACTGTTACCATTTTATTATGCAAAAGTCGTCATCCAAAACAACCAAATTTTACACAGTTGGATTTACATTTGTTCAAAAAGTGGAAGGGTTTGTCCATAAAGATTTGTAATTAAATATTTCGTTGCTTAACAGAGCTGGAAGTGGCAAAAAAAGTTTAAACATTGCAACCTGCAGAGAATTGTTACCTGCGGTAAGCTGAATGATGTCAGAATTTGATTTCCTCCCCTACTATATCGCTACTACATCCCTTATAATATTGCATATGGACACAAAACGCTAATTTAAATAGAGAAATCTTCTCATAATGTTTATCGTAGTTATAGCAAGTTGAAAGCCTTCTTTTTCTAAAGATTTTGAAGTCGCAGAAATTTGTATTGGAAATGTAATTAAACGTAAGACAATTCAGCTTTCAGTTTCATCTAGAGAGTGAACATGCCTTAGTGTGTGCTTTTGCTTGGAGGAAATGCCCGCCATTTTTTGACCAACCCCTATACACCGATCCCAACCGCCCCGACATAACTCTGTGAACCAGACATCAAGTCAAGCGCGGTCTGCGAACAGGCGCCGTTTTTCATCGTTTTGAAATATGAAATCGTAAATTTTTTATTGCGCCACTTAGGCGTGGCTCAAATATCGCGTTTTATGCCCGTTTAACTTTGAAACTGATGTCATAAGGTGCGGAAAATTGCGCCATAAAGCGAATATTGGAATAGTAAAACGCGGTCGAGATTTACGGCTGTGGAATTTAATGATTGCATTAGCGAAGAGCGCCTCTTCGCTTTTTTCCTTTTGCTTCGAAGACTGGAAAATTAGCCCCGCAGACCGAATAAGCTACTGAGTTTTTAGCCGTTTGTCTGTTTAATTTCAGTTATGGAGACTTAAATTAATGGCATAAGTTTCCTCAATTATACTTTCCTTCTTCAGGGCAATTAAGATTTTCATTTTACATTCAGTTTTTTAAGCTTCATATAACATTCTATCGCTTATTGTTAGGTGGTAGTAATTTGAATTTGTAAAATAATTCAATTCTTCTTTCTTTTCCACTGTATTTTCTTTCGTTGCTTCTTTCCAAACCATTCGTCTCTCTTTTCCCCCTCTCCCCATTTTCTTTTTTCCTTCGTGTTCTTTCCTTTATTTTTCTCCAACTTTTTCAGTCGGAAACTAAAAGCATTACTTTAGTACGGTAGGAAGCGTTGTTTTTCTTGGGATTGAAAGTTGGAGCTTTTGGACCTCTTTTTGCAATTATTGCTATCATGCCTTTTAGAGCCTATCAAACAAGCAAGAGAACTTATATTTGACATGGATTTTGATTGTTATTGTCGATATGTTCTAAGGTATTCGAAAAAGTTAATCAGTCAGAAACCTTTTAATCTTCTAATGTTGCTCTATAGCCGAAATATCATTAAACCCTTAAAATATGTCTGATATATTTTTGATGCGCATTGGCATTTCTGATGTGTGAACCCTCGGAGATCTAAATCGCAACCCCCATTGTAAAACGTTACTGAAACTGAGCCAACTTAGTCCTGCCATTTAACCTATATTTTTTTAACATAATAATGTTTGCTTTGTCATGATACCCTTCTGTCTTCAACTGCAAATCCGAACTGCTCGGAAATAAAGAAGCCAGAAACCTCCAGCTAATGACACGGTTGTCCCTTAATGCGAAAGCATTTTTGGGTTTGCGCAAAAAGCGAGTCCGAGCGAGCTGCAGCCGATTTGAGGTAAAAAGGCAACGCCTCTGCTAAACACACACAAAAGAAGGTATAATGTATGGTAATTATACGGCTGGGGCGCATTCGGCAGAAATGACCGCCGCCGCGGCATTCACGTACTCCGAATTTTGCGCGGAATTTATTCGCGTTGCGTCATTAGTAGGCGGTGGTGAGCTTTATTATAGAGCGCACTGTTTTGCAACATGCAAAAAGTTATTTTGTAACATTATTTGGCTAATTGATATATAACTGCTGCCTGCAGGTAGCGGGTGATTGATGGCGCGCGGATGTGACAACCGAAGCGGGGTTGTGCGCGTTGCGCTTTGTTTTTTCGATTGATGGTTATTGGACTGTGATTGGATTAGGAAGCGAGAGCTTTGAATTTATTTTCAATGGGGTTATATAATTGTATTTGTTTCTATAGTCGGCTGACGTAATTAATAATTCGTATGCCATGTAAATAGAGAATGAATGATGTTTTAGAAACTTTGATTTGTTTTTATAATAATTTATTTTCTAGTCTGCTACCCAAATAAATGTAGAAGTGTAAGTTCTTTAGAGATAGATACCCCTAGAACATCAAGTGTAAAGTACTTTGGGGCCCATTTTGATAGCACGTTGTTTTAGAAGAAACATATGATGAAAAAGCGAAAACAGATCGAAATAAAAAGGGCAGAATTAAATTTGTTACTAGGTAGAAGTTCAAAATTGTCTCTAGTGCTTGAAGGAACTTTGTAATAGTTTAATACTTAATTACTTAACAACTGTCTACGCGGACATGCACTATTTCCAAGTTCAGAAGGTCCGTTGCCCACATGCAACCAACTATCGTTGGAATCGAAGGTCTAGCCTGGGCCATCCAGGTCATTTCCACTCTTAAGTATTCAATCACATCGAAGGGCTCTAACGTCTAGACGATCTGTCCGAGCACCGGATTATCTGGATCATTTCCATTGCTCGAACGAGGAGCTGGTAGCTGCAACCAACAAAATGTGTCTTCCAAATGTCTCGTCGTTCAACTAAATAGTTAAAAATGTTTACAAAAATGAAGCCGGAATTTTGTCTCTTTGGCCTAGAACTGTGGGGCTGTACTAGTAAATCCATAAAGCTACTATTTAACGAGTACAGTTAAAAATCTTCCGAACAATAACTAATGCCCCATGTTATATCATAAACTAGACGTTTCATCGAAATCTTAATGTAACAACCATTCAATAAGTAATCCAACATAGAACCAACAAACACCATGAAAAATTAGAATTTCACGACAATTCTCTCTTCCAATCTTTTTTGCATGAATTAAACAACAGAAGACTGAAACGAAATTGGCTAATAGATCTTAAGTGAAGCAGAAAAGGTCTTCTTGATGGAGGAGTCTCATCAAAATAGGCAAGGAATTACCTTCAAATAATTTCCAAATAAATCAAAAAATTCTTCAAATGTAATATCGGTATTAAAGATTGTCTATGCAAATGTGTCACTTATTTGATTGTCACCAATCTTATATTGAAACGACAGTATTACTCTTTGGTATTGGAAGTCAATAGATGTTGCTACCAACCTGTAAAATTATGTATCCCAGTCTGAAAATAATAATGGTGTATAACGTACCTTTAGCATCTATTTCTGCGTTACAACTTATCTGATCTTTTCGGTCACGCAAAAAATAGGATCAAAGCTCCGACTACCACCTGAAAGTATATTAAGCATCTCGACCATCACTGACCCTCACGTATCACAGCGCGTCTTAATTGGACAAAACATTTTTGCTTGATATAAAATACTTCCATATAATTATGGACGCTAAAAATATGCATAAACTTTGATCAAGGAACAACTTTATTTTCCTTTCATTTTTTCTACACAACTTCTAAGTTATGGTATCAATTGATACTTTTTGTTAAGCTGTCCATACTTGTCAATAATTTATTAGAGTAAATTTTTAATGTAGGGAATGAAATATAGAAAAACTCATCCTTGCATGGTTTTCTGCTCCATTCTCTTCTGATGATGATCCATTATAAGGATGTGCACTTCAGTTCATCAATCGTTTATTCTTGAAGTACCTAGGCCATAACTTCTAAGCTCGCTCGTTTTTGGAAGATTTCTTTGTGTTTGTTAGTGCAGACTGTATAGGCCGCGCACGGGAGAATTGCTCATCTGCAACATATTCCTTCAATCCCCTGATTGCTACATTCGGGCGAACTTAGAAGCTGCCGTATAGATTCGTGGCTTAGTCGCGCATGAGCTCCTTGATGGTGGGGAGTTTAGCATCCCTATGGTCCGTGTTCCTGACGTACCACGAAGCGCTGAAGATATGAAGATGGACATTAGAGCCCATTTCTGGATCATCTAGAGCTTATTTGTGTGTATTTTTGCGGCATATCTCCAGACAGGTACTGCATACGTTATTTGTGGCCTTATGATGCTTTTGTATAAGGTCATATTGTGTTTTGGACATAGTTTGTTTCCACGTCTTCATTGTTGGAGCTCCAGGTGAATTTTGTATTTATGGTAATGTCAAGTTTTCTATTTCTTTCTCCATGGGGTGTCTGGTCTGAAAATGATGACTGGACCCAGATTTTCTCTTCAGTTTCTTCTGGTGAAGAGCATCCCCATCGGTCAAACCAATCGTTGAGATCGTTGCGCCATTGTTGTAACCTGTTCATCGCCATGTGGGACCTGAGCGAACTTTATGAAAGCGTTGTGTCATCTGCGAATTGGGCTAGCATCGTGGAGGACGTGATGGATATGTCCCTCACGTGGATGTTAAAAAATGTCGAAGACAGCACAGATCTTTGCACGGTACCCTTGCGCAGACTCGCCTCTCCAAAGTTGTTTTTTTGGTTTTGATCCCGGACTTTTCTGCCCGACAGGAAGGACCGAATCGGCTTGACCATTGGCACCGGGATGGATGATGAGGTTATCTTGACCACGTCTAGGTATATAACACCGGTAACTTCTTTTTTGTTGTATTCTACCACCCGCAGGAGTTGAAGCGAGGCGGAGTGGCCTGAACGGAAATCAATCTGACCCTCCAGGATCTCAAGAACTTCGATCGCTGTCTTTAATGATGGTGATCGATCATCTTCACTACCTTTCGCAGTGTTGATCTCAAATAGATGGTTTGATGATCCTGGGGGAAGATGCCCTTATTTTCCTAGCTTTTGGAACATTAGCGCTTGTATCATTTGAAGGACCTTTTCGACACTCGCCGGCTCATTGCGTTCTTCGGTGATTTGCTATTGCAGTTGCTGAACAATTCGATTAACTAGGTCAAGATGGTCGAGGTCTTGGCGGTAGAGGTCGAGTTGGTGCTCTAAGTTGCTGACGAGCGTCTCTGTTTTCTCTATTGAAGTATGCCCATTTGAAGTATGCCATTTTGCCCATAGATAGGTAACATCGGAGAAAATTTGTTGCGCAGCATCATGGTCATCCTTCAGACTGAATTGTCAGCCGCATTCTTTTCGTGGATCTGTTTCTTGAGTTCTCAAGGCAGTAGATTTGGCGCATCTCTACAACATTAAGCTGTTTTTGTTGGTCACTCGATTGTTCCACAAAGGGTACTATGCATTTAAACCGCTGGTCAGGACAGTGGCGATATTATCTTAGAAGATGGCATCTAGATCTTCTGGTAACAGACAACGGCTGTGTATCGGCGAGTTGTAGGGCGTATACGATGCGAGGCGCCGCCTGATCCTTAGTCTGAAGATCGATGGCAGTTGCCTCCAGGTGGTGGGTGATCGGTGATCGAGAGCAGGATGGAGTAATGCTTCACGCTTAACTTTACTGTTTCTCTCTTGGTGGCAAATTTTTGGCCCGTCTGATAACGGGTATAATTTGGCAGCCTGAGCTCTGATTTCCGGCCTTGTGATGAATCTTGATTATGAGGATGGCGACGTTCAAATTATACTGAGGCGAAGTTCAGTGGGTCGGTTTTTCACTTTCAGTCTGTTGGCGTTCCAAAACGCCAGCCTCAGATGACTTGGCCTAATGGGTTGTTTATCCATTAAAGCTGCGGATGAGCATAGCGAAGCGAAGTCTTGTGTGTGCAGTAGGCCTTGCAGAATTTCACCGGAGTTGGTGGCGGTGTTCAGCGTCTGTAGAACTCTGAGGAGCTTATACAGAAACTGGAAAATATATCCAATCCCCAGCTGCGACTGGCTGCTCGGTGTTATTAAGGTTATTCCTGCTATTGCTGCCGGTTGTGGTGGTTTCGGGAATGCACATACTGCTGCCACACTTCGGTCTACCTTAGAAATTTCGGTGGTGACCTTCGCCATATTTGTTGCACTTTAGTGTAACGTGGCAACATCTTTATGCAAGGCCGAAAAAGACGCATACGAGCGCTAAAAGGACGATGGCCGAACTAGAGATCTGTTTTTCGTTCAGTTCTTTCATTGTAGCGAAAACTCCGAAGTTGTTAGTGTGATCAAATTCCATGTAGCGATTTTCTGTTGGAAAATCGAAAATAGGCAAAATTTAAAACTTCCATGATAAATTTTTGTTTGTGTATCATTAGCAAGCATAAAAATAATTCTGCTTAGGTTGGGTATCTTAAGATTTTTATCTCTATCTAACAGTTAGACAACCAAATTTACTCTTTTGAATCGTATAATTGTGTAAAATGGTGGAGTGACAACCAAGACTTCAATAAAACCTTATTTCTTTTACAAAATCAAAGTAATTACAGGTTTACAGTGCTTTCAAACACTGCAGCTAGGTAACTGAAGCCTGGAGCGGCATCATAAAGTCGCAGATTGTTAATAGTCTGCTCAGCGTGCACATTAGTTAACCGTACCGGCGCAATTAATGTGGCGATTAAGGCATTGTTTGCGCACCATCCGCGAAGTAGCCGGATCGCTTGCATACTGAACTTTTGATCTCGATAGCTAACAGTACGTTCCCGGCGCTCTAACTGTAGTCGCAATTCAGAATAATAATGCGTACATAATTTGATTATATCTGCTTCCCACCATCTCGAGCCAGCACTTTTACCTACCGTCGCAAATTAGCTAATTCCAAGGCATCCGTCGCAAATTTGGGTGTTGATTAAAAGCGGCGATTGCGCGCCGTTCAGGTGGACAATTTTGCAATTGTTTGCGCGGATGCTCGCGGCCTCTTCTGTTATGTTTCGTATAATTGCGCACGTGCTGCTCTAAAAACTCCATTGTTGCGAGCGCACTCCTTCTGTTGGTCGTGATAAATTGTTACGTAAGACGGCTTTGTCGGGCACAATGCCAAATTCGAGCGAGGAACGGGACCCTTCCTCATTTGCACCGAAGGAGGAAGTCGTTTGGGTGAATTTCTTCGCCGCTAATTTCATTCTAGATAAAGGACGTGCTTTTGTTTGCTTTTGCAACTTTAATGGGTTTCTTCATTACTGGAGCGATTGAAATGGTAAAGAAGTTGTCGAGGGAAAATAACAGCAAATTTTCAATTTATTCATTAACTGCAAACTATGTATAGGTTCTACTGATTTGCAGTAAGTGATTCCAACGCCCGAATACACACGATTTTTCTTTACATGTAATTATCAATCACAAGTATTGTTGTCATGTCTTTTAAAGGACCGAAATGGTTTTAATGATTGAAATGGCAATCAGGAAAGTAGATGACTTTCGTCAAAATTTCTTTTCATCAAATACGTGAACCAACACGTGGGTTCATCTAAATTAGTAACTGCTTTATCTGCAACTTTTCTTCCAGCGTTTCAACCAAAATCTCGAATGATTTACAGGTGGATGTCTACCCGAAGCTATCCATGATAACCCAACATTTTTTAATGTTTATATGGGAGGGGATTATCGTAACGTGTCATTTGATTTTCATCAAGCTGAGGCGACTTTAATTTATGAATCTGTTGGTTAATTCGCATTCCCGGATCAAGTTTTATTTCCTTACTCAAAGATCCTTCTTTTTGTTGAAATGTTGGTTGCACTATTTTTAAGTTGGTACCATCAATATTAATATACTCTTTAAATGGACCTACTAAGATTTAAATTTAAAAGTAGGTAAGGTAATTACTCTTTAAATCTAAAAATTAGGAGCAAAATTAATGGCCTCGTATATTGAAAACTACTTAGATGAACTGAGCAACTTTTTTAGACAAAAGCCTGAATTAGAAATGCTTTTTAGTTTCTGCAAAATTAGTTTATAGCTGTTGCATGTACCATTAATTAGCTCATAACTTGACATAATCGCCGTAACAAAACATTGATTAGAGCATTAGCTGTTGCAAAATTATGTTTGAGGTATGTCGTGATTGACTATTTAATGTCTGTAACGACTATAAATTACTTTATGCTTTTGTGTACAAGGATTGCTTCTTTGTTGCTGAGAACTTAACCGATTGAAATTATCACAGATTTAAACCGACCAACCACAGGGAAAATACTTGAGAAAATGTTGTGCTAAAAGGACGTACTGAGGGTCGTTCAAAGATTTTTTGCTGAATAGTCTGAATGTATTTATCCTTTTCTGTATATGGACATTTAAGAAATTTATTATTTCAATTGGTGAGGTGGGTTTAAGATTAGTCGGGTATGCAATGACAGACTACTATAACGGGAGGGAATGATTTATGCATGAGTTCTCTATAAATTGCTGTCTAAGTGTTTTGAGGTGAAGTCCGCGAATTAGTGTGGAATGATCAGGTAGACGTTAACGCTTGTTATAATGGACACTTTCGAATGGGTTCGTGTTAATTTATTATATGTAATTAACAACTCGTTGAAGACGTTACAGTATGAATAAGTGGCAAATAAGAGGTATTTCTGGCATAATAATAAATAAAATTGTATTTAATATTAAGGTGGACATGAAAGGGGAAACTGCAAACAGTTTAGCGGAAAGTTTTTTTGTTACGCCCCATGTAAAACCAATAGTTGGTTTAACCAAAGATTTTCATTCAAAATTGGTTTATTGATTGTGACCAAAATGCACTATGTCAATTTTTGGGAATATTAAAGAAGTTTGACAATGTATTAAGGCACCAGAGTGTGGTTGAGGCGTATGGCTTACCTCAAAATTTGTTGATAAAAGAGTATATTCCAACTAAAATTGCAACCCATCAGACAGACTAGCAATGCAGCGTATGGCGTATATCATAAAAGCACTAACAATAAGACAGTTATAATGAATGAAAAATACTGTTCATGGACAGAAGAACATGATGAATAATGGTGATGAATCAAACCAATCAGTAAATTGATAACTACAGAGAGAGACAGAAAACTCACATTGAAAGTAGAAATTATTAGATAGAGAAAATAATGTAAGATAAAAGAATTGAGCTTTATGAACTATAGAAATTAAAATAGTAGATATGAAAAATGAGTAATTTGATGGAAGTATATTTTTAAGGCTAGCCGATGTCTACCGAATTTTAATTTTTGCGAAATAATTACGTGATGCATGAATATTTCGCATTTTTTTAAACACGATTCTGGACCGAAATAGCAAAGGTAACATTTATCTGTTTTTGCTTTATGACCTTTATATAATGTTATAAAAAAGTTTCTTCGTATTTTCTAAAAAAAAAAAAAAAATTCAACCGCAAGTTTATCTAGAAAGTAACAACGATTATTTTTCGAAATTCAGTCCATCATTTTTGATAACTTTTTGTCAGCGTTCTGCAAGTTATCGAATATGTCTGTGGTACCAATCTTCTGATTTCTAAACAAAGAACTCGACGTGCTTCTTCAACTTGATCAAACAATTCGTGACGATATGCACCAAAAAGTGTGTTCTAGATCGATGTTCAATCCAAAAGACAAAAGAAACGAACCATATCATTTCCCACCATGATAATGCCCGTCCTCATATTGATACCAATAAAATCTGTTTTCTCGGCCACTCTATTCTCCTAGCAAGGGTCTCTGAAAACCTGACAAGAAATGTAAAATAAATGACGATTTTAATGAGTTCGTAACCGTCGTCAAAACGTGAATTACCTTGAAGATCCGGCGCTTTTTTACCCGTGAATCGCCAGTTTACCAAGTAAATAATAATGGTAACGCCCCGCAAACTGAGAGGTTAAGGCTCTCATATGTTCGCTCTCTTTGTCCGGTCGTTGGGCACCATCTCTGATGTGGGACGATGGACCGCGCCTTAGACGACCGCCATTATAATAAAAACAGTCAAGTTTGGCGAATGCATTTTATTTACCTTGCTGACTCGGTGGTCGTTGAAGGCTGAAGTACAAGGTGGCGCGCGACAGATGCAAGGATTTGAAAATGGAATAAAACGCAGATTGTTCCAAAATGACCAAATTTTTTATTTTTTCCTAATTCATTAACATGGGAAATTTAAGTTTACATGGTTTTGAACGAAATATCACACTCCAAACATTGAGTAAGCCTTTTTCTGAAATTTTCGTGCACTCTTTGAAACATTGCCACAGGAATTTCGGCGATTTGTGCTCGAATATCGTTTTTGAGGGCTTCCGGGGTCGTGGGACGATTGTTGTAAACAAGGGATTTTAGGTATTCCCACAGGAAAAAATCACAAGGGGCCAAATCAGGAGAGCGCGCCGGCCAGTTCAAATCGCCTGTTAGGGAGATGAGGCGCCAGGGAAATCCGTCTCGCAAAAAGTCCGTGTAAATCCTTGCTGTGTGGGCTGTGGCCCCGCCCTGCTGAAACCAGACGTCTTCCAGCTTTATCACTTCCAATTCAGGCTATCCTGGATCATGGTCAGGTAACGTGCAGAAGTGACTATAGCCGCTTGACTATTTTCTTCAAAAAGTAAGGGGCGATGATCCCAATTCTTGAAATTGCACACAGTACTGTCACCCTGTCGAAGTGCAGGGGCCTCTGCTGGAGCTCCCTGGGATTCGTATCACTTCCTATAGCGCATATTTTGTTTATTTACACATCCACTGAGATGAAAATGTGCCTCGCCAGAGAAGAAAACGATACCGTCGCGAGGCAACGCAGCAAGCATGCTTTTACTAGTGAGTTGTCTGGCTTCAATTCTTGGACGACAACCATCTTATAGGAGTACAAATGAAGAAGTTCTTTAACGATTCGTGAATGGAACGTCTTGAAATGCCAAGGGCAACCTGCCTGTTTACGAATTGAATGCCTGGGAGATTGTTGAATTGCAGCTCGAACTCTCTCGATGTTTTCTGAGGTAGTGAAGATATTCTTAGACCCCCTTCTTATCGTGGACACATCAGTATCCTGGAATGTATAATCGATCGGGAATTCGGCCGCGGGGGGCGATATTGGACTTTAAACGGAAGGCACGCTGCACGCGGATGATCGAGCCGGCGTTCGACAAATACGTTTGCACACAAAAAACACGTTGTTGAACGGATCACTCCATTATAGAGACTGAAACCGCGCGGAACATAAACTTCCCATCCCCTTCTTTCGAATCACCCCACTTTCAACCTTCTAGGACCGTTAGGAAGGAAGAAATGACCTTTTCAAATCCATGCGTTTGCCGCGCGCCACCTTGTATTTGAACAGACATTGAAGGAGAGATTTTGGCATACTAGAGCTATTTACAAAGGCCTCTTACTCAGATATCAAATTTTGGGCCAAATAAACGTTTAATTTAGCAAAATGGTACTGTCGTCACGATAGCCAGGTATTCGTTTGGATATTTGTGTTACAACACTTTTAAAAACTTATTGAAAATGTCTAATTATTGATTGAATAAGAAGCTTCTACTACTGTGAGTGTTAATATAAATGTTAATATGTTATCCAAGTTTTCCTTATTTGCTTCAACGAAAGCATGTCTGTGTTCTCGTCGTAATATCCAATTACCAGCATACCTACCCAACGAATTTCAGCATTTGCACCTCGAAGCAATGCATCCCTTTACTATTGGGAATTGGTCTTTCATCAGGAACAAGACGGTCTCCCTTTTCTTGTTTTGTAGATCTACAATTTCAGAACAAGATCAGTCTGTCATCTTTGTTCAAAGCATTTTGAAACCTATTTTAAGGATCAAATTGCATCGTCTTAGTTAATCTTACTTTTCTTTGTGAAAATATGTTCTTTATTAGTATTTTTCGAAATCTTAAAACTACTGCTATTCACAATAAGCAAATGCGTCTACAATTTTTCTCTACACCACTCGTATAAGAAGGCATTTTGAGTAAATTAAACTCGATAAAGAACAGATATTGAAATATCTTAATATTTTTGCTGTGCTTGCATTTGGACAACCATTTTTTAAATTCTTGGCTAAGCATTCGCTAAAAAAACTTCATACCATATTCAATTTATTGTTTTAAACTTTTATGTGTAGAAACATTTACTTTTGCAGAAATGCGCAGAGATAATTTGCAGTAAAACGTGAAAGGCAAAGTGATATGACCCAGTAATTCAGTTATTCATGACACAGAATAGTTTTGTATATCCAAGACTTCATCCTATGCTTCATTGGACATGCTGGCAAATAATATGTGTAGTACCAGAACTATTTTTGAGCTTAGAAAAGTACCGATAAAAACATTTTCAACATATTTAGTGAATCTCTTTCAGAACCTTATCCAGTTCAGTTTGAAATTCCTCTAGCACACCGCAGAATTTTGCAAATAATAGGAGGTTTTTAAGATTATTTTTCAGCGTCAGTTGTGCAATTTGAGTACAAATGTTTCATGATTGTCTTGATAGTTCGGTTTCTTTTAAGTTTCATCATTAAACTGGATGTTCTCTCTCTTCAAAAATTGTGTTAATATTTTTAAAAGAAGTACCTTTTTGCAGAGCTAAAAATATTATTCGTTAGAAGAAAACTATGGGCTAGGAGTTCTTTAATTTTTTCTTAAAAGCTCGAATTTCACTACGAAAGCATTTCGGTGTCATCTGAATTAAGATATTGTAATGTTTTCGCAGTTTCTCCGTTTTTTCTCCTTTGTAGGTCATGTGAAAGGCTTTTTTTAAAGTTGGCTGACTGTCCCCTTTTTTCTTGGAATTTGTTGGTGTTAGCACGCATTTGTGAGAAAGAACTTTTTTTCTCGGTCTGAAAAGGAGTTCATCATTTGAATCATGTTGATATTGACAAATCCAATCTTTTTTTGGAGATCTGAAATCTGTTTGTAATTCTGTCGACACTTTGGGGAAGTTGGATAATATTTTGTTTTTTCGGTAGCATCAACAGGTAATTAAACCTCTGGCTAATTGGCCTTATTACAATCTGATAACCAAATTAAAAAAAATTAGTAAACATATTTTGATTTAACTAACTAATTTAAACAATTATAATGATAAAGAGCTTGAAGTAAAGAAGATATTGAGCATAACTTTATATAATTCACTTTACCATCATGGAAATAGCTTAAGATAGTTTTGGATCTGTTTTTATAATTAGAGCAGCGCATTATTTGCAAAAACTAGCACGACATTGGCTACGGGAAGCAGGCAGTACTTTGTCTGTACGTGATGCATGTGTATATTGAGCAATTAAGTGTGTGCATGCATTTTAAAGATAATTTTTTATTCGTTTTATTACCCGCAGATATTTTATTTCATTAAGACGGGCAGGCAATTGAAAACTGACTCCCATTGATTCGTGAATTTAAAAAGAAAATAATGGGGAAAGTGACATGAATAGTTTTAGAATGTATAGGCTTTAATAAACGATTTTTTAATTCGTGACAGTTATTTTCTAACGACCGTATGTGGTATCCACCGCCGCTGTTTATAATATATTATTCTATGGTACAGTCGCAATTTGATCAGATGAAAAAACGTGAAGAACGATTGTTGAAGTTAAATGTTGTCAGGCTTTATGGTGATATGTTTGACGTATGAATAAAAAGGTTACGATTATACTGAAGGAGTCTTTGCAAAAAACGTTAATACTTCAAAAGGGAGTGTGAGAAAAAATATGTAAATTCATAGAAAGTCGGGTGAGAACAGTGTGCGTTATTAGTGGGTATGAGAAATTTTAAGATAAAGACACTTAAAATAAACAAGGCAAGTAGTAACATTACCAAAGAGTTGATTGAATTATTAGTTAGGTAAACTCTGAACTGAAATTTTTACAGTAAAATAGTATCAATTTAATAAAAAGCGAAATTAAGAATTCGTAGTAAAGAAAATCTTCTGGGCAAAATTTTTATTAAATTCTTTTCTATACTAACCAATAAACATAACAGACTAAGCCAAACATAAGAAATCAAAATTTTGATTTTCTAGAGCAAAAGCTCAAGAAACATATATAAACAGTGAACTAAAACATAAATGAAAAATGAGAAATACAGTAGAAGGAATTATTCAAAAATAAATTGGTTACAAAAAGAAATTAAATTGAATTAGTAGGTGATAGAGGGGAATAAGAAAACGAAACATAGTAACTTGTGGTTTAAATACAATTAGAAGAGAGAATGTTCCTGAGATTCGAATAACCAACAGATCTAGACTGAGAGACAGGTAACAAACCCGATAATTATTAGATTTGTTTCCTTCAGAACAAAGATGTGAATGTGAACCAATAACTGGAGATGGAAAGGAAGAATAGGAATTGAAGATCACTTTACATTAAATACTTTAGAGGCACGGAAACTAGAGAAAGCTACAACAAACGGACACTATGCAGTTGAAGTATAACAAACTTATATTTGAAGAGAATAAAAACTGTGATTACGGTGAAGACGAATTTGAGTCGTCAGCAGACGAGGAGGACGAAGACCTAGAACAAATAGTGTATATGCAGAAAAGCATGACAAAACACTGCAAACTTAACAAAAGAAGAAAAAATGAAGATAAACGATAAAAAAATAAAAGGATTCATTTTGATAATAGCAATCCTCAAACTCCCAATAAAATAAAAAACGGACAGTGTGCTCACAAATTCTAATAGCCTCGCTTGACCATGCTAAGGCTGCCACAACAAAGACTATATATGTTTCAAACAAAATCTTCGCTACAATTATAAAAAGAAGGATAGAAGAGCAGCTAAACGAAAATCCACCAATTGAACAGGTGAGGTTTAGGAGTGGTTTTTCTACTATCGATCATATACATACAAGTCGACTAGGTGTTCGATAAACTTCAAAAATAAAATGAAACAATACATACTGCGATAATAGACTTTACAAATGCCTTCTTCAACGTCGACTAACCAAGAATGATGAAAGCCTTAACGAATGAGCGATCCCATACAAATTAGTAAAATTAATAGTAGAAAGTTACAATACATAAAGCAAGAGTTAAGAAGGGCAGGGAAAGTAAATACTTTCAGATAAAAAAGGGAGTAAAACAAGGGGTCCACTAACTATCAGTTTATTTAATTTTGTGTGAAAAGATATCTGTAGAAAACTGTCACAAGAGAGGAGAACAAATAACGTTTAATTTTATTTGCAGAAAGTAGATCACTAAAAATCATCCCACAAGAACTTTTAGAAGAAAGTGAAAAAAACTGGCTCACAGTTTCCTCACAACTGTGTGCAGTTAGAAACAGGATAAATAGCCTACTTTAAAGAAGGAAAAAGAAGAAGAAAATGAAATTATTATCAAACAGATACGAAAGAAATTGAGCTTACGCTTACGTACAGCAAATTATGTATTTAGGAAAAATTGCTACAGGACAAAATGGAGAAAGAAATACAACAAAATAGTTTGGCTTGTAAAAAATGTTGATCATTAAAAAATATTTTTAAAAATTCAGTGTTTCCAACAGTGATTAATGGAGCCGGAATATGAAAAAGATAAAGACGGCTCAATGCACGACGGAAAAGTCAATATTGAATATCGGGGTAATAGATCAGATCCAGTTAGAAAAAAAATGAAAAACTCGCAGTGGACGATGGGGCAAAGATATGAAAATACTTTGATATGACAGCAACAGGTGGGTACACAACCACTTTCTGGAAGCCAGAAGAAGAAGAGGAAGGAAGGTGCCTACCCGGGTCCGATGGTCAGAACCAGTAGTGAATAAGTGGGTAGGCTTTTGTCCTATCAAATTGAATCAAGTTACTCACATTTTGATAAAGGAAAAGTCATCTTTCATTTTTTGCTGAAAAATGCACTTTTAGCTATATGTAAGATAAATTTAAGGAATGTCCAAGCAACAATTCCTAATTCAGCAATGCCGGTCCATGCGCGGCGCAGTGATCTCAAGCACGTGGTAGATTTCCGCGTGCGGCAGCAATTTCGCGTATGCTAATATCGTTACTAATACGCCGAGTGCCAATTAACGAATTCCGCGAAGAGCCGAGCGTGAATGGGCCGCCAGAGGAAGCCGCGCGATGAAAACATCGCGGCTAACGAGATGTTTTACAGTGCTTCCGCAATAAATTCTACGTGTGCCGGCCAGATTCGCGCCCGGCTTTGATGTTTCCGCGGTTTGCTCTTATCAGGGCCGGAGTTGTTGGGCCCGCGGGACGTGTTTGCTCTTCTGCCTCGGTTCGGGTAATTGTGGGAATCGTCCGGGCCCGTTGAGCCGCACAAAACGGCTTCCGGCCGTTTTCTGCGGTGCTATAATTTTGTGTTTAATTTCGTTTACGATTGCATGGCGGGAAATTATAGCCCGTGGAGGTGGGCTTTTGCCCCGTAGATGTGGGAGCTGCGTTTTTGCAGCAGATGCCCAGGAATATTGATGCTTTTATTCTGTTGCTGTAGCTGGTTGGCTCCTAATTTTGGAGGTATATGCTATTTTCAACATTGAGCTTTAGAATCCCACACAACTGGTAATTTCAGATTTCATGTTTGATTAAAAAATTTCCCTGAATTGTAATAAAAGCTGTTTCGTAACGAAAAATTTGATAGAATATGAAATTTGAAAATATGTTGGATTCAGGTAATCGTTCATGTAATTTTATATATGGTAATATAAGCACTAACAAAAAAGACTTGCAGTACTGTTGTATATATAAATGTTATGGTTTATAAAAAATATATAAAACAATAACTTCAATCAATTCGTTTCACATGGTTCTGATTAAATTGCTAGTTGTTTTAATTTTTCTTCTTTCTTATAGCACATGGGATATCGTCGAAATGGTTAAAACATTTTAAGGCTTTGAGAATAGCTGAGAAACCTTGAAGAAAGTTAGAGCATCTTCAAGCGTTTTTACTCCGATGCTCGGCGATGCTCCCAAAAAAAATACAGAAGTTAATTTAAAAGAAACTCTTCTAATTTTTGTGTTTCATTCAGGAGTCGTTTCTATTTTCAAAGCACGAACTTTGGTCTTCATGAATGCCCAGAGGAAAAATCGCACTGTTTGAGATCGTAAGATCTCGACGAGCAGTTTTCTTCGCTGTTTTGGGAGATAAATCGTCCATTAAATTTTTGCTCTTTTATACATCGTATGATCCTATTAGAATCACAGGTCATTCAAATCCATGGCGTCCAAATGATCCACTATCTTTTACGATACGGTCTAATCACACCACCAGCACAAAAACCCACATCAAACTATTACTTTTTGGATATGCATAGGTCGTCCCTGAATGACCCAATTATTTTCCATGCCCCAAATGCAACAAAATCTTGCTTCTCTAGCATTCAATACGGCAAATACCCGAGATTTCAAATCGTCGTCTGGTTTTAGCTTCTTTTAGCTGAATCTTGAATGTGGGTGTAGATACAGATCTTTGTTAAAATTCTTTGCATGGTGCTTTTTGAAGTGTTCATTTGCAGTGATCCCAGATCGGCTCAGGCTGCAATAAATGAGTACCTGGAGGTCAAACTCTGGGGTAATAATAGGCGGTCGGTACGTAGTGCTAGTCACGTTGCTACTCTTATGTACCGTAGGCTCTAGATTGTAGCAGACCTATCCTGTTACGACCCCAAAGGACCTTCAAGGCCTATTACGGGGAACTATTATTATTTGCGGTGACCGATGTTTTTTGTTGTTTGCAACCGAACCTGTTTGTAGAAATTTTTTTTAAATAGTCTTCACATTTTTTTTATTTTTGCGATAACGGTACGCAACTCGTAGTCTCAGCGAAACACTTCCCGTGCTTGTAATGAATTTTAACAACCATCACTCGCTCTTCCATGTTGACTAACCACAATGTGTTTACTACAAAATGTCAGCAAGCAGAATACTGCCAAACTTGCAGAAAAAATGCTACAATTGAAATCCTGCGGGTTTTTTTTTGGGACACCCTTTATAAGGTACGTCCAAAATAGTTTGTATAAACAATTTAGGCTAGTGTAAAATTAAACTTATTTCGATAATTTCGATATTTTGTTTCACTTCAGAGTAAATAGTGAAGTTTAAATCGATTAAAAATCAACAACAACAACCGAATATGACCTAACTCGTATTACAAATTCGGCAGCTTTATTAACCAATCGAGAAAAAGAAAGCTTTTTAAATAAGAGCTCCAGAACTACGACACTGGGTTTTAATTAAAGCTAAATAATTTATAATAAAAAAACATTACCTTGAACAATTGGATAATGACTTTATTAAATGTAGAAAAACAGAAGTTTATCACTAAACATGAAAACTTTTGTGTATGTGTATATATCCGTATGTCGTTTCCGACTAATTATGTTTTAATATTTAAAAAAAAATGATAATTGGATATTCTTTGATGTTGCCCTTGATTTTACACATTACAGCATAGGATTAAAAGTAAAGATGATTACTACAGGTGATTATAATTGAGTTTTCAAAAGTATGCTTGGATACAAATACCGAACTGCAAACTCGTAATTGCAGAGAAAATTAATGTGACTAATTAGATGAATTTTTTACAACAGCATTCGTAATTTATGCGTTCCCATGAATGGGTTACTTGTCATATTTGAACTACTTACCAATCGATAAACCTTTAGGCGAAAAAATGTAAAATAATTCTTAGCATTTATGAAAGCATTTTAGTAAACTAATGTGCTATTTTAGGATATTCTGATTAGTTGGACTTACCTTGTATGATAGTATTTGTGAGCAATTGCTGTTGTAATTTTGAATAAAAGTTTCTTGTGCCATACTTTATCAAACGCCTGAATGACATTAAGAAGCAGTGCTGAGCAATATTTATTGTCATCAAAGGCTTTTGTTTACTTCGAATGGATAAAATTGGATAAAATTGGATAAAACGTGGTATGAAAGAATTTCGACAAACAAAAAAAAGGATCATGGCATTGTGTTCAAAACTCAAAAGTAAAACGAAGAAATTATACAAGAGAAAAACAAACTTATAAAAAAAATATTTAAAAATAACGATAAGTATTTTGGGAAAACGGACGAAATATAACAAATATTGATTATTAATTGAAAAGTTACGGGGGGAAAATGATATAACCAAGGTAATAAGAGAGTCAAGATAAGTGCGGAAGTCCACTCACGAATAATAAAATTTTCACTTGAAGAAAAATATTACTATAGGGTAATTATCTAAATAGCATATTCTGCAGTGACGCTGTAGCTAACCTTAAAACCGACATCTAGTCGGTTTTCCATTAATGCAAAAAGCACCGATCGACACAAGCAGAAGTATGGAGTGAGAAGAATGTTGCATAGACTTTGGATACGTAGATTTACGCAGCTTACAGACATAGCTCTTTTTAAGTTGAGAGCAGTCGTATTGTTGGAAGCCGCACGTGCCTGACATACTTTAGAAGGACAAAGCATAAGAATCGTGCACCAGACGCATACAATCCTGTATCAAGCTGACCCATGGCACATGTATGCAATTTCTGTATGCTCGCGAATAATTTTTAGATGCTTCGCTAAAGCGAACATGCAATTCCAACGTATGGTGTCTTTAATAGCGGAATATTAGCAGCTCTGTGCGCAGTGGTGCCAGTGATCTAGTGATATTTGCTGTTCAGTTTGCTACTTCGTTTTGGGGGTAGATGATCATCGTGTTCAACTGTGGAGGTCCTCTGACAACAAGGCAATCACAACCTTGCTCTGGAGACGCAAAGTTCCCCCACTACACTTATTATGGCATGTGCAGCCATAGTATATGATAGCTGATCCGTTCTAGTAGTTGTACGTGGAATATCGAGGGCCTGCATGTATATAGATGAGATCCATCCAGTCCCATTTCTGGTCGGGTTTTATGAATGGGCCGTATACGACCAGGGTTGCCCAAGACTGTCTACGTTATGTCCAGACACTTTCATGGTTTTTCTTATCCAACATGTATAGGACTAGTTGAAGCGTCAGCTAGCGTCGTCCCATAGCATCCTGAATTTGGAGCACACAGTCCAAGTGCGAGACCTAGAGCATCTACCACAGAATATCAGACGTTTGCTAGACTTCATGTCGGATTAGCCGTAATTATTTTTATTCCTGTTTTGCTATTATATAATATTCAGTTATATTATTTCGGCACTAAAATTTTAATTCAATGTTTCCTTCTTGATGGACAAATATTATTTTCAAAACATAGATTTCGAATTTTAAAACCGCTATTATGCCAACTGAAAAACTTATTGTTTCTTAAGTGTGTGATACAATATGGTTTTTCTGCTTTTTACATATTAAACTTTTTTGTACTTTTGTAAGACACCTGTCATTTGTAACTAACTCACACTTTACATTTGTCATCTAGTACACAATTCATGAAATATATTTTAAACTATTTTTTGAAGTTTTTTTATGTGTTAAGTGTTAATTATCAAAATCTTGAAAAACTTAAGTAATTTCAAAATATGCAGGATAGTACAAAGCACTCGTGTTTGCAGTTATCGTAAACTTTGCATTACCCTTAAATTAATTCTACAGTTACGCTGGTGTCCCATATTTTGTGTTAAAAAATCTTATCTTGCCGTAAAAAGACCGTAATTTAGTTTCATTTGTCAAAATTGATTAAAAAGCTCACGCTAAAGATATATAGATGAGAAATTATTTACACACTACATGCTGAATTATATTCATTTATATTATGCACTTTTATTATTAGTGTATAACTAAACAACATCTATGTAAGAATTCAATGTTTATGTGAGGAGGAATTTTTCTAACAGCTAAAGCTACATGAAGCGTAACCTTATAGTATTGGAAACGACACTCAGTTCATTTGATCTGTTTTTGGCTGATTTCTTTCTTCGTTGTGTCCAGTTGGAGCAGTATTTCATTAAATTATAGAAGCAGTTCACAAGAGATGACACTCTTCCAACCCCGCTAAATAGACGACCTTCGTATTATTAAAGGCCTCATATCTCCGGAACGATACCTTCAACTGACTCATATATCCAGGGCTTATTACTCTCTTAAAAAAGATTTTACTCACTTCGTTGAAGAAGCAAGTCATACCTGGAGAAATGGTTAAAGAGCTTGCTCTATGCCAACTGATGCGGATGTCGTATTGTAAGGAGATTGACGTGCTTTATGAGATGATTGTGTGCCGTTGTGGAATGTTTAAAGCATTTTCAAATTCAAGAAAAGTATAAGGCGCATTTTTTTTATGCATGACTTATCTGTAGCCCCGATTAAAACTACTTATTTCGAACCTCCTAAATCAAATGCAGACTGTCTGAACACTTGTAGCATTAATTCCGTAAATGGTACAAATCTCATAGGCAATATCGTTAGCATTATTTCTTTTTGTAAAACAATAAGATGCATAAAAGATTATACGTTACTCCTCAATGCGAAAGAGACGTATTCTACCAAATTTAAACGATGGCCAGATAGAGTAGCTTTGTGTAAGTTGCGAGGGAAGCTTAGGAGACAATTTTTCGTAATAATTGACAAGTCGAAATAAAAAAGAGCGGACAAGAACTTTTGATTTGCTGTTGGTTAAGTAATCACAGACTCGGGAATCTCAAACAAAATCCGATGAGTGCAAAAAAGTAAAAGCGACACTTAATCTTTATTGCTAAAATGGGTGGTAAACATTAATCGTAGAATTAAATAAAATAGCAACCGAATAGCCATAATCGGCACAGAAACGACTCATTCGGTTATTTATACTACTATGGAATAATAAAAAATAGAGAGAAATTGTGAAAAATTTCCTTAAAAAATACACTAATAATAATGATTTAAGCAACGAAAAGGCAAGATTCTGAGACTCGCTTGTTTCAGTATAAGGTTAACGCCTGCTCCGTAGGTCCAAAATTGAAATTTTCTCATCTCATCTACATCATTTGTTATGCAATTTTAAGTCAGAAAATTTTGAACGTGCATTCTGTACACTGTTCTATAGCCTTTTGCGCGAGATATTTCAGTAACGAAAATATTTGTATTTTTGTGTAATACCAACATTTTCTAACGTGATTTTAAAGAAAAACTTCGCAGGGGCGGTTATTTTTGCAGTGAATATTGCTTGGGCACAGAAGCAAAAAACTGCTGCTTTGGAAAAACAAGTTGTTTGCGCCCACTTTGTTTTCATGCGTCTGCTTGGCAGCCAGAAATATGAGAAATTTCTTTCCCAAACAGCGTACCGAATTAAAAACCCTGTATAACTCTTTGTTTATCGTCCAGGCTTCACTTTGGCGGAGGAATTTGTCTTACCTAAATAACAGAGTTAAGTTGATGTATTCGCTTTGGCAGTCGGCGTAGTTGGGATTGCTTTAGCGTTAGCAACGGGCGCTCGAAACGTGAGTCACTGTAGTAACAATACAGCGTAATTAATTCAACAATGGATGCGATAAGAGATGTTATAAATGCCTTTCGTCGGCGTGTGTGACGTGTTGATAGAAAAGCTGGTCGATTTAGAACAATGCCGACTTGTATTGGCTGTGTTTTAGTTTCCTCGGCAAAGTGCGTGGAATTTATTCGACTTTTAATAACACGAATGCAGATGGGCAAGTCGAGTTTCCATTTATCAGACAAAATGGCCTTTCCGAGGAAAGATACTTTGTAGATATTTATATTTGGAACTTCAACGTTCTCTTCGCAAGTTTAAATTGCTGAACAAAATAAGTTTCGTTAAATTGTGTACGTGAACAAATCCACGGGAAACAGGGAAAAAATCGGAAGTTGCTTAATTGGAAAGCACATTAAGGAATTTGTGCCCACGTAAATGTCTTAGAGCAGAGACATGTGAGATAATTATCCGCTCCTGGGTGTTGATGTGGTGCAGTCTCCAATCTTCGCCTCTTCATATTTGTGATCGTTTTTAAACTACATTTTTATTCAAACTTCTAAAAATGCGATTAAAATATTTGCTTACTCTGTGCTGAAGAAGAATACATATTGTATGCTCTTGGATGAAGATAAAATGTACTTATTCCACCCAAAAATTGAAATTAGATGGGGTTTTAAAAAAGTAAGACGTATTTTTGCATTTCTGTAAAATTAAAAGCGGTTTCTCTCCTAAAGTAGCGTAATAGGATTGAGGCCATGGATCTCATAACTTTTTTTCTTTAATTTAACAGCCAATTAATTAACAATCGTTATTGACCTGAAGGAATTGATTCATCGGTGTTATTTCTTTTAGATCAATTTTTTAGTCTTCTTGGAGGCGTGTCGTGATGCATGTTGAACGCGATAGTATTTGGGTGCTTGTCACTTCTTGTCATCTGCTCTTTTTTTGTTGTTGTTTGTGCATGTATCAAAGGGCTGGCCTACCACGGAACATTTGCAAGCGTTCTTGGGGTCTTCGACTGTATACATGCGATAACGTTAATATTGGACTTGCAGGAGCAATCCTACAGTTCAATACTGTATGACTATACGGACTTAATTGTGGCTTTACAGGGAAGGATCTTGTGTTTTTCTGCCGAACGACCAGTATATTATTTTCTTAACTTGCCATTTAATTTATTTTAATCCAGCAAAATTGAAGCACCGAAAATTAAATATATTTAACATTTTAAATAGTTTTTTCCGAGCTGCCTATCTAAACACACTGTCTAGTCAGCGCAAAAATATCACTTGATAAGAGCAAACCCGTTTCGACGAGTCGGTTGCCACAATGTCGTCGATTGGAGAGGAACGCAGCAAATTAATTTTGTATGAACGCGTCTACAATCTCAACCTGAGTACTCGCCAGATTGCTCGAAAAGCAAATGTTCCCAATTCTGTCGCTCGTGTGCTAAAACATTTTAGGAATGACAGATCAGAAGGAAACAGGGTGTTGCAGCTTTTTAAAGACAACCCGAAGATTTCTTCCCGAAAGATGGCCAAGTTAAAGTGTCGTAGTCTTTGTGCAAAAAGTAAAAGCTAGAGCTAGTCTTTTAGGGCTCGGATAGCACAGTCCCGTTCTCGTAATTTGTACGAAAATCTATCGACTTAATATCAGTGCTCGGTGATGGATGATTAGACATATTACTTCATCAATGTTAAGTATATTGCTGGGTAGGATTATTACACTGCTCGCAGCAGGAAAGATGCCAAAAGTAAGCGAAAAGCAAAATACCCGAAGAGATTTCTCGTCTGATAAGCCATATGCGGTTGCGGTTTGAAGAGCAGAACTTTGATCACCACTGGGTCTACTAACTCGAACATCTATCGAAAAGAGTGTTTGCAAAAGCGGCTTTTGGCGTTCCTGCAGTATAATGAAAAACCAGAATTTGGTTTTATTAACCTATCGTGAAGGGAATATTTAAGAAAACTGGTACAACAGCTCAAACCATCGAAGAAAATTCAAACGGAGTTCGTGCAAAAATTGATGGCACCAGTAGGACGTAGAGTTTGCGCAGCGGGATACCGCAATGTTCTTACACGAAGAACTGTTTTGTAAATTAAGGTCTATATAAATGTATTTCGTCTAAATTGTCTCAACTTTGGTGCTCCAATTTTGCTGTGTTTACCCTTTAGTACACGGGACATTCATGCGAGTCATTTGTCCAAATAAAGAACTAGGTAACGGCTTCCATTTAATTGGGGGATAGGTATGTTGTTCAGGTACATCAATGGTCACTCTGTGTAGTTTAGAGTAAAGTTAACGGGAGCGCTTATCGTTTCCTTTATTTTTATTCACAGACTTGTAAGATAGATAAGTGCTTTTGCAGTTTTAAATGGACGAGAGAATTGATATGACTAGAGAAGAGGGGTGTATCATCAGTAAATGTACCTATGTATGTGTGTTGCATGTATAGGAGAGGTCCATCAAAATAGATTGGGTCGCGATCAGAATACTGTTCGGTGTTTTTATTTGGAAATAATCTGACAAGTATGATCTAAAGAGAAGGTTTGGAAGGAGAATTTTGATTTTATATAACAGCCTATCGTGCCACACATCGTTAAATGCTTGTTTTATATCTATAAATACTGCTGGACAATAAGATTTGTTGTTAATGTTTATAACACGAAGGCATTGTTGGATGTTGGGTTCCCAAACACAAATTGATGCACATGTGATGCAATTTTCTAATGTCAGTATCATATCTTTTAGTTATAATATTTTCTAACGATTTAGCCACTAGGGGCAATATACTTATTGGCCGGCAAGATGCAACATCTTCAACAAGTTTGCTAGATTTTAATATTAGAATAATTTGCGCGAATTTTACCTATGATGGCCACTAGTAAAGACGCGAGAAAGAATTAGGGATAGATAATTCAGTAAGCACCTTTGCCGTTATTAAATCATAACCAGAGTCTTTCTTGTTGTTCAGATGTCAAACTTCTAGCATTTTGGTATGGGTAAAGTTTTTGATGGGCAGTGACAGTTATAGTGGCGTCCAGAGAAAGGTTTATATCTCATCGTCGGGTTCATTTAATGGACAGTAAAGACTTTAACAAGGTGTTGAGCGATTATATCTGTCCTTTCTGGGTCTGCTCTGGTCTATTAATTATTTGATTTACTTAATGGCTGACTCGCAACCAGTGATCTTATTTGCTTTAGAAATTTTCCAGATATTGTTGCCTGCACGGGACAATGAAGTTAACTGACGTTGAAAAGTTTTTTGCGTTGACATTTTTATCTTGTTTTTTATGGTGTTGGCTAACCTATTAGAGGTGATTTTATGAGGATTGTGCGTCCCTTACCATTTGGTTCGCATATGACGTATTAGCTCGAGTATTACGTTGAAATATTTCCATCTTTACGTACCCCTATATTTTATAGTTGTAAAAAATGGCCTGTAGCTTCCTCTATTTCATGGGGGATATGTAGACTAATACTTGTTTGTAAATTTTCTTTCGAAAGACCTTTACGCACCTCTCAGCCTGTTTTAATGTTGTACAGTGACGGTGTAGGTTGTCTTACTAATTGTGGTGTTTTTTATAACAATAATTATTATATGATCAGATGATAGGTCAAGACTACTATGTTCGTATAGTTGGAAGAACTATCATGTTTGACAAAGAAGTCGGGTGCTTTATCCTAGTTCGTGGTTTTTTTTTTATGTAGCCTCCCTATTTAATAGGTAGCCCTAGTTTTTTACCCTTCAATTCATATAGTGTGCGGCCCCTGGTGGTAATTAATTATGAATACCAGTATCTATGTTTGCAGTTGTAGTCTCCACTCCATATACGCCTCATAAGTGAAAAAGAAAAGCAATCAATAATATACGCCTTTATCCTATTACATCATTAGTCAAATTTGAACTATGAACTTGAATTAAATAATGAATACTGACTTATGCCGGTTGTTTAATTACTACGTAATTATGTCGATTATTTTCAAAAACTTTTTATTTTTTGTGAAATAGTCCAATGGATGTTCTTATTGCTTTCATTGTAAAAAATCAGAATTGTAACTGATATGAAGAAGAATCACCTTTAAATGTAATTTTTGAGAGAAAATTGGGATCGATAAAGATCGACGGCCATCACTTTTTAACAAAATTCTATGCAGTTACTTGTCTGATTGTTTATAAGCAATCGTAAGTGTCTATTACACATCTGATCTACCACAAACTTCTATAAGTACATCTCTTTTGTGTTTTATGATTGTAAAACAGCGTTTGCTAATCGCCTGTTTGATGTTTCTCATCGGTTCTGCCGGTTAGAGGCTCGCCAAAGTTATTTATTGCCGTTTTTACTTAAAGCTGAAACGTATTTTTTAGCTGCAGTCAGCATCACGCAATCCAAACAAATTATTCCTTTTTAGTACTATCGTTTAAGTATTTTAATAATCCAGCCACGTAGTATAAGAAAATGCACAAGAACAAGTTAGGAAATAAAAAACCACACGCCAGGCAACTTTTTATAACTTCGATTTCAGATTCCATTTCACTGCTATTACAGAGGTAGATACATCATAGACGTCACCTATTATATCATGCAACTGCGCGTCATTTTTTGCCTCCTGTCATGTCTATACAACCACAACTTGTGAATAACCTTAGCTTTCATGCTTCACACTTTTTTGCGGGGTACCTTGAAGTTGAACGATCCGCGCTGCACATGTCGGTTTTGACTAGTAGATACTCCAACTAATCCAGCACGCTGGTGCACGAGTGCCCTTTTTTGCTCTCGATATCGTCAGCTCGGTGGTTAGCCCAACCATCGTGATGCAAGGCGCTCTGGCAAGGCCGCCACGGCAGAAAATGGAACGGCTTTTCTGCGCCGAAATCGCAATTTGTCTTATTTGGCACGCCGCTTAATTGGCTTACTTTGACAGCAGCGCGCGGAAACCACACTAATTAGTGATTTTGCAAGCAAACCATTTTTTGCATCAAATGTTTAGGTAACAATTTGCCAAATTAGAGGCAATTCTTGTAAAATTGTGCTGGCGGTGCGAGGGGGGTTTTGAAATCTAGTGCAGTTAAGTAGTGCGCTTGCACTTTTCATTTCCTTTTATATCTTTTATGTTGCGGTACAGATTTTTTAGATGGCAGAAAATGTCTTAGCAGTGATGTTTGGTTATAAAATGTTGCTAATTACTATATAAAATGTTTTTTTTAATAATAAATTTTAAATGTCCGCTTTAAAAAGAACTAATTTGTATTCGTTATAGCTGTTCACAAAAATAGGACGAGCGGTTCCATCATAAGTCGTACGCCTCCACCATTGTTATGTTTGAAGAAGATTAATAATGTTGCATCTTCCAAGCATCGTATTTGGAAGTTAAGTCCATTGCAAATTTAAGTAATTTACCTTCTTTGCTGTTCGTCGATTTTCAGAAGTAGACACTTGAATTTTATTATCCTTTTTCATGGCCTTTCCATAATTTACAATTTTTAATATTGTCTATTTGGTATTTTAACACAGGAACTTTATTTCAGGTACACACCGCTTCTGATGCTAAGTTAGATAGTTCAGTTTCAATATATAATAAATTTCGCTCGTTTTCTGTACTTCAGTTTCACGATTTCACCGTGGAAAACCAAGACCTGGATCTGTTTGCGAATTAGGTCATAGTAAATTTTTTTAAATTGTTGCGTACTTAGCCAAAATTTTTAATTGTTAATGCATATGAGATATTTAGTTTTGTCACGATTAGTCGCGATTAATGAATTTTGGCTTCCAATTGTTGTTTTCTTTTTGTTTTTTATGTTTACAGTAGCAAATCTTCAGCGCGTAGAAGAAAGCATCGACTAGAAATCAAGTCGTACTGCAATAGAAATGTTCTAAACCATTATTGTGGTATGTTTGCATTCAGGTTTATTTCTGTAAGAAATTTAAAATCAATATTTATGAGTAACAACTGCATTTTCCGTTCTGCAATTTAAATGATTCCATAAATAGTTCAGGTGTGATCAATTAAACTGATTTTCTATTTATACAGTAACCCAAGCATAATACTAGAGAATTTGTAATATCCCATTACGCGTACAGCGTACGCATTTTTAACTGTTTGCTTATTGGTTGCAATTGCGAGTGGCCTTCGCTCACAGCTAAAATTTCGAGTAATGCAAATAGTGCAGGTGGCCGGGGGCCGAATGTGTCTTTGGTACCGTCGGCAAGAGGACAACGGAACATCTAGACGTGAGTGTCCTTCGAGGTAGTTGTTTGCTTAAGAATGGTTTTTAACGGCATTCTGAGACATCGAGGCTACATCGTTACGAACAAGGTGATACCTTAGCCCTGACATGACAGCATTCACGTCCTCTGAGAGCTAACGTCTACATAGACATAGTATGTATTTATTAGAAAAACAGATCCCTTGGCTTCCTTCAAATATTTCTTTTTTCATCTTCATCTTTACAAAAATTTTTTGCAGAACGACAAAGGAAAGATTCATTGGCCCATATCCATCGTGGAATGTGATAATTATTACTGATAAACAGTACAAGTACACATTGTAACATTTTCTAAGTCTTTCTAAACGTGTGGTTTAGCCAAGGCAACGTCACGACTCACGAAGTAGCAAATTTTTGGGAAACGAGCCAAAAATCAATTTCTAGTACATTCTCTAGATTTAACAACGCCTCATGGGGTTATTTGGGAAAAGGGTATTGAAATTAATCATTAGTATAAGGATAGTTCTCACATGGATATCTTACAATAGTACCCTTCAGCACCAAACGAGACACCATTGTTTCATTGCTGCTCATGTTTAGCATCGTTTGTTATCACTAGCTAGCGGTATGAGTAAGCAAAATCATCTAATGTGACTTTGTCTAGTAAATATGTTCGATCTAGTGAAAATTTTTAGTTCTGAGAGCCAAAGTGTTCAAATGGTATGTACAAGTTGTTTTCTTGTCCTGCACGTACCAGCAGAACTTGACAGAACATTCAGCTTATTTATAATTTGATTATTAGAAACCGACACATCACAATGCGTTAAATAGCTGTAATAAGTAATAACATTGATAACATGGAAAACTATGCTATTTGTTGAACCGTATTTTAATATATGACGAGTCTTGGGTGCATTGTTACATCCTCACATCAAAAATGAAATTACCAAATGAAAGCAAGAACGCTATTATCTACAAAAAACTTTTGGTGGCCATTTGTTGGGTTTAAAAATGAGTTATGCCTATTAATTTTCTTTACAAACAACAGCTGTTTAATTCTGTTTACTAACTACCGCGAGCTTTTACGGAACGTCGGTCTGCGTAATAGTTAAAAAGACGCACAGTTTAAATCTGTAGTATGTTACTGCTACAAACGATGACCAACCGCATTGCGCGGGACTAACATTGCAAGTTCTGCGAAAATTCCATTGTGAAGCTGTTGAACGTTCTTGCTATTCTCCGACTTGTAATTATCTTGTGTTTGTATATCGTACTTGTCGTGCTGCTTTTTGTGATGTGAACATTAAGTAGCTTATAGTTCAAGGGGACGAACAAGGTCTAGGGTTGCGTTATGTTTTTTACGTGCCTTACTTCATTTTTCCTGTTTTGCACTTTACCCCTCTCTTCACTCCGTTCTGTATGTTTTTAATGGCTGCGTTTTTAATTCTTTCATTCCACATTTTTCTCGGTCTTTCTTTTGTTTCCTTTTTGTACGTTCGTGTTTTAAATACACTTACTGTTCTTTCTTCTAGAATCCTCATTACATTTCCTAGTCACCTTAGCTGTCTATCGTGTTTAGTATTGGTCATTTCCTCATTGTCTCTAAGTGTTTCTTATTTTATCCATTCCCGTTTTCCTCCAATTTTCCATAGGAATCGCTATTCCGTATTTTTTCCCTATTTTTATGGTTTTTGTGTTAAGATGCGTTTTAGACCCATATATCAGGATTGGGATGACCGATTCTTTAAATATCTCCATCTTTATTTGTTTTTTGTGTTTGCATGTTGCCTAAAAATGTTCTTTATTGTGTTAACAAGTCTTCCAGCTGTTTCTATTCTCCCATTTATTTTCTCTTTCAATCTGCTGTTTTGTATTACTTTCGTTTCTAAGTATTTAAAGTTAGAGTCGTGTTCTAAGGATTTCTTAATTGTATTTGGTGTTCTTTTCGTTTCTACCAATAACATCGTGTTTTTATCTTTTCATTGTTTTTTATGTGTAAAGCTTTTAAGTTGGTATTATACGTTCTTAGATTTTCATTTCAAGTTAGTTCTCTGTTAGTGATTAATAGTAAATCGTCTGCATACTTCTGCATTGTTTTGGAACTCTTTTTGGTTCTTTGATTTCCACACCTACAACTACCGAGAATAGTGACTTGCGTAATTTCTCTTTGACTCCAAACATCCGTGTTTTTTTTTGCATTTTACTTTGATGAAGTTCCGTTTTATCATATTTTCTCTAACACCCCTTTTGTAGAATTCTCCATATGCAACGTTTTTGCTCTCGACGGTGGTGAACAACACGCGTAAATTTACTTAACTACTTATTTATTTTAATTACCGGCAATTAAAATTAACACTATGTTGTACTAACACAGATCGTTTCGCTTTCGACGCTGCTTTGCTGCGTGATATTTAAGTAAGATCGGTTCTACAGCCTATGCGAAACTTCTAATAAACATCGAGAAATTTTGTATTTTGCGCCCTTGCATGTCCGCGGCTACATTCCCGGAAGACATTATGGCTATCGCTTAACCGTGATGATCGCTTCAGAGGGGAAAGGGGCGTTCGTAAATTTATTGCAATATATTCGTTCTATTTATTTTATCAAAGGCCTTTTGTAGATCGATAAAATATGTATTTTTTATTTATTCGGCGAATAATGAAAATTGCGTATGTCATTCTTCTGATAGGGTAAAACAATACTGCAAGTCTTGTTCACTGCTTATCTTAGTCTTCAGCGTATATTTTACCTACTACGTTTAATAACGTAATTTATCGGTAGTTTTTGCAGTCCCTTACGTTTTTTTATGAATCAGTGTAATTATTCCCATTTGTCAATCTTCCGGGTCTTTTTCTGTATTCAGTACCTTATTCATTATTGTCTTACTTTTAGTATACTCGTTGTTATCGTATCTTAGCGCCTTTTTGAATTTCGTTGTCATCAGATTGTTGTTGATCTTTCGCATTGGCTAGGCTTCTAGGGTTTCTTTTTGGGTCTTTTCTGCTTTTAGGTTTGCTTCTTCCAATAAATTATTGTCACATTTACTTAATAAATTTACTCTTATAAAAGTATATTCCTTGCCGTGCCTATCTTCTTCTTCTTCAGCCCATTTGTATACTCCATTGTTGGATATAGGCCTCTCCCAATGTTTTCCAATTTTCTCTGTCATATGTTTGTTGTATCCAGTTTCTGCCCGCTACTTTTACAATGTCGTCCTTCCATCTAGTTTTGGGTCTTCCAACACTCCTGCGTCCTGTGCGGGGTCTCCATTCTATTAACTTCTTGGTCCATCGGTTGTCTTGCCTTCGCATTACATGTCCCGCCCATTTCCACTTTAGTTTTAGGATCTTATGCATAACGTCTTGTACTTTCGTTCGGCTTCTTATATAATCGTTTCTCTTTCTATCTTTCAGAGTTATACCTAACATTGCCCTTTCCATGGACCTTTGGGTTACTTGCAGCTTGAAGTAGTGCTTTTGTTAGTGACCACGTTTCTGAAGCATATGTCATTACGGGCAAAACACATTCATTGTATACTTTAGTTTTTAGTACTTGAGGTATTTTTGATTTAAATACTTCTTTTAGTTTACCAAATGCCGCCCAACTCACTCTGATTCGTCTATTCACCTCCTCGTCCTGTCCATCTTTATTAGGTGTTATTCGCTGGCCTAAATATATATATTCCTGAACGTTTTCTACTGTAGAGTTTTCTATCATTATTGTTCTATTTCCTAAATGCCTATCTAGGAACATTGAAGTCTTAAAGAAATTGTTAAATCGTAATCATTGCTAGCGTACGAAGACCAATAAAGATTTTGACTGTCCATGCGACTACATTTGAAGGCCGAATATCGTATTAGACAAGCACAGGTTTTATTCACTTCTTAAAACATGTACATAGAGCTACCGGGGATATTTCTAAACTTTCAGACTTACATCTATATAAGGGGGAGTTTTATATTGAAAACTTTCTTCAATACAATTTAGACTAAACCATTGAATGTGATGAAGTGTATCTTCTATAATTCTATCAGAAATGTGCAGAAAAGTAAGGAGAATTCTATGCAAGGGCGTATATGTACCTATTTGAGGAGGTAAAACTGAATAATCCTTTCAACAACATTTTAATTCCAACGATCTCATTCTTAACAGACTTGTATTAAATGATTTTCTCACAAAAGTACAATTTGGATTTCGTTAGAGAATTTGCGTTAACTTTTATTCATATAATCCATATTTTATAGTATGCACTTAATGTAATCGTAGAAGTGGGATATATGCTACACTATAACAATGCTCCTGCTTTCAACGGTCGCAGACAAGTTACTATTCCATTGGCGCAACCCTAATCAACTCAAATTGGTCTATTTTTTATGGTGTCCTCTGCAAAACTGAATTCAATATGACCTGGAAATTTTGTACCTCAATAGTAATAGTAAGAAAGCATATTTAAACTTTTTTTCTACAAAATTGAAAATTTTTAATTTGATTTGAAACCAGCTCAGAATCAGAAGTTGGAAAATTGATATGGCAATCTTTATTGTGTCGACAGCTTTCCTAAAGAATTCTGTAAAAGTTCGGCCAAATCATATTCGTAGCTTGTATAACCATGAGCGTCTCTGCCTATCTTTTACTTTACGCTGCTATATTAGTTATAGTAAATTGGGTATTTACCGTTCCTTATTACGTAATCAAAATACTGGAGCTTACGTTGTTTGATGATAAATACAACTTCCTTCTGCTTTTGTATTCTCCTTAATATCTCGTTGTTCGTGATATGGTATGCCCATGATATCCGGAGATTGGGGCGATGTATTCACATCTCTAAAACTTTTAGCTTTCTCAACAGTACCTCAGCGATGGTTCAGGCTTTCATGCCGTACAGCATATCCTGCTGGTGCCGGATGCAGTACCAAGTACCCTTATTACCGAGTCTCCAAACACGAACCGAGGTTCTACTCCTCATACGACCAATTTAAGGTCCGCACACAACAAGCATGCACCGGACAGACGTGCAAGTCGAAGCTGGAAGCTCAGATACCGAACTATGCTCTTTGTTTCACCAGGTCAGATACCGGAGGTGTTATTCCACGCCAGACCGACATTAAGGCCGGTATGATTGACGGGCCGTGCAGGCCGAAGCCTCCGCATAAGGGCATGCTCACACAAAGGTCAACAAGTCCCACCTGTTCCTAAAAGGTGCCACCACCCTAAGAGTCCAACACCATCGAGAACAAGCCGTTGGCTACTCCTTTAGTCCTCGTGTCACTAGGTTCACCTTACCACGTTTGACGAGTACCCGTCGAGGTCACTCGTGATACCTCTACCCTCTGTTACTGACTAGGCATCCGTTGCCCACAATTGTGGGATTGGCTCCACTAGCAGTTTTACGGGTATCACGCGCCACGGGGTAAGACGCACTACCCACTCGTGTCGGTAAAGTTTTACCATGTTGGATGAGCGGCCGTCGAGGTCACTTGCGTGAGCCTCTACTCTACATCTGTTGATACTTGTTGCGCCCGTTACCCACACTATTGTGGGATAGGGTGGCTCCAAGCACCTTTACGAGTCTGCGTCGTAGAGTGAGACGCAGCCCCACTCGTGTCGGTAGAGTTTCCTCTACCACGTTGGACGAGCAGCCGTCGAGGCATATCGCTACTGCTACCGGCGTCCTTTGCCCACAAGTGTGGGATCGGATGGCCTGCATAACAGTTTTAACGGAATAACGTCATGTGGTCTAACGTCTCCGTATGCCTTGGGCCTAATCGATGTAGCAAATACTCCAGTCGATAGTACTCGTGTTGGCAGGATTTCTCCTGCCTCGTTTGACGAGTTGCCGGCGAGGTCATTTACGTGAACCTCTACACCTCATTACTACAGGCGGCATCTGTTACCCACGGATGTGGGATAGGGTAGCTCCAGCAGTTTTATGGGTAAACGGTGTGGGGTCTCCCGTTTACCCGCAGAATTGAGAAAATGTAACGATGCAACATTCTAATCTTTAGGGACCGGCTTAAATCTCTGTTGACAAAGAGGCTGTTGATCTACAAAATACCGATCGAACTTTTTCTGTTTGGCTAGTAGTGCCCAGGTAAGCATATTTTGCTATGCGTTCGACAGGAGTGTTTCGTAAGGTGATGGAAGGTTTTTGCTGACAGGCATTTATTTAATTTTGACAGTTTTAGATCATATACCTTGCTAATTCGATTAAGATTATTTAATAGGCTTTGAAGTTTTTCGCATCCTTGACATACACCCTTTTGAATTTCTATCGTCTGTGTGGCTATTTTGAATCTTGACCTTTGCTGCTTGATCCCAATACAAATTTGATATGAATCTAATATCTTTGCTGTCTGAACTGATTTCCGTGAGAGCACTTAAAAGTTCTTCATGTTTGACTCTGTGAATAGCCTTTGAATAACCCAGAAAACAAATATAGACATTATTTGAATGAAAAAATATTTTGGCGTTATTTTCAAGCAATATGAGTAATCTTTGTTAAGTTCAATTAAATTGAAACTTAATGTTGATAATGCAAATATTTATTAAAGAATGCTGTGGAAGTTTTAATTTTTTAAACGGTAAATTTAACAAGTCGGAAAGTCCGATGTCAGGGCGGTAATGAATGATCCGGAAGCAACACGCGTAGTGAAATGGCGTTTTTTCGAGCGAACTCGAGGCAGTTGAAACGTTTCTTCGGCCGACTACTCGACTGTTCTAATTGCTTTTTCTAACAAGATGTGGCAATTTAGCGATCTGTTCTGCTTGAACGAACCCCGACTTTCACAGAATCTGGCTGGCCAGTGTCTTAACTCGAGCTTTAGCGGACATGCGAAATTAAGTTTTTGCTCGGTCGCTGCGGATATCGCAATTTTCCCAGTGAACTACATATTAGATGGCCATTAGTAGCTGCTTGCATCACTTTTGGGAAAGGTCGCGGTTTATCGTGCCCATTGAAACGTTTTAGCTGCGAGGTAGCCGCGAAAGCAGCATAAATTAGTTTTCAAAATTTTTTTCATTTTTATTGTAGCCTAGTTGGTTATTATTTATATTAGTCCTTATTAATAATAGTTATATACATCATTTTGTTTGATTTGAATAATGATTTTGTGTAAGTCAATTAATAACTCACCGAGTTTGACGAATATTGTTTGTGCGCTGTTAAAGTTCTATAATAGCCGTATCGTATTAATGAATACGTAAAATTAATACCTACAATCTTAAACTAATAGTAGTAATGAATGCTTTTTATTTGAATTATGTGGAAATACAAAGCACAGTTGGTACCAAACAAATTTCCACTATACAAGAGGGTGTTTTAAAAAGGCTTCCTCATTTGCAATAAGATATACATTTACTATAAACTTGGAAGACAGACCGACCGCCTATCAAGGATATTCATACTTTTCTACGAAGTTTCCTTTCCTGTCCAACGCTGAACAACTTTCTTTATCCCGTTGGACAATAAATTAAGCGTTTTTGCCAGCACCAATGACGCCCAGCAGCTTGTCCCTTTTCATCATTTGTCCCTTTAGTTTCGAAAAAAAGGAAAAATGTTGAGGGGTGGTTTCCAGGGCTGCAAGCGGTTACGCTACAACGTTGCGAAATGCTAAGCTTTATAAGGGGTCCTGAGTGCATCGACTGTTGGGAAGATGAGCATTGGTATGTTGAAGAATTGTTTGGGTGAAAAATCTAACTTATTGAAATCCAGCTCAAATTTTTTCACATATTGGCTTTCTGTTTAAAAAGCTTAAATTGGGCTACGCCGTTCCAGTTCCAAAAGACAGTCATCAAAATTTTTCTCACGAAATCAGATTCCCTGAAATATTTCGGATTAGGGGAGCCCTCTTATGCCTACAATATATTGATGTTCAAGTCGAGTTAAAAGCTATTGCCAAATTTCGTCTCAATGGGAGTTAACATGCGTAATACGCGCATACTTCACTTTAGTGATGGATGAATAATGTGGTGGACTCGTTTAGACAATATCCAAACTCTTCCTACACGTACTGATTATTACGAATTAGCTTACATGTACTTGATAATGTTCAGCCATGTCTGTCAAGGATCGACCACGAGCCAGTCTGATCGTGCAGATTTTTTGTGGTTGGATTTTTCCCTTCCCACTTTTTATACACCGAGTTGTCAAAACATTTTTACTCCATGAGGTTTTCTAAACGTTAAACTTGATTATATATTTTTCTAATTGACTGATGTAGAAACATTTCTATACTTTTCGTATCTTTATTTGGGTGGTGTTTGTAAGTTTCTTGTAATATCTGATTTGAGGAAATCGATCCAACATTCGCCTGTCACTTTTGTAATAGATCAGGAACTTAGCGGCGATCTGAAAACTGATCCTGTTTTTGTTCCTTCAGCTGAGCTGAGTTGCGGTAACATGAAGCCACTAGAAATAATTAGAAGAAGAGATTAGGAGTAGGTGTTGCTCTTGAAATACATTTGGAAAGCCTGTTATATTTTCTGAACGCTTACTGATTAAAGGTCCTTTTACTACATCTCATTGGTTACGCCTTTAGAGGCCCTCTTTCAAATAATAATTTTACTTTAATCGAAATTAATTGCCTTGTCTATGGGTGAAATAACCATCTTTGATTAACTCCAACTCTAAAACTAGACGAAGAATTGGAGGGGGGGAGGTGAATTAGGTATACTCATCTTTTGCCATGGACTTCAACTGTTCGATCCGGTATTTTTATACAAACTAATATTGAATTTTTCTCTGAAATATCTTTTGTGACTTTGCATTTTAAATTTGAAACGTTGTGACCTCAGCTTCAGATCATATGAGGGAACGATTATCTGAGTACGAATGAGTTGGCATTTTTTATTACGAATAAAAATAAATGTTTTGTGCAATACAACTAAAGAACTTTGGTTCTAGCTTTGGAGTTCATCTTATTTGTTCGGTATGAAGTCTAATATTGTGTTGGGGTGTTTTTAACTTTTCCTTTCTTTTGCAGCATATTTCCAAATTATAAATGTTTTACTGTTACACAATGAATAAAAAGTTAAATTCACAGTTTGCTAGTTTTATATATTGTAAAAATCGTCAATGATCACGAAAAGCAATTTCATCAATGGTAACAAGACTTACAAGCCATAAGCGTTTTGCTAGGTCGTTACACAATTTTGATATTGTTAATATACCCGACTAGTGCGTTTCTAGTTAACACATTATCTAGCCATAAAGCCATTATCAAAAAAAAAAAACGCCCCCAGCTGATGTTTGCCTCAAATATAATTGTTCCAATTTTGGCCGTTTTTTTTTTACCACCATTAGATCTATGATCTTATTTGGTCAGACGTACATTTTTATATATTTTCCCCATAAATATGGATATACTTAACAATATGGTCGCGTACCAAATTCATTGTTATTATTTTTAGATGACGATGAAGTTTGTTCGCCGAATTAAATCTTTTTGTCAAAAAATGTTAGGTTGTATTTGAGAAAAGTCAAGGGACAAGGGATTATTTATCCATAATGCCTTCTCATGCTTACTTCTATACCTTTGACGTGTTATAATTTCTTCGTCTTCAAAATCGATATCATTCTTACCATCAAACAATTTTCTTGATCTTTACCTCTAAGCTTACAGATACATTATTCGATGTCTATAAATCCCTACAAATGAAAACCCAAATTAACCAAAATTTGAAAACAAATGTGCTTCACAACTAAAACTTTACAATTCCCTTAAACAGAATACTGGACATGGTAAGTTATACCGAGTGATGGGATGAAAATCTGCAACAGGGGTTGATTCTTGGTATATTTTTGTGCTAGAGAAACCTAATAAACCACAATAGCTTGGTGCTGACCATCTTTCAATTTAGTTCAATTAGCCCATTGAAAATTATGATTATTATACAGGGATTGTCTTGTAAAGTGGCTTGTTATTGGGCTAGAATTTCATTAAAAACTTTAACAAAGCGTGTTTTTCCTAACAATATTTAGATCTGAATACTGGAGGTTCTACAGAAAGGACAGTTGTTATAACAAAAAAATAGCCTCTTTGATACATCTCCAGCCGTATAATTTCGTTCGTAAGGTATCTATTTTAGTCATATAAGAGGAGGTTTGGGGGTTAACTTGTAGGATACACCTTCCGTTAGGATATAAAAGATTGTTTCACATTAAATGTTTTTTCATTTGAAATCCTGCGCAATAAATACTTGATTTTTATTATTTAATTCATGGGTAAACGTCATTTATTTCAATACGGGTCATTTATTTCCTTGCATTTCTGTTTTTCTATCCCATTTTCTCAAACATTATTAAATATTGTCAACGTAGGTATTTCTGTTGGATAATTACATGTATGTTGGAAAATTGCATTTATAGCGGAATACAAAAACAATTTATTGCACATTTTCGGATTCAAAATGATATCCATATCAAGGCATAGTTATTTCATTTGGAGTTCGTAATATTAAGTTAACGTTGATAACTTGTGGTCATTGATATCTTTATTATCCCTAGAGTGCGATCAGAAGTAAACGCTCGTGGAAATGACCTTTGCTCCATTTGCAGCTAGCACACAATACGCACCAATAATTAACGCTGTTTGTTATGATTACAACATTCCTGAACAATTAGCATAACTAGAAAACCTGTTTACTGAACTATTTTACAACAAATTCCTGCTGATTCACACATACAAAATTTATTTTACTCACAGCATAACATATTGCCAAATAGTCACGATTTGGAGTGGTAATTGGATAACAAAAATTAAAAACGTGGAAGAAAATATAGCCCATAAAATACATTCGATGCTCTATTAGAAGAAACCGACGAATCAAAAATAAACGTAGAAAGAAATGAAAATGATGACCACGCTAGACCACCAAGAACATTTTTTAGAGGTTTAACTGAATTATTAGTGTAATTCTCTAAAAATGCAGATGTACTAAATTCCAGTTACGAACAACTGAAAGCTACGTTAAAATAAGGAAAATTATTTTATGTAGTTATAAGAAATATTCATCTATTTATAGACTTACATGAGCAAAAACTGAAATAAAAAACCCAGTTAATACATTAATCAATTTTAGCAATATACGAAGCAGGGTCGATAAAAAAATTACTACCATTTTTTTTAAGTAAAATTAAAAATAAATCTAAAAAATATGTATATTACCCTAGTGTCTAAAATGCTACAGAAACGGCCATACCAGAAAGTTCTGCTGCAATAACCCAAAATGTGTGAAATGTGCGGGTAGCCGTGTAACTACCTAGTACCAACGAATAGAAAAGATTAAAGTAGTAAAATGTGTAAATTATGAAGGCAACTGCTTGGAAAACTACAGAGGCTGCGTAATGTACAAGGACTCCAAAAGAACAAATTTCCACAATTGAGAGAACGACTATTAAAATTGCAATACCGTAAACTGTCTACAATAAGAACAAACAGTACCCATAAAAAATATATACCAAATTATTGGAGCAAATGGATACCACTCTAAATCTTCTTTCTATAATGAAATGCCATAATTGATAAAACACTTTGCCTTACTTTTTGTAATACAAACTGCTTAGCTAGACAAGAATGATAAGTAAAAACATTATTAGTAAATAATGACATCGACACACTGTTAATTACGGAGGAAAATTCCAAGATATACATCTTGAGACCGACAACATTTTAATGCAAATAGATGCGATTGTCATATTTAAAAATATTAAACACCACAAATTACCCAAAGTTAGTGAATATCATTTGTTACTAATCAATATCGGCGTAGAAGACTGGAACGGACAGTTTAACATCGTAGCTATCTGCTGCTCACATAAACCAATAATTAAGAAAGCTATTTGAGAACATTATAAAACACATGGACATCGCTTTATCGCAGGCCGTGATCATGATGCGAAGCACATCTAGCGGTGATTTAAACTGATTACGCCGAAAGGTCAAACTCTATCAGACAATGATAATAGCCTGCAGCCATCTAACTACCTGTAAATGTACATATTCACCAACTGATACCAAAAATACCAGATCACATTGATTTTTATATAACAAAATGCTGGCAACAGAAATATCTTGATGTAATGAGTAACTTTGAATCGTCTTCTAAACCAGTCCTTCCAGAAGTTGTATGGAACCCAACTTCTACTGCTGATATAAAATGAAACAAAGAAGAATGCCCAACATTTATTAAGGGAAAGAGCCGAGGAGAGGCGCAAGAAAGCGCTGGCAAAATCACTAGATTATCAGAAGACAAAAGTAAATTAAATAAGGCTCCCCTACCAAACAACTCAAAATTTAATTAAACAATGAAATAAATCAGTCGTCTGAAAGGAAGCGAAGCAAACTATCATTCTTTGCAGAAAGCCACAAAAAATTAAACAGGCTGAAAAACGCATGCTACCGATCAGGAGGATCGTGGGAATATGGCCAAAAATTGAAAATGAAATGACATACCTTTATTGCGGAACGCTTGGTCTAAGTGTTAAACTTCATCCATTGCAACTTGCTCGACAAAAAGAAAAATTTCCGCCAATTACTAGAGACGCAATACGAAATGGAACTACCAATCAAGCCTTTTAAGGTAAAAGAGATTCGAAGAACTATCACGACCGACATAAACTTACAAAACTCTATTGAGTTTACTGAGTTTATGTTGGTTTAATAACTGGGAAAGTTCTGAGGCAACTTTCAATTGAAAGGTGTAGAATTATTACTGTGTAGTTTCATAAATAATAAAGCCAAGGAAAACCCTTGAGAAACGAAGCTCATACCACTCACCTATGAGCTTTTTCCCACGTATATCGAAACTAATCGAAGAATTATTATTATATAAACTGAAACCTTCAGTAGAAAAAGAAAATTTGATTCTCAAATACCAGTTTGGATTCAACGAAGATAACTTTACTATTAAAAGTTTTTTAGGTCGTTATAAAATTAGACGGGATTTAGAGATAGAGCCTTTTGATAATGTATACCACAAGGTTTTGTTGTGCAAGATCAAAACAAAACTGCCACGTAACTACTATTAAGTTCAAAAATCTTGTTGGAAAGTGAAATTCCAATAAATCAAAAAAAAAAACTATTCTCAATCAAATCAGGGTGTCCCACAAGCCTGCGTCTTCGGACCAATTCTGTACTTGCTTTCGACACTCGATTTATCGACTGATAAATTGACTTCAACAGCAACTTTGCCGATGACACTGTATTCTTGTATTTAGCAAGGATCTATTAATAGCGTCAAATCCAGACGTGTCGTGATTCGTGCTAAATGAAGAGATTCGCTATGACTTGCTCGTAGACACTAAGAAAAGTGTGGTTGGAATTTATAGTGCTAAGTATAAAGGCGCCTCCGAGTTTACTCTAAAATGTTTGCTGCACAAATAGACTTGTGTTTTTATAACATAATATGAATAACAAAGAATAGGCTAAAAGGATCTCGACGGGATTCTAGTGCTAATGAAAATAAATCTTCTGTGATAAATTTCTGACTATACAAGTTTTCTCACCTGTAAAAATATAAGAATATTGGTATAGAGAACAAAAATGTATATATATTAAATTTATGAACTACAAGGCCCTGAGGTTTCTACAAAGTTAACAAATGAAATATAGCCTCTCCTTGCAAGAAGTGTCTGAATATTTCTGAAATTTTTCTAATCCATTTTTTAGTCGCGATTATGTGATGCAGGCGACGCCACTAAAATGAGTAAATACATGAGAAAAGTACGGGTTATCTTCAAGCTTGTCGTATTCTTGAAAAACAGCAACTTTGAGTTTCTCCAAAGTTTCTCCAGTGTAGTCAAAACTACCGCATTCTTCCAACAAAGCGAGGCACCTTTTCTTCAGTTTCATGTCTTTCGTTCGTTGTCGTAAAATATCTAAAAGTCGACTCGCATAGAAGCTATGTACAGAAATTGTGGATTTTAGAGCAACCTGTAATTTCTGCGGCGTGGCTTGGACACTTGTTTATTGCATGCACAATGGGAAAACCAAACTTTCCTTCCGTAATATCGTCGCACACGCCCTTGCTCTCATAATACTAGAACAAATAGCAGTTAGGAAGAATTCGTTAAGATGCTGTTATTATACAATGTCGCTTTTTAAATTTTGGTAGTCGTCATTTACTTGGAAGAGTAAGGACAAAATCAAAATGAAATTTTCTAAATCCACGTCTTTGGTGCTGAAGAGTTGTAGTAAGTTACACAATATAAAGAAAAATCCCGCAGTTTCTGTAAAATTAGTAGTTGGATGTAAGTCTAACTTTTAGTTTGAAGATACAAACTTTTTGTGACCATTAATTTGTACTCCTCTTCTGAAGGGCAAATAGAGTTATCTCGCCAAAAATTATCCATTGATAGACCTCTCAATATCTCCATACTCATGAGTCGAACTACATTAATCGCCTATGAACAACTTGGAGTAATAACTAATTTACCAGTAGTTAACTATGTTAATTTACTTCTGGATGATTTATCTTCAAAAGTTGCTTCTGACACTTAAGCATCCAATGCGTAAACGAGAGCAAAGTGTGCGAGGCGCCAAAAATTGTGGGAGCAGCTGGTTGTCCTCTCCTTAAATCAGATTTGTCTTGTATGTCATCAAGTCTGCAATTAGAATCATACGCGTTCTTATCTAAATTAGTTTATCCTATATTTACAATAGGTAAGCATTCTGAAACGTATAAACTATTTCATAAACCGCTTCCTCGATTTCTCTTGGCGCTTGTATCCAGTGATTTATCATTTTGATGAAGATCTTCCCAATTTCATTGTCTGGAACTGATGTTAACAGTCGAAATGGTCTTTTGATTGCCTTCAAAATTATGTTTGTGATTAAGATGACACATTATTTGTGTTTCCTTACCTCAACTAAACTTGCATTGTCGTATAAAAAAGGGATCATCAACACCTTATCGTTGCTAGAAGTGCTCGTGACTTGATTTTGACGGATCTCGGTCTTCTTACCTTCCATGTTGTTCTGAAAAAAATATGTTTTTTGTCTAAGCTTAAGTATATGGGGAGCCATTTATTATCAACTAATGTTTTCTGCACTCAAGACTGTGAGTTTACGCGTTTTGATAATAAGGGAACTGAAGTGTTATTCAATAATAATGGATACTAAAATAAATAAACGTTGTTGATAAGAAAGAAATTACTGTTTCGTTGTCTTCGCGGAGAAACAGGCTTCATAAAATTTATATTTTTCTGTTTTTTTGAGGAACGTCAAAGGGGCGTTACCTCCCATGTAATTTACATTGCTATGTATTTCCATTATAGTAATATGATTTGCTTATTGCTAATGTAGCAGATTGAAAATATATACCAACTGTTAAAAAAAAAATTTTTCTGTTTTTATACGAGGAGACTTCCGAAAAGACCTACGTTCAGTTTTAACTCACAGACATTCGTAGGTAGAGAACCTTTATTGTACACGTCAGAAACTTACAACAGTACATTACTTTTCGACATAAACGGTAGGCAAATTGATGTATTAGTCATAATGTCTTATAAGGTTTGAAATTATTTCACCAAAAATTTTTTCCTGTCAATTTCCTCCACAAGTGTGACTACAGATGGACGGTCAATTCTTGCCTCATTGTGCAAATTAGTATGCCCTTCTTCAAACATGCGACACCATTGACCTACCACACCTTTACTCATTAAGTTTAGTCCATAAACATTGCAATTGCAGCTGTCGAAAGTTTTTTCGGCAACATAAATATTATTACAGCACGCACTTCACATTTGGCGGTATTTTTTATGGCAGCGTTCATTTTCAATTGATCTAACGAACGAGCAAATTGCAACACAATCTTTTTTCTAAACTATTGCGTACAGCGCCGTAGAACGGACGTCGTTATTCCTGTCTATTACTACCGCAGGAATTGTTCTCGTAAATAACCATTTTCAGTTTTAAATAGAGCTCTTACAATTCACTGTTTGATGCGTTACAGGCGAATTTAACAGATCTTTAGAACGCGTAGCAAGGTAAACCCGCTGAATCATATAAAATTTATAAAATTATTTTTTATTGTGACTTTTGTGCGACTAAAATTTAAATTAATAAAAAAATATAAATATTCTAGGCACAATTACTCACAGTTAAAATCGTAGCGCACTAAGTTTTACGAAATATTTTTGTGAAGTGTGTTTTACCTTCACCAAAGTAATTCAACCTTAGAGATAATCACCTATTAATGCGTTCAAATAAATTAATACAGAATACATGGTCCCGTCGAAATAAAAAATTAATATTTTCCTATATATGGTTATGTAGTTTTTTAATTTGAAAAACTTTACTGTATATAATGTTTGGAAAGTTGTTATGGAAAACTTAGCAAACGTACAAGGTACGTTTTAGTAAAATACGTATACTCTTTCCATAGAATGTTAATGTGGTATTGAAATAAGAGCCGGTCCCTGTATATGTACAAGGTAACCAAAAAAGTTCTTGCCGTTTTTGCTTTGCCATTTAATGAAGGGAGAATAGGTATGCAATTAGCGTATTACGTGGTTTAAAAACCAGGCGGTCAAGAGTAGGAATATCAGTCGTTATAAAAGCAGGTCTACCGCGTACTTTCATCATTCGTAACTCATACAGTAGCAAAGACAAATGGAAGTGTCCAAGGATCTCGTTCGGTGTTGTTTGCTTTACGACTTCAAATTGGGCTTATCAGCAGCTGCATCAAGTCGCTGAATATGTCAAGCGTTTGGGGATGGTGCTGTGAATGAACGTACTGCAAGGCACTGATTTCAAAAATGCAGGTCGGAAGATTTGTCCTCTGTGATGAACCTCGCAGTGGATGATCACAGGCCTTCGATGACGAAGCCCTGCAGGCGGCCGTTGAGGAGGATCGTAGTCTAACGTGTGGAGCACTTGCAAGGCAGTTTAACGTTTCTAATGAAACAGTTATACTTCATCTGCACCGCTTAGGTAAGACATACAGGCTGAGCAAGTGGGTTCCGCACACGCTGTTGGAAGTCCACAAGAGACAACGAGTGGCAGCCTGTATGTCGTTGCTTTCTCGCCACCATACCGCATCCATGTTCAATCGAGTGGTTACCAGTGACGAAAAGGAGTCCTGTATGACACTCCCAAGCGTTCCAAACATTGATTGTCATCCCAGGATACTGTCCCTCACAGCGCAAGACCACCTATGCACCCACGCAAGATTATGCTTTGTGTCTGGTGAACAGGCCGTCAAGTGGTTCACTATGAGCTGCTACCAACGGGCCGAACGGTCACTGCGGACCTGTACTCGCAGCAATTAGAACGTGTGCAACACGCATTGCAACAGAAGGAGCCAGCACTGATGAATCGCAAAGGTGTACTCTTCCTTCTTGCCAACGCTAGACCGCATGTTGCGCGGATGGACAGGGATACCAAACAGCGACTTGGTTGGGAGACTTTGTGCTAATCTTCTTACTCACCTCACCTTGCGCCATCCGATTATCACCTTTTTCACTCCCTGGACATCATCTTCGTGGAAAATCCTTCACCAATTAAGCAGACTTGCGCCAAGCACTCATGAACTTCTTTGCGTCCAAAATTCCCGAGTTTTACCGCAAGGGGATTGCACAGCTGGAGACGATGGCGATTACTTCGAGGAGTAACAATAGGCTACACTTTCTGTAAATCATTTTCTTTTTGGCCATTAAAAACGGCAAGAACTTTATTGGTTACCTTTTATATGAAAATACAGACTAATGTAAGATTATTTTTATAAATAGAAAATACCTTTGGTAGCACTTTTATGTGTATTAATACTCATTGGTTTTTCCATTCATAATTGGACACGTCGTGCAATAATAGCAAGTAATCATTGTCAGATGTGAAAATTCGGTATATGTACAGAGTACATTCGAAAGTAAAATGCATGCTCCTTCTGTATTATGTGATTGTCGAACTGACAATTTTGAAGAATCCTCTATGTATCCTCACATTTCTAAACGAAGTTACTATACCAAGGTTTCGAGGCGGTGATAAAAATTCATTCCGAAAGAGGTGGTTATATCAATAAATGGATGTAATGTTGAACTGCTTTATTTTAAATCGGGCCATAATTATTTATCGTTGTCCAATTTTGTCAAGAAGAACGTGTTGTACCTAGAGAGATACTTTTATTGTTTACGATGGAACTCGGGGTACATAGATTTTCAAGAATTTGAGTCTGAGCTGAAACATGTATTACAACGCTTTAAGACAATCTACGTTAGAGAGGAAGAGAAAAAAGCTTGCTAGGGTTTGTGAACAAACTTGTCATAAACTTAGAAGACTTGAGAACCGCAGTTCAGTGTATGCAGCTTACAATTAAAACCCCGTATGTGCTCTCGAAAACGCACTAATTTTATCAGATTCATATAATGAGTACGTTAGAAGTTTAGAAAGCCTTACAAGCGATACCAACTCCTCGACGTGTGAGTCGACATGTTTTTGTATTTGATGAACTTTTTCAGCGTATAAGAAGACCTTTAGTAATTATTGTAAATAAAGATCCATGCTCCAAACCAGGGCAACACTGAAAGGAAATCTGTATGGATTCAAACCGCCATGGAGAATATTTTGACTCCTTCGGACGTTTACCCGAAGGACAACATTTAAATTTTATTAAATGAAATTTTACAAAGATGGCTATTTCGTTCAGAAAGGATGCATACAGAGATTGTTCGAAATTCTCGTCTATACAAAAACACGGTGCGGAAAAACCGTGCATTTTATTTTTGAATGTACTCTGTACATATATGGGATTTTCCATATCAAGCAATAATTGTTGTTGCCCGATGTGTCTAATTATGAACAGAAAACAATTAAGTACTAATATTTGAAAGTGTTGCTGTAGAGTGTTTCCTATTTATAAAAATAAACTTACATTAGTCGGCATTTTCATGTTAGAACTTTATTGTCATTGTATACAGAGAAGTTTCACACATTTTTAAAAATACATAGCGTTATACGGGAAAAATTGCTTTTTTCTTTTGATGCAGCCATATATTCTGTGTTGATTAAAATTAATTCATTAACGGATTATTTTGCTCTAAGGTTGATATCAAAGTAATCATTAATTTAGAGATTAATTTTTACATAACAATTTTGCTCAGAAATTTTTATACATTGTATACAGGAGGTTTCATAAATTTTAAAAATGCATAGCGTTACATGGGGGAAATTACTTTTTTATGCGACCCTGTTTTCTGTATTGATAACAATAAATTCATTAACCCATTATTATCTCTAAGGTTGATATCAAAGTGATCATTAATCTGAGTGAATTTAATTTTGGATAAATTAATTTTTCTAAGATTAAACGACTGTAATTAACCTTGGGTAATTAATTTGCCTCTGGTTAATGTTGATCTGGCTATAATGTAATTAGCCTTGGTGGTATTAGGTTAATGACCGTTATCCTCAGGCTAATTAGATCAAAAGATAAAAATCTGTCCCTATCCTACTTACGCACTTTTGTAAAGCTTTAGAGGACAAGCTAAAAAGTAAATTTAAAATTTAATACTATTAACATATGTTCCTTTCGCATAATTAATGAGAACCTCATAATACCACGAACCGTGTCGTGTTATCTTCTCGTTATAGCATGAGTATCTTAATGAAGCATGCCAGGACGTTCTGCTCCAATGTGAAATCCGTATCGAGAAGGTTACGGGGTATTCAATATCTGATAGACTGAAAATAAAATTGGATGTCAAAAAAATTTGATGTCCACCGGTAAAATTTTGTATTCGGTAACTGCTGAAGAGACTGCTAGCCACAATAAGTCATCTGGAAATACTCGACGATTGAATCAAAGCGGAAACGTTATTTTACATTTTTTATTGTAGGCCAAGTTCTTTGTGTTTTTGAATATGTGTGTTCTCTAAGGCAATCGGTGTAGTCTCAGGTACTTGGATGATTCAGTGTAAACTGTTGGATATTTAAGGCTACTGTTCCCTCTCATAGTAAAAGTGACATGTTCAGATTTATATTCATCAACTTGAATGCCATATCCTAAGCCATTGCTGAACTTTGACCAGATGGACTTGAAGATACCTAGATGTCGATTGTGGTTTAACGTAGGAGATTAGGACGACTATACCATCGGCATAAGTAGTCGTTTTGATCAATCGAGATGTAGACAAGGCTTGCCGCCTTTAATAAACATAGGATAGGTCCTAAGGCACTACCTTGGGGCACTCCTGAAGATATCTTTTATCAAGCGTCGTTCTGATATATAAGCTCTCACAAGTTCATATAACTGATAAGTAATTTTTAGTTTGTAGCACAAACCCTGGTGCCACATATTGTCGAAGGTTTGAGTTACATCTAGAAATACCGCAGATCAATACCTCGTCCGTTCAACTGTTTCATATTGACTTCGGAAACCAAACTGGTACTTAGGAATTGACCTTTGGTTATCTAAAATTGGTATTATTCTATGGAAAATTAGTTTTTAAGTACTTTCGACAGTATAGGAAATAGGGTTAAGGTCCTGTATGTCGTTATGTTACTCGATAACTTGTGTAAGTGCCAAGTCGTTGAGATTGCGTTGTATATTTGTATAAGAGCTCGAATTGCTTTAGTTGGCAGTCTATAACCATCCCGCTAATCGGCTTGAAACGTGGAGCTTTTTTGTGTTGATCTTTATTGTTTCATCTACCTCCTTCATAGCTAGTGAAAACTAATTTGAAAAAACATAATTCTAAGTAATTTATGATTTTTTGTTTTGGGTATTGGCAAAGAAGGGTTTAAGGGCTTCGGTCAGATGTTCAGCAGAGGCATTCACTTTGCCTTTGTTGCTTCGAGCTCAGTTATCATCTTCCTTTTTAATAGTAGGTATGTGTAGGATTGTTTTTTTAATGCTGTTCATATAAAATAATCTGTTCGTTCTGTTGTAGTAAGATTTTTTAGCTATTACTGTTGTATACCTTGGCTTTTATGTTGGATATTTAGAGCTTCTTACCAGATTGTAATCTGGTAATTTGCCAGCGTTTTCTAAGTCGTCGATTCAGGATGATTACGCTATGCATGAGATGACATATCCAAGATAAAAATGGGAACTAAATATATCGCAATCTGAAATACTTCGGTCACTAAGGTCACCTGAACTGACAAGAAAACATTCTGCGGAAAATTAAGGTTGTAATTCTTGATGCGTTGACAAATGTGTCGTCCATGACAATCATTGTTAAGACCCAAAGCATGTTCTTCTCAGATTTCGCCAAATTACTTCCGTTTTTAAATTTGCAGAATAAAAGTAGTTGTGAAACATACTATAATTTTATTTCTAATATTAGTCTTTCATGAAGCAAAATCAAATGTTAACATCCAACTTTGGGTACGACGTTATTGAGTCTAATGCAGAAGCCAGTAGTGTCTATTTTCTTAGGGGCACACAAAGCTCTTCATGAGTGGACCATCATAAATAAGGGAGGGCAGCTTGCACAGCCGCATTATTTATGAGGCAATACCGCCGAGATCCGCGTATTTATAGAAAGCCCTAGTATTAAGCGCCTCGAACGCACCCGTTCCCCATCACGACCGTAATGAAACACGAGCAAATAGCGAATTCCCATTCCCAAATCGATATAAATCAACATACACGCTTGCAGGAAATGTAAGCAATGAAAACACGTATTACATAACAAATCGCCGAGCTCCGCCCGGTGTGATGCAGGGCATCACGAAGACGGCCGCTGCACCGCAGCGATGCAATCGGCGGGCGCGGGCAGGCCCGCGTAATGACATAACTGTTCGACCACCGGCCTGTTTGATCAACAGCCGCCCGTCTTTCACACCTCATTTCCCTGGAACTTTGCAGCTTAGTGCGCGCTCGCGCCAAACGGCGCAATTACGGCGATCCTGATTTATTGGGCTGGGGTTTTGTCCGGAGCCACCGGAGCGGATCCGGGCGCTGCTATCTCTCCTCGCGTAGGTGATCGGTGGATGATGGGGCCGTTGTTCTGACGAAGATGCGAAAGGCGCGAGCGGACGCATGCATATTCAGGCAACTTGAGCGTTAATGCTTTAGGAGTCTTTCTGTTCAACAATTTTATGGGTTTAAGTAGTTCCGGTCGCTTAAAAAGAACACAAAATTAACACAAATTTTCGACAAAATGGTGATTGGTGGTAGTGTTAATCATCACTTATGGTTACCCAACTAAAAAAGGAAAGCCTTTTTATTTATTTTTTCTGCATGACAGAATTTAGGTTTATGCAGTTGCATTGGGCGGACGTGTTTGTGCTAGTTATACCTGCGGCAGCGATCCTCTGTTATACTGCTTATTTATTTTAGACTATGTTTTTGCATATATCTATTTAAATTAACATTGTTGGATAGTGAATTTAAAACAAAATATCCTTCGCGTATGGGTACCAGACAAATGAAGTATCCAAGTGAGGTATCGCGCTTATTATCCTTATAAAGTGCTTCAGTGTTGCTATTAGCAAAAGAGCTTTGTTGCATCGTATAAAGTGAGCGATCATGTGTGACGCACTAAGTTTAGATACTCACTATACGTCAAACCCACAAAAAATTAATCTGCCCAATCTTCTCAATTTTGTAATCTCTAAATTGGTTTGTTTTCTAAATATTGCGCTATGGAATGCCACTAGTTCACACGATGTTCATATTGTGTTAATCTCACTGATGGAACAACGTATGGATGTACATCAGTGAAAAATTCAGTAACGCACTATGATAATCATCGGTAATTACATGAACGTCGTGAAACCACACGCGCTGTAGTTAACCGAGATATAATTTTTACACCAGTATACCCCCTCTACCAACATATGAAAAAAGAAAGATACGAATAGTTTTTTGACTCATATGTGTTTTTTTTATTTCTGTAGGGAACCTCGCAAAGTCCTAACATACTTCACGTATTCATTGCTTCCCAATTTTTGAAAAGAGCATGACGTCAACATTAGTGAGGCAAAGAATTGCTTTACCCGAAGTTAGAGAATTACTGAAAGCTATGAATGAAAATAAGATTTCCCTCAGCTGGTAAATCAACCTGTTGGTCTTCACATCCCTATAAAATTTTTGAAGTACTAGATTTGTGTGTTATATTACAAGGTACAATATTTTGTTTCGACTTGCCATCGGATCATCATCTATAATCATCAAACCGTTGAAAACGTTAAAAGTTATTGCCCCGCAGAATAGATATACGAACTGGAAATAAAGACGAATTCCAATTGAGCATACTGTTAAAAACAAAAAAGGTTATAGGAGAGCTAAAAAAAAGTTTTGTAAACTTCTATTCATCTCGCTAATCGAAATACAAAGAACGAGTACTTGACAAAAGGACTTTAAATTAATTAAACAAAAGAGAGCTGACAAAGAAAGACTCCAAAGAATATGGTAAATCACAATGCATTCAGTTAATAACGTTAAACTTAATAAAAGAGTCCAATAACTAAAGTCTATTGCATAAGTTACAATAATAGGCAATTAAAATTACTTGCATAGACTCTTCACAACGTATAACACGTTTATAGGGCTGAGGAAAAATTTCGTGCCGCAACATTATAAAGAGCTCCTAGAAAATTAAAACGAGCGTAAACGACTTTGTCTATTTAATTGTAATTAAAATTGGGCAAGAATTGCAGCCAAAAAATAGCCACATTCCCTAGTAATCTAATAGAAGTGCTTCAACCAACTCATCACAAAAAGAAAATTGAAATCGACGAATTTTGTGAGGAAAAAAAAATAAATTACCAAATCGTCTATGGTCAAGGAAATCGAATCAACTATTAAAAGAGTAAGATTAAATAAATCTAATCATCGATAAACACCTGAAGGAAGATACAGGTTTAAAAATAATTATATGCATATTTAACATTTATCATAAAATAAGATTTCTTCTCCCGAATATAGAGCAAGCCATTTTAATCCCGAAACCTGGAACTCTCCTTCCAGTCTTAGTCAAAATATTGAAAAAATTAATTTTAAAAAAGACTAAAGTCAAATCTTAAGGAACAACCTCACGCCAAACTACCACTTTGGTTTCGAAGAAGAACGCGCTACCGTATAGCAGATGCACAGAATAGTCAGGAAAATAAATCTCGTCTTATAACTTAAAAAAAAGTTTTCGATGAAATATTGCACTGTTATTTGACATTAAAAAAACTGCCAAGGAAATATTAAAACTATATTTGGACAAATAATATCAAGATTAATCAATATTGCTTTATTCTATATGGTGAGGGGTCCCACAGGGTAGTGAGTAATATTACATCTACAGTACAGTGCAGACCTTCCCTCACTAAGGCAGACAATGATGCGCTCCTAATACCGCAGTGCAGTTTCTGACAATGATCCAAACATGATAACTCGAAAGAAGATAGAAGATAGTTGAGTGTCTAGAATATTAAACGAAAAGTAATCGGAAACATTTACTCCAATGAACTTACATGTCAACCTGATTCCCCAAGATTGAAATTGCCATTTTTAGTTTAGTACTATAGAATTGTCATCTACCAAATTTGAGTTGCATAAAGAAGCCTTTGTGAATATTAAAGAAAAATTGCACGAATAGACCAAATCTAGAGGACATTGACATTTGTAATATTTATAGGTACAATTATTGAAAACGTTAAATTTTGCCTATATCGAAGAATCAATGCGACCACATATGGATGAGAAAAATTGGAATTTCCAAGGTTAAACCATAATTCCTTTTTTATAATAATAATTATGACCGGGTTTCTTTTAAGCAATTTTGAAAATGCCTTTCAGCATACTGAAAACTACAACTAACGAACTTTGCGACTCCAAATTGGAGTTGCGTCTCTATGAAGTCACGATCCCGTGCAATGCCCTTATTAAATAAGTTGCTCTTGTTACTCCGAGTGCGAGCGCTTTACCTTTTCACTTCAGGGAAATTATCCTGCAAGTTGAGTGCTTCAATTATAATAATGGAATTAATTAAATAACGTCGCCATTTTGCTCGCCCTATTCCTATTTACTCCATCATATTCGTCGACTTCCTACTAATTGCACTTTAATAAAGTTCGCGCATGTTTAAGTCTCTAGATTTTTTACTTTCAAATATGTGTACAGTTCCTGGTCATTTTTAATAGGTCATTGTTCACTTCGGCTTTGATAAACATTCGAGTGCTTTGACCTCTTGAGGAGGTAGGTATATTAAACGCCATTAACATATCCAAATAAACATTTGAACTCGAAGCAATCCATCATGTGATTCATGTCATGTTTTTAAAGAAAAAGCGACATGCTCAAAAGAAATAACAGATTAATATGTGATGTAATATCATGTTTTTTGTTTTATTATTATTTCTGCTTTAAAGGTCGCTCGATATTACGAGATCAGATTCGAAGTTGATTAAAATAACCACTAACTGAACGTGGGTAATCGAAAGTGATAAAGTATTTTTTTCTATTGCAGTCAAATACTGTAATGTCTGTGGACTGTATAGTAGCTATTGTTCAATTTAAATGAAGCTATAAATGATCAGCACTAAAGTACGGCTTCGCACTACTAAAATACCAAATCAACAACGATAAAAGGAGTTGTTGTTAATAACCCGAAAAATAACTAAGAAACTTGCGCAGCTGTCAAAAAAAGCAAAAGCACCGTTTAAAGATATTTTTCTAGCGTGGGGCTGTCAACAAGACGCGCTAACCGACACTCTTTCAGAAAAAACTGTGCAACAAAGATGCGTTCTCGACCGGATGGTAGCCTCTAGTTCTGGCACTCTATTAGCTACAGTGATTAAACCAAATTAATTGAAAATTTTATCATAACATTTCCATTTAGGAAGGTGTCTGTTCAAGCGCGTACAACTATCGCTAAAAAAGGGGCAACAAGTTCTGCTTCGTTTCGCAACACGAAATATGTGCGTCTTTAAAAATGTCCTTGTCAACAGTGGATTGGGTTGTTATGAAATTTAAAATAACCGGTAGTCAGTTATGCCTTTTAAGACTCACAAGCGAACAAAAGTATCCATTAAAAATCCCTGAAAAACGATGGAAGAAATTGTGCAGGTATCAAAAAAAAAAAGCGCTATTTAATTCTATCTACATAGTGTGGGATTGTATAAACGCGTCTTCGGGAGGAAATCCTTCCTCAAGAAGCGTCGACAGAATTGGGCGACTAAGGTTCATTCTCGCTAGATAGGGCCTTTATTTTTTCTGACGAAGCTGATACTTCCTATTTAGTGACGGTAGTCGAACATATGGTACATGTGGTTCATCCCAATCAACTGCATGATAAATTCCTTCACCAGCCTTTAAAATATGAGAGAGTTAACATAATGGCGTAGGGCGCCACTTGGTACGTTAGTAAATTACATTTAATTTTATATGATGGCACTGCAAATGCCACCAAATGCATTAAAATTCGAAGTAAAAGACCTGCCTGTAATAATGGCATTTTCGGTAAGATAAACGTCATTTCATGGAGGACGGTGCACCGAGCTTGTACACCTTCCGCATGGAAAGAGCACTTCTGGCACATGTTTATTAAAACATGACCAGAGCATCAAAGAAGCCTAGCAACAAAACAAATGAATAGCAGTTATTTTAAAAAATGGTAGAAAATATCTCACAGGACTATAATAAACGATATAGTCGATACCACGCCCCAATGTTTAAAAGCATGCTATAACAGTAGAAGAGGTGCATCCAAGAACCAGTTGTAGGTTTTACTTTAATATTTGTGTTTGTGTCCACCATTTACCTCTTATTCTCGCTACTAAGGAAGTTTCAGAAGCAGCCCTTGGGCTTAGTAGATTCTGGTTGTCTTGGATACTATCAACTTTAAGGGTCTAATCAGGACGAGTTATCTAAATTACATTGGTGGCGAATGAAATTGAAGGTGTTTTGTAAAAAAACTTTAATTATGCCTTAGTGTTATATTTTTTGTAGTTTTTTAACAAATTGGGTGCAATAATATTATGTTCAGTTGCATTTTTTGCTTACGTTTGTTTTATCATGGAGAAGAACATTATCAAATGTACGCATATTTTACATATTTTAGACACGCTTGCATATATACGCATATTTTGTCATTTCAGTTGCATATTAATCTGCATTCTAGTTATCATGAATTCTGTTGGCTATGGATTTTTTCGTAAGGTTTGGGACTTTACGCTTGGTAAATTGAACTATTGAATGATTCCTTATGTCCGTTTGTAATTAGTAGACTATTATCCAGTTATCATTTGACAGCTTTTGTTCTGATTTTTCGTTTCAGTTTGTTTAAGCTTTTCTAATATTTAACGATATTTGATAGATCTTTATTTGCATTTTGTTTTTTCCTTATTATCTAGAACCGATTATTTTCGGATTTTGAGTTACCGCTGTGTAGTTGTCTATTAATGTTCCCCGTGTATGTTTTGAGACTTGCCCTGATAGTTACATCCAGCAGAGTAAAACTTTTCTTAATGATCACAACCGGAATTGATTTCAATTTATCTGTTAATGATAAGTCTCTTCCTCGATTAATTGATTTTCACAAGTTCTTTTGTAGCGTTTACAATTTTACTTTATGAAAATTGAAAAATTACTAATATTACTGAAGTTCCTCGTATAACAATATTTACATTTAAGTTATTTTCAAATAGTTTTTCTCTTCACAGTACAATTTAACATTTATCAGAATACTTTCAATGTTGGCTTCTGAGTGTAATCAATAATGGCGATTTTATTGCTCCAAATATATTAACAAATTAACCCTTATACTTCTCGAAACATAAGTTTTAAATAAATTTTGAATTTTTATTAACTTTTTCCCTATACACACAGTGTTCTAAGTTTGAGTTGTTCTGTTAAATATTTATGAAATTTTATTGGTTTTTAAAAAGGTTTAATAATTTGGTCGTCTAAGTAGCGGTGTTTGCCATATTGCGTTGTATCAGAGATGGTAAGCGATGACAGAGTGGTGAGAGTCTTAACCTCTCAGTTTGCTGGCCTCCCCCAATGCATGACGTAGAGTCTCACTGTATGAATGTGTATTTATCACTAATATTTCTACTGAGATATTTATATGCTGCTTTTTAACAATTGTGGTAGCCAACACTGGTTTTTATACATGTTGAAACTTCCTAATTTGGTAGTACTTATTAGATTCAGCGGTTGGCTGATACTGAAGCTTAAGCACTTCTTACCAATTTGTTGTGTTACAATTCAAGTAAATAAAAAAAAACAAATAAACTAGAAAGTTATGGTTATATGTACACACTGTCAAAAAAGTACCGGGAATTATTAAATAAAACACACAACTTTCGTTTAATCATTAATAGTTCTTTGTCGCCTTCAAAGTAGACCCCATTTGATCCAACATACATACGCCAGCTCCTTACACGAACGTTGTCTTATAGACTCGATCGACTTAAAATGGGTATCACGAAGTGGTAATTTTAGTTTCGGTAGCAAAAAGAAGTCAGATGGGGCCAAATCTGGTGAGTACAGTTGTTGATTGATGGTAGTTGTCGTGTTTTTGGCCTTATATTCGGTCACAATTGCTGCTCTATAGAATGGTGCATTATCGTCGTGCAAAATACGGCCAAATAGTACTCTTTATTGACCGTCTGTCCTTCCGAAACGAATTCATGATAGGTTTCGGCTCGTTTTTGTCCTCCATTCTGATACCCGTTGACTTGTTTGCATGCCAAACTCATAGACCCATGCCTCACCAGTTATGATGCGTTCCATCAATGTGGGACCATGTCTAAAGAGATCTGTTTACGAAATTCTTTTTGTAGAAAATTCAGCTCTTTTGGAACGAATCAAGCGGCTACGTGTCTCATGTCCAAATTATCCACTAAAAAATTGAACGAACGGCCTCGCGAAGCAACTTGAGGTCACGTGCTATCTTTCTTAAGCTGAAATGGCCATTATCGAGCACAATTTCCTTTACTTTTTCGATGTTTTCATTGTTTGAAGAGGTCAAAGGTCGTCTGAAACGAGGGTTGTTTTCGACGACCTGAGGTGTACTGATTTAAGCAGCAAACTGGTTGACAGAATTTTTTTAAGGACAGTGCCACCTCTTGGTTGATTCCAGCGTCGTTATGCAACGTAGGCAATAGCAAAACAATATTCTTATACAATGATTGTCAAATCTCAGAAATCCCAAAAGCTGTCATCATACATTTTTCAAGTTGTGTAGAATAGACGGTTATTTTCTTGTGAGCTTATCAAGCTATTCATTCCAGTTATTCCACAAAGTAGCATATATTAGAATTATTATCGCAACGCAGACTTTATCTTACCAAATACGACGTGGTTTTTGCATTTTTGTGAATTTCTGGATTCGTCATAATAAATTTTGGTTTTTATATTTGTTTTGTAATTGTTTCAGGAATTATTTGTTCATTACTATTGGTATACAGGTTCCTACTCTTTTTAAAATACTTGACAGTCACGAATTATGTATACAGTTTGTACTAAAGAATTGATTATCTTTATTAATTTACTGTTATTTATGAAACCATTCAAAGAATCTATTTCAACATGAATATTCATCGCAACTTTAAGCGTCCAGTAAGTGGGAGTCATAAAACTTCCGCTAGGCATACCTTCGGAATTGGTCTGCTACCGCTGCTTATAGTAAAAATGTTACTGTTGCTACTGTGTTTGAACTGTTGGACAATGTCCAAAAAATCTAACTCGGTGATCAACAATAGCCGACGATTTTTATTTTTGTAGAGCATGCGAAAATTGCAAGTTGAACTTGCACGAACTGTTCAATATTTGAGATACGTTGTGCAATATGCCCTAAAATGGTTTGACGTAGAGCGTTTAGCATGTTAATAATAAAAAGACAGAAAGCGGTAACATTGACGACCGAAACTAGATTAGAGAATCATTGGAAAATCGCAAAAAGTGATCTTCCCAACTAGCTACAGAAAAATCAGTCGGCGCAACTGTGAAAACAAAGTTTCTAACAATTAGTTAGGTCAGTAATATAGCCGTTTGCTATTGGGCAAAAATACAGAAACTCTTGGAAACAACTTTGGAAGCATCATTTTTAAAAGTATGTAAGGCAATCAATATGTGAAGCAAATTGAGTAGAAAAATATTCCCTGATGTAAGTTTGCGTCTACAATGCCCTGGATGTGTAAAAATAGGCTCTAGGTCTCAGGCAGGTCTCTACAGGTCCTCATGGTCTCCAGACCTTAACTCCATTAAACATTTATGAGGTATATTAAAGCGTTACTTTCAAAAACACACTTAAAGTGTAATATCAAAAATGGAAAATCATAACCGATGAAGAATACAAGAAGCTTTGTGGCAAATAGAACTTCTGCATTTATGAAGGCGACGGACGAGTGAACAGAATATCAATATTAATGGAGGGACATTAATTGTCCTCTTCTGTTTTTTTCGAATTACATTTTCTAGGATATCCTCAACAGAGAGGTCAGCAGTTAAACTCTTTTGTCGGTTCTTCATCTAACTGCGATGTATATTCTTCAGCAATATCCTCTTCGCTATCAGATTACCATTTTATTTATTTATGCACGTGAATCATCATTACTGATATATCTTATAGTGAAATTTCTGATTATTTTTTAAAAGATATTTCTATTCAAATCACATTTTTTTATTTTAGCCATCATTATCTAAAGTGTTTTATTTACAAATGGATTTGTAAGCTTGAAGCAATAAATAGTAGTAAAATAAGCAAACACTGATTATACTGAGTATACAACTAAACGTTTCGGTGGTTTTAGATCCTTATTATCATTTTCATTGGATATTTTCTAGTTGGAAACTATCTCTGCTTTTACCAGTTTGTGGCGTGTTCACTCTTCTGTAAATAGAGTATGATAAGCAAGTCATCGAGGCTCGGAGTCCTTATCGTGTAGTCCATCTACAATTCTCGGGTTTTATACAAGTGCCCGTAAAAGGTTAACAACTACTTATCTTATCGTGGGAACGAGATTAGTCACTTAAGATTGCAATGCTATATTATTTTAAGGGAACACGAATAATGTGGTAAACTGAAAATAAGATGGCAGTGTGACTGACGCGTGTTTTTTAAATTCAATATTGTAAAGAGCAATAAAATTTTCGAATAAATGCCTTATTGATAAAAAAAATTGTTTATTTCACTAAGCGGTAACTATAGAAAAAATTTTGAGTTTTATTAACCGAGTGTTTTTATTAATTTGCTTGTTTATTTTTTATCTTCTTGATCAACACTGCAAAATTCTAAATTGTGGAAGCTAAAATGTTCTTTACTTTCATTTTTCCATTCAGTTCTTTCTTTGGAAGAAATATTATACTACTACTTATAATCTGTAATGATTTACTCATGCAATGTAACACAGGGTGGCCCAACTGGTACTGTTACGGCCAAAAGTGGATTGTATCGTAATTTTAAATTTGAACAAAGGAACTTCAATCAAAAGTCAAAGTTGAAACTCTCACCTTTTTGGAAGCGGCATTCTCCTGCATCAATCGGTTCCCTATGCTGTAATCCTGGGGGGATCCAGGAAGAGGAAATAAGCGTGTGGGTGAAAATATAGGACAAGTTACCCCAATATTCACAGCGGATCCGATCGGAGCCGTCTTTTCTAGTGCAACAAGGTTCCTTCTTGGTTCATCGCCGGGTCAGATACTAAGGAAATTGGACCGAGCTTTCTCGCCGGAAAAATTTTAACTCGGTCAACAAAACGACCTCCGGGAAGAGGAAGATCTGGTCGGTAAAATATCGAAATTCCGCAACAAAATCAGCTTAAACAAAACGGCCTCGCGGAAATGGAAACTCTTGCCGCCAATCAAACACGCCGGCGAACCCTTGGTCAAAACGTCCTTGGCCACGGAAAATTTTGAAGCCGGTCGCCCGCTTTCTAAACCATCACAACTAAAATTCAAAACGAAGCGAGCGAAGAGCCCGCGGCCGCAGCCGCTATATATTGGCGCACCGCGCAAGCGGGCAAATTCACTACCGCTATCTCAAATGAAAACTAAAGCGCGTATACAGGAGGGAGCCAGAAAAACGCCTGACCCTAATTTAAAATTCAAATAAAGTAATTGGAGATTGGCGCGAACAGGTACATTAAATGAGATTTTAATTTTAAGTTGTTCTCCCTACCCTGACTATGAATCCACCGACAAAACATTTTTCCTCATCTAGTGCGGTAGTTTTTCCCGATTTAGGGTCAAAATTGCGAAATTTAAGATTCTGCAATTTTAACTGATGCACTGGGTACGCTAGACAAGATTTTCATTTTAAATCATTGTCCCCCTCACCGTTAACTACGAACCCACTGATAAAAAAATTTAGTAAAATTAAAGACAGGAGAAAATTGTAGTAGTTTAGTTCTATTTCAAAAAATTTGCTTTTCTTTATGTACAATGAAAAAATACAGCATAGGACACAAAACCTTCGTTGTTCTGGCGTATCATGTTAACTTTTATGGGAGCATAGTTAATTACAAACTTCTTCTGTTTGTGGTTTTGCAAGACTTTATCGGTGGATTCGTATTTAAAGTGTTAGGAACAACGATTTAAAATGAAAATATCATTTAGGCCGGTCAAACCACGGAATCTTATATTTCGCAATTTTGACCTTCGAAGCGGAAAAAGTATATAAATGGTCTATGGCGGAATTTTCGTCAGCTCGGGCTTTGCAGGCCAGATAGTTGTAACAAATATGTTAAAGTATAGCTTTTTGCCTTTAAAAAATTAACACAGTCTAACTTTGTTTACAGGTAAGGATATATGCACCCTTCACGACTTCGAGCAAATTGTCTTGGTGAGTACTGTAATCCCCGGCTCCAAAGCAAAACGACGACGCGCCGAACCCCAGACATGACGTTTCCTAAACCTCGCACGGACGACCAGGACTTCGTGACGCTTGCAGCGATGCTAATAGCCCACACAGGCAAGTAACTGTACCGCACTACAACAATGCAGCCGGCGCTGCCGCGGCGGGTTTCGTTTTCAATTAATTAGCCCCAATTCGAAGCCGCGCGCACTGTTTTGACTTTCACGCTTGCGTGCCCCTTGTTTTTTCCGCGCGAATTTTCGTTATTAATTACTTGCCCTGTTACTCAGCATGTTTCGGAACGAGATTGATTGTTTTTGCGTTCGAATGATCTCATTCCAGAGTCGGAGCCGGCCGCGCGCTCACGTCCTGGTAACAGCGGCGGATTCCTCTTTGGGATTGACGACCAGGTGGCCATATTTGGACAATTGGTTTCGTCCCAGGTGTCCGACCTGCAGAGTGCTGTAAAAATGGTTTTTCCACTGTGGGAGAAATTATTAGGCACGAGATTGAAGCCGCTTCGTACATTAACTCTGGCGGTCTTTAGTTGTTGTAGTGTTGGTTAGTGAGCAGTTTTTACATTGGTGAATCATCGGCTAGCCTAACGCGATTTTTAATATTTCTATGGTCTGAGTGTATATTTTGATTTTTTAAATTGAAACAAAATTCAGAACTCGCTATTGATCCTAAAGTAGCGTTCTGAAATGGGAGTGGGTCAATTATTTTACCCATCAAAGGTTCTAGATTACTAGTTCGAAGCATCTGTAAGGTCACTACTCTTACACCACGTATATTGCAACAACTGTACCTAACAAGGAAATTTTCTTTTATGGAATTCAGCAGTCTGACAGTATGTTAATTTTTTGCTCAACTTTGGAAAAAGAATAAAGATGTTGTGATCTATGGAGACGGTAATGGTGTTTTAGTCGGACAGTAGTGATTTCAATTATACAGGGTTGTTGAGGCAAATATGAAATGTTTTAGATTACATTGTAAGATCAAAGATTGTCTTATGTGCATGCGCACTTCCCTAGTAGGTAATAGAGCAGCCTACGATTTCGACAAAATGAGCTGAATGTGCGACCGCAGAGCTGCTATTTTCGAATCTCTTTGCGGCGGAAAATCGCCAACATAAATTATTGTAGCCAAGAAGTACAAGGAATCTGATCACCAGATGAGTTCCTCCGCGAATTGAAAGAGAAGATCGTTGAAGCTTCTGGATGGAGTATGATTGACTTGACAAAAGAAATTAATGTGGCGGAGTCGGCGGTCATTCTATCAGCGCAGCCCGACTGAGAAAAACAAGACGGACAGAAACTTAAAGGTCTAAAACTGCCAAACGATATCAAGCACGACAGCGCTGCTTTCCCGAGATTCTTTTTGGACGAAAGAACTGCATCCAGGACGGAAAGGCGAATCACCAAAATAATCGTTGGATCTGTCGGAATGTCTGCGAAGTGTCTACTGCCATGTTTGTGAGCAGGAAAGCACCCCACTTCTTTGAGAAAGGCCTGAAGATGACCGTTGATAGCTGGAGACAGTTGTCAATCCCTGGTTAGAGGAGGTGATTACTGGGCGGGAGTACGTATTCCAGAAAGACTCTAGCCCACAATGCAAGGAACGCCTGGCTGTCACTGTACAATATTTTGTATTACCACTGTTCCCTCGACTTATAGCCACCCCCTAGCCCCGACTGCAATCCCTCTGTAACTACTATGTGTGGCGCGTGGTTGAGGTAAAGGTCACTGAGAGACAGTATAACACCAAGGACAGCTTAAGGGCCTGCATCACTGAGTTAATGATTCATATGGACAAGGAACAAGTTTAGCTCCCGACTCGGGAAGTTCGTGGGCGCCGATAGGGGCTACATCAGATAATATGAGTTTCACTATTTTGATGTGAAGTTTTATGTAAATAAATTTAATTTTTTTTGTATTGTTAATGCGGCTTAGCGTGGCGGATGGACCCGGGTTCATTCCTGCAGCTTTCTGATGCCTAGCGGTGACCTACCCGGTCACTATAAATAATTGAGTACCTGCGTTTACTTAGAACAAGGGATAATAATGGTGGTGCGACAATCAGGCAATAAGGTCGAACATATGAGAGCCTTAACCTCTCAGTTCGCAGGCCGTGATCCCACGTGATGTGTCATTATTATTTATTATTCAGTGGCGAAGCGAAGCGGAGTCACTTACTAACTTCATGTTGTCCGTCTGTTTGTCCGTCCGTCCGTTCGTCCGAGCAAAAACTCCGACCAATCGACAGGCGACCAGAAAGGCTTGTTTACTAGTGATTTTGAAACTGATTGGTCAAAGGTGAGCGTTACTTTGGGAGACTGCTTTGCCACTTCGCTATGCGTTGCAAGCTTTGCAGGTGTATTGTATTTTAATATTAGTTTGTTCATTCATTTTCCGAATTTTACCATTTTACGAAGTCTGTTCATAATTGATAGTTTACTAGATTCATGTATGCGATATTTCTTTGCTTCTAATATTTTGTTATGATTATTAATTGCAACTTATCATATCAGTATATCAGACAATTGAAATAATGACCAAATTATTTGTAAAGAATAAATCATATTCGCATTAGGCCAATAGTGTTGTATGCTGCAGAAGTAATGTGTCCTACACAGACAGAAAAAGAAAAGTTAAGAATCTTCGAGAGGAAAGTGTTAAGGTCGATAACAGGACTCAAAAACATAGGAGACGGGATAAAACGACAATATATGAATCACGAACTTAGGGAAATATTGAAAGGAGAGGATATAGTGAAAGTGATGGCAGCACAGAGGAGTAAATGGATGGGACACATAATGAGAAAAAGAGATCAAAGCATAGTTAAAGAAATAACAACATGGAAACCTGAGACAAAAATGACCAAGGGGGAGACCAAAGATGAGGTGGTGCGATGAAGTTACTGAAGACTTAAAAGATGGATGTCAAGGACTGGAAGAAGAAAACAAGTAATAGAGTAGAATGGAGAAGAATAGTAGAAAAGCGAAACACACCAGAAACTATAAGAAGTTAAGCGTAGAAGCAAAAGGGACTAATCCACCCCACGAAATGGATTAGTAAACTTCGGAAAGAAGTGGCTATATTCTTATAGAATGGAAAGCCTTATTATTATTATAAATCATATTCGAATTTCGTAGGAGTTTGTGAAGCTTTTTGAAATAGAATAGTAATCATTTTTAAGGACTATCCATGCTTCAAACAATTTTTGATCAAGCTATCGTTTCACTTAATCAGAAATAACGAATGCATTTTCGTCCATTGTTCTGTGCATGTTGTTTTTGTGAATTTCTTCTTGTATAATTATTAAAAATAGTTTAATCTAAATTAAAAAAATTATAGTAATTGTCTTTGTCAAATATGAAGTTACGAAGTTCAATAATTTTGGAGATATCTTTCGGGAAAGAAAATAAAAAACAATTTTGTGATTCCAAAGTTGTTATGGGACGATACGGAAAGGAATTGTGAATATCTTTAGCCGTTACAAACTTGTAGTGCCAAAGAACCTCAAATTGCTATCTGACATTTGTATCGAGTACCAAAATACCAATCATGCATCTTATGCTGTTTAAGAATCTATATATTTTCGGATTAATTTGGAATCGTGTTCTGAGGTTATTCCGTATAGTTATTTTAGAATTTTGCAATATTTTAGCTATTATATACCATTATCCAAGAATAAAATCAATTTTGGGATAATACCAAGCCGTTGGCGGAGTTCTCTTCAAGTCAAAAATTTGACAGTCACTCAAAATCTTCACTTGATCACAGAAATGCATAGTAATTTCATGGAATACTAGAATCTTCGTATTTGATTTCACTATTTTATTGGGGGAGAGGGGAAAGGGTTTTAAAATTGTTTACAAAACGTCTATTAATATCATATTTAAAGCGACAAATTGTAAGTGGTATTTTTTTTATTTTATATTTTCAAAATAATTAGGTTGTATAAACTTAGCTTTTAGTCAATTTGACAACCGTAATAATAATAATAATAATAATCTAATAACAAGAAGATTTAAAAGGAGTTTATTACTTAATAACTATATTGCCTGGGCGCGGGCTCTTAGGCGACGTACAGGCTGTCGCGTCAGAGCTAAGATATCGATGAACTTATTTCTATACCCAGACGTTCCGTCGCCCACGTGCAGCGGAACTGAATACTTGGCCTGTGACTCAGTCTGGTCGCCAGATCACCTGGACCATCTTAGACCATTCCTACTCTTGACTGGTTGACTGTGTAGCGGTCATATAAAGAGCCTTACTTTATTTACTCGTATGCGACCGTTAGAACATCGTATGTACCAACTTTTTTCAATCAATGGTTTTGATTCGTTTTTCTAGCTGGAGTTAGTATAATTTTGTTGTTTTATTGAGATCTAATAAGACCCTTTACAATTGCTTTTCAAAATATTTGTGATCTTTATTTTATTGTTTGCAAGTTGATTGTAGATTTACTTATGAGTGTAGCGTCATAATTTGCGCGTATGCAACTTTCGGTGGAATAATCAAAATATTCATGATTTTCGCACGGTGGTATATACATCGTGTACGATACAGGCGTCTTCGTTTTTAAGAATGGTACTTTCAGTTGCTGGCCATTTGTCTTGCAATTTTACTTTAAAAATCTTCTAATTCTTGTTTTAAAGTGACTTCATCTGGTGAACTGTAAACTATTGCAAAATATATGTTTTGAGTATCCGATAAAGAGTTGTGTTATTTCGAATCGACCGCTAGCACAACTGCCCTAACAGCACAGGAAAATATATGCCGTCCGTGCCTCGCCGAGCGTGTACGACCGCCGAATGATTTTTTTCAAAGAGCTTTGATGTCGTCTTGGTGTTAAAAAGAGTTTTTAGGCTAAATTTTCCGGGTAGTTAACCTGTTAAGCAACCAACCACATCAAAGGACTCTAACGTCTAGACGGTCCGTTGCCTATGTGCGCCAACTGACGGTGGAACCGAAAACCCAAAATTCCGTTCAACCGCTGGCCCATCTGGACCATTTCTATTGCTCGAACGAGGAGCTCGCAGCTGAAACCAACAACACATGCCTTCCAAATGTCTTCTTGTCCGAGGAAACAGTCAAAACTGTTTACAATACAGAGTTTGTTAACAGACAGAAAAATTCGGAATCCTTTCAGTACCCCGATAGTTTTTCGTCTAGTTGAATATGTGAAATGATACTGGAGTTATTTCAAATTAACGTTGGTGAAACGTTAAAAGCTGCCCAATTTTTAATGTTTTTATTTGCTGCTCTTCTAATGCACAATGCTCGAAATATTACTGTCGTTTATTAATCGAAGAAATCGTGTTCATTGGACACCTCTCCGTATCCACTCCCAACGCTCCGAGAAACTGCTAAAATTCTAGCCGCTATCGCTTTCTGCGCCTTGCCCATCGAGGTTGTTAATAACGAGGTTGATTAATTTCGAGGGGCAGCGAGCCGTTGGCGGAACGGTTATTAAAAGTTACCGCGATCCGCCAGACGTGCCGTGCCGCTTTAACAATTAATCGCCCCGCTCGATCCAAACAAGGCCCCCCCGAATCGTCGGATCCCCCGGGGAACACTCGGTTGAGGAAATTGGGCAACGCGCGCGGGACGTGCTCCGGGCGCACAAGCTGCTCGGCGAAGACGGCGACCGTAACCGGGTTAGGCGCGGCTGTTTGGCTTCAGCTCCGCTAATTATTGAGTTGTCGGCGTTCCGTGGCGTGACTGCACGAAATTTTAAATTGCACGATATTGAAATTGCTGCAGGTGGATAAACTCGTGTCGGCCGCGCTGGTTTCACTTTTGATAGACGCTGGCTCTTGCTAATTGGAACACAACTCTCATTTTTGGAGGAAGTTGTAGTCTGTTGTTTTTCCGCTCGCTGGCTTCGTTGGTATGGTGAAATCGAACAGGATTTGAGCTTTAAAATAACATTTTTAACAATTGCAAAAACTAATGAACGTATTATTTTTCAGAAAAATTTTGAGCTCTAAGAGGAGAAATTAGGAATGACTTTGACTTCAGAGTCATCAATGGGCAGTTTAAGCTCATAAGTATGCATCAAGGTGGACTAAAATTTTAATTGCTTTGTCTATAGAAGCGGCTTTGTTTCAAGAAGCGACTGTAGCAAAAGACGGATCTTTTTTAGGTGTGGTAGATAACGGCACTAGCTTTATAATGTTCCCGCTGATGTTAGTTATAGCAATGGTTCTTTGAAAAGCTGCCAAGAAAGTGGAGACGTCTGTAACTTGATACTGTTCAAAAAGAGTGGTTTGGTCTTCATAATTTAAGGTGCTGGTTTTCATCAGAAAGGTTGATATTAAGAACGAAATCTGTAGGTTTTCTCAAGATCCTAATTTTACCTTCTTTATTTTCAAAAGAATTTTATGAGAAACTGGCGAAATTGCATTTCAGTAATGAGATTAGAGGGCGTTTACAATATTCCCTGGTCTTTTTCGTTGTTCTGAATTTGTTTAAGTAATTTCTTGAGTTTTCTGGAAGTTTTGACAAAAACATACTTCTTTTGGAAATGTACACTTCTGTTGGATGTAGATGGTGGTGGTGATTATTGAATTGATATAAAACCAGTCGATGACCTGATAACATCTAAAATTCCTATACAAAAAGTGCAAGTTGTTATTATTTTAAGGTTCAATGGACGAACTTGTGTTTTAAAATCCTCTGATTACATTTCAAAATTATCCGTTTGTTGGAAAGATAATATTTAATAAGTTATAATCAATAGTCATGTCCTATCAAGAATCTAGGATTTAAATTTTCAGCTGCTTTTTATCTGTAAGGCAAACAACCTTGATACTGCATATATTTTCTACCATGGAACAATATACGAAAGCATAACGTTAAAACGTTTTACAAATATACTGAAAGTAAAATTTTTATAATTTTTGGTAAACGCAATATGCCCATTGGCCCAACAATTTTACGATCCATTTAAAAAATGAAAGAAACTGGATCGGTTTTGGATCGAGTAATTCATTTACTGTTAGCCCAATTGTAAATATTGGTGCAATTAATAAAAGTGATGGTAAAAATTCAACGCCGAGTACCACTATTAAACATTTCTAGAAGCCCTTGGGAGCGTATCCCGTAACATAAAACTCGTAGATTTTGAAGAACCAGAATGAGCACTTTTGCGAAGATCGTCTTCAGCGACGAGTCGCATTTTGAGCTGAATGGTTTTGTAAATCAGTTAAATTCAAGAATCTGGAGTGCGGAGAATCTTTGATCTGGGCAATCATTTGCTTGAATGGGGAGCTCGAAGCTCCAGCTGCACAAACGAACATACTCGGGGGGTGGAGCCAACGAAATGAGTCTTCTTAATGTCTCGGTCGAGTAAACAGTTAAAATACTTACATAATCAAAAGGAAATATCTTTTAGGGAACTGCCGTGCGATTTGACACTACGCGACTGCTTTGTGTGAGGTTTTTGTGACATTTGAAGCCTGCGGCACTGAATTCAAAGCCGAGGTCGTCCAACACATGATCAGTAAGATTGAAAATTGCGTTACTGTACAAACGTAATCAGAAATTTTATCAGAAGAAAAAAAATGTAAACAGAATCGAAAACGTTTTCTGGCGACCATTTTATTTAAAAACTTATAGCAACTTCTCTGCTATGAAACAAAATTAAATTATCCTTCTTCTTCCATCCTCATTTTACCCTCCAGAGCGTCGGATTAAAGTGATCCTTATTTTTTCAAAAATTATGTGCAATAAGATATCTTACAATTTCAATTTTCTCGCAGTTATGCCGAAGCATAATATTCTATATTATTCATTAAAATATTTTCATCAAAATATAATCGTAACCTTTTTAAAGTTCTTGTATTCGTCTAAATTTGTCTTTTAAATGTTTTCGAAAAAAATTTTACCGCGAAGCATATGGAATAAATTGAGACAATACTTTTATTATTAAAAGTCAAACTTTTGATTTGAGCTTAGAGTATTTCATTTTGTTACATTTATTAATCTAAAACTTAAGCTTTATGAATTTATGTTAAGAACCAACTGTGGAATAATTATTCTTACATAAACCAGACTGTATGTCGCTGTGAGTCAAAATAATGTGTCTATCACTTTCGTCAGGTGGTGTTGCTTAGAAACGATTTGATAGAATAAACTGAATTCCATTGGCCGTTTTGATATCACTCGTTTCAATAATAGACGTACAAAAAACTCTCATTTGAAAGGGTAGATCCTGACAAAACACGAAAAATGGGGTATTTCTTATTCCAGATAAAGACACTTCTCAATAGCAAGCAATGCGTCAATTTGACCTGTAGATGATAGACAGGTGCACTCATTATTTATGTAAGAAAATAACCGATTTTATAATAGGATATTTTAATAAAGCACTGCCTCGATTGTAAAGATAAACACGTTAATTAAAATTCCATAGAAAATAAGATTACAACTGAACGTGCTACTTTGTATGCTTATGGTATGGCATGACTGTTTCGAAAATACTTTGAGACAAGATAAAACAAACAGAAAAGATTATAGATCACTGAAACTGATCTAAGGCAAATGCTATTCAAAATATAAAACTTCACACCAATGTATTTTTTAATCATAAAATGTACATTTCATTTAAAGAGCAATGCCAAATCTTCCAAGAAATTATTGTATGAAAACCAAAACAACTTATCGGTTATATTCAATGTTAGTCAATCATTGAAAAATGCGGGTGCTAATTTGTCGAATAAGAAATTCCCAACAGAAAAATTTAGGAAGCTTTACGACATCTTGGGTCCAGCGACCTATAAAGAAGTTTTTCTGCTCATTTGAGCCCCATCTTTACATAAGTTACGTAGCCCAGATGGTATCCCGGATTGTACGTTGCAGGTATCCCCGAATAAGGCGGATGCATACGTCACCACCAACGTGATCTTTCATCTTCGTCACTTCACGAGTTCCTTGAACATGGAGGACGTCATTATGCTCCCTGAACTTGGGAGCTTAACTAACCTTCATTTAGAACTGTTGGTTAATAAAGCCTCCTGTTAACCGCAGGGAGGCTTGCGTAGCAAGTGATTCATAAGCACCTGTGCATGGGCAAAAAACCTACAACTTATTACTAAAAATTAGTTTGGATTTTGCTTCGACCGATATACTACCTTTCAGCTTTTCATGGTAGAGAACCTCATCGGACGGCTACATCAAGAAAGAAACCACCGGTATAGTCTTTCTCGACGTGGCCGACGCTTTCGACAAGTTGGGGCTTCCACCTCTGGTCCTTCTTTTCCAAAAGGAAGTTCATCCTTTACGTCAGGGGTATTCCAATACTTTAGAAGGAACTAGACCCTTGAAAGACTGGTGCGGAAGGTGGAGAATGCGCATCAACTCGAAGAAGAAGCTTGGCAATTTTGTTCTTCACCAAATAAACACTTGGCTGGTGAGATGATGTGGCAAAACTCAAAAAGGAATCAACTTAGAAGGACACTTAACTACCTTGGAGTAATTGTGGACAGAAAACTTACTTGGACCGTGCACATCGATTGAACTGTCATCAAAGCAGGGCGGTCTTCTCCCCTTTACTCTCGATATTTAATGTTCAGCCGGTACATAATTATAAGCGGCATCAGCGTTGAAGTCACACGTCAATTAACTCGAGTTAATCTAGAATGGGGCCTTACGGTCCATCTTCGACGCCTCGTAGTTTGTAAAAATTATGACCTCTATCGCTGACATGCATCGCTAACGTGGTCTTATGGTTGAGGCGGGGGCTCTGGTGAGGACGAATCGGGGTTTATTTCCGGAGCTCTAGCGGGTGGCATACCCAGTAACTAAAAATAATTGAGTACCTGCGTTCACTCGAACAAGGGGTCGTCTAAGGTGCGGTGTTTGTCACATCGTCCCGCATAAGAGATGGTGCATAAGAGATTTTGCAGGCCATGCTTCTACGCGGGGCGTTTAGAGCTTTACCATCGCTGATATTCCCATGATCGAGGAGTTCATATTATTTTCCTAAACGCTCAGAAACTTTCTCGAAGCGTAAATTTACAGTAACCTTAACATCCGTGGTCTTTATAATTATAAGATCGACAAAGACTCCCTAATAACTGCCTGAAGATCTTAACTTCCCCATGAGATAGCATGCCAAATTACATTAAGGGGACTTAAGTTAGGAGAACCTAAAATCTCGCCATTAAACTTAACATGATCGAAAAATGCTTTGATTTTTATAATAGTAAGAAATGTAAAAAACAGAGTCTGTACTTGGAAATCTTTGTTATTAGCTTTATGGATGTTTGTCCCGCTATTTTCTATCAATTTGATATGAAAGCTAATGTGTCACGAAATATTGCACCCTTAAGATGTCACCCTTAGGCTCGCTTAGGCATTAGTGCCGGCAAACCCTTAACGAAGACCTCAGGTTTGTCGAAAGTGGTATGGACGACGCCGTTCTCTCGATGAATAAGTGGGATTAGAGAGGAACTTTCGTAGTTCTCCTAAAGTCTCCAGATCAAGTTGACGATCACGTCGAGGACTATTAATTTGCTTTCCTAAGTTCTCCAGTCTTGATTTTGCCAGTCACTCTTTTCTACATTTTGCTGGTCGTCGGGATGTGAAGATCTCTGGGCGTATTATATTTCCTTTTTTTAATGTGCGAAACGTCAAAACAGTAAAGATGCTCCTTAACACTGTTATCTATGTGTTTAACATATTTGAATTAACATGACAACAGAATCGCGCCCTAAACTTTTATGGGAGGGATACTGTCTGACGGCCTTTTATAGCACATTAGACTTCTGTAAAATGCAGCCGCGAAAACATTTCTTTCCATAGATTGAATATTTTCACATCGGAGTTACTGATATTGCGGAGTTAAGGAAGTTTTGCTTTACTAGATCATCACAAAATGAAGTATGGCTTCGAAAGAGAGCTAATATTTACTATCTGTTTCTATCTGTGGCGTGAAGTTCACAAGAAGTTTTGGTCATAAGAAATTTCAAGTGTTTCTCCCTGAACGTCACCAGTTGTAATGACCACTACTATGTGTCCTGGGGACGACGGGGAGAAGCTTAGTTCTAGTGTACATTTCATCTGAACCCTGCAGCCCTGCTCTTTCTTGCTTGCAAAACGTTTGTGTAGGGTGCCAGTAGTGCTCTAGTTTCCGATGTTCAATGACGGCAAAGTTTTTTTCGAACTAGAGAAGACCTCTAAGGGCATAAATTGTAGAACGCCATACAACACCAGATCACTTGGCATCATATGGCTAACATTATCGTCCTATCACTTTTAGAACTAATAAAATAAATCACCAAAAATCAAGATGAGCAGTTCTGTCTTCAGTAGGAAATTACCACTTCTTTAAATTGAGAAATGTTCAAAACAACCTTTTTTGGTCAAATTATTTGTTGTTTTCTTTTGCCTTCAATCTGTCTGGAAATATAGGCATATAATAAATCCAACCTTAAGAAGTTCAGTGTTTTATTAGTTGTGCTTCATAATGCTCTATCTGATATACCGTGTCTAAACAGCATACTTGAAATTGCACGCGCCGACATTATGATATTCAGTGCATTGGTCGGTTTTCACTGATGTTTACTTGGTTATATTTGATTTGTTTTCAGATCAAATAAGATGTTGTCTTTCCCTAGGTATATTTAAGTTGCCCATAAGAGTATCCTTTGTGGATAATGTAGAACATTGAGTTCATACATTAGTTTTAACAATGTTCACTGTTTAAAGTAGCTACCCATTTCTAGGACATCTAGGGGTTTAAATAAAGCATATTTCTCGTTTCAGTTAAAAAAATGTTCATGAAAGGTTTAGGCGTAACGAAAACGAAGTATTATAATTCATCCACACCGGGTGTTAATTGGTAATGGGCATTGCACAATAACTATTTGGCTGGATAAATCAGAATTCGAAGAGCTTCGAAAGCGAAAGTTATTGGACTATCAAGTCTACAATCGTGTTTTTTAATATGCGATGAAAAAGCATATCTCATATTTCAACATTCGGATCTGCGTAGGAAGTGGTCGCTTTCCCTTTCAGGCAAAAAGTTACTAGGCGTGTGGATATCTGCACGCTGCTTTGCACTGGTGCTCTAAATACCCAGATGTTCCGGCATCGCAATTTTAACAAATAAAAGGACTCTTAAAATTGACAACAGAACTTGGATGGTAAATGTTACGATTCTAATGCTATTTGAAGAACTTTTTGTTTTCACTTTTATTTTGGGTAGTTATATGTTCCACATTTTGTCACTGAAATGTGAAATCCGTCCGTGCCTTCAGTTAATATTTTAAATATTCATACTTATGTAATTGTAATTTGTTTCTGTATCAATGCAGTTGTATTCTATTGTTCTTATGGTATTAATGCCTTTTATAATGCTAAGCATAATAATCCATGCTTGAGTTATGTCATTCTATTATTGAAACCACTTAAGGTGTGAATTATAATTATGGAGAAATTTATTGGTCGTATGTTGCAATACAGAATTCCAATGCAGCTAATTAGATGCTTTAGTAATTGATAAATTAATTACATTCATAACCAGTAACTAATTATCATATTTGTATTGAGTGCAGCAGTGCATACTAAAAATTATATCGACTTGTACAAAGGCAGTTCAAAAGTTTCTTAGGTATTTTGTAATCGAATTTTTAATTTGTTATATGCAAGCTTTTCAGTTTTATTATAACATAACTATAATTTAGTTTAGAGCTTGCTCAGCATTGTAATATTTAATTTTTCTTTGCTTTAGTTAGCACACTAAGTACTCATTTACAATGCCTTTTCGGTAGTGAGTGATCTAATTTGTTTAACATTATCGGAAGCTTCGGTTTAGAAAAGCGATTAATACACATCTCTCATCCGCCATCTGCATACATCAGCACCAGGTCCCAGGAACTGCCGGTAAGTAGAAGTCCTCTCATGCTTTCAGTGGTGACGGTGTGTCAATTCGTAGAGCCCCACTGGTAGTATGAGGCACCCAGCACGTTCATGTGGTGGAAGTATGTAGTACGTTGGTGGCGGTTGCTCCCCAGGTCCCGCCACTACTTCGCATCACCACGATGAATTGCCCCGTGTGATGTGACGTAGTGGTATGTCTAGGGGGGTTACGTTGCATCCCCAAATCCAGCCTGTTGTCTCCTGCCTGCTGAATTAATCCGGCCGTAGCACTGATCCGGCGCACCTGACAGCACCGAGCCACGCCTTATCAATTAGAACGAACGCGTCGCACACTGCACCCTGACAAGCATGACCTAATAGCACGTTCCACACATCACGTTAGCCTAAGCTATGGTTTTGGAGTTTATCACATCACTAATGACTTTGGACTAACAACTCCACGTTGAGTGGTTCAATTTTTAAGGTTGGCTCTGTGCAACTTTGCAACTTGTGTGTTGGTTAGTTAGTTCTAGTTCGTTTTATGGCACTGTAGCTGTACAACGTTGCATAATTGAGGCAAACGATGACATGTTCGGTTAGTTTCATCGCACAAACGAGAGCATGTTGAATGGCCGTTTTATATGGCTGGTTTGTAAGAATTTATGTTTTTATACGAGGTCAAGCTACTTAAGAATGGAATTAATGAGACCACTATTGCTGCCCATTAGTGGTTTATTGTGACACTACTACTATTTACTCGACTATATTTCCATTTTTAATTTTTTGACTACGTATATTTTAATAAAATATCAGTTTTTATTTACCGCTAGTTTTTAGATCTTTTTGCGTCACAAGTCTAATATTTTTATTTGTGCACGGTTTTGGTTTGTTATGTACATGAAAGTGTAATAAATAAATTACATACAATTTTTTTGTTTTTTTTTTACATTACACTGGATTTAAGTGGATTTTTGTTGAACTATTGATCATTCATCAAAGTTAAGTTGGTTGTGTTGCATGAGATTTTAAATTTTGTATTGCATTTTGTGCTTGTTACACGTAATTTTTACTGCACAGACATCTTCAGACCATCTAAATTTACTAGTTTTTCTTTACGGGATTTCAACTAGACGAAGTGTACCCTGCAGTTTATTTTTTTTTTGCAAATATTTATAATGTAAGATCGACCCATTTAATTTACTCTCTAGTCTTTATTACTACGTTCTACAAATCCTTTTTACATTCTGCCAAAATTACTGTAGTGTACAAAATGAATAAATGATGGTTCATGGAATTCAAATTCTGGTAGATTGCAATTAAATAGCAACATATTGTGTTAGATTTGTGGTTTGTTTAGAATGTTTTTCGTTTCTCTTGTTCATATTTTTAAATTAAGAGATGCAATTTACTAGTCTGCAATGAGAATAAGATATGAAGAAAGGTTATTTTCATGATAATTTAGTGTTCAGTATACAGCAGTACTTTACTGCTTCAGCTGAGAAATTTTGTATCTATTCTCATTATCGTATATGTATAACTAGTTGCAACTTGCGCGGGCATTTTTACCGTTTTAGCAGAATTGATAAACAATTTTGTGCTTCTTGTTTCTCTTTTCGAAAAGAAGACGTTGTCAATTTATTAATTTTGGTCTGTTAAATATCACAAACCATTTTTTTGTAGCTTAGAGCAAAAATATTTTTATTATCTATATCTTCTCACTAGAAATTGCTTATCACTTAGGTGAAGTTGTAACTAAACTTATTACTATGTTATACAGTTTGCTTGAGCCAATAAATCCTATACATTTATTCACTTCACACAACATTAATTGAGCCAAGTACATAATTGGATTTTGTAACAGTAGTGCATTCCTTGAATACGACTACCCCTTAAAACAAGACTAGTTTGCATTGGTAATACACTATATTGATCAGTCTTGAGTGCCTCAACTATTGTTTCTTATAACCTCAAATGTTCAGGATGGAATAGAACTATGCAACGTCTTCGAATCGTGGATAGAAGGCCCGAGTTGTTTAAATGCGTACTGCAGTTTTTGAAAGCAACTGAATTGTTTGGCATTTGAATATAGTTTACGCGACAACCATCCCCAAAAGTTCTGTATGATGTTAAGAACGGGGAAAAAGCAATGACCAATCGAATATGTTCATGTGTTGTTCTTGAAACCAGCGTCGAAGTGGCATTATATTGTTAAAAGAAAACATGTACGAGTCATAGCATCTAAAAACTTGTCTTTCACTCGTTCTAGAAGCTACACAAAACAAATTATATTCCATTGAACTATAATCAGAAAACGATTAAAGTGTGGGAACCATATTTTTACGTGTGTTCAATCAAGATTTGGTTATGTCTTTTCTTAGATATTAGGTCTGGAGGAACTAGAGATATCGCGTGTAAAACAGGCTTAAGTGTTCTCAGCCATTTCAATTGGCACATGTAACTTACACGGTGTAAGTTTACCTCGTTGTTGACAAAGGGTACATTGTCAACAAGCTAGCGAATTTAGAAAATGACGTATTGTTGGCTTACATGAAGGAGGCGTTTCTTTACGAGAAATAAGCTGAAGAATTGATCACCATAGCAATACCACGCAGTTAATATAAAACCAGTGAACCGAAGAAGGTACTCATTTGGGAAGACCAGCTCTGGAATAGTATGCAGGGCAATTAACCGGCAGGATCGTCATCTTAAGAGACTTGTAATTACAATCCATAGCACAAGAGTGAACCATTACACGGTACCAGTTGTCTATCTTTCTCTGTTCGACGTCGATTAGTCATAATGGGACTAACAGCACAACGTTCTTTTTGTGACTATCACCGACTTCTGTGTAGCAGCAACGAAGATTACGATCGATAAAAATAAGGCATCTTGTAAAGACACGAGTCTCTTCTATTGAATTAGGACTGAAACGATGGCTAGGTGTTAATACACCGTAGACGAAAACTAGGGGTATTATAGTAATGGAGAGTTATAATAACAGATCAGAGTTACGGACAACATTACTATTCAGACCTACATAGACGCAGTGGTACGACTGTGGTACTTCCTTTCAGCGTGCCCTGAAGTAATTTTTCAACAAGATAACGTTCGACCACAATTGGCATGTAACACATTAAATTCTCTTCAGCAAAATAAAGTTAAACCTCCTTCTTTTTTTGACTTGACAGTAATCTAAATTGTCTCCAATATACATTGCACGAAGAGAACAGTGGTATCCACGACCTCTAAGAAATCTGACTGAACTATGAGAATGGATAGGTATGCAGCCCATCAAAAAAATATAGACGGTCACAAGAGCCTGATGTGGGACCATACATTATTCAACCAAGTTACATTTTTTGTGACAAATATTTTTAAATTTAATCATTTATTTATTTTATACTGTTCAATAAATCTGTAAAGTTTCACTTGTCAATTTTAATAAACTGTAATGTAGACACATTCTTCTGAGTTCTGCCTGCGTGTCAGTATTATCAAATCAAGTGGTCCACTATAAGATATGGCTTACCATAGCATTACTAAACTAATATCAGCTAGTCATCATAACAATACCACATCTTTTTATTTATATCAGTAATAATTTTTTTTTAAATTGTGTCCAACTCATTTTTGCATGAGCAAATAAGAGACGTGAAATGTAACGTCTTTAAATCTTTCAACGTTTAACAATGGACATCTCTTAAGTAGTTTATCCTGCTGTTAATGGCGTATTCAATTCAGTTGTAACAATTTTTAAATTGTTTTGGGGATTTTTGATGGAATTGTTTACAACCCGGCGGGAACGACTTGTTTATCTTATAATAGCTCTCGAAGAATGCCCATCATGAAACGCCTACATTTTTTCAATTTCCTTGACCATTAAAGTTGTTCTCCCATTTCAGTGCTTAATACACGCTGTGTTTTTGGATACACCTTGGTACTGTTTTACGTTTGTTGCATTAAAACTATGCACTGGTTGTATCTAGGCCGTACGATATTTTTATATGTTAAGTGGTACATAATGTGAAGTAATATTGCAAACTAATTATTATTTCGTATACTGCAAATCTGTAGTACTATTTTGATAAATTAATTATATTAATTTGTTTAAGGTTTAGGCAGAATCTATTTATCTAATATTTACTGGTCGTATTCATGTACCTATTGAAAGCTGAGAAGCTTCATGGAGCATATTTTATTTTAAAAAATGGTCCCAATTGAAGTTTTGATCAATTGTTACTTTTTGTAGTTGATATTTTGATTAGGTAGATGATCACTTGTTTTGGTATATTTATCTTTATTATACGCTTATTGCAACTACAGTTTGGAGTACGAATCATGTTTATTGTTTTTATTATTGTATGATTTTTAAGTACTATATTTCTAGATGATTAGCGAGCAGAAAAAGGCTAAAATAAATAAATGTTGTAAACGAAATTCAAGCCAGGTATCGAGGTACTTCATGACAGATACAGTAGATAGTCAGTTAAAAGGTTTTGAAGATTCAGAAAAAGACAAATTAGCCAATAAGAAATTACCGTTGTCGAAGAAGCACAAGCAAACAAGGACCAACTGTGCAATCTGACACTTTATTGCTTGGCTTTTCTGAGACCAAAAACGTTTCAACTAGAGCAGAGTGTTGTGGTCTTGTTTTACAAAAAATGCTGAATTTGGAACGAATCAAGCGTAAAATGGGAAATGATAGCTTTATGATTTTGGACGCAGTTTCAAATAGAGACAATTTGTTGATTGAGGTGAGGTTTTGAGCTTGTCATGGGAGTTTATATACTGAAATTTCATATTTTTAGAAATGCTCAAACAAGTACTAAGCTTTACGAGACGTTCTTTCGTTGGTGCGAAGTGCGCCGATAATAATGGACATGACAGCAAAATGGTTCCAGAGCCCACAAGACGCATAATATTTTGTGTGAATTTAGAAAAGGTCAAGTTGTACCAGTAATCAGCTAATTTAGATTTAAATTCGATTGAATAGTGAATTACAAGCCAAAGTATACGAATCAAGCTACTTCAACACCAAAGCGGATTTGTTTTAATTAGTCGACCAATACTTCAAGAAAATTCATAGAAACTGCATCAAAAGCTCTAATAGACATTTAGTAACATTTGTAGAAAACTTAATTATTATAATTCATCTTTTTGAGATTTGAGTGTCCTAAAAACTTTGCTCCAGACTGTAGACGAAGACCTCGGCACGGAATGAAATCTGGTACAATCTAAATAATGATTCAAATAGTTGATTGCAGTATCAGAAAATTGGGTTATTTATTCGGCTATCTGCATTTGTTACAACTATCATTTCAGATGCTGCCTACCTACTGATAATTAAAGCTGCCATTCCATTTGGTTGAACACAAGTTTTATAGGGCGATACTCGTAGAGATCAGCTAAATCAACAGAAGTACCTGTAGCAAGAAATATTTGTTATATATGAGGTGGTTATTATTTTGTTGCAGCCATTTTACAAAAAGAAGCATACGACGTCGCTGAGTATCCTGATTATACCGATGAGACTATTAAGGAAGACCGTAAATCATTGAATACCGATTCTAATTGTGTCGCACAAGAATGAAGTCTGCAATTGTGCCATGTCCAGGATATACCACCATTCTCTAGTCCTTCATAGCACTTGCTTATGACAAAAATTGCAAATAAATTCGTTAGAATGTCATTGGAGAACTATATAAGAACTATCAAGAACGGGAGTTGCTTCGTAACACCGTAAATGGAAATAAAGTCACTAGTACAGTCATTGCATGTTCAAGAGAGAGCATCGTTGAATGTGACTCGATCTTTTGGTCATGGCTATTCTAGTCCGCTCAAATCTTCGCCAATGTTTTCATTGCGCCTAACACTTCGTTAATAATCTGTAAGGATGGACTCGAATAAAAAAAATATCTGAGGGAGTTCGTAATACTTTATTACTTAGTAATTTTGTCTATATCCACGGGGGTACACGGCCTCTCAATCGACGCGAACGCTGTGGCGTCCCAGCTAAGATCCCACGTGCGGCCAATTGCTGTCTAAACCGTAGGCCCAGTCCATGACTCCGTCTGGCGCCTGGACAACTTGGATAATTTGAACCATCTCCATTCTTAAGCAGCCAACAACGTCAAGGGACTCGAATGTTTCGAACCCGCATGATTCCATCCGACCGCTAGGTCACGTGGGCTTTGCTTGAACAGAGAGCTCGAAGCTGCAGGTGTACGATCTGAGATTTACTCGCAATTGCAGCCAACTAAATGTGTCTCATCGATTACAGAAATGTAAAAATATTTACAGATCATTACCATTCATTTTTTATTTGTTTGTGCTTGTTTTTCATTTCTATTTTGTTCCATATAAATATTTAACATTGACTTTGTTTCAATGTTGGTAGGTTAAGTTAATGTTCGATTATGACATGTCTATGGAAAAGCGACTCCATATATAGTCCAGGGATTCTTGCTAGTGCCTTCAAGCAGACCGAACGTGCGAGCCGAGCTATACCTGAGTTATCACAACGTCGGAGCTGCAGCCGTAGCCTTGCTTAAGGTCAGGCAAATTTATATATTTATTAATTTAATTTCAACGTTTAGCTCAAGTGATAAACAACTGTTTCACCTTTAAAAACCGTAAGAATTTATAATTTTTAAAACACATTATACCTCGCAAAGATGTTCCCAACCGGGAATGGGCCCGGTTTAAACACCAATATGTATAATTACACCCTTATGCAGCCACCTACATTACTTCAAAATCAAATACCAGCACAAATGCCGCATGCACACAATTACCAATTAAATCCAGCAGCTATAAATATGCAACTTCCACAATTTTACCAAAATCAAGTAACAACAGAATAATTCCCACCACTTCCTATTAACCTCGCTCCTTTAAATAACATACAGACTTTTTCAACTATCTTGGAACACAAATTATAGCAATCGGAGACTGGAACTTCAAACATACAACATGGGGGTCCAGATTAATCACACCTAAAGGTCGCAATCTGTTCCGTTCAATACAACTAAACAACCTAACTTATTTATATTTCTACGGGAGAGCCAACCTACTGGCCCACGGACAGGAATAAAATTCCGGACCTACTTGATTTCGGTATATCAAAAGGCATATCAAATACTTACTTATCTATGCCATGACCATAGCGCCATAATATTAACCCTCAGTACCAATGTTATCTACAGAGAGCCAATGCCTACCTTGTGCACAAAAGATACCAATTGGCAAATGTTCCAAAACTTAATAAATGAAGAAATCAGACTGGATCATCGTATCAAAGAGCAATTCGAAATCGAAGAGGTGGTACAGCATTTAACGAATACAATACAAACCGCAGCATGGAAAGCCACTCCTCTAAGGAACAAAGCAAACCAGGGAAATGATAATATTCCTCTGCATATTAAAAATTGATCACAAAAGAAGAAGAGCACGTGGAAATGGCAAAGGTCAAGAAACCCTCAGGACAAAACTGACCTTAACAGGATAACACACCAACTCCACTCTGTTTTAAACCAAGCCCGCAACGACACCTTCAAACACTACATCACGAATCTATCCCCGAAGACCATTCGTTGTGGAAAGCAACAAAAGATTAAGAGGCCAGTAATACAAACCCCACCCATAAGAAAACCTGATCGAAACTGGGCGCAGTCAGACATAGAAAAGAGCAATGTATTCGCGGATCATCTTTCAAAAGTGTTCTCTCCAGTCTCAGACAATGAGAACCAAGATGAAGAAATTGAAGACTATATTAACGCCCCCTGTCAACTATCACTGCCCGTTAAGCCTTTTACACCAGCAGAAATTCGAAAACAAATCAACAATACAAATTCGTACAAGACCCCTGGGTATGACCTCATAGTCGGGGAGATCTTAAAACATCTACCAAGAAGGGCAATCGTGCTATTAACTACTATATTCAACAGCATCCTTCGATTATGCTATTTCCCAGTTCAGTGGAAACACGCGGAAATAATTATGATTGGAAAACCAGGTAAACCACCTACCGAACCTTCATCGTACCGTCCAATAAGACTGCTGCCACAAATGTCAAAAATATTTGAAAAACTTCTTCCCGACAGAATAACCCAATCAACACTCACAGACGACATAATCCCTCAACACCAATTTGGATTCAGACAAAAGTATTCCACAACACAGCAATGCCACCGAATTGTGAACAAAATCAAAGAAAGTCTCGAAGAGAAGAAGATGTGTGCTGCGGTGTTCCTTGACGTACAGCAGGCCTTTGATAAGGTTTAGACCAACGGATTATTATATAAATTAAAAAGGCATTTTCCCAGTCCCATATACCTACTCCTAAAATCTTACCTTAATGAAAGATCCTACCAAGTAAAGTAAACAACTCACTCTCCGACTACCACCCAATTAAAGCTGGAGTGCCGCAAGGCAGCGTCCTTGGGCCACTACTCTACTTAATATACACTGCTGCCATTCCCGTCACAGAGAGCACTATGATGGCCACATTTGCTGACGACACAGCAATCTTGTCGTCCGATATCGATCCAGCAAGAGCTTCTAATAAACTGCAAGATCACCTAAACGAACTACAAGACTGGCTAAAACGATGGAAGATCCAGGTCAACACCGAAAAGTCCGCCCAGATCACGTTCACCACAAAACGAAGCAACTGTCCACAAGTTAACATAAATAACACTCTGATCCCACAGAAAGCCACAGTCAAATATTTGGGCCTACATTTAGACCAGAGACTCACATGGAAAGAGCACATTAAGGCAAAAAGGACACAATTGGACCTAAAAGTGAAGAAAATGAACTGGCTACTAGGCAGGAAATCTGAACTATCTCTGGAGAACAAACTGATGATCATCTACAAATAATTCTAACACCAGTCTGGACCTACGGTATCGAACTGTGGGGATGCAGTAAGCCCTCCAACACAAAAATCCTACAAACCTTTCAGTCGAAGACACTTCGCATGATGGCCGACGCTCCCTGGTACGTGTCCAATCAAACCCTCCACAACGATTTTGGAATATCCTTTATAAAAGAAGTGATCAACCACCACGGCAACAAATCCAAACAACGCAGCACCAACCACAGCAACCAACTCATAAGTGAACTATACACCCAACCACAAATTGAAAGAAGACTTAAAAGACAATGGCCAGAAGACCTAGTTAACTAGGAGAAAGTGGAGAACCGTCAAGGGACGGTACCCAACGCTTACCATGAACCTTGCCTCATATTTACTCATTACTTTGTTAGTTATAGGAGTAGATTGTAAATTAGCAAATGAATAAATAAAATATATATATATATATAGTCCAGAAAATTGACATATTTTAAAACCTTAAAATAGCAACCTCGTATTTTAAAATTTAATGCAAGCACGAACCTTTCTCGCTTATCATTTATTAAACTTAATCAACCTTTGAAAGCTTTGCCGATTTAATGGCGCTTATGCATTTTGCCCATCCATGAAATTGCCATTAGAGGCTGCATCAGGCTTTCATTTGACGGACGTCGCTTCGCTTAAAACGCCACCGCCGCGCTATGCGCTGTCGGCGCTTCAGCGGGAAACTTTTTGCTGGCAACGGCCGTTTATTTTGATCACCTAGCGGACGTCAATTCCGCCGCTGATATTGCGCATGAATCTTTAAATCTGCCGCCCGCGCTAATTCGCACTGCATAATCTCGTTACCCTTCCGCGCTATCCGTTTTATAAATTTCGCATGCAGCCGTTCGCCGGGCGCGGGTATTGATTATTAAAGGCTGGAGCCGAGCCAGGCGGCGTTTTTGGGCGGATGAGAAATGAATAATTCGCAGCGGCGTTGACGTTCAGTGTCGATCAAGTTTTTGAAAACTCCGCGCGAGCCGTTTCGAGCTGCTCAATCTTTAAGGATTTAATATCGCTGCAAAAGTCGGTGCAAACATTAACTTTGTGTCAGAAATAAGATTTTAATTTTCTTTACGTCTATATGTCCTAAATATTCAAGTTAATCGTAATATTTCTCAAGTCGAGGTAGATTTTTACCATGTATAGTCTTTCATGCTTTTAGAAAAGCATCGTGATCTTGGACAAGAGTTGCTAACTTTTGTGAATTTTTTGGAACGTGCTTGGTGTTGATGTAGAGTAATTCCACGAACGTCATATAACGTTAGTCTACAAAATGAGCAAGACTATCCAATTAGCTTGTGCTGACCAATTTGTTGTTGCTGTTGAGGTTGTTGTTCTATTTAATGTTTTGTGGTTTACTGATTGCTGAACTAATAACATTTAATTGTATATTAGACCAAACATCATTGCCACCTTGTCTTTAAGCGCACTAGTGCAGCTTATGTCAACATAGAATGTCATTGTTTTATGGTATCCATTAAGGATAACTTTTGGTTACACTGGAAACACCGTTTCTTAGTTATTCGAAGCATATGGGCAGGTATATTATAGAACTAACAATTATTTTGCCTTTTTTAATGTAGATTGTGGGTTCATGTTCCTGCTAATTAAATCCAGTGCCTCTGACATTCGTAACTTGACCGCTTTGTATTCGTCATTAATTTCAACTACAAATATGCCTCCTTTTGCCCCTCAGTGAGGACGTAAATCTTGGTTGATTTTATCATTATCAACATGTCAAGTAGCGAAAGAAACCACAACTATAAATACAGTTTCGTTATATGCAAGTTACAAATGCAAGATAAAGGCAAACAAATTTAATTTATAAACTGAAAATACCACATTTCTCTTCAGAAAGTGGTAACTAACCACAAAGCAAAAATAGTGAGTGAAGTTGCAAAAAAATGATTCAGAAATCTACTTGCCGTGACATGACTAAATAAAAAATACATACAATGCACATGATTATGACAAAATTAAGAACAATTATTCTCTGATTTATAATCATCTATTATACCATGTGGCTCCTTAGTTCAATACTTGGTGTGTTGATTAACAGAAAATTCCAGAGCACTTTTCGAAGCTTCTTATGACATTTTTTTAAGATGAAGAAAAACTTAACTAAGGCTACATTCGCCGTTTGTACATCCTGTGAATGGGGTGTTAGTTTCGGATAACGTGTAGGTAAAAAAAGCTGGTTAGATTGGCACGTTGTAATGCTCAGTCTTCAAAAACGAAATGAGTCTGCAAATATAGAGCAGCAGTCGATTTATGGTTGCCTGAAGCAAGTTAACTTTTTGCAGGTCTTCCTTTTATTAGCTTCAAGTATCTTAGTTAAATAGATCTGCAAGGTCAATCGCTGCCTTATCTACTCGTTTTGTCGAAGATCTTTTATCTACTTACTTTTTACTTACTTTGTGTTCAAGCATCTTAATGCTTAATGCTAGGTCACTAAATCTAAATGCGAACAAGAAAATATAAAGAATGATTAAACAGAAACGATGCTAATATTAGGATATTATAAATATAATTCAAGCTTCCCACCAAGAAACAACGTTTTCGAATCGGTACAATAATTTTTGAATTTGCCCCAAATAATCTTACAAACAACCTTATTACTTTATAATGCAGTAAATTCCGGTTAAATTACAGTAATTTCGTATACTGAGCCAGTTGTTTAATTAGGCCAAAACCTTCTACCCATCGGGTCTTGTTTCTACTATACTAATACGAATAGTTCAAGCAATACATTTACGAAATTGCAATAAGTCAATTTTATTGTTTGTAGAGGCAAAATTTAAGAAAGAACAAGATTAAGAAGAGGAGTAAACAAAACAAATAAGAAATAGAGTAAAGCGGAGATAAAAAAAGTCGAAACAGTGATCTTAAATATTAGAGCTAAAATGACTTCAAATACGGAAGTAAAGGATCTTCAAGTTGCTTATATTATGACATCAAAATTGTTAACAGCATTGTATGTGACGGAGTTTGAGTTCGATTCCTGGGCGAATATAAAGTATTCTAGCACGATATAGAAAGGGATGTAAGTTACTTATGAACATAGCAGAGAATGTATGAATTTCTGGTATCTATACTAGTCTAAATAGTGGGAGGATTATGCTTTCCTGATTTTAATAATAACTTGGAGAAGCGGTCTTACAAAAATTAAGCGCCCTGTTGCTTTATAATCTTTAATGAAACCAAAAGGAGTAATGTGTAGTAAGAGCCTTGATTACTTTTTAAGTTATACGGAAAATTTGAATTACTTCAAATCAGTTTTAAAGCCTTAAATACATCCAACCAACATCTTCATTCATAATGAAAGAGCGACATGGTCAAATGACCGAGAACATCTGTTAATAAGTACTTTGTTTTTTATTGTTGGCGTAATTACCATATAGTAATTTTTTCTTACACGTGCAAATCGGGTATTATTTTTAAATTATGCCGCACTGTTGATTCTTGGGTGCAAAATCGATTATCTAACGATAGGTTACACGGTATATTCATTATTTTGTCAATCATGGACAGATCATCAGAACCATCTTTGCCTGGAAGGGCAAGAATAAAAAGAAATATGAATTTTACTCCAGTGAATATCTTAAATGTGGTTTTGTTATTTTTGTTTCAAATGAACTACAACGTGTTTTTACCGAGAAGCTATATCAGAAGAAAAGTATAAAGTCGTCAAAGCTATATCGACATTTAAATAGCAAACATCCGGACAAAAAGTCAAACTTGTAAAATTCTATAAACTTATACGCACCAATGAAAAACTATTCCTACAATATTCAAAAATCAGTAATCCATAACAATTTCGTAAAGTTTAATATTACTGATAGCTGTTGAAGTGGTACAAATAATAGTAGATGTAAAAAGGCTGCAATGTTAATGACAATACTTTTCTCCAATATTACCCGGAGAAGAAAAACTGACATATCAGAAGATATCCGAGTAGAAATTGTTGACAATTTAAAGTACGCGTACTTCTCACTATTGCTTGACCAATCAATAAACATTTCTGTCTGTGCTCAGTTTATAGCATTTGTATGTGAAAAATGGTAATACAAAAAATATTTTATAAGCTATTATAGGTTAATATGCTTAAAATGTTTTTTGGCAATTTTTTAAAGTAGCAAGCGAAACTAAACCAGTTACATATAAGAACTAATAACAAACATGGAATGCTTATTAATAGTGATGAAAATGGTAAGGGAAATTCACAAACTAACAACAGTAATGACCTACACGAAAGTCAAAACTATCACCAATTCATTTACGTGTACCCAATTTTAAAGTTAAAGCAGACAAACTAATGTCGTTGAAGATACAATATACTACAGCAGAGCATTAGCAAACGATAGAATTTAAATGCTTAGGTAATAAAACATTTAACGGACGAAACAATATCCACCACAGCACCGAATGAAACAAGACAGAACCTATAGAGTTTTAATTGGAAATGACCACTGTTCAGTTACAACAGACGATTTAAAAGAATCCGAGTGGGTCATAAAGTTCCGAACATATTAAATTTGGGGCTCAGAACAAGAAAAGGTCCTCTGACTCTATTTTACGCAGACTTAGAGCCAAAGAAAATCAACTATAGAGTGTGGTGTGGCGGCCTTTTCGCCCTTGAACCGCTTTATATTGCGGCGGCATGCGGGCCTTTGATATCTGCTACATTTTGCCATCGCACACAGAACGGCATGGGCTTTTGCTCAGCCGACATATACACGCTCCGCAGCGCGGCCAATTCGGTCCTGTCTTAACACCCCGCAAATATTCACGCACCGCAGCTCGGCCAATTTGGTCGTGTCTTAATACCCCGCATATATACGTTCCGCAGCGCGGCCAATTTGGTCGTGCTTAACAACCCGCAAGAAGCAGTCCGCAGCGCGGCCAATTTGGTCGTGTCTTATCATCCCGCAAATACCAGATCCGCAGCGCGGCAAGGTGGCCACCGTGGAACCATCGCCTACGAAGCAGAAGCCGATTCAGGTGAGCGATTTGGCAATACTCGTTGGTTGATATCGGTAGCCGCCCCCATCCGCTAACGCGACGGCCGTTTAAGGGACGATTTGGCCTTATCGGCTGACGTTCCAATACGGGCCGTACTACGTTTCCACACCGCATCACGAGAGCGGCTATTTACACGCCTGCCTCTCCAGAGTGTATTAAACTGAAAATGATGTGCTGAACCAAAACAACGGTGGAACGTCTTGGATAAAGGAATAATGAATCAGTACACTAAATACCAGAATTGTGGCCACTCCAAGGCCTTCTGCAGAAGGCTGTTCAATTGTATGAAATATCATCAAAATGTGCCCTTTGTAGTGGTGCCCATCCGGCGAACAATAAAGGTTGTGAGGCCTATCAAAATTTATTAAATAAAAGCATACTGCAATCATAATTTAACTCGCTTGTCGGCCCACTGATCCTTTTATAACTCCGCAAAGTACTTTCTTGTCGAAGAAAACTATGATCTATTCTTATGTTATTCGCTGGTTATAAATATCTACAGTACTGTTATAATAGACAAATCATTATATCGAACTGACAGAGTGGGAGCAGTTTCAACTATATTTTCAAGAAAATATTGATTTAAGGTTCCGTATAAAAGACCTAGATGGTGCAATACATATATCACAGAATTTATTTAAAGAGCTGCATGATTCTCTATACCTAGATTTAACAAAATATATGGAATAAATAGTAATGCACCTACTCAAATTCAAAATTAATTGTTTAGAAAAGGTAGGCAAGGAGCAGACTGACTAGCTTGATAAGCCACTGAAAGAACATCAAAATGCATCTTGTCAAAAATATATTGCGAAACTAAATAAGAAAAGAGTATGATGTCAGAAGTTTTTTAACTTTTCGAGACAATTTCAACTGAATATACTGACGAAATAGAAAAGCTTTCTCTCCTATCGATGTCACCTTTCTGGTGTTAAAGCGCTCAAAATCCATAAAGCTCTAGATTGCGATTTAATAAGTGCACGGCTGCAGAAGAAGTTGCCGGAAAAAGCAATTATCTCAATAACTACTATATACAATCGGATGCTAAGCTTATCGTACTTTCTCATGCAGTAGAATCATACTATGGTACTAAATCCAAATAAGTATCTCATTTACCAAATTCGTATCAACCGATTAGTTTATTACAATTGAACAATTATTACAAAGAAGGCTTAAAAAATATATCGACTTGACTAGTGACTACCGCCAATGAAGGTAACTCTATGGTTCAATAGACCCACAGGCTAGCTAAATACCCCAGAGGTTTGAGAAAAAAATTGCCCCACAGCGTTCATAGACGTAAAGCAGGCTTTTGATAATTTGTGGCACATCGGCCTGCTATACAAAGTAAAGCAATTGCTTCCAAATACCTACTGTCTACTGACCTAATTGACCGTTATTTTTGTGTGAAACACAATTGTCAGATATCAACGCATCAATTAATTAAAGCAGAGGTACCACAGGACAGCGTCCTAGGGCGTTTCCTAAATCTTCTTTATACCTCCATTCTTGCAATATAAAATACCTTCAGTGTTACACTTACCAACGATGCTGCGGTATTATCTATGCTAATCAGTATTTGAGCAATGAGCAAATGATTAGTGGGGATCCAGCCAGTTCTGGCACCCCAGAAAATTACACTAAATACCATAAGATCTTGTGGCCAATGATGCTTCAGTCTTCTGGTTGCTGGGGTGTTGGTAAGCTGCTCTACTAATTCATTTTGATGGTTAGCTAATTAGGAGGTGTAGGTGTAGGTGTCTCTGTAATTGGTACACTGCTGATTTTGCATTATCATGGACTGCCAAGATTATTATTATTATATTATATATATATTATTATTATTGTATGTTAAGGTATTCATTGAAGCTGGAGCATCTGCTCTATATACAGGTACAGAAGTGGTCTCAACACGTTTCCCTGTGTACGTGCGTGCGCGTGCGCGTGTTGAGGAATAGCCTCTTAGTTAACAAATAGAAGTCTTCAGCAAGTTGTTAATTGTGTGTCATTCTTCTACCCTGATTAATTTTGAACTCATTTATTGTTGTTTTCTAATGTATCTGGCTATTGTGCAAGTAATATGTTACTACATATGAGTATATATCATCAAACAGTACAATATAGTATAAATGACGCTAAAAAGTGATATGAAAAATCAAAAACAGTTGGATTCCTTAACCACAGTATTTTATAAAAAATTGTTGCAACACATGTAAGTAGTTTTCATTAAAAATAAAGATTTGGATTTCTTTTCACTTAGTGGAAAGACATAATGCATATCTTTGTCTAGATTAACTTTAGAGTTCCGAAATTAGACTCTTTATCTTGCATACACATTGTACTTTTGATGAGATCTTTCACCTTTCGATATTCTAATGATTATGTCTATGTAACAAAATTGAACTTTCTTACATAATTAATTTGGTTATCTCGAGAATCTGTACACAACCCATATAAAATCTACCACAATGGAGAATATTACCATAAGTTTTAGCAAACCGAATGGATGTCCACTTACTCATATTGTGAAAATATTTTATCTTAGTTTTACATACGTCATTTTAACATTGATGACTTCAATTATATACTTGCATAAACCAAGGTATCCTATTTCATTAACACAAGTTGCGCGGTGGACGCCAGTAATTACTAACTATCATTAAGCATGGATCAAAATAACTCAGAGAAATTTATCTCATCAATTTGTATACTAGTTTTCCTTTCGCGTGCCCTACAAAGTCTCCCTGATCACCTTGACGTGAGCAGTTTGGTCTTCAGCCATTCTAAACAGCTGTTCTGCTCACTGATACCAGTCTATTCGCCGATGTTCCTTAGCTAGGACATTTAATTCCTACCCTTTCCACGCTTGCTTTTAATTGTACCCTTCAGAATAAGTTGGAGTAGCATATTATTGTGTATTTGTTCGCATTGGTTGTCTCGTTTCTGTAGGACTTCAATGTTTTGTAAATTTTCAGGCTTATGGTATTCTTGAAATTCTTCTATGAAGCCACATCTCTAATTTTAATTTATGTAGACATTCAATTTATTTACCATTAAGGTAAATGGTTGCAGGGTTGTAATTTTGACGACTCAATCTTGTTTTTGAAGTATTTAAGTATACTTAAGTCTAATTTTTGTTGCATTTAATGATCCCCGATGGCTTCAGGGAGAATAGTGGTATCGTCTGCGTATTTGGTGATGTTAATTGGTACATCATTAATTCCGCCTTGATTCCTAAGTCTAATCCGTCCAAGGCTTCTTTAAACATTCTGTCGGCATAGATATCAAATAATCAAGGAAAAATTATACATCCCTGTCGCACTCCTCTTTAGATTTCTAAATCTGATTACCTTAGGGCTTCAATCCTGACTTTGCATGTTGTTGCTAGTAGATTCTTTACAATTCTAACGTCTTTTTATCCACCCCGCTCCCATGAAGTAATTCAACTAATATAGTATGCTGTACTATATCGAATGATTTTTCATAATCGACAAGCGTGCGAATTCGTCTTTTCTATGAACATGGCGTTTCTGCAGAAAAACATTAAAATCAAAGAGTATTTTTCGTGTTACGAAGCCCTCCCTGAAACTAAACTGTGAATCGTCTAAATCAAACTCAGAGTTTTACCTTATACGAGCACGCACTATGAGGATTAAAGTTTTTTTTTATCATGATGGCTCATTAGGCTACTCAGCTAGTAATCGGTATCTTTTATAGTCGGTTGTTTCGTAGGAAGCGCTATAAAAGCCGACTTCAACAATTCTTCAGGTATTTCCGCAGAGTTATGTATCTTATTAAATAGAAATACTGCAAGATCAAGGTTACCTTTACATATAAGTTTTACTATTTTCATTCGATCGTCTTCAGAACCGGAAGCTTTTCTTTGCTATTGAGATTTTAAAAAGAATGTTATTGTCACTGTTGACAGCTATATATGTTCTAGTGTCTTAGAATAACTTTGTTAATATATAACTACCACATGCAGTTCTATTTTATCTACTATAACTTTGTTCGAGTCGTGTACTAGAACCGTACGTATTAATTTCACTTGTGATTTATTTTATGTTGTTCTATAGTCACCAGAAATAAATTGGGTTCTTGATATCCGATTTAATATATTATTTGGGTCAATTATTACTTTATCTCTTACATCTTTATTTTATAATCAGGACTCTCGATATGCTTTTTAAGAGTCTTTCTTTGAAGACATTTAGTTTTAGTTTCATGTCAGCAACTAGTGACTTGTGATCTGATCCTATGTCCGCTCTTGGATACGTTGTTGCTCTCTTAATAGTATTGCTATAATGCTTGTTTATAATATATAATCAATTTGATTTATAGCGTCATATTGGATGTGAAGAATTTATTTTCTCATCAATTATATTCAAAGACAAGAAATGGCGAAATTTTACTTTCATTTATGTATTTGAAAAATTGTATTTTTATTTACAAGTTCGGATTGCAGTGCTTACATGCGTACATAATCCTGACCTCTTATACTTCGGAGGTGTAGAACTAACAAAGTTCTTCCCGTGCTGTTTCTTTTTTATTATTTATTTTATTGCTTTATTCCATTTTGTTCGGGATCTTCCCTGGATTCGCGAACCATACTTCTTTAACCTGTCTATTAGTAACCATTCGGGATAGATGTCCCATCATCTCAGTTGGTTTTCCAATTATTTTTTTGTAAAATTGGGAGTCTTCTAATTTCATTATTAATAATTTTGTTTAGTCTAGTCTACCATTTGATTCTCTTGGGGAATTGCATTTCCGCTGCTTGTAGTCTCTTTTTCTGTCTTTCAGGGAGTACCCACGATTTACAGCCATAGGTTAAATGGGTGTGTATATCACCTTTTGCACTGTCATTTTAGTCTTCTTGGGGACTTCTTTCTTGTTGATAAATCCTTTTTTTTAATGCCTGGGACATCTATTGTTTATGTCTGGTTTGTATTGCCTTCTTTCTTCAATAATTGAGTCAATTGAAAACATTCGATTTGTTCCAATATTTTTTTGGTCTCTTGAGATTACAATGATTTTTGTATTTACATTCATGTTTCTTAATTTAAGTTCTTCGCGCCATACCTCCAAGTTGACTTATAATGCTTATTGAGTTTTTGCAAATATTGCGATGCCGCCAGTTTTTTTAATTAGTATTGAAAATAGCAACGGCTTTAGTACTCCTCCCTGGGTGACACCTTGCGTTGTCACGAACTGATTGGATTTTACATTTCCTGTTCTTACATCGGATTGTAGTAATTAGTACTAATTTTTGCGACATATTTAATCCACTGCAAATAAATTTGTTACGCAAAGCTTCCTAGAATGAGATAACTGTAGAAGAAAATACTGAAACTATTTGAGAGTAAAAAGTTGTTATGATTGTCTATAATGAAACTGAGCAGGGATATGTCTATTTATATACTAAGAGTGATTTGATATATATTTTCGTGGTTCATTAATCATTCTATGAGTGCTGCAGCACTAATCTGTCAAAGAAAAGGCATTAGCAGTCAAGTCGAACCAAACCGCGCATCAGTTTCTTCTGTCCCGGCGCCCAAAAATATTAATTGAAGGCGAGCGTGTCGCGAACCTCGCAGATAGCGAGCAGGCATACATAATACATGAAGTACTGTTAGCAGCAGTGACACTGCTAATGTATTCCTAGCGCACGAAAGGCTCAAGTTTAAATCGCCGGGGAGCAGGAACGAATAGTTTATTATAGTTCACCGCAGTTCAACCAGATATGCGCCGTAAAAGGCCCGAGCCGGACGAGGTATTTCTGCGCAAATAAAGCATAATCCGGGCGCGCGAGGTGCCTTATTTATGGGGCCCCGGTAATTAGCTGCCTTTTAACAGCGAACTTGACCTCACGCGCGCTTACTTTCATCGGCACGAGCGCGTGCAGCGCGCGGGGACGGCGCGCCTCGGCGGCGGCCGGAACACCGCCGCCCGCTGACCTGGCAGCCGATGCACCCGGCGGCGCTGCATCGGGCGCGCGATTGATCAAGCGCCGCTAATTCCATGCTTGGCTGCAGCTTGCGCTTGTAATTAGAGCTAATTTGAGGAAACGCGAAACAAATGCCTTTAAGAGCGAGCATCTACCGAACCATTAGCACTGATGCGGTACACACACGTAAGGCAGAACGGCTTTGTGGTACAGGAACAGAATTTCATTTATTTAGAATATATATAAATCAACGCACAAGGGCCTTAATCAAAGAAGTGTTCGATTTTTATAATTTAGCCGAAACCACAATCCCATAGGTACATCGAACTTTGACGCTCACATATACAGAGTGTTCCACGAGGATGTTCCAAGATTGCGTGTATAGGTTATTTGAAACATTTTAAGCTAAAAGTTCAATAAATGTGGGTCGAATTTTCAATCGTTTTTCAGATATTGATGAAGCAATCTTTGGAGATGCTTGGTCGTTCCAGCGCTTCCTTCTATCTCGCGACCGGTCATCATTTCACCTGATACGATGGTTACCAAGAATGAGTTTAATTTTTATTATCAAAACATTGTCTATAGAGACAATTTAATTTGGCTTTTTTCGAATCAATTTGGATTGAATTTTTTAATTAGTTTTGTAAAAACGCCATATCAGTTTTCAAACTCCGAATACGCCGACATGGCTAATGCTATTGTAACAGCCGTAAAGAATAAGATCACATACCCGAATCGTCGCGCTCCGTGTCACAAAACATTTCTCTTCCGAAAAATGGAACATTTGCAGAATTTAAGAGGATTCTCGAACCAGTCTAAGACGAATTTTAACAGATACAGGTCAAAGTAAAAATTCAGTTGTGAAGACCCTACATGAATGGTGACAGATGGTGTTTTGACAATAAAAATGAAACTAATTATTCTTGGTAACCATAGTGTCAGGTAAAATGATGACTGGTCGCGAAAAATAAGAAAGCGCCAGGAACTTATTCAAGAAGTATATATACCCTGTGCATATGGGCGGCTCTACTTAGTGGAATATAAAGAATCTTTGATCTAACTTTATTATTATTCTCTTTTAAATTAGATAACAAATCAAGTTGAAGAATGAAAGTTCGGTATTTTGATCATTTTTTGTCATGGAAAGAAATGCTTATCAGACATTATTTGAAGCAAACCACGCCAGAAAGGTACTCAGAAAAATAAAAGAATAATTCCAAATAACAATAAATTTATCAAAACAGCGCTTAACTTTATTCAACTTCTTCAATTCTTTTGGAAGATACATATGCAGTCATAAACGATGCACGTTATACCAGTAAGATTTAATGTGGAAAAATACGTATAAGAAAGATCTTGCTATAAAAACAACTATCCGCAAAAAATTTTTGAAAAAAAATCAAACGGCTGAAAAATAAGAAAATTCTCCCGTAATGATCAAAACAAAATAAAAATGATATAAAGGCAAAGTTAAGAAGATGAAGGTCTAAGTTTTAGTGTACAAAAGCATCGCACATGATTTTTTTAATATTACTTTTACCTCTAAGCAGATGAGCACCTGAAAATTGGCATGGATTAGTGATATAGAAAGAACTATTAAGGGAAAAAAGAGTATAAACACATCCGTAAACAAAAATTATGTGCTGAAAAAATGACCGTTAGAAACTACATCAGATATGAATACTACCCTTATAGAAGACAGAAAATGTTCTAAAATATAATCAGTGATATCCACTAATAAAATATATATAAAATATACAAAACATGAATTATAATTGACGATAGTTCCACATATTCCCAACTATAGAGACAACTGTCTGGTTAATGTTCCTTTGATAGCAAAAGATTATTGGCACGATTTTGGTACACATTAGATGGTAACTCATTTTCAACTTTTATCGTTATACCAGATGACCGTTCAGTTGCAGTAATGCTTACAAGTGTTGTACAGAATTTTCTTAAAACGATTCACATGTTTGGAAATATCGTTTCACTACCTAAATCTTTAATTTTATTTTTATAAAAAGTTACTTATCACTATTTATGTTGCACGCGCAGTTTCCAGTACTTGAACTGACTGCCGCGCGGTATTTATGCCTATTTGGCGTCTACCAGAAGGGCCGGGAAACGCCTGGAAACGCCGACCTGGAAAGTCTAGAAGGTTCGCCTTGTTTGAACTCCCGCGCGTGTGCAAGCGTTGACTGGATTCTTGGAAGACATGCGTGACGTCTGGGTTCAACAAAAATGCGTTTTAGGATGACGGTGTGCCTATGGGGACATTCAGAAATTCGTTGCAATACAAGTTAGAAGATATACTATTGCAATTGTTGCGTTGTCAAGGCGAGTTTCCAAATTCTACCATTTCATGTAATGCATTTGTGACTAATATTATTGTGTTCTTGAATATTTTTATATAATTTTTTCCATTAGTCACTTTCAGTGCTTAATTAAAAACTTATTAAACCCAGCATTTTATTTTTGCTGATGTTTCTATAACTACCACTTTTAAGGTGGCTTATTATTTCATAGCGTAATTCAAGATAAGCCTAGATCTATTGAATTTGATAACCCGAAATGTTTTCACGTTAATTCATCGACATTGCTGGTTACATGTATGTTACGTTACATATGGCACACATTAATATGCAAGTGACAAGTATTCTAGTATTCATAAGAGTGTACCACACAATGTATTAAAAATGCTCAATTGTGGATAAGATGAAAAAGTCAAATACTTGGAAAATCTATTATAATTTTTCCGACCGTATATCTGTTTAATAAAATATATTACGATTTAAACGTAATAAAACGCTTTCTCAAATTTTACAACCTTTATAAAAACCAATTTAAATTGTTATCGCTTTTTGCTAGGTTATATGTAAGCGCATAGATGAGACATATTTCGTTTCAAATACTTTCCGCACAATGTACGAAAAACATTGCAACTGTGTATTGACACTAATTGTGTTTGGGTCTATCTAAAAAACAGAAGTTGTATTAAAATAAATTGCACCCTCTAGACAAGCCTGAACCTGACCGACTCCCCACCAGTCTACGGAACATAAACAGAGACATTGGTAAAGCTCTAACGCGTGGGAGCACGGCCGGCGAACTGCTGAGAGGTTAAGATTCTCATATATTCGCTCTCTTTGCCCGGTCGTCGCGCACCATCTCTGGTGCGGGGCGATGTGGCAAGCACCGCGCTTTAGACTACCGCCAATTTGAGATGATCTATCCTTTTTCAGTTGACTGATAGAAGTGTATCAAGCTCCCGAAACGAACTCAGGTCTGTCCGCATACATGTTATTGACATTAACATCATTACAAATTCAATAATATATAATTGTGCAACCGACTTCCTATCTTAGAAATTTCTCTCCAGAAGCTTCTAAAATCTGGTCTCTGTATTCAGTAGACATTCAATGATATTAGCTTCCAATTTGAGATGATTTATCCTTTTTGTTGTGATAGAAGTTGTAGACGAGAAACTGAATATGCACAAACATGTTTGATTCTCATTTCAGCACTTTTTCAATTATCCAATGACACTTCCATATCTGCAAAAACGTACTGAGGGTTTATCATGTTACATTTAATTAAATCTTCCACGTGATCTTCAAAGGAGCGAATCAAATTTTTTCACTTTGAAAATAACTATTAATCAACTTTTCTTATAAGTACGTTAATCTATTCTAATTATTTACGTGTTGGGTGAAGACCTAAACAAGACTGGAAATGGTCTCATATTCCGATTTATTCATTATCCTGATGACACTGCACATACCCAACTTTGTTAAAGATTCTATTAAATCATAAATTGAATAAATTAGATGAAAAAAACTTACAAAATAATTGTCTTGTATTTGAAGACTAAACAAGTCTATTATCATTTCAGTTGTTCATTGCGCACAAATTCAAATAGTTACTCAAGAAAGATTTGAGCAATACAGTAGAGATTTCTCGGGGACTTTAATGCGAAACATCTACAATAGGGTTCAAAGCTAAAAAGTACTACTCAAATCTATGGAAGACAATTTTACCACCTACCTACGGGACAACAAATCTTCTGAATACTATGGTTGATCTATCTAGTCAATCTCGACGGGTAAAAGGGTTATCGTAACCGGGATCATACCTGAATCTTCCATTTGATGGTTTTCCGGTTACAATTACGCTTGGTAACTGCCTTCTTCCCTCAGTAACAAGATAAAAAATTGGAAGCTTTTAGAAACGTGTTAGTTGCACCAATATTATTACACGTTTCCTAAAAACTGAGATGTAAATCCGATAGTTCAACTTTTTAGCAAGGTGGTACAACAAGAACGAAAAGATCGTAATGATCAAGAAAAATCTTTCAGCATCTTTCAAACATATTGTAACGACTTTACCTCAACCGTCGCAGTTTTTGTCGCCACCCACCGGTCATGTCTATTTGGGGGTTTATCAGAAGGGTCGGAAAACACCTAGAAACGCCAATTTGGAGAAATCTGGAATGTTCGCTGTTCGAATTCTTCTCACACATGTGCAAGCGGTAGCTGGGTTCCTAGAAGGCATTATATCAGGTGCCCGAGCGTGACGAGGTGCAATAAAAAAATCTCGCCTGCATATGTCTATGTGATGTTGCTCTTACATTTGGAAATTCGTTACATCATAGTAAAGCCGCCGGTATAGATGTATGAAGTCCAAATGTAGGGAACGACTTTTACAACGTTTTACAGCAGTTTGATTGTGGTTATAGTTTAACGTTTTGATGAAATACTTGCGTAATAGATGTATTCGTTCAATTAGTTGTAGATTGCAATCGATTTCTATTACTTGTGTGAAAGGTGAATGGAACTTGTTGTGAAAGAAAAGAAGATTTGTAAAAGTGTAATTACCAGTTGGAGTATCTAAACGAAAAGGATACCCCAAGTGCTACATTAATTGTTGGCTATCTAAAATTTATTTTGAACTGTTTAGGAAATAATCACGTACTGTTTAAAACATAAAATCACTTTTAAGTAGGCTATTTCGGGCGATAATCTCACACCTTAACCGTATACCTGAACTAATTGTACTCAGACCGGCGGTACACAACTCCTTATAGGTCAAAAGTTTAACGCAAATTTTACTCGATTCTTAAAATTAAACTTGAAAGATCATAAAAAATTTGTACTGAAATAGGTTGAGTGAAAACAGACAATTTTGGTTCCATAATCACTTTAAAATCACGTAAGACAGTAATTTTGAGAAGCAACTAAGAAAAGGAATTTTAGATTTCAATGTAATCGATATAATTATTAATGAAGAACAGAGTCTTAGTTTTCTAATGGAATAATAAAAAAGAACCATTAAATAAATTTAATGATAGATAATTTTGTTCTTTTCACAACGCAACCATAAATTTTTACACTAAAATAATCACTTGAAAAGTTGCTTCAAAAAAATCTAACGAAGTCTAACAATGCTAATCGTGTGCTAGAAATGATTTTATTTAGATTAATCGTGCAGATAAAAATTGTAGAATGAAGGTTTTTAACCGGGAGCCTCCACGACAAGTTTGTTAATTGAATTTCATTATAATTGGTTTTATTGTTCTAAAAAGCATTTCGTGAATTCAGTCTGACCGCCAAAGAAAGCAATGGAACAAAGGTTAAAATCTTTTCTATTAATTATCCGTTTTACCCTCCGAAATCGAAGCCGAAGAATCCTGAAAGGTTCAGTAAATCCGTTAAATTCGCAAACAGTTCTTCGCCTATCCAAATCATCTCGAACCGTGTCCTTACTAATGCCCAATTCTTCCCCCATCAATCGTAAAGTCAGTCACCGATCCTCGGTCGTTTACATTACCCGTCACAAAAGCGTTTGGGCCAATCATAAACATAATTTCTACTCGCGGCTTCTGTTCCGCACCAGCATTTCATGCGTCAACGTTGCAATTTTTTCCAAATTTAGCAGAATTTTATTAGCGTGTGTCGTTAGCTTTTACACTGGGTACGTTCGACTACCCTGACGGTCACGTGTACTCCACGCTAGATGGCGCTTCTCAAAGTATCATTTGTTAGCTATGCACATGCATTCGCACATCGTCATATTGTCGTAAAACCGAACTTTTTAGATACATCACGTGTACTACAACTGTAGCAAAAATAAGCCCAATTTAAAAACTGCCATTTCAAATTCTACCTACAAAATAATAAATTACTACTTATAAAGACTAATCGTCATTCAGCGTTTGAAAACATGTGAATTACATGAGGCAGACTATAGATTTTGTAAGGCTCTTTGCGATCGCTGAAGCAATATCCGACAAAATGAGGCTTAATCGAGCCTCTTATAGCTGGTAAATTACAGTGGTAAGTAATAAACGCCACAAATGACAATGCTATGATTCACGGCGTAATGTACAACTGAAAACTGTTACAGCGGAACGTCAGTTGCAAAGCACTTGGGAAATAAATGGCGAAAAACGTTTCCTGAACGGCCGCTCTATTATCTTAGAACGCGTGATAAATATCCAGCGGCAGGAGACAATGCCCCGTACCTTTCTAAACGTGTTGCCAAATTAAGCAATCACTCAGCGTCTGTTACATTTGACATGAATAAATCTTCAAACAAAGCGGTTCGTTTGTAGGTGAAGCGTTAGCCGACTCCGAAGTCGTTTAATTGCAACAAAGGACACATGGATGTTGCTGATGGTATTGGTAATTGAGGAGTATTGACGACAACGGTTGTAGAAAGCTTGGAATATGATTTATACGCATAATATATACACGGTTCTGCTATAAGTTCGCCAACAAAAAATAAACTTGAAACTTTTTGCAAATTTAATAATTTTAATTTCTTTGTTGAAACTGTACAGAACAATGTTTCTCTCATCTAGGCTCTTCGCAAGAATTTCTACATAAATCTATTTGTGGATGCTACACAATTTTCAAATGAAAGTTTAATAGCCGTATTTTGCATTTTGCTCTAATAAAGGACTAGTAAGTTTTGAACCCCCTATTTAGTGCTATGCGGTGAATTGCAATGAAAATCTTCTTTTGAATTAACCGCATTTTTCATTTATCTTTGAAGAAAGGAAAACGAAAATGCGAAAGCACAACACTGTATTTTGTACAAACTCATTATGTTTCCGTTTTGAGCCTAACAGCCATAAGTATTTTTTCTGTCAAATTAAATTTTATTTTCCAACATAGTCTCCCTTTAAGTCGATATACTCTTTCCAACGATGCCCCAACTTCTGTAACTCGTCTAAGACGCCAACTATGTCTTGCTCTGCAAAATATGCGTTTACGGTTGCGATGTCGTCTTCGTTTGAGAAAAATCTCTGCCCTCCGGGCCAAACTTTGACCTTACAAAACATGAAATAGTCGCTGGGGGACCACATCTGGTGAATATGCTGGGTGGTCAAACAACTGAAACTGCAATTCGCGAATTTGACCCATGGAGACCGCCGAAGTATGAGCCGGTGCGCTGTATTTATGGAAGAAAACTTTTTTTCAGCAATTGCTGCCTTCAGATGATCAAAATAACGATGCGTAGTGTGACCTGTTATTGTTTTCCTCTTCTCTAAGTAGTCGATGAACAGAATTCCCTGATTATCCCAAGAAACAGTCGCCATCACCTTCTAGGGAGTTGAAACCGTCTTCGGCTTTTTTGGAGCAGGTTCACTCTTTGCAGTCCACTGTTTTGACTATTCCTTCTTCTCAGGAGTGTAATGGTTTACCCAAGCTTCATCGACAGTGGTAAATCATCGCAAAAAGTACGACTCGTTTCGCTGAAACCGCTTAAGCAGGGCCTTAGAAACGTTTATTCGAATAAATTTGTGGTTCAAAGTAAGCAAATGAGGGACCCAATGCACGAACAGCTTTCTCATGTCTAATTCTTCAGTCAATATATGACAAATGCGTTCTTTCGATATGCCCACGTCCTCTGCTATCTCTCTAACCTTGATTTGACAGTCGTCCGGTACTATTTGATGAACTTTTTCGATGTTATTAGTGGACGTCGCAGTTGTTGGCCGTCCCGAAGGCTCCTCATCAGCCAAGCTGGTACGAGCATGTTTAAATTCAGCTGTCCCATCTTTTAACGGTGGCAAATAATGGGGCAGAGTCCCCGTAAACGGCGTTTCGGCTTTAATTTGTGCAGGCGTATTGCCTTTCAAATGCAAGTATTTAATTACGACATGGTATTCGATTTTTTCCATTTTTACAAAAGCACTGACATCGATCGATACGAACCAGTCAAGTAAAAATTAAGCTTTCAAAATGGCTGAAATTTTTATTTTTCAAAGCATGTACGATTGTAGTAACAGAATGGTTTTGGCGAGTGGAACCATCTTCATGTTCACGTAAATCACCGTATCGTAATTTTAGATCAACATTCTAATTTTGATGCCGAGATGTAGCTATGAAGCAATCTGACTTTCATTTACTTAATTGTCCGTTATGGTTACTTTTGAAGTAGCTCAACCTGCAAAACTTTGAAGTCTAATGCTTGGCAAAGTTATTAGTTTCTATTTTGAGGGCTGCAGAGCAAAAATTATAAAAAAATGACCTTTTTTATATTAATTCGTGTTTTTGAACTTCATAGAGCATTTCGACCCCACAACCAAAAGACATGATGTGATGGCTTTATTTATGGGGACATAAATGAGAGTTTAAAGGGAACGTGTAGTCATTTATCTAAATAGGTAAGAGCCACAGTCGCATTTGAAAAGCGTACATTTACTTAAATGCGAGTTCAATTTTCACCGAAGATCAGCGAGGCTTCTTAATTTAAAACATCTGCATGGCGGTCTTCTCGGTTAGACTTCACGTGCAATTTCACGCCGAAAAAATGTAAATTAAATGTTCAGCAAAAATTTGATGTGGCAGAACCTCGTAGATCCAACGAATGAAGAGTAATGCAGTTTATCAGATGCTTGTTAAATTGCTCGTTTTGAGGGTGACTTTCTGTAATTTTTTAGATTGCATATTCACTAATTTCACATAATTAACTGAAAGAAAAATTCTGTTACGTAATGTTAATTTTAAAAAATACAACGTAAATCACATTTTAAAATATTGAAGATTCAATGATAGAATAAGCCTGAAACTCATTTTCGAAAGTCTCTTTCTAGCGTATTCTTGGAACTATTGTTAGAAGAGCTTAGAGTTATCAGTAATAATATAATTAATATGTTAATTTTGCTGTTGTTTTATTGCTATATCTGGCCACAGTATTCGAAATATGTAATTCAGTACTCTATTATTTGGTCAGTATATATATATATATATATATATATATATATATATATATATATATATATATATATATGCTAAAAGTACATATAGTGATTATGCTTTTTATATATAATGTAGTGATATTTGTTTAATTTAGTTTAGTTGTTTAGTTGTCTAATATGCACCATTTACCTCAATAGTGCGATGGGTTTTTTAATTTACTAAATAATGTAAGGAAAACAACCAAGAATTTAGGAATAGAAAGACAATAAAAAGCTTTATTTAAATTCGGGTAAAGTGAGCATAGAACAATACTGCACTATATTACTTGGAATATTTAGAATTGTCGAGTAGTGCTCCCACTCTTGTTTCAGTTGATCAAATTTTTCGGTTTTCGTATTCTTCAGATGCTTACCAAATTCTTTTCACTGATACTCAATTGAGTAAGTTGAGCGACTGATTTGACCATTTTGTGATCGATTTTAGTTAATATTTGTGTTGTTGCAGTGATAATGCATGACTTTTTTTGAGAATTTTCCTTTCATTTGGAAAGAGTTTTCGGGAGCATGTAGAGGTGTTTGTCTTTATCCATTATTCTTTCTTAACATCGACTGTTTTGTCTATACGACGTCTGCCGCAGGTCATTTCACGCATTCCAAACTAGAGATGGGCAAAGCGACTTATCTCTGGGATCAGATCCAGATCGCTCACTCACCAAAGAGAGCTGGCTCTTTTTCATAACTCATAAATCATTTTCCTGCTACATTTATGCCTACTAGCTATATCAGTTAGGCTATTACTGCTACCATTATAAAACCAATTGTAATGAACTGTTTAATTCAACAACGTTTTATTTAAATTTTATTTTTACCTAACAATAGCGGAATTTTCCTTATCCTTCTTTGGTAAAATGGTACCAAATACCACTCAGCTACTCAGAGTTAGTAACTCTCACCGGCATTTCGTTCTAAAATAACAACAAAATATTATAAATAACGTAACTAGCTTAAATATCATATAGATGTTATAGATAAATATTACATACCAAGCTGTATAAAAGCGAAGACTGTTAGATAAAATAAGCAAAGTCTCAAAAAACTGAGGAGTTATCGGAATCAGAAACAAGTCGAGATCAAGTTTTGGGAATGAATCAGATCATTGAGACCGATACGAGAGAACCAAGAGCTGCTCACACATGCGCAGACCGCAGAACAGGGAAAGATCGAGTAGGAGATCGAAAGGCTGCCGCTCTTATTTTGTGAGTCATAACTCGCTCACTCTCTACCAAGAGATGGTTCTTTTGAGTATCTTATGAGCGGATCGCCCATCTCTATTCCAAACAGCATGGACTTGGTGACTCATCTGATCAGAGTAATTTCATCCAGTCATCTATATTCCAGTACACATTGGCGAGAGTAAGGTTTAATCAGGTCAGTCAGTCCTCAGAAGTTACCTATTTCTTCAGGAGGCGTCTAGTACCTAAACAGTGTAACTTGAAGGATAGAACGTGTGCTTTGTGCAATGAGACGAGAGTTACATCAAAAGAGCTAAAAAGAGTTTTTGTCGAATAAACAAACAGTAGTTCGAAACTGATCGAGGGACCGGCGCATTGCTTAAAATTGTTGCAATAGATAACTACACGACATAGAAACCACGATATGCCTGACTGAAAACATTTTGGATGCCTGCCGACAACTGATAACCTCTACGAACTGGTGGTATTACAGAATTTGCAAAGTAACAGACAAAAGTATTCAGTGTCGTCTAAAAAACGTAAAACAATTTCAAGGGATGTATGATAGGTCCATGTATATTTTAGAAAATTAATTGAACCTCCTTACCGTAGCATCACAAGCCTAACAAGACATTGAGAATGCCTACTGATTTAATTTGTACCAAAATGAATTCGAAAAACATGAATATGACTGATGTGCGCTTATATGTTGATGAATAGTAAATTTTAATTAGAGATCTACTTTTTTATGATTTTTTTACACCCTAACTACAAGTTGTTTGAAGTGTGAAATTTGCAGTTTTCTCGCTGTTTCCTTTTATGCGATAAGTTTTTCAATACGTGTTTCTATTTTATCATTCTTTACTATTTGCGTTGGCTTATTTATGTACTTCTTATATCATTTCCATTATGTTTTTTAACATTAAAAATGCTGTAGTTAATCCCTTTGTTTAGTCTTTGCCAAAAAAATTATAAAATTTTCCACAATCGGATTCTACAAATTATGCTAACGTAGTAATTAACATTTGTCATTTTTTTATTAAATCAAATGAGTTGCAAGAAACATTTTGTCATACTAAAACACTTCTAAGAACTTTCGTCTCTTATTGCATAATGTTTACAATTGTTTTATCCCATCTGGCGTAACTGTTAGAAGGCGGGCCAACTTATTCCTTTTCTGGCAATGGGACGATACCCTTGTCGAAAGCAGTTCATTACTGGAGCATTGTGTATTGTATTCCAGTCGTTTTTTTTTTTTAATTTGAATAGTTTGATCGAAGAATTTGCAATTTCATGTTATGCTATTGTTTATCTGTTAAGACATGAAATTTTCTGAATTTAACCTAAAGCAGCTTCACTTTGTCTCACAAACTACTAATCAGGATCCCAATTGGCATCTATATTAAACTTCAGAATTAATTTAAGCTAGAGTGTGTGTATATATATATTCTTAGAGGGATTCTTTTGAACTCGAGATGGAGTTTATTTAAATTGTTTCACTGGAAATGTCAATAAAAATAGTGGATAAATATTTTACTAAGTATTTATTACTTTGTACGCTATTTTGTTGGAACCCAAATTTAAAATGAGAATTTTCAATATTTGAGACTGCGACTGCTAATTGAAGTCTACATTTTAATTAATGAACATTGTGCCAAACGTGTACTACAGAAGAAGAATAGTTAAATCGATAACTACTTCTATGGCGCAAAAGAAATTCTGATTTATTACTTGGATCTTTATTTCAAGGAGTCATGAAGTGGTAACAATCGTTCATACGATCGTTTACCACACTGCTCATATAGTTATTGTCTAAACACCATAGAAACCAAGAAAGAGATAATAGCCAAGGTTGAGAGTGGGCAGAAGATGTACGATGTCGATAAACAGTATGACTTGAAGAGGAATATAGAGGTAAGAAAGATATAATTAAAAATTCAAAATCACTTCCAATAAATAAACATGAAACCATTCATGAAAATGGTAAAAATTGATTTTAGTTTTGAAAAGGAAAGAAAAATGGAAAGAATTGTGACTGGTATGACTAGTGCTGATAAAGAAGCTGAAATTTTTTCTCAAATTTCAAGAAGAAAAAAGAAGAATACTATTCACAAATTTTCAATCAAGATGAATCTGGTTTATTTTGAAAGAGCATAGTGAACCATACCTACATTGCGAAGGTAAAAAAATAATCTTGGGCACAAATCCATAAAAAATCGGTTTAGCTTTTTTTTAGGAGTTAACACTTGTGGTGATATGAAGCTTAAGCCGATACTTCATTATCGTTATAAGGAAAAACCCAAAGCATTAAAAAATTGTCCGTAATAAAAGAAAGACTGTCAGTGATATTAAAATAGATTTAACAGGTATGAGTCGCGCAGGTTATTGTCAAAGAATGGCTGTTTAACGTTTGTGCTCAAAGTATGAAGAATTAATTTCAGACCGATGAATTGCCGTTGATAGCACCGTTAATAGAGACTGCACTAGGACACCCAGGTGATCTTGAAGATAATTTGCCGAAAGACTTTTCCTGGCTGATAGTCCAGTTTTTCTTTCCAAATACCATTTCATTCATGTAGCCGATGGGCCAAGGCATCACTGTGGGTTTCAAGAAATTGTACACTAGTGCGCTACTCCTTTGATGTTTTGAAGCATGCCAATTCTCCTCAACGACGATATTAAAAACATTTTGGAAGAAAAGTTTGATAATCTTGAATCTATCCAACACTTGCAAAAAGCATGGTCAGAAGTCACTCAACAATAGTTGAATTCTGCTTGGCTAAAGCAATGTCTATCCTGCTTTCAAGTAGATGGAGATGAAGTCCCTGAAATTATAGATGAAATTGTGACAATTGCTGGAGATCTGGACTTGGAAGTGAATGAAGATGACATCGAAGACCTCGTAATAGAATATGAAAATCAGTTGACAACAGAAGGACTTCAAGAATTATTGAATGAAGAATACCAAGAAATTCAGTGAAAGGTCTTTACTGAAGAAGGACTAATACCGACATATGTTATTAGAGATATTTTGAAGAAGCGGGGGGATGTCAGAACAAAGGCTTTAGAATAGCAGATTGAGGTTAATAGGCTTGGGGGTCACTATAAAGATTATGCTATTAGTCAGTTACAAAAAATCCTGAAGAAGAGAGAAATATTATTCCATATAAATAAACGCAGTAAAAAACTATGTTTTATTTATTTTTTGATCTACAGAACGAATTAATCAAATTCCCATAAAAATCTATGGTACATCAAAGATATGTTAACAAACAATTCGGATATTGTATGTCTATTTGACGAACATCTGCATAAAAACATTGGTCATGGTGTAGATAAAACAAATATTTATCCGTTGCATTTAAATTTCTGGAAATAAATACACATTATTTACAAATTGCGAGATGTTCTTGAAGAATACAAAACGGCATAGGGTATGTAGAGGCAAACACTTCGTTTAGTATTGCACAGTAAGTCATTGTAGTTTAATATCTACTTTTTTCATATTACATGAAAAAATTGTTTAATATTTAAAAATTTTACTTTACTTTGGCATTAGTAACAGCAAAACCTATAGCAGATTAAATTACCAAACAGTAAGAACTGTTGTAGTTTTGTCCATGAAAATATAAGGGTATTTTTCCAAGTACTCTGTTTATTTATCATAACGAAATACGTCAACTAAATTGCTGGTATCGATTAGGAACTTAGAAACGGGTGCTGATCTTGAAATTAGGGAGAGGTCTAATTTGATTTATTAGTAGACTTACCACGAATTCCAAATCCACGATTTGACTGCAAGAGCACCCTCATCTTTGTACACTATAAACCAAATAGTGGAAAACTACCAATACAGAAAGAGCAGCAAAACTCGATGAACAGTTCTAAAAAATATCAGAATCACGCTGTCTCTTGCATACTTCCACGGCAAAAGGTTAGGATCCATTAAATAAGGCGAGTACGAAATCTGAGGAAAATAATCCTCCTTTTTAAATTTGCCTGTAGAGCTTCACTATCGGGTGATCTTTAAGGGCAGTAGTTCCATCTCGCTACTACTAACATTCTGTAACATGTCTCGTTAACCTTCCACGAGGTTTGAAACGTTTTCTACCCCATCTTCATAGAAGTAGGGACGAAAAACTGCCCACACTTACACACACCATCAAATTAGATGCAACTCCCGTTGGTTGAATTTTATGTCCAACATTCGAGTACTATGTTCAATGACTAAGCCGTTTCAGTTCATATGAAGCTGTAAGTGAAATCCAACTGTTTGCCTTACCAATTCCTATATCTAGAGAGCTTACGCCAATCAAACTTATTAATTTGCTGGCTTCGGTTTCTACACGAGCTGTACTTTACATAATGACATTTAGCATCCTTTGAAATTCCTGTAGTCAATTTCCAGCTATTGTGCTAACTTTCAGATTGATCTGGAGTAGATCTTTAATGCTTCTCCATACACAACACTGAATTTTGTTCTGGAACTTCTCTATACGTGGCCTACCAATACATGCCAATTCATTTGCAGACCAATGTTCTAATCTACTTGTTTAAGTGGTGGTTGTTTGACTACAAAACTACAAGTATAAACTTTTTGGTTAGCACAATTGATCTCTAATTTTTTCATTTTTTTCTTCATGTACTTTATAAATGTGTACAGTACTTTCAGTTTGTTTAACCATCACAAAATTATGGAAACATCAACATCGAACAGGATAAAAATTTATAGAATATTCAGTTAATGAACTAAGAGATGTCAGTTCTAATTTAATATAAATACTAAGGTAGTGAATGATGTCCTATTCTGGAAAATATTCAAACATCCCCCGTAATACAGCACGATTAACAAGCAAAAACCTGATCGAATTTTAATATTCCTCCAATTAATGGCCCCTAATAGTTCTGCTGAAGAAGCTCCTTTATAAATTGATGATGGTAATCTTGCATCCAAATTACGACCGATCAATCCGTGTAATACCACCTCCCATTAATTGAGGAGCCATCAAACCTGTCGGTGGGCAGCTGAAAATCCGTCCACTCAAATGCGATCGGCTCGGCCTCGCAGGACAATCGCGGCAGCCGGCGCGCATCCTCGATCGGGCGCGTCCCCGATTATCCTGCGCGGCGAAGGACGAGCGTGTTTTATAGCGCCATAAATGCACACGCCCTGGTCTTCCACGGCGGAGTAATGGTGCGATCGCCCACAGGCTTATGCCGGCTGGCGTGGCGGCGGCGCGTCCTTGTCCGCGCCGCGAGATTTACAGCGGCCGGAAAAAAACGGACCGTATGTTAATTCTTAATTACCTTTGCATAATACAGCAATAAGTGGACTGCGACCCTCGTTACCCGCGTCGCTGTGTCTTTGATGGCCGACGCCCGGTATTTTGCCCGGGATATCCCATTGTTGGAGCGCAACGCCCCACGGCTAGGTAGCAAATTCAATCCCGTACACTGGATGGTTGTCGTGGAGAATGACAAATGAAGACAAATCGGTCCCAACTTTTTATGAAATTTGAACTGAAAATATTAAAAGTTCACCAAACTCCATTTCATTCTGTTTTATAAATCTTTAACTTCATTTGTTTGAATAAGTGTAATCAGTGAAAGAATTCATGACATTGATTAAAATCATATACTCGTTTAAAAAAAATGTTTGCAAAGAAATATTTAGTTGCATTTTCTTAAAGAAATATGTAATGTTTTGACGGTACAACTATATGCAATAGCTTACGACTTTTATACTTTTATACTTAATATAAAACTCAATTTGAGCTGAATCATTGCAGCTAATAACGAAACAAAATACAAAAGGGCGTTTTGCAATAAAAATAATGAAAAGAAATACAGAAAAGAAATAATTGCTCCATAAAGGCAGTTGGATTGCCTCCAATCGAAAAAGGTGGATCTATCAGAACAAGCAAAGAAAAAAATTCTTACTCTTTAAACGAATTATCTTTATGTAGCAGAGGTGAAAGTAGCATGAATACGAGAAACAAGGTACTGAAGTTGAAAGAATGTAACCATAACCTACGACGACGCGTGTTTATGGCACGAGGTTCCCCTCTTTATGGCTATGGAAACAAACTTAAATCTTCGTAGTCAGAAGACTTTGGTCTTAAAAAAGCATAAACTATACAATTTGCATTCCTGGTATACCAGGAAGGAATTTAGGTGCAAATAAAAATTGGAAAACGATGAGAATGCAGCAAATGTTTTCCTGCATGAATATTATAAAGTGTACCGCGTCGAAGCGGCAGGCTGCAACACAAATTGCACATTTCTCCTTTTGCACTGTAATTATTTTTAAATAATTATTTAGGGTGTTAAAAAATGGTCGATTGAAATTAATGTTGAATTATGTTGGAGATTGAAATGCGTGTATAAAGCTAGACGATAGTTTTAAGCGCTGCCACCAAATGGCGCAACTGCTGGAAAGAAAGGTACCGAGTCATTTGTGTAGTCCTGTGAGGGCAGTTGGATAAAACGAATAACTTTGGAAGCTGCCGTGGTTTCTTTGTAAAGAAGGAGTGGCCTTTTAGACATCCATACAAGATTAGTAGTCGGGTATGTGAGTCGCAGAACTGTGTGTTTTCTGGATGTTGGAGTTAAAAAGTGGTAAGGGCTGTTGAGGGAGGCAGAAGCAGCGCGTATCCGACCAATGCGCCCATACCACATATAATCTAGCTTGTAGCTAAATTATATATCATCTATGCACAATAGGTTCTCTATACTCAGCAGAAGCAAAAGTATGTAGAAGTATACCAATAATTGCTTTAGCTGTACAGAATGAATCCGGAGACGTTCTTTGATTGTCTGGTAACAGCAGTATCACGATTCTATTACGAAACTCCGAAAAAGAAGAAACACCAATATATGAAACGGCCATGTATCGGAAGCCCTTACTCTAAGTAGTCACAGTTGGAATTTTTTATTCCAAAACAGACAGTAATTGTGTGAAAATGCAGCCCATTTTGTTAATACCACAATGCACCTTACATGGCATTCGCCACATCGATGTCAGCCTGCGAGCTCTTAGGAACACTGTGTTATCTTGTATCCCATAATGTAAAAGTTCTCCAATGACCAACCTTCAGTCGGTTAGCCGTAAGTAATGCCGTGACACATTCGAAGAATGGCTTACAGATGCATTCACGGGAACTGTCGGAGCGATGGCAAAAGCGCATATACATTAAAGGGAAGAATACCCGTGATACAATGTGTACTGACTTCTTCATATGATGAGAAATACGTAGTTCCAGTTATTTTTACACGCCATAAATAGAACTTGCATTAATATGGTAATAAATTTTTCTTCGTAAAATTGCTGTACCAGGTGTGATAGAAACGGTTTCTCAACTATCTGCACCGAAAACAAAATTATCTGCTCACATGAATCTCCAGTTCTCGTTTACTTATGGTAGATTCCCAGCAGTTCAATGAAGAAAGTAAAAATCTAGGCATTTTCAAGTTATTTTTCCAAAATTTTCTAAATAAAGCGTATCTAATACAACGTGCCACCCAAGTTAATAAGAAATTTAATTTTTGTAAAACAATCCAAAATTAAATTAAAACAAAAGTGTGTATTAAAAAAAAACATTCATTTCAGTATGTAAAGAAGTTGACAGTATGGAGATTGCACTCATTAAGTTTGGAATAGCTCCTCATATAAATTTGCGTTATAATGTGAATAAGAAATATGTATATGAGACACATATCTAATGTAAAAAATAATCAATTAATAAGAAAAAAATCGATTTATTTGGGAACACATCGTATTTATTCGTGGTATTTTTAGTTACGTCTACTATTAATTTTGATTTTTTTATTAAATTCACACGCCACAAGCAATTTCAAATTAGAAGCTTATAAAAAGAATATAAGAGCAACCAACAACTAAACGTTGATTGTGAGACTTGAATGGCGGCTTGCGGATCGCATAGTCCACAGAAATATTCCTTGGGGCTACCTGCGTCTTCATGAAGGATCATAAATTATAAATATTATTTTGAGTCGTAGTTTCGTGCTTTTTTTAGCTGGAGATTTAGAACTTCTACATATGAAAACTATTCATTGAAGTAAAGACTCTTGAATTCTATAATTTTCATATGTTAACACGTTCTTCAATTCCACAGTAGTAACATACTTTAAAAGAGAAAACTTTGCGGACTTGTCTTTACATTCACCAAAACTGTGCCAACCGAAAAACTGTCCTCATCATATCGTTCGATCAAGTTAAAAAGGATTCTTACAAGAGGTCGAAACGTATTATATAGCTCTATTGGTCAAAATAATATGTTTAGAGCTCAGCTCTGCATGCATTTGATGAACTGAAAAGAACTACAGATTGGCATTAGTAGTTTTGTCGCTATCAACATCAGATCAAAGTGGATTATGATCTTAAAATGTCGTTCAAAAGATTCATTTCTTCTATGTTTAGATTTCCCTTACAACTTACTAAATAAATTTAGAGGCGCTTTTGACTTATGTCTACATATTGTTGAGTTTTGTGTTATCATTGTTATGTAAAAGAATGTGAAACAAGAAATGACACATTACACATTAAAATTGGGAGACTTAATTTATTTTAAAATTTATGGGATCTTTCTAGTATGGATATTAAAAAAGATAAAATAAACAACTACGACTGACATGTAGTTCATTAATGTGAAAGTAACCCAAAGCTCAAACTTGACACTCTTGCTCTAGAGCTTAGCAGCTTCAACCAAAGCAAACTCGTGTTCTAAGAAAAGAATGAACAGAAATTTTCTGAATGTTAATCATTTGAGTGAATCTCTAATCCTTACAATATATGATTTGAATAAAATGGAAACTTTAAGAATTAGATCTCTTAAGGCATCACCCCTTATCTTTCCTTATTTATTTTTCAGTATCTTTACTGAAATGATAAGATTCTACATGGACTGCGGAATGAGAATTTAAGGTTATCATAAATTCGCCCGGTTGTCGTGCGGATACCGCGCTTTACACTACCGCATTATTACGATTTGTTCGAAGTTAGCGCGAGTACCCAATTATTTTTAATAATTGAGTAGGCCACCCACAATCATGTGAAACCCAGCATTCGACCTGGATCCGTCGCACTGCAGCCAAGCGCTTTCTGTTTATTACCTTGGGATAAATAGACTTTTCCTTCTTCCAGTTTGACCAGCATCCACATTAACAAAATTGCAATAAGAACATTGGGGGAATATTGATCAATAACATTAGATTTGCGAATGATAGAAAACATTAATAAGCTACAGAATCCTTTAGAAAATCTTAACAGAGAGATCCGAGAAATAGGGTTAAATAATAACTTTAAAAAAATGGGGGGGTAATGGTCGGGACTACTAACGTGAGTTTTCGTGAAAACGTCGCTTTCTTACCTCCCTCCCTTGCGTTGTACGTGGGGGTTGCTTATCGTTTTCTACCTGATTTTGTCAAACGCTACCCTTTCCGTTGTCCTCCATCCAGTAGTTTTCAAGTATTGGTCGTTTCAAACTCAACCGTTTTGGCGTTGCTTATAATGTTGAATGTCAAAACAATTTGATGATCATATCTCAGAACCAAATGAATATAAATATTCCTCGAACAAGTTTCATTAGAAGGAAATCAAATAGAACGAGTTCACAAATGTAAATATCTCGGTGTACTTATAAATTTTCAGTTGGATCAAAACGAGAAAATGTGAACTAGAATAGCGATATTCCAAAAAGCGTCTGTAAAGTATTCCTCAATATTCACAAACAAGAACTTAATTTTGTCAATGAGGATACTGTTCTTGGAATGCTCTGTATAGCCTCAGGTATTATATAGAGTAGAAACTTGGACGATAAAATCATAGACAATAAAAAATTAAATCGTTTGAAATGTGCCTTTACAGGCGAATATAATATTACAAACGAATTTATTTTAAAATTTATTGAATGGGACTGAAAACTCATAAACGTTGTTAAAATAAAAAGAAAACGCCTAATTAGAACACATTCTTCGAAACAACAAGTACTGACTATTGCAGAACATTATGCAAGGTCGAACAAATATTCCTCACGGTAAGAGATAAAGAAGCGTTTAAAAAGGTGGTCGCCAACTTTCCATAGAAGATGGCATCAAAATAAGAATTTTTTTTATAATTTACTGGTGCTATTAGTATACCAGTGCTAGGGTAGCCGCGTGGTTGAGGCATGTGGCTACAATGCGGGCGGACGTAAGTTCTGAAACTCTCTAATACCGGACGGGAGTACCTATGTTTATTTCGAACAAATTGTAATAATGGCGGTAGTCTAAGGCACACACCACCCCGCATCAGAGATGGTACGCGAGGACCGGGCAGAGAAAGCGAACATACGAGAGCCTTAACCTCTTAGTTCTCACGTGAGGCGTTTAGAGCCATGTCATTATTACTATTAGACTAATATAAGCCTTACTGAAAAAATCTTCAAATGGAAAAAAATGCCTGAAAATTACATTCAGCAGTTTTTCTGTTAAAATAAATATGGTAAGGAATAATTCATGCGTTTAAATATTACCGAATTTAATGAATGAAGGAACTATTTAAAGGATGTCTTCTACCTGCTGAAGGTATGGCAGATTACTATCAAACCACGAATGGCACAAAATAAGATTACAAATTTTTACAGAAGAAAATTACAAAAAAATTAAAAACATCTTTGATGAAAACAAAGTTGCCTAAAAGAAGAACGTAGGTATAGGATGTTAATCAGAAATTTATACCACACAACTGACATTAACCAGTTTAAGGCAGCCCTATTAGCTACTGGACACACCAAGTTTGCAAAATCAAGCAAACTGAAGAATACAAAAACTTATTCTTTGTAGACCTCAAGCCTAAGGAAAACGATAAAGCAATCTTCAAGATGGAGTACATTCTAAATGTTAAAATACAGGTGGAGCCAGCACATAATAAAAATACACTCGCACAATGCAAGAGATGCCAATGCTACGGACACACACGCAATTTCTGCACGCGTCCGTTTAGATGTGTCAAATGCGGAGCGAACTATGACGTTAGGAATTGCCCCACAGATAGCACCTCAACAACTAAATGTGCATTATGTAAAGGTGATCACCCAGCCAATTATAAAGGCTGCCAAGTGTACATAGAAATCGAGATAAGCAACGGCCGCGTCACACAAAGGTTTGCCCTAGCACCATCAGACTTTCCGCCACAAAGGCACGCTAATAACCAGCAAATTGCGACATCAAATGTAACTACCACTCACAATGTTCAACCACTGAGGCTGGGGTTATACGAACAAGCAATCTGCACCGATCAAAATAGCACATTTACCAATCAAGAAAGATCTACATTCCATTTTATGCAGGAAACCATTACGAACCAAAATAACGTTGTAACGGATCTCCTGCGTGAAACCAAGGAAATGGGAAAAACCATAGAGACACTTAGGAATGCACTCGCTGCACTGAGACAACAAATTACCAATAAAAATGGCTCAATATAAGATCATTGCTTGGAACGCAAATCACCAGAAGGTAGAGGCATTTCTCAATACTAACCACATTGACATACTACTCGTCTCCAAGACGCATTTTACTGAGAATTTGAGACATTTTCTGCAAGCTACAACACCAAAGTTAGAAGACTGGAACGGATCCCCAGCAATATCTGCAACATACTGTCTCTTTGGATATAGAACAAATAAAGAAGGATTTGAGGAATACTTTTAAGTCATTAGGTTCCAGATTTATTTCCGCCGCTGATTATAATGTCCAAATATCCGCACTGGGCAACTTGACTGATCTCCCTAAGAGTAAGAATCTTACAAACAGTAATGCAAGAAAAGCACCTAGATCATGTCTCTATGGGTAAATGCACCTACTGGCCCACTGACCTGACGAAAATCCCAGATTGTCTAGATTTCTTCATCACTAAGGTTATTGGACAAACATCATACTCCTGTTATATTAACTATAGGTATGTATCTCCATAATTTATAAAACTACATAATCACTTAACTGACTGGGATTACTTTCGGGAGATACTCGAAGAAAACGTCTTGCTAAGAAGAATACTTGACAATGCACAACGCCGCTTGGAAATCAATACCTACACATCCAGAAAATCACAGGAAGAAAGACTACCCAATGGACATCACGAAGAAAATAGCAGAAAAGAGAAGATTGCGTAAATAGCGGCAGAGAAGACTAAAGAGAATGCTGCATACAGATACGAGATTTTTAAAGAATTCATCGAAGGTTTACCGGCCACGGAAGCGAGTGGCTACTTACTGTGGAAAGCCCCTAAAAGGTTAAAACAACCACAAAACCCGTTCCGCCGATTCGGAAAGAAAACGGAACTTAGACGAAAAGCGATTCCGAGAAAGCTGAGTTATTTGCCGAACACCTTAGGCAAGTCTTCCAACCGATTCCTGGAGCACCCGGAACTGACGAAGAAGAAATGGACAGATTTTTGCAATTGTGACCATCTTATCACAGCCATTAAAAGTGAAAAAGGTGAAAGATTCAATAAAAAACTTGCCTACAAAAAATCACCCGGGTACGACTTAATAACAGGCCAAATTCTAAAAGAACTCCCGTCTATATTTCACGCGATTCTAAGAACAACACAGTAGAAAGTTGCTAAAATTATTTTGATCCAAAACTTGGCAAACCACCCAACTTAGCCGAATCCTACAGACCGATAAGTTTATTATCCATAATTTCGAAGCTATTAGAAAACCTGCTACTCAAGCGACTAATGCCAATTCTAGAAGAACAAAATCTCATACCGAACCATTAATTCGGTTTTAGAAGACAGCACTCTACAAGTTCGTAGAGTAGTAGAAATTATTAACGCCACCTTTGAAGCCAAAGAATACTGCAGTGCTGTAGCCAGGCGTTCGACAAAGACTGGCACAAAGGCTTACTGTATAAGTTAAAAAAGTGGTTACCTGATAACCTCTATCTCATATTACCCTCTTATCTACAGGTCAGACTCTTTCAAATTAAATACGATGAAGAACTTACCAACCTGATCCCCATAGGTTCCGGAGTACCCCAAGGGAGTGTTTTAGGACCAGTATTGTACTTACTGTACATAACAGACCTACCAACCTGCGCTGAGTGTCAATCGCAACGATTGCTGACGATACTGCGCTACTAGCTACAGACGAAAATCCAATAAAGGCTTCCACCAAACTACAAATCCATCTTGATGTTATCCATGACTCGTTTCAAAATGACGAATTAAAATCAACCAAACCAGGTCCGTACACGCCACCTTTACAAAGAGAAGAGACAATGCAAGATACTTAGATATTCACCTTGATAGAGGCTTAACCTGGAAGACCCACATATGAATCAAACGAAAGCAACTTAACCTGAAGTTCAGCAAGCAATATCGGTTATTGGGCAGACATTCCCAACTTTCGTTCCACAACGAACTCCTCATTTACAAAGTAATCTTCAAAAAAAGATATGGTTTTATGGAATTCAACTATGGGGAACTGCATCATCCACTAACCTAGCTTTAATAGAAAAATTCCAAAAAAGAACCCTTCGAACCATTCTTAACTGTATAAGCTCAACGCAGTCATTTACAGTGACCTCCAAGTGCGTTCTGTAAAAAAAAATAGTGAAAGTTACATCGCCAAGCTAGAATATCATTCCAACAGTCTAGCACTAAACTTATTGTACAACACTGTCCACAATCGGACTTAAGAGGCAGTACACTCTTGACTTGCCGTTTAGATTTTAGTTCAAGCCCTCTAGACTGTTTTATGTTCCTTTTGTAAGCGTTTATACGTGTTACTTGTAACTAAAGCGATGTAGATGAACATCTACTTCCGTTGTCGCATATACCACTTCCATTTATGTAATTTACTTATTGCTCTATGAGCAGATTGTAAATAGTAATAATTTGACAATAAAAAAGGGCCTTTTCTTACCTGAATTTTTAAAATTTTCTCCGCACAACAGATGTTCAGTCGTAAATGAAACAAATCTTCACCAGCTAAGAACGGCTCGTTTCTTATCGGCTGCAGCTCTTTTGGTCGGGCGCACGTAGCGCCGAATTAGCCGGCGAGAAAAAAGTCCCCATTGTGCTCGCCGCGGTTGTCCCAAATCAATTATTTCTGCCGACGTCGATGTGCTGGCCGCACAAAGCCGTGGCATCCATATGTAGAGTAGCCGCCATCTTTCAGGGCTGCCACGCCGGGCTCAGGGTTAATAAACCAACGGCACTGATTAGAAGATGACTCGGGACATTACCGATCGTGTGCAGATAGGATCTGACTTCAGTCTCGTATTTAAACACGTCATGCCAGCTTTATTGAAACGAGAGGTTAAGCCGAGGTTGCGCGAGGAATTCGTCTTGCAGGAATTTCGCGATGATGGATGCTGCGAGGCGATGCCCGCCGTAAACCCGCTCCGCCGATTTTTTCGGCGAATTGCTGCCGGTGTAGGTGCAGCGCTGGATGGAGCGTAATGACATAGTGGAGATGCTGGCCGAGGCTGGCATGACAGGCTTTGCCTTCTGTAACATGAAGATAACTTCAATCGATGAATATTGTCGGGTTTATCTATTATACTTCCATAGATTGGTTGTCAAATGGGTAGTATAATCGTCAGGGGCGCAGTTTTTTCTTTCAAATAACAGCTTCTGAAAACCACAAACTCTATAAGCTCGCATGTCTTCTCTTCGTATCTCTGTATTGCATTACTATATTAATCCGCTGTGTATTTTTTTAAATTCCCTTCTTAAAATTTATCTTTTACTAATAAATCAAAATAAAGAAATAATTTATTTTTAAAAATTCTATTACAGCTACAAGGTGAACTTGTTTAAAAAGGGCAAATCAATTTTATTTAAATGTTGGTTCCTGATGACTGATTATTGATTAATATAATTTTTACTCCTAGCTTTCTACATCTTAAAACGTGGCCTCAGCAGGAAATTAATCATGAGGTACCGCAGCTTCTACATTTGTTTAAATGCCATTGATTAATGGTGCTGAGTGTTCGAAGAATTGTTTCTCCTACAGCTTATTCGTTTGCATCTGTAAATGTAGAGACGTTTGTTGAAACTTAACAAAGTGACAGTCACCTTAGACAACAATAGCGTAGTGCCAACAGTAAGCTGCTTTAATGGTCTTTATTTTACCGTTCCTCTGCGAGAAAAGTTCAGCTTTAACTTGGCAAAATTGAAAACAATTATCTTTGATAAATACGAGGACTAGACTTAAAAATGATCATAGTGCTACAAGCTAGAGCAAAGGGCGTAATGAGTGCTTGTAGCGAGGTTGCTAGTCTCGCGGCCGTCCAATTTTCGTGTTTAGTATCTTCCATTCTTCTCTATTTGTGATTGTATTCGCTTTTCCCAAGTTAAACCTGAAGTTCTTTCGGGATTGTTCTTTTTACGCGTTGTTTGGCATGCATCTTTTTTCCCTATTTTGTTATAATCCAATGTTTATATTTGAGGGTGTGGCTTATCCATCATCATTTTTTGATCGTTTCTTATATTCTTTCTTCTTCCACCTTCCATAAGTCTTTGTTGCTAAGTGTTTCAGGCTAAAAAAATCTGCATATAATTCGAGGACATCTGTTTATAAATGTTTGTACTCTTTGTAACTGTTTTTTACTATCTTTACTTGTCTCTACACCATAAAGTAATGTATTTTTTACATTGCTGCAAAATAGCCAGAGCTTCATTTTCCTGCTAATATTTGTTAACGTCCAAATTTTGTGTAGTGATTTAAAGAAATTCTGTCTGTTATATCTCTTTCTGTAGCACTTTTTACTATCATTGTACTACTTAGATTACAAATTTCATCGATGTCTCTTCTCCATGTTTAGTTCTAGGCCTACTCGTTTTGGAAATATCATTAGCAAATCCTATCTTCTAACTTATCCAGCGTTTTCCAGTTGATACCTGTTTTCCTATCCCCCCATTTTCTCCATTACCCAGTGTATTACTATTAGAAATGATAGTGGAGAAGGATGCACCCTTGTCTCACTCCTCTTTGCATTACAACTTTTTGGGCGAGTTACACTTCATTCTCTATATGTGCTGTAGAGCTATCATAAAATGAACTTATTATTTCTATGTATTTGTTTGGTATGCAATATTGTTTTAATTACCACATTATCGTTCTGTCTAGTGAATCGAAGTAACACGGTTCATCGACATCTGCATTGCGTCACGCTCGACGCCCGACACTTCTAGCAATGCAACTGGCGCAAACGTGTTCGCGTACATTCCAGAAGGTACGAGTACGGCACTTCCCGATGGCTCGCGGCTTATTCTGGAATATCGATGAATAGACATAAATATAACCTAGCGGAACGGGTGGGCATTCAGACTCCGATTCCGGTTTTGAGTGGAGCAAGCGGGCGAAATTCAGGCGTAAGCTGGGTTTACATAAATAATGTGCAGTTAGTTGTATATAGCGCGTGTTCACAAATAATAAACAATAAATTTGCATAATTGTAAGTACAATAAATAAGCAGTTTTAAATAAATTTACATATTTTATTTATTATCGTAAAGAGTAGAAACGTTACACAAGTTTCGAAACTAACAAAGATTTCTTCATCTATTTCTGAAGACGCATATATGATCGACATAAGCTGTGTTGAATTCAAATCTCGCCTGATTTTCTTTTAGTTTCTCATTAATAGGTTTTTGTAGCATTTCTAGTATAATCCTGGTCATAATTTTGTTTCCAGTTCTCGCATATAGATCGTTTTCATTTTTTTGATATTTTGATTAGTATGCTTTCTATCCATTCGCTCGAGATTTTTTCTTATATTCAGATCTTCTTAAATAGGATCTCTATCGAATACAGTTTATCAGTTCTGCTTGTATACCATCTATTCCTGCTGCATTATTATTTTTCAAACATATCATTGCGTATTTTTGGATATCTCTTTTGTAATATTTAGTGTCTTCTAGGTTTGCCATTTATTTTATTTCTTCATATGGTCTTGTAGTCTGTTTATACATTTCAGAGGTTACTGAAACTTTCTCTTGCCAGAATGTATCTATTTTTTCCTTATAGTTTTGTTTGATTCAATCAATTTTTTGTTGTCCTGTATAAAGTTCTTGAATCATTTATTTTTGTTGCTTCTGTCATGTCTGCTATTTGATCTATGACGTATTTGCTAGACAGTTTTTTTTATTTCCTTATTTGCTTTGGTATATTTTTTGATCTTGATTTCTGTCGGATTAAAACATTTCTTTTATTGTTTCCTTCTTTGAATTATCGTTTTTGTTTTTATTGATATCCAAGATTTATCGTTTTTGCTCTTATAGCTTCTACTGCAGTTTTATATAATGTGTTTTTGTATGTTTTCCAAATCGTTTCGTTATTGTGTTGATGTATCACCTATATTATCGACTTTTTTTCTAGTATGTCTATTTATTTCTTTACCTTTTCTGGATTTTCCAGTTTATTTATATATAATTTCTTTTTATTGCTTTCGATTTGTAACTAACCTTTGTACTAATTTTAATTTTTGCTCACTAGTGTATAATCGGGTGCACAGTCTACCCCTCTCATGGCTTTTACACTAGTAAAGAATTTTTCAATTTTCTTTCTACAATAATACGATCAATTCGATTTTGGATTCCTCTATCAGCTGCTGTTCAGGTTACTTTGTGGATAATTTTGTGTTAAAAGAAAGGCTTTCTGCTGCTATAACATTATTTAAAGGGCATAATTTTTTAATCACGTCCTTTCTTTATCACAAATCCCATATTTTTCTTTCTTTCCGCCCTCCTTCCCATTATAATGGGTTCATATTTTTGTATTCAAATCACCCGTCATGATTTTTATGTTTCGTTTGTATTTTAGTTGCATTTTTTTATAAGAGTATATTTGATCATATCTTGCTGATTTCTTGAAGTATATACACTGATAATAATAATGTTCCCAAAATTCGCTTTGAATCTTGCCCATATGGTTTCCTCTAATATTCTCTCTTGTTCCATCAATGCTTTCATTGCTAGCTTATTAATATTAGTACTGTACACCTCTTCGCTTGTTCATCTTCGTCGACTTTGTCCCATTCCGTTCCATCTCGATTCATTTACTCCTAATATGCCGATATTCTACTTACTCTTTTGATATTTGATAGGCTTTGCTTATTTCTGCTGTTTTCTTTAGGTCAAAACTCAACTAAATATTTTTTCTTGAAAAGGCATATACTATAGATACAAATCCCTTATTATACCATTATAAACCTACAATAGCATATTACTTTTCGACATAATCGCCATGCAAACTGAAGCACTTGTTATAACGTCTTACAATTTCTTTTACTAAAATTTTACTTCATGGGAATGAAGACATCCTGTAACAGCATCTTGAAGTGCAGTGTCGCCGTCAAAGCAGTGCGACACAGGTCACTGTTTCATGTATATAATGGACCTTTTAGTCCAAACATGCGACACCTTTACCCGTCACCTTTGGTCCATAAACATTGTACAATGAATCGCAACTGCCGAAAGTTTTTTTCTAACACAGAAATCATATTACTGCACGTACTTCACATTTGTCGGTATTTTCTCTGGTAGCGTTCATTTTCAGTTGGTCTAGAGGACGGTAGTAGCATTTTTCTTCCACTCCGCACTACCTACTAAACTACCCGCTTCAGGACGGACGACGCTATCCCCTTTTATTTGTCGCATATGCTCAAAAGTTTTTTTTTAAATTTTATTCCCCCTGTAACAGAACTCCAAGCTTCCAGATTATATTATTTAAAATTACCTAATTGAACTATATCTTATATTTGTCTTTGATTGATAATAAAGTCTCACGCTTCATTATTTTAACAAGACATGATTTGGTAGTCAAGCCCCCCTACCCTACTACCCTCCATACTACCTTAAAGGAGTTCTTTGCTTCTTTCTACATTTTTCCTTTTTTGTTAAAGTTTTTCTAATTAGATTGTCCCAAGTCTCCCTAGATCATCCTCTTCGCTTCTTCTGCAGTGTCTTAGCTTCCCTTATTCTTTTAACTGGAGTATTATCTTTCATTGTCAGTAAGTGGCCCCACAATCCTAGTTGTCGCTATTCTATGAGTTCTGGTGCATATTGTATTTTGAGTTCTTCCCTTATTTGGTTGTTCCTTATTCTGTCCTTTCTTGTGGCTCCTTTTACTCATCTCAGGTATTTCATTTCACTTGCTTGTATTTTACTCTTTTCTCGTTGTGTCATTACCCATGTTTTGCACCATAGGATAGAATTGGTCTATATATTACTTTGTACATCATAATTGTGGTTTGTTTAGTTATTTCCTTCCGCTCCTTATTGAATAATGTATTCTGTTCACCTTTTTTATTCTGGAATTTGTATCTATGGTTTGTTTTCCTGTTCCTTCGGTTGTTACTCCCAAATATTGAAATTCGCGAATTTGTTTTGGTTTGTCTCCTTTTAGCTGTATATACCATATACTTCTTCATTTTTCCAGGAGATTTCCATTACGTTAGTTTTACTTTTATTCGTTTTCATCCCATATTTTATTAAGATGTCGTTCTAGGTAAGCAGATCGTCTTGTAGGCTTTTTCCTTCCTTACCGTAATCGCTGTACAGTTAGCAAAGCCACATTCAGTCCTATGTACATCGGCTTTGCTGGTTTTTCGAACAATTTCATCCATGAAAATTATCAACAATAAGGTACGCGGCCCTCCTCTTCGTCTTATTCCTATTTTAGTAGTAAAGCTGTCAGATTTCATATTATTGCTAATTATGTAGTTGATTATTTTCTTGTACAAGCTTTTAACGTCTCTAGTTATCTTGTCGCTAATATTTCTTTTTCGTAGGATTTCCTATATTTTAACTCTAGGGATTCCGTACAAAGTTTTTCCACATCTAAAAAGGGGAGATATATAGATTTTCCATATGATAGTGACTTATTTATAATTTCTTTTATTGTAAATGTGTACTTCTTTGTACTCCTGCACTTTCTAAATCCACTCTGAGTTTCTAACAGTTATTTAGTTTAATTCTTTTATGATTGTGGCACTCCTTTTTACCTCCATTTTTAAAAATTGATACAGTTAAGCCTACTTTCCACTCTTTAGGTATTTTTTCCTCTTTCCATACTTGAAGAATAATTTCTAGCAGTAGCTGTTTTCCATATTTTCTCATATTCTTGACCATTTTTGAAGTTATTTTGTCGAAATCTGGAGCTCATTTATTTTTCAGTCTTTGGATTGCTTTCTTTACTTCTTCCAGTTTTATGTTGTCCTATTTGATATCCGATATTTAGCAATTTTTTAAAGTATTACTTCCATCGTTCTATAATTTTTCTTTTTTCTGCAAGGATTTCATTTTCATTTTTAAAAGTAATCGTTTTTGACCCTTCCACCCTCCCCCCGTCATGTTCGATTCGCAACACAAATTCATACAGCAGTAAACGTAACTGTCAATAAATATTTGGATCGTAAAATTTCATATTTCAGTTTTATGTCCCAAATCATGCGCGCTGCCATCATTTGCTCGATACAGCTCGGTTGAGCGGAGGTACGCGCCCAAGCCGGCGTCATTGAAAAGCACACATTTATCCTCAATATAAAAAGTAAAAGTGATCGCGAGTGCTGCAAGCTCATTCAGATGTCGGCCTCACATCGTGGGCCGCGTAATGTGTTTCGAGCAGGAAATCCTACGCGACATCGTTACACGTTTACGGAGCACTGTATACCATCGCGGGAAAAATCGCATCACATTGCTTTCTATCCCGCCAACAGTGCCGCTATTCCATTCTGAGCGGGCGCGCTCCTGAGCAGGAAACGGGTGTCCCAGGATGCATCACCGAAAGAGGTGTGCGAACGTGGTAGTAGCCAATACGCTGGAGTGGCCATTTCCTAACATGGACAACCATGAAATGGGCGACCTAATAGGGTTTGCTTTGCAACCTTTCAGCAATTCTGCTAAGCAAATATTGATGTTTGTGCGTTTGGAGGCGAAGCAGCTGTAATTAATGGGCAAGCGGGAATTAGAAATTAAATCGCAATTTATAGCCGACCAGCAATTAAGTTAGGTGCTCGAAACTCCATAAATACCAATTTTAAAGAAGCAACCTACCTTGAAGCAGCCACTTACGCGTTATTTATGTAACGATCTTACTACCCAAAAAAGTTTGGGACTGCCCACAACTGTTCCACTTTTTGATATTGCAGCTTGAATTCTTAACCTGCTTTGTTCGTGATGATAATAGTAAACATGTTACAGTTATTGCAATGTTAACAATTTACTTTTTAGGTTTTCTTTTGGGTTCCATCACTATTTACTGGAAATTTCCTTTTAATTATGTAACAAAACGTTTTAGCCCAATATTTATGTTTTCTGGTTGATTCCTCCTACTTTGTACTACTATTGATTATAATAATTTATAAACCTCTACAGGTTTTTACAATTTTTCTTCTAATCTTGTAACATTAATACTTTTCTAAGTAAGAATCACTGCTAATCCCTTGTAGTTACCATACGGCGAGGCTGTAACGCTCCTCGTGGAAACACGACCTGCAAACTGAGAAGTTAAGGTTCTCATATCTTCATCCTCACTGCTCGGTTATACATCTCCGATATGGGGTGATGTGGCAAGCACCTCTTCTTAGATGGGCGCATTACTACTCCTTTTTCTAAGTGAACGCAAGTACCCAATTACTGTTGGTGACTGAGTCTGCAGCACAGCTAAGTACTTCAACCGGTAGGCCGCACTAGTACTTATATTTATAATAGTGTCGAACAAATACTAAATATCTGAAGTCTCGTAAGGTTCAATATTGAAAATACTAGTGTTTGGAGACTTTATCTTTAGTTGTAGTAAATGCTAGTTCACCCTTCACTACATTCTTCATCTATAAATTAAAATGCACCCATTCTATCCATTCCCACTTTCACCAGACAGCCTGCTCGACTTTTTGCAATTCGCACCGCTAACGGAAACACATGCACTCCAGATTTACACGTGTTAGACAACAGTAACGAAGAAAGATTGTCGCTGCTCGCGAACGCGAGGATATTTATTCAAATTAAGGCTCGTTGCCGCTGCACTATATCAGGCAAATCGTAATCTATTTGTCACTTTGATTCACTCCTGTCTCCGCGAGTATCCGCTCCCCTCGCACGGCAGGAGTGTCGAAGAGCGTGACAACGTGTTCTCCGCTATTGTTATTGAAATAACACGCGTTTCACTTCCATGGCTCGGCTGGCCAGTTATTAATGAACGAACGGAATTATGAATTCGAGTCAGAAATCCGAAATGCATGCTCAGCAATGCTAATGTACATATCGCCCGCCCAAGAGTTTTCACTTTTTGACATGGCTATTAGCATCTAGCCGAGTCGCTGCATGAATATTCATGGGCAGATCGGCGGATGTAGCGAATGGGGAGTCCGTTGAGATATGACAAACATGTCAAGACAATGGAGTTGAGGATTTCTATATTTAATTTCTAAGAATGACTTGGAGTAAATTTATGGCATTAAAAAAAACTTATAGCCTAACATATCACTGAACTTTAGAAAGGCAAAAGACTTCTCAACCATAGACAATTAGTCATTTTATCATTTTACTTAGTGCTACGTAAATTGAATTTTTGGGGTCTGTCCCTCATATAGAGAGTACAGTATTCTAGGACTTCTTCAGGGAATGCTAACTTAAGATGTATTACGATTACTTTATACTTTGGAATACAGTTTATCTTGAACAATAAAATGCTTGAATTATCTTATGATTAGCCCTTTTGTTAATATTCCAATCTTGCAATGAGAATGGACAAACAACGAATTTAATAAGATTTGGAGTTTTGTGGTCCTTGGTCCACCATATGATCCAAGATTGAATCTCTCAGAACAGTCCACTAATTATGAAGATTTACGAAGTTAGAAGATATAGAGCACAGCAAAAAACTATTGGAATGTTGCTGAAATATTCCTATAGAATTATACACAACTTATTCCTTATTAACATAGGAATTTTTTATTTATATAACAACATCTGAAGGAAGCTATCTGAATTCATAACAATGCTATGTTAGTATTGTTCTTTTATTTTCACTGAGTAACATTAAAACAATCTAATCAAGGAGAGAGTTAATCATTTTCACATTTTCGTAGAAAATCATTCTTTTCTTTGCCTTTTGGTAAGTTTTTTCATCTTTCTGTTGCTTTCGCGAGTTATACATTTCGTTAGAAGAAACCGTTCGGATTGACGGCGATCATTCTTTCTTTAGACGTTTGTCAATTATGCTTTCACAAAATTGAAGTATATTGGTTTTATTTTGTGTGCAGCATGAGTATGATCTCAAAAAGAATTGACATTGCTACCTTTTTGTATTGCTCTATTGCTTGCTGTTGTGCAATCATGAACGGTAGCAAACCATCTTACCGAAAATATCGACTCTCTTCTTAGACTAGTTGTTATAATGTGTAGTATCTTTATCAATTCCACCTTTCCTAATTTTTAACTGGTTTCTACAATATTGGAACCATGTATACATGGTTAGCATCGTACGATTTCTTTTATTAGGTCGTTGCAGAATCTTGACCTCATATTTGTTTTTCAGGTTTCATGGTTGTCAGCTGATCTAAGAAGCAGTTTTTTTGCATCAACGTTTTCTAAGAGCGTTGAAAATTCGGTTGACCAGTAACATCTTACATTTGGTACATTAATAAATTCTATTATCGAAAGAGTACCGTTATCCTCTCATTCGTTGGCTTTTATACGTTTTTGGGGTTCTTATCATGTTCGAACACTATTCAATATATCTACTGGTTTGCTTCGTCATCAATTACGTCATTTGTAAAAAACCGTTAATTTAGAGTAAGACATCTACATCTACATTCACAAGTAGCTTGGTTTTTTCACACGGATCACCACTTCTGCGGTACAATTTGGATCCAACTCGGAATCACCCACAACCCCATCCTCATCTGCTTTTTGTTTCCTGTAAAATCGCGAACACTGAATTATCATAAAACCTAGACGCAACATACGGACGCGTGAATTGTGACCCATCATTGTATCGCCTTATCCCATGATAGCCTTTATAAGTGATCGACAAAAGAGCCGCTTTATATTTAGGTTTAATTTCAAAACTGAAAATAAATAACACTAAAATATCCAACACACATCGATATCTGTTGAAAGTAATCTCGATGCAGAGAAACCAGCCCTTGCTTTGAAACGACAATTAAGATTGTCGGCGGAAATGTGTAAAGATGAGAAGTGTCAATTATAGAAACTATAATAAGATATAAATTAAAAAGATACGCAACCTAAGAAATAATTCATAAGTAACAGCAAGCTTAAGAGGAAGAATAATCGTGAACTTGCTCACCGTTCTGCAATAAATATTTTATTTTAGAACGAGGTGCGCTAACGCTCATAATTACACAGGCATTTTCATTTTCGTAAATCAATATAATAATCTCATATATTAATTTTAAAAAACTGAACATTTGCCTTTTCTGTTATTTATTTGAATGTTTAAACGGTGATTATAAAAGACAAATCTTAAAAACAATTTCAATGTTTAAACGCTAGACTTGTCTGGGTGACCACTCTCTTCGCGATAATTATTTTACGTTCTGTTAAACATTTTTTTAATGTTTTAATGTTTCCCCCACACTTTCCGTACTTTTCCCCGAATATTTTATTGTGATATTAGACAGCTTTTACGAGCATAAGAGTTTGAGAGGATTAATACCCAGGGACTGAAGAAACCAAATAATAAATTTAAGATTTTCTTCTACTTCCCTTTCTTTATAAAGTTCATACATGGATTTAGGGTCATTGTTTTATTGGAAAATGGATCTTTTACTCCAAAAAGCATAAGATGTTGACCAATATCCTTTTGTAGCCTTCCTTCAAGTTTTTTTCGATTCTAACGATCTCTGAAGTAATTCCGGCAAGACAACCCCGTTTCATTACTGACGCACCACCATATTTACCAGAGGAAATTATGCACTGATCCGATATCCGCTTTTCATACTTTTTTGGGCCGAGCATTTCATTTTAGGTTTATCCTCCTAATGAATGGTCTATTGTTTAATTTTTTTATCTATTAAAACATTTTCTTTTTATCTACTAGTCCAAAATACAGTTTTAATTAGCTCTTCTCGGTTGTCGTTGACTGGACTACGATTTTGGGTGTCGTTAAATATCAATTCCGCTTACCTATCCTTTGATCTTCTATATCGCCGTCTGTCTGAGATGACCGTCCCGTTTTTATTTATGTTTATATTTTTACAACAGTGTTCATTGTTTTATTAGAAATTTTTAAAATTCGTATAATTTGGGCGTTGCTTGTCTCAATTTATGATTCGCGATTATCATGTATCGAGTTTCTAATTTTTACAAACGCACGACCTTTTTCGCCTTCCTGTTAGATTTCCTGAGAATTGTGTCTTATTATTTTATATATTTCCAGGATTTCATTTATCTTCTTGAAAGTAAAGAATGTACCAAAAAATACTAATCAAGTAAATTAATAGGATAAATAATTAAGAACAACGGTAATATTCATAGTTACGGGAGTGACTGAATACTCATCAGTAGTGTATGTTGAAGAATGTGTCAACAGAGTATAAATGACAACTGCATGAACCAACTAATCTCGGTGTACTGTTTAGCTTCATTTCTTAAAAAATAAATACATGTGACGTTTAAAAATCACAGAAAATCATTTAAAGGAAATTCGACATCAAATATTCCTAAAAAAGGTTTTCAAGGATTCCTTCACTCTCCATACTAAGTTACATGATAAAAATAAATTTAAGCTTCTGTAAGAAAATAGACCAAAAATATTTTTAATGTAACTATAGATCAGTACAAAAAGCTAAGGTCCAGTTAGGCTATGAAACTTCCTTAAAGTTATGAAAAGACAACTAGTCGTAAACAGAGATAGAGAAGAAGAATAAAAGAAATGTGATAGATCTTGTTCAACGACTTGTGGACATTATATTTTTGTATAATTATAGAAAATTATTTGTCACTAACTTATTTCAGAATTTTAAAGTGTAAAATTACTGAAAGTTAGCTAAAACATATAAGCTGTAAATGTATATAAAACATGAATGTTTTAATTTTAGAAAGAATCAAAATTTTTTGAAAAATGCATTTTTAAGATAAATGAATTTTTATTATAATGTAGTGTGAATAAAACATGAAAAACAAAAGCGATGAGTAATGAAGAAGTAAAAATCTCTAAGATCTTTTATTATATTAAGTTTTAACCCCCCTGTTGGAAGGGAGGGAACTCAATTAACTCTAAAACATTTTCACAAGATTTATCATTACTGGGATTAGGACGGTAATAGAAAGCTCTGAAGATTTCATATTCGCTACTACTTCTATTTTTTGCCTAACATTTATTTGCCGTGTTTATATTTAAATATAAAAGCATACATAATTCATGCCGGCACGTTTTTGCTAGGCACATACGTTGACGGATGGGCAGATTTATTTTTAGCAGGAAAACCTCAAACCGTTCAATAATGTCACGGCCGCTTTTTTGCGCCGATTAATTAGTTATGCGAGCTGCAACTGCGAATTTACATGCGGTAATCTTTGATAATTTATACATTTAGATCAGCCTTTAAAATAACGACTAAATCTGATTTGGTGTATAAAACTATCTCAATGAATATCTTATGGCACGTTTTCTATTTGCATTTTTATCTTTTGCAGTTTTTATGCTGATAGTAACTGCATAACTGTCCTTCGATAATAGCTGCTAATTTGCTTAGTTGTTTTGGTAACTTTCGCAATAGTATTTTGGTCGTAGTTTGTTTGTTTTTATTATAATTGAAACCTGTCGGAGGAATCAGATATAAAACATTAAAAGGAGATTTTTTGTGTAGAAAACAAGAACAAATATGAAAATCAATTTTTTTGTAGGGCGGTCAGCACGTAACTTAAAGATTTTTTTTTATTTTATTGAGCAACTTTACAATCTGTCAAAATTTAACATTTAGTAAATTATGTGGTACTGTACATGCATATCGTGAAGGAAAGAGTTCAATAACAAATTCCTTAAGTGGTAGTAAGTCAGTTTGGCTTGCAGCTAAATGGTGGCACTATAAACTCGCGCACACACGCTATCACTCACTCGAAGCGGTTTGGAAGATCCAGAGTTTTAATCATCTTCGGCAACATCGAAAAGGCCCTCGACAAGGGCGTTTGGGTGGACATGAAGCCTGTCACAGTAGCGTACCGTGTGACGCTGGATTTCTTTATTTACTGAAGGTATGCCTAGGTTATGACGTATAATCTCGTTGGATACATACCATGGTGCGTCCACGAGGTTACGCAACCTCTTGGCTTGAAAGCGTCTCAGAATTTCGATGTTGGAATGACTAGCTGTTCCCCACAGCTGAATACAGTATGCCCAGATTGGTTTAAGTATAGTTGTGTAAAGGAGAATTTTGCAATTCAGAGACAGTTGCGAGTTGCGTCCTAGTAGCCAGTACATTTTTCGAAACTGAAGGCTTAGTTGTTTTCGTTTCGTCCAGATGTGAGTTTTCCATGTCAGCCGCCTATCAAGGTGAAGTCCTAAGTATTTGACACTTTCAGATTGTGGGAGCTGTTGATTGTTTAGCGCGACGGGTGGGCAGGTGCCTCGTCTTGTTGTAAAGGTTATGTGGACAGACTTTGTCTCATTGACCTTAATGCGCCACTTCGTAAACAACTGTTGCAGATTATTTAGGTGAGATTGCAGATTTTGGGTTGCCAATAGAGTCGAAATCAGATGCGAGCACCGCAGTATCGGCAGCATATGTAGCTGTCAGGATTTTTCTAGAGGTTGGTAGGTCGGCAGTAAATAACAGGTAGAGGACCGGCCCCAGCACGCTACCCTGAGGGACACCAGAGATGATGCGAAATAAAGTTGTTGTATATTCACCATGTTTGACCAGGAAGTGTCCGTCAGCGAGGTAGGATTTAATAAGTAGAAAGCAATCCGGAGGCAGTAAAGGTTTGATCTTAAATAGCAGGCCATCATGCCAAACCCTATCGAACGCTTGCTTTACATCTAAAAATACAGCTGAGCAGTACCTTTTGGCCTCAAAGTCTTTGGTGATCTTCTCTACGACTCGATGTACTTGTTCGACAGTGGCGTGTTGTTGCCGAAATCCAAATTGATGATCAGGAAGTAGGTTATTATCCTGTATTATAGGCGTGAGCCGAGTTAGGAAGAGTTTTTCAAAAACCTTGGATAGGACTGGTAGCAGGCTTATTGGTCTGTAAAACGTTAGTTGTTCTTTAGGTTTTCCAGGTTTGGGAATGACAATGATTGTAGCGACTTTCCATTGCGGAGGAATAAAGCACAGTCTGAACATCGCGTTAAATAAGTAGGTGATATACCGAAAACCGTTCTCAGGGAGCTCCTTTAGAATTTTCCCCGTTATTAGGTCATACACGGGAGCCTTTCGGGAGTTAAGGTTGGTCAGAATTTGGGATTTTATTTCGGCTATTGTAAATTTTGTTAGTGGAAGACGCATCTGGAGTGGTGCCTCCAGGGATTGTTGAATTATATTTTCCTCAGCTTGTGTGATTTCTGACGGGAAGGGTTGAAATACCTCCGCTAGGTGTGTTGCAAAGGCTAGAGCCTTTTCACTGTCAGTTCTAGCCCAAGTTCCGTTCTCAAGACGTATGGGTGGTTTATGTTGGATTGGTCGTTTGAGTTTTCGGGTTGCTCTCCAGAGAGAGTAATCAGTTGCTTCCGTCAGTGTTAAGGACTTCAAATAGCTTTGAATACCCTGATTCTTTATGTCAGACAGAGTTCTTTTGAGGTCAGCTGCGGCTTGGTTAAATCTCCGCTTGTCTGCAGGATGTCTGGTTGTTTGCCACTTTTTCCGGAGTTTGCGCTTTTCGGCGATTTTCTGTTTGACCAATAGGGGCAGTCAGTGGTAGAGATGCGTTGGGGTTTTTGTGGAGTGGCTGGCCAAGAAGCTTGCTGAATAATTGCAGTAAAGTGCTCTATTGCTATGATCAAGTCGTTTTCTGTTTTTAATGGAATATCCGTTGGAAGGGTGTGTTCAATTTGCTCTCTGAAAAGGTCCCAATCCGTATGTTTACTGCACAAGGTGGGATTACTTTGATTGATTAACTCATGCGTTCCAAATGTTAATATGATGGGTGAGTGATCAGCAGATAAGTCTAGGCAGGACTGAATGGTTATATGGTTAACGGGGATTCCTTTAACTATAGCAAAGTCTAGTAGATCAGGGAGTTTCGTCAGGTCTGTTGGCCAGTAAGTAGGCTCACCAGTGGAGAGATAATGTGCTCTAACGCCAGTAATTGCTTTTAGCAGTTCTCTGCCTTTGGTTAAAGTTATTCGAAAACCCCATTGTTCATGCTTGGCATTAAAATCTCCGCATGTGATAAATCTGTTGCCCAGGGTCAGTAGATAATGTTCATATTAAAGTTGTTTGTTGTTGTGACGTGGAGGACAGTATACCGCAGATATTGTTATTGGTCCTGTCCAATCTTCTATGACTACTGTTGTTGCTTGGAGATGCTCTAGCTTATATTCGGAGAGTTCATAATGTTTAATAGTGATTTTAATTATCACCGCTGTTCCGGCATGAGTCCCACCGTCAGGGTGTTTGGTTGAGTAGACTGCAAATCCAGGGATTTTGAGGAAGCTTCTGTCAGTGAAGTGCGCTTCTGAAATCAGCATGACATCTATTTGTTGATTTATAAGGAAAGAAGTTAGTTCCTCTTTATGTTGTAACAGCCCATTGGCATTCCATTGTGCAATTCTAATGTGATGAGCCATTGTTGGGTTTAACGACGAGAGCGGTTAATAGGTTAAGCATTGTTCCCATTTGTTTCGTCAGACGTGTAATCTGTTCCAGAAGGCTGTTCATCATTTTTTTCATTTCATTTATGTCATCTGATGAAGTAGTTGGTGAAGGTTGTTGAGGTTGGAGTTGGTTTGGAGAGATCACTGGTAGGTTACTTCTCACCGCTTGGGCATGTGTTAGATTAGATTGAGTGCGTCTGGAGAGGATATGGGAGGCATTAGCAAGTTGCTTCCTTCGTAATGGAGGGTACATTTTTTGTTGCAATTCCTTATAGACTGTGCAACCCCTATAGCTGGCGGGGTGATTCCCGTTGCAGTTGATACAGCGTACCTCATTATTTTTGTCTTTACGTAGGCATTGAGATGTCGCGTGACTTCCGGTGCACTTAACACACCTTGGGCTCCGATTACAGAAGTTCTTGGTATGACCAAAACGCTGGCACCTGGCGCACTGTGGGATTTGTCGGGTAGGACGAGGTGGTTCAATTTTTACTACTGAGTGAGCAAGTTTAGTAATGTTGTATACTTCCTTATTGCTATCGTCCGGTTTCAGATCAACAAAGAATAGCGCTAGTTCTTTCTTAGAGTATTTTTGTTTAATGTTCCATACATTAGTAACTTGATGGCCGTGCCCATTTAATTCTACCTTTAATTCTTCCAGGTTAGTGGAAGGGTGTAAATTTCTGATAACTATTCGAAAATTGCGCTCTTGCTGTGTCTGATAGGTGTGGAATTCCGTGTTTTTTTCTCCGTTAATGCTTTAACTGTAAACCTGTATTTATCTGAGGTTTTAGGTGTGATTTTAACCTCATCATTATATAATATTTTAATTTCATATTCTGCCTTTGCTACGGTTTCCAGCATTTTGATTAACGGCTCAATGACTTTGACACCTGATATAAAGATCGGCGGCGGTTTGGAGTCCGTTGATATTGATTCCTGCTAGCCTTCGTTAGTTCCATCTAATGGTGCAAATCGATATGTGGGATTTAACCAGTAGTCTGTAAATTTAGGTTGCTTGTTTTGTTGTTGCGGTTTATCACTGCTGCGATTACGTTTTCTGTGTTCAACTAGATGCCATTCAGAATTGTGAGGTGTTTGTGGTCTTTGCATTTGTTGATAAGCGATATCACTTTGGAACGGAGTATTTATTTGCATTGCATTACTCGAAGCGTGCAAATTATCGTTTATTAAAAATTGTGTTTGCGAATTTGCATTTGGTAGTTGTTGATAAGGATAATTTGGTTGTACATACCGAGTTTGGTTGTTGTGGTCTACTTGCATTGGGCAGTACTGTTGACTGGTTTGAAATGTTGTGCCAAGAGCATATTGATAGGCCATAATGGCCTCTGCTATCTCTGGCGGTGAACCCTGCGATTTGCGAAGGTTCCCGGGGGCTCAAGATTCGCTGCGGCGATCCGCTATGGTCATCCGCAGTGGCGATCCGCCGGTTTCCGCGCGACGCTGGCGAAGTCAGCTGGCGGGCCAGCGGCCGTTTTCACGTTGCGATATCCCAAGTATAGCTGGCCCACACACCTCTGTTCTGCTTCGATGCACGATCCGAACTAACTTAAAGATTGGTGGTAATATATCACATAATTGATGTACATATAAAAATAGAAGGTGGGTATAGTTTTAATTCCCATTTTCTCCTTGTCCGTTTAGAGTACTCAGTAGTCTGTCTAGTTAATTTACTGCAATAGTAACTTGAAAATAATAACTTTTGCAATACTAGTTCTAAGTTGTTTTGGTACTTTTGTTTAAAAAGTTTTAATATCTACATTTTTTAGTGTTGAACTTTAGATTAATATTAAATCCCTTTGTTTTGCTCGATTTATATATAGACGATATTATTTTTTGTCTTCTATATTTTTTGAACTGACGTCAATGTAATGTCTTAAAGTTCTTCGAAGTTTATAAGGGAGTAATTATTATAATACTTTTTGATGTTTTTATTGAATTTTCTGATCAAATAAGGGTGTTTGGATTGAATATAGGCAGTTATCACCACAAAAATTGAATGTTAATTTGCTAGAACAATTAACGTCCACCCCCATATTTCCTATCAAACACCAACATATGCACAAGTAACAAGACATTAAGAAGCTATATTACCAGAAAATTAAACTCTTAGTGTTGGCCTGAATAATTCTTTATTTTGAATTAAAGGCATGTTTAGTCAACTGACTATTGAGTAGCATGGTATTGGACATGATTACAATGCGAATAATTGATATTAAGTAATGGCTAAATTTATTAAAATTGCCCTCTAGAATGCGAAATAAAAATATTTATCCAATGACATTCAATAGACGTACTGCTTATTAGGGCAACACAATTCACCAAAAACCACCACATTACTATGAATAACACTCTCTCCATGCTGGAACGGCAGCTTTAATTAAGAATGAGTTAGCCAGTGAAAAATCTACAAGCGACTAGCATTAATGTACATATATTACCGTGTGACCTAACACCTTCTGCAGAATATTGTTAACTCCGTTATAACTCAAAAAAAGATCAATTCCAAGAGCGTTTCTGTACATTAGGAAACGATTTAATACCAAACATATCTTGTAAGGGTCCAGAATTACTTCGATCAAAGCTAGAGAACTAGCAAAGGTACTGGCAAGAATTACTCATTTTTATCAACCAGAATTCCCACATAAGGGTCCAATGATCCTCATAAAATTCTAGATCTAGACTTTTGTCCTATTTCTTTCCATTAGTAATGTATCAGACAGAATAATTATATATTTCTTGGCGCCTTGAACACATGTTATATGATACTTCACCCCCAAAGAAATACAAAAAGAAATAACACCATCAAGAATAAATCAGGAATAAATAAAATTACTGAAAGTGTTCAAATAAAAACATCCAATAAAATTACTAGTAATGCTAATGTCTATATTTAATGCAGTAATCAGGCGTTAACGTGGCCACAAGAACTGAAATCTTCAAAAATAATTTTAATACCAAAATCTGGAAAGAACCTCGTTTAGACCGATACGTTCATTATTTATGAATTGCACCAAAACTATCAGAACGACCAGCACTCCATCGCATCACACCTCTTTAAAGTATGGTTCCAGAGCATCAAGTTGGGTTTCGTGTAGAACACTACAATGTAATAGTATCATCAAATAGTTAATGCTATATGAGAATCTCTTGATGACATATTTAATAGATACATACATTCGATTTTCCCTCAACCACCAACACAATTACAGAAATATTTTCAGTTGACACAGTCATTATAGCAATAGACAAACATTTCGTAATGATGTCTAGACGCCTATAAGACTACCTTAATCTTTTTCAATAATGGCTAACCAGATTCTTCTTCATCTACTCTTATATATAGGCTATTGGCCTATTTTTAAATTTAGATTTCGTGTAGTAGTATGAGCCATGTTCGGCATACCCCGGGCAGGTGGCTAGTCTAACCCGTTAGAAGAAGGAGACTATACTGTACTTTACGACCGCCAAAGGCATTCGTATGACAGTCAGAGAGTGTTTAATGTTTACCGTTGTTCTTGGCCTGGGAGTCGATCCCAGGGCTATCTGTGCGCTAGTCTGGCAGGCCGAGGCTTCTACTTCGTGGCTGTCGTGCTAGCCAGATTGTAAGTTACAAATAAAATCTCTACATTTAGAGCAGTAACAATTCTGTCATTAATCATTATCAATATTTAGCTACCGGTATTGACGAACATAATGTCAATTCGGAAATAAATTGGAAGAAAAAATAAACTAATGGTTTGTCTTGAAGACCTGTACTGGGTATTTGGAAGTAGATCCAGGCTGCCACTAAACAATAAAATTCTAATATATAAAGGTCTTACTAGACCGATACACACCTATGGCATCGAACTATTTGAATGTTAGCAAATCCAACACTACTATAGTTCAACAGTCATAGTCGAGAATCCTCAGAGCCATGGTTGATGCACCACATACATACTCATATGAGTTACCAAATGTTGCACCAAGACTTGGACATATCATTCATCACGAATGAAATTCAGTAGAGAAGTAAGTCATCATGATACACTTGAAATTCTTAAAGATTGTCTCCTACAACCACTTCTCCAAGACTGGAGTAACAGAAAATTAAAATCACGCTACCTATTTGATTTGAAGTCAAGTAGCAGGGGTTTGATCATTGAAGAAGAAGACCTCATTCTAAGCCATCAAAATAGCTCGTAGCATATGTAATTCTAATTGCTGTTTCAATAAATAAGTAAAACCACATGTTTCGATGGCATACTTTTACCGGATTAATTTTTCCTTGCTGTTTTTACTCGTCCATTAATTCCATCTACGATTGACAAGCTGGCCAACGAATGGTCTATGACTCGTAGTTATAAGTTACTTAAATTAGCATAAATATTTCACTGTTTGGCACCATTAACTACAACAGAATAGAAAACAACAAAATTGACACAGGAGAAATTTTCATTTTCAGACAAAAAAATTTTAATGGTTAGCCCAGCACGCACATTATTTTTCCACGTTGGATCCTGCTATTTCAACCTCTCCTATTTGGTTACCACAATTTGCTTGATAGATAAATATTTTGATGTTTTAGTATATCAAAAAGTGAATTATGAAATATGACTTTTCTTCTCAGCATAATTCCATCGATTTTAGCGTAAACTCTTCTTTTCCTCCTTTATGCCTTGGCTTTTATCCGTCGCGTTGTTACTTTTATTTTCTTTGTAGTTCTTCTTTTCTTCATTTCATCCGCCTATCTATGCATATTCTTCCTCTTTCTCTATTTATAATATATTTTTCGTTGCCTGTCATTTCCAGTCTTTGTAAATAATCGAGCTATTTCTGTCTGTGTATTTTAGTTTTTTCATTCATTTCCAGTATGCATTTCTTATTTCCGTGTTACGTCGACTGTCTTGTAGAGTGTATCCTGTTACAGTTCGTAGAAATCGCATTTGGGCAGTAGTAACAGTGTTCATCTTTCTTATAGATTATTTAGGATTCGCTGACAAAGAACAATTTTATAAAATTTTATTAATGTTTCTTTGTGTCTTATATATTGTACCGTTGTAATAATTCAATTTTTTATGTATTTATAATTATTATTTATTACTTTACGGCTCTAACGCCCCGCGTAGCAGCACGGCCTGCGAACTGTGAAAGTTAAGGCTCTCATATGTCAGACTTTACTGTCTGGTCGTCGTGCACTATCTCTGATGCGGAGCGATGTGGCAGGCACCGTTTTAGATGACCTATTATTATTACCCCTTGTTCGAGTGAACGCAGGTATTCAATTATTTTTAGTCATTGAGTAGGCAACCCATTGAACATCAGAGAGCTCCGGAAATGGAACCCGGGACCGTCCCAGTACAGTCCGCGCATCACTACTCTGGCAATGTATTTTTATATCTCTTTTTTTACATAAGATATTGTATATTCTAGGAATTTCATGTTGTTTACCTGTTCGAGTGTTTTCTTGTCCAATACGATTTTTGAACGTGTAGGATGATTTCTCCAAAAATCATTGTTTTAGATTTAGGGGTGGAAATAGTTAAGTTTTCATAATATAATTTGTATGCAGCTTTCTGAACTGGCTATAATAATTTGATCGTCTGCTAAGGGACATGTAGTACAAAATTTATTCATATCCTGTGCGTTTTCTGGAAGCATTTGTTATTCACCCTCTAATAAGTTCCATTTCTGAAAGGATTAAAAGAAATTGGTGTCATACTACACTCTTGTCTTGAACTTAGACTGGTATTTTCAGTTCTGTTGATGTCGTGTACGCATATTTTGAATTATATATGACACGTTATTTGCAGATTATATAAAAAATTGTTTTCTTTTTGTGATGTTCTCGATATTTTTCTGTTACTTGTTAGACAATGAATATGTTGTCCGTATATAAGCTACCTTTTCTGAATCAATTTTGTACTTGTAAAATTATGCTGTTTATTGCCTTGCAATCTATTTGTAAAAAATTGCCACGTATCTTGTAAGCTATGTTTAGTAAACATAGTTTTCGCACTGAGGTCTGTCTCCTTTTTTAAAAACTGTATTTGTCATTGCAATTTTCCATTGATTGAATATGGTGCAGGTTTCCCAGCAATTGTTTATTAGTCTTTGAAATATCATTATTATATCGTTCGTGGACTATTTTATTAATTCGCCGTTAATATCGTGTATTTCGGCTGCTTTCCAAATTTAGTGTGCTTTAGAGCAAAAGTTATGTCTTTTATTTAAATGGGATTTATACCAAAGTTTCCGTGTGTCAAAGATTTTTATAATATTCCAACCGTTTTCGATAGTTTATGTGGACTGTATTTTTTCGGTTTTGTTTAGATATTTCATAGCCATGTATTGTTCTTTATTCTAGAGATGAAAGTGTCCCACTTATTCTGTTATGCCTCTTTATTTAAATTTTTTGCTAATCTTGTTAATCTGTTATATTCTTCTTTATTATCTTCAGTTCTATTATGTAGACATTTGTGATATGCTAGATTTTTTTATTTTACTGCTGGTGCTGGTTCTAAGGAATAATTTTTTATAGGTTTTTGTTGTCTTCTGATACCTTCTGATGCTGTTGTTTCTATTATACGTTTTATATTTTTTCATGCAACATCATCTAGTTTATATACTTGTTTGTTACATTATATCAATCAGTTTTAATATAATTTCTTATTAGATTCTTCTTGTAGTAGATCTACTTTCTGGCTGTGTGTGGCATTTTTATCCATTTTGTAAATACTTTTATATCTGACTCTAAAAATAGGTGGTCAGATTTTATATCTATTCGTTTATATTTTTTCTTTGCTATTTTTTCATTTGCTAAGAGAAGCAGTTAATTACTGATATTTGGCCTCTTGCTTTCTATATGGAAATGTACGCTGTGTTATGCCTATAAAATGATTCCCATGTTATTGTACCATGCAAATTATTAGAGCAGTTTTCTATTTTAATTTACCTTCTGCGTTTTGTACCTATAGCAGTTTTAACCTTTAAATCTCCAGTAATTACTATGCAATCATGTTTATTAACTTTATGTGATACGTTTTGTAGTTTTCTTGTCTTCTGTTCGCTGCTGGGGTGGCATTTACATATTATCATAAGGTATACTCCGTCTATTAGACGTCTTATACTTATTATTCCTTCGTCAATCATTTTATATGTTTGCATTTCTCTACGTTCATTTTTTTATTTACAAGTTCTGCGTCACATATCGAAAGCTCTAGTGTCGTTATACACCACTATAAATTAGTCTATTTTTCTAAATTTTGGGTTCCTCCAGGCCTTTTTGTTTCAGTTGTGTTTACTATTCTTTTTTATAAGTTTTCTTGCAATTCTGGCGGTTTGTTCACCAGATCATGTACTTCCTATATCCCTAAACGTATAGTCAGTCTTTTATTCACAATCTTTTGTCATTTTCTCGTTTGCATTTGTTGCCAACTGTATCTATCCTATCCGAAACTATATTTTTTGTGTCCATTATTCAAAGTATATAATTTTTTTCGTTTATGCATTTCAAAATATCTTTGTGTAAAATGAGACAGTTTCCCCTTTAGTAGGCGACTGGCCTTCCTCGGTCTCCCACTTTCGTTGGTTTCTGACCTTGTTTCCTATTATGGTTAGTTATCAAATCTTTCTCAAGAATACTCGGATTTTCAGGGCCTACCGCTTTATGGTGAGAGTCGGTATTCGAATACGAGTAGCTAAGTAGTAGTAGCAGGTCACCTACCATGGTTTGTGCTTTCGAGTTCCCCGCAATCTCTATTTATCTAATTAACATCAGATAAGTGCTTTAAAGACCAATGGACTTCAGCCAGCTGTGTAGTATTTTGTAATGTATTTTTTAGTACTTGGGAGTGCTCAGGTATTCCGGATTGAAATGCTCCATTCACTCATTTTAATTTTGTTATAACGAATATTGATCTTTGAAAGATTATGTGCCCCTCTGTTCTTTCATTTTCTATTCTTGATTATTCATTAGTTAAAGGAGATTAGACTACATCTAACTCATCTTTAACCCTTCTATCTTGGATTTTTTACTATACCTTCTCAGATAACTTGTTCCCGAACAGAGGAAAATGTTATAATGGAATCTATGAGAAGTACAACAACCAGTGTTTAACTAAAAACCAAATTGAAACGTCATTATAGTTATGAGATCTTTAATTTTTAATACTTTTTTCAATGACAAAGAAGATAAGTGTAATTTTGTGAGAAATCATACATTGAACTTTTTATTCTGTTTGTAAAATACAAAACCAAAAATGTGGTGTAAAGTTATTTTTTGTAACCAATAGTACCTCATTTATTTCAGAAGGATTAGTTTGGTGACCAGGTGAACATTATCTTCCCTAAAGCGCGTTGGAAGTATCTAGTTATACAAAGTTAAAGCAGCTATTTTGAATTAAATTTCCGTCCTATCAACTAATACATGTTAGAGAGCGTCACAACTAGATCTTTTCGCTCCGTAAATATGTGCTTTTGCTTCCTCTTGATGTGGTAACTGTTTTTTAGATGGACCGGGGCAATTGTTCCATAGGGTTGTGAAGGTTATGTGAACCGCCTTGGTTTTATTAGCCTTTGTTTTCCATTTCTTTAGCCAATTTTCCATAAAAGTAGGATTTGTCTGCAGGTTCTGTGAGGCAGTGGTAGAATTGCTGTTCGAAGCTAGCATTTCAGTGTCGGCCCGCAAAGGTTGGTGTTGGGATTTCCAATGTGGCGGGCAGTGTACTATCTTGGAATGCTCTTAATTTTATTTTTTTTTAAATTTATTTGTAAGTTTACAATCTGTTACGTAGTGACATTCAGTAATTGGTTCGACATTTGATATAAGACATGTAGAAAAGTTTCCAACAAAAATTTCCTTATTCTAATTGTAATACTAATACTAATACTAGCCGGTTTAGTAATGACGGAATGAACAATTAACTTTGACACCACATAACATTATGCGAAACGGTTTGGTAGGTCTGTTGGCTTAAATCTTTTAAGTCTGGGTTCTTCATCGTCAGAGTTTAATAGTTCTTCAACCAGCGAGTTAGGGTGAGCACTTATTTTGTCACGGTGGCGAACACTGCACTTTTGTATTTCCTCCTCTGTTGTTGAAATAACTCAACTGTTTTCTTTTGGTGAAAAGGTGTTTTTTCCAAGTGAGGCGCCTTTTTTAGGTGTATGCCTAAGTACCTAACGGTATCGTCTTACGGTATTTGTTTGTTATTTATTATAACGGGTGGGCAGGTACTTCTTCTCAGCGTAAAAGTTATGTGGACTGATTTGGTTTCGTTTATGTGGATTCGCCATCTTTTGAACCATACTTTTAAGTGGTGCAAACATGATTGTAGGTAGTTGGACGTCATATACGGATCGGAATGCGATGAAAGAATTGCTGTATCATCCGCGAAGGTAGCAACCATAGCTCCCGGGGAGGTAGGTAGGTCAGCAGTATATAGTAGGTACAGGAGCGGACCCAGCACGCTTCCCTGCGGGACACTAGCGTTGATAGGGAATAAAGGGGTAAAAGAGTCTCTGTACTTCACTAGGTAGCGTCTATTGATGAGGTACGACTTTAGTATTGTGTAGTAGTCTGGTCTGGCGGCAGGAGTTTCTTTAGTTTAAATAGCAGGCCTTCGTGCCATACTCTGTCAAAGGCCTGCACAACGTCTAGAAATACGGCCGAACAATATCTTTTATTCTGGAAGTCTTTTAGTATTTTGCCTACAATTCGATGGATTTGTTCAATTGTACCATGTTGTTGGCGAAAGCCAAATTGGTGGTTAGGTATAATGTTGTTTTCCAGCACTATAGGCATTAGTTTCCGCAAAAATAGTTTTTCCAAAACCTTTGATAACAGTGGTAGGAGACTAATTGGTCTAAAAGAAGATAGCCCATCGCTCGGTTTGCCCGGTTTCAGTATTGGTATGATTGTTGCTACCTTCCATTGCTCAGGAAAGGATTGTAGTCTTATCATAGCGTTGAATAAGTAGGTAATGTATTTGTGGCCTTTCTACGGTAACTCTTTAAGAACTTTCCCAGTAATTAAATCGTAACCAGGGGCCTTTTTTGGATTCAGTTCGGTTATAATTATTTTCTTGACATCATTTACTGTAAAAGATTTAATTGGTAGACACATTTGAAAGGGTATATCGAGATATTGATGAATCTCGTCTTCTTCAGTTGGAGTTGATTGCGAATCAAACGGTCTAAATACCTTTGTTAAGTGGTTTGCAAAGGCGACAGCTTTGTCAAAATTACTTCTGGCCCAGCTGTTGTTCTCTAGTCATATCATAGTGATATATGCTGCTGGGGCTGCTTTAATTTTTTTGTCGCTTTCCAAAGCGAATAGTCTGGTGCTTCAGTCGGAGAAAGACGCTTTAGGTATATTTGTATCGAATTGTTTTTTGTATTGGAGAGCAAATTTTTGAGTTCTGTTGCAAGTCGATTAAGCATTCTTTTATCTTTAGGGTGTTTGGTTGTTTGCCACTTTCTTCTTTGCTTGCGCTTTTCAGCTGTTTTCTTTTTGACTTCAATCGGACATATTGGGCTTATGTTATGTAACATTTTCTTTGGTGTTGATTTCCAGGCTGCCTGCTGAATTACCTTATTGAAGTTTTCCACTGCTGCTACTAAATCCGTATCAGTTTTTAAAGGTACGTCTAGTGCTAATGTTTCATTTACTATTTCTCTGTAACGATCCCAGTTCGTGAATCTGTTGCTAAGAGTAGCAGAAGTCTCTTTCTGTAGCACCTGTGTAGACATTGTCACTATTATTGGTGAGTGGTCAGAGGACAGATCCAAACACGACTCTGCTTTGCAATAATTTGGATTGATGCCCCTTAGAATACAAAAGTCTAATAGGTCTGGTAATTTCGCCATGTCTGAAGGCCAGTAGGTAGTGTAGGCCTTTATTTGTTATTGCCTTCAACAATTCTCTGCCTTTAGTGGTGGTTACTCTCGATCCCCAATACTCGTGTTTGGCATTAAAGTCTCCAATCGATATAAATCTGGTACCTAATGTTTCGAAATATTCATTGAAGTGTTCCTTCTTAATGTTGTGTCTTGGGGGATAGTATGCCGCTGATATGTTTAATGGGCCTTTCCAATCTTCGATCGTAATTGTAGTTGATTGTAGATAGTACGGGTTATATTTTGGTAGTTCGTAGTGCTTGATATTATTTTTAATTACAATTGCTGATCCAGCATGAGCGGTTCCATCTGGATGTTGTGTGACATAAATAGTGTAGCCTGAAATCTTTAGGTAGCTCCTGTCCGTGTAGTGGGATTCTGCTATTAACATGATGTCAATTGAATGTTGTATAAGAAAAGCTGTTAGTTCATCTTTATGGTTGGTCAGGCCATTGGCATTCCACTCAGCTATCTTAAGCTGTAGAGCCATGGTTGGTTTTTGTGACAGCGATTGTTAAAAGATTTAGTAAGGTTCCCATTTGTTCCATTATTGTTTTTAATATTTTTTTTAGTTCAACGATATCATTGGAGTCGATATGTTGTGGAGGTTGTTGTTGTTGATCCATGCTATTACCAGCGTGATTAGTATTTCTTACAACTTGAGCATAGGCAGAGTTTTATAAGTGGTTTGCTCTGACTGCTGTTTCATATTTGGTAGTACTTTGTTTCGGAGAGGCGGATACATTTGTTGTTGAATTTCTTTGTAGATTTGACAGCCTCTATAGTTGGCTGGATGGTTGCCATTACAGTTAACGCATTTCACGTTACTGTCTTTCACCTTTCGTGGACATTGGGAAGTTGGATGGCTATCAATGCACTTCACACATCGCGGGTCTCTACTACAGAAGTTCTTAGTGTGCCCGTGTCGTTGACATCTGGCATACTGCAGTACCTCGCGTTTAGCAATTGGTGGTTCAATAGTTACTATAGAATAGACTAGTCTGGTAATATTATAAACTTCTTTATTATTTTCCGCAGTTTTCAGTTCAACAAAAAAACATGGGTAAAAAAAGGGGGTTTTGGTAGTTCTCTGGCGTATATTTACAATGTTCATGACTTCATGTCCTTGTTTTTCAAGCTCTTGTTTTATTTCGTTTAAGTTGGTTGATGGGTGAAGATTTTTTAGGACTACTCTAAAGTTTCGCTCATCTTTCCTTTTATAGGTGTGGAATTGTGTTTTTTTTCCCTTAGGGTCTTAGTTATGACAGTGTAAAATTCAGTGTTTTTCGGTAAAATTTTGACCTCATCGTTATTGAGAGTTTTAATTTCAAAGTTATTTTTTGCTATTGTTTCTAAAAGTTTGATTAAGGGTTGTATATCTTTGACACCTGCTATATAGATTGGTGGGGGTTTAGGTTCTTTTTTGCTTCCAGTTGTGCTGCTATTCGCTTTTTCTTCTACTGTATCTTCACTTAAAGCATCATATCTATTAGAGGGGTTCAACCAGTATGTTGTAGTTTTGCTTTGCTTGGTCTGAGTTTGCAATTTTTCAGGATTACGCAGTCGTTTTTTACTTTCAACTACGTGCCAATCATTGTCCTGAGATACCCGGCTTGTTTGAGTCTGATGATAAATTGGATCGTTTTGAAAACCTGAACTTGAACTTTGTGGTTGTGGAGTATTGTTTACTTGCAAATTCGGATAGAGATTAGCTATTGGCAGCTGTTGCGGGAGTTGATAACCTTGTTGTGCATACTGAAGTTCGTAGTTTTGATCCACTTGCATAGGTGCAAACTGTGTTTTGTACATTAGGTGTGGCTTGGTTATAATAAGCCATAATTAGTTGTATTTAAATAAATAAATTTAAATATAAATGTAGATTAAATAAATTTTATATTCATCTCGACTGTGAGGTCGCACGTTTAGCTTTGTAGCCCGATACCACTTGCACTCGGTGTTGAACCTTGCGCTTAAAAAAGGGTGCGGCTCCGCCGTTGCGATAACACAGGTATCCGGCACGCACGTTCACTTTTAATTTTATTGAGAAAAGTTCGGTATTAGTAAATTCGACTATTATCAAAAGGTGTTCCGTAGAAGAAGAATATGAAAGGAGAGAACGTAATTTATACAGGATACCACTGAACCGCACCTTGTCGAAAGTTTGAGTGATAAAATTGTTCGGATTGAAAAAAAAGATTTCTTCTATTGTAGAGTGCATTTGCCTAAATCTAAACTGATGTTTGGGTATTGTCTCATTATTCCCAAAAATTGGAGCAGTCTCTTAGGGTTTTCACACACCTAGGAAACAGTGGGTAAGAGGCTTATTGGCCTTCATGATTTTAGTTCTGCAGATGATTTTCCTAGTTTCAGAATTAGGATGATTTGTACCACTTTCCATTGTGCGGCAAATATCTAATACATAATACTACGTTAAAGAGTTGTGCAAGGTACCTTATCGCATCGAGAGGCAATTCGTTCAGGATTTTGGCGGTGATCAATGAATTTATTATTTCTTGAACTTCCAGGCAAGTTGTACAAAATGTAAAGTGTTATTTTATGTTACAAATGATTTTTACTAATTTATTTTGGGTACATAACTCTTCCAACAAACAATATTCTTACAGTTTGATTCTATTCACTCGAAATGCATCTTTTGGTCAAATTTTCCTCTAACTTATGCAAATTGCGCTCAATAGAGAGAATCTATTGCAGTGTTGGTATAACAGTCACGCGTTGCTATGTATATCTTGGCTGAATGCAAATTCTCTCTATTGATTTATGATTGATGAATGGTCTTCCGCATCTAAAATGCGCCCATGAATGCAGCAACAACCACAGGTTGGGCAACCATCTGCGTTGCTGCAGCCGTAACTCTTCCTCACTGCTATTATGCATGACTGATGGTGTTTGAGATCGTAATTGATTTCATCTGCGGCACGGCCGCGCAAAAAGTACTGGCCGAAGGTATGCGGCCGACCTTTCCAACTGAAGCGCGAGGCGCTTTTCGGCGAAGCGCGGACGAATTGATCGATGGGACGGGGCCACGCGAATTTGCATGTAATGCAGCGGCGCGCGAAAGGAAGCCGCGCGGCCTTCGCACTTCCGCGCGCTGCCATTGACCGCGCTTTTCGCCGTCTGCGCGATTTCAGCTACCGGCGTTTCTCTGTGCGCGCGGTTTTATTGCGGACGCCGCGAGTTGCAGGAATGCGCATTTGTTTTGCGCAACAATTTGCGGTCCGGCGAAAAACGCGCGTGCACGCGTAATAGAGAAATTCCCCCGATTCCTGGCGGTGCGGGCCGGCGTTTTTATTGCGCGCTGCGCGGAAGCCGGCGGCGGGCGAAATCTTCGCGAACGGAGTTGACCCTCGCCGGGAACTGCGAACGCGCCCGGAGGAGCGTCGCAATATACAACATTCCGCGAAACATGGATTTTCAAGTTTTTCCTTCAATTTACGACATCGTAGTTGATATACCACCTATTCAAGACCAGTCGGTTATCCGGAAACGGCTGCTCTGTACTTTAAACGCATTGAGATCAAAACTCTTTTCGGTGTTCGTTATTCTCTAGACTGACCAATTATATAATCTCGTTGTCTATTACACAATGGGCTGCACCACTCGTAAAATAAAAATACCGCGTTAGATAGGTTTTTAAAAAATAAAACGTGTTATTTCATTTTCTGAAAGGATTTTACAATTTTCAAAAAAAATTAAAACCGGTTCCACGCCTAGTTTTTTAAGAAATGTAAACTTCAATTAGTCTAAAGACCATCCAGTAATTCCCATCTATGTTTATTTGAAATATCACCGATCGATTGCCTTCTCAGTTCTGGTATTCTGGCACACACTTTCCACGTGTTTAAACGTTTACTCTGATTTTACGCTGACACTTCTGTCACTTCACACTAACTTAAGTAGCTATATCCTCTCGAGTCTTCTTTATGATTCTACATTCTCAAAGAGTTGTAAAGTCTCGATGTTTAGCCTGGTCTCCTACATATGTTATCTTAGTTCCCTGCGAATATTGCTGTTCCTTAATATTTTCTTTGAAATATTTGGATTTTGTTTATATGTATCAGTTTAATCAAAAATCTTGTCGTACCGTTAGGTGTCAAGGTGTGCATTTGAGCAATAAGTACATTTCGTTTAAACAATATTTGTATATAAATTTTTCCCATTCCTTTTTGTTCTTCGCCTTTTCTTTTGCTTCTCCAATTCGTTTTCTGTTCTCTCAGGTTTTCTGCTACTGCATTTTTTCATGTTCTGGCTGGTCTGCTCCTTTGTTTTTCTGCATTGTTCTTCTTTCCCATATTACTTTTGCTTGTTGGCTTTCTTTCATTCTTGCTAAAAGACGAAACTGTCTAAGTTGATTTTTTTTATAGTTGTTAGCGTTTCTACTTGCAATTGTTCTCTCATATCGGTGTTTCTGATTCTGTCACTTTTTGTAATGCCTATTACAGCTCTAAGGTACTTCATCTCAATTACGTTCCCTTGGTAAGTACCCAACTCTCACTGCCATATTTTAGGATAGGCCTAAATATGGTTTCATTTCAGTTTTGGAAACTACGTTTTTGCATATGAATAAATTATTCAGACTGCAGAATAATTTTAATGTATTTTCTATTACTTTATTAATTTCCACGTCATTCTTTCCTATCAAGTATTCTCTTCATCCTCGTTCCTAGTATTTAAATGGTTCTACTTGTTCTGTTTCTCTGTGGTCTATTTTTATTGTTGTCTGTTAATGGTCTTTACCTGATATGATTATCTTAGTCTTACCTACATTTATTCTTAGATTTCTTTTATGCAGTGCTGATTTCCATAATTCAATATTATATTCTAACTCTCTCTTGTTCTTAGCGTAGATTACAAGATCATCTGCATATGAAGTTTCAGATATTCCCGTAAGCAACATATTTCTACAGCCAACGGTTTGACCTTGTATTTTTTTACTTTTTTCTTTATTTCTTTATTCCTTTTAGTACATCGTCCATTATGATGTTAAAGAAGGTTGGGTTTAGAACTCCCCCTTGACTAAATCCTTCTTTTATTGTAAACTCCTCAGATATAAATTTTCCTGTTCTTTATAGCACCTTGTGATTTAGTATAGAATGCGTATACATAGATGCGTATTTACCTCTTGTTATTAAGCTGTTCCATATAAGTTCGCTTTTTCGAGATCTAAAAAAGCAACGTATATCTTGTTACTTCTACTTTTTTCTATTAGTTGCTTAATTGTAAAGATATTGTCTTGTACCCCTCTTCTTTCCTAAATGCACTTTTGGATTCCTTTAATTAAGGTTCTATAATTTCTTGTAACTTTCTATCCAAGATTTGTCCATACACTTTAGCCACTATACTAAATATTGAAATTTTTCGGTAATTGGAGCATCTTATTGTCTTTTTTATATAAGGGTATAATTATTCCTAATTCCCAAACCTCCGGTATTTCTCCGTTTCTCATTATTTCGTTAAATAGCTTTTCAAAAATTTTCCACCTTTATCGCCAGTATTTTTCACCATTTCTGCGGTTATGTCGTTCTGTCCCGCTGTTTTGCCTCTCTTCAGTGTGTTGATCGATTCACTGATTTCTTCTAGTTGTATTTCTTGTCTGGTTTGCGTTTGACTTTGGTTTACTCGTCTTGTCTCCACATTTTTCTTCATCTCGACATATTTGACCTGTATTTAGGGCTTCATCCTTCGTCATGTATTATTTTGCCATTTGTATTGTTCACATGCTTAATTGTATACTTCTTTCCTTTTCTCATAGTTTTGAGTGCTTTATAGAACAGCTTTTGGCTTCCATGTCTAACACTTTCCAATTTCTCCCGAATTCTTCCCATGCTTTTTTTCACTTGTCTCAGCATTTCGTTTATTTGAAATCTATGTGCTTTATAAGTAATTGTAATAATTGTAATTCTTATTTGTTTTAGATTGTAGGTATTTTTTCTATTTATTTGTCTTTAGAAATTTCTTATAATATTTCGTTTATTTCTCTCCATAGTTTTTTGTAGATATTTGCTTATTTATATATAACGGATGTATTTTTTCTTTCGTTCTTTTCTTGTATTTCGTGGCTATTTTTATTTCTTGTAGTTTGTAAGACCTAATTTTCTCTATTAATCTACTTTTAGTTCCTTGGATTTTCATTTTTTTCTCCCTTAATTTATTCTTATTTTCTATGTTAACAGGTAATTGTCCTAATATATATTTTCGCCTCTTTTAACTCTCGTGTCTTTCACTTCTGCTATCCACTATCTTGTGTATTTATGAGTCTCTTTGTGAGCAAAATTTTTTAACCGTTGTGAAACAAAAATCAGTGAGTCGTTTACCATTGTAGTTTCTTATATTTTTCCCATGTACTTCTATTATTCACTCGTTTCATCATCTCGTTTGCCTACCCTTCCGTTTATGTCCACGATTATTATCAATATTTCTTTATAATCTTCCACTGCTTCCACAAGTTTCCAGAATTTATCTTTTATTTCTTCGGTTTCATCTTTATTTGATCTATATGTTACAATAATTATAGTTTCGTCCTCATTTCTTCAGTCATTCTTAGGATATTTCTGTCTATTTTTTTTATATATTTAACATTTCCTTTTCTTATAATACAACCCTCTCCCCCATAACCTCTTTAGTTCTGTTTCGCATGTTATGACCTATCCTCTCTCTACTTCCAATTTACCTATTCCTTTCTTTTTCGTTTCTGTGATATATCTAATGATGATATATCTAATTTATTCTTTTCGAATTCTTCAATTAACTCATATCTTTACCATGTATGCTTCTAATGTTCCAAGCGCATATTCTCTATATTTTTCTTTTTTATTATTTGTAATGCATCTTTTATTTTTAACTTGATTTAATTCCACTTTTTTGCTTTATTTTTCTCATGTCTTTGTTCAAGGTCCTTGTGGTCACTTTTTTTTCATTTTATATTTCTTTTAGTTTTTTGTCGCTTTCGTTATCTTTCGTAATTGTTGCTCTAGACTATTTTGATCGGGAGATCTGTTGCTCATGGTTCGTTTAATTAGTTTCGTTAGCTCCATATGGTATTCCATTTATAATTAGGTTATTATATTTTAACTGTGCATCTTTTAATAGCGGTACTATTCTTTTTTGTTCATTCTGTATTTCTTTTGTGAAGTCCTCATCTCTCCAGATGTTCAATTCTTTTAAAGTTTTCGTCTGATTTGGAATTTCAATTTTCTTTGTGTTTCTTGTTGGTTTAGTTATTATTGGTGTTGCTTTATTAGTATTACTTTTACTGGACACAACTCCACAGTTTACAACCATATTACATTTTTACAACTGATTAAATACAAGTATTTTGTTGTGGATTGACAGCTAGGACTTTTTTGCTAGGAGCCAGTACATTTTTCTATATTTTATGTTTAACTCTTCTTTTTTCTTCTTGATGCACGGTAATTTAGCAACTAAGTTCATTCCCACATAATTTGCTGTAATAGTATGCGGTAAGATGATGTTTAGCGTTACTGGTAAGTATTCATCTTTGGTCATGAAATTGACATGCACAGATTTGCTGTCCCTTAATTTTATTCGCCACCTCATTCAAGGCTTACTGTGGCACTTTTGTTGTTTCTGTAGTGCTCTTTCTTGTTGCTAGCATTTCAGTATAATCTGCGAAAGTGCTTGTAGGGATATCACTAGTGTACAAGAGGTAGAACACTAACTCCAGTATACTGCTCTATGATACTCCTGCGCTAATTACGTACAAATCGAATTATTTGTCTTCTTGTTTAGTCCTGAACGGTCTATCTGCAGTAGTTCGAAAATTTGTCTATACAGTACTTTTCTAAATTCATGGTTCAATTTTTGATGTCAAGCTTTATCAAAAACTTATGCTAGCTCCTAAAAATATTACTGAACAGATTTTTTTGCGTTGATGATACTTCTTAACCTGTAGACCCGTTTATGATAGAATGTTGATTTCTGAAACCGAATTGGTGTGTTGGAATCTACTCTTTTCTTTATATTGTTGGTTTTAACCTTTTCAAAACTGTTTTGAAATTATCGGTAAGAGTGAAATGGGTCAATATGATGTTATTTCATTTAGTGACTTTCCACGCTTCATTATTGCTCCAGACACCTTCTAAACATGTAGATATTTATTGTTTGTTAGTTTTACTATTCCATTTCGAATTAACTGTTTCAATGTTGCCCCTCAGATGAGGTAAAATCTTTGAGATTTCTTTGGGTTTATGTTTTCCTCGAGTAATCAATTTTTTTTCTTTTCTATTCCATTTTCCGCTGACAGTACTTGTGCATTTTCTCCTTGTGGAATGACGACTTTGCTCTTTCCAGTTGATTATTATTACTACATACTTACATAGGCTAATCACCTGCAGTTCGTCTGATAAGTTATCGCAGTTTGCGTTTCAATAGAACAAGTCCTGCACAACTGCGGAGCAGGAAGCTACCCTGAGCAATACCTCCCGGCAAATAAAATGCAGACACTTCTGCGGGTAACGCCCTAGTGAATAATGCATTAGCTGAATAAATGGCAACAACATAGCGCACGGTTCCCTAGCTAAGCGCCACCTACAAGAAATTGCCCCTCTTTGAATTGTGTGGCAAAGGAAAACCATAAATCAAACCAACAAGAATCCTGTGCTACCTCCCACCTCTCAAATGGTCCTGTGTAAGTGCAAATTAAGTTTCAAATTATAGATGTTAGCAAATTTATCAAATTCTTTGAAGTGTCGTTATGACTATTTTTTTGGAAACCATGACCCAGTCATTATTTTCTATTCAACTTAACTATATCCTTTTCATATACAAAGTCATTCGCCAACGCACCTAATAAGCGTGGAGTTTTAAAGTTTAAAAGTTTTTAATATTCCTAAATAGCTTGCTAAACGGATCATCAACTCCAGGTGGGTAATAAATCGAAAATTCGTGTTCGTACACTGACAACTCGGTCTTCCTCGTGGATTCTGCAAGAGGCGAGATACTGAAAAATCAAAATGAAAATTACTACCACAAGACTTGCAACTCTCTGATTTAGAAAATGAAATACAAAACATTAAGTGCAATATAACTGGTTTATTAGAGGTAAGAAGAAAAGGAGAAGGCGTCATCTACCTACAGTCAAGAAATGCATTGTTATTCAAAGGCTCTGATACTGAAAACCAATGAAGTGTTGGAATTTTTAGAGAAATGTACAAGTTTACGCACATACGTTTACTTATAAAGATGAAATAAAACTCCTTTATAAGGATACCTCGAGTAAAATAGGAAAACTATGATGGAACCGCGATATAATTATAGATGACTTTAATGCGGTTCTTAGAAAACAACTTGATGAGAATTAAAGGCATCTAGGAAACGACGGACTAAGTCGCGGAAATCACAGATGCTAACCAATTTTATAGAAAACCAAAGAATGTATGGTATGAACTTTTTTTCTAATAAAAGAAAAAGAACAACGAAAATTTATTTAGGTAATCTCTGACGCTAATAAGAAAAATGTTATCGAATATTCTTTACCCCATAAAGTAGAATGTTCAAGATGTAACAGTCGAGAACCGACATGAGAAGTAGAACAAAGAATAGTTTACAAGGAATGGCGTGATTCCAAGTGGTAAGAGTTGCATAGAACACAAAAAAGATGGGAAGCTGACGTGTTAATTTGAAACGTATTATTAGACCGTTATTACTCGTTTGCTAGTTCCATAAATATGTTTTGGAGTTTAGAAAGCTCAGCTAGAGAGCTTTACACTTGTAGATTTTGTGTTTACTCCAAGAGAGCTGCTATATATCAGTTATATTCCTAACCTTGACTAAAATACATTGGTAGTTGGATGAAACTATGCGGAAACAGCCAGAAAACTCCAAAAATTTATCGACCACATGAACATCCGGAACAAATGGCGCAACAAGTTGAATTAGGGCAACTTACTTAATTCTCTCAGCTAACTCAGCAAAATATTTGGGCATGACCCTTGATGCTGGATCTAGCTGGATAGTTCAGTAAAAAATATTTGTGAATAACTTAGCATTAGTTTCAAAAATATGTTGTTTATTTAGGCGAAACTCCAAGCTATGGACATATAACAAACTGGTCCTCTATAAGGAGACACTGAAAAAACCCGTGTGAAAATGGATACTCTTGAAAGGACCATTTTCAGTACTCCACCATGTAAATGCCGAGGCTAGCCAGCTCCATGGCAATTCAAAGATAGTTTGAAGACTAAAGAAGACCATGCCTTTTAAGTTGGTTCAGTGAGGATTCTACTGAAGAAAGCGTTAGTCTAAGTTTCAAATGTAGCAAATAAAGTTAGATAAAAATTATCCATCGATCATGTGTTGGTCAGATTGTAATGTATAAAATTATAATAATAATAATGGTGAGGCTCTACGCCCCGCGTGGGAGCACGGCCTGCGAACGGAGAGGTTAAGGCTCTCATACGTTCGCTTTCTCTGCCCGGGGCGATGTGGCAAGCACCGCACCTTAGACGACCGCCATTATTACCCCTTGTTCGAATGAACGCAGGTACTCAATTATTTTTAGTGACTGAGTAGGCCACCCGCCAGGCATCAGAGAGCACCGGGAATTGAACCCGGGTCCGTCAGCATCGCAGCCCGTCCCTCAACCATGGGACCACGCTGGCACAATGTATAAAATTAGTAAAGAAACAGTTTTGTGATTTCAGTAAGAAACAGATAAGAGTGAATTTTTCTTCTTACTGAAGTATTCTGTAGCCAGTTTCCATGCTCGTTTGCGTAACCTTGAACCTTTAGGTATCAATAAATTAAGAACGGCTGATTTATGCCCATATGGGTGTAGCTGGGAATTGCTGCTGTCATACTATATCATATTTATATTGAACTGCATTGCTGGTGGTTTGAAGAACTAAATTATTTACCTTCTGCTGCTTGGGGAAACGCTGGTTGTGCAATACACCCTAATCGGTCGGTTTGCAAACGTCTCGTCGGAATGGAACGGCGAGCACGAGCCCAAGCCCAACGAGACGCCAACAATTTCCTCAACATATTATGCAAGACAGATCCGTATAACGATCGCGTCGTGGGCCCTGGCGTGATCCGCGGCCGTATCTCACTGCCAAGATCCGCAGGACTCCGGGAGCAGGAAGTGCAGGATATATGATAGCATTAACTCGCTGGAAGTTGCAGGCCTGTCGAGGCGTGGCGCGGTTGCGAATGCCCGCGTCGATGCATCGACATGCCGCGCGCGGAAAAACGCGGCCGCCAGTTCGTTCAGCGGTCGCGCCTGAAAAAATCGCCGCGGCCCTGGCAGATCGCGTCTGTGGCGCTGACGCCGCCGACATATTTATTTGTGCGGTGCCCGCTGCGCGTCGGCCGTCATCTTCGGATCATTGGCATCCGGCGCATTAGAGAAACAGTCACGATTGCGAACAATCGCGCGACTGAAGACAATGCGCTTATCAACCACCCACGGCCCCGCGGCCGTCCACAGCCTTGCAGAAAATCGCCGATTCTCTGTCGGCCGTGTGCCGCTTGCCATAGAGAAGTCTGAATGCACTCAAAGCTCTGTTTTTAAACCTACGGATTCTTCCAACTCGTTACGGGCGTAGCCCTTCAAAGTGAACTCGTTAATCTAGAGTTTTCTTCATTTTTGCCCAACATTTCTCGTCTTTGTGCTTTCCACCATCATGTTCATGTTTTTTGTTTGCCCTTATGGCCTTAATATTGGAACTAGAACAGTTTATTTTGGTTTCTGTAACTCGACTTCCCTGCTCTGCTAAGAACTAGTTATACATCCATGATTTGTTCGAATTCCTTTTGCAGTATTCCGCACTGTGGGGGACTCAACGGCAATAGCTTGCACATCACAGGCAATGCATTGAGTTTGACGCTCAACAGCGACGCCACGGCAGGGACTTCTGTATTGGCTGCGATTTGCTAAATTTCCTGGATCTTATATTTAACTTAAATCTTTTCCTAGTGTTCACTTTACTTTTGTGGAGCATCGGGTGTTTACAATTCGAAACCGCAATAGGATCACTTTTCTCGAAATGATATCCAGTGACCCACGGCCACAGAATAGCCATAGCTATCGCGACAACAATATCCCCATCTATTTAATGCTGATGATAAATTGTAATAATCAAGAGAGCAGTAAGAAGCAATCGACTCATTTTGCAATGAATAAATGCTCAAGATATGAACACAGAAATTCTGTAAGCGCACTCCTAACAATGTTTGTCAAAGGCAAGTACCAATTATAGAACTACATCTGCTAAATGCACATAAATGGCTCTGGGGCGCGCACACCCTACTAATTACAGCGAATTCCTCGTCGGAAAAGAATTGCAAGAAAGGGATAATGCCGTTAAAGCTAAAACTGACTTTCCCAATTAAAGACACTTAAATCTAACAATGTTTATAGTAGGAGTTTCTTGTGCATAAACGACTGCAAATAAACAGCCTGCTTTAGTAACTACTACTATCTAAACAAGAGTAAGCTCACTCCTACAATGATGCAGATGCTAGACCGTGTTAATGTAAGACTTGACATACTGGAAGTCGGGAGCGCTGGTGCTTTTCCTACTAAGAAATGAGTTGTGGGTGGGACAAGACCTAGCCATTGCCACATGGAATGCGAATGGCGTTCTGAATAAAAGGCAAAATTTAAAAGTGGGCCAGGTGAAAAATTGTCACTCTAGGACGAAAAATCTACTTTTTGCGGACAACCCTTCTTATTAAATCTAAAATAAGAGTGATCAAGGGAAGAGAATTAAGTAAAGCTATATACGAAATGGGTGTAGTTTTATTTCTCCTAAAAAACCTACTGATTTGAATAACAATCCCCGAAGTAACGGAGATTTCTTTATTTTTAGGAAAGCTTTTTGATGTAGCTTTTGTCCATTCTGTCGTTATTCTGATACTGACTGAAAAGATAATTGGGAAAGAACCTCGGTTTACATTGGGGAGCTGTAGAATTAACCTTTAGGGAGCAGCAATCAAATCGACTGCTTAATAGCAACCGAACAATTGATTAGAGATAGAAACTGAACATCTTACTAGCCTAGTTTAAATTGAAACAGAAATTTTCTTTTTAACAAGGGGGTTAACTATCCAATGAAAATTAGGGAATTGGTCAAAGAATAAATAAGAGTTAAAAGTAGATGGCAACAACCAAGAGATCCAACTGACAAAGATATACTGTATAATACGACGAAGCTCAAACGAGAAACAAATGATTAAAGAAGAATATATAGCTTTGTACTTGCAAGAGCTAACAGCAGATTATTCTCTTTGGAGAATTGACATGCTAATAATACAATTCCTCCAATATGGAAAACAAATATTTCTAGCTTAGGGACAGTAAATAAACGCTAGAATTTTTGCTGATCATTTAGCAAAGCCTTTCACACACTTGACATTCTAGAAAATTATCTTTTTTGAAGGAAATTATTCTAGTTACTCTAAAGGAAGAGACGAAGATTAGGACCAATTTGATTTCACGAAAAGCTCCAAGATTCGATTTGATCACGAGCAAGATTTTGAAGCAACCGGCGGGGAAAGGACTATTATACTAATTTACTCCATCGTTGCGGTATTTAACTTGAAGCACATTCTTTAGACCTGAAACGTGTCAAAACCTTGGGAAGCCCTGGTCATCATTAAGCTTTCGCCACTCTGAAAGCGCCTAAAATGACACACCAACTTCTAAGCCAGGGCTTCCTAGAGAAGATTAGGGCTTAAATCCAAATACCTTGAATGTCAACGATGCTTACGTCAACGTCATGTTGGTAAACCTGAAAGCAGTGAACTGGTCCTGCATTCCAAAAATGCAGGAAATCACAATAATTGCCGTTAGTGATGATACAACTTTGCCTATAGTAGATCAAAATACAGCGAATTCCACAGAACAATTATAAAAAACTTACGACCTATTGAGCGGAGTAATAAATGAAAAATTAAACTCGACTAAACACCTATGTAAGACCCTGCATACGAAGTTAAGATGAAAGAACACGCTAAGCAGAGGACTGAATCTGGAATTAAATACAACACACAATATTATTAAACATTTACATCCACTCAATTTGTTCACTTCAGACTTACTAAAAATAGAACACTACTATGGAATTCTACACAATTATATTGGATACGTGTAAATGAAGCCATCAAACTAACATAAGGTTAACTTACATTCATGACAATCCACGAAATACATATCTGACAACCTGCACCCCGTTTTAATATGATGAAGTGTATAATGCTAAACCAAAACGAATTTAATACAGAATGGATGTGTGCAAATAGACCTTCATTGGTACTGAATTTCATATGAAGTGAATCAAATTTAACTGTACAGTAATGCTTTACCTACTGCAGCTACCCTCGCAGAAGATTCTAACTTACCACTGTAGTGTTGTGTGGTAGAGTTGATTTTGGCACTGTTACATATATCAGCACTTGTGACTTTTGCGCAAGTCAATATCAACACATTTATACGAAGATATATGTATTTTAAAAATGTTCAGTATTCCACTTAAGTAGATTAGGGCTTATGATTATTACATATGGCGAATGCACTTTGGTCACTTTTGGATTTATTGAATGAATTCCGGCACTGCGATCAGTTCTCTTCTTTGGTTGCTCTATGCTAACTTAAAAAAAAACAAATAGCAGCGGTGGAAAATCGCTTTGCCTTCTCAATTTAATTTTCGAAGGCTAGAGTTATTAATGTGATTTCCATGGACAATCATCTGGCTTCCAAATGTTCCTTTTGTGAAGATTCTGGTAACTAGACACATAGCAGTAGGCAATTTCGTCCGACTTTAGCTGGAAAGTAAGAGGGTGCATCTATATAGCCATCACTATTCTTCCACTGGAATGCCACATTTGTAAATTAAAACCATTATGGTTACGTGAATCTGCAATGAGCAGACTTTATCCGTAGTTTAAAAAGGGGAATTTGAAAAAATAAAAAAAATCCCTTCTGAAGAAGGTGGTTTGAGTTGGCAAGCTCGACCAGACTTTTCTCAATATTTTTGGTAGATGGGCATGAAGTAACAGGTCGGCTGAAAAGTTCGTAGGCTAACACATATATGGTATTACTAGAATTAAATCCATATTATGTTTAGTTAGTACTAACCTTCAAACGATACGTGTATAAATTTGACAGCTGTCGGACAATTGGTTCGTGAGATATGGCATTGTGACTGAAGCAATTTTTGTTATTGTAAAAAAATGAATAAAAAAGAATTTCGTGTATTAATGAAACATTGCTTTATCATGAAAAAAAATACTGTTGAAGCCAAAGCTTGGCTTGATAAACATTATTCGGATTCTGCACCAAGAAAATCTACCGTTGAGAAGTGGTTTGCTAAATTTAAACGGGGCGAAGTGAGTACCGAAGGCGATACACGCAGTGGACGCCCGAAAGAGGCTGTAACGGACGAAAACATAAAAAATGTTTACAAAATGATTATGAATGACCGTAAATTGAAGTTAATCAAGATAGCTGAGACTCTGAAGATATCAAAAGAGCGTGTTGGACATATCGTGCATGAATATTTGGACATGCGAAAGCTGTGTGCAAAGTGGGTGCCGCACGAGCTCACAATCGAGCAAAAGTTTCAATGTGTCGTTGACTCAGAGCAATGTTTAGCGATATTCAACGGTAATAATAACGAATTTTTCTGTCGATATGTGACAACGGATGAAACATGGCTTCATCATTACACTCCAAAGTCCAATCGACAGTCAGCCGAGTGGACTGCACGCGATGAACCGAATCCAAAGCGTGGAAAGACTCAACAATCGGCTGACAAGGTTATGGCATCAGTATTCTGGGATGCGCAAGGTATAATATTCATTGATTACTTTGAAAAGGGCCAGACCATCAACAGCGATTATTACATAGCGTTGTTGGAGCGTTTAAAGGATGGGATCACGAAAAAAAGGCCCCATTTGAAGAAGAAAAAAGTGTTGTTTCATCAAGACAATGCAACGTGTCACAAGTCAATGAAAACGATGGTAAAATTGCATGAACTAGGCTACGAATTGCTTCCCCATCCATCGTATTCTCCAGATTTGCCCCCCAATGACTTTTTCCTGTTTGCAGACCACAAAAGAATGCTCGCTGAAAAGAAATTCAACACTAATGAAGAAGTAATCGATGAGAGTGAGGCCTATTTTTAAGCTGAAGAGAAATCATACTATAAAAATGTTATCAAAAAATTGCATGACCGCTATAATCGTTGCATCGCCCTCGAAGGCAACTATGTTGAATAATAAAATTAAATTTTACCAAAAAAATGTGGTTTACTATGTTAGCCTACGAACTTTTCAGCCCAACTGTTATAAGCCAGGTGATGTTGCAGAAGTCTGAAGGGGCAGTCTGGTGAAAACATAGTTTAAAATTTTTTTTAGCTCAGTTCGATCCCTAGCCGGTATAAATCCTTTTTGCATCACTCACACGCGTCAGTTGCATGTTTTTAACGTGCAACGTTTATCTTTTCATCAAATACAACAACTCGTGTTTATTCCACCGTGTATACAGCCATATTTTCCTGGATTGGTCAACAGTTTTTTTAGATGAACTTTCTATTTTGCCTTTTTAGATTCTCATTCGCCGAGTCTGATAAAAAAAACTTTCTTTATGAATCTAAAGATCAATGATGTAATCAGAACCTCTATTCTTGTACTCAAATTTATGGAAAAATTGCTGCCTTCTATGAATCCTCACCAGCTTGTGTAGACGCTAAGATATGACTTACTCCAAGTCCCTTTAGGAACTTCAACTGTGTGCAACTTCCAGTTCTTTATCTTTCACTATCTTTTTCTGGACTTTAGCTAATAAAAACCTATGTGTAATGTACTACACTTATTTTCTATACATTTGAAAAGAAAGTAAAGAAAGACAGCCCATATAAAATGTGGCGTGGCTGAGCTCTAAGCGTATGTTTGGTTGCCTATCTTCAGGATCGTATTGTATACTTTACTTTCGTAAGATCACCGTACCGACTTATCCCACTGTTATCATTTGTAAATAAATCCACGTTCCCACTTTACAAAAATTTGAAGTTAGCCAGGTAAAAAATTCTCAACCTAGACGCCAAAAATATTTTTTTGTGGGAACCCTTCGTTTGATTATATTTTACCTTGTTATCATCTAAAGATATATTATTTTTTTTTGGTTGAGCTCCCTTATTATTTAAAGAGAAACTTACACATCAATTTCTAATGGTTGTAAGAAAAACTGATTTTTTAAAAGATAAACACCAATTTATTACTGAACCGTTGCAGTAGTGTATGGACGTACTTAAATTGACTGTGGAACCATAAAAGTGTACTCACATTTTTATCCGCATTTCTATGTAGTCGATAATAATTTACACATCCAATAATTTAGCAGCATCGTAGAAAATTTTAAGAATGTTTACTTTTATTACATTTTGCAATATTAAATCCTTTTTGGTTTTATGTTATCATTTTGTTTATGCTCATCCATCACATCTGCATCCGCTCGCGGGTTATCCCGGTCAGTTTCTTTATGCTAATTGTAACGTGATTCCAGATTCGCCGACCTGTAAAAGCGTCCCGCCTTATCTGAGTTTTAAGCGCTGCCTCTTTCCACGGGGAAAAAACAAACACCGTTAATTTATCGCTAATGCTGCGTTTAATTAGCAATTTAAATGTTAACGGTACAAAACCAGCTTTCGTCAGAATTATTTTCGGCGATTAGCGAATTATGCCCGCGACATGCGCCCCGAGCGCCTTTTTTATCACAGCCTTGCGTATTCGGACGCTCGTCCGTACCATAAATCATTGTTTTCTGGCAAACGGCGGCTTATCGTTTTGAGAAAAACTGAAGCGGAAGAGTTTATGGCGGATGACGAGAAAAAACCGAATCGCGCGTGGCCGGTGGAATTTCTGCTCTATCATCTGTACCGCATTTGGAATGAGATGATAAACTTAATAGTAAAAATAAAATAAAATTTATGTGGGGTTCGTCTTACAGTTTTCCAAGTTGAACAAACCTGAGAGGATTGACTTATAATTATCTCAAATAAAGAAGGTTTTGCACTAAAATGACAAACATAAAAAATGGAGCAGTTGAAAATAATGTGAGCCTGGGGAATAAAAAAGTTTCGGTTGCAATGCAAAATGAAAATGGAAGTAAATGTAAAGAGAGTACAAATAAGTCTCAAAAATTGGACATTTATTGTGAAAGAACGGAACATTATGATTTATTCAATGTATTGTCCATCGCTAGCCATTACTTTTTCCCATCTTTCTGGCAGCTTACGGATACTGCGTCGAAAGAACGCTTTTGGTATCTTCATATGATGTGAAGTGCTGCTCAGACAGGCCATGTGCCATCGATCGGAACAAGTGATAATCGGAAGGGACAATGTCTGGTGAATACGGCGGGTGAGGTAGGACTTCCCAATTGAGTGTTTCCAAGTAGGTTTTGACCGGCGCCGCAACATGTGGACGAGCATTATCATGCAGGAGAATAATTTTGTCGTGTCTGGAGTAGTAGTGGGCGCGTTTTTCCTTGAGTGCTCGGCTCAATCTCATTAATTGTGTTCGGTAGAGAGCCCCAGTATTGGTGTCGTTCGGTTGGAGCAACCCATAATGCACGACACCAAGCTGATCCCACCAAATATACAACATGAGTTTTTTTTCCATGAATATTTGGCTTGGCTGTCGAGGTTGGAGCATGGCCACGTGGCCATGATTTCCTCTTCTTTGGGTTATCGTAGTGGATCCATTTTCCATCACCAGTGATTGTACGATGCAAAAAACCCTTTCGTTTATGCTTGGCAAACAACATTTCACATGTGCAAAATCGGAGTTTGACGTTTCTCGGGTTCAATTTATATATAACCCAATTTCCTGCTTTTGAATCATTCCCAACGATTTTAAACGATGTGAAATTGCTAAGTGCAAGTTTTTCTTGCGTTTGGTAATGATCTTCCAATTCCGCGTCTTCGTACACTTTCGGCCTTCCGCTACGTTCTTTGTTTTCGACGTCAAACTCACAGTTCTTAGACTTGTGAAAGCACTCACGACAACTTCTCTCACTTAAAGCAGCCTTACCATATGCTTCTACAAGCAATCGATGCGCCTCAGCTTCAAATTTCTTCAAAATTATAGAAGTATTATGATGTTGCCAAATGTCCAACTTTACGATATGACGTTTTAGACCTGATAATTTTAACCATAGCTTATTGATGGGGCCATCTTTTGTCTCTTTACAAAATCACCACCAAGAAAGAAAAGGGTGATACTTTAGGCAAACTTCTTTAGAGTGTACATAACAGTTAAGAATAGAAAGAGAACAAGAGCAACTTAAATAATATGTAACAGCAAAATATGAAAAAATTAAACTCTGAAGGCTGTTAAGAAGGCAAAAGTTGCCGAAATGTTTTAGGTAATTATTCGTTGATAGTTTATTTTTATTATCGTCACTTAATGAATATTATCTAGTAGTTTATTTTATAAATTTTCTGCGTTCTCTATTGTTCATTCTATCTCATAAAATGAGAACAAAGCCAATTAAAAACTGTTGCTAACTCAGCTAACCACTGACACACATTATCTTTTGTTGTGTTGTGTAGCCATAGTTATCGAATAATATAAACTCACCATTTCTGCCAAATGTGAAATATGGAATGTATGGTGTGATCTATGAACAACGATTATGTCATGCACGTAGAAGGTACAGTAGCAATACAGTGAAAGATATGGCAGGTGGATAAAAGAGAGAGGGTCATATTTAATTGTAAATAAAAAACAGGAATTTCCTAAAGTTTTGTTAATAGCTGTTTTCATTTGTTACGGAAATGGTTTGTACAATAGATATTAAAAAGTTTTTTAGAATTCATAAGAGTTCATAAATTCTAAAGCAATTCTAAGGCAATTTTCATAAAACAGTCCAAACAGTAGCATATGTATCGTCTATAAAAGCCCAAAAAATTTAGTCAAATGTAACCTTTGTCAGAAAAGTCCCCGAACTGATTTTTCTTTGTTACCTGTGATATTCAAACACAAGGAATGGGTGTTATTTTATCACCTGATTTGTGTTCTGAATAGACATGGCCTTGCAAGTGTCCTCATGTAAGTCCACTAGGTGGTTGGGATGTGCTTAGCGACCCACTGTTCGGCTCGTTGGCGCATTCAGTTGGGAGTTACAGGAGTAGAATAGTAGATACGAATTCTGAGCAGAAAGTTGACATTAAGTTTTGCTTTAAGATATGATAAACCCCTAGTGAGACATGACCCATTCTTAAGAAGCTGAGAATCAGAAAAAAAAATGTTGCTGAACTATTTAAGAGAGCAAGAAGTCCATATTTGTGTTAAATATTCATTATGTGAGACGGAAGTTGATGCTACCAGTATGACCCACTAACAAAGCGCGGAAGTGCCGAATGGTTCACCAGCCTTCAGAAAATTGAAGCGATAAGCTTCGAATGCAGAGACGATCTTGATCGTATTTTTTATGTACCATGAATATGACGTGCTAAAATATTCTCGTCAAATACTTCGGCGGCATAGTCCTGATCTGAGGTGATTTTTATTGTACAATAATGCAAGACTTCATACTGGTGTTTTACTCCAGGAATATTCCGCCAAATTTCTTACCTCTGCTTTACCACAAACCCCATATTCACTCTACAAGGTGTCGTATCATGACGATATTGTAGCAATTCTAACAGCTATAACAAGCATCCTGGATGAAGTTTTCTCTGCTTACTTCCATAACGATGGCATGTGTGTGTACATAGATGAGGAAACGGAATATTTGGTACAAAACCTAGGATCATTGGTTAGTAAGTTGAATAAATTATTTTTTGCATGCCCAGTCCTGATATTTTCCTAAGATAAGTTGAAATTTCGGATAGAAAAATGATAATAGAATTTTGGACTTAAGAAAATTATTTTTCGAAGAATGTTATGGCAGCAGCAGCCATAATAGCGTTAGAATTTTATTTGAAAGTGCCATAAGTTTTCAGAATAGTAACAAATCTGTGCAGCCAATAAGGTGCAGTCTGTCAGATAAAAGCGTGGCGGCTGTTGTGATAAAACCACGATATTTATTTCAAAAAAAGATATTAATTGTACAAATTTCACCTTGACTTCCATGCAAAGTCATCAGTAGTGTCTCCAGTTTCCACCAGCATCAATTATTGCCGATTATCTCGGAGGCATGCTTCCCATAAGAAGGGACCTCCAAGTTTGTCGCGAAAGCTATCCAAATTGCGTAGTTTCATCTTAATTAGAGCATAAACAGTCTCGATAGGATTGGCATCGGACGACTGAGAGGGCCAATTCGAAGCGGCGACGCCATTTCGCCTCTTCCACAGGCTACACGCTTTACTCCGATGTTTTGGGTCGTTCCTGAATAGTACAATCCTCGTCTCCTTTTCCATACCAGTGTTTTGTAGTCGCTAATAAAGCTTTACAGTAAATTTGGTTCACTTTGTTCAAGTTGTCGGTAAATAGGTATAAAGTGCCGAAACCCTCAAACGCACCTAAACATGGACTTTAACCGGATGTTTTACGGTTAGAGGGGGGCGTTTCATGATCGGAAATGTCCAAAAGGATGCTTCGTGGGAGAAGCGGAGCTTGCCCCAGTCACAGTTCGAGTTGTCTTGTGTCCACGTGAGACTTTTCGCGACGTGTTTTTCACTCGACAAAGGTTTTTGCAAAGTGCTTCGATATTGTACGTCATTAGCACGTAAATGCACACGAATAGTATCTTACGATATTTCGACATCTTTTTTGCGCATAAATTCGGCACTTTTACGGAGAGTCTAGTTAGGATTTTTCAAAAACAAAGCAAAAATACTTTTCTCGACTTTCTTCGACACTTTGCCAGAGGACTCACAATTTGGAAAGTCATCGACATTATGTACTTTTCTTACAAATTGCCGCGATTTTCTCAAGCATTTCGCGGCTGGTGTACGAGTCATTTTCGGATCTTTGGGATGATAACGCAAAAATACTGCCTCGTAGCGCGAAGCGTAAGTGACACTCATTTTGTTTATCTTGCCAAAATCTAGCTAAATCAGATGAACAGCTGATTTTTTTGATAAAGCATTTACAACAAAGGTTCCCTCTACATTTACAAAAACAAAGTGCAAGGTTACGATTAACCTTTTGCCGATAATCACTACCACGCTTTTATCTGACATGCTGTAAGTGCAACTGGTTGAGAACTACTGTGAAGATTCATTATATTTAAAACAGACAAAACAACATTGATAAGGGACAGCCCCAACAATTATGAAACTTAAAATTCTGCACCACGCCGCCTTCGAGCTTGGACCCACAACAAAACCGCAACCGCAGCACCTCTAATTATGCAGCGTTGCTGCAGGCGTCATCCGAACTCCTAGCAGGCCGTCTCGCCGCCCGCATCCACTGCCATAAATCCTGCAAAATTGCAGCGGCGGCGTTCTTAAAGCCCGGTTGCCCCAGCAGCAGCTCATTACAAGCATAAATTACTCGCCCAGACTGCGGGAAATTTGGTCCGGTGGCACGCGCTTCTAGCCGCACTGGCCTAGTTCGCGGAGCGGCGCGTCGAAACCCGGCCAATTGAACTTTTCGAGACAATTTATCTCCTCATAATGGCCGCGGCGAAAATCAGATAAGTCCCGCGAGTGGGCACTGTATCTGGCCGTAATTTCATGGAGGCCGGGCGACTTGTCGATCGGCGAGCGGAATAAGGTCGCGCCGCACTTCCTGGACGGTTCATGCAGTCGCTTTATGAAATATGAAAATTGTTCAACATTTCTTCGGCCTCACTTGCGCCCACGACGCCGAGAAGGGCCGCTAATAACATAAGGAAGTACTCCAAGGCGCGCAATGTCATCTTTCCACCCAGGTCGTCTCGGCAATGTCTTCCTTTGCCCATTTATGTAGTCGTGGGTAAATGATCAATGATTATTTGCTTTGCGACTATCTTTGTCACTACATTAGTTTGTTTCTGGTATCTTATATTACTATATTTTGCTATACACAAGTCGTCATATTTAAAAAGGATCTTAAAAAGTATTGTAATCAGGGCTGCTCTCGGCTGACGATCTTTATCCGCCTTTCCTGAATTTTTTGGGCGTTTGGGATCTCATCAAAAATTACCAAGAAGTTGATTGATTACACAAAGCGTTTGATTTTTTCAATTTTCGTTATACACATACATTTCGATACAATGTTTACATTCATTCACATATCAATGGGGAAAAATAAAAACAATGCCCATTTCACCTAAAAACATTTCACTTTTTGACTTTGGAATTATCAAACATCCTGGATTATATCATCAAAGGAAGCTCACTCTCAGTAGATAAAAGTGCAAGGCCCATCACTATTCTTGTTTTCATCTTGATTTCAAAAAGTTTTTCACTTTTTGTGAAAAACTGAAAAGGATCGTTCTCCAGTATAGTTAGTAATTGCCATATTTCGATGACAGTATTGGGACAAATAGACTACGTTCCATGACCTCACTAATGCTAGAACTTCTTGTGATTCTAATTGTTTTGTGGTTTGGTATTCTAATTTTTTGGCAATATTTTTATTAATTCCTAAAAATGCACTATTCTAGTAATCGATTTGTCTTTTGATGTATTCTGGCATTTTTCATTTAATGAATATTCCATAGAAATCTGAAATTTTAGAGTGTTTTCAGAGTACGGTATAGAGTAATGCTCTTTATTGGGTCTGAGTTTTCTCCTTGAAGCTTTTCATTTACTTTTAGAAGAACGTTTCTTCATAAACATACGTCATTAATGCCATCTTTGTTTTCAAGAACCTGGATTTTCTTGAGTTCTTGACTCATATATCACTTTTGCTTTAATCCTTGAAATCTGAATCACTATCATTAGAGTGTTTTCGAGTACGTAGATGCTCTTGGGTCAGAGTTTTCTCCTTGAAGCTTTTCATTTAGTTGTAGAAGAACGTGGTCTTCCAAGAGATATATTAATGGCCAATTTCAAGACCTTACTTGTTTTAGTTCTAGCCAATGATCACATGCTTTGTAGCATCCTTAATCTGATCACTATCATTGGGATGTACGTAGTTCTGTCCTTCTACAGATGCCAAATAGTTGTAAAACCCACAAAGATGTATACGGTCAAGCCATTACTTGTTTATATTGACTAGCACTGAAGATGAATTTGTCACCCAAACATGTTTAAGTCGAGTTCCTGTCCTCTACAGATGCTTAAATCAAAACCCACAAAATTTACGGTCGGCATCTTTTTATATTGACTACAGTTAAGATGAATTTTCAAAATTGTTTAACAGGAGTTCCCGTAAGTAGCACATAGCATGCCACAAAAGCTAGTTGATGTGCGGGAGACATCTGGCGTTGAGTCAACAGTCTCTTAGCAGATTATGTGCCTTTACTTTGTCCGCTAACTGTACAATGAATTCATTAGCAGTTGTACCTGATAATGATGAAGGAACACAACCTCCTTTATTTTTCAAATTCTGTTGCAATAATAAAAGAATAGAATTTTAAAATCAGTTCGACACAGCCAAGAAGGTTACCATTTTTTACAGAGCTTAATATTTGACTATCACCATGAAGTGGGAGTCCACGGGAAGCTAAAAACTTCACAGATCTTAAGACAACATTTTGCCTTCCTTGTACATACTTTTCTGTTATTTTACAATCCACTCTTTGTGAAACACGACTTTTAGTAATAAATTTTGAAATACACCTTCCGTCTTCAGAGTTGTTGTCATCATCGTTTATTATATGGATATTTTTCCAGTATTATTTGCTAGAAACGTTGTTTGTAGAGTTGGCATGGCACACAAAATACTCGTCCGTTTAATTTTGAATAAACCAGCCAATTACGCTTGATGCGTTTTCCATTCAATAACTTTTTATAAAACAACTGATTGCTGCAACATATTTTTTGAGTGGTATACCGTTTTGCATTTTTTAAAGTCAGAATGAAGGTTTTGTTGAATGCCATTGCAGGTCACCAACTCGGAAAGTTCATTATTTACGCGCCACAATGCCGGATCATCGAATGTTATAATAGGATATAATTGGCTCTTTCTTCCGTTTTTTGAACTCTGTGAGCTCTTGACAGCTGGACATTTGATACACCACAATTTGGGATTGAAGAAACTGAGGTCCAGAATTGTGATTATTGCACACTAGGCCAAAAAAAGTATTTGCCTTTTGTATTTTCTTGATCACAGTGTCTTGTCGTTCTAAGACACCCTTTGGAACTTTCTCTGGATTTTGCTCCACTTCGAGCATCTCCCATTCATTGTTTAGCCTTTATGACAAATGAAGTGTAAATTAAAGGCCGATTTAATTCAAAACTAAACTTTATTCACAAGGACTGCACTGCTGCACGATAATTATAAATGAAACCACTATTAACTCAATGATCAACAGTTACTATAACAACACTAATTTATTTGCACCACTGTTTGCTGTATTTTTCTATTCGATTTTTCTAGAACAGATCAGAAGGTTCTGGAATTAGAATCCAAAAGGCGCGGACGATGGTCAATCATTATGGAAAGTTCTTGATTAATTTTTTTGAGATAGGTATTTTTCTGTTACTATATAAAAATATGTCAATAAGCAGTGAAACTTTTCGTTTATTAAACTCTATTTGCGCTTCCCAAATGGTGACGCTCTAGACTGCAGCTTACTTAGCCTGTAGGTTAATCAGGCCCTAATTGTCAATGCCCGATGCTAAGAAACTCGACCTGCCTAAGAGGGCAATGGCGGCTAAAAGATAGCTACTCAAAAGTTTGCAAAGATTCTCAGGAGGAATTCAGAATCAAGTATGGGTGTATTTAAGCGTGTACGAGGAACAGTTAAAAGACAGTTGGAAGCAATTACTATTACATAGTTGTCGGCTTAAGTATGCCAAATTTGCAAATTGGCCTGTGGAAATAAATTATAAATAATAGCATTAATATCCCCAGAGACTGATCCGGATTTCATTCCCGGAACTCTGATGCCTGGCGGGTGGCCTACTCAGTCAGTTTGAGCAATGGGTAATAATGGTGCTCGCCTAAGGCGCGGTGCTTGCCACCTTACCCTGTATGAGAGATGGTGCGCGACGACCGAGCTGTAAAGTCGGACATATGAGAACCTTAATATCTCAGTTCTCAGGCTCTGTTCCCAGGCGAGGCGTTAGAGCCTTACCATTAATAGCATTAATGTTTTAATTAATGAGCGATTGACTTGCTGCAGAGGTAAATAATGCTTGTATGTTACCAAATAACTGTTAGGGGAAATATATGATCGAACTCATAAGCCTAGTTTGTTACAATATCTAGAGATAGCCAACATTTGAATTTTTCGAATGTTCTGAAACAGAAATGTGCAAGTATTACTAGGTGGAAGCCTGGATTTGAAGATTGTTTACTTCAATTCATTTCCTATTGTTCTGCAATGAACCCAGAATGTGTTGGATTGCCTCCAAAAGAAAAAATCTCAGTCGGATTTAGCTCGGTCATGCCATTCGGATCTCGTGTCTACCAATCCATTGAACATCATTTTCAAAAAGTAAAGCAGAGCCAAGCACTACGTAAGTTGAAGTTGTGAAATGTTATTTTAGAATAAAATAAACGAGTTATATTGGAAATGCCCTCATGTAGGACACATGACTTTGAAAAGAATTTTCGAGTATCTTTCAGCCTTCTTTACAATAACAATAAGATCAATATTTGTGACTTAATACTACACAATACGCTTATCTCAAAAGTGCCTTTTCCGTAAAGATTTCTGAAAATGTCATATAATATGGCTTATCATCAAATGACATGGCAACGGTGTAAAAGAAATTATCTTAGAATTGGGCGCAACTGCGTAACATGTAGGATCCGCTAGATTCGCTAATGACGGTAACAATAAAAAATGGTAACTTTTAATTGTTTTTGCATCCAGTATTGCATAATTCAGATGTCAAGTGAACAGATTCTCTCGCTTTGAGTTATTCCTTCAAGCTCGATATTTTCACCATATTTTATGCGCAAAGAATAATATTCAATGAATTTGGATTCAATATTAATTTGCAAATAAAGAAAACTTTGTTGTAAAAAGCAAGAATTTATTTATCAGACACTTTTATCGTAATTATAATTGTAAGTGGCTAACTTATACTCCATTTATGGTAGTTTTCATAATATTTTAGAAATCAGCAAGTCTTGAGGACAATAAAGTTGTTTCCACTTAATGGAAGTCGTGCAAACTTCTTTTTTTAATTTTTCTTTTTATCACATCCAGAGGAAAAATCTGAGATAATCAGACAAGCCGTTATTGTGTGGTACGTTGGCAAATACATAGCAACTTGTGTGATCATAATGCACTTGGGGGAGCAACATCCCTTCGAAGGTATGACTTCAATTGTACCATAAAGAGCAAAATGAGGTTCTACTACAAAAAATTTGGAAGGTTATCCTACTTAAAACTGTTCGAATAATATTTACGTAAAAAAATACAACACAGTGGATGTGATCCCATCGACTTTGACTTCCGAACGCCGCTTGCACGCGCTTTCGAATATTCTAGGCGTTTTCAAGTTCTTTCTGATAAACGCAGAATATTGCGCAGCAGGGAGGCCGCTGGGAATTCTAGTGGCGACAGCGGGGAGCAAAAAATTCAAGTTACAGATGAATATAGTGAAATTTTATGTTATCTGTTGAGTACATAAATAGTACCAAGTAATTTTGATCGGTTGTAAGTAAAATAAATGAGTAGTTTTAGTAAATTTGCACGTCTTGTTCACAATTATAAAGAGCGAAAACGCTTCAGTAATATAACTAGTAAAAGCAATATTGAAGGGGATTCTCATCATAACGTATCTCTTACTCCCACTGCTTTAGGCAGTTTGACAATGTCACAACAATTTCATCTGTTGCGTGACCGATTATTTATCAAGTTTATCACGACAGAAGGCATACAACCGATCGAAATTTTGAAAAGATTTAAGGCAGAGTTTGTGAATAATACCTTAGCGTACATGGAACATAAACAATTTTTGAGGTACAAGAAGCATTGATCGCCGTTTAATTGTTGCTATAATTTCTTTAACATCTTTTGGACGAATACATATTTATATATAGTAGATAGAAATACGAAACCCGATCCTAAATGTTATCTTGCTTTACGATAACCTATACAATTGCTCAAACTCGACAAAAAAATTAAGAATTTTTTATGGACTACATTAGAACAGTACTACATTCCGAACCTATTGCCCTGGGATTATGTTTTTTTGGACTACTAAATGATGTATCTAACAACAGAAATTTGACTACGATGTTACTGTCCAAGCGTTCGTACAACAGCAAAGTCAAAAAACTACCTATGCTTTCGGAAATTATGTTCCTAAGCCAGGAACTTATGTGGGAAAATAATTCTGTATGCTTGTATTTTTATTATTATATATCAAAAAAAGAATTCATATTTTCATTAGATTCATTATCATAAAATAATACTGTAATACTTGAAATAATATTGATTTATAATTACTTTACAGAGAACACAGTAGTGCGACTATGCTTCTGAATGCTCTGAGTGGTGGTCCATTTGATGGTATTGGTATAAATATAGAAAACAATAAACGGTCATATCTTCGATGGTTTCATTTGCATGACGAAGAGTAACAGATCTGATTTTGTTCTTGAAATACTCCATCGTACAATAATTTTTCGTTAGCAATGGTAAACATTATGAAATGCAACAATTATGCTTCAGGTAACCTAAATTATACCAGGGAGGGCATATAAAGCCTACGTTGCCGTTATTGTTTCGTAATTTTTGCTCTTTCTATAGAGTGTATTATATTTTAACAAGGAATTTTGTTGTAACGTAATTTGCGTTCATATTTTAACACGGGAACTGGAATATGTTGGTATCATAATGATAGTTATGCTTCAATTATAATTCTTCTTCATTTGTACTAGAACATAACTGTTCTCCTGACGGAATTGCTGGCAATCCAAATATCAGAAAAATCTGGTCAATACCAAACCATGTCGATGGTCTATAAACAAATCCGTAACACGTAACAAGTGATAAGAGATTACATCAAATAATGCCAAAAATCTTGGCGAGCATTTTCAATAGTAAATTGATTGTGCAGTAACAGATGTATGTATATGCTAAATATGAGTACCGCATTGACCTAATACTTTCTTCTTTATCAACAGTTTGAACAACGTAACCAAACCATTTGATTATCTTCAGTTCAATTGATCGTGGGCCAAAATGAAGCAATCCCAAATAGGATTGTTTGCCAAACGAATGAATGGAGACGAAGTAGAAAGTATCTGGAACGTACTCCAACCATGGATCCATGGATCAAGCTGGCAGCCCGCGGGCGGCGCTTTTACATTTATATAGCTCGACCTTTGTTCTAAAGATTTGTTGCACGCAAAGGCCATTTGCATAAGTGATTTTTGTGGGAGCACTCGGCGAAGTAGTCGGAAATCCAACTCGAGTGGATTGGAACCGAAGGAACGGCGGCCGTTTATCTTCCGCTATGTCGGCCATTGTTTACCAGTTTTTAAGAATTTCTGCTCGGTACATATGTCACCGTCCAGACAGCGCCGCCTTTGCGAGGCACAATTCAGATTACGTTACAAATAGACCTGTCCGGCACCATCATTGTTAGCGCACGTTATAAATGCGAGGTATCGCCGCTATTTATATCGCTGTACGCCATATGCCGCAAATGAAGCCGCGCGCAAAAATACCTGAGATATGATTATTGTCAAAGGTAAATAATGACATCAGGGATTCCTGCACGAAGGCTGCGCCAGGCGAGGACATCTCTGGGCAAACACCTTGCGGTCGAAATTTCCCCTCGCCAAGTTCATTAATATTCATAGGTGACTTATTTATATCAAACCCCCCGTGTGGCGCATCCCAATGCGACCATTAGAGTTCAATGCAAATTCAACGCATTCTAGGAGGATGAGTAGGTAAGTCTGTACACCTCCATGAAAACAAGGGATTATCTTTTGTTCCCGCGGATTAAATAACGACCCCCTCGGCCGCATTAACGCGAAATTATGCCATGTGTTCGAGCTGCATCGACAGGCTATAAATTCGCCCCTGGAGTTCTCCGCGAATTCTTCTGCCGAGTGGCAGAAGCCCACGAGATATGTACCCATTAACTTAATAAGAAAGCTCTCGTATTTATTTGAAAGCGCGATTGTATCGCGGTTAACTTGTACTCGCGTTGGCTTTTATCGCCGGATTGTAAACAAACTATGGGGTGTTTCAAAGATCTGTCAAAATAACGAATGCTTGAATTTACAAATTTAAAACAGAGAGTTAATCATAAAAGCTCATTAAAGCCGAGTTGGTATATGCTATATATATAGTAGGCCGTCAATTAACGAACATAATCCATTGATCGTTAACCGATCATCGATTTTCATAGATTTTTATGAGAATTTGATTAATTTGTTCTGGGGATCCAAAAAGACATATCATTTGTTTAGTACGTTTATTATACTTAGATATACATAGTGTTGCATTTTCGTCAGCCTTGATTTTTCTGTTTGTGGGGCGCTAAACAATCTGTTCAATATTGATTGCTTTTCATTCTTTGTTGTAGAAATCTTCAACCTGTTGAGCTCAACTTAGCTTGGATGCCATTCTAAGGACCCACTTCTTCTTCTTAAAAAAATAATAGCAGATGTCTGAGTTGGTGCCCTTTCTTTTTCATAAAACACATCTCGTTTGGTTTCTTAGTGTTCTTCATTTAAGAGTTCTTGGAGGCTTCTGTCATCAGATCATTTTCCTGCTCCATTATGAACTCTACATAATTTTATCCCTATTTTTAGGGATTTCTTGAAAACGCTTTCGCCAAGCAGAATTTACTTGTTGTTGGGCGCCTTCTGACCACTGTTTTTGAATTAGCCGGATAATCCCAAGAATTAACATTCTATAAAACAAAGTGGTATTTGAAAGCAGAAACCGGACTGTTAACCACTGAAAGTTTTCCAGCAAATTACCTTTAAGATCTTGTGGATGTCCTAATGCATTGTCCAATAGCAACAATATTTAGACCAATAGGAATTCATTGTTCTAAAGGTAATTCTTAATGCTTGGGACACAAAATTTAAACAATCGTCCTTTGAAAAGGACCTGAGCTACTCATATCCTTTCATTCAATCTCCATGTCACTACTAGTCTTTTCAGTCGGTCATACAGGGGTTTATGCCCAGGAATATTCTTCTCGTCTTTCAATATGCGCTTCGAAAATAAAACCAGTTTCATCATAATTAAAATTTTGTTGTGAACAATATCCTTCTTTTATGAATTTTTAAAGTTTGAGACTGAACTCCTCCACTCCTTTATTTGCATTAGCAGACTTACCATGCATTACATGTTTAAAGCCAGATCTTTTTTAAGCTTTGCAAATCATTAAGTGATAGGCTTGAATTCTACCTTCTCATGTGACGAATGTGGAGTTTGTTTCAAAAATTTCTCTAGCTATCTCTTGAATGATAGTCGTACTAATTACATCTCTTTTAATTTCCGTTTCTTATGTCCAAATTAACCCGACGCCCGTCTAGGGTAAAAGGGTTAAAAAGAAGAAGAACAAGAATGTCCAAATTAAAAGCAATTTCTTTATTTTCTCATGCATGGCACTTTTGCTTTTCATATGTGATTTTTATTACCCTTTTAGCTGCTTAGGTCTTCTTGATCATATCTTATTGAGGTAAGATTGTGCTTAGTGTAGACCAGTTCAAGTTATACTGGCTAGTACATCAGACATTTTTTGACCATACTACTCTACCTTGGTTTTTATGGGGAACACAATTCGTGACACTCCATTTTTTAGGCTTCATAATATATAGTTTTTAAAATAGAAAATTCAGGAAATCACTGGAATTCGGAGAACAAAAATTAACTAGTGCACAAAATGATTATGTATACAATTGTCTAAGTTTCGTCCATATATAGCGATAAAATACAATTCTACAAATGTACTATAGGATATTCCTTATCCGAACATGTGTTTGTTGTCCGATTTGTTTGCAGTCCGAACTGTTGATTACGCACTCTGTTTTCCATTGCCATGGACCAATTAGTAACTTAATTTGAAATAAGGAACTTACTCAGCAGAAGTTTAATTTTAGAAGTGTCTTTATTAATGTTTTTAAGATTTTTAAAATTTGTTCTTCATTTTTATCACTATTTGTTCAGTAAGTTTATTTAGTTTTTATTTTCCAATAAATTTTCAGTAAATTAGGGCGACTTAATAACATAATGGGTCCTTATGCAATAATATGGAATATAAAATGAAAGAAAGCTACTCAATAACTTTTTGGACCTTGAGAAAGAAATGGTGACCTTCCCTTATATATCAAATAATGCTTCCATACGTCAGTTTTATGTGGGTTTAAATAATAATTTAATAATAATAGCGAGGCTTTAAGGCTCCTCATGGGACTACGGCGCCAATTGCCACATTGGCGCAAATAATAATTTCGGTTTATACATTTTTGAAAAAAACAATATTTTTACCAACGTAACTTTTTAGAGGTCAGTGTTAGACAATTTAACTGCCCATTATCCTCAGTTTACTGTGCTCCTTTTTTTATCCCATGGGAGAGTAAGAGTGTTTTATTGTGTAGTGTCGTATAAAAATAAATATGTGCGTTGTTTGTAAGGAAAATTTTTTTGAAGTGAAATTTTGTAGAAATATTTATTTAATTTTTAATATTACCATTACAATCATTTGTCTTGTACCTTTAGTTTTCTGGACTACCCTCTTTGTTCAATGTATTGTCAGTTTCTTTACCAATTATTGCTTTTATCTTTTATCACCCACTCTTTCAATCTCATAAAGTTTAGAAGAGGTATGCGCAACCTCCATTTTATTTTGATTTTTATCTTCATCTCAGCTGTTGCATCTTGCTCATAATCTCATCTTTCACACAAGAAGGCTGCGGGTAAACGGGAGATCCCACACCGTTTACTCTTAAAACTGCGGATGAAGCTATCCCATATGCGTGAGTAATAGCTGCTGTCTGTAGTAACGATGTGGTGAGGTAGAGGTTTACGCAAGTAACCTCGCCGGCAACTCGTCAAACGAGGCAGGAGGAATCCTGCCAACACGAGTACTGTCGACATGAAGTGTTTGCTGCATCGATTTATGTTTTAGGCCTACGGAGACCTTATTCCGTTAAAACTGTTATGCAGGCTATCCAATCCCACACTTGTAGGCAAAGGACGCCGGTAGCAGTAGCGATATGTGGTAGAGGATCGCGCAAGCGCAGACTCGTAAAGGTGCTGCGAGTCACCCTATCCCGCAAGAGTGTGGGTAACGGGCGCGAGAAGTGTCAAATGATGTAGTGTAGAGGCTCACGCAACTAACCTCGACGGCTGCTCGTCCAACGTGGTAAAGGAAACTTAATCGACACGAGTGGGTAGTGCGCCTTACCCCGTGTCGCGTGAAACCCGTAAAACTGCTACTGGAGCTACCCAATCCCACATTTGTAGGCAACGGATGCCACTAGAAAGTAATAGAGGGCTAGAAGTATCACGTGAGTGACCTTGACGGGTACTCGTCAAACGTGGCAAGGGGAACCTCACTGATACTAGGACTAAAGGGAGGGGGAAAGTCAACCGGGGCGGCTTCCCGGTTTCCCCTCATTGGTGGTGGCGCCGCTTTAGGAACAGTTGGGACTTGTTGGCCTTCGTGCGAGCATGCCTTTAAGTTGTGAGGGGGGGGCTTCGGTTACAATGTGAACTGAACCTGTCAAGTTTTACAGCTGCAAGACATGTCGTTTCAAGTTGTCCCTAAGAAAACAAACAATCAGTACTCTGCAGTGTACATTTCCTTATATAAACTTTTGAAATGCTACTACGTTTGAAAATGATAATAGGAAACCTATAAGGTGCTACATCACATTCTTCTGCTGTTAACTGTAACATCAGTCATCTTGCAAAATAAAAAAAAAAATATTGTATTTCAACTTTCAACTGACTTAGTTCTACGTGGTCTATATTGAATTAATATAATACAAAAATAACAACAAAAATACTGAACTCCTCCCTGCGTCGATTCCACTGTTTCAAACATTTTGTATTTTGTAATCATGAAGAACTGTCTCACAGTATTGTCTTAATTCTTTTAATGGCCTAAAATCTGTTTCCTTTTAGGAGGTGCGCATTCGCTGCTCTGCTTGTCTAAGCGTTGCAAATGCGACAATTATACATCACATGTGCTCACTTACCGGCGTGTAACTCCCAACTCACATGGCCATTAAGTCATTCTCATACACGCATGCACATTAATATTCAACCCATCGGTTGCCAGATTATCATAAATGTTTCATTATATTAACATGAAATTGATATTTTGAAGACAGATAATGTGTAATTTTGCTAGAAGTGACGCTTCCATGTTCTCAAATAGTTGTTACCTAGATTGCCTCTTCATTTGGCCAAAACCATATAATACAAAGACAAGTATACGGCTTCGTTTGAAATTTGTCATTCAAAAACTTCTAATCATGGGAAATGAGGGTAATAAATTCTTGTAGTACCCAGTTCTGATCTGATTGATGTCTTTTCTCCAAATTAAAATGGTATATCATTGCAATACCGAATTTATTCATAAATAAATACGCGCGAACTCATTTAATTATAGTACATACCAAACCAGACAGCATTTCAACATTTCCCCCACATAAGGGCATAAATAAGTATAAGGACACAAAAATTATTCAAGATTTTTTTCTTAATTTTATAGCTCTTTTGCGAATAAAATTGTTTTAAAATATTCTGAAAATTGACTTGTTGCACATAGTTACATTAGTACACACCGATTGTATGTTGAATATTAAATAATCAAGAAAACAGGTCACGAAGGACACAACTGAACTTGTTTAATGGTTTACCAAAATTAATTTTTGTAGCCCAAAATAACAATTTATCCAAGGAAATAATTTAGAATTTTAACTCCATGTTAACAAAAATTTTGAATACGAAATACTCATTGCAGGTTCACAATGGCTATGTTCAACACGTGTTATTGGTCGACTTCCTATATAAACTTCATTGTGCAATACACGACAATTTATAAAATTTACACAAATTGTTTATAAATGCAAAAGAAACGGTGTGTTTTATCAGCATGTTAAGTATTATCGTTAAAGCATAAAATGTATGAGACCAAATAATGAAAACTTGCGTGTTAACGAACTCGAATCTGCCTATCGAGCCATTCTTAAGCTAGACGACTCTGGGATGCCTACAATCGCAAATTTTATTGTGCGCCTCTATGACGAGCTGTCACCCGCCATTGATGCAAACTACAGCTAACGGAGGCATCAGGTCCATCTGACAGAAAGATGCTATTGTTCGGCCGTTCTAGTGGGCTTGCAGCTAATTGATTTGTCATCGCTTCGCCACACTAGCGCTGAGTGCAGCTCTAGCAAACGGTAAATCGATTTGCGGTGCGGCTCCGAAAAAACCTCGTTTGCACGAACTCATATGGCAGATCTTATTTCCAGTACAGGCCGCAGCAAAATTTCAACGGCAATTTTCATTCCTAATAAAGTAAAATTTGTGTTGCGGCAAAACAGAAAAACAGCAAAACCAACGAAGACAAATCTATATTTTTTATTCATGTAATTATTTTTTTAAACAAAATTCCGCAGTTTGGTTTTGATAGCAAGAAGTGATTTCGAACATTTCAAATGCATAAACACATACATGAGCATTTACATACATTATAGACTGTGGTAAGAATCATAAACAATTACTTATGCATTCAAGGTGAATAATCTCGATGAATGATATAGAAACGCTGCAAGAAGACTGAATAATGCGTGTGAAATCGAATGTCATCTCTCGAAGGTTAAAACAACATTCAACCCACGTTTAAATAGATAATGGATGGTTGAGCTGTTTGTTGAATTATAGCTGACCCCAGTCAATTTTTAAATTGATGTAATTTTTTTCTCTTTTACAACCCTCAATTTCGAGTTTTATGCTATTCTAATTTTTTATACATTTTCATAAAAATAAATAGTTTGTGTTATGTAAGGATATCAAATACTATCATCTTTGACATACTCTTCTGCAGTGAGTCAACCCTTGCCAACGTTTCTGCCAGTTCTGGAAGCCGTTTGGTGAATGCTTCTTCAGTAATCTGTGAGCTTTACATAATTGCAGCTACTTAAATGTTTCTTCAGCTTTGCAAACAAAACGTGGAGAAAGATCAACGGTTTTTTCGATATCGAAGAAGTGAGGCAACAGTAAAGCTATCGAAAGCAAGGACGATGATTGTCTTACTTTTTAACGTTAAAGGTATTGTTTATCACAAATTTGTCCCTTTAGGGCAAGTAGTTAACCCAGAAGTTTCTATATCCAAACTCGAGCGTATTTACGAGATAGTGTATCATCTGGAATTTATTTGGGCCTTTTGGAGAAAAAGCTTACCAGCTTTGTTTTGTTATCAATTAATTATCGTTAGATATTTAATGTTTTATGGGTCTACTTTTAGATTTAATAATGACAGCTATTCTTTCTGGCAAACCCCTAATAAACTTCCGGCACTCTTCAGGATCAATAGCATACCATTCTTCCTGTAGAATTTTTTGAGACGTTATGCTTCCTTATCTTCCGCTTTAATGTACTTAAACATGTCCCAGTGGCGTTTAGATCTGAAGATTGGTCTGGCTGCATTTAATTAAAGTTAAAGTTTGACTCGTCTGACTCCAAAACATTTGGCCAATCTTCCTCCGTTAAATGTTGCTGTTGCAGAGCCCATTGTAAACGAGCTTTTTATTCTTCTGCAAGATTCATTGCTTCTTCCTGACCTTGCAGCCTTTTAAGCTTGCCATCTGAGCTTTTTCTCTCACGGTCCCAGCGCTAAGGGACCGTGCCATTTCTGTAGACATCGTGCAGCGAGCTTGAAAGGGCTTTTTTTCTGATTTTAATAGGCTCTCGACCTGTTGTACTTGAGACATACCCTACTCACATTAAGTGAATCCGTAAATGTTCTGTCACACTAAGTTCCATTTTTTAGGCATTTTCACTATATAATATATAATAATGTACCAGTGATAATGAGACGAAAGCTTGCCAAAAATTTAAAATATTTGTGTGCAAAACTTACATTTTTTAATTGTCGGTCACATTTTTTATTGATCTTGTATGCAAGCGCACTCCTTTTCTATTTTGGTTCATAGTTATCAGCAGCAAAATAACCAAAGATGTATCTCTTTTAATTATTATGATAATAAAAGATATGAGGATATATATGACTGTAAATAGAACAAAGATTGTCAAATCTGGAACTTTGGTATGAACCATTTATATGTCTTAATCAAGACGATGCAACGAGATAAATTTATTTTTACTAAAGGTGAAAACATTTGTAGCATATAGGCCTGTAAGTCCCACAAACAGTTTATTTCTGGGTATATTGGTAATGTTTTTGAGACGAGAAACTTCTAAACAACAAATTTAATTAAAGCAACAATACTGACCTAGAAATATCTCAAAATGAGTAAACAATTCATGGTTATTTACCCTATAGCAGTTGGCATAAAAGATATTAAGTAAAAACAAAAAGCCACTTCTATGTTTACTAGGTCTTTGTAAAGCTGAAGTTACTATGTAAGAAATAGCATATGCAGTATCGTAATAAAGAAAAGCCTTGGAGATTTAGTATAAACTACTAAACGCACTTATAATAAAACTGCAACTAACAAAATAAAGTAAAAACTAGAAATATCAGGAACGTTAATTACTACAGAAGGGGTAAGGTAGGAGAGCTGAGCCCACTTTGTTCACCTGCATTATAGATAAGATCATAAAGGAGTGTACAAAGAACGAAAACTTTTTTAATAGGATATATAAACCTCTACGCTATTAACCTTGAAGTGTGTATTTTGTGGTGCTTTGTGATGATATTGAAAGTCGCGCACAACTTATAAGAGTATGACAATGTTAACAAATTATAACTTGGAATTTAATTCAGAAAAAAATAAAGTGTTTGTAATAGCAAGGAAAATATAAACGATAAGCGATACAGAGTTTTTCAAATTATTTAAAACTATCTGTTAACGAACTCTTTTATGGTTCCAAAAGCTGGATTTTGTCAAAAGCTGAAGAAATGAATTTTATAAACTAGATCAAAGTGATCAGAAATTAAAATACAGAAGAGAATGTATTTATTTCTCTGAGCAAATTATCCTAATACATCGAGGGTGCAATAAGCGATCCACTTCTCCGTTGCTATCAGTTACAATTCAGTTGGAGAAATAGAAAACTGCATTGAAGGGTGTGTTATGCTTAGTTTTCTCCAGATGGTAATCCAAATTCAGTTAACTAAATTCCATAAATTTTTGAACACTATGAACAGATTGATTAATTGCAGAGAAGACGTTACTCAAACTTTTTTTGTAAATGTGACTATTTAAATTACATTGTTAATTAAATCAGTACTACATGCATTCATGATTAACTTCTTAAATGCCACTATGAGATGATCAATTTAACTGTCCTAAATTTCCTTTTCTTAACTTAGTGTTATTGTATTAAGAAGGAGAAAAAGCTCACCCTAACGTCATTGCTATAAAGCAATAAGCGAGCTTGCTAAGGGTACTGAAGAAAAATTCAAAGGGTTCTAAGGAATGTTAGGATGTAGGGGTTGGAGAGTTGGAATGTGTTCTCTTAAGTGATAAGAACAATTTTGTACTATCCTTTTCTGTAAAATAATTGCTTCAAGTTGGTTAGAATACTAAACAATTACTTTTCTTCTTGATAATTATATACACCACTACAAATTTTTAGTCATAATTTGCATAACTTTATGGTCATGTGAAAAAGCTGTTTTATTGGGCCTTTATTTTCAGGGCTGATCTTTTCATTCTTATATATTTTTTCGATTTTGGTATGACACGTTTGTATAATAAAAAATGTGTATTTATTGTTCTTTGAGATCTGAGAGTTTCGTTTTTCTGGTTCCCAACTGCGAGTAACTGGGTAAGAATCCTTGGAACCGATCATCTCTAGAGCTTTAGCAACCTTTCATTCAGTTAAGTTTTCTTTGGAAACAAATTCTGTTTGTTTCTACGAATAAGATCTTCACCATGTATCGGAAATACACGGCAAGTATTTGGCAAGATCATTCTTGTCTGTTTCACTTAGTTTTGGTTTTTCGTCCTTTAGAACTTCAACTTCTTTATTACGCTATTTTCATCTCATAGTGTTCTGTCGCTCTCAGTATTAAGGCTTATTAAAGCACTTGCGACTTATGTATTTTTGTAGGGTCATAATTGAACTCTTTTTGGGTATTTTCAAGACATATTGAAACACTTCAATCAATCTGAAACAAAATAAAAAATTATGTTTTGTTATCCTATTACCCATTGATCAATTCGCAATCGAGTGGATGAGGAGCTTGGTTCAATCCTCGGATCAGATGCTTCGCGAACAAGGGAGTGATAATGTGGTTGTCTAAGGTGCGATGTTTACCACTCTGATCCCAGCGCTAGGGAAGACATAAAACAGAAGCTTTGATCTTTCAGTTTGTAAATCATAGTTTCTAGCGAAGTGAAAAGCTTCGCCATTTATTTAATTTATTTCAATCCCACAACAAATCAAAATTTAGGTCATCAGAAGCCCACTTTTGTTGCTTCCTTGTTTTTTAAAGTATAGAATAAGAAAATGTCTCATTTGATAACCTATCCGATTCTCTACAAATTCAAGTAAGAAAATAAAAAACTAACTAATTTGTACAACTTTTAGGCATCTTAAGTTTTTGGAAGACACGTTTTGTAAGAGATATTTTTTATAAAGGTTATAAGTAGTGCTAATTAATTTTTTACTGCTCGTGGACAACGATGATGGATGACTTGCGAAATTTCTCAAATTTTAACCCATGAATCAAAACTCAAGTAAATGTGTACTTTATTGTCTCTATTTCTTATTCCCCCTGGTGTATGCTACAAGAGCGCAAGAAATGGAAGAAAAAACTATTGTTTTTCAACCATGATGTGGTGCTAAAAATAATCAAGGATTTTAGCAATAATCGTTTTATAGTCGGGGCTAAGTATAATTTTCAACATTATTTGAGCAACTCAATACAAGTATGAAAAGGCCAGACTTCATTTCCTTGTTTTTTCATCTATTTGGCATCCACCTTTTCACTTGAATTTATAGTATTCATTTCGAAACACGGAATAGCAAAATATGCTGCGTAAAACACAAATATAGAACTGTGTACAGCTTAACACTTATAATAATACTGTGTATACCAAGGTGACCAATTTTTTTCTTAATTCACTTATCTGATTACATTTGTAAAGTTTTGATTATATTTAATGCCCTTCGATATAATTAGCCAGCTATTGACGTTCTACGTCTGCTGCATAACGTTTGGAGAGGTGAATGCGGGGCGGCCTTACGATGCATTTGGACGTAATTAATTGAATTCGTATCAGTCCGGGCGGAATTGATGCGCCCGTTGTCAATTGGCGTGATTGGTTTGCGCTGCTCTTTTGCGGCTCGTCTCGTTAGCGAGACATTTCCATGACAACAAAGTGCACGGCGACAGCCGGATCGGGAGTCTTGGTGGATTGCCTTTTGGCTCGTTCGTGGCTATTTAATGGTGCTTATTGTGCACCGCCGCGTTTTGCGCCTCTGACTCACGGTCGGTGCATGTGCGCCAGCCCCGGAACCTATCACCGGCGAGATAGTTAAGAGAGGTCTGTTTGTGTTGGTGTTCTTTTCAGACATTCCAAGAGATTATTCAGCTTTAAACATTAAGGTACGGCGAACAATGTTATTGCGTATTATACAATTGCACCGATGTCTGTTAAAATATATTTCCAGTGGAATGCGTGCCTGTTAAGTTATTATTATTTTTGTTGTACTATCCACAGCTTTAACAACAAAGTTACTTCAGTTTGCAAGATTACATATTACCCTCTCATCTTCTATTTCGAAAAATCTTAATGCAATTAGAAATCATAATAGAAAACTAGTTGGACAGTGTACTATCAAAAGATTCTTGCTGTTTTTAACGATATAATAAAATGTATTTATATTATAGTTTGCTTTTCTTATTTCTTTTTGTTTACAACCTTCCAAGAGGATAATTGTATAGTTTTGCGGAATTGATTTTGATTTATCGTGTTTAAAATAGTTTCTTTTTGGTAAGTAATAATAATTTAATAAATTGTAGTGCTGAGAAGTTTTAAAGAATATTAAGAAATTAGAAAGAGGAAATTCAAGAAACGGACCTCACTTCGTTGAAAATGAGGAAAATTTGATAAAAGAATTAAAGTGAACATTCCAAGCTTGTAAAAGACGAATTAGAACTAACTGCGGAAGAACATTTCATAAGTTTCAGGGGAGAAGCGAAAGTAAGCGCAGGAGGATGTTCCAGAAGTTTTAAACAAGAATTAAAATGCAAACACCTTCTATACTCCCGTCTTGAAGCACCAGTTTGTTCGGAAAGCACTCCTTCTCGGGTACGGATTCCGCCCATTATCTTGTAGGTAAAGGTATGGTCCTCTGTGACCGGAAGATCAGCTTTATTAAGGTCAAGAATGTATTAGATCGAATCTCCATCCATACCGCTACATCCGACGATTACCGGTGCTTGACTCGCCTCCTGAAGGAAGTGAAGATTGCATATCACTCCGAGCCCCTATACGAGGCGTTCCAGAGTATGTTGCTGAGGAGGAAATGAAGGAGAAGCTTCTTGACAGCGATTTCTCCGTCCTCACTGTACGGAGGATAAAGAAAGCCCTCCTACGATAACCAATGCCGCTCATGTTTATGGAATTTGAGCGAAGTGACAAGGGCAAGGCCATTTTCTGTGTGCACGGTGTTCTTGATTTGGCTGTTACGATGAAACAACCAAACGAGGAAGATTGTGAGCCTGTACCATCGTTACTGTCACGCCAGCCCGAAGCACGGGAAGAATCGCCACTGCGGGGAGTGCAAGAAGCTTCGGAGTACACTTGTGATTTGTGCCAATTGCCAGGGTTCTCACTCAGCCAACTTTCGGAGATGCCCTGGATTCGCCAAGCCTGCATCCCACCAGACGACGATCGCGCCCAAGCGAGGTTACGATGCAGCAACTAAGAGGGATGCTTTTGCTGACCCACGACCGCAGCCAGTTTCACGGCGCTCACCGCAGAACACTCTGCCACAACCAGAGCTCCAAGGCTGGACTCTTCCAAAACGTAGACTTTTCTGCGTTTCTAGAAGCTTTAACAACATCGTGGCGACCATTAAGAAACACACCATTTCCTAAAGGTGGTGGAGGGGCTAATGTTCTGCAAAAGCGGCATCACCGCTATCCTTGGCATGTTCGAACTTCCTGAAAACTTGGGTCACTTAAGCTTCTGCCATTTTAGAAGCGCCTGAAATGGCAGGGCTTTCCAAAGAACAAGGTTAGCACTTAAACCCCAGGTACCTGGTACGCCCAGGCTGTCCACGTCTTAAAGGCAAACGTAACGGAATATTTTAGAGGTATAAAAAATATGAGAATGAATAGTAAGTAACGAAAAATGTTTCAGAAGTTCGGCCAAATAATTAACCTAATCACAGAAGAAACACAGGAGACTAACAAAGAAATCACAAGTTAAACGTCTTATTCTGGAAGTTATGTCCAAAGAACTACGGTCATCGCTCACGACTAGTGGAGAATTTTGCAAGTTAGGAAGACTTATAATGGTTGACTGGTAGATTGCACGATAAAAATAGGAAATTGACACCAAAGCTAAGGATTGCGCTGGACTAAAATTATTAAAGATAGAGAAAAACCGTCAGTCTATTAAGACACGACAGAAGTCGTTGCTATTGAAAGGTGTCTTTTGAAAGAAGCATTCGTTGTATTTAGATGTTAATTATTAAAGTCGACAAGCAGGGACATCAAAGAAGACAATGATAGCTGATTCATAGATCATAAATATGCTTACCATTTTATCAATGCAGTGCATTCGACACCAAATTAGAAGTGATTAGGGTGCATTAGTCCAAGATTTTTTAATTGTTATCTGGGATCTCTGGAAATCTACTCAGATCAAGGGCACAATTTAAAATTGGTATTTTTCCAAGATGCATGTCAATTACTAGGAATTAACCAAACCAAAGTAACCAAAATTATGCACTTCAAGGACATACAATTTACGTTGAAACAAACCTCGAAGTGAACGACGAATAATATTGGTCGTCAGAAGATCCAAAAGATTTGAAGACAACTTGAGCTTCAAGGATTTATCGAACGGCAAGTGAACTCAGTATGTAATGACCAAAGTATAGTGAGACATACTTTGCTTAGACGAGGAAAAAACCGGTTGCATTCAACAAAAGTGCGAAGATACACGAAGAAGACATAGATCATCACCGTATGCGTCTTTAAACGTGGTAACCTAGCCTCGGAAAAGACGGTGCATTTCCACTTCTACTGTAAGGATTGAAATTTGAGGAGACATCCAATTCCTCCACGTCCTCTTACATAAAACAATTCCAATTTTAAGACATAACGCAGAGAGATATGTGACAAGGGTGGCACAACTTTCTAGAATTGCCCTTTATGCCATGGTATTCATACTAGGATTCCAAAATTTGGTAGAGCGGTTAATTAAGCGTGTATACAAGGCAGGATCAATAGAATAGTCATAATACAAATAGGCCATAAAAAATCTATTTTTGTAGAAGGGAATACCACAGTAGTAGTGGTGTCAGTGTATGATTTTTGAACAATCATATCTGTAAAATCGAATAAGTAATTAATTTTTCTACCCTTTTTGAAAGTTTCCATAATGTAACTAAAATTTTCTTCTAAAGAAATTATAAATATATCTTCCTCCGTTCTCTAACCCATTTTCTATATTATTACTACTACAGTATTTGTAAATTTCATTTTTCTTATAGTCGCTAATTTCATTCATCTTCATTAAATTCTGTATAAATAACATTTCCTTTTCTACTTCTATTAATTTGTCTTTCATCATCATTTCTATATTTAATTTTTTTGGTATTATTACAGAATTCCTGAAATCTAATTTGTGTATACTCCACAACGCCTGTCGCTGATATTTATTAAATTTAATATACATTTTCTACTTCTTTTATAAGTGCAAGTAGAATTATCAAAATTTATTCTCGATAATGCAATTTGAAGGATATTGAAAAGAATTTCCGAACGCCGCTATAAAGACACGGTCACCTAGTCAAATCTGGGATTAACACTGGGGTCGTCGGTTTTTCGTCATCATGCCGTCACGGTCGAGCGACGAACATAATTGAGACTCCCACGGTACGAGGCCTGGAGGAGGGCGGAATACTCCAGAGCGTTCTTGTGCCATGAGGAGGGTCTATAACAAGCGTTGGTTGTATAAATACTGAAAACGAAGCGTATTGTGCTAGTGCTATATAAATTTTGTTATAGATAAGTGTGATTTTATGTTAGTAATTCCTAGTGTAGTACACAAAAATATTAAATAATTCAATTTCCTGGCAAAAACTTTCCAATATGCATTATTATTTTTATTTTAGCTCAAAAACAATAGATCATGCCTCAAAGGTTAAAAGTATTATATGAGAGGAACTTATTCTCAACCAATAATTAACTGTAGATTTTGGTTGAACAAGAAAATTTATTGTTTAAATTTTGTATCTGCCTATTTTTTTGACATATTGATATATAATAGAGAAAGATCTTTCTGAGCATTTACGTCATGTTTTAATTACCTTGTAATATGCTTTTCTTTTTGTTAGAAATTCATTCATTCCAATATCTTATTTCACTAGTGTGCTTTCATTGTGAAGCTATTCGAGCTATTTAGTTCAGACACTCTAAAATATAGCGGAATGCACAGAATAGCCAATAATTACTTTAGCACTAAACTAATTGGTTTAGTCTTGATCAAAGCTTTTAATTGTATTTTCGGCGCCCTCTTAGCTGAAATTCTGCTTTCCGCTGCCTGGGGGTCATGTAATTGCGAGCTCTCCTCCGCTCCAGTTCGACGCCGACAGTTCCAGCTGCGAGTGTGCTGCGGCGATATATCGCTCGCAACACTCCTTCGTGCGGCGAAAATCAAAAATTGTATTATCCCAGCACGCGATCGCCATTATAATAATTTAAGCTAATCTATCGCAACTTCTGTTCTTTCGCAGCGCCGCTCGCAATTAAGTTTTTAATCCTCTGGCGCTGGGCCGCGAATAAATCCTCGTTACGATCGATCCGGAGGTTAAATCACGTCCATATGTGCGCTTAATTGTCAATTTATCAATTGGCTGCCCGTCTGCAGTGCTCGCAGGAAGACATGCTGTTCATATTGCAAACTTATATTACCTATTTATATACATGTAATTATTTGTTTAGAAAATACGCTATATGTTATCAATTTTAGCGATTGGTATGATTTGATATAGTATTTTCTAATTTATTCTATCCTCGACCAAACTCTTCAACTGTATAATCATGGTATTGTACATTGGCTATGATTTCTGAGATATATTGACTCTTCCTTCTATAATACTTCTGTTTTGAATTCTTTCTAACATCCTTTCGTTTGTCACTAATCTTCAACATTCATCTGTAGCATCACATGTCAAATGCCTCTAGTTTTTTCTGTTCTTTAGCTATCGTTCAAGATTCACATCTGTAAAGTGAGGTAGTCCAGACGAATATTTTTAAACGCTCTTTTCTATTTTCGATTGAGAGGTCGTTTGACATCAATAATTTTTTTGCTTGGTTAATATAGCCTTCTATTACTTTAGTACTTCTATCATCTTTTAGAATTTCAAATTCGTAGTAACAATTTTTTGACTTAGTTAAGAATTTGGTTGTCAATAGATACATGTGTTCTAGTTATTGGCATCTTACTACATACTAATATTTTCATTTTCTTTATGTTAGTTTAATATCATGCTCATTTCATCCAATGCTTTTTGTAGGTCTTGTTCTGTTGTTGCTGGTATTAGTTATATATGGTCGGCATACCTTATGGTCATTATTGGTTCTTTGTGCATTTTCACTCCGATTTTAATTTCTCATTATAATTTGTTTATGGGCTGTTGAATAAGTACTTTATTGGAAGCAATGAAAGTGAGCATCCTTTATTAATTTCCAAGGTCCTTGATATTGTTCCAACGCTTCAGTAGTTCGAATAGTTGCAACCATTTAACATTATCTAACGCTTTCGTTATGTCAGCCAATGCAATGTATGTTGGTTTATTTTTTCTATTACTGTTATAATTGCTAATATAACCTATCAAGTTGCAGATTCTTTTCTAAATTCAAATTGATCTTGGAATTTTGCCGTACATTATTCTAATCAATATTTTAGAAGCATGAGACGAAATATTTGCATTTACCTGAGTTACCCTTTTTAGTATGGGAATTATCTTGATCGTCGCGAAGACTTCAGAGGCGTTTCCTGATTCTTGCATTTGGCATACAAGTTGGTAGAGTTTCCTGTGGTGTCTTCTTTGCTTTTAATACCTGGTAATTTCTCTTTTCTCCAAAAAATGTTGTTTGTGTAGCTGATCACTTTCTATTGGTTGTGTCTTTTTGTTCTTCATCTGTATTTGAATTTTATCTTTTTTCTTTAGTCATATTTGTGATCTCGTCTGTAATCCAAAATTTCCTTCTTTTATCGGCGTGTGCTTGTAATACCTCATCTGCGGCATTAGCTATTCGTATTTTTTAAAAATGTCAACGATATTCAAGAAAATTGAACAAAGTAATCTCCTTTTTCGTTCTTTCGCCCTAAACTATACTTCCTTGCTATCTGTTGTTCACAACCTTCCCCAACAATAGCATTCCCCTATTAGAGTAACATTTTCTTCACCTTTGACATACTTCATCATTTTCCCAAATTAGTCCTAGATTTCTCCTCATTATCGTGTATCACTCGTTGATTTTCAATAATATCTCTTTACTTTTTATCCCATTTATTTGTCATAATCATTTAAATGCCAGCTTGACTCTGATTATTGTCGATTCATGTTTTCGTTATTTGGCCATTTCAGTTCACTCTTTCCTAGTATATCGAGTTGGCTTTGTTTATTTCTTGTTTAACATGTTTAAGTTTACCACATTTCCATAGTGTTGGAATGTTGAATGTACCAATGCCTGCGGAGACGCCGGCAAACGCTCCACTGAAGCGCCTGTGATGGCTGTTAGGTTTTGATTCTTGACTTATAATTAACTTCTCGAATTATCCCCACTCAGAGATCCGAACGGGGAATACTATTACCTGCGGAAGTAGTTACTAGGGAAATAATAATACACTTTTGTCATGTATCGATTTTCTTGGGAAATAAGTATGACGCGGTGGTTTCGCGTTACTTTCCTCGAAATTATTCTTATGGCCAAAGACGTTTCTTTCTTCAAAAATTTTATAATCGTCATATTTATTTGGTTATTTCACCAGTACTGGGTCGCCAGAGCCTCTATAGCGAAAATAGGGTGCACCGCTTAAAGGTAAGGCTGACATTTAGGAGGTAGAGGCTACATACTGATCGTATCCATCTCTGCTATCTCAACAATATCGAAAGTAGGAACATTATTAATAATAATAATAGTTCCCCGTGATAGGCCTCGAAGGCCCTTTGGGGTCGTAACCGGATAGATCTGTTACAGTCTAGAGCCTACGGTACACAAGGATAGTAACGTGGCCAGCGCTACGTACCGGCCGCCTATTATTACCCCAGAGTTTGACCTCCAGGTACTCATTTATTGCTGCAAATAGGAACATTGCTATTTATTAAAAACAAATTATATACGGACGTATGTTCGAGATTCGGTTTTATCGTCTCTTAGATATGAAATCTTTGAGTGTGTGTGGGGAGGGGTCGGTTGTAATAATATCACGTGTAAAATAGGCATAAACTTATTGGCTTACAAGGTGTAAAAATACTTTGCCGTCGATGAAGGACACATTGCTAACAAATCAGCGAATTTGAAAAAAGACGTATTGTTGGTCTACATGAAGGGAATGTTCTTTTATGAAAGATAGATTAAACAACTGGTCGCTATAGCAGTCCTTTAGCGTGACTTTAGAATAGGGGGGTCGAACGTACTCATTCACAAAGATCGGGGTCTGGTGTAGTAGGGTAGTAGGGATAACCAACCGGGAGGATCATTTTCATTTGACGTCGATTACAATAGTTAGAATAGGACCAACAACATGACGATCTTTCTTCCGACTACCGCTGACTTCTTTGGCAACGAATATTACAATTGGCAGTCGAAAGGCATAAAATTGTCTTTTCCGATTAATCCAGATTTCGTTTAAACCGAAAGTATGGTCGAATCCTAATGCGTCGCAAAAGCAAAAACAGCAGCAAGAAGTTTGCATTCATAGGAGGTACATATCGTCAACTATGGGTATTATAATACGGAGAGCTATCATTTATGATAGTCTTACAGCCTGCTATATCTCCTGCTCTTCAGAAGAAACCCCAACAAATTTTTCAACAAAATAATTTTTGACTATACGTGGCACTAACACATTAACCTTCTTTAACAAAACAGAGTGGAGACATTCCTATACCCCCATTTTTCACCAACTAAAATGTCTGAAATAGTTTTGCCGAAGAGTACAACGGTATTCATGACTTCAAAGAGTCTGACTGAATTATAGCAGCGTATCAATAATGAATGGAATGCAGTCCAAGGAGATACAATTCGTTTAATGTTTTATTCAATGCGAGGAGAATGAAGGCAGTCACAAGACCCTGAAGTGGGCAATACATAATTGAAAAATATATAGGGACACATTTTTGTAAATTTAATCATTTATTTATTTTATAAGATATAGTGTGAACGTTAACACAAAAAAACGAAGATTATGACTATAAATAAAAAACAAAGACGATAATAAGAACAAAATATACTGAAAGGGAAAACAACTAGAAGAGATAGCGGATTATGACTATTTGGGGACTACAGTAACCAAAAAATGCAATAGGATGTACTACTCATTAACGAAATCTTTACTGGAGAAAAATGAAATTATCAGAAAAACTAAAATACATGTTTACAAAGCAATATTAATACTAAAACATGGATAAGACAAATTAAGCATAACAACACAGTGACGACAGCGTAAATCCAAACATTGAGAAAAATAGACAGGATTAGAAACGTGAATACAAGAGACTCATTAAAAATAGAGACGCTAGTCAATATCATGGAAAGAAAAACTGGTACGGGTACAATATGAGAATGAGTGAAGAGAAACCTCCTTAAAAAAAAAAACGCAGACCAGGATGGACATGCTTACAACAGATAGCAGACATTGAAAGAATCAGGGGGAACACGCTAAATGAGATGAAACAAATGGCACAGGATCCGAAAACACGGAATAAAATAGGCAAGCAGTTGAACTAAGGCTTCTCCGCTCCGACGCTCTATATAGGCCAAAAGAAAGCAGAGGAAGAAAAACTTACCATATAAAATAAAAATTTAAATTGTTAATTTGCATTTTTTGGTGTTGCAATTTCAATAAACGGTAGCGTATTAATTGTGCTGTGGGATATGTCTGATGTATGAAGAAATAAAACGAGTTTAAACTAAAGAATCGAAAAGTTCATTGGACCGGAGTGGGAATAATTGTCTAACACCACAGACTACACTTTTTTCCACGAATAGTTATCCAATTTGTGATTTTCAAAAAACAAACATCAATTAATTTTCGCATAGAGGTCTTAGCACTTGTACGCGTGTACAAAACCCAACCACTTAGTTCACGAGCCTCCCTTGTAGTCTTATTTTGAAAGCGCTCCGTGCTCCAGACGGCCGCGCAATTACAAAACAATGCCGCGTAAGTGATTTCAGCAAAAACCCATTAATTAGAGCCGAGTGCGATGTTTTATTCATCGAAAGGGAAGGTAAACGCGGCACTTATATAAGCAATTTGGACGTCACGCGAGCCGGCGTGTTTTTTCGCACGCTGACAACACCTTCGGGTATCGAGTGCTGGTCGAGCCGGCCAAGTGGTCCTCGGATCTCTTCTTTGGCACCGGCCCGCGATAAAGGCCGCCCGCCGACGGCCATTAGCCGGGAAATTCGGGCGCTCAAGAAAGGCGCCGCAAACGCGCATAAATATTAATCGGGCATTGAGCGATTTTTTTGGAAACCTTGGGCCGCAATGCAGCCGCAGTGCGTCGTGGGCAGAAGGAAGTGAGGCGGCCATATATTAACTCTGAGGTATGGGATTAGTGTATGCAAATTGCGTTCCGCCGAATTGGAAACCAGTTTTTGGGCGGCAGGGCAATTTTGACGGCTTTATCTGCTTCCCTGTGAAAAGGCCGTCGAGTGGTAACGCGTGAGAAGTAGACGAACTGGAATAAGAAGCATCGAGCGAAATTAGTTTTACAATAATGGTCTCCGGTCATGCAACAATTACAGAGAAATAAAGTTGTTAGTGGAATTAGAGTTTTACGAATCATAACATGTTGAAAGTTTCTCTTAATTGTTTTATTTTTTAGTGTACTTTTTTAAATTAAAGTTTTACAATAGCGATAATAGTATAATTACTTTTAATATATTATTATTATTATTTTTAGAAATATGTTGATCCTTAAAACTTTAGGACATACAGTTAGGGTACAAATAATAGGAGATAGTAAAAAAACTCAAAAAAGAGGGGAAATAGACCCAGAAATTGTGTGTGGAAATATTTAGGAGAAGAAAAGCAGCTAGAAAACATTAGAACAAACTAAAAGGAGTTAGCAAGAGCTCCAAGAAAATCCAAGTAAGAGATTTGACATCATGAAAAGAAAATAAGGAAAAAAATTGGGTAGAAAACCTTTTTTTACCTATATTTTTATATTTCTGTTAAATTCAAACCTAGTAACATAAGTGCAATAATAAGAATCTAAAAGTCTTAACTATCTCAACTACAAATATCTATTAAAATGTATAACAAAACAATAATGTGAAATGATCCTGGAACAGTCCCCGAGGTTTTCTAAAACGGCACCCTCTTTAACAAGGGTTTTGTGCAGCGACTGTACGGCCAAATGACTGGGAATATCTCTTACCAAGTGGCTGAATTAGTTTCTTTGTTGCTGGCGCCATCTACCACTAATTAGTAATTCTTGTTGCTTTGTGTTTGCAAAGCTCATGTTTCTCTGATCGGGTTTTAATCACTTGTTGCAGAGTGAAAATATTGTCAATACGGGAACGACTGCCGCTGTGCAGCAAACCACTTTGTTCTTCTATATCTGGGAAGTTGCGTTCTATTTTTGTCTTTAAAACCCCAAAAAACCTTAAAGCCCTTGTATAGTTTCAGTCACACTTATTTATCTGTAATTGCCACATGCTTTTTTGTATCTTCTTTTATATACAGAATTAATCTATACCAAGCGTTTTTGGGGTCTTGCCGTCTATTAAAATTATTGCATGTGGCAGTTTAGGTCTATATTTGACTAAGTCCACGGGAATACCTTCTCATTTTACGTGGTGAATTTTTGTATCCATTTATGTTGAAAAATCCTGTTTACTATTCTTAGGCACAAATTTTTCCACAGATCAATCATTCATCGACCGCTGTCATTTCTAATGCCCTCGCCAAACCTACTTATAATTTCACTATTTTACGTTCTTGCTATGCGAACATTGACAGTCACTAATTGAAATCACTACTTTTTTGGTTTGCGTTTCAACGAGATTATTATTAATTCATCATAAAACTCCTGTTTTGTTTTAACAATCAGAGTTATCTATTGGAACATATACACACACAATAACAATCTCACATATGTTCTTCTTCAGCTCTATTTTTTTATTTTTACTTGGTTTTGACCAAAACCCGCTTAAGACTTAATATTTTTATATATATTTTTTAATTTTACTGGCAAGTTGTTTACGGTTATTTTATATGTAACTATTATAATAAAATCGGCAGCTTTATTGGATATTAACTAGCCAAACTTTTGGCAAGGCTGTTATATAAACTAAACTAAAGCTATGTATCCCACTTTACTAAGCATTATATTTATATGTAACTAATAGATGCTTCATATTTAAATATCCAGAAGAAATAACGGAATAAAGATGCATATAATCGGGAGTACCACAGGGCAGTGTCATCGAGTCAACTGTTCACTTAATAAAATGTATATCTCCGACATTCCAGAATCTTCAAATTTATTTTTTATAATTACCTTAGTAGATGATCATAGTGGCAAGGCTGTAACACTCCCCTTGTGAGCGTGACCTGCGAACTGAAAGGTTGAGGCTTCCACATGTTCGCCCTCAATGACCGGTCGTAGGCAATCATCTCTAGGTCAAGCGCGATTTACTACGTTTTCCTTTTCTTTGTGATTTCCATTCTGAATCTGTCCCTTCCACTTACGATGTAGAATCTTCTTTCCTACTTGGCGTTGGCTTGTTTTTGCTACTCATCGTTGTTTATTCACTCTGACCAACTAATAGTAATATTCATTGCGGGTATTTAGTAGCGAGTGCTTGCTATAGTCTCCGTTACTTTTCTCATTTCTTGCATAATAGCCCAAACATTTTACACTAGAGTTATATATTGTTTCTGTTGTTGATAGCTGTCTCGAGGTCCAGATAAGTTTTAATCGTCTAAAGGCTTGTTAAGCTGATTTTGTTTTTAGCATCTGTAGTTATGATGAGGCCTAGGTAGTTTCTTCAATATCTTCAATAATAATGTAATCAACTGAGAAAAAGGTCATGTTTATGGTATTTATTATCATGGGTTTTGTTTTGCTCGCATTTACTTTCTAGTCCATTCGCTGGGCTTTGTTAATCGGTATGCTCAATTGTTTTTCCTTGTCTGCTATATGGCATATGGTCGTCTACAGGCACTTGCAGGGTGGTGTCTATTTCCCAAAATTTTAGAAGGAAAATCTGGGTTAGTTTTAGAGATTCTGCCACATCTTTCTACTCCTCTGGATAATTATGGTTCATGTTTGTTCTCAAGGATTGTTTCTGCTCTATTGCTCTCGGGCACGTTTCATATTTGAACATTCTATAGTGAGCTTTTCCATCTTTTAGCTATTAAGATGTAGTCTATTTGGTTTCTACTTTTCTGTCTAATGAAATGTTTTAATCTTATGGTTGCGTGTATACGAAAAAATTGTACCTCCAATCAGTTAATTGCGAGTGCTTGTAAATTTTGATAGTATTTAGCATTATTGTTCTTTTGTTCTCATGTGCATTTTTCCATTATGCTTTCTGGGTTTGTTGCTACTGGCTTTAAGATGACGATGGATATATCGCGGACGAGAATTTGCTGTAGAGTATTTGCTAATTTGTTACATAAGGTTTGTTTGTCATCGTCAGAGGAAAGTTCAGCTGGAGTATAACATTGAATGTAACTCAATATTCTGTAACGAGTATATAATTTCACTTTTTTCTTCTGTCTGATATAGTTTTGCTAAGCTTTAGGTATAATAACAGTGTCCTCAGGGTGAACTTAATGGTTAGGTAGGAGAAGTTATTTGAGACTTTATCCTACTCCATTAAGATTTCGCTTACAGATGATACTGCTGTATTTTAACAGAGAGTATTGAACCGTTACTAGCATCGAAAAAACATCAAACTGCGCTAAGAAACTTACAAAAACAGCGAATTAAGGTAGACTTCAGCATGTAACCTACTTTTACTCTATTAAAACGGATAAGTTCAAGTGTTACTCATAAGGGTGTGCTACTACCTCAAACTAAAATAACATACTTAGTCATGTATCTCTGAAGCCTATTAAACTGGAAACACTATAGCTTCACCATCTGTAACCAACTTAAACCTACATTCTCTAGCAATGTGAGTATGTGAAACATCGAAATCCTCTACAAGGCTTTGTATTATACACACTCGGAACTATTATCCACCTCCATTGCAAGTGCACCAGTGTTATTAATCTCTTAGGAATCGGTCATAGAGCATGTCTATTAAAGCGATGTGAGCCGATAGATGTAGAAAAGCCGCAATTTGTGTAAAACCAATTGTTTCGCTTAAATAAGAAAATTTATTAACGGCCATCATAAATAGAAATTGTTAAATCATTCTATTTGATAATATTAAAGATAATTGTTACAATTTACGCAAAAAATGTTCAAAACATAAATATTCTTTGCATTTTAAAACCATTTGCAGAAGCTTAATTTTATAAGAATTTTCCTATAACTTACTTCTTCAAATTTTAAATTGGTCACATAGACATCTACAGGTTTGAGGAACTTCAAAGTGCAATTGCGTTACAATTTTCAATTAAATCCTTAAAAATATCGCTAATTTTGAGAAAATAACGTGTTGTTCAATGTGGTAAGATTGCGAAATTGTAGTAAAATGAAAAAGGTGGAAAATCTAAAAAAAAAAGAAAATTTCAAACGAGAGAAAATACCAACTGATAGTTTAACCTGGACCACTGATGCGTGGTACAGAGAGCTGATAACTCACTCACCTTAAATACCCCCATCGACAAAACTGAAACGAAGCGATTAAAGAAGAAAAACACTACTTGTGAAATAAAAAATACATCAGCACTGAATGTAAGAACCATGCAGGAAACGACCTATATAAAAATAAATATAAAAAGCCTATATAAATAATAATAGAAATTGATATGCCAAATATCCAGATATTAGGAATATGTGAAACAAGATTGCTTGAACATGGAGAGCTAAGAAACGCAAATAGTAGCATAGTATTATTTTCAGAAAAAAAACGAGGTGGAGTTACTGTTAAAACATGAAGTAAAAAAAAGTATATTACGCAGGAACGCAGTAGCAGACCGAATGATCACAGTATCTTTAAATACCTCAAATAAGAAAAATTAGCACAATGCAATGTTATTCCCTAACAAAGGTGAACGATTAAGAAAGAAAAAGCATTTCTACCAGGAGCTGTCAGATGTCTTAAATGAAATTGACAATAATGGTTATATTACGGGCGACTTAAATGCCAAAATAGGCAAATAAAACACAAACAGTTTTTGGTAATCATAGAATAGGGATCAAAAATGACGATGAGGATCAACTAATTTAAATTAGCCTAGATAAAAATTATAGCAAGAGGTGCAATATTTCCACACAAAAAGTGTCGTAAGGTAAGGATTGAAGATTTCGCCTGATCTGTATCTGTATTCAATTCATGAGACATCTTGATGAGTACAAGGTTATCCGGAAAGTTGGTTGAAAGGGGTTCTCACAGAGATATAAATTTTGTTTAAGTTGATACCACTGCCGTGGGGAGCCAGTTGAAGCAAACGAGCTCTGCCGGACGTCAGTAGCTTCCCAACTGTCGTTGTGGTGAAGATTTAAGATGAGGCTATTCCATCTAGCAAATGAAGCTCGTATAGCTACGTAAATAAAAGACTGCCGCTGTGCTTATCACAAACCGTCTGGTATAAGGTGAAAAATAATGAAAGCATTTCTTCTGATCGCCTGTTATTCTGTTATTCATTCATGAGATCGTGAGTGATAAACTGAGATATCGAAAGTTGTGTGTGAGATAGGTACCGAAGATACTGAAGACAGTCTCGCACTAAATTGAAGGAATATCTGGGTAGAATACACTTTTCCAATGACGACGAGGTGAAAATCGAAGTGGAGAACTAGTCTAAATAGGGACATACGTCTATGATACAGGAATATAAAAAACTCGTCCCGCGGTTGACAAAATGTATTAAAGGTGAAAAAATAATGTAATACCTATACTATAACTGTAAGTTTCACTAAAATATATGCATTTTTGTGTTTTTAAAAATCTTGTAACCTTACTTTCCGTATAACTCTCGTAAATGGAAAAACTGTTTATTTGCTGAAACAGTCAGTAGATCTCGGATGTGATTATCGCTTACTAATTGGAAAAATTAAACTTAAAGAAGCCTTAATTAAACTAGTAGAGAAGAGTGTCAAAGCAGACAAGAGAAATTTGGCAGCCAATATTGAGAAATTAGCAGAAATGCAGCGCAACAAACAATATGAGAGAACTATATGTAATAATCAAATCTCTGGTCAACAGAAATCATAACAGCGACAAACCTTTTATTATTAACAACAGATGAAGAACAATTTAATCTGTGGCATGTAGCACTGTATGGAATTATTGTCTAATACACGATTAAGACAGTTTACACAACGAAGAAAATGGAAGACTAGCAATGGACATAGAAAAATCAACATAATACGAGATTGGAGAGGCAGTTTAGCACGAATTATTATAGAAGAAACTAGAGAAAAACTGACTAACGATTTCACAGTATAAAACATGAGACCCCATGGAAATTCTTAAATAATTTCGGTATTCCTGAACTAATTAAAATGATGTACGAGGTGTTGTACAAAAGGATATATGGGTAGCAAAATGGACAAAGAAAGGAGGGGAGTAAGGGTGCATACTGTCTCTTACTCTTTATTAAGTGGGGAAGCGAAGCGGAGTCACTTACTAACTTCATGTTGTCCGTCTGTCTGTCCGTCCGTCCGACCAATCGATAGGTGACCAAAAAGGCTTGTTTGCTAGTGATTTTGAAACTGATTGGTCAAAGGTCAGCGTTAGTGACCTTCACTATTTCAAATTATCAAAATAGCAACAAGACATGTAGCATATCATTCAACTCGTCTTTGAACACTGATTAATTTAAACATAAAACTTTGAGTTACTACGTGACCTTTAACCAGGAAACGCAATTTCTCAAATTTGGGAGACTGCTTCGCCACTTCGCTATGCGTTGCAAGCTTTGCAGGTTTATTACCAGGTGTACCGGAAAGTCTTTACCGGTTTTTTTGGAAAAAAATGCATAATTTTCGATATAATGAAAAAATTTATTTATTTAAAATATTGACCATTTAATTCTGCACATCTTGCCCATCTTTCAGGCAATTTATGAATCCCATTCCGAAAAAATTGTTTTTCCCTTTGAGCGAAACCATTCATCCATCAATTTTTTTAACTTCTTCGAAATTGGCGAAGTGCGTGCTGCTCTGCTAACGCAGAGCCCATTGATGCACAAAGGTGATGGTCGGACGGGGCAAGTTCTGGAGAGTACGGCGGGTGCAATAATATTTCCCACCCAATCGCTTTCAATGCTTCCTTGACCGGTTTTTCTGTATGAGGCGGCGCGTTATCGTGCGGTAAAATCACTTTACCGTGTCTTCGATCCCATTCTGGTCGCTAATAGTTTCTTGGGCCGCATTTAACGCTTCTGCCAATTCTTTTTGAGTTTGTGTTGGGTCTTCATCCAATAACTTCTGCAGTTTCGCATCTTCAAACTTTTTTGATCTGCCAGTACGTTCTTGGTCTTGCACATCGAAAACACCACTTTTGAATTGTCGAAACCACGCCTCACATGTTTTTTTGGTTGGAGCATGCTCGCCGTATGTTTCAACTAACAAACGATGACTTTCAGCGCCTTTTTTCTTTTGATTAAATAAAAAAGTAATGGGTGCCGCAAATGCACGTTTTCAAGCACATAACTTGACATTTTCGAAGAGGTATAAATATATGACGCTGATACTTTCACAAAATATAACCTACGACGTTGAAGCTTGATGTTTGTAAAATAAAATGAACACGTGTCAAATCATAATATTTTATATTAACCCTAGCGACACCTATTGAAAAAAACCGATAAAGACTTTCCGGTACATGTGGTAAATGCCTAGATTATGTAATGGGAAGAACGATACAAAAGAAAAATGGAATCGCCTGGAACCACCTGTAAAGTAAGTAATTGGCGGGCACGGAATATGTTGACGATATATTTTCATAGTACACACAAAGAGACCAAGGACTGAAATAGAAAAAAACAGCATAAATGAAGGTAGAAATAGAATTAAAGGAGATACTGTACCAAGATTGAGACGAGATAAAACAGATGCAAGAGTTATACTATCTGGGGAGTATAATTAAAACTAATAGATGAACAGATGAAGATATTAAACAAAGTTTAAAGGAAGCCCAGTATGTGTTTGAAATTCTAAGCAAGAACAAATTAGGAAAGTCCTTAAAAGGACAAAACGATTCAAGGATTATATTGGTATATGGTGGGAATAAGGAACAGAAGCAGACCGGTAAACACATGGAGAATACCTACAGAGGTCGAGTGTAACGAAGTAGGAAAGAGTTGTGGTGAACTAGCTGTCATGCTAAAAATAGGAAAAATGGAAATACTTCTTTTAGATAGCCTTTACTCCTTCTACACGAAGTAACAGAAATGAATATTGGTTATCAATACAAGCAGGAAACCACAAATTTAGATAATTGTCAAAAGTAATCTCAAAAACGATCACCCTGTTAGCAAACTTCTTGTATACGTTCCAATGCACAAGTGAATGTTCAGTTCTGAGAAAATTTAAGAAAGTAAAATGGAGCAAGTTCTGCATTCGAACTGCACAAACAATGATGTAAGCATCAGGAGCGTTATCCGGTGACGGCTAAAAAGCAAATCGTTTGCATGCATTAGAATAAGGTACGTAGTTCGGCGACTGCAGTAACTGTATGCAGATAAGCGCAGCTTCATTTAGAGGAGCGCGCCGTAACGGTACCGGCTCTGCGAGGAACAAATCTGCATTGCGAAACAATAGCGGCCGACAATTTGAGAAACTCGTTAATGCCTAATGGGCTGGATGGGCTGGACGGGATGGGATCGCGACGCCGCGGCGAGTTGCCACGAGTTACAAATTATTTCCTGCAATCAGCCCGCTCTTTGATTGATCCAATTTATAGATATTACCTAGGAATGCCGGGCCGCTCGCCCGGGGCGCGCTCATTACGCGCCGAGTTTGTTTGTTCTTTCGTAATTTATGCGGTGGAGTTTGCAAACCGCCGGCTCTCGAGCAGCAGCTCATTTGAAATCGTTTTGCTGAAACGCTCGCAGCCTGCATTCGATTTGAAAACGCCTTTCCGATCGCTTGCAGCCGCAGTAGTCGATGCTCCGCGCTAATGGCCTGGCGCTGGGAAATGGCGATCGGGCCAATAAAAGCTTCGCAGTTACGAAACGCCGCTGCTGCATTTCACAATTGGTTTATTGCCGTCTCCTAATCGGCACTTACACTGTAACTCCGCATAGAAAGTAAAGTGCCATTTACGTAAAAATATTGACTTATAGCTTTCTAACTTTCCGATTATTTGTGATTAATTAATTTTTGGTGATCTATGGTAGCTCTAACAAAAAGCCCAAGGCTCAAAGCTGTCTAAAACACATTAAGGTAAATTGGAACAACTATTAATCTTTAGCACCAGCTACTTTACCGCTAACATTTTAAGGGGTATAAATTCTAAAAACTTACGTAGGACAGAACTGGTTGTACTCGCTACACCACAAGTTTTCCCACTCCACTAGAAGGTATTGCTTCGGGGACTCGAAACCCATGAGGTTTGCACAGGCTAGAACCTTCAAAAATGACCAGACGCTGTGAACTATAGAATTGAGGTCAAATGAATTTGGTGGCCGTTCTTCAGCGCTACTAATATCAGGAAAGTTTTCTCCGCATCAACATTTTTCTGTGAGCACTGTGGATCTTTCTCAAATGTCAAAATCTGACCTATAAAATGTTTCTGGACCTAAAATAACGTAACAACTTCCAAAATATCACTATGGTGCCCATTTTGATTCACTTCGAGTTCTCTGAAAGTAAGAGCTTTGCCTGTAAAACAAATTACACTCCATACCTTGACAGACCCTGAACGTTCTTTAGACCACTTCTTATTGTTTTAATTATTGTGTAAATAACACTACCAAAACAATGAATCTTTCCAGCACACTACCACTGCACCTTTACCATTGCGCAGTACTTCTAAAGCTTCTTGTGTATTGAATTTCATTTTCAATGTGCTTGAATATTTTTTCTGTTCCGAATGTATATTCTACAGTAGGATAAAGCTATTTAATCCATGGACTTGGTTAAGGCGACATACAAAATAAATTAGCTTTTCAAATTGGCTAAGATTTGTGTGTTGTTGCCGATGCTTTTAAGAGAATACGCTTTAGAAGAACTTCTTAGTTTTCAGGTTACATCGGATTGGGATCCATCATCTCTCTTATTTTATTCTTGTTTGTGAAAATGAATTTTGATTACAATTTTATTAATTTAATACATACAAAAAAACATGTCAGGTACATGTCATTCAAATGACTGGTGCTTCGCATTACGGCACTACACCATTACTACATCGATTACATTCATTTTCTTATACTCTGGACTTGAATTTCACAATACCCAATTTTCTTAAATCTATCGTAGCCTTAATTTGTTCTGCCTCCGAATTCGCCTTAGTGGAACACTTGGGAAAGCATGAAAACACTAATTAGGACAGGCGATTTGGAATTGCTGATGGTTTTGAGTCCTTAACATTTCCAACACTACGCAAAGGAAATAAACTAATATACCTTAATCTAGCCTTTAGTGCGTCTGTTTTGTCCGAGGGTTTTGTAGTCCGCATCTCGCACCTGCTCAAATTTTCCCCACCCCCGCGCGCCCATTGTACATCCTAGTAACTTGCCGTGCCGATTTGCAAACTCCGCTCCCTTATATCTCTAGTTCTGACTGGCAATCTGCTTTTGACAAGCCCCATTGGAATCGGCTCCAAGTTGGTCCACGCGCCTATTGTCCGGCATTCCAGCAGTTCAACTTCTGCCGACAGTATCTCTGTAAGGTTTTACACCTCGATTTTCAAATTCGTCTACGATCTCATACTGCTGATTACAAGTAACGTTGATTTGCTGTCCGTTACTACAACACATGGGTATTATTCCTCTGTACATTTCGATGTACTTCAGGCACTCTTTAATTCGAAAAAGCTCGCACGGGAAAATACTGCCCCAGCCTGCGAGCCTAGCTTGGCCGTTGTGGATCTTTTCTTCTCCTAGCATGAATAAGAACACGGCTCCCGCTTTTCCGTCGTCCGTCCATGATCTGTCCGTGTAAGAGCACAGCTGTAGCGCCTTAGCTTCTTCCACGTTGAATGAGATGCCATCTACTTGATAACATCTTTTCGCAGCCCCAGTCCTTCTTGAAGTTGTTGCTTCGTCCTGGTTGTCAGCCTCCTGCGATCTGCCACTTCCTACAGAATCAAATTTGTAAGCGGTAATTTGCTCAATACTAGCGCAGTTTCGGTGGTTACAGTGCTGTAAGCGCTTACCACCTTGACTGCCACTATCCTTGTGACCTAAGTGGACCCTAGCTTCTCTAATTTTACACGTTTCCGCCCGTATTTCGGCTGCGTGTAGCATCGCTGGCTGCACCACCCCCCATCCACGCGCGCCGTTGCTTTTCCGCGAAAACCTAACGTAACACCGATCCGGTGGGAAATGTGTTTTCTTTTGTCGCACACCGCTTTAATATGGCTTACCCAAGATAGTCTATCGTCCATTTCTACCCTAAGACACCGAATGCGATCATTGTAATACACGTGCTTGCCGTTCGACAAGAAAGTCAGCTTCTCTTGTACCAGTGTCTTTCTGAAAAATATCGCTATGGCCTTTCTCTGGTTAAAGCACCTCTAGTGCCTTACTGCTGTGCGATTTCAGCGTTTTGAACTATTCCGCCTGTACCATTCGCCATCTTTCCGGCAACTATACTCTATATATATCTCCGTACACCAGTTTCCAGTTTACCAGTCCGGAGCACGAACCCCGGGTGCAACCTCACATTACCCGTTCCTTCACAATACCGTTGCCTATTTCGACTTCACCGTCCTCACACTAAAATAGTGTTTGACTAGAGTAGATTTCGCGGGAAATCTCGCCCGGCTAGTTGTCGAATAATTTTTGACTATCACGTGTTGTCGAACGCTCTTGTTGTGTCTAACGCGATTTGATCTCCGAAAATGCGCACTTGATCACGTCCATCGTTGACTTGCTCACTCGAAAGCCGCACTGTTAGAACACGATCTAGCGCCTTACCGACTACCGGAAGCAAGCTTATTAGTTGGGAACTGCCCGGGTCAACTGAATCTTCTTCCATCAGTTTTGGAATCAACTGAACTGTCTGGATTTTCCAACACTTAGGTAACGCATCTAGATCGAAACTTGCATTAGAGATATTTTCGAATATTCCCGGTGCAATCTCGAAAGTCTTCAGCACCATGTCCATTTTATGCCGTCATGCTCCTGGGTTCATCCTTGCAATTGTCCTTCGAATTTCCTTTTTGGTTCTCTGAACGTCGATCGGTTTATTTCCAATGATCTAAGATATGTTCCACCGTTTCACAAAGACCTCCGATAAACGTGTAATGTACGAACTGCGGAATTAACGAATGGGGAATGGGATTCGCTACTAAGCACAGGTGATATCAGGATTATCTGCGATAGGTGCTTCTTATAGTTTTCTATTGTCATACTCCACTGATTTACTTAGCCAATATTAACTTCTACTGTCTTTAAGACCAACCAGATTAGCTCAACAAATTCTTTTTAAAACTCGCACGCGCATAGAAGGATGTCTCCTTAGAACAGAAAGACGGAGAGGAAAGGAATTTCTAAGGGAAATGTAAATTGAGTTACTGTTGCATTGAAATAAAATATGGAATTGTTAGTATTATTTGTAACAAGAAAAGTATTTCTAAAGAAACTAAATAAAAAGCTACTGCAATTTTCCCTGAAAATTAAAAAAATGGATATGAAGATTTCCCTTCAAACTTAACTTGAATAGCCTTCAAAACTTGTGAAAGATCAAGAATCTGCAGTGAAAACCAATAGGTAATTAGATATTTATTATCCAAACGCAAACATTATAATGATAACTTCTTGTTGAAATATACAAAAAAACAATCAAAAATGTGTGATCTAAAACACTGTATTTGATAGAATAACAAAATGGTAAGCAGTTTTTTATAATTAAGGAATATCCTTGGTCGTGAAGTGCTTTCTGATTACATTTGGGAAATATCTCGATATCGTTACTATGTAAAAAAATTAATGTTACTGAATAATTCTCGGAATAACTTCTATCCACAATATTTTTGATTATGCAAGGGTATTATGGAAAAACAAGCTCTCGTAGCTGCAACAATTAACGGAATGTTAAATATAAACAAACAAAGGTTTTAAAGCAAGACTATAGCAAAGTTATGGGAAACGTATCTAGAGATTTTAAAATTTTGTATCTTGAAATATAAGCAGGGCTTGGTCTTCATTTAATGCTCTAGTTAGTGTGACCCCTTGAAATACGCTTATTTACTAATTTATATAATCATTCAAAAAAAGGTTGGACCAAAAAAGTGGAACTAAGCAAACATAAGCATAGTAATTTATGTCTTCATAACTATCTTTTCTATCTTTTATATTATATTACCTTTAAGATGTTATGTATATTTATATAATTTGAATTAAGATCAAACCCGACACCCGTCTAGGGTAAAAGGGTTAAAAAGAAAAAGAAGAAGAAGAATTAAGATCAACGTATAATTTTAGCTACAATGTATACACCAAAACCAACCAACCATGGTAACATTGAACTCTTCTGTTGTAGAAGGTAAAGCTAATAAGTTATTACACAATCAAAGCCAATTTATTATTTTAATATTTAACTTTTTAAACTAATCCTCTTGCGAACAATTAAATTAAGTACTTAACTTTTTTTTGCTGGGATTAATTAAATTTTTGCATAATTTTGATCTAATAAGAAATTGTACGAAGGCTGCAAAACAAAGGAAATTATTTTAATTTTAAGTATATAATTTTTGATAATCTAACCGAACTTATTTATTCTCACGCAACATTTTTACAGCAGGGTACTAATTACAGGCTGGTGCGACCGCGGCATCAACGATAAAACAAAGAAGACACAAAGGAAACGCATTCTGCAAAGGAATATTCTCGTAATTAGTGTTCGTGGGATTAAAAATAAATGGTAGTTTTGTTTCCTTCGAAATTAGATAGACATCTACACGGCATGAATTCGGAAAATTGCTGTTAACGCACAGATAAGAATCTGCTCCCAAAAAACAATCCAGGTTTAATTGGTTTTTACACTTTTGTTCACTAAAGTAGAGCAGTACACGTACTCCAATGAAGATTTAGGCGAAATGGCAGAAACGAAGGTGAAGGTTTTTTTACTAAGTGATCTATTTAAAAGTTCGAATTCAAAATTTTTTTAAATTTTTTATAAAATGTTCTGTTAAACAGATTAGCTTTTCTTTTTCAATATTTTATTGTTTAATACTTTCCATGGATTTTCTTCATACGGTTCTAACTTTTATCTTTTTAAATTTTAAATAGTTGATTTTGTTGCATGACAATTAATAACATCTAAAAAAAAGTAGAAATAACTCCCTGCAGCCAGTACGCTGCAACATTCTTACTAACAGTCAAAACAAATTTGAGGCACTTTCTCATACTCGGCATGATAACAATGCACAAGGAAACAAAAGTCAACTATTTCTATAACCCCATGTATACAAATAGTTTACTTTTGTTTTTTAACTATGAGTAAACAATTAAGAGCTATAGAAAAAGAACAATTTTACACTAAAGCATTCACAAACAACAGACACAAAAAAAACTTTATATGGGTCACACAGAATTGCAACTAGAAGTCTTCACCAATCTATGACACGCCGTACGCAACATTGTGAATATATAGCATTAGGTGACAAAAAAATCCGCTATTCACAGTAGATCATGAATCGAAGGAAAATGAGAAAAACATACACAAAATTGAATACTTAAGCAACGTGACGTTTAACCACCTATAAAGAAACATATAACATCTTAAAATGCCCTACTAAATGTGCCTGATCAAAACTATCCGCAAATTATTAGACTGTGCAGTCTACAAAGATTTGTAAAAAGCTAGGCAAGCCCCTGTTAGAAGAAATGTAATTAGTTTCCAAATTTAAACAATGTTCCGCACTTACATAATCAAATAGTAAAACAAAGCGAAACACCAATAAGACTGCAAGGAGACGGGATACTCTATGCGTAAGCTTTTGCTAGAAATACCAAATACAAACAAAGAATAACGAATTAACCTCAATGAACAGCTAACGAGCTTTTTAAATCAATTTAAGAATATGTTAGGGGCAGTTCATGTATCAAAAGAGCAGGTACTTAATATGCTGGTCACAGTTATAAATAAATTGACTTAAAAATGGCTTTATCGTAACGTTTGCCTTGTGGAACGTAATTGGATTTACAAACTACATACCAGAAATAGCGATATTTGTACAACCACAAAAAACTGATGGGAATTATTAAAAAACCACACTAGGCATTATATTTTACTAACGATCCAGATGGCATGGCCCATAATGAATCAGCGGTTATGATTGTAACTCAAATCTTACAAAACAGACTAACTTTAAAGCACAATAATTTAAATAGGAACTATCGTCCATTCGTTAACTGTAGTAGCAATTTATTGCTCTCGTACTAAGAAGTACGAAGGTATTTCTAACAGCTCGGCAATAAATTAATAACCGCCAAAGATTGGAATGCCAAACATATGTCATGAGGATTGCTATTCAGAATTTAAATATGAGGTATGTTCCAACGAAAAAACTAACGTATTTGTTTAGTGATTCCCAAAAAATAAAAATCTATTATACAACGCAATAGCAGTACATTTTGAAATATAGAATCAAATTTTGACTTATCCTCCGACTACTCGTCCATCATTGTAACGACAAAGTTTAGAAGTAGTTTCGTGGTAATCAAAAAAGAAAGTTCATTTAGACTATGTTATAAACACACCAATTGGGAACAATTTCAAAAATTATTGGATAAATTTTAGCTTAAAAGAACCTCGACGAAGAAACAGATTATTTAACTGCATTAAATACAGAATCCTGCTTGGATTTATCACAAAATTGATGACATACTTTGTCATTTAAGAAAACTCGTCATTGAGAACCGAAAAGCGCCAGCCATATAGCAAAAAAACAGAAATTTGCAATGTAATATATCATAGACTTACCCATGCGGTACTAAAAAAGAAAAAATGAAATATTTAAATATTGTGTTACAAACTTAATCAGGCACACAATATGGAGAGAAATCAAGAAGTTGAAAAAACCAAACGTAGCAATTCCGCCAATTCTAAGAAATGGCAGAATTTAAGTCATATCTGACAACGACAAAGCAAATATCTTTGCTAAGCACCTTGAACAAGTCTTTACAACTCCATATCCGTGTGTGAACGCAAATAATGAAGAAATAGAAGATTTCTGCAATGCACCATGTTAATTATTTCTTCCGATTAAGCCGTGTTTGCCTACTGAAGTGCAGCAGAAAATTAAATGCATAAATTCTAGTAAATCTCCCGGTTTTGGTATTAACGTTGGACAAATTTTATGAAACTTAGCCAAAAAAAATCTCTTGTTCTGATCACTACCACTTATATCAGCATATTAAGACTTGTTATTACCCAGTTCAGTGTAAATTTGCCCTAATTGTAATGATAGTTAAACCTGGGAAGCAACCTACAGAACCCACATTATATTCCATTGATGTAGAAAATATTCGAAATATTACTTTTAAAAAGGATGGCGAATCCTGCCAACTTAAACCATTTGACAATACACCAAAACCATCGAATTACCACCAAAAAATGGTATTGTTAGGAACAAAAAAGTTTTGTACTTCAGCCTTTGTTGACAGCAAGCAGACATTAAATGAGTTGTGGATTACGGAATTGCTATATAAAATTAAGTTACATTTCTTAAGGAAAACATATCTGCTGTTCAAGTCATACTTGCACAAGAGAAGTATCCAGGTCAAAGTTAACAACGCTGTATCCACTTACCATATCACTTCACTGTAGATGTACGATACGACAAGGTAGCGTACTGGACCCATTATTGTACCTAATGTTTACTGTTGATGTTCTAACTACACATGCAACTGAACTCGCCACTTTCGCCGGCGATGCGGCAATACTATCTATTAACGAATCCCCAGTGCCAACGTCTTAGATTCTGCAAAACCATCTTGACCTCCTCCAAAAGTAGTTTGATAAATGGACATAGAACATGCTTACAATTAACAATCACTAATGCTGTCACGGATGAAGTCACAGATTAGGATTACATCCTGAATAGAAACTTAGCTGGGTAATCACACATGTGAACATTAAAGCAAAACAAATGAGCTGGTTAATTGGCCGAAGATCCTAGTTTCTTTATAAAATGATGTCTTACTGTATAAAGTCATATTAAAGCCAATCTGAACGCTATTAACGAAATTTAAAAACTAGAAGTCTTTTGACCATTTCAGTCTGGTGGATCAATTAGCTCACGAGCCAGCAAATCCAAGAAAACTAAAGCGTCGCCAGTCACCAGATCTTGTCTCAAAAATCAATTAGGATACTGTTTCGGTTCTATTTATGAGCAATATTGATGAATGGATGGAAAATATGTATAGATACCACCATCTACCTTTAGTCGTGTATTTCAGTAAGCAAGGATATCAATAAAAAACAATAATAAAAATGTTGCAGAAAGGCTTTTGTCTGCCAGTAAGTCACCAAAAGCTCATGTATGTATTATTTTTTTATAAGCACAACTTTGTTTTTAATTATCTCGATAGCATAAATTGAGGTTTGTGCACTATTCCAGCATTGGAATCGCCAGAACTGAAAATGTGTTTTAGTTGCCGCTAACAGAAAATAAAAAATCTGCCACCATACATTACTTTATTTGGTGCGTTAATTTTTTAAACAGATGTAACATTTTGTATCTTGCGAGCGTGATAGAATTATTCCACAACATGAATTGGTTACTCTCACTTAACAATGGGCAATGAAAACTTTCTTCGAACGTGCTGGGCGTCGCGCCGATCAGATGAATCGCATTGACCCGAATCGCAGCCTCAACCCGAAGGGTAACTCGGCAGCTTTGAAGAGAAATTTCGCGCTGCGTTCGCATTCACTGGCGGCTTTGTGTTGCGGCCGCGGAGGCGGCCAAGCCGGGGAAAGCCCATTGTATTTAGGGAAACTTCTGCGCACGCGATACAGATCGTGATTACGCATTGTTCAGCTCGGGCCGCCGCGGGCGCCCTACCGGTCCTCTCGATTACTGACACCGGCGGCCGCGGCGGTGGGTGGCTTCCCTTTTGCGGCGGCGACAACCCAAGCGGCGACGGGAAGCCACGGGAGGAGGTTCGTCGCCTGTGCGGAGACTTCAACGACGGCGCTCGCGCTCGCGAGTGCTCGAAATGCATATTATGCTGCGTCGGGGGCTTCGTTTTGTCTTCCGCTAAGTGGTGCTGCGCGGCGGGCTCGGCTGTATTTATCCTCATCAGCATACGCATGAATTGCCCGCCGATTTCACGATTTGCTCGCGATCTCATTAAAATTGCAGGATGTGTTAATTGCGATTAGGCGGATCGTCGATAACGCCTTATACGCTAAATTGGCCTTAAACGAGCCTCCGAGTGACACTAAGTTGGAGGTTGATGCTTTGTGCGCTGGGGTTGTGCGGCGTAGAGGCAAGGTAATTTGTCACGACCGATTCATGAACAGCTTTTTCAGCACTGAACAGCCCGCCGTTATTAGAAGCGATTTTATATTTTCTGCTCAAGAATGCGAAAGAAAATCTGCAGCTTGCAAGGCTAATTTTCTTTGACAGCTTGTCTATTTCACATAATTACTTTAACAATTTTGCGATGTTGCTACTGTGTGAGAGTGTAAGGAACTTTACTTCATAATCAAAGCTTCTATAGGTCATATCGTTCGTATATAAGCTATACATTGGTATCTATTTATGTACAAGACTTCGTCATTCTCTCCGTATAGATTCATTTTCGAAGTTCACTGAAATTTAGTCGTAAAAAATAATATTCAAGCTAGAGAAATGACATTAAAATAGTGGTACTGTTGATTTTGACATTAAGCTCTAAAAACATTGGCTTCATGTTGAAACTTGTCTTCATACTCAGCATTGAAATCTCTAGAGCTGAATCTTATTAATACTTGAAGAAAAACTATTCGCTGAATTAAGATGCTTTGTTATAGGTCAGTATAAATCATTTGTTCGAGAGAAAATTACGATAAATGTTTTCATATTGAAGATAACTCAGGCTTGCTTTATTATTACTTTAAGCGGTTTCCTCATCCATAACTATATATGCCGGGATCTGCTTTCCAGGTTTAGTTATGTATAATTTCAATATTGTTGCTTTATTTCCATAAAGCTTTGTTTAAGAATGACTTGTACCTTTCCAAAATGAAGGAAGATCCATGGAATTTGCTGCTAAAATTCCAGAAAATAATTAAAATAGGAGTTCTAATATTTGTTTCACATCAACCAGTCAACTGGTATAAAAATGAAAGCAAAAACGGGTAATAGAGTTCGTTTTTAAAAAATGGTAATATAAATTTAAAAAATTTCCTTTTCTTTAATTAAATTGTAGACAAAAATTAGAAAATATTAAGATGAACCACTCGCGTCGAATCCTTTGTTCTTTGGCATATCGCTTTGTTGACCTTGAAGCGTTTGTCCCTTTAAAACGCGTCCGTGGTGAGTTATTCTTAGCAGCGGACACAGTGAACTCTAAACTAACACTATTAGGACCACTACAGAGGAATAAACCAATCTCGTGTGTACGTGGGTACAAGCTGTAATCTTATTGGAATTTTCATTGTTTATTAAAGATTAAAGATCTGTTTCCGATCTTGTCCCTTTAAATGAGAGTGGTCTTTCATCTTTGTCTCTTTTGAGCTTCTTTTTCAGGGATCCATCTTATAGTTTCTAATCTTAGCTGTAAGTGTACATTTGCAAAAGATAAAAAATAATAATAATAATGGTAAGGCTCGAACGCCCCGCGCGGGAGCACGGCCTGCAAACTGTGAGGTTAAGGCTCTCATATGTTCGCTCTCTCTGTCTGCTCGTCGCGCACCATCTCCAATGCGGGCGATGTGCCAAGCACCGCGCCTTAGACGACCGCTATTACTACCTCTTGTTCGAGTCAACGCAGGTACTCAATTATTTTTAATGACTGAGTGGGTCACGTGCCCGTCATTAGTATTTTCAAAACCTGATTTAGGAAAAACGATTGGAAGGCCAGTTTACGTTTCCAATTTTCTTCTTTGTTCTTTTGTATTAATAATTTGTCCGATTCTTCTCAATTTTGAACTGACAACTTATAGGCAATATGCAAAAGGCTTTCAAAAAGCCGGATCCTGGGGTGTAATGTTGAAAAGCCAAATAGTAATTTTTTTTTTGTCAACTGCTTTGACTGCAGACAATTTATTAAAACATTTCGAAATAGCACTACACAAATAACATTTTAAAATGCATTTTGTTTCGGTGACTGCATTACAAACTATTCCATCTATCATAGTCAATAGCATATTGCAGTTACATCTGTGCTTTCTACTACCAAATGGTACTACTGTGAGTTCTAGCTTCTTTGCAGCATTTTCTACATAAACCATCTTATTGTTTGTGACATCTACAGTCTCTTTTACAAACCTTGTTTGAATTGACCGTCAATAAGATGGAGAAGAAGGGGTTGGATTCTGCCGCAATAGCTTATTATTTGGCCGATATATAGGTGAGTTATAATCACTGAAATTTTCGAATCTTCGCTTGAATTATACCTGTTGTGATCAATCGCAACCCCATTTGCAAATCATGGTAAGACTGCTGTGTTCGACGTCATCTAATGTGCTTGATACATTCTCTAACTGTTGAAGTAGTCTTACAGCATTGCGGTTAATCACGTCTTCAGCACGTGTTTTACTTATATTGAACAACTCCTTTTGGGGTAACATTTTTTTTATATTATTGCAGGACAGTATAACAAGGAAGGTTTCCCATAGCCTCTCTTATTATTTCATATTGCGTCCTAGTAAAGGTGGCTTCTACAAACATAGGGAGAGCTTTTTCGGAAGAAATTTGCTTCGTACACCATTGAGAACACACAAGATTTCTTGCACTCATCAGCACAGTCTTGATTTACAGAAATTCCTCTCAGTATATTTGCCACGCATTTGTTTTCTTAAGCCCTCACTTCCTTCTAATCAATTTTTCAAAATTTATATATTTTTCATTTTGCAATACTACACTGTAATAGAAGGATGAGTACGTATGAGGCCCTAATTTAAATGTTTCTGAATAGTACAAAGTGTTAATTTTAATTTGTAAACTAAGTATGACAAAAACCTTCCAAGTGCAATTTCTTTTCATAGTAGAACACCTTCGTCTAAAATTAAAAACACTAACTTAAAATACTGTAATTTTAACTCGAGTTACATATGAAAATAGAACTAGTTATCTGCTCTTTCAGAATCCTTAGCTTAGTAATAAAGTTTCTGCACACGCCGGAAGAACAACACAAATTGAAAATAAACCTGCGACGCACAAATTACAGGGAGGTACAATTACAAGATCGAAAATCTGACTGGCTTTCGCTGTTATCGCATGGAGTTGGCATTGTGAGAACAATGGGCTTGAGAATTACCTGGCTTTACCCGGGTTTTATCTTCTTAAATATATTTCTGCGAATTCGACTTTTGGCCAATTAGATCGATAAAATACCCCTATGTGCATTGATCCGTAGATGCCGATGTTGTGGACATAATGCTTTGAAGTCAATGTTGCTGTAATCTTTTTTTTTGAAAACGAAACAAGATCCAGAAGTCCCTATTTTCAAAACGTCGCACTTAATGGTAACTTCAACATCATAGAGAGGTATTTGGTGCTATTCTCGTGGGTTCTTTGCTGCCCACAATCGACAGTTTTGGTGATCGACATAAACAATGATAAGGCTTTAACTCTCATATGTGGGGCGATGTGGCAAGCACCGCGTCTTAGACGACCGCCATTATTACGCCTTGGTCGAAGTGAACGCAGATACTTAGTGACTTGAATAGCCCACTCGCCAGGTATCAGAGAGCTCCGGGAATTGAACCCAGGTCCGTTGGTAGCATAGTCCGCCCCTCAATAACGGGACCACGCTGGCTCCGCTGATCGACATAACCATCCAAATACCTCATCACTTATTACCACAAGCACATCGTCAGAAGCAATAGTTTTACGCATTCTTTTACAGAACAGTTTGAGTTGGTAGCTTTAATGCAATCAGATAAATTTCAGTTCTTCGTTGTAGCGAGCAATGAGGTAAATACAAAGTTGGAACACGATCCCCAGTAAACCTTCAAGAACTCTGAAGGATGGACCTTTGCAACATTTTCCGAGGACGGGAACGTTTAGTTGTTTTCTTCTACTTAACTGATCCAGTTGTGCGAAGCAGTTCAATCTATTGAAGTATTGTGTTATGATTAGGGATAACCCCATCATTAGGACGTTGAATAGTAACAACGGAACTAAACTTAGCCCTTTAAACTATTACCAGGTGGCGTGCGGCGGTCGTCGACCTCCCCCCAATTGCTGCAAAAATAAAAATAAATCTGCTTTCTTTTTGCACTGCCTAGATTTGGACTGATCATTGTAAAGTTTAAAAATAAGAACAAAATATTTTATTTATTTATTTATTTATTTATTTATTAATGGCACTACAATCTTTTATAAATTGACATTCAGTAGTTTGTTTAACAAACGTGATAGTGGTGATATTTAAGTCTTTAAAGTAGTTTTAATACTATTTACGATACAATAAATATAACATGTTAAGCACTGCTGTTTATGAGGTCAAAAGGTTCAAATCGTTTTAAGCGGGGTTGCACTTCATCACATTCTTTAGGACACTCCACTGAGGTGACTACTAATTCGATCACGATAATGCACACAAAACCGTTGAATTTCTTGATACACTTGGAACTGCGAGATCCTTTCAAATGGTTTCGTTGGAGATGTACGATGAAGCTTACTTACTATGGATCGTAGGAATTTTAATTGGAATCAACTATTTACCATTTCTGTACGGGTTTTTATGTAACCTTCCATCTTCTATGGTTTTATTCAAGTTTTCTTGAATTCTTCTTTTTGAGTTTGTAGCGCTAAGAATTATAATTTAATGAAATTCATACTATGGCTTAATTAGTTTTTCAGTTTTTTTAAATATTAAATATTTTAATGGCTGAAAGTAAATGTGTTTTATTCACCACTTAAGAGCAAAAACGTTAGAATATTTATTGATCCTATTAGAAGTGCGATTTTTTCTCAGTTAGATATCGTTAATACAAAATTTCTCCATCGCTCGATTTTTCTTCTTTCTATTATTAAATTGCTTTTCTGACGAACCATCTTAGTAGTTTTTCCATTTATGTGATATTTAAATTGTGCCTGTGAATTAGGATGGTGTTTTTGCTTGATCATGGTGACTATTCCCTATGAACGACGTGACTTCAGCTGCATTAGTTAGCATTAGATGAGAAGCCTCACCAGAAGTGTCATCTTCGAAGTATTATCAAAATTTGTAAAAGCATTTGGCAGGTTTTAATCGTTGTTAGTTTCCTGCGGTTATTTGTATTCTATAGTCAATTTACAACGTAAGTTTCATTATTAGTTCTTACAGTTAATTGTATTGCTACGTTAGTTTCTTATAGTTAAGTATATTGCTACTGCTGTACTTTAATGTGCTTTAGTCAGTAAATATATTGTTATTCTACGTAACTGTAGAAAACCATAATATTGTAGGTACACAATTTCAAGCAGGCTAGTTTAGAATTCAAACAAAACACCCGATAGACATCGCAGCATTTGGCCATCCTAGAATATCGTAGCATTGAGACAGGCTGTTGTCACATCATCAGAACATTTCGCCGCTAAAGCATGCATTCTCTCGCCTTACACACCGGAGTGTGCGGAGAATTCTACACTGCGATTTCAGGTTCCATTCATAGAAACTGATGGTGGTCCAGGAACTTAAAGAATGTGATTGGCACGCTCGGCAAGCTGCTTGCAAGGAAAATGTTGTTCCGAATGATGCCGATGTGCTCAGTAATCACAAAGCTCATTTTCTTTTATCAGGGTGCTTTAAAGAACAGAATTTTTGGTCTTGGGCCCCACAAAATACTCGAGAACGCCATGAGCGATCTCTTCTCAGTCGGCATGTAACTATTTGGTATGCTGCTACAGAATTTGACATCTAGAGCCGTATTTTTAGAGGAAAAAGAACACGCGGTGACTGTCGCATCACATCAGGTTGCGATGTTACGCAATTTCCTGGAGCCTGGACTCGAGGAATATGGAAATGAATCACTATAGTTGCAACAAGATGACGCCACTGCATACATGGCGAGAATTTCTCGAGAAGTTCTGAGACAGATGTTTCCAGATTACCTTCTCTCATTACATGGTGACATTCTATGGCTGGCTCGTTCCGCCCTTACATTTCTTTCTGTGGGGAGATATGAAGGCTGATGTCTTTCTACGCAGGCCGCGGACTATCGAGGAATTAAAGGGTGCTATTCGCAACCCGATCTCAGCAGTATCACCGAATGACTCGGCAAGCAACGAGGAACTTTGTTATGTTGCTGAAGTGTATCGCTCGTGCGAGCAAATATTTGGACGATATCTTCAAATCTAGTTGATGACTAAATGGCAAACATATTATTCTGTGTGATATGCAACAAAATATTGAACAGAATTTAGATTGTTCTTGTTGTTACTGCTTCGAAAAGGGAAGACAACTCTGTTCAGGACTGTATTAAACCATTGTTAATAAGGCTGAGCAATTAGAGAAACTTCTTGTATCATTGAAGGTTTTAAAAATTCATGAAATATTTATACATAAACAAGGCCTGGCCCAGCAGAAGGTATTTTTGGCATCCTAGGCTAACAATTTTTTACCCGCCTTTTCTCAAATTTTTGCAAGGTGTAAACGTATAAATTTTTAATTGGATCAGCTTTTCCCTGGATCGGAAACGTGGAACAATTTAACTTAGCGCCCATTCATAATGAACATAAGCATAAGTCGCCCATAAGAGATACGTAATACGTAAAGCTGAACCTATGCAAAGCTTATGCGTTCGTTCATAATGTACTTCCGTAATTTTCACGTTTTACGTTCAAACGTATGTCTTTTATTTATTTTCAGTGATTTTTAATATTTTTCTAGATTAATGTTGGCAGCAGTAACAGAACGTTTGTTTTGATTTTGAAATTACATAACCTAACTTTAGTATTGTCGACATTTTGGTTTCGTTTTACAACGAATAGGGAGTTATTAATTAAGTTAGTAAATATGCATTTGTTCCTACACCATAAAAGGGATAACAGGTACAAAGGCAACAAATTATGCAAAATTCCTGGAAGGATATTGCCGCCGCTACTTTGATTGAACATGCGCAACTTTCAAATGTTTACATAAGGCTTACGTGCGTTATACGTATTTATTATGTTCCATTATAAATTTGCGCTTATCTCCACTCGGCGGAAGCAAATCAAATGGCCGTCACAGACATGCTTAATTTTAATTAAGCGCTCAGAGCGCGGTGCGCTAAATTTCATGTCAGACGTCTTTGTTTACTTTCTGTTCAAATTTATAGGCTGCCTTTGTTTACTACGCACGGATCTCCTCGTGGAAATCTAGAGCGTAGGGTACGCCACATTTCTTTGTTTGCTTTCTGTTCAAATGTATATATAGATAGATAGATATTGGATTTGTGTGTACCATTTTTAATGTTACAATTTTTTTTGTTTTAAAATATTAGGTTCAATAAATGCTTATGAAATTGGACGAATACTGAAAACCGCTCTCGGTGGCTTTGAACTCAGATTACCCCTCATCTGCTAAGTGCACGATGAATTTTTCATCACATTCACTATTAGTTGCTACAGGAGCTACCGGCTTCTGCAAAAAGCGGAACTTCATGCGCTAACGACGCACGTGTTGCGCTACAGATAGATAAATAATTCATTCCGTTCATAGTACCTTTCACAGATCCTATCGGCGGCTGTAAGCAGCTCATAGTGGATATTCAACAATTAAGCCGATTGCCAAATTTCCGCGATATATATTTCAGAGCTCGGCAATAATGGTACCGTACGGCCGCGGTTCCGCGCGATAAAAATCCGTCAGCGGCGATCGGCGCGATGATCCTTTCAGGAATCCGCGAGCGCACGCAGGCCGGGCATATCCGGAACGGCTAATCCTGATTGATGAAACTGGTTCGATTTAGAATAGATTAAGTGCCCCGGCTCCTAATTGCGTCGTATTAAGTCAGCCTGCAGCCCGCATCCGAGCGCAGCGCGCGCCAGATAAATGGCGATCGCGCTGCACATGGAGTTGCAGTTACTTGCAGGAAATGCAGTAGGCCACCGAGGCACCGCGGCCGCTGCCAGGCCATATCGCCCCAACTGGCGCGGTACCGTTAGCCGCGCATCGCGCACAAGAGGGAATTGCCCGAAGCATGGCGTATCTGAGGGAGAGATCGGCATCCGCGCTTCCTGCTCTTGGTAGGATGCCTTTAATTAGTTTTCATGGAGGCGATGTTGCGTTAGTCCGAGCCCTGCGTCGACTGTTACTCCTAGAGCGCGTAATCCGACACTGTGATGCTAATCCTTTGTGACGAGATCAAATATTGAAGAAGCCGTCCTAGTTTCAGGAACAGAAAAGGGGATTATTGCTGTAGCTTGCTCCTCGATTGCTGCATCGAAATGCCACTTTCTCCGTCTGGTTAGATTTGCATATTTTATCTCGAATAATATCCTCAACACGTGCGTGATTCTCCACAACGCATTGTTGTTAAAGGTCACCTAACGTAGAGTGCTCGACAGATTACATGTATAGTACTACAGAAACTACAATAGCCAAATAAGAGAAAGATTTACGGGCACAACAATTGAAATACTATATTGCAAATAAAAAGGTATTTCAGAAAAGTATGCAGCAATTAGTCAGATTTCGTAAATGTAAAAAATTTGGAAAATCATAAAAATTTTTTGATAAATATACAATGGAAGTAGTTCAAAGACTAACCAACCATCGGTTGTGTTCTCAGTTTTAGTATTCTGGCATACATTTTTCACGTATTAACACTTTTACTATGCTTTTACACAGGGCTTGTGGTTATCGCTGTTTCTGTTCACTTATGATGTTCCTTGATACTTTTTTAAATATTTCGATTTTATTAATGTTGTCTTTACTAGTACAGCCCTATAGTTGACATTCTAATGTCCATAATTTTGCAACCAGGTTCATTCCCAGGTACTTTGCTATATTAGCATATGGTAAGACGACGTTGTTTAGTGTTATTGGTAAGTATTCATCCTTTTGTTCATGACATTAATATGCACCGAATTGCTGTCCTTTAATTTTATTCTCTATGTTTTTGTCCATGAATCTGTCTCACTCAAGACTTGCTGTAGCACTTCTGTTGTTTCTCTAGTGCCCGTTTCTGTTGCTAGTATAGTATAGTATAGTATAGTGTCATCTGTTAATGTGGTCATCACTACTTGTTTGGTTCTAGAGATATCACTGGTAACTTTTTTCTTTTCGATTTATTACACTTGTTAGTCTGTAGACTTGATTTACGGTGATGGTAAGGCTTTAACGTTCCGCGTGGGACAATAGCCCTCAAACTGAGAGGTTAAGGCTCTCATATGTTCGCTCAATGTGCCCGACCGTTGCTCACCATCTCTAATGCGGGGCGACGTGGCGAGCATCGCGTCTTAGACGACATTCATTATTACCCCTTGTTCGAATGAACACAGATACTCAACTATTTTTAGTGGCTGCGTTAGGCACGGGACGCTATTTGGTCTACGATAGAATGTTAATTTGTAAAACCGAACTGGTATGTTAGAATCAGCTCTGCGTATAGTTCTCATTTTAACCTTTTAAGAAATAATAATAGTTCCCGTAACAGGCCTTGAAGGCCCTTTGGGGTCGTAACAGGATAGGTCTGCTACAATTTAGAGCCTACGGTACACAAGGGTAGTAACGTGGCTAGCGCTACGTACCGACCGCCTGATCTTACCCTAGAGTTTGACCTCCAGGTACTCATTTATTGCACCCTGAGTCGAGCTGGGCCGTAAAAATGCCAGCGATTGAATTGGCGAGACCGGGATTCGAACCCGCAACTCTTGGTTTCGTAGTCTAGCGACCTATCCACTAAACCGCCACGGCTCTTGTTTTAAGAAATAGCCTTTCAAATAATTTTGGGATTATTGGTATTGCTGTTTCGATTGGTAGCTTTCCAGGCTTTTGTATCATTATTACTTCAGCCATCTTTGAATTGCTTGGTACGTATTTCAGTGGAAATGCTACATTTATTATGTTTGATACTTTTACTATTTATTTTCTGGGTAACTGTTTATGATTAGATGAAATCCAAGTCTCAAATTAAAATTGTAGGAGTAAACTATATGAACGATATTGACGTATGTGGCTCTAGACAGATGCATTAACATCAGTCAAGTTTATAATAAAGTGCCATCAAAATGAAATCACAATTAATCTTTTTCAGTGTTATTTTTTGATTGGATAGCTTAATTCTGTTAAATAAAACTTTGGTCATTTAAAGAAGTGTCCTCAAACTAAAAAAGTGCATTTTTCGAAATATTATAAATGAGTGAACATATTCGGTTCTTCGTTGATGAATCTATAAAAATAGAATATTTTGGAAATTGAAATCGTCTAACGCTTCTAGAAAAGAAGTTCAAATTGTACAGAGAATTTTGCTGCTATTTGTAAGGTAAAATATATAATTTTTACAAGAATTTTTCAAAATTTTTTAAGAAGTTTAAGTAGTGTTACTTATACGTGCAGAATTTGACAATAATCAAGAAGAACATGTTTAAAGCTTTCTGTAGCGAAAAATCAGTAATTTATACGGCTATGACTAGGATTGTTGAACTATTTCAAGGCCATATTTCTGCAAGAGCTGACGTGCATTGTGAGCTTTTGTCAACGAAAGGCTTCACCGTTCTTTTTGTACCAATTTGTTTGTGTATGCCTTGTCAACGTACATTTTTACTTAAAATCTTTAAAGTGTTCAGTAGCCAAATATGCAGCAATTTCAATAATTTGTAGACGGGAATAAAGGTACTACCATTTGAATTAAACTTTCGATAGCATTCTGTGTATTTCTATCCAAGCATACTGCGAGAAGGTTTTCCTAGGAAAGATTTTAGTAAATAGGGGAAAGGTGCTCTTGTACATCTTTATATAGTGGCGCAGCTCCGCGAACTCCATACCGACACCAATAGTATTAGCTTTTTTGTCAGCTGTCAGCTTCTGCTGAACAGTACTCATTCTGCGGTTTCTTATTTTCAAAGCACGTACAAGTAGATTGAGATAATACCTTTCTTCATATCTTCTATGTTAGCTACACTAACTGGTGAGTGTTTTCAGATCAAGGCAATTAGGGCATGTGTTACGTTCTTGAGGCGTTCTTGAATACATTTATACCAAAATATCTGCTTATGAATAAGATGGTATAGAGATAAAAAAAAGTGGGGATAATAAAAAGCACACGCTCTTGCTCTGAGCGGAGCCGAGTCGCGTTCACTAATAACATTGGAACTACTTCGAATTTCAATTTGGAAGTTCGTAGGCATCTTCTAGAGATATTAAACAAAAACAGAAAATGCAACTTCTGAAAGCTTTAAAGGTATTTCCCCCTTAAATGAGTATTAGTGCAACAGACAATAGCGTAAGATATCCAGACCTAGACAGAAATTTACAATTGTAATTTCTTAAGAATGCGTTCCAAACACTAATCCGAATAAATATCAAATACCAAAGCATTTCTTTTAACCTGAAAGCTACTTCTTATATCAAATCGAGCAGGAATAAATCTAATACGTTTAAAACAAATATAATTTTTTGAAAGCCAATTCGAAGTGCGGGTTTCGTTATGAAATTTTATTAAAGCATTATCACCAATCCTTGTTTTTCAGATATGTAATTATAATGAAGAAGTATGATGAATAACTCAAATGAAAGAAGGGAGAAAATTAAATTGCTCTAATTGGAATACTGAAAAAAGAAACCGACATTTGAAGAATAGATATAATGAAAAAGCATTACAGACTAAAATAACCTTACGAACTAGGGAAACGGGATAATAAAAAGTTAGCGTATCATATACGTTTATAAACTTTAAAAATCAATTTTTGTTTATACATATTTTGGAAAACAGCCCTCTAAAGCCTAGATAAAGCTGGTGGTGGTAAGGCTCTTAACGTTTGAGCACAGTCAGCAAACTGAGAATTTAAGGCTCTCATATGTTCGCTCTCTCTGCCCGGTCGTCGCGCACCATCTCTGATGCGGGGCTATCTCTGGCAAGCACCGCGCCATTATTACCCCTTGTTCGAGTGAACGCAGGTAGTCAAATATTTTCCGCGACTAAGTAGGCCACCGCCAAGCATCAGGGAGTTCCGAGAATGGAACTCGGGTGCGTCCGCACTGCACCCTGCGCCTCAACCACTGGACCACGCTGGCAATCTAGATAAAGTTGATATTTGAATTATTGACGAAGTTATAGCTGTTTGAAGGGTTTTAAAGATCGCTCAACTTGAAGGGAGTAAAATATTTGCATAAAAGAGGAACGGTGATAGTAAGACCTTAAGGATATTTTGAAAACAGATACTCCAGTTATCAAAAAAGAATGCATAAATCACGTACAGAAGAGAATGGGAACGCCTCTAAAAAACTATACTTACTACCCCTTAAAATACTACAAACATTGAGCAAAGACAATTTATTCTCAAAGTGTGTTGACGCATAACTCGAATGAAGATATAAATGTTCTCATCTGAAGGACTTCTCCAAAGAAATGTTCATAATTGTTCAAATAGTCACGTACTTCGCAGCAGCAATGGTTAATAAACTCTACGAAGCTGTTGACATTGCTACAAACATTTAATCTTTCTATTGGCTATTACACTGATATACCAGAAACTCGACAACCAGTAAATTTGCACAGCTGAACTTAGGACACAGGAAGCGACAAAGGAAAACCGAATTTGCCGTAAACAAAGTTAACTATTAAAAGAGGCTCATACAGTAGAAGGTCAACTTTATGATGCATGTATTGCCGATTAAGGATACGTTACCAACTTTTATTTTATCCGACTTCAATTCCTTAAAAACTTTTAAGGTGTTTTTCTCGAAACACCACTTTTTAAGACGGTATTCGTATAAGTATTGCTAAGATTCCTTATCGCTTTACGAGACTTTTATTGTTACGTTCAATATTGATTTAATAGGAATATAAAATTAACGACTTCTCAGAAAAGTTAAGAAAAACTTCTTGAAAGTTGGCTATCTTCGTATTTCCTTTCGTAAAGCGAGAATTACGATCCTAAAAATAATAGATACTCAAAACGAATTATGTCAAATCGATACTACAAGTTGAACAACGTCTATCGTTTATATCTGCGCGGAAGAAGGCGTTAATGCATGCATTTGCTAATTTTTTTTGTATTTTTTATTGTTAGTATATGTTGTCATTCCTACAAGACTTACTCCTTGCAATAAAAAATCAAGTTAATTAGCTCAATAGTTTTCTGGCAATTGTACAGCTGACTGTGAAAATGTCTTCGTTATTTGAGCCGCATGCCCACCATTTTTTTTTTCAAAATACTCGAGAAGTTTTTTCTGGAAAAAATTGTATATTTTCATGTTCTCAAGATATATACCAATTTTGGTTTCTCTTGTATCTTCTTCTAACTAATATTAGAAGTCTACTGAAAAGAATTATGATAAGCGGCTTTAGTTTATGTTACGTTGTATAATGACAGATAACACAAAAATATTTCTGTGCCGTAATGTCACTTTTGTCCAACCGTTCATTTCTTTAAGAGTCGTTATTTAGAATCTTGGCTATTTATAAATTATTACTCGAGTCAGATGACATATTTCAGCTTTTCAGTGTCCCTGTGCTATTGATTTTTGTCATTACATTCTTGTTTGATTAGTGTCCATTCTAACAGCAGTGCCCCTTCCTGATTTTTGATGTTCTGTAACTTCCCGTAAATTCACTACTAAAAATTGGTATGCTGAAGATGTACAATGTGCAAATCTTAAGATAATGAGTTGCATCATTGAACTGAAAAATGCAGCGCGTTTAGCGACATTTGTCATCTGAATATTCACGCAGCGATCGCGTTAGATCTTCTTAGCTCTGCTATTGTGGCAGAAGGGTCCTCGGTGTTGGCTGATCTTTTTTATCGCAACCAAACGCTGAGCCTTCGGTTAGCTTTGTGCTGTGTGTGAAGGGATTACATTAACTTACAAACCTGAACAGAACATGAACTAAATTATAAAAATTAGGCTTACTATAGAACTTAAAGAACAAGTTGGTCTGCTTGAAAATTAATATTATCGAGGAAGAGGAACAAAAGTCGAGGAAAGCTAGAAAATTGTACTTTTTTACCTGTAATCATCTTCTCCGTGAAATATAATGAAGGCGTTTAGAGATTTGCATAAAAACGTTAAATCAGCGAGGAAGTTCGTTTTCCACATAAAGTATTAGAATCGCATGGTGCAGCGTTATATTACACGCTTTTGTATTTATGATTTAATACATCAAACCTTCATATAAGGTGATAATGTAAAAACTGTGGAAAATGAATATGAATTATATATATGAGAAAGAACCATGTTTACAACATAAGCAACACAAGATCGGATATGGCCTCATAAAATTCTAACTATTATAATATATGGTTATTAAACCAGTACTACAAATTACGTACCTTCGCACAATTTTCACTTTCATAAGTGGAAGAAGCGCGGAAAAATAAAAACAAGGGAAATTCTTGTTAATGGGCAATGGTTTGCTTAATAACATCCGTTTACGAATGATAATATTACCTTTGCGGACAGTTTAGCGTCGTGTGAACTCTCAATTCGAATGTAGCGGAAGTTATTCAACGTTAGCATCACGAAGACTAATTTGGTTATTAGCAAAGGTCCAGTACTACTTGAATAATTGATGACTAATGAACAGCCAGTAGCAAGAGTTACAAAATATAATTACTTGAGCGCCTGTGCCAATGATCGAAAGGACCACTAGTTTGAGATAAAATAAAAATAAATAGAGCAAGAGCAGGATTTACTAAAATAGATGGCCTTTTCAAGAGCACTAAGAACAAAAATTTGTTTACTCTGCTACTATGTTTTTACTATATTTTATGTGATAAAATCCTGAACATTGATAGAAGCTACTTTAAAAAGACCAGAATATTTCGAAATTGGTGCTACCGGCGTATATTGAGAATATTGACCGGATTACATTACCAATAACAGGGTTTTATTAAGAATGAACAAAAAATTTTAATCACTGGTGGGGGGGGGGGGTGAAATGCTTCAAATATGCAAACCCAACTGCACAGCAGAAGATAATCGGGAAGAAGGAGAATATACTGTCTGCACAATCTGAGGAAATGGTTTTTTTTAACTACAACCTCAATAATCTGAGCAACTGTCAATAAGGTAGAAATAGCCTTGCTATTGCAAGAAGAAGAAGAAAGCGAAGGTTTTGACTTACAAAAAAAATAAAGAAGAGCTATAAAAAGTAAGCTAAAAGTCCTATGAAGCAAAAAAATCTAAATAGTTATTTTTTATGCAGCGCACGGAAAGAGATGCTGAAATTACTAATAGAAGCTTATTAAATCGGTAAATACATCGGCGAAATTTATGAGCAATAATACATTTGAACAAGGAGCCACAGAAAAGAAATAAGTAGAATAGATAAATTAAAGAGAGAATTAATAGTTTCATAGCAAGGAAGGCAATAGGAGATATGTAACTGATTATATATCTAAATAAATAGACAAAAAAGTTTTAGTAAATATACGTAAAGGGTTCTGATCACTTTTTAAAAGTATTCTTTAATTTCTCTTTTCCTCGTGAGAAAACTAATGGTAGATATGTAAAATTTTTGGTAACTCATCAAGTGGGGAAGTTCGCCCATGATAATTACAATGCCTTTTTCTAGTTATCTACATTAAGGGACATCCTAAGATTTATATTGTGAACTTCACCGCACTGTAAGTGTTAATTTTTTAATTGTTTATATGTTCCTATAGACATAGATTTGGATAATTTTGTAATCGTCATGGGTTAACTACTCTACCCTATCACTTCAGTGACATCATAACAAGATTACTCAAAAAGATACACTGGTTATAGTACAAAGTGCATTTTATTGGAACCTTTCTATAATGGTAATGTTAGGCTCGAATGCTTTTTCCCAAAGTTGCACATCGTAAGTCTCAGCCGGTTTGAATGTTACGTTCTACGCTGGTATTTTATTATAAAATGAAAATTCTGCAGTTTTCTGTATCAGCCAATTAGAATAGTCCGAAGTCTCTTAATAGTAGTTTCCCATACCATTTTTGACGAGTACCCGTGGAGGTCACTTGCGCGAGTCTCTCCCTCATCTTTCACTTCCTGGCGACATCCGTTCTCCACGTAGTATAAATGGGTATCTCACTAACATTTTGACCGATAGGCGTCGTAGGTAATCAGGTCGGTAAAGTTTTCTTACCACGTTTGACGAGCAGCTGCTAAGGTCACTTGCGTGAGCCTCTATTTTACATCATTTGATACTTCCTGCACCCAGTACTCACACTGTTGTGGTATTCGGGCAGCTTCGAAGCATGTTTACGAGTACGAAGTTTCTTCTGCCACGTTCGGCGACCAACCGCTGAAGTCGCTTGTGCGAAACTCTACCCCATTTGATGATTCTAATGGTGATTCTAATGATGATTCTATTTGCCAATCCTTTGTCCATGCGTTGGATTGTGAGCAGTTTCTACGAAGAACTCTCATGATGTCTAATGCTTCCCCTAGATCAAAAGCCTAAATAATGCAGCAAAAACTCGTGTTGGCAAGATTTCTCTAGCCCCGTTTTACGAGTCGCCAATAAGGTCATTTATGTGAACCTTTCCCTAGATCGTTTCTACGAGCGGCATCTGCTGCATTCGGATATGCGATAGGGTAGCTCCACCCGTAGGTTTCATCCTGTGACGTAATAGTCCGTTACATTGATTTGGATATGTCAATTTTTGCCCATTGTTGCATTTCATTTGGTTGTTGTGAAAAAGTACAACTGCAGTGTTATGCGTTCTTGACGAGTTCAATGTCTGCTAATGCAGAAGTAAAAAATGAGTATACGATGGGTCCCCGTACACTTTTTCGGGAAACCTCTGAGGTTATTGCATATAATTTCGTATCGCCTGTTTTAGTATCTTACTCTAAAGCGCCTTTTACTTAGGTATACTTTGAGAAGGATAAGCATGATGTTAGTAAGATTCCTTCAGCTTATAGTTTTTTTCATAATTTTTGATAATTTTGTTAATTTTTCCTATTTAAATCATTTGTTATAACTAAATTTAGTCTTATAAAAGCGAATCTTATTATCACCCTTCGTACCTTAAGCTTATGGTCTAAGTATTAATCTAATGTTAAAACAAGTTGACTAAGTTTTAAATTGTAACAAATTACTTTATCAAATAAAAGTAAGTAAAATCGACATCTATTTCATGTACAAGATCTGATCACTTGTTTGTAATATCTTTAAAAATACCGCAATGTTCTTGATTCCTTCTTTCTGTTAACTGCTATACGTAACTCAGTGAGTCATTCAAAAAGGTATCTTTTGGCTTTGAAAATGTACCAAAATAACCAAGTTGCCCACGTATAAAATTGCGTAGTAAATTCTCAATCACTTAATTTGTTCCTCTGCGACCACATTAATACGAAAACAGCATTTAATTCTAAAGTTTATTTGCCTAGCCCAGATGTTTGTAAATTGCTTAAGATTTCCAGCACAAAAAGTGTGTATAAAAAGTTCCCAACCGGCAGCCTCATTATGTTTGACCTTAAGGTGTTGGCTTTGAGTTCAAAACGCAGTCTGTCTGCTTTGTCGGATCGATTAGCCACCAACGTAATTGCGCGTTCAAAAAATTTGCTTGTGACCTTGGCTGTCCGCCGCGGTAATTAAGCGTCTGACGAAATCGTTTCAGAATTTTCAGGTCACTCGACGGCGAAGCTTGCGGCTGACGATTTTATCTAATCGGTAGAGTATTCGTCATTATTGTATTTTTTAAATAAAAATTAGCAGTTAGGCGATCAGAGGTCCTGAAAATTAAAGAATTTGTGGTAGATGAAAAACGTTGGGTTGTTTTTGAGTTTTATTTTTTGATATTAATAGATAATGCGAAGAAAAAGTAAATAAATATCTGTCACCGTGTTTGCCAACAATAGCAACCCATTAACGCGAACACTTCGCAGGAAGCGAGGAAGTTGGCCGCTCCTTTGTCGGCTACGCATTCGCATAATGTACGGTGAGAAGAAATTCCAAAGACGAAAAACCGCAATTAGACGCCCGTGATTATTCCGATTGCGGCAATTCCGAGATGGCGAGATAAGCAACTGGGGCAGCTATAGGTGCACGCAGGAGCTGCAGAAAATGTTGAGTTATGAAACCGGCGTCCATTAGGCGAGATGGCAGAGGGAGAGAGCTCATTTGCATGCTAATGAACTCGATTCTGCTTTGATTGTTTCTTTAATTCCATTAGCCGCCTCGTTCCCGGCTAATTGTTTCCCAGCCGCTCCAATCGGAACTCAAAACAATTTTTTGGGCCGGAACGAATTAAGCGCACAGTCGGAGGGATGATTTTCCAATTGATTAGGGCAATCGCGAGTTACAAATTGGCTTTTGAGGGGAAACAATAGACACTTGGTTTTGCAAAAAGCTGAGAGAACTTCTTAAGCGGGAAACACAAAAACTTTGAGAATTTCTTTCGAAAACTTTTTTTTATTCTAGTTAATTAAAACTTTGTTTATTATAATAGCTTTCAACCATCGAATCTTCTTTTCAAAATTATATATACGATGGGTAGTTGATTAACGAACATAATCCGTTCAAAGAAGTTGTTCGTTAACCGATCATCGATTTACTGTAAATTTTTATGGGAATTTCATTAATTCGATCTGGAGATCCAAAAAATAAATAAAATACTGAATGATTTCTTACTACCTTAATTTTTATGCAAAATAATAATATATACTTACATAATCTTGCATTTTCATCGTTTTTTTCATTTGTAATGCATTAAAGAATGTATCTAATATCTGTTGCTTTTCTTTCTTAATCAGAATTTTTGGGAAGCAATCAATAGCATAGTCGTTGTGGAGATCTTCAAGCCTGTTGGCCCCAATCTGGTTTGAAGCTATTTTAAGATCTGTCCTGACCTTCCCCTCTTCTTCAAAAGATTTTAATAGCACATGTCATTGGTCATCAGATCATTTTCGTGTTCCATTATAAGCTTTTCAATGTCACCTTCATTCACCTCCAATTGCAGATCTCTTGCAGTTATCTCCACAACTTCAGGGCATCACCTTTGTCTCCCTGAACGTTGGATGAACTGCTTTCGCCAAGCAGAATTCAGCTGCGATTGAGTGACTTCTGACCACACCTTCTGAATAAGCCGGGTAGCTTCAAGAGCGTCAAATTCTGCTTTCCAAAACGTGTTCAGCGTCATCGTCGAGAACTGTTTCTAAATTTCTTAAAATCTGCAATTATTTCTTGATCTGTTATCTGAATCAACGAAACTGGTTTTAGAGGCAGAAATCGAATTGTCAACCAGGAAAAATTTTCCAGTAAAATATTTTCAAGATCTTTTGGGTCTTCTTGTGCATTGTCCACTAGCAACACTACTTTCAATGGTAATTCATTAGTCTGAAAGTAATCCTTGATGCTTGGGCCACAACTCCAAAAAGCAACATCAATCGGTATTTCATGGGTTTATGCCCAAGCATATTTTTCTCATCTTTCCTGATGTAGATACAGTTCAACATGCGCTTCCATAATAAATCAGTTTCGTCAACAACTAAAAAGGTGTTGCAAACAATATCCTTCTTTCTTAATTAATTCTTGAAAATTGAGACATAATATTTCAGCTTCTTTATTATCTGCCTTAGCAGACTTACTATGCATTACCATATGCTTAATAGTAGAGCTCCTTTTATTCTGTTCAAACCTTTCAGTGCTATCCTTGAATTCTATTTCATATGGTGACTGACGTTTGTATTCAGTTCTTAAAACATTTCTTTAGCATTTTCCAGTTACATTTGTTTTTATTTCCCTGTCTTTTATCCAAACTAAAAACAATATCTCTATTTTCTTATTGATCATTGTTTATCTGCGTGTGTCTTTTTGACATCTTTCTTAACTAAGATTGTGGCTACTGTAGACATGTTAAGCCGCACTGCCTAGCAACATCAGACATCTTTTGCCCACTCTCTAACTTGGCTATTATCTCTTGCTTGGCTTCTATGGTAAGCATAGTTTCTGACACTCCACTATTTCCAGGTTCCATATTATCATCGGTTTTTTGGTATAAAAAGTTCAGGAAAGCATCTACAAAAATACAGATAACATAAATCACCTGACACACAAAAATGTTATGCATACAACTGTGAAAGTCTCGTTCCAGAAACAGTTAATACATGATCGTAAAATAGAATTCTATGAATGTACTGCAAGGTTTCCGTATCCAAAGACGAGAGTCACAATATCGTAACAAAATTTTACGTTACTAACATTCATAAAATCTATTTACATTTAAAAAAAAGTAAAATATATTTAAAATTGAAAGTATAGTCGAGTTAGTCGAAAAATAGGTCGAATATCATACGCAATATTTTGCAATAAAAAGTATTATTGCTAAAAATTTAAAAGCTTCTAATCTAAAGCGTCATTGTAACTCAGACGTGCAAAATTTAGTCAAGATAAGTCAAATAGTTTTCGAATATCATGCTCACCAATTCTAGCACCATAAAATAGTCCTTCGGTCTCCTTGTACAACTGCTTTCCTTCGAAAATTTGCATTCTGCATACTTTTCAGGCTTTACTTGTTGCTCGTTAATCTTTACAACATACATTTTAGGTTTCTGGGCTATGATAAGGTCCAGCTTATTTATTACTTGTAGTACATTACTGTAACCTTCATTGAACATTCCAAATTCCAGATATGCTGTAATTTTGACGATGAAGCTTTCTTTTGCATTTTGCGTATGCCCATTCAAGCATCTCTGAAGTAAGATCTTCTTGAGGAAAATCTTCGTAGATAGGCAGAAGACGCTTTTACATGTCTGAATGCATTGTTTCAGGATGATCGAAAAGCTCGTTATTGCCAATAATCAGTTTTTGTCTTTTGTCGGCTCTTGGCGTGCAGTGTTATATATGTTTAGAATTCTCTTTCATTGGACCACTGACGCAAATAACTTGCTGTAACAGCTTTCTTTATATCTTTTACACTGTGAACATTCCTACGGATAGCTAAACTATAGTATGTATTGTTTTTTTTTTAATTAAAGTGTCGGCTTAATCCACCGAATTTTGTTAGCTAAGGGTTCATTATTTTTTAGCAGTGGCCCGTGCATTTATTGTTTCAATTTCGAATTGATCACCGTATGGTTATAATTTCTGAACGGTTTTGAATGTTTTTTAGCCTCAGTATCTTATATAATTACTAAACTTTCTTTCCGATCCAAAATCAATTGCTTTACACTATCAACCACCATCTTATCCGCCGAGGCCTTGGGATTTTTTAAGCACCCTTGTCGTGTTCTGAATGTTACTCTCGATGTTCTTCAGTATTCTGTTCTTTTTTCCAAAACACACATTCTTGACAATAACTACTTTTAATGGTGAAATCAGTAATTTTACCGTAGTGGCAGACTGTAGGCGTCCTATCATTTCAAACCTAATGTTTCCAATAACCGTCCACAGATATCTTTAAATTCAAATACTTTTGTTCCTCTATATCTTTCTAAATGTGATAATTTAAATGCAAAGTAAATATGCTCAATAATTTTGTTATATTAAGCCACTGAAAATGTCCATAGCATTATAAAATAATTTTAGCCCTTCTATGTCGACACCTAAAAGACTTATGACCAGAATAAGAGGTCCTGTACTTATATCTTTGTGACCACATTAACACAGTAAGAAACCGAAACGCCTATCTCCTATTTTTCAAATTCCACATTTTGTTTGCACTTATAATAAACCAAGAATTCCAGTGCACATCATCACTGCTATCACTAACGAGTTGTCTTATAGTTGTGCTTCTATGTATTTTGTCCGATTATTACCATGGTCTGCCAGTTCGAGTCGGATTTTCTTTAATTTTATTCGGATAAGACCACACTTTAAAATCGTTAGTAAAACTAATTAAGACACCGATTGGAACCCGCTGAATTTCGGAACTGAACATAAGTATAGTGGCTTCTACATCATCTGCCCCACCCCGAGTGTACATACGACGCTGAACGGTTATAGATGGTATAGCTATAGCAATAAAAATACTTTATTATTCGATGTAAGAGCACGTTCTAGAAATGTTTTACTAACATTTTATAGAAAAAAATTGAAGTTTCGGAAAGTTCTAAATGTATTTGTCCACCTAAAATTTTGATCAACTTTTAAATTTAAACTAATGATAATTATAATTACTTATAGTATAATCTAAATGATTTAGTTCAGTTTTTTTCTTCCCTCCCTTAATAACATGTTTTTGTTCTGATCATGCTGCTTTTGGGATGTAGACGTCAGCTTTCACATCAACGCTTCGGAGGTCTATCTAATGGTCTTCTAGTATTTATTCTTTGCTAAACGTTCTGCGTCCATCCTGTCGACGTGGTCTCTCCAGTATCGTCATCACGATCTCGTCCATTTTGCTACATCCTAACTTCAAGCTGTTCTCTTATTGCATCACTTTTTATCTTATCCCTGAGGGTAACTCTTTGAATAAAACTTGGCACTTTCGTTTGCTTGTTCTCATCATTATTTTTGTTTTTGGCGTTTTCGCTTTGTTTATACGGCATAGGTAAATATTCGTCATTATATACTCTGGTTTTGCTCTTCGCACTCATATTTTGTTTCTGTGTCATATTTTTGATATAGTCTGCCACTCTCCTGTTACTTTACTAATTTATATTCTAATTTTTCCAGATAATCGAATCTCGTTACTTGTTGGATAATATTGTTGTTCACTTCCATTTTACTTCTGATCGGGTGCTTAAGGATCACCATCAACTATTTTTTCAGGAAATTATTAATTAAATTTACTAACATGGCTGAGGAGGAGGGTTGTCTTCTTTGGTATGTTTGATGCGAATTTTCTACATTTGTTGATGTTAGCCTATGTACATCCAGTATACAGGTGTAGTGTGTTGCTCTGTTAGTGATCACATAGTGAATAATAGACTTCTACCCTATTGTATTGGTAAACATATATTTTGGCTTGTTCCTAGTGATGAACTATGTGTTGTTGATACATAATTGATTATCGGAGCGTAGCCATATTAATATCTCACATTAAAGTCGCCATGGCTTAGGAACTGCTCAATTGTTTCTTGCAGGTTATCGTTATATACATACATATTGTGCTGATCTAGATATTTTAATTATTCTATTAGACGGCGCTGTAGAATAATATGTAATTTAGGTATCTTCTATTCTCTTTTTATTTTTTCCTTCGTTTCTGATGGCATACAAATGTTTATTTTATGTTATGAGTACTGTTCCAGTATGTTAGACGTAATTTATTTCCTTTCCAGGTTTGCCATAATCCTTTTCCTCACCGTGTTGTCGTTTATTAAGATTTGCCTTATATCTGAGGTTGGTTCATTCTTTTAGCGGGTTTTATTTTTTAGAAAACACAGGCTGCTAACCTCAAGTTTCAACACACTTCCTTTATCCGGACTTGGGAGCGGCATCGGTGTTCGCTGGGCTACTCAATCCACCTGGCTACAACCGAAGGCAGAATGATTTGGTTCAGTATCTTGCTTTAGCAACTTACCCAACCTGAGGTTTATGAACCTCTGGGGGCTACATTTTGTTATAGATACTTTTATTTAAATTTATATACAAAAACATTTTCCTAGAGGGGATCTACGATCTTTATCTGACTCATCGTGAGCAAAAAGGCTTGAAGACCTCTGGTCTAAATTCAGCTTGTTCACCAATCATTTATTCAGTTGCGATGCTTTTTTTGTATGTGATTGCATTAAAATTGCAATTTTTTACCTTTAACTATAGCTATCGCATACCAAAAAATCTGACGAAATCTCATTTTTGTCAGATCCCAACATTAGTTAAGTTGTATTTTTAAACAGTTCAGATTCATTACAAAAGCTTTGCAAAATGTCCAGGGCCGGATTTAATCCTAAATATAATTTTAAAAAGTTTAACTGGGCTGTATCCTTTTTGTAAAGATTTTCAATGCATGCTTAAGACTGGGCACTTCCCAACAAAATAGAAACATTCACACGTTTGGCCGTTCCACAAACTAGGAAAAGATAAAACAAGCCCAAAGAGCTACCGCCCGATAAGTTTATTATGCACGCTATCCAAACTACTGGAAACCATTATTAATAACTGGCTACGAGGATTCCTAAAACTTCTTAACATTATTCCCCCATTTCAGTTGGAATTCAAATTATGTAATGGAACAACAACTTGTATGATTAACGGAAACAATAGAAAAATAATTCCATTCTAATCAGTACACAGTAGTAATTTTTAGACTTGCGACTGACCCTCGATAATGTGTGGACAGAAGGACTTCTGATAAACTTCTTCAGATAAAGAATTGAACCTAACGCTTTCGAATGTTAACGTCCTTTCTGCCTAAACGATCCTTTTCAATCAGAATAAACTCTGTATGCTCAGATAGCAAAAATAGGGAGGAGTCCATGGGGGTATATTTGGTCCAACATTATTAAATATATATGTACAATATTCCGATACCAGAACTAAAATGTTCGAAGACGACAGGGCAGTAGTTTCACAACACGCAAATCTGACTTGATTAGAAAAGTAACTAAAAAGTGGATTCTTAATTTAAGCAAGTGCCATGGGGTAACCTACTGCAACAGGACAAGAAAAAACTACGCTAAAGCGAAAACTTCCACAAGACCTGCATGACACCACCTCGAACAGTGAGAGTCGACGGTCAATGGTGAATAGTGCTCGTTTGCGGTCCTGTGATCACCAATAGACATTAGCGACAGAGGACTTTACTCTGACCTGAAATAATTATTATTGTATTTATTAACTGTTATTAATTTGTTAAAAAAAAATCATGTACGACGATAGCTTGCCGATCTGATTATAATTTAAAAAAAGTTTTATGAGATGAAATTACTTATTGCATTCCTCTAAATGTAAAAGCAAAACTCCAAAATCCTAAAATTAAACATTTATCTTAATATACTATAAATAATTATAATAATTTTATATGCCCTAATTTGTTCCTTGTTTAGCTCAAACCTTCATCTTTGTGTGTTTTCCCATTCCGAATGGGAAATTCCATTCTTCTTCTAAAGTACTTTATGTATCGACTAAAGAATTAGAGTATATACAGAAATGACAGGAAAATCTCTGAAGTTCTTTCGCCTACCTGCCATTTAGTTTTTAGTATTTTTTTTTAATTAAATGGTTTTTGTATTAATTAAATTCAATTGAAATTTTGTAATTTATTTTATATGTTAAATAGTTTATTCTTTAACAAGGTATAGGAGTAATAAATTACTCTGGGCTATTTCTCCCTTTATATTTAAATCCATTTAATTTTCTAATGGGAATTCTATCGTTAAGTTGCGAAGTCATGACCGCACAAGAATCATTTGTAATGGGATTCGGATAATGGGGCATTTAATTTTGTGGCTATTGCTGAAGTGGCCTTAACCTTCAATTTTTTGTAATAGAGGGTTTTTGTTGCTCCAAATAAAGTATAAAAAACGAACTGCAAAAAATTAATTGAAATCCCCATTTGAGTACTAAAACTAAACAATGCTCGTGACAAATGTTCAACCTTTGTTTGCGTGAATAGCATTCACCATAACAAACATTAATGAGAAACGGAGTAGACTATTTTGGATGAGTTTTTTCAAATTCGTTGAAATTCCTTTTGTCAATTGTGCGACTCCGAATGTAATTTAAGAAAAATGAGACGTATCGATCCGTCTAAATACGTTGCTGTGATCAGATATTCTCGGCCAAAAAAACACATAACAAGATGCTAATCTCCAAAATGTAGACTAGAATTTATCTGAACACAAGCAAGTCATCACTTTTTAATTAACCAACAATTGTGGCGAAACGTGAAGATTGGGGTATTTAATTCTGCCCCTACTGTCGAACGAAACTTGACCTTCAGCCTCTTAAGCCAAGTTTTTCTTGAGTATAATAAGGTAAAAATTTCACAGCTGTAATAAAGCAATTGATGTTGAAGCCTGTTTACTGACACTATAATTAGGATGGAGAGCTTGAAAACTGAAAGGTCAAAAGCGTTCGTGCGTATGCACGCAGGCACTTTTTGTGCAAAATAAATGAAACCTATCAGTGAATGCACGAAGGTAATCGAGGAATAAGACTGTATTTCTTGCCTCTCTTATTCTGCTTTCTTGCTAAAAGCAATTACGAGCAAATTAAACGATCGGCTTACGTAATTACCAACACTAAATGATCGATTAGTTTCCATGCAGCATATCGAACTGTTCGAAGGACGCCGACCCATCCGCGAATTCTCCCCGCAATTTTCGCAAAGTCGCCTAGCATCCGGGGAGTTTAAATGATTGATACACAAATACTCCGGTATATCAAGAAACCTGCGCAACTCTGTCATTAGCAGCCGATCGGAAATATCAAGGATTGCGCCCGGGGTTACGCGCTTGCTTTCTAGCCGGGTATTTGGACCAGCAAATACGAAGCGAGCGAGTCGTTGCTGTTCTTTTTAAAGTCGCGCGAAATTATCTCTCCTTAAGGTATTATGCAGCGGACCTGACGCCAGTTGTAATCGCGGCGGTTTCCGACGATGCAAGTCAGCGTCTGCACGGCTTCCTGCGCTCCAGTCTTCGAGGAATGCAATATTGGCGTAAATATTGTATTTATGATAAGCAGAACTGCAGCCCGGATTTGCATAAGCGAAAAATATAGTGCCGGCGTCGATTTTCTGTCGGGCTCCGCTTTCAGCAAGTTGCAGTCGCTGCAATAGCACTCAGCTTTTTGATCCCCGAAGGGGATTTTTTAACTGTAATTTCGAAATGGTTTGGCTTTTGAGCTGAGGCGGGCGAAGCCGTTTGGGGTCCATTTTAATGCCTAATTTGACATTTCATTACGCAAAAGGCGTGACAAATTTTTATAGTTGATCACTGGTGGTTTTAGAACAGATTTATAGTTGTGGGCATTGAGAGTTGATCGCGGTGTTGGATCTATAGGTGCTTAATTGGCGCAACAAAAAAGCAATAAATTCCCGTCAACTGTCTCGACAATTACGGATTTGAGGTGAAATTATATAATACAATTGTTACAAGACGCAGCTCAACCAGCCACTCCAAAAATACCTCTTAAGAAAGACATCGTGAACATTTCATTAGAAATTAAGAATCTAGTAGCAGAAAAGAGAAGGGCGAGAACGAAATGGCACAGAAGTCGTGCCCTGTCCGACAAAACTACGTTTAATCGCTTAAGCAACAAACTCAAAGTAAAATTAAAATCCTGGAACAAAGAATCGCACAAGAACTATATTACAATTTTATGTCGCTACGATAATTCTATTTGGAAACCTATTGAATCCTCTCGTAAACCAACATATTTACGAACTCCAATACCAAAAACTGAACTAGTAGCACCTATTACTCCGAAGGAACTGGAGATAGAATAGAGATACATACCTAAACGCTAGAAAAACACTATGAATGGATCTCTTACTAATGTGAAGTAATAATGTTCAAATAGAGGCGAAGGCTTTCATGGCCGGTGCTATGGTGCGTCGTGTGGTTGGTTCTTGGGTTATAAGGCAGTGGTCGAGTTCAGAAACTCTTGACGTTTCGTCCACAACTGCGACAGACATCTTCAGAAGAAAATCTGCAAGAAAAGTTTCCGAATTCCGACTATGGCCTTATAACCCGAGAACCAATCAAACGAAGATTAATGTTGATTACATACCTATTCAATGCGATATTTTGAATACAGTAATAGCCAGACAAACCAAAAATAACAGAAATAATTTGAATTAACAAACCTGCAAAGAATCCTAAGAACATCGCATCTTACCGACCCATTAGTCTGTTTTCCTCAGCTTCTGAGCTTTTTGGAAAATTGATCTTGACTTCACATCTAACTAGATTCCGCATTATCAGTTTGGCTTTCGACGGGGTCATTCTACAACTTAACAGTGCCATCGTATACAAATTTTATTAATAGAGCTTTTACCGCCAGCGTGTTCGCCCGATTCGAGACGCGGGCTACGGTGCGGACGGATCCGGTTCATTCTTCAGAGCTTTTTGATGTCTGATACGTGGCCTACTCAGCCACCAAAAATAATTGAATACCTGCGTTCATTTAGAACAAGGATAATACTGGTGATCGTCTAAAGCGCGCTGCTTACCACATCGCCCCGCAGCAGAGATGCTGCGCGACGACCTGATACAGTGACAGAACATGTGAGAGCCTCAACGCGGGACGGTAGAGCGTTAATATAGCCTTGGAAAATGAAGAATACTGCCCAGCAATATTTTTGGAGGTAAGCCAGGCCTTTGACAAGGTCTGACATCTTGGGTTATTATATAAAATGAAAATATGTTTGTCTACGTTCTTTAAATTACTCAAATAGTAGCTGACAAATCGCAAATTCTGTACAAGAGTAAATCACGTCTCATCTTGTACATCCAATTAATTCAGGAGTTCAAGCCGATGTCTTAGAATCGCTGTTATATTTGTTGTTCACTTCTAATTTTCCAACCATCGATATCGTACTGGAAATATTCGCAGATAATAACCTTACATTTACACACGAATGTCAACCCAGCCTCATCATTCCTTCAACAATATCTGAATACGCTTCATGTATGGCTTCAGAAATTGAGAATTAAGATAAAAGAAAAAAAATCCTCCCATGTGACTTTTACACTATGTGAGAAACCGTGACTATCGATTTATATAAACAACACGAAAATTCCTTAGACAACCTCAGTCAAATATTTGGGTCTGAACCAAAATAGAAACTAAATTGGAAACAACACATTACCAAGAAAAGGAAACAAACGGATATGAAACAACAAGAAATGTATTGGTTATTTGGAAGGAAGTCCCGTCTGTCATTGAAAAATAATGTTTTGCTTTATAAAACCATAATTGTTCCTATATGGACTATAGTATGTTACAAATGAGCGGATGCACAGTGATCTAAAAACTTCAATTGTAGGGAAGTCCTCTGCGAAAGAAGCGTTGTCGCCATAAAAAGCTTGAAACTCCATACAGATCCTCTGTTAGAAAATGATGTAATAAGACTGAAACGGAATTTGACGTTCTCTTCGCTTATGGAAAGTACTCTGACTGCTGATTTATATTAAATAAGAAAATAATTTAGTCTGCATCTCATTGAATTTCTATTTATTGTACAAATTGCATTATCAGTTTTATAATTGCATCCCTACAAACAAGTTGCTAAAATCAAACAAATAGAGTTAAGAATGAAAGTAGTAGTAGTGGGTGGTGGTTTTACAGGACAAAAATGATCTTGGGTTGATTTATCCAAATCATTAGTCCAAAACTCTACAGGTTCATTAAGATTTAATTCGTATATTGGATAATTATAAGAATACAAAGATTTTATTTTCATATTTTATCGGTTTTTGTTAAATCATTTATGATTGGTATAGCTTTTATTATTGATATTTTTTTATTAAGAAAGTAAACACATAAAAAGTGCGGTAACAAGTTTGATAAAAACTTAAAATTCTTGTTGTATCGTATTCTTATTGTTATTACCACCTTTAGTATTTTTCGAAGTTGTATAAAGAAAACAATAGGAGTGTTTTGAGATGTTCTTCATGCTCCTTCATTATATATTTTATATAAGCTCAGGATGCGTCATTACTTCCTCCGAAATTACCGACCCTGTCCACATGGCACCCATTTTTCGATAAATGCCAATGGGCGCGCAATTGGCTATTAAGTTTTCAATAACAGCTCACGGCTTCAACAAAATGGTAATGTTAGCTGTAATTCTTGCCATTACAGCAGGGCTATCTATTATTAAGGGGAAACAAATTTACTACCGTAACTATCGGCTAAGAGGTAAGAGTTTTCAAAATATTTTTGTATGGCACAGTATTATTTTTAAAAAAATATTTAAAAAAATGGAGCATGTTGTAAAAGATAGACCAAATAAGAACTAGAATGCAAGTGGCACTTTGGAAGCTTGTTAAATTTAATTTAATTGCTGAGTATGGTAGATCGAATTGAAGATGAGCGGCAAAACTTAATATTTAGTTAATTGAAAAAACAGAGTGGCTCCTCGCCATTTGGTCTTTCAAATATGTGAAAACTTCAAATTATTTCGCTGTCTTCATTTACAGTATCTCTGGGTCAGAATTATCTGCATCCAATCGACTTCCTGCATCAGGTTTAATACTAACGAGATCATCTGGCTATGACACAATTTTCCTATACTTGGTTGTCACTATAGGGAAGTCACTTGTGGACGCAATGAAAATGATTTTTCCGGATTCGGTTCAGCTCTGCTTGACGCAAAACATTCTTTTCCTGGAATAAGTCGCATCAGTGCAGGAAAGTCACTTGAATACATCGAAGGCTTATGGGGATATGTCCCCACTCTCAAAACTCTCAAAAAGTCTTCCCTATTTACAATATAATTATTTTATACTTTTCGTCTTGCATGTTATATTTCCTAACGACTGCATAAAGATTCTTAAGTTTTTGGTTCATGCTTTACCAGAAAGAGGCTGATGGAATAATAAATTGGGTGAAAAGGTGCCCATTGATTTGGTTTCGGTGGTACGTCGGGACACCGCTACTGAAAATTAATAAATGGTTTTTTGTTTATAATTACGTAATGATTTAAGTTATATGTTTCATAAGTGGAAAACAGGAGTAACAGTAGTACAAACAAGAACGGTGTAATACGGTAATGGAAACTTTCTACAGCGGTGCGAAATCGTAACGGTCACTTCCGGTTCCCGTTAACCGATTTGGCTGAAAATCAATCCCATGAAAGGTGCTGATCTAATATGTGTGTTTGCCAAGTTTGAAGTGAATCCGTTGGATAGAACGGAAGTTATCTTGTCTCCAGACACACAGACAGACAAACAGGATGATAATCTACTATAAGCTCCGCTGTAGAAAGTTAATAAAATTAAGTAACTGTAATCAGTAAGGTGCGTTTTTATGCAAATTGTAAACTATAAATTATAATAATTTAAATATTATAAATTACTTCTGTTTGATTTGTATCACGTTGCTTATAATCTACTTTTAAAAAATATTTCTTCTGGAAAACTCTTTCAAATAAATCTGAGGCTTTTAGGGACTATGTAATCTATTTAAAAAATAGGTAAACTACTGTGCGTTATGTAGGATTCGTATTAAAAACTTCATGAGTAGACAGTGCTACCTTTGTCAAACTTGAGTACACAGTAAATTGTATTGTTGTGCCGCCTCAAAGTTAAATGCTTGAGTGATCACTACTCGAGAGACTGTTACAAATCACCATTTACTTTGGTAAAAATTTGGTAGAGTTGACAACAGCTTGGTCAACAACTTTATCCATATTGAAAAGTGTGACTACTAACCTGCTAGATTAAATTAGGAAATCTCCACGTATCCGACAATTCTATTTAAAGACTAAGCTAGTCGAGGTTAATGCCACTCATCTACTAAACTATAGATAAACCTGAGGTTTCCGTTCAACAGTGCCAGTAGGCAACATTTTGGACATTAGTCTTAACAAAAAACTATTAGCAAATGGCAGGCAGAGGTGAAAGTGGGCTGCAAGATCAGTGTTTGTCCAACTAGAAAAATTTTGCAACTGTGGCTTGGTAGAGGAAATACAACAAAATTTTCAAAAATATCAAATATCATTGAAAAATAAAAGGATGGAATAAATCAAGAATATTTGACTGATATTCTTAAGGAACAGAGAAGGTAGTTACCAAAAGCTATTTTCAGTATTTAGAAGTAGACATATGACTGAAAATGCATTTATTTTATAAGTCTTTGTACTACATTTTGCCATTAAAAAATAGATATTATACAGGGTTAATTTGTTAAAATACATAAATAATTAATAATACAACGCAGGTTGTGTCAATTCTAGGAAATAGAATAAAGGGCGCAGTATCGACTCTTTTGATACGATATAATAGGAAGCAAATCAATGTACAAAAATGGTCTTCTGTGGTTCAAAGCGAGCTCCGAAAAGTTTCGTATTGTGATGACAACTTTATTATAATCTCATCTTAAATTATACATGAAAATAAGAAAAGGAAAAGTTTTGCCCTTGTGTGAAGAGCCAAATTCAAAATTAAAGCACCTAAATGAGTTTATGAAAAAAGTACAATTTTCGTGGAGTTGAAAACGACCTGGTCGAAATAATGGGGATTTTGTTAATTTCCGGAGAAAAAAATTGTATTGGGTAATTTCTATCAAGTGATATTGGTTTTCAATTTAAAAAGAAGGATGAAATGCATTGGTAGTTGCTATAGAAATTAACGAAATTCTAGCAGAGATGAAAGATAGAATTTGGACGAAATCCGTTGAGTACTGTCGTTATCTTACTAAGAGTGGGAAAGTGAAAAGACTTAACAGACTAGTTACGTATGAAGTGACAGACATAACAACTGCGCCGGATTCTGTATAATAACCTAAATGAAGAGGACAATGGTTGAATTATGAAGATGTCTCTAGACAGCGTAGAAGAGCGAATATTCATCCTAAGACCGCGTTGCCTATATCGTAGTCTCGCGAAGGCATCAGCCACCAAGCCTTTTTGTAACCTAATGAAATTATCGCAGTAGAGTCTCACTGCAGACAATTAGACATTATGCATGAGAAATTGCGATTATAATAGCCATCCGTGGTTGATAGTCATGAACTGTTACTTGTATATTATATTCACCTAATCCTTCACTAACATTTCATCTTTTCTGGCCTGGACAATAAGCAAAACCGACACTATACTAACGAAAAACTTATTATTTCGGACTTAAAACACTTCTCTAACAATGAAAGTTTAGATTTTTGCAAAAGTTTAATTTTTGCATTACTAGGGCAGGCTCGAAGGTGATTATTTTGGACAATAAATGCTTATCTGTATAGTATATTTCATGAGACACTATGTGATGTTATTGATTCAACTGATTAGAACGGGAATGTAAAATTTCAAAATATTTGTGGAAATAAAACGTTAGCAAAAATTCCACTCGAGAATGCTGTTTTCTACTGCGTACTTTCAAAATTTAATTAATTAATTGTACATTTTTATTTTATGATTATATTAAAATAATTTAGACCCGTGGTAGTTTAGTGGATAGGTGGCTAGACTACGAAACCAAGAGTTGCGGGTTCGAATCCCGCTCTCGCCAATTCAATCGCTGGCATTTTTACGGCCCAGCTCCACTCAGGCTGCAATAAAATGAGTACCTGGAGGTCAAACTCTTGAGGTAATAATAGAGGCGGGTCGGTACGCAGCACTAGCCACGTTACTACCTTGTGTACCGTAGATTCTAGATTGTAGCAGACCTATCTTGTTACGACCCCAGAGGGCCTTCAAGGCCTGTTACGGGGAACTATTATTATTAAAATAATTTTTTTGATTTTTATTGCGTACATATTACTTTTTTATGAATTAAACAACCCAATTTTGTTTCTTGTCTATAGTACACTATAGTATGCTGCTGCATATATCATTCTAAATTGCATAATTGTGCATAATGAATAATAATTTACACTACTACAAGGTGAGGTTATACTATTTATTCATGCACGCTTTTTGTTACAGGTACGCCAGTTTTCATTAAGGTGACGCGGCTGTGGTAAGTGGCAATAGGGATTTATGGAATTTTATAATTTTGGTTTACAATGAGACAAAATTTAAAATATCTGAAAATTATTGTTATAATTTTTGTTCTTTGATTTTAGTTGTTTTCGTTTTTTAGAACTTCAAATCTCCATAGTTTTTATTTTTATGCAAAATTTCGCATACAATTTAACACTACATAATTACCGTAATTTCTGTTTTTCTAAATGATTTATTTTAATATTTATGTATTATTATAGTCTCTTACAAAACTTAATTACCTTGACGTTGTTCGCAGCGAATATTAGAATTAAAGTTGTGATGAAGGCGTACAGAGCCGTTTTAGTACTCTTTAACGTCATCTATCATGGAACATGCATTTTCTAACATACGTTCATGTAAACGTTTTTTCCTTCTCTTTAAGTTTATATAGTTAATACTCATTCTGCGTAGTAACTATAGTGTAGTAAATAATGTTTATATCAAACTTTGATTTTGCTTTTCGATTCCGTGCATTAAATATAATTCGCGTGATTGTAATCCTCTGAGGCCACGTATATTGTCTGTAATTCCCACTTTTATTATATAGTGATAAATGATAATGATAAATGTCATGTGCGTTCAGTGCATATGCAGCAATTTTTGTTCCGCGCAAATGGCCACTTAATCAAAATTGCGCGTATGAACGATGACGATATAGTCGATCTCTTTGTTGGTGATTTACAAGATGAGTGGTCTGCAAGTGAAAATTGATTGGGAAGTGCAGGTGACTCTGAACTCCTCGAAAATATTTGAAGAACCCATAACACGTTGCCGATAGCAATAAATCCGTGCAATTTAGTTTGCGATAAAGTAGAAGTTATAACAGCAGATTACGATAAGACGAGTGCGATAACAGATTCAGATATGTGGTAGTTCCTGGTGGTACCGCAGAATTAACCGAAATCGTTACTAATATAAATCTCGTGCAAAGATTTCTTAACAAAGAACTTTATGAATTGTATGCTGATAAAAATCGTTATGCATTTCGGAAGATACAAAAAGAAACCCCCCTAAGAACCACGTCTAACGCAATGAAAATAGGTAAAAATTGGAGAAATGCTGTTATTGCTTAGCAGGTAGGCTTTGGTAAAACTCGTTACGTTTAGGGGTTGATGATCATTGAAACAATGTATCAAAAACATGCGCTGTACTTTTCGGGTTGTTGTTCAAATTATGAATAAAGGGCGATTAGTTGTGAATATACATGAAATTCAATAGCTAGGAAAAATAGTAAATCTAGCACTCTAGCAGCATTTCTTATTGCTATAACTCTAATTAAAGACTTTTAGATATGTATTTGCATAGCACATGAATTTCCAAGTAGATCACCCCATTTAGGCCGAACTATAAAAATAAATAAATTCAAAAACTTGTACGTATACAATTATCGAAAGTAGTTAGTAATGTTTTATATAAAGAAATAAACGATCAGAAAATAAATAACACAAAATTTAAATAAATCGCCGTGATTAACGCTGTGATGTGCCCCACAAAATGTGTTAGAAAAATGCGTTCTCATATCTATTGAACAAATCAATTTTAACAAAGTACTTAATAATTTTCTTGCAGAATTTAAAGCAACGTTTGCTCAGCTAATAAATCAAAACAGTATAGTACTAAACATGCTGTCCACAGTAATCAACAAAATAGCTTAAAAGATGACGTTCTACTTACGTGTGGTCTTTAGGAACGTCAACGGGGTTACGACCGTATTCCAGAAATCATAAAATTCCTTGAACTTTATAATATCGACATCCTATTAATCTGGGAAACTCGTGCAGCCACAAGAACAGCAATTAAAATACCCTATTACATTACATACTTTGCTAACCACCCAGGTGGTACAGCTCAATGATCATTAAAAATACGATTTCTACCACCAGTTTGTACCATACCAAACCAACATAATCCAAAATGTTAAAATAAAAGTAGAAGTGTTGTCATACCCACTTGTAATCGCAGTAGTTTATAGCCCACCCAGACATTCCATCTCCCCTGATGAATACGAAGGCTAGCTGGAAAATTCATCGCCGTGGGATATTTGAACTCCAAACATACTGCCTGGGGCTCAAGGGTCGGCACACTAAAAGGACGTAATCTCCTAAAAGTAATCCAACGTTATAATTATAAATACCTTTCAACGTACCGACTTAGTAACTCAAAACTGTCAGATCTGCTCTAACACGCAGTTGTCACTGGTATAACAGATACTACCAGGCAGAATACAATTAAGACCTGTCTGCTGATCATACACCAGTCATTCTAACAATTAGCACTACAATCATAACGAAAGAAACCCCTTTAAACTATGCCCCGATAATACGGACTGAAAAGATTCAAGAAGCTGCTTGGCACGCTATCCCTAATTCAACAAATATTCAGTCTACAACAAATAATATCCCTCGATGTATACGAGACCTCATCACCGCAAAACACAGAGCGAGAAAACAATGACAGAGAAGCAAAGACATACAGGATAAAAACTACTTCAACGGATTTACCCATCAATTGTGCAATACACTAACAGAAGCCTTCAACGAAACCTTTAGACAGTACATAACTAACTGCCACATGATAACTCGATTTGGAAAGCAACAAAAAAATTAAAGAGACCAATCGTAATGATTCTTCCTATCAAACGAACAGGTGCTACTTGGGCAAGATCAGACGTGGAGAAAGCAAATACATTTGCCGATCACCTCATAAGAGTCTTCAGTACACCACAACATCAGGACAACCATAATAGTAGATATATAGAAGCTTTCCTAGATGTACAATGTCAATTGTCACCAAAAGTTAAGTCATTCTTACCCGCTGAAGTCACCCTACAACTTCAACACACCAACAAACGGAAAGTCCCTAGATACGTTTCCGTAGTAGGCTAAATACTAGCAAATCTTCCTAAAAAAGTTATAACTTTGATTACGACAATCTATAATAGCATGCTGCGACTTTGTTACTTTCCTCTACTATGGAAAAATGCCCAGATTATAATGATCCCTAAACCTGGGAAACCCTCTACCCATCCGCAGTCATACCCACCAATAAGCCTATTACTTCTACTTTTCGGCAATCCCATTCAATCATACACGAAAGTCATAGAATAGTCAAACATATAATAAAAAGCTTAGAAACAAAGGACATACGTGCAACAGTCTTCCTAGACATTAAACAGGGCGTTCAATAAAGTTTGGAATACATGGTTAATATACAAACTTCTCCCCAGTGAACTTGTATCTATTATTCAAATCATACCTAACAGACAGAACATATCAAGTTAAAGTAAATAGTTCAGTGTCTGACATGCGACAAATTACCTCTGGAGCTTTACAGGAAGCGTATTAGGACCACTGTTATACCTGCTGTGCACTGCGGACAGACCAACCGTAGACAACACAGTCTTTGCCACATTCGCAAATGACACTGCTGTCCTGTCATTCGATCGCTTACCTGAATGCGTAGAACATCTTCAAACTCATCTAACTGCACTACAAGACTGGTTCTCTAAGTGAAAAATGACAATCAACCCAGACCAACCCGCGCAACTAAACTTTACGGCAAGACGTACTGGATGCCCGAAAACCAGAATCGGCAACGTACCCATCCCGCTTAAAACAGAGGTAAACTACCTCGGTATGCATTTAGGCTAAAAGCTCACTTGGAGCTCACATATTAAAAACAAAAGGAAGTGCCTAGACTTCAAGATCAAACAAATGACCTAGTTACTAGGAAAACATTCGCTACTCACGTTAACAAACAAAGTATTAGTCTACAAAGCCATGATGAAACCAGTGTGGACATATGGAGTGCAGCTATAGGCTGCGCGAAAGCCACACACAAAAATCCTTCAGCGCTTCCAGTCGAAGACACTCCGGGCGCTAGCAAACGATACCAACGAAACCTCCACACTGATTTAGGAGTACCTTACCTAACAAGTGAAATCAAGAGGGTTTCTACTACATACAATAACAACCTATACGGTCACTCAAACGATCTCATAAACCAAGTTACCCGTCAACCAAAAGTCACACGACGACTAAAACGACAATGGCCGCTGGACCTAGTGCAGTAACCCAATCAGGACCGAAGAACCTCCACCGGAAGATTGGAGATGACTAATGCTACTCTCGTGACATCTTCATTGCTGTTACAATTACTAAATACTCAATAATATTAAGAGTAGATTGTACTATGGCAATAAAAAACTTACTCTTTTACCACAAACTGCAAAAAATATGAGAGGAGTCAATAATTTTTAAGCCCGTATGATTTAGACACTAATTTTTTTTTTTTAATATAATACTTCTCGCAGATGCTTGTTTGGACATTTTTAAACATAACTGTTTTCACAAAATCACACTTCAAATCAGAGGAATATACTTCATAACCTGTTCAGAGTCAAATAAAATCGAACTATCACTGGTAAATACATTCTGATAAACACAATTAGTATAAAAGCTGTTGTATAGTTCCTGTATTTCCATAAGTTGGAAAGTTGACTTCTCTAATTGCATTTAAATATATTTTAAAATGTCTAGTCGAAAAGGAATACCTTAAGGTGTTACTAATCCCTTAACAATTGAGCATAGTGTAAGTATATATTAAATTAACCTTCTTGGAAGCTATTATAAAGGTATTTCAGCTACCCCTTATAGGTTTTTACTGAAAATAATTGTAATTAAAATATCCCAGGAACTTAAGACTTCAGAACAGGGATTTTAACTATTTTTTGTAAATAAAATCAAGAAAAGTAATAAAATGGACAGTGTCTTTAAATATAATATTGTACATACGCATTTATAAAAAAAAACTGTCAAAACGCGCATACACATAAAATGTGCATTTTGCATATATTCCAAGCTCTGTAGTATAAGATTTTATTTTAAGCATTCAAAAGTTGTATTGATAGTTTAGAAACGAAATATTGTATTTTCTAGCCACGTTTCGAGATACTTAATATTGACTAAACACTTTTTAGGCTTTCTTATCACAATTTTTTATTTTTCTGGAGATATTTTATTGTTTTTAATATATATTTTTTTATTTGCAATCTGTAAATTTACATTGAGCAAAACATATGTTAGAAACTAAAAGTGACATGATAACAATGACATGAGGTTGAAATCCAATGATTTACAACACAGTAGTAACTTTTATAGACTAATGTTTGCTTTATAATACAAGTAACTATTATATACTTTAGATTAAAATCTATATGGCAAATCCAAAGGTTTATATCTATTTAGTCTTTGTGTATGAGAACTATTATCTAATAAATTTAGGACCAATGGATTTGGATGAGAATCTAAATTACTTAGATACTTTTCACTGCATTTAACAATTACGTTTTTGACCGAATCCACTTTTAAGTCACTTAGAATATCCACAAAGTAGGGAGCGTCGCACAAAGCGCGTAAAACTTTGGATTGAAACCTTTCCATTATGTGGATATTGGAGTTTGCTGCTTTTCCCCACAGTTCGATACCATATGACCATACAGATTTGAACGCTGCATTGTAGGCAAAAGCTTGGTTGAGAGGGATAGTTTGGATCTTCTTCAAAGTAGCCAGTAGTGTTTTCTGAACTTATCTCCGAGTTGTTTACGCTTCTTCCAAGTGTGAGTTCTCCACGTCAGGCCCTTATCCAGATGCATACCGAGATATTTTATTTCTGTCATTTGTGTTAGCGGTATATTACTGATGTATACCGGCGGTGTAATACCCTTGCATTTTTTAAAGGTAATGTGAACTGATTTTGCTTCATTTAACTTTAACACCATTTTTTGGTCTACTGCACGACTTTATCTAAACTCTGTTGTAGGCTATTTGCATCTACTACTGGATCATTGTGCTCTACCATAATAACTTTGTCGTCAGCAAATGTTGCAGTAAGAGAAAGTTGATTTATAGGCTTGTCTGCTGTATAGATCAGATATAATATCGGTCCAAGGGCGCTACCCTGGGGTACTCCCGATTTTATTGAATGAAGAGCGCTTAAGTATTGTCCAAATTTTACTTGCAAGTACCTTTCTGACAAGTAAGACTCTAGGATAACAAATGCAAAGTAGGGGAGGCATTTCTTTAACTTAAAGGGTAGGCCTGCATGCCACACCTTGTCAAACGCCTGGCTGTCATCGAGAAATACAACTGTACAATACTTTTTTCCTGAAAAGCTTGATTAATAGCATCTGCAGCGCTATGTACTTGTTGAATAGTAGAATGATTTTTTCTAAAACCAAACTGGTAATCTGGGATGATGGCATTTTCCTCTATTATTGGAGTTAGTCTTTTTATTAACAGTTTTCCAGTAGTTTTACTAATATAGATAGTAAACTAATTGGTCTGTAGGAGAGATATTTTGTACACATTCAATAAATCTTTGTCAATTACTGTTTTTAAGGTACTATAGCAACATATTTATCTTAAAATTAACATTAACCAAAAAGTTTTGCACGTCTCGCCCAAATTTCGCCGAGATCATCCCATAACTCTTTTGCAGTTCAACATGTCGATGCCTCACCGTTGTTTTTGCTAGGAACTGTACGGCGGTGAGGCCGAGTTGCGCAATAAAGCTGCCGCTAATTACACAAACCGTTGCTAATTATTTCGAGCGGCATGTTCGTTCGGCACATTTGCAAACTGCAATGCGGAATAATTAATTGGAGTTATGCAGACGTGCTCGCCAGATTAACTGCGGCCGGCGATAATAACATAAAACCGAATCGGACTTGCGCCGCGATTCCCAGCCGACTACCTTAGCATATGCTCGAAAGTGGGCACGAAAGGCACTTATGTGCGTTAAGGTTCATTTGAGCGCCTGCACTTTGCATTTAAATGGCGCTAAAAATGGAGGTCATGTGTGAGAAGCCGGGCGAATTTTATCTGCTCTATTCCCCATTTAACCTCATAATTCACTTCTATTGCACGCTGAACTACGTTTTTGGCCTTCGTAATTAGACATAATCATCTGGCGTGATGTATTGTGTTTGACTGTGATTGATTAGAAGCGATAGCGCCGAAATGGCAGCCGGCCGAAAGGTCGGCGGGCATGGACACCGCGATTTATATCGGCGGCGTCTAGCCGGAGTTTATTGGCATGTAATTCGTATAATTCAGGTGAAAGTGATAATGGTAGCTTGGTAAAGGTTAGTATGTAATTGCGCGCCGGGCGGTGGAGTTCTGCCGGTGCTGCGTTGCGGCTCAAAAATTGGACAATCATTTCGAGCGCATTGGGCTGCATGTCGAAAGCTATGTAAATAGCGAATGGATTATTGAAGAAGCACGTGACTGTTACATCGATATGCATGCATGACTGGTTTATTGCCGCCACGCATGTTTCGTTGTGCTACCAGGGGCGTTCGGATTAAATTAATGGAATGTTGCCTTATTCTACATTGCTTTTTTGTTCTTAATGCAATATTTTGTCTACTGCTCTCCACCGTTTTTTTTTTGTCGATTCTGTGGATTATTTGAATACTCTTCTCTTGCTTTATTACTGGATTATGTTAAATTTATAATATTAATGTTTACTTAATCTTTGCATGCCCTTTTCTGTTGATCGAATCCATCGCGTTAAAGTTAATTGACATCATATATTGCGTTTGTGTAATTTACTTAGCTAATCTGTACTTTCATTAGAGGCCTGAGGTAATTCTGCAATTTTGTCGCCTTATTTTACTTTCTACCCGTTTTGTTCTTTCTATGCCAATAAATATATTTGTTTTGTTTTCTTTTCATCATAACTTTTAGCTTTTTATTGCAATGATTTTAATTTCCTTAACTTGGCCATTGAATCATCGCAGATAAAGCTATACTTACTCTGAACTGTTACATTGTTCGCTACAGACGCTCATCTCATCCTGACCTAGTAAAATGGTCCCATAACATTTTAGGGATAGTCAAGTATGCTTGCTGCTTCAATTGTTAATAAGTATATGGAGTATACAAGATAAGCGCTAAAAGTTTCCGGTCCGAATTTATTAACGAGGTGACAAAAGGCATAAAACAATTTTTAAATACGGCCTCTATATGTTTCAACATGTTTATTGTATCTGGAAATCAGCATTTCAATACAATTACGATTTATTTGCAAAATGCTCCAAAGCAGCCCCTATAACTTCATCATTGTTACATTTTCTACCTTGTTTTTTCTTCAGTTCTGAAAATAGATAGTCACTGGGGACTAGGTCTGACTGTGGCGTAGGTAGGGAAGCTGCTCAAAGCCACAGTCCTTTGCAGCAACTTGGGCAATTGCGGTTTTATGGACAGGGGTGTTATCTTGCATAAGGCGATGGTAAATTATTATTGTTCCTTTCCTTAAAATCAAATGTTAAAAATCTATTTAAATTCTAAAAGATGGTTACCATGATCTTGTCGTCCATTTAGCTACCTTTGCCTTTCATCCCCTTTAACAATAGATTGATGAACTTTTTTGTTGTTGCGATAGATTTAAAAATTGTCCATCGGGCACTAATCTTATTGGTATGAAGGAAATACGTGATCTTGCTGATAATTCTTTTACTTTTAAATACATGTCTTGCAGAATATCGTGCTTCTTCGGACGACGTTTTCTTTCGAAAGCACTAACTGGCTTACCTGCACGTTCGTCGAATCTTCTCGGCCCAAACGAAATTGTTTTGTCCATTTTTTTTACAGTGGAATATGAAGGGAAAGAATATACAGCACCGAAACGTTGTTTAAATATCACCAGACACAAGGCCTTCTTTTGCAAGAAATTTAATCACGGCTGGATGCTCAATTTTCAACACTGAGCAAAAGACGTGACGCCATTAACTCAAGTGATTGTTGCCATGCGACTGAGTCAGATCGGCTGTTGAAATTTGTATTAACGTTCAACCAAAGATGATGCTATCTAATGCTACTTCTATTTTGTTTCTGTTATTACAGAAAATTCATAATGCTAGCGTAGAAATTTGACATAGATAGAAATATCCTACTTTTGCTAGTTAGCTAACATTTGTCCAAAAATATATACCGTAACAATGATTGGTAGAATAAGTATAAACAACTTTTAAAGACACTGAGATTGACAATCACGCTCATGTTGTTCTTTAAAACTTAAATAAAGAATATTATTAATGTGTTGCGTAAAATGTACAATTCTGAAAGTACTAACAGTGGGGTAAACATAAGCGACAAAGATGATCAAACGGCTTCGTTTAAAATATTTCGATTTATCTGTAATGAAAGCTCAGAACGGTTAAATCATCTAGAATGGCTGACAAACTTTGGGGATAATATAAGAAGTATCCAAAAAAAGTGAAGCAGGCAAGAAAGAACCAACAGTTTCGGGGAGATGTAAACTCTGTTTGCGATCTTGTAATTGTAAAAACCTAAGATCTTGTAACATACTAGGGGTTGGCCGCCAAAATGTATTTTTGGCGTCCTAGGCTGACAGTTTTTCACCCGACTTCTCTCGAATTTTCGCAAGGTGGGGACGTATAAATTTTTAACTGGAGCGGCTTTTTCCATGGATTGGGATCGTGGAACAATTTAACTTACAACCGAAGCTCTGCTCAGCGGAAGCAAACTAAATGACCGTGCCAGGCGGCCTTTTTGCGTTCGGCAATGCAGCGGCTTATAGCGGCGGCCGCCTGGTCAAGGAGTGAGAGCGGCCCCGACGTGCGTGACCGAACGTACGGATCTCTTCGTGTAAATTAAGCGCTCAAAGTGCGACACGCCAAATTTCTTATCAGTTGTCTTTGTTTACTTTCAGTTCAAATGTATAGATAGATGTATTCGAAAGGCATATATTCATATTTAGTAAATAGATATGTAAAATCTAACGTTTACAGTACAAATAAAATATTTATGGCTCTTATAACAAGAGTGGAACTTCAAAATTAGAAATCTTATTTTATTAGAGTTTTTCTATTTATTACGATGTTATTTTTTACTTTTTTGTTCTATTTTTGAGTTTAACACAATTTATATTGCTGTATATTATATTACTATTACTGATCTATTTGCTTTTCCTATTAATTGTACCGTTGAAATTTACCAGTTGGTTGTTGGCTTTCTGTATGGTAAGTTCTTCTTCCCCATTCGCTGTACCCTATCCGGTTGTCGGGTTTTTAATTGATAATTCAGCATTCCCTTCCTTCCATTCTTTCTGGTCTCTGGTCGGCTATTTGATTTGTTCCATGTTTTCCTCGGTCTTCTCTTCTCCGTTTTCTAACCCTTCTTGCATCCATTATCTTCCTTGGCAACCGAATCTATTCACATTATGTGGAGCTTCAATTTTAATATCTACAGGCTTTTGTTACAAGGTTTTTCTGATCTCATCGTTTCTTATGTGGTCTAGTCCTGTTTTATTTTCTATTTTCTTTAGTACCTTCATCTCCGTAACCGTTAGATTAAATTAATGTTTGTACTATTGTATTGTATATCTTTAATTTATTCTTCTTGCTTATTTCTCTCTTTCCAAAAATTGTTCTATTTAAGGTGTAGTATGCGTTATTTGCTTTTCTCGTTCTATTGGCTATTTCCATATTCAGTTTACCATCGTTGCCACAATTCCTAGGTAAGCATATCAAATTTCTAATATTTTTTTATTTTCAAAATATTTTAAAATATTTTTCATTAATTTCTTAATTCTCTCTTGTAGGTGTATGTCGCTATTTGTATCTTACTGTAATTTTCGTGTGTTTGTCATATAGCTTATACATAGTTGTTCATAATCTTCGACGTCTTATCAAGGTTTCTTCGATGTGCTTTGCATTAATTGTTTTATAACTTCATATAATTATGCTCAGTCTTTAATCTGACATCTTTCTCTAATCTATTTTTTGTGACCTCATAGTTAAATGCTAAATATAGGTCTCAACATCGCAATGTGTAAGAAGATTATTAGAGAAGAATAGTTTGGATTTTGTTCCACGTAACCAATGATGTTTTCTAAACTTTCTTCCAAGTTACGCTTTTTCAATTGCGAGTGCTCCACATCGAGTCGTTATTCACCTGAATTGCTAGGTTTTTGATCTTTAATATTTTTCATAGTGATATATTGTTAATAAATATTGGCTGCGTGTTGGTTTTGCGTTTGGTGAATATTATTCGAGTGATTTAGTTTAATTTTATGCGCCGTTTTTGATTTACTGTACGACTTTATAAACACTCTTTTGGTTATTTGTTGCTCTTTCTGAGTCATTGTGCCCTACTATATTTACATTATCACCAACAAAATTTGCAATAAAGAAATGTTGCTGTTTGGGTTGGATATAATAGCGGATTACGGGCGGTACCCTGAGATACACCCGATTTGATTAGATGAAGAGCAGTCCAATATTGACTAAGGATTTGATTCAAGGCGAACATAGGATGAGAGAACCATTTTTTGCTGAATCCCAGACTTGTTATCGGAAGCTTAGTCAATAGCATCTACAACTCCATGGACTTGAAAGGCTGGATTTGTATCAAACCAAAATGGCGATGAGAGATGGCATTGTTCTCTATTATTGGCATTAATTTTTAAGCTACGGTTTCTTTAGTGGTGCCTAATATCGGTTGTAAGCTAGTTTGGTTTGTAAAAATTAACGTCATATGGGAATTTTTTAAGGCTTGAGAATTATAATCATCTGCACGCCTTGCGCTGTGATAGAAAATATACCAGCCCTCAAGAAAGCATAATATATAATAGTTAAAATTACAAGATCTTTACTCGGCATCTTTTTAATATTTTGCCTAGAATTTGATGATAGCCGGGAGAATTTTTATTAAGAGGTTTGTATTCCCACATTGTGGTAAATGATTTGTCTATAATAGCACCAATCCGTGTTTTTATATTACAGTCGCATCCGTTCTACTTGCTCTACTTTTGAAGAACTTATTTGCAACCACCGAAGTATGGCCCAAGCATGATATTATCGTGAAGTACCTTCAGCTATACGCTTTGTCACAAATATGTCATATCATATAGGCCGGTTGATAAGTGTTCCTGCATTTTTTACTTCCTCTACCAGGCCGGAGAACCCAAAGAGTATGTTTTGCATTATAATCACCACTTGTTAGGAAGGAATTACTTACTATTTTGAAATATACGACAAAAACTTGCTTACTTGTTGCATAATTCGGAAGACAGTATGCAGCTGTTAGAACGAACGATTTATACCAGTCTTCTAATTTAATGGTTGTTGATTGAGGAGAATTTTCTTTGAATTTTTTTAAATTTTTTTATGATGTGCCGCTTCTGGTTTAATTGTATGCATGTGGATAACTTGTCGGGTATATCTGATAAAATATAGACAAAACAATGTTATAAGAAAAATTATACTCTAAGTAGTATGGTTTATGTATTAATTTATTGATGGTTTGTTGAGATTATTACAGCTGTAAGATTTGGATCTTGATGCACGACTTGATTATACAAGTTTTGCTGAGCGTGAGAATTCGTCGTGCAGTTTTGCTACTGTATTTGATTTTAGGGCTGTAGAGCAGAAAACTGGTGTGTCTATTTTGTGTATAGAGATAGTTGTTGCTTTTGCCATGTTCATTGTGGATGCTGCTGTTCTTATTCCTGCTTTAAGGTTGGTGCATAGCAAGGCCTGATTTGTTGATCTTTTATTAAGAATATCTAGATAAGCCCTGCAGTTTATATAATTGAAGTAGTGGTCACCCTAGTATAAAACGTATTTAGATGTTTCCGAAGTTACTGGAGAAAAAAATCTTTTTCGAGCCAGTGTCTTGTTAGCTCGTGACTTTTATGCTGCTGAGATTCTTTTGTTAAGTTTTGTCTGTGAAATAATGCATATTTCTTAAACATCTTGAAACGTTTTGTCTTCTGTAAAGTGTAGTTGTGTCTTGCCACATTATTAGAATTAAAATATTATTTTTTTAATAATCTCTTTATTTCGATTTTCTGAAATTTTAATTTGTTTCTATCGCTGGTATTGGTAATGCGAATGAATTGTCTATGTATAGTAAAGTATCGTATATAAGGGGGAGTTCGTATTTTGTTATATTGTATATCTGGGTTTATATATCCTGCACCATCAGATAAAAACTGATATTTATTTTTAACGGCTGTTTTTAGGTTTGGTTGTTTAGCAGTGTTGCCAGATGGGGTTTCTTTTATTCCGTGGATTAAGTTCTTGACACATATTTAGTTTGATTATTAGAAATTGACTGTTATTACTAATATTTAGGGCGTTCAAAAGTGATTATTACTTTCTGTCGAAACTTTACTTCAGTCTAGTATGTGTGTACAAATGGACTTTAGTGCCACGCGATGCTGCCAGATGGAGTTTCTGGAACGCACAGAAGGAAAAATAGCGAGTCATTTGTATAGTACCGTGAGTGTGTTTATCAACAAAGCGCAAACCCTCAGAACCATTAAAGCAGCCTAGTTTCTTTGAAGGATAGGAGTGGTTGATTTGAATATTTATACAAGGTTAATGACCTTGTGTTAGAACGCCAAACAGTGTTTCGCTAGATATAGGAGTTCAACTGTCTGTATTGCGAAAGTTAGCATACCATCGTCCGTGAGATCTTGAGCATGACAAGGCTCTGTGCATAATGGATTCCTCCATACCCTCATCGCTCAACAGAAGTGTTTGTAGATATGTCAGCAGTTGTTGCAGCCGTACAGCGTGGACCTAGATACGTTTTTTGAGTATATCACAGCAGACGAGTGGTAGTTCTTACACAAAACGCTGAACAAGAAACACCACATTGGAAGACCTCAGTTCAAGAAACCACGCCCATGTACGTAAGATCGGGAGGCCGATGGATTGGCTGCCCTCTCGTGAGAGCATTACTAGTGAGCGGTAGTGCGAGCTACTGAACCACCAATCTGCCTTGGGATTCACATTTGTCGTATCTTGTGCTGAGTGACTACGTTCAATTTGACGCAGTGAAAGAGGTAGTACGTGATAAGAAACTCTTCCTCAAGAACGAACTTCAGTCGGCTGTTTACAAGTGGTGCCGTGTTACACCCAAAGAATGATTTGCAGTGATCTTGTGGACTAACGCAAACGTCCATATAAATTGATTAAATAATGTTCTTCTTAATAAAAAATGTGGTGAAGAGAAGGTAATCGTTGTATCAATAAGTTTTTACACTCCTTGAGCATATTGTTAGGGTGTTGTTCTGAGGCAGCTACAGAGATGAACAATAAGTTTAAAGTATTGATTATATTGTGTATGTCTGCAAAAATCCTGCTGTTGTGTTATGTTTTGTGTTTGTGCTTATAGTAAAGAGGCTGGTTATGGTGGGGAAATTCTGTATGAATAATAAAATAAATCCGATCAAAATAATATTGTTGACTATAATGCACAAGCTTGCATAAATTTTGTTGAAATTGAGTTTATGGATTAGTAGGAAATTGATTTTTGGTGCTATATGTTGTAACTAGAATAGTAGTCTGAATTTACGGGAAAAATCATACGCAACGAAAGCCCAATATATCTCCGTATTACAAAAGTTAAACCATAATAGAGGATCTCGAATTGGCGTTGTTTAATCTGTTCGCGGTGTCCAAAATGGGTGTGTAGTACGACGGATTTGCTGTTTTGTATTTACTCGGGAAGACTGCTTCTAAGTGGTCGGAAACGTTGCCCTCTGGTAACAACTGCTACAATCTCGCATTTACAACAGAACGTTAGATGATGGTGATGCGATGTCAAAAGACAGCAGAACGAAGCCAGCTCTTACGCAGTGGAACTCATCGTTGCGAACTCCCGGTTACCAGGAAGATAGAAAACCAATTCTGACATCAACCAGCTAGCAACTCCCCATCTTAATAGCAATTGGTTATATCAGACGGCTTTTTTGTCAGTCTATTTTAAACGTAGTGTCATTCCCAGAGTTTTATTCGAGAAATGTGAACAAATGTCGTTTTTATTATGTTGTGACAAGTTCTGGTTAGTTGATGATGTGTTTCTGATAATTTATCGATTTTGAAATTGATATATTTTTCTCTCTTCCAAGGTTAAGATAAAACACTTTCTTATGTTATTATTCCACCAAATACTGCTTTAATAGCTTGTTTTATGAATTAAATGGTTTGGCGAGAACTTTGATGTATGTAGAGGTTTTTTAAATTCATTCTTAATAGAAAGTTGTATTTCTGGCATGTTACAGGCATAACAAATAGCTGCAATTAAAAATCATTTAACAATTAACGACTATTGATTGCAGTGGCAGTTTGATTTAAAAATAATCCGAACTTCGCATTCACACAACTGATCATCGGCTGTTTAATGGGCTAAAGCACTTAACACAGATGTGAAAGAAGCATGCGAACTGGACATGTTTGTTTGGCAGTTTAATTAATTTGGCACGAAATAACATCTTCGATAAAATACCAAGGTCGACCACTACTTCCAGATCTCGGTCTCCGGGTCAGCTTGCTCACATATTGACAACAGTCTATCGCTTCTTAATTGTAAGCCATAGCGCAGGCTGTCGCAATTGTTACAAATATTTTAAGGAGTTACAACGGCAATAAACAATTTTTAACTGGCTGATTATATTGGATTTCGACAGAATGTGATTATATTAAATGTTGTAATTATTATTAATAGGCACATTTGGGTTTTATTAGAATTTATGCGTTTGTTTCGTTTTAAATGTTTTTAGGCGTGGCGTAATGTATTATGCTTTGATGGTGATACTGCGGCCCGTTATGAAGTCGCATTCAAAGCTTTCTCTTTCTTTCCACCTTTTATTGTTTATCCTCTTTATTAGTTTACTCATGGATGATGAAATTTGAACCGACTCTTTTGAAATTGCTACAATTTGGCTTCTTTAGGGAGTTTCATAAATTTATGTAGATATGATGAAAAAAATTAGAAGTAGCAGATTATTTCGACCGAAGAAATGAATTAAAGCTCTTTTTGTGCAAGTTATTACAAATGTTAACTTAGGAGTTTGCGTAATATAAAATAGGCATTTAAGAAACCCATAATAACTCTGGATTACATTTGGATATGTTCAGATATTGAATAATGTAAGATTCGGTAAATAATTATTGCAAACCATACGCAATAAAGACATTTGCTCGTGCCGCAGAACGGCGCTGCTAAATCGCGTGTAATGGGGGTTTTGCGTTGTTTAGCAATTTAAAGGGAAAGAGGCGTACAAGCTCATTAGAATACAAAACGCCTTATCGCCTGCGATCTATTAGTGCAATGCCGCATTGAATGCCGAATAGATAATTCATTTGTAAGTGAGTCGTAAATAAGCAGATCAGCTGAAACGGAAAGGTGCTGTTCAAAATAGCGGCTTGGGATTCTGGTCGGCTCTGCCTAATATTATATTATGCTGCATAAGGAGTTTAGTATTCCTCCCCGCCGCTGGACGTTCTAATCTCGCCTAACTATCTAGTACTACCAAAATATCTTTTCTATTTTTAGGCGATGCTATTTGTTTTTTATTGGCGGTGCGCTCACTTCTATTGTTGCCGTTCCGAGTACGGCATGGACGTGGACGCACGTCCGTGCTTGGTAACCGAATATTTACTGAAAAACAATTTGCTGTAAGACATTTTTAACGTAATTATAACTTACAATTGTCGGAGTTTTAGTAAGAAACCAAATACATTCTGAAATTTATTGTTATCGATAATTTTCCTAGTAAATAACAGATGTAACTTTTTACCGAGAGATCGATAAATAAAAAAGGACCTTTAATATCTACAAACAGTAAGGTACGTGCAGTCATGCCGCAACGGCATCGACGCACCTAGCTTTGCTTTTTGCACTTGGCCTAGTTATGAATCGTTATAGAATGGCTTTATGAGCCTTTACCCTGGCATCTGACGGGCGAGCTGCATTTCCTAGACATGGTGCGATACAGTTAGCGAGCGCAGTGAACGTGCACTTCACCTAAAAAGGGATCGCGCTCCGCCGCGCATTCAAATCTCCACTCTTATGCTCGCATTGCAGCAGACCCGGAAAGTGCGCTAGAAATCTTATTTAGTGCCGCTCGCTTTACAGTTATACAACAAGTAAAATCCCGGGCTCTCAGCAAGGAACTCATTTTAGAAGTACAATTAATTGGGTCTCATTTGGGCCACAGTTGACGCGAAAAACCTACAATCCAGATTATTCAGGCCTTGCTTAAATCTCGATTTTAATGCTTCAAACCCCATCTCGTGTAAATCAATATATCTTTTTGTTTTCCTTCATACCGAGTATAATGGTATGGAAGAGTAATCAGAAATGTTTGATTCTCGTGATGCTTACCAACTTAACTCGGAATAAGATTTGACAAGTGATAAATAGAACGGATATTTGATTGAAACTGACTAGGATATTAAAAAAGTAGAAAAGGGTGGATTTTAAATATCATTTAAAAATTACAAAAACAGTACTTCAATAAGTGATTATTGTTATTGTTACCACCTTTATGTATTTTTGAAAAGTTCTATAAAGGATGCTTTGAACATTGTTAGCAAATAAACTAGAGGAGATATACATAATACATTCTTTTTTTTTCTATCAAGGGGTGTCATTATTTTACTACGAAGTTACCGTTCTTGTTCAGACAGACATGGCCAACCCTGGACAAGATGCACCATCTCGTTGGATAAGAAATCAGGTGTTGGATCTCCTAACAATATTGATTTTCAGACAGATATTGCTCTAGACAGCATCCACTCATCGATTAACGTATTGGACACACATCCCTAACCCACTAGGAACTCGTTAACAGCATCTAGCTTCAGTTCAATGGTCATATCCGTTGTCATGTTGGTCACTAAAAATATTGCAGAAAAACGTTACAAAGTTTCTCGATGGTGAACGAGTTACAGAATATTATGATACCTATATGAAGTTCCTCGAGGCAACACTATTGCTCCTAATGGCCAAGAGATATGACATGCCTATATAAATGATAGATATGGTACAGTATTATTATTTCTGAAAAATTAAGGAAGTTGGAAGAGAGAAATGGGAAACTGAATCAACTCAAACACTCGCTCTGCTAGGTCGATGGTGCCTGTTCACACAACGCAAATCACCTTGAAGCGTCATCCAAATACTGACTCAGCTTGTAGTTTCAACGTTCTTCTAGTTATGGTGTGCAATGGACGGATAGAGCAGTTTACATTAATTGTCAACGTTCTTTACGTGACCATTTAGATTAGGCTGATTATAAGTACGAACTATTTAAAATAATTTTATACAATATATGTAAAACCTATTCTCGAGTTAATCAATCGCATCCTACAAAAGATTTACTACTGATAAGCTCATTTGGTTACGACACCATTTTCATGTTGTTGACTACCACTATAGCTAAGTCACAGATGAAGTAGTGAAAATCATTCTCTTCGGTTTTCGACTATTTTTATTTGAAGCAAAAATATTTTTTCTTATGGTAGGACAAAGCTTGCGTAGGAGAAACATTGTTCTCGGATGCATCGAAAGCGCGTAGGGTTATGTTCCCATTAATAATAAAACGATATAAAGTTCTTGGTGATATACTCATTACTAGCAAGTAACCGATAGGACGATCAATCTCGTGGAAAAACTCCAGTTGATTTGGTTTCGGTTGTATCTCCAGGACATTGCTACTGCTGAGGTCTTCCTACACGATCAACGTATAGCCGTGAAACTAGAGGACTACGAAGTGTAACCAGATTGCTTATTATCCTCTGAGACACGCGGTACTTACCAAAATTTTTGTTAAAATACAAAGAGGAACATTGTTACACAAGCTAATGTCATGACTATTTACCTCTGCATGATTCCTGATTTCTAGCAAGCAGTAGATGAAAGAGTGAGTGTGGTATTTACCTATCATACGTACCCGCTACCGCTTGCAAACAGTTTTGAATAGTGAATTTGCGATTATTATATTAATAACCTGGTGAAAATTTTTTTTAACCAGAAGTATCAGTAATAGATTTCCCCAGTCTTTAAAAGAAATTTTTGTTTAGGTAGGCTTTTTAAAAAGTAAGAGGAGCATTTTTCTAAAAGAATTAGTGTTTTTAATGGCTTTGCTAAGTGAATTTTTATTTTAAAAAATTGTTACTGCTAGAAAATGTTTATTGCATATAATATAATTCTAATGTTCTAAAAAAATGTTTCACCCTGATATGTGTTACTAGTAACTCCATATCTGTGCTAAGAATCAGTTTTCGCCGACCCATGACTTGGCCAACAACCTTGTCCAGGTAGAAAATAGATAAGATTCTTTGCATCCATAAATTACCACTGGGATTCTAAATGACCAGTGACATTATAAAAGTCTGTTAACCTGGTGTAGCCTTCCAGGCTACAGTTATAGTTGCTTTATTTCATTCATGGTGTTTAATATTATTGCGGACTCTAATAACTGTACTGCCATTAGCAATTTCATTAGATGATTAGTGCTGCAGATCTTATAATTCGGCATTTCTATGTAATTTTTATGTGTAAAACGGGTTTTAGAGATTGGCAACATATCAATTTTATTCGTACAGAACTTCTTGAGTCTGCTGGGTCAAGCCATTGTCATTTAAAAATATTATTTTTAACAATTGAGCCGTTTCAACATCTTAATGGCGAGAGCGGAAATCAGGTTCATTATTGTCCCCACTTGATTAATTAAATCTTGAATTCCGTTATATCAGGTGGTTGTTGTAGTTGATTAGTTGTTTTACCGTTTTATGTTTGTTGAGGAATATTTCCGTTGTTCTTCCTCGGACGATAACGCGTATTGGCCCAGTCCACTATGATGTTGGATACAGATGTTGGTTCGCGGGAAGTATTTGATTTCACTCCTACCCCTCATATCTCGAAAGCATTTCCCTAACCACCTGGGGATGCACCTTGTGGAGGTTTCAGGCTCTCCTAATGAGATAGTGTGTTAGTATATGTTATTTCTGGTTATATTTTCCTATCTTTTAGTGATTTGTAGAGTTTCTGCCGTAGCTATTTATATTCTGTTTAGGTTTAAGCGAACTGTATCTTATTTTTAATTTCAAACAAAAGAATTTCAATTAAAAGGCCAAAAACTGGAAGACACTCACCTTGAAGCGGACGCTTCGCTGCAGATATCAGCTCCCCGGGGCTATAATTGGGGGGATCGAGGAAGAGGAGAGAAGGGTGTGGGCGGAAAAAGGATAATTTACCCCAATCTTCGCTGCGGAGTCGATCGGAAGCGCCTTTACTGGTGTGGGCCCTTCAGCTGGTCGTGTCCGAGGTTTACAACAGGATTTTCCTATTTTTCCTCACCGGAAAAAAAAGAAAACGGACAGAGTTTCTCCATCGGCAAATATTGACTTTCGTACATGCAATCGGCCAACAACAAACGACCTCCGGGATGTGGAAACTCTTGCCACCAATTGAACTCTCGGTCAAAAACGGTTTCGTACACACGGAAAAATTAAAGCCGGTCGAACGTTTCCAAAACTATCAAGGCTACACCGAAACGGCTGTAGCAGCTCCGCTTTTATCAGCGACGTCGCCGCGCGCTAGCCACAAGACGACCGACCCTATTGTAAAACTCAAATAAAAGGAATTGGTGATCGGCCCTAACATATACTATACACTCTTTATAGGTTGCTGGGTGGTTTTCGCTGGGATTAACGCATCTTGCATTATGATCTTTTTTTTTTGGAAAATCCTTAGTGATGTGGTTTTCTAAGCATGTAATACATCGGGTTTTGGTGGCAAATTTTTTCTGTGTCGAAACCGATGACATAATATACATTCTGGAATTTCTCTTGTTGCTAGTGGTGGTTCATTTTACAATTACCCTGTAGATTTATTTATTATCCTCTTTTTGTTGTAAATCGATAAAGAACTTTTAGAGCTTTTATAGTAATAGCTAGTTTTATCAGCCAAGTGAGGCACATAGCATAGGCACCTTGTGTTGATCTGATTAATGAATCTGATTAAGAGTATCGTTTTGAAAGCCACGCTTTAATCCTCTAAGGCCTCTCCCCCCCCCCCCCCAACTAGGGCTTTTATAATAATGTTACATATTTGTAAAGGTTTAGGCCGTATTTTAACTTGCTTGTTGCTTAACATCTTTCAGATGTATTTTCCTTTCATAATGTTCTCCAATAAATCAATCAGTGGTCTAACATTTTTAACTCCAGAAACAAATATTGGAGGTAGCCTTAGGTTATTCGTTTTTTTTTAAATTTCTTTCGAAATCCGTTATGTTTTCATCTTCTGATTCATTATTTATCTTTTATTTGTTTTAATTAGGTTTTTTAGGACTGTTTATGTTGTTTTGATATTATTTTAAGACCTCGGATACTTTTTGTTACTTGAGACTATTTGGCATTCCTTATCAGATCGTATGAATTTAAGTGGAGCCAGGTCTTGGTTCACTTGTTGTGGTTGGTTGCAAAAAAAATGTATTTGGAAACTGAGTAAGATGAATGTGTGTATTTTGATCACAAAACATAACATTTATTTGATTTGGGTGGGTGTTAATGTAGCTGCTGTGGTTATTGGCCGCCATAACTAAGTATTTTATTTCTTACGATGCACTAGTTTACCGAGGTCATCGTGCAGCGACTTGTTTTTCGGATTACAGAGAACGCGCTTTAAAATTTCGAATGCGAGCCAGTGTAAGTTAGAAAATTAAAATACCTAGTACTTGATGTAGGGTAAAAGTTGTTAGACCATCTCTGCTGCGATGTCCAAACCAATGTTTCTCTTCTCAAACCAGTAACCGTAGTGGCAGAAGGGGATGTGAGAAACTTCAGGATAGACAACCCAAGCCATGTCGGCGACGGGCGCGGGCACCATAAACACGTTGGGAGGTCGCAAGTTTCTGTTTACGGAAATTTGTTTATGGTTTTTACAACACGAGTGGTGCACACTGACAAATTTTGGCAATTTGTTCTGCAGACCGCGAATCGATGACAACACGTCCGCTCCGTTTGAATGCGCAAGACAAACTAAAAGGAATTTGTTTGAAGAAATATTTTGATTGTGTATGTTCATTCCCCATTTAATTTGAACAAGGCATTTTTTTATGAAAATGCATTTTTTAAAATTTTGTTAAATTTTAAGTAATTTTAATTTTACATTCATTACCACACCAACTATAAAAAGCAATTGAAGCTATCGCACTAATAAATTTCATTTAATTTTATTTAACTTCTGTTAAAAATAACCCTCTGCTTATAATACCTGCAAATGAACTTTGTTTTATGCAACCAGTTAAGTTCTTACACTTTAAAGCCCATCTATACGTAGCCAGTGCTCTTCAGAGAAACATAAAAAGCGCATTACTGCTCGGCGAGTAGTTAAATAAAGTGATCCGCAAAAGCCCTGCCAATGAACTAATAACAATGGGTTCAATGGATCTATTTTTATGGAAGGTTCGGATACAAATTGGCGATGTGATACTGCCGATTAGCCCCGCTGTTGCTGCCCAGCGAAAAATGCGGCGATTCATTTCGCCGAAGTTGCCGATGGAGAGACCCGGTATCAAACCCAAAGGTCTGCCATAGAGATTCAGATGATCGATCAAGACAGAAACCTAACAAAATTCTTCATACTGGATGGGATATATGTGTGATATAAAATGAAAAATTAAATTATATATAGTATTAAAACAAAACAAATTATTGTTTAAAGTAATTATCGTTTTTTTTATTTCAAAAATTATGCTGTGTACATTGTAATTTGAAATACGTAAATGAAATGCAAATTTTTATTGCTTCTTGGATTTTTCTTTAATTTAACAAATAGGTCTTTCTATAATCAATAGCGAATTGTGTGTTGGCGGAGTATTGCCCGTTCAGTCACTCCCGCAGCTGTTACAAGAGCCCGCTAATCGCAGCGTTCAGGTGAAAATTACCATAATTTATATGGGCAATTATATCGCACACTCCGGTAATTTCCTAATGAATGCAGCAGCGTCGCCGAGTTGTCAGGGGTGATAAAAACTGCGCGCTACCGACGATGCCTCCGCAGATAGGACGTCAATGTTAGTTGACTAACGAAGCAGACGAAAATGGATGGACCTTCAAAGGAAGCTCTAGGATCTGGCTAAATTGGAATTCCGAAATCGGCGAATTAATGCGGGGGGTTTCATAATTATGTGTGCGTTTTATCGCAGCAATTAAGAATAAATTCCTATCGAAACGCCAGCGTGGGCCGGATTATTGGCCGAATGCAGTTTCTGATGGTATCTGGCCTCTCTGTATTAGGAAAAGTTATAAAAATTGGCGATAAACAAATAAATATGTTTAATTGCATTTTTAGTGTGTAATATGATTATTATTATCCGAATTTTGGCGACAGTTCTCTCTGAATTATTTTAATGGCGCAGAGATGAGCATCATTAAACACCAGTTTTAATTTTGACTATTTGGTTATTTTATCTCTAATTGCTTTTCGTTCAGTTGGTTTCATGGGTCATCATCATCGTCTATATCAGTCTATTTTGTATGTAGGCTGTACCAATGAATGCCGTTTTTTTTGTCCCTTCTGTATCCACTTGAAGTTGTCAGTTTTTAAGGTCGTCTAACCATCTCACAGGGGGCTTTCTCCAAATAATTTTTCTTGTTTAGGTCTCCAGTTCCATAGCTTTTTCACTCATGTATTGTCTTTCATGAGCATTGATATTTAAAAATAATTTTCTCTTTAGTTTTGTTTTACTAGAATGAAGTACGCTAATAAGAATATTACAAATAAACTCCAATTCGAGTCTTTTAGATGGTTTAAAATTAGTCTTAATGTGAAAAGAACTAGTACATTCTTGTCCTTTCTCGTAGAGAGCCGTTTCAGGGCAAAATGTGCCTTTACTTTAACGCTCATGCCGTCTAATAGTTATTTTATTGTAGCATTCAGTTTGTTTGTACAGCACAAAAATTGCTAGCGAACTTCAACGAGTTTTATAATTTCATAGGTTTTTGCGTTATTCAAATTTCTTTCAAACAGATGCAAGCAAAAGCGCATCAATAAAGCAGCGTGTGCTATTTTAGGGGAGGTCAGATCTTGTGGGATAATTTATCTGTAAAAATAAGGGTGTGTCAATCTCACAAATTTTTGGTGTGCCCACGACAATAGTTTTGTGGTGCATTTTTTAGCCATAAACCGTTTATACATTATGAGCCAAAGGAAGTTTTTCACGCAGATTTTTCAAAGTATTTAGGGGCCGATAATTTTCTTTTATCGAAGTTTTATTTAAGCATGACCTAATAACAGGTGGTGGAAATTACTCTCACAAAAATCCATGAGCGTTTTATCATATTTCGGTGTGATCCAGTTTTCAAAATATGAAATTTCAATCTTAAAGTACTTGCGTAGGTGGAAATTCAGTAGTGGGGAGAGAATTCCCATAGTACTTCTAAGAAATTGACTTTGATTTTGAGGTTCTAAGACTGAGTGTGCTGAAATTACCACTTTTGGATTTTATATTTTCCGTTCTACTGCTTATTACTTTACTTCTCAACATTTTTTTGTAGCGAACGTGAAACAAATGTTGATGGAATTACAATTATAGTTGTACGTTATACGTGAAGGGTGAATTAAGCAGATGCGCGCTATTTTATTTGAAGAATTGGCATACCTATTCAAAACTATATTTTGCTTCGATGGCGGTCTTAATTTTTTGGGACCGACATTTAATCAAGTACCGAACGTCTCTGGAATGGTATTCCATTCTTCCTAATAGGTATGTCCCCGACATTCTTCTAATTTATCGCAAAGTTGTTCATTATAGTCAAATTCAAGTTTCTGGATTAGCCAATCTATTTTTATAACGTTGTTGTCTGCAAACTATTCTCTTACAAATCTGGCTTTCCAATAGCCCAGCCGCCATCTACGAAATTTTCTTCTATAGTAGCTAAGACAAAACTGTTTTTGGTATCTTTCCACATTTGGGTTTCTACTCTTTTTTATGGAATGACTCTTCATTTTATGAAAAATATTTCTGTGCTATAATACCGAAGCACATATTTACAGTCTTTCGTAGTCCTTGTAGTACTTTTTTATATTATAGCAGCATTTTTGACGAGTAATTATAATTCTGGCGAGACACTCAGCAGCACTGTTAAACTTCTTTTTAAATTACTGTTGTGGTTTATGTTTTTTCATAATCACGTCATTAACAGTTGACTAGGACAAGCTGAAGAGGCCCGATGTTGACTTTCCAAAATTTAAACATATTGCAAATTCTGGCGAAAATCTTACAAAGACGAAAACTCCGTTGAATTTTTGAGTCAGCTGTCTAGAGACTGATTATATAATTTCATGAAACTGATAAATCTGTTTTAATAATAGATTTAAGACCTCGTGAGTATCAAGGTGGGATAAGGTCTTATGCGAATTTTATCATAGTTAAATGTTTTTGCAAATCCGAAAACATCGGCTCGGCATCGTGCACTATAACACATTGGACATTTTGAGAAGCTCCATTCAGCGAATATTCACTAAAAAACCTCGAAAGCTTGCTGTAATACCCAATAAAAATGTAGTTGTATAATTAATTAAAAGCCGTATTTAATACACTTGAAAAGAAATAGTGGTTTCCTTGAATCACAAAGCAACCTTAGAAAACAAGTTAATTGTGTCAACTTCTATACATTTTAAGTAATAGTATTTTTAGTATGTATATATGCATAATGGGAATATGCAGGACATACAGCTCGGATCAAAGACAGTAGGTGGAACGTTAAAATCCTCCAATGGAGACCATGGACAGGCAAGAGACAGCGTGGCAGGCCAATAGTGAGATGGCAAGACGACATTAAGAGAGTAGCAGGACTGCCATGGATGAGAGTCGCACAGAATCGCTCTACATGGAAGAATTTGAGGGAGACCCATGCCCAATACTGGGCGCAATGAGGGTTAAAGGAGATATCACTTTTTTCTATTTGGATTTGAGACTTTTCTTTAAATGTAGGTCGCAAAATGGTAAGACTGCATATATTTTTTGATAATCCACAAATGTCAATTTTGTATCAATCAAAATACCTATTCTTAATGATATCATCTTTGATGATTCTACTAATTTTATTTTACATTTTTAATTGAGTGAATAAATTATATCAAGTTTAATCACGTTATTTAGGCGCCCAATTATATAACTCTACTTATAGAAAACTGATGCGAGGCCTACAGCTTTTTATTTTGAAATCAAACAGATAATGTTCCTTCTAAAGTATACATTGTTTATCAGTTTTAAGTACTACCAAAAGTAGGGATTTTCATTTTACACTTAGCAACCCACCAACTTGCAAGTACCATTTATGAATTGAAACTGAGCGTATCAGAAGCATGCTGCCTTTGTTTCTAATTTTTTTAAAACAATAATATATTAACTACATTTTTCAGTTTCTTCGCTTTTGTCTATTACATTTTCCTTACTTGCTGACACAGGAAGTTTCTTCTCATAGAACATATTAATTTACTTTGTTATCGATAATCTTATAAAAATGATAATTACGGGCGCAGGAGCAAGGTGGGTACTTTAATTGCAAAATTTTAATCCAGGTGAAGTGGAAGATTGCTTTTATATAATTTTGTTGCGCTACAACCATGTTACTTTCTAGTAAATTATTTATAAAAATATATAAGACAATTCTGCAGTAAGACTTAAGCAATGGTCGCATGTTGCGTCAAATTTAAGCGTGTTGAGGCAAAGTCTTAACTATAGGCGATAAAACCTCTGCATTAGTCGCTCCTGAACTGTGCTAGTGAAAAGAGCTCGCAATGTCATCTGGATCAAAAACGAATTACAGAGACGTGGTTTAAGTGTCGATCAGAGTTTGGAGAAAGTGGTTTATGTTCTGAGAGGTGATTGTCCTTATCATCCATATTTAAGTGATACCTAGAGCTCCAGAGAAGAAATTTTAGTTTGGAAGATGCTCTGTGGCTTGAACATCCATCCTTGTATTTTGGAAGAGGACATCGCTATTATGTGAACGATGCTCGAGTTTGACAGGCATGTAACTTACTGCTAGATAGGTAACTGTTCGGATATCTTCGACCAGTAATTCATGCCATCCTGCACGACTACCTTCGAGTGAAATGTTTTCTTTTAATACCTCATGGTTTAACTGATGAGCAAATGACACGACGCGTTTCGTGGTATCGTAAGATGCTTATTAAGTTTGAAAATGAAACATCTTGTTTTGTTAGCAGCGTTGTAACAGCTAACAATTTAAACAGCGTTGGATTGTGTTTATGAGGAAATATGGAAAAGTTTCTTAGCATTCTTTGTATTTAAATATTGAAATACACATACTACATCATCTGTTTTAGTTTACCGTTAGCTATTCCTTTTAATATTCTTTGATGACATTTATCTGTCTGTTTCATTGCTTACGTATCCTTTTTTACACCCGTAAATTGGCAATTTTAAAAATAGCTCTAGGCCCCGCAGAAGGTGCAGCAATAATTATATTTAATAGGCATTCTGTTATTCTAATAGCAAATAATATCCCAATTATCTTAAAATTTGCATAGGGAATGAATTATGCAAAATGCTTAGTGCGAGTGCCACGCAATGCCCGGAAGATCCTGTTTTCACATAAAGCCTGGTAGTTCCGAATGGCGCGCAGCAGTGGCCTTTTGCACAATACGAGACGCTGGGAGTTAATGTAAGAGAAATTAAAAGGGCAAACAACCTGAAAACCGTTTTCTGGGAACAGCGAATTTGGGACTTGTCGGTTTTCTGCTTTTTGTAAGGTGAATAAAGTTAGATTTTTTGTTCTTTCATTAAAAACAAATATTATTACAGGTTACTATATTGCGTCTATTTTTGAGAGATAGAGGTTTACATTAGAAATATAATTTAGGGGTAGTCCCATATTATTTTGCGATTTTATAATTTAGATATGTGATATTTTTTCTTCAGATCAAAAGTAAAGTCAGTATATTTCACCGTTTTCTTTTTTACATGTTTCTGACAGTTTTTCCGTTAACTGACCAACAGGAATCTGCATCTGTAAGTATAGTTTCGTTTCGTTTCCCGTTGTATCGCTTTTATATCTCAACTGAATTTTTCTCTGTTCGTTTGAGGCAACTTTTATATTTTCTTTAATTTAATTTAATTTGATTTTAAAGGCAGTGTCTTTGGTGTTTGCCGGATTTGAAATTTAATAAAAATTAACTACATCACTAATGCACAGAAATGTCTGCAAGATATTTGTATTACCTCCCCCAACTCTGATACTGTTTACTACTGTTATTTAAAGAAAATTCAGTTGTAGTTTAGTACTGGTGCTTCTGTTCTATGCGGTCACTCCGCCTGTTTTTTTGCCCGATTATCTTATTGATAACTTGGGTTAACTCTTTTAAAATCTCGTTAAAGTTAACTCGCATGTTTCAGTTGTAATATGAATATTGAACTGATCTAGGAAAAGTTCCACATTATTAAACGTCTACTTCATATTCACTGCATGATTTAAAGAACTGAAAAGACTACTCGATGAATCTTCTTTCTTCCAGTTATTCGGAAAATTAAAATTCTTGTAAAATATCTTGGGATTCTTTTGGCAAATTTGATCTCCACTTTTCGGAAAAAAGTCTGAGAATTTTATTTTTGTTCAAACTGTTACTTCAAGTTGAATATTCTGCGTTTTCTCTTAGTTCAGTTTCTGGCGCTGCAGACAACATCAATTCTACTTCTAAATTACAGTCCTTCAGAGGTATAGGCATAGAATCATAATAGGATTTATGTTTTTGAACGAACGTAATATTTGAATATTCATCTAGTTTTTATTTTTTACGAATATTTGTATCAGAGCCCTGCAAAGAGATTAAGGTCTTGAACAACTGTTGCAGCGTATTTTTGGACCTAAACCGTTTTTTTTCATCGCCAATACTGAATCCAAAATATAATAATAAGGATTAATGTTCTTTGCAAGTGGCAAATTCGGCAATCTTGCGGTAAATTTAAAAAATTGTCTTTTGGTGACGTTCTGATTATTCACTTATTTGATTTTTCTTGTCAGAAATCTTAAGTTAAATCAAAATGCAAAGTAACACTGACGAACTTGAACAAACGTTACTAAATGTGTAAATAATGTAAGTCGATAAAACAGCGGGATTTATTTTTCAATAGGAAGCTTGTTTTCCTCCGATGGCTGCTGACGTAGGCGACTAATATACTCTCCTTTTATGCTGCTTTCCTATAAAATTTCATAAGCTTTTATTTCTTATTTATTCTTATAAATACAGATACATTCCTAAATAGATTAGCTTTCTGAAAAAAAAGGATTTTTTCGTTTAGGATCAGCACACCAAATTATATAAACTAATGGAATAAGTTTTCGTGTAGATTTTGAAAGATTTAACATTACTTTCTTATTGTCAATGACAGTGAACGTCTGCTAACGTCAAAAATTTGTAATTCTCTTTCAAAGAACTGGAGATAGCAGTTGTAGATATTTTTTACACGAATTTTGAAACTATTTTGAAGTTGTGGCGAATTTCTCGCTGAAGATTTTTATACGATATGTCTTATAGTGCTGGACTATGTATAGTCCCCTACAAGGATTTTTCAAAGGTCTCTGTGGTTAAACTTAGAACTTGAAGAAAGATAGATCAATAGACTGTATATTTTCGGGAAATTATATACACTTTGTCATAATTTAGTCTCAGATTTTCATATTTTAAGAGTGTTATCAGTACGAGAAAGCGTTTTTGCTGCGGTAGTTGTTTCATCATTTTAGTTACAACTAAAGCTCGAATTTATTTATTGAATATTCTAGATTAGCGAATAAGATAAAAATTTGAACCAACACATATTGTGTTACCTAACTAAAGAATACACTTTTAATGTAGATTTAATTTTTAACATTAACTGTTTCTTTCTGGTTTGCAAGACTTTAGTGGTAATTTCAGTTTTGTTGGTTTCTCAAAGGCCATTTTAACAAAACATATATGTTTTTGTTTTTCTACCTTGCTTAGTTTGATTATTTTGAGTAATTTACATTTTGTGTTAATATAAACATTTCCATTCTTTTTAATTTAAAATGAGATCATTAAAAAGAAATATTTGGCACGATTCCTTTAATGAAATAAAAACATCCATCACTATGAAATCATCTCAACAGCTTGTTTTCGCAAATTTGGGTGCAGCATCACAGAATAAGTGAACGGTATTTATTGCTACGATTGGAATTGTGGTTAACCCTTCTTGATATGAAAACAGCTCTTCCTCCATTCTGGTGATCAAATTTCGTTCCACCCGCTCCAGTAGGTCGGTAGGAATCGCATCTATTTCCTGACCTATTCTCGCCTTCAGTTCATCAATCGTGTGAATTCTGTGGGAGAAAATTACGGTATTTGGAGGCTCGAGCAATGTGGAGAGTAGCGCCATCTTGTTGAAACCAAGTGTTTTCATCCACGGGACAGTTCATCTCAAGTTTTTGGGCGAGGGTAAATTTTCAATCATTGTCACATATCGTGAAGAATTGACAGTTACTGCGTTACCCGCATCACTCTCAAAGAACTAAGGATCAATTATTCCTTGCGAAGAAATGGCGCGCCAAATCGTAACTTTTTGGCTGTGTAAAGGGCGTTGATGCAACAGTTGTGGATTGGTATTGGACTAACATTGGCAGTTTTGTTTATTTACCCGTCAAGGTGGAAGTGAGCTTCATCTGACGTCCATAAGTTTTCTACGAAAATGCGGTCGTCAGCAGTCATCTCTAAAAACTTTCCTGCAAATGCTAACCTTTTTGCGTAAACAGTGGGCAGCAACTGCTGAACAATTTGAATTTTATAGGGGTGAAAGTTTAAGTCACTGCACAAAATTCGGGCGAGGGAATGACGAGACAGTTCAAGGATTCGCGCATGTCTCCGTGCAGACCGGTTCGGGCTTTGCAGAAAAGCGCCTCTCATATCTGCCAGTGTCTCGGGTGTTCTGACGGCCTGCAGGTCTTCGGTTCAAAGCAGAACCTGTTTCTTCAAAGCGTGAAACCCACAAACCGATTGCATTACGAGATGAAGCTCGGTCGGTAGCACAAAGATGAAAATGCCCCCGAAATGCCCATTGCACAGCTACGAAACTACTGTTTAAAGTGTAATACGCTTTAATAGCGAAAGCGCATTATGGGCCAGTCCAACACTTCATGACAACTAACTTTAGTATTCAATGGATCGAAACATGAGGCCTGAGGAGTGAGGGCTACCCAGTGTAACCACTCCATCGACCACCGCTCAAAAGATTCCGTGTTTACGCGTCACCCTGTACCTACAGCTTTTTATAACTTTCTTTTCCAGATTGTTGTCATGAGGAATAAATGAGCTATATAAACGTGAGTGTTATTCTCCTGTTAAAAATAAAATATTTTTAGTGTCTATTTAGATGTAAATACTGGACTATATATACAATCACACTTTCGAAAAAAACGACCTGTAGTTAGTTCTGAATATAATCAGACAAACACAAGAATGTAAAAACTTATTTTTTGCGGAATTTTAACCTAAAGAGGATAACAAAGAAATGATCAAGATAGAATAACTTTTGAATACCAAAATACACTCGAAATTAACTCATAAGAAAAACACTCACAATGCAAAAGATGCCAATACAAATATGCACGCAACTTTAGTACGTGATGCCTTACATCCGGAGGCAGTCACGACAACGTAGTGGGCACCTCTATAGCTAAATATGTTCTATGCAAAGGCAATCATCTTGCTAGTTATATAGATTACCAAGTGTAAACGGAAATGCAGCAGCCACAAATGACACGAAAGCTTGCTTTAGTACCTCCGGAATTTTCACCGCTGAAACTGACAAGTACTTAGAAAATGAAGGTACCATTTGCACTATAGGAAAACAACCAGTATCGTTGTATGATCAAAACAACTAGAATCGATCATACTGATACAATAAAAAAAATGTACAATTCAATGTATGCAGAAAATCATTGTAAATCGAAATAAGATGATTTACCACGAAAGATAGCAAAATGAAAATATCTATAACGATGCTTTGTAATGAATTCGTTAGATAATAAATCACCAACAGAAATGGCTCAATATAAGATAGTCACGTGGAATACAAACGGATTGATGCAATATTGCTAAGAAGTGGTCTTTTTGACACAAATTATGTTGATACACTATAAAATTTTCGAATTCCAACGTCAGATGTTGTCACTAGATAAAATAATAAACGTCATAAATTGGAGAGTTCCAGGGCGATTTCCCTACGGCTAGAAGATGAGAATGATCTTCTAACAATATCATCAATATATTGTTCCCATCGACTCAGGTATGTATAAAGAAGGATTTGAGGAATATTTGAAATCGTTAGGCTTTCGATTTGTTTTAACGCCAAACAGCTTCCACTGGGGATCTCGGATCTATTTCCCTAAAGGGTAACACCGGATTTGAATTTTTAATAACTTGAACTTAAATAATTTAAAACGACTTTTAAATGTTCTGACCAAATGTTTGTAGATGATGGTATAGACCTTGCATTTCAGATAACCCCACAAAAGGAAGTGCGGCTAGTAGATTTTAGCATTTCGTGAAATTGCACGACCAGAAAAGTCATTGCTTGAGCTGTATGGTGCTATCGTTCTGCTGGACGATATTTATTCCAGTTCCTTAGTTGCTGCTAAGAAATTGGGCCATCATGTAACTATAACGGCAGACAGTCACAGTTACAGCATTTCCAGCATCATTGTCAAGAAGTATGGGCCTATCGCACTAAATCTACACTAAATAGTCACTTGCTATAGGGTGCATGTACTTTTCATATGTTACGGAATGGTTTTTCGAATCCCAAATGCGACAGTTTTGTTTGTTACGAACTCTTGTATTTAAAAGTGTGCTTCATCGCTAAATGATTTTTTGACTACACTGAGAATATTGTGCTCTAAAAATTCATTCATGAATTATCTATGGCGCTGCATTAATGTGCAGTTCGTGAGTGTTACCTGAAAGGAGCTCCTCGAAGTGTTTAATGATTGTGAATGATGCGCAGTCGTTGGTTTTGCATTTGCAGCGTCACTTTGACTATAACACGTTGATACTCACGAGGTCTTACATCTATTACCGATCCAGTTTAATCTAATTTTGTAATAAATCTTCGAACATTTGATTCGGTTGGTGCAATTTGCAATAGTTTTAACTATAATCATTCGCTCTTCTTCCATGCAGCGTTCTATATTTAATAATAGGGAGAATTGCAGATGGCATAGATCAAAAGTATCAACGAAGGGTGCGTAGCTTACATCCGGCGTTTAATTTGGGCCGCCTTTACAATCAGTCATTTAATAATAGCACCTAAACCATGCATCCACGGGAAAACCGACGTACTGATCAATTACAGTTTGCTCAGACTTTGTTATTACTAAAGGTATCGATCAAGAATATCAATTATCATACTGAGTGGGATAATTTTTAGGATATATTCTAAGAAAATGTCCTTTGAATGTAAAACTAAAACTTGGAGATGACACCGGACAACCAGTAGGAAATTTCTTGGCTACATTACGGAATGATACCTAGGAATTAAATAATTGACATCTACACAGCGAAACCAACCCAGGAAAAGAGGCTATCGTGGAAATTGTCCATAAAATATCAAAGAACATAAGATTAATAAGAGCGTGAAAGAAGATAATTACAGTATTGTAGCAAGAAAATAGGAAATAATAACATCAACAATATAAAAATAAAAATCGAAAACACCGAAATCGAAAGAGTGCACAAATACCAATATTTAGGGACCATAATAAACAGTTGTAATGACCAAGCTACTGAAATCAATAGAAGAATCGAAATGGCGAAGGAGCGTTTGTAAAATGAGGCAATTCTTTCTAATCGCAATCTCGCTAGATCTGAGAATGCATGGTACGATGCTACGTCTTCGATTCTGTTGTACGAAATGGAGGCTTGGACCCTCAAACAACAGCAAATGAAAAACTGGAAGCCTTTGAGCTATGGATATACAGACGCTTACTTAAAATATCATGGACAGAACACGTTTCCAATGAAGAAATCCTCCATCGCATGAACAAAGAACGAGAGTTACTACTGACATTGAAAAACGCAAATTGGAATATTTCGGACATGTCATTGAGATGAAAGATACTTGCTGAATTGCTCATACAGGGCAAGATCTCAGGACAAAGATCGAGAGGCAGAAGAAGGATGTCATGGATGAGGAACCTTCGGGAATGGTTTGGATGTTCATCACTAGATCTATTCAGAGCAGCTACATCAAAAATCAGAATAGCTATGATGATTGCTAACCTCCGATAGGAGAGAGCACTTTAAGAAGAAGAAGCAAGAAAAATAGAAAAGATGCTACAGAAATACAGAGACGCTACTGTTAAAGAGTTTATTGAAAGATTTCTGGAGACAAAAGTGAGCGAATATTCATTGTGGAAAGTCAGCAAAAGACCAACCATAAAAATCTATTCCCCAATCGGCAAAAAATGGTACCTGACTGAAAAGCTGTGTCAAAAAAGCTGAGATATTTGACTGACATTTTAAAAAAGCCTTGTAACTGCTGCCTGGAGCATCTGGGATTGACGTAAAAAACAGTTAGGATTTAAGAGGAATCTTTTTACTGTTAATATTTATATTTAATGCAAAATTGCAAAAATTATTCTAGTAATAATTCACATAACCAGCCGCATAGGTTATTTTCTGTAATCTTGAAATAATTTGAAGGTATGTCGAGACTAATATCTTTATTTTAGAAAGAAACTAGCACCAAATCACTAATGTGACTTTGGACGACCGGGACTTCATAATTGAGCAAGTTTGTAGAATTGTAGAAATTGTAAACACCACATTTGAAGATAAAAAAGTATTCATCAGGCAAGTTAAAGGAGTGAGCACCTTCATTCTATAATCGTACAAGATTGTGAAGTTAAATACGAAGAAGATAACCCACATCACTAGCTACATGTGTAGTTTCATTTAAAGAGTCTCTCAAATTTATAAAATCACCTCAAAAATTGCTTTAAAAAGTCATCACATTAAAATTATTTAAATTAATCTGCACATGTTAGAGATAATTGTCTGCATATTACACTAATTGGGATATTAGTACCACAATCATTATAAAGTAGATCTCGGTGTCCATCTTGATCGAGGCTTTTACTTGGAGGATCCATATATAGATAAAAGACAAAGAACTTAATCTGAAGTTTAGTTAATGCCACTGTTTGTTAGGAACATGCTTTAAACTTCTTCTCTACAACAAGCTCTTGGTAAATAAAGTAAATGGGACTCTACAGAATCAATCTTTGGAGACTGCGTCATGCACTAATCTAGCAATAATGAAAGATTCCTATCGAATCCTATCACCAATGTACCATAGTACATAAGTAATGCAAATATCGAGAGTGATCTGAATGCGTGTACAGGGCAAAAGGAAGCAGTGAAAAATTATGAAAGTTATATCACTTACAATTTCTCTAATGTTTTAGCACGAGGGGTTGCCCGCAAAAAGGTATTTTTGGCGTCCTAGGCTGACAATTTTTCACCCGCCTTCCCTCAAATTCAGAGGTGGGAACGGGGAACAATTTATTTACAAATGATAAACAGTGAGATAAGTCGGTGCGGTGACCTTACGAAAGTAAGATATACAAAAGCCACCTTTCATATTAGCTTTTTTCATATTTTTGTTTACTTTCTGTTCAAATGTATAGTGGATTAAAAGTACATAATCGAAGGGCTAGGCGACAGTATACTCCTGATTTATTGTTTATTAATTTAAGTAACATTTTATATAGCGTTATTACATATTATTTGTACTTCAAATGACGCTAATAAAGGACTACTTCTATTGTTATACATAATTTTGTTAAAATAATTTACCGATTGCTCTATGATGCAAAAAAAAGCTTTCAATGTACAACGACGAGGTCGGTATTTTTATTCAACAATTTTTTGCTAACGGCTGCCTAAGTGGCTGATGAGTAAAGTTGATTAGGCAAGTATTCCATTAGAGATATTTCTTGCAGTATAAACATTTATTGTTATTGGCTTTACATATGGAGATTTATACCGCGTTTTACAGCCTCCTACAAATTAATGGGAACAATAGGAGAAAGCGAAAGCAGGAGGGAGCGTTTGTGCATTAATAAATAACTTGTGGTATATAGTCGCTTTCGAAGAAAAAATTAATTGCGTCTTTACTGAATTTGTTTATTGCTCCACCTCCAATTAATTTTTTGTGTACGACTTAATTCGCCTCGATCACTTATTAAACTATTAAATATTGTCTCATTTTTTTCTGAATTAATGGTGCTAAATGGAGGCACCTTCTAAGGAGCGCAAAACAGATAATCAGTAGACTCTTGCAGGCGTTTTGACAACTTCCCATCGCAATTGAAACGTTTTGAGGCGTAAGCGACAGCCCAGCCACTTCGTGCGTAAGTCGCGCAGCCTTGTAACTAATTGCAAGAACGCGCTGCACAAAAAAGGGCGGCGCGTGATGCAGTTCGCGATCGAAAAGCGAGCTCGAAGCCGTCAAATTCGCTTTTAGCTGACCTCCGCGCAGTGGCGGGCAGTGGGCGCTTATCATTTCGATCACGTTTTAAGCGTGCATTGGTAGTACGACGTTACAACATCCATTTAATGGCATGCATTCTGTGGAGGTTTTACTGATTGCTTCCTTCGGTGGCTGTTGTAAATATGGGAACTGCTATTTTTACGGCTGCCAGCTGTAACGAAACGAGGGTGGGAACGGAGACCAGTTTGGATAATGCAGGCTGGAGCAGGCGGTGAAAAGCGCCAGATGAAAGTATTGTTTCAGTTAACCTGCTAAATTCGTTTCGGTTTAAGAACTTCCCTACTTTAAACTTTCAAGCTTAAATATTTAAAATTGTCGAAGCAGTAAAGTCGTGTAGTAAAAATTTAGAATATTTAACGATCAACAGGAAGAGGGAGCATCAATTCGCAAACACTAAAATAAATAGAAGGTGTTTTTGTTTTTCTTATAATGCAATAATTGCACAGTGCGTAGTCACCAATGCTTTGTTCAGTCTTTCGAAATATTTCTGATAATTAAAAAAATACAGGCATAAATGCAGTGATTGTAATACATTATATGAATGGAACATAGCAGCTGTATATTCTGAAGACATTCATCAACCAATGAATAATTAACTCATCAGGAGAACTTCGTAATTCGGCAGATCATTCTGATATTTTTGCCTGGAATAACGACAACTATTACATATTTTTTAACACCAATAATTGTTTGTGAATTTTCAATTTCATCAGAGATAATAACGATCATAATGGTCGTGACGGTCTTTTATATTGTTTGGTGAAAGTATTGATGGATTTTGTTTAAATTCAATGATTAATATATATTGATTTCATATTCAGCACTGTTATGGTTAAGACCTAGCATAATAGCAGTAAGTTCTAAGAGGAACATTATATGTCTCTGTCTGAGCAGTTCTATTTTCTGCACAACCCTTCGATTGTTGCCATTATTCATCTCCATTCAAGGAAAACATGTCTTGTCTCTTTTTAAGTTTTTGTTTTCTGTCTAAAGCTTTTTGGCATTCTTCTTTTATGTTGATTTTCTTCTGTCCTTTTTTGATTTTATGTTTGACATTCTTTATTTCTTCTCCTTTTAAGTTCTTCATTTTCTTGCTTCTATTTAACTTTATGAGCAATCATCCCAATTACTCGAAGTTGTAACTCTTTTTAGTGAAGATGAAATTAGTAACTACTACTGTATACAAATATAACCCGGAATTTTTTTATAATTTTTGAAATCCTTATTTATTCTTAAAAATCTATTTCATCGCCTTCGAAGTAATCCCCCTCGGCTGCAATGCACTTATGCCACTCATCAAAACACTTTGAAAAGTCCTGTTTCGGTATGGCCTTCAGCACCTTCTTCGATTTGGCTTGAATCTCTTCTATCGTGTCAAAACGGTGTCCCGGGGCGGTCTTTTCATTTTGCTGAATAGCCAGAAATCACATGGAGCTAAATCAGGCGAATACGGTGGTTGCGGAACGATATGGGTGGAATTTTTAGCGAAATGGTCACGAATAAATTGAGGGTTTTTGGAACCAAACGAGATTTGACTTTTTTGAGGCACAAAACTTCCTTCAAAATGGTGTTGACTGATCCATTTGAAATGCCAACGATGCCAGCAAGCTCTCTAGTTGTCAATCGACGATTTTGGAGCACCGATTCCTTAATTTTCGCGACGTGCTGTTCATCAGTTGATGTTCTTGGACGTCTTTGATGTGGTTCGTCTTCAACGCCTTCACGACCCTCTTTGAACATTTTATGCCATTCGTATACTTGTGTTTTAGACGTAGGCTGTTCACCGAAGGCTTTTTGTAACATTCTGAGCGTTTCTGCAGCAGAAATATCATTTCTAACACAAAATTTAATCGAACTTCTTTGTTGAATATTTTCTGACATGGTAAAAATCGAAAAAGTTAATTTTGGTTATTTACGAAAACGAGCGTCACTCTTCAACTAATTAAGATATTAATCTAAAATTTGACATAGATGTCAGTAGCAGTCCTACCAACTTAAAACTAAAAAGGTTTGTGCCCAACGAAATGCCCGTGCAGTTTAAATTAAAAATTCCGGGTTATATTTGTACACAGTAGTATTCAGAAAGAACGCCACAAGAGAACCTTTTTGAAAAAATTAGAAATATTTTAGCGGGTCATACATCATCAACGCTTGCCTGAAGCCACGTGACTAATTGTTGATTGATTGTTTCGTTGTTTGCTAAGGACTTCCTATATTTCTCTTGTACCTGCATTACCGATGATTTCTTGTGCCTTATTTCTGATTCCAACTCTCCATTCTGTCATTAAAGTTAACAATGTTTTTATCTTCTCCCACATGTCGTACAACGACTCGTCTTCTTCAGATTTGTTCCAACGAGATTCATTGAATGTTTATAGCCCTTCAGGCGAATTTTCTACAAAATCTCAAGTACTATTTTAATTTTCTTATATTCACATCAAGTTGCATTGACGCATTTCCTCTAATTAGTACTGTAATAGTCACTTCATAGACATTCTTAACATAAGCTGAAAACATCTAAACCACTATTTCCTTAGGGTTTAAGAAAATGCTATTGTATCTCCAGTAAATAGACGAGCCAGCTCATTTAAAATATTCAAGTTGCTGGTTATTGCTAACTAATCCAGAATTCTCCCCGTATGATTTTGATAAACCCGCAGTAGTAGCTTTTGCATAAAATGTTTTCAATTTCCACTTAGTCCTATTTTTATTGAAGAGCTGTTTTCATTTATTACAAAAGTAACAATTACCTTTAGGCTGCTTATTTCTGTTCTTCAAAATTAACTTTTTTTACATGGCAACTTGAGCAAAATCACAAGAGAGTAATTTTATAAATTATGTATTTCATCTACGGTAAAGTTTTAGGAAAAGTGACATTTCCACATCCTTTGATAAATATAAAACTTGTCCTTTAGATCAGCCGAATTTGAATTCAGAAATGTTTGCAGACTTCAATCGTTAACTTTAGAAATAAGCAAAATAATGTAGAGTGAGAAAGTGCATACAAGTAGCATCCAAAACTATCGATTTTTCTTTCATGGTGCAAGCACATGTTCTTTGGTCTTTACCATCATCGCGGAAACGTCTTTTAGGTTCAAGTGTAACTCATATATGACCTGAAATTGATGTCTGACGAATAATTTTATTTAATTCTGATATTAGCGGAAACACCCGTTGCTCTCCGTATATAAAATGTGTGTTCTGTACTCTTTGATAATAGACCTTCGATAATATTTAAAACTTTTGATGAAGTTACATTTTAATGTGAAAGTATCGAGCGTTCCTAGTCGTTTCTATGTTTTTAAAGGGAAAATGTTTCAAAAATTGAGAAGGGTGCTAGAAATGGGAGATGCTTTTTCTTGTGTAACATTAAGTTCAGTATCGATAAACCTTTAAACATTATTAAGATTATCCCCAATACTCTTGATATATCTGGATTCTCTCTATTCTTACTTTCTAGAGGGGCACACTAATATCGCCCCCCCCCCCCATGTTACTTGCACGCGGAACAACATAATCTGCACTCCAAGCCTAGGAATGTCAGAAGACAAATACCAAATGATAAACTGTTGCCGAGTCTGTAATTGGAGATCGGTTAAATAGTTTTTTGTTCATATTTGATTGTTTATATAAAGGTTTAGTAAGTATTGAGGACAGGTCTGGAGGTGATTATCCCCTTCTTGAATGATAATTTCCAAATCGACCAAGTTTCTAAAAGAACAGCAATCTTGAGGAATAATAGGTACTGTTAAAGAGATAAAAGGTTACTTGTATGCTTTTAAGTATTTAAATAGTGAGAGTAATGCTTGCAGGTTGTCGATTTTGGATTGAAAACAAGATTCAAATTCAGAAGTTCTTAAAATCCCGAAATTTTCATTTAGCAAATGTATTTATGTATCCGATGAGGTTGTTTTATTATATGGGGGAAGTTTAGTTATTTTTGTGCATCTTTAACATTTATTACGTCACTATTTAAAAAATTGTACATTTTTCTTAGAATTTGTCTAAGTTGACATTTTTTAGGCTTTGCTACGTAGAATGGCGCTAAAAAGCCGAAGCTATATACGTTTTTAACTATCTGTGTCCTTAGTGATAAATATCAGTTTTCTTTAAAATCGTCAGTTTGATTTGGTAATCAACATCATCATTTAGGCCATTTCATCCATCATCGGATGTAAACCTCCACAAGTCGCTTCCATTTTTATCTTTTGGTAGCTAGTTGCATCCAGTATTCCCTGAATGCCTTTTAATATCATTCGTGGTGGTCTTCTGTATCTACGTGGCCTCCATTAGGTTATACGTATGGTTCAATGATTATCTCGTAATCTGGAAATGTGACCTGTCGAGTTCCAACTCAGCTTACATATTTTGTAGACTACGTCAGTTACTTTTGATTGCCGCCTTATCTTTGCATTTCGTATGCGGTCTTTTAGTAGGTGATATTCAGCATTCGTCGTTCTAATAATCTCTGAGCAATCTGTAACATTTCTTTTATTGTTTTATTCAATTCGCAGGTTTGGCGGTAGATTTGGTAGTAGCTCGGGTTTTTTTCTTGCATAATTTTCTGACTCATTTTTTCCTTGGGAATTATTTTTTGATTTTGTTATAATAAAATGCAGGTGGTTGTGACATCAGGAAATCGCGCAAGAACACTTCTACAGCAGTATCTTTGTTAAATCTCTATGCGCTACTTGTTTCTTTTAGTACCGCAAACAAATGATAATTTCAGGGGGATAAGTCCGTACTGTAGAAAAGATGTTCCAGTATAGCTCAAAGAAAAACTACAATAGTTAGTCGTGTTTGGGCATATATATGAATTTCCTGAACACTTCCCTAACTTATCTCAATCTTAAAAACAATTTCATCAATCGATGCTCATCCTCGAGAAGGTTAAGTAGGTTGTGAATATTCTCATCAGTTTCACTGTCCTTTTGGTGACGTCGATGTTTTCATTTTAATTCCCAAAAATTGTTTATGCCACTTGTACACTTAAGTCTTGTTACGTTCTCTTCGTGACAAACTTGACAATAGTCAGTTCCGCAACGGAGCACCGATATCGTGATACTAGATAAAAAACGGCAGTGCAAGATACCTTATGGGAAATCCCTTTTTGACATTTTAGTTTATGTGTGATTCATTTTCCTATTATGCATTACATTAAAGAAGATGCTTTAGACCATTTTGTTTGCTTTAGTCTTTTAATAAATCCTTTGGTGGTATTGTTATATACCATTCCCATACCTTTTTCAGAGAAACATCGGATCAGTGTTCATTTAATGTAACTTCTAGGCTTTAATGTGTTTAAAAGAATTGTGTTGAAACTTGGGGTTTCATAAAATTCCCACTTTCTTATAACTTTACTTTTTTATTTTTAAAATCTTTTTATTTTAAAGTATGCTTTGCATGCAGTATTATATCCTTTGTTCTAATGAATGAAAATCTTTCTACAGCGCAACCTACGCACAAGCTGCTCCTTATATTTCCAAATAGCCGTAAAGTTGAGCATGAATAATGCAGACTGTTTGAGAATACCAAATAAAATTTGTTGATCTACAGCTGGTTGGAATTGTTTAAAATACATTTAACAATCAACTGTTACATGTGTTTTACAAGCAAACGTGACTGCACCTCAATAGGCGGCGACAGAAGAGAGAAACTACTCACAATCGTGCACTATCTTTGTCTTGCCATCCCAGCTTTTTATTGAGCAGCACGTTGGTGAGGATGTTCGCTGCTTGCTTACATTTTTGATGTTCCAATAAGAGCTTCATATTTATTGTTATCATAAAAAGCAATGTTTATCTAAAACAGTAATAATAGTTCCCTGTAACAGGCCACAAAAGCTCTTTGGGGTCGTAACAGGATAGGTTTGCTACATTCTAGAGCCTACGGTACACAAGGGTAGTAACGTGGCTAGCGCTACTTACCGACCGCCTATTATTACCCCAGAGTTTGACCTCCAGGTACTCATTTATTGCAGCCTGAGTCGAGCTGGGCCAGCGATTAAATTGGCGAGAGCGGGATTCGAACCCGCAACTCTTGGTTTCGTAGTCTAGCGTCCTATCCACTAAACCACCACGGCTCACTTTCTAAAACAGTATTTATTTTCATGTAACACAAATCTGCTGCCACAATTTCACCTTTTCAACGAAATTTTTATCCTGTTTTTCTACAAATATGGTTCAGTTTTCTCACTAACATGTCAAATTTTCCCCTTCAATTTATTAATTGTTTGTAGTTTGCATTCATGCCACAATCCACAAGTTCCTAAAGATGACACGACCACGAAATTTCTCTTTCAATAACTCGATTGATTCGCCCGAGGATTATCTCTGCTCCAAGTTTGACAACTTTTTTAATTCGTGAGTTACATCACTCCAATGCTAAAAATAATTTTCTTCGAAATCTTATACGGCACTGTCAATAAGAATTGATTCGAGTGCTTATCGGCATGTATATGCAGTTCTTTCGTGAAAATTTACTAGAAGGCGTTCCTTGGAATGCTTAGTTGTGAATGATGGCGAATCGATGTTTGGAGATCTTCGGCAATGTTGTCGAGAAAATGGCTGATACAATGAATAATGAACGACTTACCACCCTTAACCAAACCTAGATCCTTGAATTTTTTCAAACTACAGACTCATTTGTTGTATTTTGTCGATCGGTTCCATGAAGTTTGTGAACTGTTTTTGCATAATTTTATTTGGATAATGGTTGTAGTGAGAGTATATAACAATACTTTTAATTGTGGCTAATCGCAACAAAGGCATTACCTATGTGACAGTTTTAATGCTATCAAATTAACGATATGAAAATGTCAATCATTATAAATCTCGCACTCTCTTTAAGATATCTTTTACTTATATATTCTATTTTGTTTTGTTATTGTAACTTTTAAACATCCTGAAGAGATTGGTTAACTCTTATATGCATAATATTCAAATTTTGCACAATATTTAAAGTTTGTGTATTTGATTAAAAATGAAGAAGAATGGAAAGAATTAGTGGTGTGTCTACACTTTAGATAGTTCTGTGAGATTGTTTTTGTTGAGTTTATAATTTGGATCTCATTATAAGTTAATATTAACTATAAGAACGAACTGTACGAGGTGGTTTCTGATGGGAAAAGGAACAAAAATGCTTTATGAACGCATGTCCACATTACTGCCTGCGTTACTGGATCATTACACCACATTACATTACATTGAACGACACTGTGCCATTTATTACTGTCAATTTCAGAGTAGATGTTTGGAGTGTTCCCTATAGGCCTCAGTGCGAGTGTGAACACGTTGATTGAGGCATCCGTTTACGCAGACTGTGCAAGTGTCTGCGCATTATAAACTGGGTCAGCATATACAATGCTTTTTAAATACACGGGCGGACTATGTAGTAGGGACATCGATCTGTCTGTCGAAGAAACTGTTACTGAAATCTGCTACACGGCGTCATACTGTAAATAACTCGTCTTTAAAGAATAAAGGCAGACTGCCCCACGAGAATTGTAGATGCACTGTGCCATTTGGGCGTGGTAGAAGAAGAATTAGTCTAACTAGTTGGTTACTAATAATCCCAGATCAAAAATTGCTATTAAACTATTGGTGGTGATAAACTTCAATATATACATGGAGATTCTGGTTAGTCCACAAATGTTGCTTCATGTGTGAATAAGATTCGTGACAAAATTTCCATAATGGTAATGGTTTCTTACAAAAATCAGCGACAAAACTTTTCTCTTGGCAAATATCCGCCAATGACAGTGCTTGTACAAATTGTAAATGATATAGCGGTCCTTATATGAAATACTCAACATAGTCACTTGGTACATACCATGCTGGCCTGCCATCGTGTTGTAGAACACTTTTTCCCATTTGGTTATACAAATATAGCGCGTCCGTTCTTTCTGTTCCCCCCTATCATAAAAGAATGGCGAATGGTTGTGGTCTGTAGTAGTATTTTTTCTGATAAATTCGTGCTGTCGATTAGTTTCAATCGTATGTTTATGCGTGTAAATTTCTTTTCTTTGTTATAAATAACGGGCCATAGCTCATGATCATTTCAGAACAACTTTGCAGGTCAGAAGGATGAAATAAGTGTTTTTACTTAATGTTATGAAGAACAGTATTGCTCTTTTCAAGAAAAAATGCATTTTCAGCCATACTTTTCTACCGAGAATCACTACCTGGGTTTGCCTGCATAGTTAATGTTCATTTTTAGTTATTACACAATGAAGCTTTTGTTCTGTATAAAATTGAGGTAAAACATCTTTGGTCTATATGCTATTCTCCTTTTCGAAGAATAGGCATAATAGTTGGAATCCTTGTCGATTGTTTCATTATGCAGTCATTTGAAATCATTTATGAAGTGTATTATGAAACTTACATAACTGATGAATTTTATTTGCTATAATTCCATTTGATTCAAACATTTTAGGTAAGAAATATTTGAGAACGAAAGTTTGATGCCAGATACATATCTATTCACAAAGTCACAGTTGTAAAGGTCACCTGACTATCATTCGAGTTCGCAATTAAGAAAAAATTAAAAGTCTAATTGTTTAGTCCCTTGACGCACTTGAAGCAATTATTTTATAAGAATAATTCGTTATCACTTGGGGAACGAACTCTACCCCTTAACTTGTCTGCAGCTACTGGCTCCCTTGCTACAAATTTGAATTTCGACGTTTTTGAACGCTCTCATCAAGCTCGCGGATTGCTTTTGCAAAGTGATCTTGAAATGACCTATTTATTCTAATAACTTACCCGCCCAAACGACGCGTTTCAAAAACGCTTCTTACCCCTTTGAAATTGTGTGAAGAGTATTTTGACAGATCACAATGCATGCATAGAGGGTTTTTTAACTTATACATGAAGTATTGGTAATATTGAAAATAATGGAGAGTGTACTGTACTCGTTACATATCGATTGTGGCTCTTTGATTATTCTTGAATATTTTAACTTTAGTTATGAATTGTCGGTTTTAGGTTTCAGCATATCGAGTATACATTGAATAGAATACAAAAGGCCGCTGTTTTAACTTTTCCATCTAATTCCACCCCACTATACGTACGGTACGGTTGATGTAATAAAGGAGATGGGTCTTGGAGAGCTTAATTAAAGTTGAGCTTGCACTATTGTCAATTCTTGCCGTAAAAGCCAAACAGCGATCGCCTCGGCGAGCAGATTACGTGCGAGTTCATAAAGCGAGCCATTTTCCAACTAGACTGCGCCATTAGACGCGGCGTAATTTAATATTCATGTCGCCGTGAACGTTTTACTGTTATTGCCGCAATGCCGTCTGGCCGCATACGACAGATGCATTTGTCACGGGCGCCGCGGCGCTGGCAAACAATGGTCGGCGCGCTGTAATTGGGACGTTACGTCCCGGCTTCCGGCCTGTAAATCGGATGCCGGAAATTCGCAGCCCGGTGGATGGCGCGAATTAATTGTCTCGGCCGCCATCTTGCGCGAGCAGCGAAAAGCGAGAAAGCTCCGGCCGGCCGCCGCAAAAACGCAGCGCCGTTTTCTTCCAGTTTCTTGCGTTCCCTGTACAGTTAGGTATTCATGGGACAGTCCCGCAGCCATCGCTAACTAAGCCGTTAATGTCTAGTTATTATGTGTAATGGGACTTGGACTACTGCACACATCTCGGCGGTTTTCTCCCGTAAATTGGGTTGTTTGCAGTATTAATAATGTCGTACGGTTACGTCGTTATCCGCGTGCGAGCCGGGCTGACAATAATGACTCGCCGGTTATCATTTGCGGCAAAAACGTTTAATTCTACAATAAAAATAACTGTCCGCCGTGTGGCGGTGTCGCGAGCTAAACGGCGCTAAACGAGAATTGAAGTGTAAAATGCCTTTTACGAGGCGATTAAGCCGGTGTAATTGTAACCAAGTTAATTGGATCAGTTACAGAAAGCTCGGAATGATTTATTTCGAGTCTGGGTTGCCACAAGCCTTAAATGTTACCGTTGTGTTCCTTGAGCTGTACTGCTGTTTAAATCGGGGCGTTTCGTGGCTATTCTTCCACTTTAATCCTAGTGGCTCACGTTTCTCTAAATTTGACGACATTTGGACTTACTTTTTATGTGCATTTTTCATGGGAAGGGGCATTGCTTTATTTTGTTACTACAGAACTCTCGAGAATTTCTAACATGAAGAATAAGTGTTGATAAAGTATAGCACAACAGTTTATTGTATACACTTAAACAAAACTTACCAAGCCAATTTTATGTACTATTAAAATGTTACTTAACTAAACGAACTTTCCAAGTAAAAATGAGCAGCTCACTATCAAACTACCAGAACATTAACTCGGGAGTCCCCCAGGGGAGTGTACTAGCACTAATTTTATACCTGATATGCACGTCCCGATACCCAAATGCTACCGTTGCCTCTTTTGTCGACGACACCGCCGAACTGTCTCTTCACGAATCATCTGAATTAGCATCTTCAAAATTATCTCAACCTGTTACAAGGGTAACAAATGGAGAGTGCCAGTAAATCATGTTAAATCTAGCCAAGTAACGTTTCATGCGTTATCCAATCACAATAAGCAATGCTTCTAATCCAGTTAAGACTGAAGTTAAATACCGTGGGTTGCCCTTAGACGAAAACTCACTTTGAGGTCGCATATTAGGGCCAATACAAAACAATTGGACCTCAAAATTAAACAAATATCTTGGCTGCTTGGGCGTCGCTTGCAACTTTCCCTCAAAACGAGATTTTAATATACAAAGCCATACTAAAACCTGTATGGTCTTATGGAGTATAACTTGGGGTTGTACAAAGCCATCAAATATTAAAATACTACAGATTCCAATCAAAAACTCTTCGAATGATGGAAGACGCACTAGGACACGTCAAAAATTAAACCCTGCACAAAAACATGGATATACCGACAATGAAATTCGAGAAAGTGCGATCCCAACAACCTCGTAAGACATCCGAAATAAGTAGTGGAGCAGCTTTGGAATCAGTCAGCAATCGAAAGAAGATTACAGGACTTCCTGCGATACATGATCCAGGACTAATTTCCATGTTTTATTAGGGGAAATAGTAACGGCTACATCTCCATATGTAATGTAAATTGCAGCTAAACTAATAAAATAAATATTGATGTATTTTACTATTATTACAAAGAAAATGTCTCATTTAATTACTAGAGTTTTATCGAATTTTCAGTTGCTTAATTAATAACTGATAATTATTATTCGCAAAATAACATCACCAATATGGTGTTTACCTCATTTATACTTTGATTTTGTTTGATTAAATTTGGAAACAAAAGTAAAAAGATAAAACCCAAATTTTTTCGTTCAGTTTTATTCTTACGTTTTTGTTTCTAATTTTAGACATATCTGGGTTTGCTCTTGTGCTCCAGATGCCTGATAAGCTGACCTAAGTACCACTTGTGCTTATTTCGAACAGAGGTTTAATAGGTAATGCGGTTATCTTAAGGCCCCCGTGAGTACTACCTTGCCTTGTTTCAAAGATAATTCGTGACAACCGGACAGTGAGAGCACACATGCAAAAGCTTTGATTTTCTAGTTTGCAAGACATACCTCTTAGTAGAGTACAGAGCGTCACTATTATTGTATTTAATCGTTTTCGGAAATTCGTATTCTTTTCTTACATTTTGTATATTTGAATTATCTTTAGTTTTTCTTTTAAATTTCTGTCGCATAATTATTTAATTATTGTCTAACGAAAGTTGATTTTTTTATTTTTAATTTTATTAAGGTAACGCTTAACGGGCGGCTTACTCGGTCACTAAAAACAATTGAGTATTACGTGGTTGAACATGTAGGAGTTTTGACTTAACTCCTCGGTTTGCAGATTATGCTGCTACGCGGGGTATAGAGCCTGATTATAAGTTGTGGGTTGATGTTTCTGTCGAGTTTGAATGGTGACAATAGTTTTATCAAAACGAGGTAATGATTAGACCCAAAGTTGGCAATGTATATAGCCTAATGTTATAAAGCTACCTTTGTTCTTTGTGTGAGTAAAATAACAATTCTACTTAATTGTATAAAATCTTCGTGGGGATTGTAATTGGTATTGGAAGCAAAATTATGTTAATTTCCCTTTTATTAGTGTACGAACTTCGGACCCCCCCTCGAAGTATTTTATTAAGATGATTTGTTTGTGCTTTTTGATTTTATCAGCTAATGCTCGTTAAAGTTCTAATTTTGTAACATGATCAAATATATACGTTTTTTTTTTTCATAAAATGTTGCTTTCATAATGTAAAAGTAGATTTTATACGTTCTTATCTGTCATGGAAGTATTATATTTGGGGCTTTCTAGACATTGCCGTTTTCAAAGAAATTCTAATGGAAGTCTGATTTTGTTTGTTTACGAAGCCAGAAATTTTGAAAACCAGTGCCGGTATAACTTCAAAGTGGCTAGTGTGTTTGAAAAAAATGTATAAGTAAAAGAACATTTAAATTATGGGAAATGTGAAGAAAATCGTAAGCACGTGGTCTGCTTTTACAAACTTTATTTTTGTCTGCTGGTAGCAAAGTGTCACTGAGTACAAGTGGACAACTTCTTCATCTATTGTCATGGGCATTTTCACGACTTTCAGTATTTTTTATGGTATATTATTACATATTCTGAGAATAGTATATCGCTTTTTCAGGCGAGTTTAATATTTTGGACATTTTAAATTTAAAAATATCTAGCTAGATATTAGTTTTTTAATATTGCTTTAATTCGTTTTCTGATACTAATATGTAAGGTTTTGTTGTTTTGAAATGAATAGGTTTACCGTAACGCAGATTTCGTTCAAAAATTCGTATCACGTCAGGTTTTTTCACAAATCATGAAAACCTGAAAATTAAAAGTAATTTTCTGATGACATTGATATATGACAACGTTTGTAACGTGTGAAAATGTTCCCTGGAGGGATGGATTGAATGTATAAGGAATAAATGAACATAAATAT